>FR990059.1:17021688-19521688 GCA_905404095.1 Glaucopsyche alexis
GTAATGACGTAGGCATCCACTAAGAAAGGATTTTTAAAAAATCGTTCCCTAAGGGGGTGAAAAAGGGGTTAAAATTTTGTATGGAAACCAAACTCCAGGCGGACGAAGTCGCGGGCAAAAGCTAGTCTAAAATAAAGATAGAACGTCTGTTGGGTTTAACTACTATAATAGATACTATAAAGACTTTAATACTAATAAATAATATTATAATGTGATATTTGAATCATCAAATACATCTTAACGTGTAAAACATTGCCATACTGATGTATGAAATTCTGATGTTTCACAACAGATTCTCATTGTATGTAAGATGCTTTCTTTTTGATCATGGTTCGTTAGTGCAAACCCAGCTTAAGCTGTAAGCTGCGAGTAAGCTCTAAGCTCTGTTAGCACTTATAAGTTTAATAACATTCGTCCCCGGGGCTTGTAGCTTTTATATTTGTTGTAAATATTTTATGGCCATGTATAATAGACGAGCTTTTATAAGTTTTTTGCTCAACAACTCATTTGGAGTCTTAAAAATTAAAATGATATTAATGAATAAGCAGCACGAGAGTAATATAATAAGTAATAATTTTATATGAACACGATTCACTAGACATCTGAATTTATTGTTTTTTTTTTTAAGAAAACGAGCAACGGAACTTATGATGAAAAGTAATTAGTAATTACCTATTATAGATTTCCACAACACCGGAGACATTAGGTCTTTAGTCTTTACCTATGAAATTGGCGTTTTGTAGGTATTCAGAATAAATTTAAACGAATATTTTCATGTATTTTTTATTTGTATTAATCGAAGTAATCACCCATGCAATCAATGCATCTTTGCCAACGCAGTGGCAGTTTATTGATGCCCTTCTTAAAGAAATCAACTGGACGGGAGGCAACAAATTCTTCAAAGGCATTTTGTACTGCCTCTCGGGTATTGAATTTTTTTCCCGCCAAGAAGTTATCCAAATAAAAAAAAAAAAAAGTAGTAATCTGTAGGCGCAAGGTCTGGTGAGTAGGGCGGATGACGGAGAGCTTCCAACCCCAGTTCTTGCAACTTGGAAACCGTCTGCTGTGCAGTATGAGGTCGCGCATTGTCGTGCAGGAGCAGCGGAGACGAGCGATTGACCAATGCTGGTTGGAGATGTGCCAGCTTCTCCATCATTGTGTTCAGTTCTTCACAGTACACATCTGCAGTAATGCTCATCCCGTTTGGTAAGAAGCTGTGATGAATCATACCGGCGCAAGACCACCAAACAATGACCATTACTTTTCTAAGGGTAAGTTTTCGTTTAGGGCATTGTTTAGGTGCTGAACCAGGATCCAACCAACTTGCTGAGCGCTTGCGGTTATCAAACAAAATCCATTATCATTGCAGGTAACAATGCGGTTAAAAATTCCTTCATTTGTGTGTCTGTTGAGCAGTGCAAGGCACGTCTCGACGCGTACTTCGCGCTGGCGATCATTGAGTTCGTGGGGCACCCATTTGTCAAGCTTTTTATCTTGCCAATTTGACGCAAATGGACCAATATTGTTTTGACGCTAACGTCGAAAGCTGCTGCTAATTCAGCCGTAGATTGTGTATTGTATAGCTTCCACAATAACAAATATATGTGTAGCTTCCACAATCGCCTTTAATTCGTCATTGTCGTCGTCATGGGCGTAGCCAGGATTTAGTTTCGGGGGGGGTTCAAGAAAATAAACGTACATTACTTTCGGGGAGGGGGGGGGGGGGGGTTGTGTTTCAAGAAAGAAAAACTAAAAGAACATTAAATACTAGTCTTTAACCTATTAAAAGCCATGGGCTCATTAGCTAATGGGCCCTCATTTTCTTTCGTTTTTACCCCTTTCAGCTTTAAACCCTGAAAGACTGTGTAATGCGAAAAAATACAAATATCAATAGCCTAAAGCTGAACGTCGATACTGAATTTTATAATATGTTCTTTAAGCCAAACACGAGCGAGCGAAGCGAGCGAGCAAATTTTTTTCCTATTTTACAGGTTAAAAATCTGTTCAAACGTGTAGCTAAAACAGTAAATAACGGTGAAATTTAGAAAAATACCATACAGTCGACCAGTTAAAACAGAACATCGGTTCTGAATAATTGAATATATTTTTCATATGAAACGCGAGCGAGCGAAGCGAGCGAGCAAATTTTTTTCCTAGTTAATAGATTAAATCTGTTCAAACTTTAAGCCCTAAAAGATAGAGTGATTTTGTAATTTCAATTTAAGTAAAATTTACGTAATTTATAGATGACAAAATTAAGTTACGTTTGTCATATAATACTTATTTCATACTTTTTTCGTCGTACATAATTACAAAATTTTTGATCAGTGACGTGCCCAAATTATGTCAAAATATTGTGTATAGGTTCGAGGATTCGATGGCACGCGTGCCATAGGTTCACGATTCCTGTTTAGGCTATTGATTTTATTGTTTTTTATTAGTACAACAGTTTTTCAGGGTTTAAAGTTTAAACAGATTTTACAGGCAAAGGAGTAAAAACATTTTCTCGCATTCTCAGTTTGAACGCATTTAACATAAACACATACTTATAGTACAAATTAGTATCAAAGTTCTGTTTTAGGCTGTTGATTTTTTTTAATTACCTTAAAAAAAACATCTTTCAGATAGGGTTACTGGGGCGGCAAAATATGTGAATTGTCCTCGGGCGCAAAATTTCTAAATACGCCTCTGTATATGGGTCAGATCTCTGTATATATTATACCAGCCGGCCCATTTCGGGGGGGGTTTGAACCCCCTAAACCCCCCCCCTGGCTACGCCCATGGTCGTCGTCGTCTTCGGACGACCGCGAGGTTCATTTTTCAGGTTGAAATTTCCAGAACAGAAGCGAGCAAACCAATAACAGGTGGTGCGTTGGTTTGTAGTGTTAGCTCCGTAAACGTCGTTGATGTTACATGCCGCTTGTGCCACGTTGCTGCCACGACGGTAGATACTCATATTCCATAATTACTCGAATTTTTAACGTATCCATGATAACGAAAAAGATTGAAATGCGATGAAAATGTAACACTAATCAATAAACAAATGACTACTATTAGAAAAAGAATTCCATGTTTTTAAAATAAAATTAATTTGAAATTAGAATTCTTAGCCAAACAAAAATTATTTTGATTTGAAATGGCCAGTACTGCAGAACGGCAATTTCATAGGTAAAGACCTATTATTAGTGCGGAGCCGGTCCGCATTGCTATTTATTCGCTTCTACTTGAATATTTACATTATACAGCATGCACCTAATATTATATTATTAAGATGTGTGAAACTTGTGTTCGCTCAGCTTGTGCTGAATAATACATAACATAACATACATCCGAATCCCGCCCTGAAGTCTTCAGGGAGATGGAACTGTGGATTCATTTTGGTTTATTGAAATATTATCCCCCAAAACTTTAGAAACTATTGTTGATGTGTGAATGGCTGTTTGCTTTTGCATTATTGTTATGTCTAGTTTAGCGTCTAGTATATCACAATATCTACGGATACTCCTGGCGACCGATACATTATTATATATAATAGTAAATCAGGTATTTTTAAATTATATTATAAAAATATAATAATATTATATTCTTAACGTAATGTTATCGTGAAAAGTAAATTTATAAATAAATACTAAGCAAAATTTTACTCTCCGTAAAAATACAAGATTTTGCCCTGAAAAACTTTAGGTGCGGGCAATAAAATTTGGGCAGATTTAGCACCCGCTAAGTGGCAGAGAGCCCACACTAATTGTTTCCCAGGAATAAGCTTACCTACTGTCGGCTCCGAGAGCTCCGGACCTATAAACAAATTAAAAGCTTAGCTGTTTACGAGGTTTTGCTTAAACAACTTTTAGAAAATTTGAGAGCTTTGTATAATTTTATACAAATTTTGTTATTTTTTTTTTGTCAAGATTCGTAATCCTCCGTATAAATTAATAACCTAACCAAGAGTATGTTACGACTTGTCTAAGGAGCGTTCCGTAAAAATTAACGCGCAATAGGTTTTCTTTGATTTACTTCAAAAGTTATTGTCCGATTTATCTCAAAATTTTTCTAAACAGTTTTTAGCATGGTATAATAATAATGATGAATAATAATGATGTTTATTTGCATAGAATGTTGGTTACAAAAGATCTTAAACTAGAAACTACATTAGTGGCAAACATTCTGCTTTATGAAGCGTGCAAATGTCATTTTTACAAAAGTATCCTTTAATAAAGATTATGCAGATTGGAAAAGAAAACATTTTGTCGCTTTTAAATAACATACTCATTTACGTCTATGTACTACAAATATTAAAAAGAAGAGGTATTTCTGTAAAATATCCTGTCTACAGCAGAGTTTTGACGTATCATCTGTCAAAAAAGAAACTCAGCTGTGAGGTTATATTTTTACATCAAGGCCTAAAAAACGTGGTATATCAGCATGGAAACATATTATAGGTAAGTTTCTATCTCATATAGTTTAGAAATGTCAGAGGGGGCTCCGCGAGTAATATGTGTTCTGTGGAGGGGGAACTTTGCAACAACCACATTGGGAGACGATTACTCCAAAAAACCGGCCAAGTGCGAGTTGGACTCGCGCACCGAGGTTCCCTACAAACCTGTAGTTGACCCATCACGACAATCGAGTCATAGTAGGGTTAGTAAGTTTAAAATTATTAAAAATATTTTAATTATATGATGTAACTAAAAATTTACGGTTTTCAAAATTTTTCCTTTATGTGTGCTTATAGCACACATAAAGGAAAAATTGTGAAAACCGAACGACGTGGCTTCG
The DNA here is from genome assembly GCA_905404095.1 of Glaucopsyche alexis. Classification (NCBI taxonomy): domain Eukaryota; kingdom Metazoa; phylum Arthropoda; class Insecta; order Lepidoptera; family Lycaenidae; genus Glaucopsyche; species Glaucopsyche alexis. Next base: position 17,026,465 of record FR990059.1, read on the forward strand.
TACCAAATTTCAAGATTTGATGAGTTCACTGGAAGTACCCTGTAGGTTGTGACCTTGCTAGTGTCGAAAATTTGCGGAAATTTGCGGCATAAATAAATGTATCTTTTGATTGCGTTGGCTTAGAAGTTTGATATTTTTACAGCTCCAAGGGACAGTAGACCTAAGTATGTGATATAAATTCCAGCTTGATGCCTCGACGCGTTCCTGAGAAAAAGGGTCTTGGCAGACAGGCAGACAGACGGACGAACAACAAAGTGATCCTTTCGAGGTACGGAACCCCAAGAAAGGTTGACTTTGTAAAAAAGCCATATTGTATGAAACCATGCCTTTATTTTAAAAGACCTATTTCAACGATAATCCACACGATGGGGTAGAAAAAAAATCATCCCCACTTCACATGTATGGAGAGCCAAACCTTAAATATAAATAATTATTGTAATTTTAAGATGGCAAAGCCGAGATTTATATACAGTCTTTAACTATACCAAAATTCATCTATTTATATTAATAATTACAGAAGCTAGAAGCGCAGACAGAAAGACAGACAGACGTGAGACCCTTTTAAGGTTTCCGTAATAGGTACTTGTAGTATTACGGAAACCTAAAAAGGTGATTTGGTTGGATTTACTAAAAAAAATTACTTAGATTAGTACTATTAATTATTCATTGACAAATTAAATAATAAAAAAAATTAAAAAGTGTTTTATTAACCTTTTGTTCGAGGAGTGCGTACCGAGATACTACGATAAGGAGTCTTCAAAAGCTACGTGTTATTGTGGAAATTTTATTTTAAAAAGATAATATGTCAGAGGCTCAATTCTAATCTTATATATAAAAATAAAGAGTTTTGCCGGGAAAGTCAATCAGCAATGTTGTGTTTCTGTATTATTTTACTAAATTCGTGTTAATTCGGTTTTTAATGTGTCATAGTGGTGGAATATTAACCATTAATTATTCGTTGAGGTGCATTAGTGTGGAAAAGTGATACATTCTACAAAATGCGTGCTAAATTGGGTTTCCCGCCAAAACTCCCTAGGAAGTTTCAGTAAAGCGTCTACCACTTTACTGAATCGACTGACTTGACTAATTGACTACCCTGACTACTTATTTGGACTTTGACTAGACTTTGGACTTGACGATTTAGAAATAAGACAAAGAAATACTTCAAACGACAGACGAGGCAGTATGGTCCCGTAATTCGTCCCGAAATGGAACAGGCTAAGGTCTTAACCTTAGCCTGTTCCATTTCGGGACGAATTAAACAAAAAAAATATATATATAAAAATAAATTGCTGTTCGTTAGTCTCGCTAAAACTCGAGAACGGCTGGACCAATTTAGCTAATTTTGATCTTAAAATAATCGTATTACTTCAGAGAATGTTTAAACGGTGAGAAATTTCAGTTCATACTTAAGGCAGAACAACGTTTGTCGGGACAACTAGTGCTAAATAAAACCTGCAATAATACAATTACAATCAAGTCCCTGCTGCCAAACCTGTATTCTCGTAAATGTCGTTAACGAGAATACACGACAATTCAGGTTCTGAACCTCAACTCTCGTATTTAAAGTCGACTTTCATTTTATTTTGATTGTATTGAAAGCGAATTGACATGTTACCTGTGACACTACACTGATTTTATGAAGTTTCGACCAATCATAGCGCGTTTCACGTTGCTTTAACGTTTACGAGAATACCGTTTGACAGTTTTAGCGTTTCGGGACTTGAACAATTGTAATTGTATTAATGCAGGTTTTATTTAGCAGAATTGACCCTCTAGTCTCGTGATTAATGTTTAGTAATTTAATTAATTTTGTTTAGTAGTTTAGTAATTGGCTTATTTAATATTATGATCACCTATAAAAGAAACTAAATGTTTCCCGCGGCTTCGTGCGCACAAAAGTAAATCTTGCGGTAACCGCACTTTCCGCGATAAAAAGTAGCCAGTAGCTTACTTTACATATCAGAAAAATTCCATCAAATTTGGTCCAATAGTTTCGGAGCTTATTCAATGCAAACAAACAATTAACAAACACATGGGCGTAGCCAGGGGGGGGGGGTTAGGGGGTTCAAACCCCCCCCGAAATGGGCCGGCTGGTATATACTCAATTACGGATACGAAATTACGGATACTTCGGGCACATGATCCACTACTTATGTAAAGACGTTTAAGCAAAAAAATTATTGTCATACTCAAAGTAAAAAAATCATCTCTTGTATGGGTGACTCTCCGCAAAACGCAAACTCGCCCATATAAAGAAAAAAAATTTTTTTCGAGTATGACAATTATTTTTCTGCTTAAACGTCTTTACATAAGCAGCAAATCATATGCCCAAAATATCCGTAATTGATTTTACCGAACCTTATATAGGGGAGAGTGGGGGAAATACGAACACCTAAGGGAAAACTTAAATAAAAAAGTGAAATTTGATAACAGAGCTTCTTATTTTTTAAATTATAAAGTTTACTTATCTATCTAACGAAACCACTAATCAACATTTATATATTTAAAATAAATTGCAACATTATGAAAGAAAAACAAAACCCTTAATGTTCGGCTTTACCCGACATTAGTCGGGTAAATACGAACACCAAGTGGGGTAATAACGAACTAACAATATTAACGACACATAATACAGTTTACTGCATTTTATGATTTAATCGACAAGTTGCGTTTCCTGATCGTCTGTAAATAAAGGTTTTCGTCCAGACCTTGGCTGTTTTATCACTTCTTTCTTTAGGCGGTCAAAAATGGTTGTTTTTGGAACATTATAAGTTTCTGCTGCTTTGCCGAGGGTGAGTTTTTGGTTTTAACATCGTCTATAGCCTTTTTGAGATCATCTAAACTGTACTTCTTATGTAAGTACGAGGCATCTGAAATAGTAATAAAAAAAGGTTGAACGGGGAACCAACAAAAGGGAGTGGGGTAATGCCGAACGTTCGAGATTGCCCGACATGGAATGTTCGCCTTTACCCCGCGGGATCAAAAATAATAAAATGGCGAAAACCAAATTAGGTTATATTTCTTTTGTCAACGGAGTCGCTGTCATTTAGCTGATTAATATGTGATTATTCCAATATGTAAAAACTAAATTACTATTGTAGATAGACATAAAACTACACCAACTTGAATTTGCCAAAAAATTACATCAAAAACATACAAAATATTAAAAATTGCATACCTTGACAAGTACGTGCGTCCGCGTCTCCCGCGTTATTGACTGGCACTAGTGGTGGCGTGATCTCCAAAATAGTAGCAAGTAAAACACTTTTATCTCTTTTTAACATATTAGAACCAATGAATTCGGTATTACCCCGCGTTCGTATTTCCCCCACTCTCCCCTAATATATGTTACCGGCCAGACCCGATTTTAGGACAAGCTAGTTTTGTCTAGGCTAAACTGTTTCTTCCTATACGCGATAGGATTAACTAGTATATCCTAGTCCAAACTAATTTGTCCTAAGCCCGATAGGACAAACCAGTTTAGCCTAGGCCAAACTAGTTGATCCTGATAATAATACGCGCACTCTAGGACAAATAACTATAGGAATATCGTTAAGGACTGCAGGTACGAAACATTCTGTTGGATCAGGCCAAGGTTTCGTGAGATGCAGCTGCATCACAAACTGTCCCACAAACAGATGCAAGTGCAAGAAGGCAATGATACTCTGCAATTCTAAGTGCCACCAAAGCACACCATGTAGAAATAAATAACAATTTAAATAATTGAGATATGATTATTGCTTCTATTTCAAAACATTATATTTTGTTATATAACCAATAAATATCCATAGCTTTTAACGATGAACCATTATCATTTTAATAAAAATGATTATTTTTCTAATTACGGAGTATTTTATTCAGTTTATATAATACTAGCTTTTGCCCGCGACTTCGTCCGCGTGGAACAATACTTTGGAATATCGCTGAAATTTACCCACGACTTTATTTATGACTAACGAAAGCGGAATCCTATTTTTTTAAACGGAACCCTTAAATAAAAGTAGCCTATGTTAGACCCTATAACATCAGCTGTCTGCTAGTGAAAGTCCCGTGAAAATCGGTCCAGCCGTTTCAGAGATTAGTCGGAACAAACAGACAGACAGACCGACTGACAGACAGACAGACGGACAGACAAAAATTAAAAAAAAATGTATTTTATTGTAAGTACCGAATAGGTATACTTTCAGATTCATTATGTAAAAAGCTGTTAATTTGAAGTTACAAACAGACACTTAAATTGTATTTAACTGTATAGATGTATAGATATTATAATGTATTATATTTTAAGATATTATCAATTTGATGTTTATAAAATAACTAAACTATTTAACTAAACTAAACTAAACATTAACCCGCACGCGCACCCCGCCTTGGTGACGCCCACTTCGCAACGGGCCGTGCAGCAGAAATCGTAATATTTTAATTTCGCCATAACTTCAAAACCAAACGTCCAATTTTAATCATTCAAAGACCAAATATTATCTACATAAACTGTACTTAGTGATGAAATAATTTATTTTGATAAGGATTAATAACATGAGTAAAATAAACGCGTTTAAATGTTGTCCAAAAAAAAATCAAGATTTCTAAATAAAAAAATGGTTGTTGTGCCTCACTCGACATAGATACGTATAGTGTGCCGTGGACTTTTTTGTAGATATTTATAAGATCTACAATTAATTAGTACATTTTATGGTTCTATCTTTTATAGTTTAGGCAGCGTACGCAAAATAAGTAACTTTTCTGGTTGATTTTTTACACCTTGTGTCCGAAAAACCCAAATATCTTACGGAACCCTATTTTTTTCCAAAATAAAATTTAGCCTATGTTACTCGTGGATAATGTAGCTTTCGAATGGTGAAAGAATTTTTGAAATCGGTTCAGTACTTTTTGAGCCTATTCATTACAAACAAACAAACAAACAAACATACAAACAAAGTTTTCCTCTTTATAATATTAGTGTAGATTTATTTAGACTTTCTAGATATACCATAATGTTTAGACTAGGCCGTACCAGTTTATCCTGGAGTGTGCGTATTAATATCAGGATCAACTAGTTTGGCCTAGGCTAAACTAATTTATCCTATCGGACTTAGGACAAATTAGTTTGGACTAGGATATACTAGTTAATTCTATCGCATATAGGAAGAACCAGTTCAGCCTAGGCAAAATTAGTTTGTCCTGAAATCGGGTTTGGCCGGTAACATATATACAGAGATCTGACCCATATACAGAGGCGTATTTAGAAATTTTGCGCCCGAGGACAATTAACATATTTTGCCGCCCCAGTATCTGAAAGATGATTTTTTTAAGGAAATTAAAAAAAATCAACAGCCTAAAACAGAACTTTGATACTAATTTGTACTATAAGTATGTGTTTATGTTAAATGCGTTCAAACTGAGAATGCGAGCAAATGTTTTTTACTCCTTTGCCTGTAAAATCTTTTTAAACTTTAAACCCTGAAAGACTGTTGTACTAAAAAAAACAATAAAATCAATAGCCTAAACAGGAATCGTGAACCTATGGCACGCATGCCATCCAATCCTCGAACCTATACACAATATTTTGACATAATTTGGGCACGTCACTGATCACAAAATTGTATAATTATGAACGACGAAAAAAGTATGAAATAAGTATTATATGACAAACCTAACTTAATTTTGTCATCTATAAATTACGTAAATTTTACTTAAATTGAAATTACAAATCACCGTATTTTTACACTCTTTTAGGGCTTAATGTTTGAACAGATTTAATCTATTACTTAAGTAGGAAAAAAATTTGCTCGCTCGCTTCGCTCGCTCGCGTTTCATATGAAAAATATAATAAATTATTGAGAACCGATGTTCTGTTTTAACTGGTTGACTGTATGGTATTTTTGTAAATTTCACCGTTATTTACAGCTTTAGGCTATTGATATTTGTATTTTTTCGCATTACATAGTCTTTAAGGGTTTAAAGCTGAAAGGGGTAAAAACGAAAGAAAATGAGGGTCCATTAGCTAATGAGCCCATTGCTTTTAATAGGTTTAAGACTAGTATTCAATGTACTTTTAGTTTTTCTTTCTGGAAACCCCCCCCTACCCCTCCCCCCTCCTGAAAGTAATGTACGTTTTATTGTCTTGAACCCCCCCCCCCCCCCCCGAAACTAAATCCTGGCTACGCCCATGAACAAACATACAAACAAACTTTTGCTCTTTATAATATTTGTTCATACACTTCGTCTGTTTCGCTCTCTCTTTACCAAAAAGATTGCCATCTTTGTCACACCTATGACAACCATGGCCTACTCGATTGACTGAACATTCTAGAACATTAAAACAAAAGACGTTCAAGATGGAAAAAAAAATTGAAAATTATTCCCATATATTCGACATTAACAATTGAACACGACAACACGTTTTTTTATATTGTAAATAATTTGAAGATAATATACGCATTACTGTTATCTGAAGGATTTTATTCGACTACAATACTAAACAAAATTTGGACCTTCAGCGCCGGACATTCGGAAAATACGAAAATCGGCATATACGAGAAAATCGGAGAAACACGGACGAAGCAGTGGTCAGGTCAGGCTTTCCTATATCTTTCATATTCCATAGTTCCCATATATTTTCCCATTTTCAATTCGATTTTGTGCTAATATAGTGTTATTTATACGTTCATAATTACATAATTCGTTTTCTTCATTTTCATAAGCGGGTAACATTTATACGTAGGTAGTAGCGATTTGACTTCTGTTTTCTTATTTTATCTTTACAAAATGTCTCAATCTAGTGACAATCTAGAAATATCTAAAGCATTAAATAAGAAACGCGGGATTATTCGTGGAAAATTAACACTTTTTATAAAATTTGTGGATTCTTTAAGTGGTAGATTAGAAAATGAACATATTTATACGGAACTTCAGACGCGCCTCAATAAAGCTGAAGTTTTATTACAGTCATTCTCTGATATTCAGGATGAAATCGAGTTAAATTTGCAAGATTCTCTCTTAGAAAACGCATTAAACGAGAGAGAGAGTTTTGAAAATTTATTCTATATTTACACAACTAAAGCCAAGTGTATGTTAAGCGCTCAAACTAAGTCACAGAGTAATTCATGTAAAGGTACTGGCGCCGTCAAATTGCCTACAATCGCACTTCCAACCTTTGACGGTTCATACGACCAATGGCTTGAGTTTCGCGACACATATCTCTCTTTGATACATAACTCTACGGACATAGATAATGTTCAAAAATTCCATTACTTGCGATCATCTCTCGCAGGTAACGCACTCATGGTTATCAAATCATTGGAATTTTCGTCGGAGAACTATCTAGTAGCGTGGGAACTATTGGAGAATAGGTACAACAACAGTCGCTTACTCGTACAAAATCACGTCAAGGCTTTGTTTTCCATTAATTCGATTACTAAAGAATCCGCAGCACATATTCGCAAGTTAATCGATACAATTTTAAAAAATATTCGCGCCCTTAAAACATTAGGCGAACCCACCGACTCGTGGGATACGTTACTAATTTATTTAATTACAACTAAACTCGATCAGTCAACAGAATGCGAGTGGGAGAACTACAAAAGCTCTTTTCTAAACAACAATAATAATAATTCAAATATGCGCAAAATTTTGTCCCTTAATGATTTAATTAAATTTTTAAAAGATAGAGCTGACTTGTTAGAGACTATTCAATTAAACCATAGTAAAAGTAGTTTATCCGAAAACTTAAAAAAATCAACAAATGTAAATAAATCACATAGTTTTGTTTCTACACGTTCAAATAATAATAAGTCTGTTCCAAATAAATCTAATGCAGTTAATTTGAAGCGCGTCCGTAACTGCACTTTATGTAATTTTAATAATCATTCGCTTTATTCATGTAATAAGTTTTTAAACCTATCTACAGACGACAGAATTAAATTTGTTAATAAAAACAGGCTTTGTCACAATTGCCTACGCTCAGGTCATTCGAACACCGAGTGTTGGTTCGGTACGTGCAGAAAGTGCAACGAGAAACACAACACATTGATTCACGTTGCTAGGGATCGTAGTGACACCATCGCCGCCCAGCCGCGGTCACCCGGCAAGAGCGAGGTTGAAGCGGAGGTATCAGAGCCGCAGCTTGGCCCATCTAATTCGTTCGCGTTGCATTCCTCATATAATGCAACTGAAAATACGTTTTTCCCGGAGACTGTTCTACTATCAACAGCTCTGGTAGAGATCACAGATTCGCATAATAATTATTACACAGTACGCGCTTTATTAGACAATGGCAGCCAGAATTGCCTAATCACTGAGTCTTTATGCAATAAACTTAATATTAATACCATACAGTCCACTTACCATATCACAGGTGTAGGGAACTCAGTGACTAATTCGACAAAATCGTGCGTTATTTGTATGAAATCAAAGACATCAGATTATAATACTCGCCTTAAATGTTTAGTTTTACCTCAGATAACAGCACAGATGTCATCTTTAGACAGTAATTCACGCATCATTATCCCAAACAGTATACAGCTGGCAGACCCTAATTTCTATTCGTCATTAAAAATCGAGCTACTGGTCGGAGCTGATAAGTTTTGGGAATTATTAGATGAAGGGCTTATACGTTTAACTAGTGGTCCATACCTTCAGAACACGAAGCTAGGATGGATAATTTCAGGCATAATATTAAATAATAAACGCTCGCGCATCAATCGAGTACAATGCAATTATTCGCAATCCTTAGATAGTCAGCTAAGGCGATTTTGGGAGATAGAGGAAATATCTTTACAAAATAATTTCACTAAAGACGAAATTCATTGCGAAAATGAGTTTAAACAAACTACTTATCGTGATAATAATGGTAGATTCTATGTGCGCATTCCTCTTAGTAAATCTAGTGACATATTAGGAGATTCGTTTACACTCGGGAAAACTAGATTTCTTTCGCTTGAACGTAAACTAGAAAGGTCGCCTGAATACAAACAATTATATTGCGCATTTATGAAGGAGTACTTGGAATTAGGGCACATGACAAAAATTAGTTTTAATAATTTATCGACTCCTCACTATTTCTTACCGCATCATGGCGTTTTACGAGAACACAGTGTAACTACAAAACTCAGGGTAGTTTTTGATGCCAGTGCTAAAACTACATCCGGTATATCGCTTAATGATATACAACATACAGGCCCAGCATTACAAAACGATATTTTATCTATTTTATTACGTTTTCGCCAGTTTAAATTCGTCGCTTGTGCCGATATTCAGCAATTCTTTAGACAAATCTGCATTCAGCAGGACCAACGCAATTTACAATTAATCGTTTGGCGAGAAAATAAATCGGAAGATCTTTGTGTATATCAGTTAAATACAGTCACGTACGGCACGGCATCAGCGCCGTACCTCAGTAATCGATGCTTAAAGCAGCTGGCAATCGAATGCACTGACGATACTATTAAACGTGTTATAGACGAGGATTATTTTGTTGACGATATGGTAACAGGCCACGATGATAAACAAGCTCTATTAGATATTTGTAGCAAAGTCTCTAATACATTAAAGTCAGCGTGTTTTAACTTACGCAAGTGGTTATTTAACTGGGATAATTCGGCTAATGACAATCAATCGAAAGAGTTGTCATTTAGCGAACATTCTACGAGTAAAACGCTCGGATTAGGCTGGTATTATTCATTAGATTATTTGCATTTCACTACTAATATTAAATTACCTAATACGGGTCCCATCACTAAACGAGTGATGCTTTCCACAATTGCTCAGATTTATGATCCTCTGGGCTTACTAGCACCGGCAATTATATTGGCAAAAATCATATTGCAGAAATTGTGGTTACATAAAATTGACTGGGACGATCCAGTACCAAACGACATTTCCAAAAAATGGTTTAATTTTATTAACACTCTTCCTTATTTAAAAAATATTCGAATACCGCGGCACGTTAGAGGGCAATATACGAATTATACGGACTTACATATTTTTACCGACGCATCACAAGATGCGTACGGTGCCTGTGCGTATGTCAATACCTATGACGAGCACTCGCCTGTCACAGTCAGGTTGCTGTGTGCTAAAACCAAAGTCGCTCCAATCAAACCCGTCACAATGCCGCGGTTAGAACTGTGCGGTGCTTTGGTTGGTGCTAAACTATATGACATCATAATAAAATCGTGGCGATTAATATTCGATAAGGTTTATTTCTGGTCCGACTCTACAATTGTCATAAGTTGGATCAAAACGTCACCTACACTATTAAAACCTTTTGTACAGAATAGGGTGGTACAAATCAACGATATAACCGGAGACCTACCATGGTTACACGTAGCCGGCAAAGACAACCCGGCCGACTTATTGTCTCGCGGGCTTACCCTCGACACGCTTCAGAACACGGACATTTGGTGGCACGGGCCAGCTTACTTACACGAATCAAAACAATTTTATACGCAAAATAATAATGATTTAAACGTAAATGATTTGCCTGAAATAAAATCGAATGTTACTGTATTAACATCGTCATTAAACTATATAAACTTATTTAACTTCGAACGTTTTTCTAATTTTAATCGTTTAAGGCGCACGTCGGCATACGTTCTGCGATTTATCAATAATTCGCGTCAGTCAATAAAAGCGCAATGTACTTTTGGTCCGCTCACTAATGAAGAATTGTATAATTCAACTATATTATTAGCTCGAATGTCGCAGCAAGAATCATTAGCTGATATTTATAATGCTTTAAAAAATAATTCGCACATTAAATTACCTCGAAGTATTTCAAGTCTAGATATATTTATGGATAAAAATCGCATAATTAGAGTAGGAGGTAGGTTGCGGAACTCAGAAACATTTGGATACAATAAAAAACATCCAATACTAGTTTGTTCTAAACATCATTTTACACGCATCTTATTTAGGTTTGAACATAAACGTCTTTTTCACGCAGGCCCCCAAATGCTTTTAGCCACGATCAGAGACGATTGGTGGCCCCTTAGAGGTCGCGATTTAGCTCGGCAAACAGTTCATAAATGCGTCACCTGCACTCGTCAAAGAGCAGAGACCATTTCAGTGAAAATGGGTGACTTACCGGCCGAGAGGTTAGACGCGGGGCATCCATTTTTGCGTAGCGGTGTTGATTACGCAGGTCCTATGGTCGTTTTGAATCGCAAAGGTCGGGGCGCTAAGCTAGAAAAATGCTACATTTGCATATTCGTATGTTTTGCTACACGCGCTTTACATTTGGAGTTAGTTACGAGTTTGAGTTCTGACGCGTACCTGATGGCTTTAAAGAGGTTTATATCTAGGCGAGGTAAACCTGCTCAGATATTCTCTGATAACGGGAAAAATTTCGTAGGGGCACTTAAAGAATTTACAAATTGTTTAATTTCAAATCAAACTAATATATTCAATTATACAGCTTCAGAAAATATTTCATTTAAATTCATTCCACCTTATTCGCCTCATTTTGGCGGTTTGTGGGAAGCAGGGGTCAAATCCGTCAAATATCATTTACGACGCGTTTTAAATTCGAACCTCACGTACGAGGAATTTTCAACTCTATTAGCACAAATCGAAGCGGTCCTTAACTCTAGACCGATCTCTCCTATGTCCTCTGACCCCGAAGATCTTCTCCCCCTGACGCCTGCACATTTCCTCATCGGCCGACCACTGGTCGCACCCGTCGCCGAAAATTTAACTGAAGCTAAATCGACAAGCTTAATTCACTACAAACGCATAGAACAGATGCGACAAATGTTCTGGAAACGGTGGTCTACGGAATATATATCCGAAATGCAAAAGCGGACAAAGTGGCAAGAGAACAAGGGAACGTTAAAACCTGACACACTCGTTATTATTAAAGAAGACAACCTTCCGCCTCTGAGGTGGTCTCTTGGCCGTATTCTACAAACATTTAAGGGAAAAGATGGACTTTGTCGTGTCGCCAGAATTAAAACAACTAATGGCATCATCACGAGATCCTACCCGAAGCTGTGTCCACTTTTCACCGAGTAAAGTATCTTTTCCGTTGGAGGCAGTTGCTCCAAGGCGGGGGGCATGTTCATACACTTCGTCTGTTTCGCTCTCTCTTTACCAAAAAGATTGCCATCTTTGTCACACCTATGACAACCATGGCCTACTCGATTGACTGAACATTCTAGAACATTAAAACAAAAGACGTTCAAGATGGAAAAAAAAATTGAAAATTATTCCCATATATTCGACATTAACAATTGAACACGACAACACGTTTTTTTATATTGTAAATAATTTGAAGATAATATACGCATTACTGTTATCTGAAGGATTTTATTCGACTACAATACTAAACATATTAGTATAGATTTATAGAATAAAGAATAAAGATTAACTTCCTATATCAGAAAGGCGTTTCGTAACATTCAATTTTATTTGTAGGCACCTAAAAAAAATTTAAATCAAAACAATAGACTCCATTGAAAATTTGAAATCCTTCTAATATTATAAATGTGAAAGTTTCTGAGGATGGATGGATGAATGGATGGATATTTGTTACTCTTTCACGCGAAAACAACAGAACGGAACTGAACATTTTTGATTAAATTTGGTATTCTTAAACTATATAGTAGTTTAAGCATAGTAGTTTAGGCTGTTAGTAACTTAGTAACACGATGGTACCCGAGAGATGGACACAGGAAAAGAGGGAGACCACAAAAGCGATGGAAAGTCGACATCCGCCAAGTGGATGGAGTGACATGGCATAGAGTGGCACAAAACAGACAACAATGGAAAAGGCCTTTGCCGACTGGCAAACTGATCTGCAGCGATCAAGCAAAATTCAAATACTAGATAGTTAATAGGTATTATTATTTTTTAATATTTAATTAAGTTTTATAAGTTTTTAATATCTTGTTAGTAAGCATAACTGGATGCTGATATAAGCAATAATGTGTCAACCCACAAAATAACTAAAATCAAGATATTGATACTAATCGCTTTCTCAGGCGATAAACTATAATTTTCAAAATAGTGTTATGTGAATTAAATCATTTTCATACTGAAAAACTGATAAAAACCTTTCGACTCATAGTTGAAATTCTATGAAAATAAATTTAATTAAACACGATTTTCTCAAAATGACGATCTTGTGGGTTGACACATTATTGCTTATTATTTACTGTAATTGCAAGAAATGTATAGTGTGTAAGCAGAGCCGTATAAAGGATTTTATTATTATTATTATTAGTTTAGGCTCTGGATTAAAACATAAGCTACTTTTCATCCCGGAAAAGTACAGTATTCCCGCGGGATACCCGATACTATATTTACGCGAGTGGGGCCGACTGACCTGACTGACTCATCTATCAACGTACAGCTGAAACTACTGAACGGATTTTACTGACATTTGGCATACAGATGGTTGTAATGACGTAGGCATCCGCTAAGAAAGGATTTTTGAAAATCCGCCCCCTAAGGGGGTGAAAAAGGGGTTAAAATTTTGTATGGAAACCGAACTCCACGCGGACGAAGTCGCGGCCAAAAGCTAGTCTAGTATAAAAATAATGCCTCAAAAATGGTAACACGTGAAATACATTAAACAAACGGTTATTATGTATATGGACTTATAAATTATGATACTCGTAAAAACCATTTGCAAAAAATGTTTGGGCGAATTTACGGCAGCCAACCTTTCAATTGGCGCCTTCTGATTAAAAAAATTCTATATACTTGCTAACCAATTACTTGTATGGATTTGTAATAATAAATAGATAATAATAATATCTATGGACGCTTCACACCATGTCAATCTGGCCCCGTGCTAAGTATCCGAAGAACTTGTGTTACAGGTACCAGAAAACGGGAAGTTATTTTTAATACTATACCTATATTTAAAAATTTTATTATATTATACACATAATATTTAATACACATCCATGACCCAAGAACACAATATATAATTGTGTATGAACACTTAGGTAGAAAAAAATATGTCGAAAAAATTAGTAGATAATGAAAATTTATAGAAATTATCTATATTACCAAGATATTACCTAATGTATGTATAAATCTCAGGTAATAATACGTGACGTTGTATGTTCATAAAACGTTACTTTAACAGGTGTAGTTAGGTACATAAAAGTTTAGTGGCTGTAAAACTAGGAACATCTCCCATTTCCCATCACAAAACATTTTCAACGAAATTCAGACGTAGGTACCTAGATAACTAGCTGTGTCAGTTCGTAAATTTTTGTGTTTTCATTACCTTTTTGCGGCACCATAATACGTACAATGTATACATACATATAATTACATATACTTACATATCCATACTAATATAATAAAGAGGAAAAGTTTGTTTGTTTGTTTGCATTGAATATGCTCCGAAACTACTAGACTGATTTTGATGAAATTTGGCATAGATGTAGAGTAGATCACGGAAAAGAACATAGGCTACTTTCTATCGCGAAAAAATGTACGGTTTCTGAGAAATTAACTTTTGCGCGTACGAAGTCGCGGGCCACATCTAGTACAGTATAACATTTTATACTCAGACCTACTTATATAAAACCTAGATAGCTAGAACTGTAATAATAAATAATAAATAAATAAATAAATAACTTTTATTTCAGGCTGCATAGGCCCATATTATAAATACCTTACAGACTAACATACATATTATATACTTAAAAACTACACTTTCACACGTGATGACGGCGACGTGATGCGCGCTTCGTTCCGGAGTCTCCCCCGGAACCTCCGGTAGACCACACCCGCTGGCCAGAAATCCTCCACCTCGAAGGTCGACAGTAGATGCGTCGGTACTCTCACCACAAAGGAACTGAAGTTGACCTTGTGGCGAGACTCCAGACGCTCGACCCTTAAGGCGAGGGACGTCTTCTTACGGATGTAGTCTATGACATCCTCAACCTCCATGGACCAGTGCAGGCGGGAGACGTACAGCGGCGTCGCGGGTACTTCACACCGCAGTCGCAGCTCGGGCTCGTAGGGTGCGGTGCCGCGGTGGTTGCGGACGGCGGGCTTCTTCTTCTTTTTCCTCTCCACTAGTATGAAGCCCTCCTCATCGCACCCCCTGCTCTTGTCCTTGCCAGGTTGAAGAGGCTCAGCCTTGCGGCTTTCCGTAGCCTTACGGCTTTCTTTCTCCCCCTTTGTCTTCGCCCGCGGGGGTGGTGCGGGGCGAGCGGCAATACTCGCAAAATTTTTCTGCTGAGTCGCTGGTTGACTCGGCGTCGGCGCAACCCGGAGGGGAACGCATGCGGCGGGGGCGGGCGCGGTAGCTGACTCTGCAGATTCTGCTGACACGTAAAACGATGTGTCAGCGCGCGCGCCGCCACGACGTGTGTTGACAAAGATAGTCGAATGATCGGGTGACCTACTTACTGAATTATTAGATTTTAATTCTAATAATTCACTACGCAAGTCACGGATGGTAGATTCCGATGCATCCAATCTACCTCGCATCTCGTCCAGCTCTGCCTTCATACTGTTGAAGTTCTTCAGCAGGCTGGAGACGTCGACGTGGTCCATCGTTACTACCGGCAGCTTGTGGAGATCTTTCGCCACAAAGGCCGGCACGTCGTCTGGATCCGTCTGCTTCAGCAGGGAGATGATATCCTGCACGCTTCGTTCGCCGCCATCTCGCCTCCGTGATGGCATGTTCGCGCTCTGGCCGAGCGTCTCGTACAGCAGCTGCTTGCCCATACAAATCTCTTCACTGCTGAAGGTTGACTTGCAGATCTGCATGATGCTGACCTCGTCCATGGTGTCGATGGCATGCTGGATGAATGCCAGCAACTCGTTGGCCACCATTGGCGCCATGTTGGACGTGCAGCGACAATCAGCCGCGCGACTCGCAAAAATTTTTTGCTTCGTGAATTTAATGCGGAACGCGACCGTTCGACAGCGCTCAACGCACGACACTGGTTAGGTTATAGTTATAGTCTAGGATAAAAAGTTAGTTAAAAGGAAGCAAAGTCTACAGAGTCCGCTGGATGAACTGGATCATAACTAGGTATTTACACAAGAATATTATTATTGCGACAAAAATATTTAAAATTTTTGGCGCAATAATTGCTTTGTCAATGTCATAGAAATCTAATATCAGATACAACCATGGACCTAGGAATGATAACTACTAGTTCCATTCTATATTGAATATATCAACGTGTTGTATCAACTATTGAATATAGTTGATACAACACGGGTCGTTTTTACTCAATACGCCTGTCATTTATATCGTTCCTTTATATAATACATATTTAATAACCCATGGAGGCCGAACGACGATATTCTGAATATGTGTGGAATAATTTATACACCTTTTGTATTTTGACGAATGAGTCCGTCCTATGCCGAAAGAATAGATTCATTTTTTGCGTTTGTCGGCAACCGAAAATTTGTTATTTTGTATTTGAAGGGATTCTTCCTCTTATGGCTTAGATAGCGTTTTTAAGATCTGAGTTATAAATTAATACTTTACGTAGGTATCCTATTGCGGTTACTCATAGGTTTTACTTATTTACACTAGGCCTTCAAGCTCTTCCGAAACACCTTGTTCTGTCTTAACTATGAACTGGAATAAATAACTTTGTTACTTGTTCACACTGTATGGGCCTACTAGCTATCCCGACATACGATTTTCTGTCTTAATTACTATGAATTGGAATAAATAGATAGGTATCTTCATAGCTTCACACAGAAGCGGATTATCCAGAAGGCAGTTTAGGCAACTACCTGCCTAACCCCCGCACATACTAGTGGCCACGTAGCAAGACAAAAAAACTTTTCATCTGCTTAAATATTTTTTGCGAATTTGTATTCCTACAACTACACCTGCAACTACACCTACATCTTCACCTACCATCGCATCTAATAATTATTTAAAAGTCAAGTGACAATGAAGTTAATGGAAATTTAATGGAAAATGGAAAAATTTAACGTCGTATACTTGATTAATATTTATTGTACAAAAATTTGCCAAATCTTTCTAGCCATCCTCGAGATGAAATGATTGTGATTTGTGACTGAAAATTTAAAAAGTAAAAGGTAGGTACGAAACATTTTTCCAATTGGAAAAGTATTTCCTATTAAATGATTAAGTTTGTATAAACTGCTTAATTAAAATTTTAAACGAAAACAGACAACCGTGTGAAAAATTAAAATGCTATTTCAAGTGAATGGAACACGTACGTTTTCGATAAGCGTCTTCAGGGAAATGCATCTCATTAAATGTTCAGAAAATAGGCAAGTGTTGTTATAGGACGCTGGCAATGCGCAACGTCCACAAAAGTCGTAACTTTAATTAAAATTTTAAACGAAAACAGACAACCGTGTGAAAAATTAAAATGCTATTTCAAGTGAATGGAACACGTACGTTTTCGATAAGCGTCTTCAGGGAAATGCATCTCAGTGTTGTTATAGGACGCTGGCAATGCGCAACGTCCACAAAAGTCGTAACTTTAGTTAGTACTCGAGTATCAAAACACCTTAGGCAAAGAATATATTATATTACCTACTAACGTAGGTACCTTAGGTATGCGCACAGCTATCATAGCACTATACAGAAATAGCTAATATACTCGTTACCTATTCAAAAATATTTCCGTTCCTCATCCGTGCTTTGTAGACGTATGGAAAAAAGCTCTGCCATAGACAATCAATTTTAATATGTTGTACTTTTTCCGGCGCGCTGCATTTGGACTCTTTAGAGCCACCGCGCACTTAGGTACGATTTTTAGTCGTCCGACAGTTTGATCGTTATGGGAATCAGTATGGGGATGTAAATTGAAAATTGAAATAAAATAAATATAAATAAATAAAATATACATAATATAAATAAAATAATAATAATATAAATAAAATAAAAAATACATCCCCACACTGATACCTATAACGATCAAACTGTCGGACGTATAAAAATCTTAAGTTCGCGGTGGCCCTTAATTTCCACCTGGTATCTGTATTTTTGTCCTTATAACGGGGTTTTAGATTATTGACAGTTGGATAAAAGTTCCCTTTGCAATCGCCAAACGCCCAAGAAATTTAATATTTTTCGGTATAGCTTAGCCCATTTTCAGTACATTCTCGACGATTTCGTCTTACAAAGTCTTGCAAAGCTTTGCCAATAAAAACTTTACTTAAAATCGATATATTTTATATTCAGCGACGTAAAATTCCGATCACGTTCGATTCAAATTATTCGGAATATATGAGGGAGCGATTATTCCAGTCTGCCTCGCGTGATAGCGGAGTGGAAACCATACTCCATAGACAATTGGGCTGACAACTGACCGACTCGAATAAAAATGATTACCCATAAATCGTAGGTACCGTACTTACTCTTTTCGCTGGTAAAAGCTAACGAAATAATACAGGCACAAGATAGGTACAATGTATTATTCACGTTGACAAAGTACCTAATACAAAGTAAGCGAATGTATTTTCATCACAGTCACGAAGTGTCTACCCAAACCGGAGTAACTAGGTACCTATTGCCCCGACTCTCGAGCACTAACCAACGAAACTCAAAAATCAACGAAATGTATAGGAACATTTATTTGAAAGTTCCGCTTGGTTGTATAATTGTATTTTTATGTTAGTGCTACTATGCGGTCTAATTGTTAATAAATTAAATTAAATAACCTTTATTTCGGGCGGCATAGGCCAACCATAGGCCCATATTATAAATACCTTACAGACTAACATACATATTATTATTATTTAACGTCTCCGAAAAGCAATTACGGATATTTCGAGCACATGATTCCCCGCTTGTGTAAAGACGTTTAGGCGAAAAAATATTTGTCACACTCAAAGTAAAAAATCATCGAATGTATGGGTGACTCTCCGCTAAACGCATACTCGCCCATATGAAGATTTTTTTTTCTCGAGTATGACAATTGTTTTTCTGCTTAAACGTCTCTACATAAGCAGTAGATCATATGCCCAAGATATTCGTAATTGATTTTACCGAACCCTATATACCTAAATACTACACTTTATCACATGCTGTCGGCTACGTGATGCGCGCTTCGTTCCAGAGTCTCCCCCGGAACCTTTGGTAGACCACACCCGTCGACAAAAGTTGCGTGGGCACTCTCACCACAAAGGTACTGAAGCAAACTGAAGTTAAACTTGTGGTAAGACTCCAGACGCTCGACCCTCAAGGCGTCGACGTCTTCTTATGGATGTAGTCCTCGACCTCCAATGTTATAAACGCCTCATTTTTTTTGGAAGTCAAAAGTCAAAAGGGTTAAAAAGAAAAACAATTTTTAAATAATAAATTAAAAAATTTAAAAACCCGACTGCGTAAAAAGTGAACCAAACTAAGTACATAATTAAAACTGAAAAGAAAAAAACAAGCACTTAGATATCCGGTGGTCTAGAATTCTATAATGTATTATTGAATTAATACTATTGGAACATAACAACTAAACAGTCAGGATCCATTGAAAAATTAGATTGGCTGTCGAATAATGGATCCCGACTGTTCAGTTGTTATGTTCCAATAGTATTAATTCAATAATACATTAAATAATTCTAGACCACCGGATATCTAAGTGCTTGTTTTTTTCTGTCTGATGTCAGGGATACTCATCCCAACTTACCTGTCCGGTAGTTGTGGTATAGTATACGGGTATGCGACCCCGGCTCCCTAGCTATTACGGTAATAGCTAGGGAGCCGGGGTATGGACGGTAATAGTATTACCGTCCTATCCCGTGCCCTCCTGGGCGGCAATATCCTACATTCCTATTTCCCACCCTAACTTACCAATCTTCCTTTCCAAACCACCTATCCTTTCCTTTCCCTATTCGTACCCTCTCCACCAATCCGTGGGAACGCAATGGATAATCATAAAAATAATTTAATTATCCAAAATGGCGGCGATGCGGTTCGCCACCCATCACGTCTCGTTCTTGCGGAGGCGAAAAGTGGCCCATGGAGAGCCGCTTCGCTACGTTGAATGTAAGAGGAGGAATGGATGGTATGAATGAAAGTGGACGAAGCGAAACAAGTATGTAAGGATCGTAGCAAGTGGAAAGAAGTGGTCTCTGCCTACCCCTACGGGAAAGAGGCGGTCTCTGTCTACCCCTATGGGAAAGAGGCGTGATTATATGATGATGATGATGATTGTTTTTTTCTTTTTTAATTATGTACTTAGTTTGGTTCACTTTTTACGCAGTCGGGTTTTTAAATTTTTTAAATTATTATTTTTTATTTTATACTTTTTAGTTATGAGTACCTAGCTAGCTATTTACCAGACTGGATTTCCCATCAGCATCAGTATACATCACAATTGCACTGGAATGTGAGAATGGCTGTTACGCAACTTTAAATCGATATAGATCCTAAACGGTCAGTCGAATCGAAAAATGTTGAGAGAAAACTAATAATGATTTTTAAATACCTATTCAACGATACCCCACTTGATATAGTTTGTTGACTTTCATTTTTTTTCATTTTCACAATATGGCGTCCAGTAGTCGCCATATTGAATTTTCACTAACGTCATGTCTTTAGTGACACTCGCCGGACTAAGAGGAATCGATTGACGTGTGAATCATAAAAATCGGCCCAGGCGTTTGGTCTTATAGTGCTTCAAAGGAACATACATACATACATACATACATAGGCTGATAAACACATTACCACTCCTTTGCGTCGCGCAGTCGGGTAATGAAGCAAAACATATGTGATGTAAGAATCAATAAATTAAATATAATAGATAATAATTATTAAAGGTCATTCTATTTACTTGACTCCTACCTACACTAAATTGGTAAAACACGTACAGACATTAGACCCGTCTGTTCGTAATTACCAATATCTACCTAAGTACAATTGAAATGATATCTCCGATCCGTCCATTCCCTAAATTAATTGCTTATTCGTGTCTAATGTAAAAAGGTTTAATATGTAGGTATAATTGAATTTAGATCCAATATATAATACTCAGACCGAATAAAAAGGAATATAAATCTGTGAGTTATTTTTAAAAGGTCATTTAAGGTCCCTTCATAATATTATTGTACCTATACTGAAAAACTCTTCTCTTTTATCTCCGAAGAATATACGAATTTTCTGTGTCACGTTTTCAGAATATCGCTTCGCTTCAATGAGGGTTTTGCTCAAGCTTCAAGCTGTCAGATGTACAGTCGTACAAGGATCTTTTGGCACTTGGATGGGGGCGTAAGTGTCGCAAATAAGAACAATACTTATTACCTACCTACTAAAAGTGAAATTTTACAAGACGGCGATGTTAGTACTGATTTTGTCCACGTGCCAAAAGGTAAGTGTCGCAACTACAAAACAATACATAATACTAAAAGTGACATTTTACAAGACGGCGATGTTAGTACTGATTTTGTCCACGTGCCAAAAGATCCTTGTACGACTGTAACGAATTTATCGTTACATCTGACAGCTTTTTGACACGACATTAAAGACCTTCGTACTACTAAGCGCCGCCTGGAGACAGAAAAAAGAATCGAACATTCTTATTGACCGTTTTTGATACTACACGGTACACCACCAGATGACGCTTTGTGTGAGTTGGGTCTGCCCCATAACGGCAAAAAAAAATCAGAAACCCGCATTCTGCCCTAATAACACCTTTCCGGCTGGAAAAGATGAAACATGGTAGACCTAACTCTCTTAAAATCGCGCATTGCCACATAAAAATTCAGGTGTTGTGTTTATCAAATACAAGGGCGGATCCAGCTTTGGCGCCAGGAAGGGGTCACATCATGGGCGTAGCCAGGTTTTAGTTTCGGGGGGGGGGGGGGGGGGGGTTAAACGGGGGGGGGGAAAACGACTACAAGTACATTAAATAATCAGGACCGTCTTTAACCTATTAGAGGCCCTGGGCACATTAGATTTTTTTTTCATTACCTGTTTAAACTTTAAATCTGAAAGACTGTGTATTTCGGAAAAATACAAATATCTATAGTCTAAAACTAAACGTCAGTACAAAATTTAATAATACGTTCTTTACCGAGCGCCAAAAACGCCAAAAACGAGCGAGCGAAGCGAGCGAGCAAATTTTCCTATTTTACAGGTTCAAACGTTCAACTCTGTTCAAACGTTAAACTAAAATATAAACATCGGAAAAATACCATAAAATGAACCGGCTCAAACAGAACATCGGTAATAAATAATGTAATGGCCTTTATGTTAACCGCGAGCGAGCGAAGCGAGCGAGCAAATTTTTTTCCTATTTAATAGGTTAAATCTGTTCAAACTTTAACCCCTAAAATACTGTGGAAATAGGATCATACATTAGAATAATGGGCGCCCATTTTTTTTTTCGTTTTTACCTATTTATGCTTTAAAACACAGTATTTCAGGGTTTCCCCTTAAACACTGAATAACGTTGAACTTCGGAAAATATCATAAAATGAACCGGCTAAAACGGAACATCGCTACTTACTAATATAATATTATGTTCTTTATGTTAAACGCGAGCAAGCGAAGCGAGCGAGCAAAATTTTTTCCTATTTAATAGGTTAAATTTGCTCAAATTTTAAACCCTCAAAGACTGTTACCCTGAAAAACTCTATAATTAAAAAAATACAAATGTCAAAAGCCTAAAACTGAACATCGGTACTAAATTTTATAGTAATATGTCTATATAAGCCCAACACGAGTGAGCGAAGCGAGCGAGCATAATTTTTTTCTCATTCTATAGGTTAAAATCTATTCAATCGTTAAACTTAAACACTGAATAACGGTGAACTTCGGAAAAATATCATAAAATCAACCGGCTAAAACAGAACATCGCTACTAAATAATATAATATGTTCTTTATGTTAAACGCGAGCGAGCGAAGCGAGCAAGTAAATTTTTTTTCCTATTTAATAGGTTAAATCTGCTCAAATTTTACACCCTAAACGACTGAAAATAGTATCATTTTGTAATTTAAATTAAAGTAAAATTAGTGTACCTAATTTCTGATGTTGTAAATTAGATGACAAATAACTTATTATGTTAGGTTTGTCATATAATACCAATTTACACTTTTTTCGTAGTATATTATTACAAAATTTTAGGTATAAATTAATAATTGACGTGCCCAAAATATTGTGTAGCATGCTATACGTTCGAGGACTCGATGGCACGCGTGCCATAGGGTCGCGATCCCTGTTTTAAGCTAGTGATTTTATTGTTTTTTCCTAAGTACAATATTCTTTCAGGGCTAAGATTTTAACAGGTTAAAGCGTAAAAACATTCGCTCGCTTTCTCAGTTTGAACGCATTTAACACAAATACATATAGCTACGCCCATGGGTCACATAGTCGTGGTCAAGTCAAGAACTTATAATTTAATTTTGATAACAATAGGTACAAGTAAAATGTACTTATTTTATGGATGTACGTAAGTACTGTACTTAAAAATATTTATTATTTATTGTACACTTGAAAAACTTAACTTAATAACTTGTACATACACGTACATATTGCCATCTTCTCTTGAAGACATCCAGAGAAGCACTATCACGCACGGAATGAGGCAGCCTATTTATATTCCATAACCATGGTGAATGATTTGTCATAAAAGCTAGAGGTATATCGAGGGGTATAACGCGTTTCAAATGAGAATAGGAACGTCAATGACTTTTTTTCTGTCATATATCACTTGAAAAGTACGATTTTCAGAAAAACTCATGTGCATATAAATATTAATAGTCTTGCATCGAATTAAAATAAAAACGTTAAATAGTAATCAATTATCTAAACATAAAACTATCATAACAGTCTAAATTCGAAACAATATGGCGCCGACTCTCATTTGAATCGCACTATATGACGCAAAACTCCGCAAAAGTCAATGGGTACGTTTTTAATAATGTGGAGAAATGCCAGTCCGGTTAGGCGATCTTCAACCATTGAAGATCTTACTTCCACGATTTAAATTTTAAATTTTCGATGCGTTCGTTCCCAAACGTTTGCCATCATACAAAGTTATTATATTATATTAAATAGCTTTTACCCGCGGCTCCGCCCGCGTCAATACAGTATAAACACTGAACACTGCACTTTTTCGGGATAAAAAGTAGCCTATATTAATCCAGAGCTTAAACTACTACCATAACAAATTTCATCAAAATCCGTTTGGTATCTGTCCATCTATCTATCCATTAATCCTCACAAACTTTTATATTTACAATAGTACCTAACTACCTAGTAGGATCTACTACTACTTTAGTTATTATCACAGGTAACAATGTAGATAGATATATTATTTACTTTTATGTAGTCATAATATTAGTGTTTACTTCCATTTACATTTTACTATTCTAGAAAATGTACAGAATAGAAAATGAATGGTTAGATGTTTCGTATCCCTCATAACTCGACCACGATGTGGGGTCATCAGTCGCTTATCATCGGGAAGTAGCACGACCAATTTCAG
This sequence comes from Glaucopsyche alexis, assembly GCA_905404095.1. NCBI lineage: Eukaryota > Metazoa > Arthropoda > Insecta > Lepidoptera > Lycaenidae > Glaucopsyche > Glaucopsyche alexis. The sequence goes on from FR990059.1 coordinate 17,050,874, forward strand.
AAGTAAGTTCGCTGAAAGATCCCGTGTACAACTTTTCTACCTTATTATATTAAATATATAAAAGGCAAACTTGACTGACTCATCTATCAACGCACAGCCGAAACTACTGAACGGATTTTGCTGAAATTTGGCATACTGATAGTTGTAATGATGTTCACTCGCTAAAAAAGGATTTTTGAAAATTCTCCCCCTAAGGGGATGAAAAAAGGGGTTTAAATTTTGTATAGAAACAGAACTCCACGCGAACGAAGTCGCGGGCAAAAGCTAGTTTGTTAGTAAGGCTTAAAAGTCGTCCACTGAATCTGTCGGAAACTGTACATATATATTATAACTAGCTTTTGCCCGCGACTTCGTCCGCGTGGAACAATACTTTGGGATATCGCTGAAATTTACCCACGACTTTATTTATGACTAACGAAAGCGGAATCCTATTTTTTTAAACGGAACCCTAAAATAAAAGTAGCCTATGTTAGACCCTATAACATCAGCTATCTGCTAGTGAAAGTCCCGTGAAAATCGGTCCAGCCGTTTCAGAGATTAGTCGGAACAAACAGACAGATAGGCCGACTGACAGACAGACAGACAAAAATTTAAAAATAATGTATTTTATTGTAAGTACCGAATATACTTTCAGATTCATTATGTAAAAAGCTGTTAATTTGAAGTTACAAACAGACACTTAAATTGTATTTAACTGTATAGATGTATAGATATTATAATGTATTATATTTTAAGATATTATCAATTTGATGTTTATAAAATAACTAAACTATTTAACTAAACTAAACTAAACATTAACCCGCACGCGCACCCCGCCTTGGTGACGCCCACTTCGCAACGGGCCGTGCAGCAGAAATCGTAATATTTTAATTTCGCCATAACTTCAAAACCAAACGTCCAATTTTAATCATTCAAAGACCAAATATTATCTACATAAACTGTACTTAGTGATGAAATAATTTATTTTGATAAGGATTAATAGCATGAGTAAAATAAACGCGTTTAAATATAGTCCAAAAAAATTTCAAGATTTCTAAATAAAAAAATGGTTGTTGTGCCTCACTCGACATAGATAGGTATAGTGTGTCGCGGACTTTTTTGTAGATATTTATAAGATCTACAATTAATTAGAACATTTTATGGTTCTATCTTTTATAGTTTAGGCAGCGTTCGCAAAATAAGTAACTTTTCTGGTTGATTTTTTACACCTTGTGTCCGAAAAACCCAAATATCTTACGGAACCCTATTTTTTTCCAAAATAAAATTTAGCCTATGTTACTCGTGGATAATGTAGCTTTCGAATGGTGAAAGAATTTTTGAAATCGGTCCAGTACTTTTTGAGCCTATTCATTACAAACAAACAAACAAACAAACAAACAAACAAACAAACAAACAAACATACAAACAAAGTTTTCCTCTTTATAATATTAGTGTAGATTAATTAAATATTGAAGGTAGTTACAAAAAATCTGTATGGTGACAAAATATATAAATAAAATCATTATGTTCAATTAAATTAGTGATCCACCTAAGTCCTGGAACCAGCTCAGGGGGGGGTCATGACCCCCATGACCCCCCCCCCCTGGATCCGCCCTTGATCAAATATATTATCAAAACTAAAGATAACTTACATTTGACAGAACATATTTTCATACAAGAAAGTTACTCCATATTATTTTCACCATATCTCAAATGCCAGCCATCTTGATTTCTACCTCAATATAGGTACCTCAAATATCAAAATGGCCCCAAAAAAACTCCAAAAGTAAAAAACTCAAAAAAAAAACATTTAAGTGGGGACAATTATTGCCTCAACATGCCTTATCTATGTACGTCTATGTATTTGAAATATTTTATGTTTCATTTATGACACATGAGATAACTATAATAATATTTATAAATATTTTCCGAAACAAAACTATTGTAATTTCACGCAATTGAAAATTTTAAAGTATATGAAATTTTTATTATTACAATTTCTAAAATGCTTCTTTTTATAATATGCAAAGAATTTCTTTTTTAAATCGCAACCTATAAATTTTGCATGAATCGGAACGTGAACATGCTACTCGATTCTAAGAACTTCACTATCCATATCCGGCTTAAAGTATCGATAGGGTTACATCACTATGCACGCAAGAAATTTTATGTTGGTAGCACTACAAATATAGCCTTTAGGAAAAGGAGGGCTTTTAAAATTCTGATTTATTTTTTACTTTTTGTTACATTTACAATTTACTGAAATTCTTTTTTCTTACGTTTTTTCTGGTATTTTTGTACTTGTTATAGTTTTCATTGATTGCCATGTCCTACCAATAATATACAATAATTGCATATTGTGTCAATTACTTGAATTTGTATGAAAACTGCAAATATCATAAAACATTACATTTACACAGGAAGATTTAAAATATTTTTAAAAAATGCTATTTTTAATGTTACAATTATCTTGTAAAATAAAGCCGTTACCGCGCAGAAGCGCGCCATTTTTGACACCGTATTGCGCACAGTTGGCAGCACTGTCTGTTTCCTCCAAGCCACTCGGTCAGACGCCATTTCCACGCTACCGGATCACAAAACTGTCATTGTGCTTATTGTGTGTGTGATTTTGCGCATTTTACCAAAGTTCTTTTTGATTTACTGTGTTAAAAGTTAATATTAAACTTTTATCAACATGGCTGATGAGAAAAAGGTATCGTATCAATTGTAATATCAGTTTTTAACAAGTCCGACTATTGCGCTCACAGACATGGCGTTGTAAGTGCAATGTGGTTATCTTTATCAGACTTGTGAACTGAAAAAGTATCAATTCATTTACAGGGAGAAAGTGAACACATCAACCTTAAAGTATTAGGACAGGATAATGCTATTGTCCAGTTTAAAATTAAGAAACACACACCCCTTAGGAAGCTCATGAATGCCTACTGTGATAGAGCGGTAAGTTGTTAAATATTCTTTTTTTAACCTTTATCACACTTTTCTTTACTCATTTCTTTACACAAATCAGCTAATATACTACTGAAAGTAAAAAAGTTATGTTTGTTTTGAATTGCTAACAACATGGACACACCATATTATTTTCATACTCATTTAAAGCCAGTTTAACAATTTTTCATGTAAAAATACTAAATTATCTACAAGTCAATAGATTAAAAGATCATGAATAGGTTTCTTAATTTTCAAATAAAATAGGTACTAAACATTACACTAAAAGGCTTGTGTAGCTGCATTATTACTAATAAATTTTATTTTTAAACCTGTTTTGATTTCTGATATCTGTGTCAATTTCTTTGGATTCGTGGTACAGAACAAAATGGATACTATTCCCCCTTACGATACATAATAATAAAGTATGTTTTAAATAGCACAAAAGATTCTAACCCCCTTACTAATATATTTATACAGTGAATATGCTATACAATGTTTTATCTTTTGTACATTGGAAAAGTCGCTTGACAGACAAGGACAAAACACTGTATAGCTTATTCATTGTGTAAATATTTTTATTAGTAAGTATTACGATCCAATATTGTTTTCAAGAGTGTGCTAGGTAAGCTCAAGATTAGTAGGCGGTTATAGTAATGTGATGAGTCATACTCCAACTCTATATGCCATGACTAGCTGTTGCCCATGGCTTCGTACGCGTAAATACAGTATCCCTTGGGAAAACTGTATTTTTTTGGGATAAAAAGTAACCTATGTTTTAATTCCGAGCCTAAACTATTAAGATACCAAATTTCATCAAAATCCGTTCAGTAGTTTTTCTGTGAAAGAGTAAGAAAGATCCATCCATACATCCTCGCAAACTTTCACATTAATAATATTAGTAGAATTGCTTATAAATATTGCTTCCTCTTTGCAAAAGTATTTTTAATTATTTTAATTATAATAATTCACAACCAAAGTGCAAAACATTTCCCACAATTTTCATTACTATGTAACCTATTCTTGGATATCGGTTAAAAGTAATTACACAATATTTTGTGTCAATAAAGCTATTGAAAAATTACATAATAATTTTTCTTACTTCATAATAATAATTTATCATAATTCCAAATCCAAGTCAGTATGTACTTACAAACAATTGCAATTTTTTTTTAAATGCCTTACAACCATTTTTTTATTTTAACACTGGCCTTGTTCTCTTCTAATGAGTGTCAGATACCATATTCAAAAGTTTTGTCGCTACTTACTTTATATCAAGCAACAGAGACAAACATGCAAATACACTATCTGACACTTATAGCAGCCCTACCTTCTAGTGCTTGATAGCGCTGAATATTTTTTTTACAGTTGTCGGCCAGGACACATTTACTAACTTCAATAGCGCTAACAACACGTCACTCGTCAGCCATTTTGCTTATTTATTTTGTTTGTTTTGAAATCAGATAATAGTGTTTTGTGCAATTAATTTAAAGTATTATTAAAATTAACGATAATGTCAGCATAAAACAGTGAAATACCTATTTGTATAATATAATAAATATATAAAATTATTTGAATATTTTATAAACATATATTGAAGTTACATTAGGTTCCTTGGTTAATGCTAACTTGGTCCTAGAGTCCTTGGTCTTAGTCCTAGCATTTAGCAATTGACTGTGCTTATTGCTCAGCAATCGCCATTTTGCTTACGAGCAAATCCGAGCGCTTTTTCCACCAAACACAGCCAACATGTTTTAAAAAGTTCAAATGTCAAAATGAAGCCGATTCCCACTAGTCAGTTGAAGTTTATAATAGGGCAACAGGCCCTGAATGAAGGAATACTTGCTTGCTATTTTCCTGATGTTGCAATCACCGCTTAAGGCAAACTATACACTGAACTTAGGTGTATCTTTTTATTCCAGGGTTTGTCAATGCAAGTGGTCAGATTCAGGTTCGACGGGCAGCCCATAAATGAAAATGACACACCCACATCCCTGGAGATGGAGGAGGGGGACACTATAGAAGTATACCAGCAGCAAACCGGAGGAGCCGTAGTGTAAATAAAATATAAGGACTGTCCATTCTCTGTGGGTGATCACCACGATGTGCCCAACTCAAAACTTATAAATAAGTTAATTTTAATAACAACATTTGTAAGACAAAGAAATTTTAAGACAAGTTTGTTTCTGCTATGTCTTAAATTTTTTTAACCCTGGTTTAAGGTAATTTTCGAAAAAACCAAATGTTTCATAGGTAAATTAACAGTAATGATTAAATTGTGATAATTTTGGTTGACTTCTGACACCGGTATTCACAAACACACTAGGAAGTCGAGGGTTCTCTAATGTAATTTATTAAACATGGGTTTAATCCATTTGTCAGATCTATAACCTCATGTACCTATTGAAATAAAGTAAATGTAATGACTATGTTGTTTATTATTTTGTACCATACCCTGGGTTATACCGATAATAATATGTATATATGCTACAAAAGATTCTAAAATCTTATGAAATACCTAGGTAAGCATTATATTCTACCTTTTATTTTTTTCAAGTTGATAGATTATTCGCAAATCAAAGAAACTGCTTGTTAATCCTAATGCCAGCTAAACTTGTAAGTTTGCCTGCAGTTTATAGCTGTCAGGTAAGCTTAAGCTGATACTGTAGGCAGCCTGCACAGTTGTGCAACATACACATTTGCAGCCTGCACAGCTGTTGAGCAACATACACATTTGCAGCCTGCACAGTTTGTGCAACATACACATTTAACACGTTCAGTGCCACCGACTCACCTGTATAGTTCACGTAAATTTGATTCCAGTGCCGACGACTCACCTGTATAGTTCAGTGTTTTTCACTAATATTTCCAAAATGCATCCGTATTTTCTGCTCAAAATTATAGTTTAGACTAAATATATGCTAAACTAAAGATTTATGCGGTGGGCCGGGCGTGGAGTACCCGTTTATTTTTGAAAGGAAAAAAACGATTATGCAATGCCATGAACTACACAGGTGAGTTCCCGGACATAGATCCTCAAACTGGAAATATGTATAACTGTATGTACATGTTAGAAAACGACGTCAACATAATAGCATGGACGACCTACATACTTGTGATATGGAACTAATATACAACAAACTAGTTTCATTAGAATCTATACGGTAGGTATATATATATTATAAGTCGTGTTAGTTACACTAATTATAACTGAAGAACGGCTGAACAGATTTTTATGATTTTTGTGTTTTCAGATTTGTCTTCGTCGGGAATAGGATAATAAAAATGAAAAAAAAAAAAATATTATTATCAGTAAAATGTTGTTTCACGTATAGATATTATTATTGTTGCATATTAATAAGTTATCATTTAATTTTAATTCAGCAGATTTTAAACTTAAAAAAAAAGGTTTATTTTTTAATTATTATCAATTAAATTACAAATTTAACATACACCTGTACAGGCAAACCTGTCGATTATACCTTTATATGTATGGCTTTCATAATAATGTTTTAAATTACAATTTTAGCACCTAATTATTTAATTGGGAAAGGTTTAGGGGCATTATTATTTACTGTAATAATATATTGTCTGTTTTTGAAAAATAATAATTGTTCAAAGTTATATACTTACCTAATTTAGAACTGTATTTTATAGAATTGCAATATGTATAATGTAATACTACAGGCGTCTATAGTAGGTACCAGGGAAAACATTATTTTATCACAATTAATACAATTACAATCAAGTACCGACACGCTTAAACTCTGAAACGGTGTTTTTATAAACGTTATACCAACGTGAAACGCGCTCTGTCAAAACGTCATAAAATCCGTTCATGATAACAAGTCGCTTCACTTTCAATCCAAACAAAGTAAAATTAAGTCTACTTTAAATACGAGAATTGAGGTTCTGGTCATAAAACTTACAAAGAATAGCATGTATGGAAAGTGATATACTTACCATTCATTTGGTTAACTAGTCTTTTTTGTTTACAGCAAACACGGCACAATATGCACACTATGTTTTCAATACCCTCGATCAAGATAGGAGTGGACTTCTAAGTTTTGAGGTGAGCATGTATAAATAATTAAATATCTACGAGTCTACTAAAAATAATAAGTAAAGGACATTGTAATACTAAGGAACTATTACCCATGTAAGTAATCGCATGTGGATAACAACGGCATAGGTCACATATCTGCAGGGGGTGGGGTAAAATAGAATTAATAATGTTAATTGATATTATCTCCACTTCTCCATAGTCCATGGATCTGAATTGAAATAATTACAGACAATGAAATGTGTGCTTTGTGGTCGCGACTTCTAAAAGGCGGGTCAAAATCCCCAAATGTCTTTCAGGTTCGGACTACACTACCCAAAATTTCTCTGGCCGGAAAAAAAACAGCGAGCTGAAAGTAGGAAATCTGCGTTAATACAATAAAATTGAAAATCGAACATACGGCAACACACGGCAGCAATTTACAAACGCGACCTTCGTGTCTTCGATTTTTAACAATAGTATTAACGCAGAGTTCTATTTTCATAGTCGTTTTGCTTCAGGCCGGAGAGATTCCGAATATTATAATGTGTCACCGTAAAATTGTAAAAACCGTTAGATTGTAAAATAACTAACGACATATTGAAAATATGTCGAAAGATTAAAAACTATAGGTACCTATATTTATAATCTAACGAAAAATAATGTTACATTATAGGCAGCATATTCGCGTCGGAAGTCTATCAACATTTAACAATTCTTCAAAAATATAGATTTTTTTTTTGACTCTTCCGACTCAAAAGGTTGCCGACCCCTGGGTTAGGACAATGCAGGCTGATCACCTGATTGTCTGACAAGAAAGATGATCTATGCTTCGGATGGGCATGTAAAAAGTCGGACCTGCGCCTGATCTCTCGTCAGTCGTGTCGGTTATCCGTCCCACTGGATTATGAGAGTAAACGAAGAGAGAGAGTGCTCTTGTGTATTGCGCACACACTTGGGCACTATAAAATTACTTCTGTGTAACTGGCCTGATTTCAATGAAACCGGCCACCGTCACAGAGATCGGTGTGGGGAGTTATTATAAATTGGTTAACTAAAATTTTGAATTAATTTTTAAGGAGTTTGTGACCGGCTTGTCAATATTATCAAGAGGGACACTAGAGGAGAAATTAAGGTGGACCTTTACCCTGTACGACATAAACGGAGATGGTTATATCACAAAAGAGGAAATGACTGAAATAGTGACTGCAATCTATGATCTCATGGGCAAGATCGTCGAACCTATGGTGGACGACGAGGTGGTGCGAGAGAAGGTCGAAAGGTTGTTTCAGGTGAGGAACAATATTTTCAAGATAACATAGCTTATAGGGAACAAACGAGCTGACGAATCGCCTAATAGTTACCCATAGATAGTAGGCATTATAGAAACTATTTGTTCTGAAAACTTAGTTGGCTTTTAAATAACTTATGTGTTTTATATATAATTATTATTATCTATTTAAAGTCATAGTGTTTACCTAGGTACTACCATGGACCAATAAAATTAGTTTTAATAACTACCTTGAGCGTGCAAGATAAAAAACAAGATTGGTAGTATGCCAAAGTTTGAAAACTATTATCTTATCTTACTAATATTATAAATGCGAAGTGGATGGATGTTTGTTGCTATTTCACGCAAAAACTACTGAACGAATTTTAATGAAATTTGGTAAAACAGCTAGTTTACTGTAAATTCAAACTACCACAATCTTTTATTGTCTATCTTTTATTTTAATCTATTGGCACGTCGCGTCGAGATAAATATAAGAATGAGATTATACATTAACATAGGGACATGATTCATTAAATAAGTACCTATTGTATCCATGGATATAGTACCTATCCATTATTGTATCATCTAATTGTACAGCTCGGCATAATAGAGTGACGCGGTAACAGCAGGAACTCAAAACATTTTCAACTATATCATCTTATAACCGTATTGAATTGGAATGACATATTTAATTTAAATATATATTATAATAAAACAAATATAAAACAGCCTCCGTGGTCTAGTGGTTCGAGCATTGGCTCTCGACTCGGAGGTCGTGGGTTCGATTCCTACAAGGGAACAACAAAAAATGTTGTTTCCAAGTTTGGTTAGGACAATGCAGGCTGATCACCTGATTGTCTAACAAGAAATATGATCCATGCGTCGGATGGGCATGTAAAAAGTTGGTCCTGCGCCTGATCTCTCGCCAGTCGTGTCGGTGTCGGTCATCCGTCCCACTGGGTTACGAGAGTAAAAGGAAGAGAGAGTGCTCTTGTGTACTGCGCACACACTTGGGCACTATAAAATCACTCCTGCGTAACTGGCCTGGTTTCAATGAAACCGGCCACCGTCACCGAGATCGGTGTGGGAGTTATTATATTATTATTATAATAAAACAAATGAATATAATAACTTTCATTGCCAATCTAATAAAGATACATTTTGATACAATCGAAAATGTTTTTAGTTCCTGCTGTTCACCACCATAAGATATTTTTATTCCTATAACGTTGAATGTTTATCAATTCCAGAAAATGGATCTCAACCGAGACGGCGTGCTAACGCTCGAAGAATTCCTCGACTGTTGTCTTCGCGACGACGAGATAACTCGCTCTATGGGCGTGTTCGACAGCAACTTCTGACGGCCTGAGGGTCGGCGCGCCAAACGTCGCGCTCACACACATAACACTACTTACTTCTGTTAAGTTTAACTTTTTTTTATAGTCAAATGGGGTAAAGGGTCCCACTCACATGCGATTGTAATGATCTAATCATTTCTGTAACTAAAATTAAAAACGTTTTTGATAGATCATTTTAGAACAGCTGGTTTTTAGAGAGTAAAGGTAGAATTTCGTACCATGCGAGACCGCGACTAGCAAACCAGTCAATCAATGGTTCTATGGCCACGCTGACCGGTCGCGGGTTGCGGGGATTGTTTAGTGCCATATAAATTCATACTAAGCAGTGGCTCCGCGATCCTATTTCGGTCTCGGGTCTCAAGTCGCGCGTCGCGTGCGTCGTAAGGTACCTTACGTATGTATAAGGCAACCTTACGTATGTATAAGGCAACCTTACGTATGTATAAGGCAACCTTACGTATGGGGTCGTCCATTAATCACGTGATGCCTAAAGGGGGAGGGGGTGTCCGAAAAAAAATCACCAAGTATCACCAAGGGGAGGAGGGGGTATAAGGAGATATCACGTGTATTAATTTTCGAATCTAGTCTATGCATACCGAAATTATTATCGGCTGTAGAATCGTAGTTTTGTTTAAATACTTACAAGACAAATGACTCGTATAGTTTTTAATTGCTTAAATTAATTGATTAAACGGTTCTTTAAGTTAAAGTTTTTCTTCAAACATGACCTGCTTACTATTTAAAAAAAATACACGTGATCTTAGGTGGGGGAGGGGGGGTAGTATAAAACCTCACCACGTATCACCAGGGGGAGGGGAGGGGTCTAAAACAGTTGTTAAAAACATCACGTGATTAATGCACGGCCCCTATGTATAATGCAACCTTACGTATGTATAAGGCAACCTTACGTATGTATTAGAGAAGTTGTGCTCTAAATTTTCCATATTTGAAGTGTGTAGTAGGTACGATAAAATTTGCTTTCTGTACCTAAGAATTGGTCCACCTGCTCAAACTAAGGGTATGCATATCGACATTCAATGAATACACTATAGTGTAGTCAGGCGGACCTGAGATCTCAGGCCATAAAATATATTCGCCGATCGTAACGATCGATCGCACGTGAGTGGGACCTATAAGACAGTCTAAAGAACGGAAAAGGGCCATACAAAAAGTATGTTCCTCACAGTCTCACCTTAACTGACTTCATAATTTTTATGCTCCATCCAAATCCAAAAATTACGTATTAAGTATTAAGTAGAACAGTTTGGCAGATATTTTGTACGATTTTGCAACGCGTGGACCTACAATACCTATGTATTTATTAGGTAGCTCATAGAATGCGGGATATTTGATGGTTATACTCAGAAAGGCAATGTTATTATTTCCAAATAAGTAATATGTTTTCTTAAAATTCTAGAGCTATTCTAAAAATCTTGAGTGTTTATTGAATATTGAAATTGTACATATAGGTAGTAATTAAATCATAAATGTTATATGTCGTCGACCATGTGAATTAAAACTTTATCTCCCAAAAATCCAGGAGAATTATAAGTGTCTTACTTAAGAAGATGATTGTCTGAAATTATTAGAAGAAAAATTCTCTTATCAAAATAAAAATATATCTTAGATCTAACTTTCTTAACTCTAATACTTGTATTTGATTTAATAGAAATCTTTGTGTAAGAGCCTATCTTTGTAGACTTTCTTCTGTACACTTAATCGATGTGTTAGACAATAGTGTCCCTAATAATCCACAATCGATGTTCAAGGCATGGAAAATAGAAGTAAGGAGAACCATCTTTCTAGGTTAGAAAAGTTAAAGTGTCCGAAAAAAGTAACCAAATAATAGTTCCAAAACTGGCCATAATGGCGCTAGGGTCAGAAGAGAGTATGTATGAAGTTAGCAATAAGAGATAGAGTGAAGTTATTTGAAAGTTAGTTATTGGTTAGTTACTCTAAAAAATTATGGCCATTTTGTGGCACTCTTTTTAAAATTCTTCCACATGCTACTATAGCGCCACTTAATTTGCCCCCTTTCAACTGACACTTTTTAATACACGAGATGGTCCTCCTTACCTCTATTCTCCATGGATATAGCATAATGTTAATTATGAATACAGAATTTAAAATGTTACCCGGTTTAATAATAATATTGTATGAACAGTTTGTATGAACTATGGGTACGTTGCGGGATATTGTAGACTTTGTGGATCAAAATCATATAACTAAAGTCAAATCAGTTAGTCATAGAAAAAAAAACAATAACATACAAAATATTTTCAAATTCAATACCTACTATATTATAATAGCCATTAACCAATTTTATGGCTGTGTGAACCCATAGATGTAATTAATATGTATGTATTATTTTATAAAGTAAAAATGTTAAACATGGATTTGACGAGTGGTATCTCTAGAAATCTAGAAACTAGAGTAAAATGTTATTTTCAAAAACTCAATGATGGTTAAGAACAAAATGATTGGTAGCGGAAGTAAGTCTTGTGCTCCTAAACTATGCCAGTATTACTGGCCAGTAAGATTCGACGTCACGTCCGGTCGCCATATTGTACTGGCATGCGGGCTGCGGTTATTGTACCGGAAGTGTTACACATCTACCCCCTTACTAATAAACGCTGTATAAGCTTTGATTAGTTATACAGTGTTTTGTTCCCGTCACACAAGTGACATTTTTAATTCGATTGAAGAAGACAAAACACTGAATAACTATTCAAAGCTTATACAGCATTTATTAGTAAGGGGATAGCGTTTTGGAACTCGATAACAGTATGCCAGCTACCGATGACGTCAGATCGTACTGACCAGTAATTAACACAAGTTTAGTTTCTATAGAGTATAAAGCTACTATCATCACTGGTTGCATCTTTCCAATTTGTATTTCGAAACGATTCCTACAGTCCGTTCAGAGGTATTTAACCTCTGAGACCTTTATGCTAACGATATAAAGATCGCTCTAATTGTAACTCCGAGGTAAAATCTCTCAGCGGACTATTGAAGTAAAACTTCTTTACGCACGCACTTGGGGAGTAAGCTGGCGAATGCGTGACGTGAGCGTTACGAAAAGTGATTTGGCGAGGCAAACGGAAACTGAGAGGGAGATATAAGTTAGTGAAGATGAAAAGAGAGAGAGAGGTACGTTTCGTACATTACTATAGGAGCAAGAGAGAGCAGTGCGCGCTTACATATTCTTTCTCTCATAGCCAATGCATGAAATATGTATTATATCTCAGTCAGTAGTTCGTTTGCAAGTTTTACTTCAGCCGTGTGGTCTAAAGCACACTCTTTTTTTATTTAATAAAGGTATCCCAGATTTGTTTGATGGTGTCCTGAAGGCGATTGAACGTCCAATGTAGGTAGGTAGAAATTAAAATGATTAAAATATTGAATTTAATTCATCCCTCATCAAAAAGTATCAGGACTAAAGCAAAAATTATTATAAGTAATATATCGATGGGTCCTACGTATAAGGGCCATAATGAAAAATTACAACTTTACAGGAGAGGCGTTCAAAGTTTAAACTTGGTATAATTTTAGATTGATAAAACCGAAATTTATGAAACTTTGCTAGTTTACTAAGACAATTGTCTTCCTTATTTATATTACACTATTTTATATTTATATTGATTAGTTTTTTTTTTACTGCACATTGGCCCTTTTACGTTAATTTTTGTTAAAATTATTAATATTAAAAAACAACATAAAAGGGCCAATGTGTCAAAATGGCCTATATACGTGTTTTATGCTTAGTTGCATATAATATATATTTTTATATATTTTGGCTCATAAAATTTATCAGCAACTTAAGCAGTTGATTTTTAATGAATTGTTATAAAAGCTATTTGGATAAATAGATAATTAAATCACATTGACACTTATACGTTTTACAATCTGTCAACTTACTAACGTGTTTACCCGCGTATAAATCTCAAATTACTATTTGGCCCTTGTACGTTTAAATTCATGCTACATATGCCGTTATACTGTAGCAAGAATTCGTATTTCCATGTAGAATTTAATTTGTTTTAATAGGTTACATGATTAATCATATCGATAGGATGCGTTTACAATAAAAAAGCCAAAATCGCCAAATTGTTAGTTTGGCCCATATACGTAGGACCCATCGATATAAGTCACCTTCTTAAAACACTGCCACTATTTAATCTTTCCTTTCATTCCCATATCTTTCAACAATGTTGCCAGAGTTTTTCATATTTGCAAGGACAACAATAAATTTTTTGGTATTAATAAGTAATGATCAACGATAGCTTCCACTAAAACCAAGTTTTTATTTATTATTTTGTTGGACTCTACCTATGGACTCTATAGAAATAAAAAAAAAATCCTTTCTCTCATTCTCATAATTAATATTTATTTTTCGAATGATTCAATACTCCAAAAATCCACCGACCAACGGTCCTTTTCTCTCCTAACATTCAAATTTTTGTTAAGTTGGTAAGTGTATAATTTAAATAGAATCGTATGTGTCCTTACAAAAATATTCTTCGCCTGTTAGACCTAGACTTTTGGATCCTACTAAACAAATGTATTTTCAAACATAAAGAAAATTAATTAAAATTCACAATAAAATATTTTCTTAATATCCGATGTAAATAATTGATTGTATATAAGTAAGCGACATAGAATTAAATGTATATTTTCATAGTGAATGTTAAATGGAACCAATAATTAAATGGCTAATATTTAAAAAATAAACAAAATAAGCCGTCACAGTTGTAGAACACATTTAAAAAGAAAATATAATATGTATAATATTTATTTTGAACATTTTGTCGAGCTTAAAGTGTAAACCAACACATTGAAAAATATATTCAATAGGCAACCAGAAGTAAGCTATACTTGGTGTGAAATTTGAGTAATCTTTACATTTTCTGATTACAAAATGGGATCTAATGTTTTAATAAAATCTCACAGTAGGTAGTTAATTTATGAGTATAGTTCATGTGTTACAAAATTAATTGTGTATCGCTATTGATAAAGGCTTGTCGGTTTTTGTTTAAAATGTCCGTTTACAGTGCAAATAATTGAAACATTGAATATAGGCCATGGGCGTAGCCAGGATTTAGTTTCGGGGGGGGTTCAAGAAAATAAAACGACTACAAGTACATTAAATAACCATCTTTTACCAACCAACGTTAAGCTTTAAACCCTGAAAGACTGTGTAGGTAATTCGGAAAACTAGAAATATCTATAGTCTAAAACTAAACATCAGTACTAAATTTTATAATACGTTTTTTAAGCAAAAATCGAGCGAGCGAGCAAATTTTTTTCCTATTTTACAGGTTTTAACGTTCAAATCTGTTCAAACGTTAAACTAAAATATAAACACTAGAGTAAATAACGGTGAACTTCGTAAAAATACCATTAAATCAACCGGATAAAACAGAACATCGATAATAAATAATATAATGGCCTTTATGTTACCCGCGCGCGAGCGAAGCGAGCGAGCAAATTTTTTTTCCTATTTTACAGGTTCAAACGATCAAATCTGTTCAAACGTAAAACTAAAATATAAACACTACAGTAAATTACGGTGAACTTCGTAAAAATACCATTAAATCAACCGGCTAAAACAGAACATCGATAATAAATAATATAATTGCCTTTATGTCACCCGCGAGCGAGCGAAGCGAGCGAGCAAATTTTTTTTCCTATTTTACAGGTTCAAACGATCAAATCTGTTCAAACGTAAAACTAAAATATAAACACTACAGTAAATTACGGTGAACTTCGTAAAAATACCATTAAATCAACCGGATAAAACAGAACATCGATAATAAATAATATAATGGCCTTTATGTTACCCGCGAGCGTGCGAAGCGAGCGAGCAAATTTTTTTCCTATTGAATAGGTTAAATCTGTTCAAACTTTAAACCCTAAAAGATTGTGGAAATAGGATCTTTTTATAATATATTATTAGAATAATTGGCGCCCATTTTTTTCGTTTTAACCTATTTAAGCTATTAAGCACTGTTTTTCAGGGTTTGCCCTGAAAAACTGTGTGATTTGAAAAATACAAATATCAAAAGCTTAAAACTGCACGTCGGTACTAAATTTTATAGTAATATGTTCTGTAAGCCAAACACGAGTGAGCAAAGCGAGCGAGAAAATTTTATTTCCCATTCTATAGGTTAAAATCTATTCAATCGTTAAACTTAAACACTGAATAACGGTGAACTTCGGAAAAATATCATAAAATGAACCGGCTAAAACAGAACATCGCTACTAAATAATATAATATAATGTTAAATGCGAGCGAGCGAAGCGAGCGAGCTAATTTTTTTCCCTATTTAATAGGTTAAATCTGTTCAAATTTTAAACCCTAAAACACCGTGAAAATAGGATCATTTTGTAATTTAAATTAAAGTAAAAATAGTGTAATTTCTGATGTTGCAAAATAGATGACATATAACTTATTATGTTAGGTTTGTCATATAATACCTACTTATTTCACACTTTTTTCGTAGTACGTAATTACAAAATTTTGTGATCAGTGACGTGCCTAAAATATTGTGTCGTATGCTATACGTTAAGGGATTCGTGGCACGCGTGCCATATAGCGATTCGCGATCCCAGTTTCAGGCTATTGATTTTATTGTTTTTTTAAAGTATGTACAACATTCTTTCAGGGCTTAAAGTATAAAAAGATTTTAACAGATTAAAGCGTAAAAATATCGCTCGCTTTCTCAGTTTGAACGCATTTAACATAAACACATACCTACTAGAACAAGTTAGTATTAAAGTTCTGTTTTAGACTGTTGATTTTTTTTTCTAAAATAACTTTAAAAAATCATCTTTCAGATAGGGTTATTGGGGCGGCAAAATATTTTAATTGGCATGGGTCACAAAATTTCTAAATATGCCTCTGTATATGTTATTATAGGTCATCCATATGGACCAGCCGGCCCATTTCGGGGGGGGTTTGAACCCCCTAAACCCCCCCCCTGGCTACGCCCATGATATAGGCTAAGGGTCAGACACGACTTCCGACGCGACGATGCTTGAAGATGCTGTAATAAATAATAATTCACATTCGCTATTAAAATGTGCGTGCGGGTCGCGTCATAGTGTGGACTGAACCTTAGCGATGTTTCCGAGTGGAAAAAAAGGGACTACCTCATACACGTATACTTTGTAGACGAGGCATGTTGATGCAAAGTGTCTCCATGTGTGTCTCCAAAAGTGGGGCCATTTAAATGGTTAAATGGCCCCACTTTTTGGAGTTTTGGGGCCATTTTGACATTTGAAGTACGGTGAAAACAAGATGGCTGACATTTGAGGTATGGCGAAAACCAAGATGGCGTAACATTTTACTGTATGAATATTTTTGTTCTGCCAAATGTACGACATAGCCTGTCCTGAGTTTTGAAGTCTTTGTTCGATCATGAAGTGGATACAATTTTTACATCAAGTATATATTTTTTATGAACCAATAAATTTAAATGCGTACAGGATCATTTTAATATTGTAATAATGTTTAATTATATTTATGTATTATATTGTAAGTTGCTACTAATTATTTTTAGAATTTTTGTTTAACAATTATTATCAGGTGCCAAATAATAAAAATTTAAAAAATTCTCGGCACATCTAATCATGTACCAGTTTTTTTTTTAAGGAACAGATTAAATAGTTAAATACTAAGAATTATATTGTTAGGCCTATTAGAATATGGGTGTCAATAATGTCCATGTACTAGTTTAAAGTTTTACAGGTATTTGGTGTTAGTTATAAAGTTAAGGCACACATGGCACCTTTTTAAATTGTGGACGATGAATGGTTTTTCTTGCAATTTTTTTTATTTGTTTTATTTTGCACATTTAACAGTTATTTAAAAACTATATTTAATATGTGCATGGGTATAAAACTAATCATCACTTTCGTTCAATTTAAATAAAAGTGTTAATTTTAATTTACTTTTATAATTTATTTGTTTATTTATACATTATAGTATAAACGGGAGTAGTCCCGGGTATACAATATGGTACGGATATTAGGGGAGACATGATCCCCCTGAATCAAGTCTCTTTAAAATATATGTGTTGATTAATTGAATATTTCCATATTCCTAAGCCTTAGGATGTTTTTTTTTTGTAATTGCTTAGTAATTGTATGGACGATAAAGTGTCCCTCATATAGGGGATAGGTACCAAATTCCAGTGCCAAAATGTTTCAAACCAGACCTATATGTAGAAAATAAGAACAAAAGGGGGATCAAGTGTCCCCATTTTCCCCTGCCTTGTAAAATCATATTGTTTTCCTTAATAAAGAAAAAAAAACATATCAATTCTTCTTGCTTGAATAGGTAACCAATGAGGCAATGATTGGATTACTGTTCACGCTTTGTTTATTCAAATTTTTATTTATTTTATCTATAAACGGAATACAAAAAATATTTATTGATGAACATAGACCTTTCACTGTGGCATATTATTATATTATATCTCATCAGTTTGTTTTCATATTTGTCAGTAGGTACCTAAGTGAGAGAGGTAGCGTGTGTAATTTTTTTTTATTAATTTTATGTACTTATTTCAAAGCATTAACATAATATTAGCTTTCTGCTCTGACCCTCCTCCAAATAAACTTTAATAATGCCAAATTTCATACTCCTCCGTTCGCACAATTCTCGTAAAACTGTACTCCAAGTTTTAGTGTCACATATTATCAAATAATAATATCTTCAGAATGTTATTTCCAAGTCATTGTTCATTGCCTGCTTTTTAATAGGTTTGTCACCTTCATATGTTCGAAGTTTATAATGTAACTAATAATAATGTAAACTTAAATCTTCCATTTTAATAAAATAAATTTGTGTACTTATGTATGAAATTGTATTAATACAAAATAATTCGATGTTATGAAACCAAGTACCGTTAAACCAGTGTTTAAGGTCAAATTATCGAGTGTAAATTGTCTAGAAAAATTTAAATTAGACATTTTAATATTAAATTGTTTATTTACAATTGTATGTGTATTTTATAGAAAAATAAACAAATAAATTACATTGTCTTTTATTTTATTACTTGAAATGTCAAGTGAGTAGTGACTAGTAATTTAAGTCAATAATAATAATGATTTAGTTTGTTCAACATACTGTAGAGGTTCTCAAACATATTTTCCTCTTAAAAAACCTAGATTATTCCCGCTTGGAGTTCGGTTTCCGTACAAAATTTTAACCCCTTTTTCACCCCCTTGGAAGACGAATTTTCAAAAAACCTTTCTTAGCGGATGCCTACGCCATTACAACTATCTGTATGCCAAATTTCAGCAAAATCCGTTCAGTAGTTTTGGTTGTGCGTTGATAGATGAGTCAGTCAGGTTTGCCTTTATATTTAGATAAATTAATGTAATAAATAATATTATTTTCGAACCACGACAATTTTAAAGAAAATATGTTTAATATGACGAAAGAGTGACCGGTCTATGTAGTGCGTAGCCACTCGCGCACTACATACATTTTTATGACTGTAGTGCACGAGTGTGTGTTTTACCGGCCTCAGTTTTTGTTTGACAGCTCTGTGTCAGAAAAAGCTCAAAAGCTCTGTCTTCACTTTTTATTTGGTCTGAGTACGGAACAAGTTCTGGCACACGGCAAATGAGGAAACCCTATTTATTATGTATATTGTATAATGTATATGTCACCGTAAAATTGTAAAAACTGTTAGATTGTAATAAAACTAGGTGACATATACATATTTCATTACTTTCCATAGGGTTTTGGACCAAAATTAATGGTATCCTTTTCATATACATAGCTCTACTTTAAATAAATTAAACTATTTACACATGTAAAAATATTTATTTAAATAAAAATTCAATCCATTCGATAAAATCAAGATCATTGAGACACAATAATAACTAAATTACTTGCTACGCTAAATTACATTAATACCAGCTAATAGAATTATTCTACTTTATCTCACCTACAGTCACCTTTTGACAAGTCTTAAATTACCTACTTACATTCATATCTTTAATGAAAATACTTAGTTAAAAAATATTACATAAACAGTTTAAGTATGAGAACATAATATTTTAAACACAAAAGTTCACTCCACATTGAATGAATTCAGAACACTTTATTGCGCACCAAAAAGTAAAATCAAACAATACAGTTACTAAAACTAGGCACAAAAGGCGGTCCTATCGCTACAAACGATTTCTACCAGACAACCTTGTTGAATTTGGGAAAAGATTTGTAAGTAACTTATTACAAAGGTAATTTGTAACTTTAAATAAACGTTCCGGGAAATAATAACGATAAAGAATTTGTCTTTTTAATTAATTTAATTTAAAATAATATGTATTAATTTGCACAACAGTACAAGGTTTACATATTACGTTTATATTCTAATTAAACTATCAAATTTCAGAGTTCTTAAGGACAGAAATCATCCATGTGTATTACATATACTATTTAACTACATATTTCTTAATTGTATAAAAAATTAATGCTTTATTCTCCTTGTTTAAAAAAAAACATTTATTTCTACTGACAATTAGTACAAAGAAAACGTACTGTTTTTTTTTTAATTAGGTAGGTACAAAGATTTAATATTATATTGAGCATTTTAATGTGACAAAAAATTAAGTTTCAGTGCTAAGTTTTCATAAAGCACAATATTTTCAAATTAGCTTTAAAAGCTTTCATAATAATGAGGCACACTTAAAATCGTCATCACAATCATTAATTTCTCTAATAAATTTGATCGATAGACCACATAAGCCAAATAAAATTATTCTAGTCTAAAATCTATAATTATATTAAAACAGAATATGTTTTAAAATAGATTTTACAGAAACGCAATATTTCATTTCAGCGGTGGTTTCAAATGGCAAGGCCCTACAATCTAAAAAAATTATATGAATGCAAAAATTTGTTTCAATAATTTTATGTAAAATACAACTTCGTTTTCTAAAAATTGTGACATCAGATCAGCATTAAAAAATAATATCCTATACTAATAGGTTCTTGTAGTCAAACATAATGATTTAATAGATTATAAGAAAAATATACTGCAAAAGTACAGATAGGAATAGAACATTACAAGGAAGAGAACTACGAAACAAGGTTTCAAAAATTAACAGATAGTATTTTCATACTCTCTGAAGTGGTGAGTTTAAATCGACTACGGATTTCCACAAGAACCAGGTTTATACAAACAACATATTAAATAGAAGTGGCCTAAAGATTTCAGTCTGAGTGCTCAGTTTATTTTTCATTATACACATTTACACCCATACTAATAAAATTATTTACGCAATGTTTATGCTATTCAAAGTTGCTGTCTTTTTCTGACACATTGGAAATCGTGACAGACAAAGACAGCAACATTTAATAGCATAAGCATTGTGTAAATATTTTTATTAGTAATGGGGTAATCATAAAATAACCGAACATAAAAACTGGAAACTACAGGCAGTAAAAAAAATAATATAATATTATGGTCCTAATAAAAAATAATATTTAATTAAATTTATTGATATGGCCATTATTGTCAATACTTATACAATTTAACATACGTAATACATAGCCCACTAAAGTTTTTAGTATCCTAATGGACATACTTTATTCACAATTTCAGTCATTCCATGATAAAATACAGCCTATTCCAGTCCATTTTTAATAGTCAAGCTATTACAAAATCTATCCAATAGTATTAAGATTAAAATCAGATTAATATTAGTAGATACCCTGTGTAGTTTACAAGTAGCTCATAGATCGGGTCCTAGGGTTTACAAATTTTTAATAGTAGAAAATATATTCTCTTTACGATAATAAACTGATTTTTTTTTATATAATATGTAATTTATCAATTAATACGTTATAAATATAATTTGAATAAGATCTTAAAAAAAGAATCTGAAAAATTCAGGAAATAGGAAAAAAGTCATTTAAATTATCCAGTCTAGTAGGCATGTCAAGATCTTTAATCTTATTTTTGATAGTATGACGTTCCGAAAAATGATAAAGTTTACAAAAGGAACAATATACTTGCCCAATTGTATGGAATATAATACCTACGTCAGCTATCAACTTTATTACATAAAACTAAAAATAAAAACTAAAATAAGTATCTCAAATAGCAATATACAATTACATTATAATAAGGAAGTTACATTTTAAATATAAAATTATTTCTATTACATTTTGATAGGTGACAAAGATTTATAACTTCATACAATTACTCAAATACCTTGAAACATAAAGCTTATCTAGTTATGATACTTCAAGGTTTTGAAAAATGTTAATGTGCTATTATTTTCAATATTAGTTCTACTTATACCATCTATTTAAAGCATAAGTTGTGATATTTGGATATGTTCATTAGTAAGTGGAGCTGTGGGTAAAAGCTAGTGCTTTTACCCACAGCTCCACTTACGTAAATACAGTATCCCATGGGAATACTGTATTTTTTGGGATACAAAGTAGCCTATGCTAAACTACTAACATACCAAATTTCATCAAAATCCCTTCAGTAGTTTTTGCGTGAAAGAATAAAATCCATCCTGACAAACTTTCACATTTATAATATTAGTTGGATTACATCAAACTAATTTCGTTATTTGAATAAATGAACCTTTTCTTGAGATGTCCAACAAATAGAGTAATTTTGTGGTAAATTATTATTAATATCTTTTGTCAATCGGCAATATGAGATATTGGGTCTTATATGAGAAGAAAAGAATTAAATTATTTTTGGTATAACCATGGATGGTACTCTCTTACAATATCTGGTCCACGCAGCTCCGTAGCGTCTCTTGCATCTTCCATGATCCCTCCACGCTCGATGAAGGAGGACAGCTATCGTCAAAATAGCAGGAGCCGCAGCCAACACTTGTTGAGTATATATCCCAGGTATGGCCAGTGCAATATGTATCAAAATGTCTCCAGCGTAGTTAGGATGGCGTAGAACTCCCCACAGATTTGATACAAGCAACTTCTTCCCATGAAATGTCGGCATAGAGTCTAGGTCTGAAAGGAAGGTAATAAATATATAAAAAATTATGAAAGCATCACTGACTATTTTTTTACAAATTTAATTTGAATGCAAAATATTTATTTTCAATTTGACAAAGCAATTGAAAAGTTTACATCAGTTCTTTAGCAAAACTGAACTCAAATTATTAATGGAATATAAAAATAATAGGTCTGATTTATGACTTAAAATTATAATACAAACATTTTGTTCAATGATAAAATATTAATCGATATTCATAGAAAAAACTTACACGTTAAACTAGGATGCAGAGGATTTTTCCTGAAGTTGTACTTAATATTGTTACTGATAAGCATTACAAGGAAACCCAGCGCATACAATGTACAAGCCGCAATCAATATGTTAGAGGGCAGGGACAAATCAGCTTTTGCTACATACTTTGATATTGTCAAAAAATAATATGGATACAGAGCACTAGACACTACTTGCAAATAGCCTAATCCCTCTGACTGCCAATAGAATGTTGCTGTGATCTGGTATTCCCTCATCAAAAAGTTCAAAGCATAAATTATTTGCATCATAGCATATATCAGTAAGGTCGGCTTTAAAGTTAGTCGGTTGGGCAGTTTATAGAGATCTTCAACGGATGCAAATTCAATATCTTCTTTTAAACTGATGCTGCTTTTAAATACTGCTATGGATAAAATAAGCTGAAAGAATAATAAGATAATTAGCATAGGATTTAAGCAAAATTACAAATCATAATGAAAATAAATAAAAGAGCCATAGTAAGTACGTAATTTACAGTGTATAAATTAAAACTTTATGAATGATATATGAAACATTTTCAACAAAATCCTAATAAATAAATTAAATACCTACAGTTAATAAAAAAAAGCGAATAGACAAAAAATGTAAAACATTATTTCGAACTTCTTTGATAGCAACACTACATGATACTGGTTATGTAAATTTTAAGCATTAACAACTTATGCATAATTTTATATTATAGGTATAAAAAAATATACTTACAACAGATATATTACATACTCTTGAAAGCCATAATTTTATATTCACTTTAAAAACAGTCGAATGAATCTCTTTACCAATAAAGAAATTGTATAAAGCATACTGAGGGTGTCCATAGGGATTTAAGTTCTCTTCTGAATTTGAACGTTTCATAAATAATACCAGTGATATTATAACAGCTATGATGTAGGATACCGCAGCCATTTGTATAGTTTTATCAATGAAAGTATTAGAGTTTATAATTTTGTAGTAATCCAATAAGCTTAATATACTCAAAGTACAGAAACTACTGAAAAATCCATTAAAGCAGTAGCTTTGTCCCTCTTTCACAACTTTAGTACCAAAAAGAGGTAGCATCACTAGCAATGCCTGAAGTGTATATTGAGCCAGCACTATTGATATGGATTCAGTTTCAAACCACACACTCTTTTGAAACGATGCCAAAGTAGTCAGTACTTTCCACGAACATGTAGTTCTACATGACAATAATATAGAGAATACCACTAATGGTATTAAAAATATCAATAGGGAAGTGCCAAGTCTGCCTCCGAATTCCAACTTGTTATTAAACTGCGACAAACCAATACTAGGCAACGGTGTGGACAGTTTTCTAGTGACCGATTCTGATTTTCTTTCTTTTGGTACATCCTCTAGATTTTCTTCATCCGAAAATGTGGGCGCAGTACTTAGGGATTTACTCACTGATTTACTCATTGATTTCGTAAAGCTCCGTCTGATGACCGATGGGTCTAGAAATTCTCTTAATCTACTAGATCTCCTGGGGCCAATTTCATCTAGGGTTTTTCTGTTTCTTAAATTGTACAGCTCCGTTACGGAATCAGCGGCCTCGAAACCATTTAGTTTCTCATCTATCATAGATCTTACATTCGCTACGGTTTCAGGAATATCTTTAACAGAGTACTCCGAGCGGCGAGTGCTACGGAAGGTTTCTTTAGTCGATGATATATCAAACAGCTTGAGTTCGACCTCCTTTTTTAAAGCAGGTCTCCTAGCAGGTGATCTTGGTACATCTTCGACATATTTTTCAGTTTTGTTTTCTTTGACAGCTCTCGATGGAGATTTTCGTGCAGGATAGTTGGTCGTCGTTTTTCTACTAGGAGACCTTCGGGCAGGAGACCTCCTAGAAGGGGAACGCGGAGTCGAACTCTTTTGCGTTCTGGCGGGAGAAAGCGATGGTGATACTCCTTTACGAATACGAGACGGACTCGTATCAATTGCACTTTGTCGACTTCTCCTGCTCCTCGTAGACATATTTACGATTAATACACAACGAAATATAGCTTTAGCTGGCTCCTTTTCTAAACTTAGCTATCGCAAAACCACACGCGATGACACTAATTTTAGCTTCAAAACAATTTCCTCGGAAAAAAGTTTATGTTGTTCAAATGTGTATTAATCATTATTTTGCTTATAAAAAATATTATAACTTCCATAGATCGTACAAATTACACGTAAAAACAATTCACTTTGAAAACAACAATACACGGTACAAGTAGGCAAAGCCAAGCGTCAAAAACGCTCAAATGAATTTGAAAACTCAAAATGTGCTCTATGATTGGTCACAAAAAAGTTATTCCGGACGCGGAAGCTTACATTTTCCATCTTGCTCTATTCATAAAAACTTGAGTGAGAAAAGACGAAAACGAAACAGTGTCATGTCACCGTGTCTATACAATGGACCTAGTATAACAACAGGACAGACTACTGTGAGCAAAAAAACGAGCCGAGCGAGAGGTTGGAAGAGAGGCCGTGTGTCCCTTTCTAGTAGGGTGACAATAATATTTTCTGCTGTGGCAAACTGCAAAGCTGTGTGAGACAAATTGTGAAACACTGAATGACATACAGCTGAGGCTTTAATGAATAGTGTAAAATCAAGAAGGTTTGAAGTGACGGCTGCATTAATATGTAACAGATTTTTATGTAATTCTCTGTCTTACTTAAACACGATTGAGCCATTTTTGTCGCATTTCTTCATTGTTGGAAAATCTATAAAAACTGTATTATATTATCATTATAGGCATTACTCGACTTCACACGTTTTTTCTCAGTAACTAGGTACTTACAGCTTACTACGATTCTAGGCGAGTCGCTATCGCTACTGACTAGTTTATAACAAAACGTAGTACAATTATAACTCTTAATAACGTCAGTTGCTATAATGTTAACACTTTTATACTAGAATAACTAGATTAACATTAACAATTAACTTACTAATGTTACTAATAAACGAAATATTGCAACCAGCAGAACTTTCACTTCGACAAGAATATATACAACATTTTTTTCACCATTTTGACTGTTAAATCATCAAACAAATAATAAAAACATAGTTACGGAGATACATGAAGTAAGAAATAAAAACTATTTTCAAATTTAATATTATCCGGTGTTCAGCATAAAATATGTGTAATGGCGTATCTATTGTCTTGCGAATGATACCATCTAATAAAAAAAGAAGGAAAAGGATTTAATGTAAACTGCATTTTTATTTAGTATTATATGACTATTTCTAACTTTTTAATTAGATTATGATATAGTTATAAACATTTGTTAGAACAATAATATAGTACACTCGTTTTATCTAAGATTTTTCAAGTTACTTTTTATAAATACCAACATTTTTCTGGTTGGCAACATGCAAGAACGAGACACACAGCCTCTCTCCTGGCTATCTCGCTCGGCTCGGATTTGCCTCTATGATACGTGCATTGTGAAATACACTCTATTACTAAGGTAATACAGTTCTTTTTAGCAATTACAAAATTCGGAGTCTTCTATCCATAGGTACTATATCCATGGTCTATACTTCTATAGTTATCCAAACCCAACCCATTTGGGGCCTCCAATGGAGCCATCGTGTGGATTAGGGGTTGGCACACTGTTGGAATGTTGAGCCACAACTATGACGCTACTTGGCCAAGATCCGTGCGGTGTCGGTTTTTCGACGAAAGATCAAAGGGTTGTGGCTTTGAGTATCCAACTATAACGGAGACGCCATTGTCAGGCGTTCCCCGCTGCCAAAGGTTAGACCCTCCGGTCGTGAGGGTTGTATAAAACTAGTTGCTGCGCGTTTTTGACGTATTCGGAAAATTACAGCGAGGCGGAACGAACCGGAGCAGAAAATGCCGACTTGTTGTATTTTTTCCTGCAAAAACAGATCGGAAACATCAAATAAACAAAAGGATGGTGTTACTTTCCATGTGTATAATGCGATTCAAATGAGAATAGGAACGTCAATGACCTCTACCTGTCAAATGTCACTTAAAAAGTACGGTTAGCAGAAAAACTTATTTG
The DNA here is from genome assembly GCA_905404095.1 of Glaucopsyche alexis. Lineage (NCBI taxonomy): Eukaryota > Metazoa > Arthropoda > Insecta > Lepidoptera > Lycaenidae > Glaucopsyche > Glaucopsyche alexis. Next base: position 17,077,796 of record FR990059.1, read on the forward strand.
CCAATAATAATAGTCGAAATAATTCTTTATATACTCAACACTAGCAGAATGGTGCAAAACCTTTGCAACCGCGATTGCCATAAATAAAAGAAGAGGAATAATAGTCTTACATCCAATTTAAATAATAACGTTAAATAATCTAAACATTTAATTATAATAATACATAATCATAATTCGTTTTTAAAATCATAAATTAACATTGTTTTTCATTGTTGGTGCAAGGCAACTTGCCAAAATAATATTGTTTTTGTTATTGTCATACTCATTTGGCTCGAAAATGAGTAAACGAGACGCTGTGTTACATAGACGACGATGACAACTCGGACAGTAATACAGAGATGAGCGAAATTGAAGAGCTAGATTCAGATTACATTTTTTTCACTCAATTTTGTAAATAAATTATATTAAAAGAAAAACAACTTTTTTGCTCACCCTACCTAATTGGGTACCCAATTGGGTAAAATTGACAGCTATGACGTCACAATATGGCGCCGACTCGATCCTATTCTCATTTGAATCGCACTATATGTATTATTTTGCCTAAATGTTAACAATAATTGCGATATATTAGCAAAAATCCAAAAATTTTACTCGATGAACAAATGTTGCTACTAAATCGTACAACATCCAAATTTAGGGTAATATTTAAAAGAAGTAATTTATAAAAACTTCTATTTCATATTCGTTCTTGTTTTTACTATTTCATAATGAAGAAACATGACTAATTAATTAGTACACTATTTACAATTTTGTTTTTCTTCATGATATTATTTCACGAAACACATTGAAAATTTGCAAATTATTATAAAATAATTATTCAATTGTGTTAAGAAACTTTTGTTTATATTAATTATTATTTATTACAATAAAATATGTGCGGATAAATTTATCCTGAAATTATGCATTTTTAATTTATAAACAGGCCACACTTCATAAAAACTGAGGGTTGTGACAACGTAAAAGAAATATCGATATCGACTTTATCAGTATGTTATTCTGACCATTATTTTTTTAGATTTCCTAAAGATAGGATGATTAGGAATGCCTGGGTCCAAGCTTGCGCTAATCATTTTTCTTGGTTTCCCAAACGTACGAGTACAATTTGCTCGGTGCATTTTGAAGTTTCATGTTTTATTGTTCAGACGAACAACAGTAGGAGATTAAAACAGCGCGCCTTGCCAACTTTGAAATTATTAAAAGTGCATTTTATAATTAACTAGTTTTTGCCCGTGAACCAATCTTTGAACTACTTATGGTGAACATTGGTAAACATTGAGGTGGAACAGAACTATTATAAATGCAAAAAAAACGTATTTAGGGTGGACCCTATTTATCAAAACGATTCCGCATTTTTACTTAGCTCTACCTTTTTTAACCGACAAAAAACCGAAGGAGGTTCTCAAGTCAACACATACTTACTATTATAGTACGATTTTGGTATTTTTTTTTAAATTTAATAATATAACATATTTTAAATATAATATATGGATGCTTCACGTCATGTCAATCTGGTCTCGTGGTAAGTTCTCGAAGAACTTGTTAGGCAAATAGGGAAATAAAATTATAAGATTGAGTTTGATTTACACCTTCTTCTTCCTGTATTTTAAGATAGACATTGAAAACAATATTTCTCGCTTGAGATCGAATTTCCTTTTTCAACACTTTCACAAAAACAACAAATTCCAAGAACATATTCACAAAATTTTAGCAGCGGTTGACAGATCACGTACTTTGATTTGACGGGTCATACAAGTATGATTTTCATATGGCAATGTCAAGACATTGCCATATGAAAATCAAATTTTTGTTTTAAATGCCATGAGATTCTGGTACACCTATACCAGACAACGGAAATATATTTAATACTATACACATATTTAATATTTTTATTATATTCTACACACATCTAATACCTACACACCCATGACCCAGGAACACAGAAAAACTTTATTTACTTCGGCGGGATTCGAACCCGCAATCCCCGGCTTGAGCACAAACACGCTCAACCACTGAAACACAGAGGTCGTCTAATTATTATTGTAAAGATTTTACTTCTAAATTCATCCTATTGTCACTAAATGGTAGACCCACGGACTCCTTTTTTTACAACAACAAATAAAAAGCGTGTAGCGTGCTAGATAATGGGTTTCAACACGTATGAGGCTAATTCTTGAAGCTATTATCTATTTTACTTTAGTTATTACGGCTGCTCCACCCGCGTAAATATACTATCGGTTATCCCGCGGGAATACTCTACTTTTCCGATATAAAAAGTAGCCTATGTTTTAATCCAGAGCCTAAACTACTACCGTACCAAATTTCATCAAAATCCGTTCAGTAGTTTTTGCATGAAAGAATAACAAGCATCCATCTATACATCCAACCATCTATCCATCCAACCATCTATCCATCCATCCATCCTCACAAATTTTCACATTTTATACTATTACCTACTAGGATAGGATGTGAAAATTTGTGAGGATGGATAGATGGTGAATGTATGGATGTTCTTTAATATTGTAAAACATACTTTTGTTCTATCATCAATAGTTTCCGCAGCGCATGCGACGAAAGTTGTTTAATGGCATTTTTGACACCTTGGGTTACGTTACTAAAGTTTTAGTAAGAATCTCTAATCTTTTCTAGCAATAAATATAGCCTATTTTACTCAGGGTGAATGTAGCTTTCTAATGGTGAAATAATTTTTGAAATCGGCACAGTAGTTTTTTAGTTTATTCATTACAAACATACACACAAAAATACAAATCTTTCCTCTTTATAATATTAGTATAGATTATTATATACTACCTAGGTATATAAACAAATATTTTTTTAAACGACGTACAGTCAGATTAGACCGCAAATTAATATTTATCTATACTTTCTCTCATTAGTTATTCTATGTGCTAGTTAGACTAGTTAGACATACAGAAACTTATAAGAGAAAATATAGGTAAATATTGAAAAAATCGATTTCGAATTGATTTCGCTCAGAATAATTTTCCCTAAGAGTTTTTAGCATAGTCAATCAACATGGGAACTTACAAGTTTCTATCTCCTATAGTTTAGAAATGCTAGGAGGATGACCAACTTATAAACCATTATGGAGACCGATTACTCGAAAATGGTTGACTTTGTAAAAAGGTAATTTATAAATTCTTATTTCAATTTTAAAATACCTATAAACTATACAAAATTTCATTTATATATATTCATAATTACACATGCTAGAAAGACGGACAGACAGACGGATGGTCAGTGCAAATTTATTAGGGTTTCTTGAGTATTACGGAATGCTACAAATTGGTTGTACGCACCAGCCGCTCCGCAACTATGATATTCGCAACACTGCTAAAAATGCTAAAATTCTTCTTCACGCTGGATGACGCTTCCATTTTTGCATGTTTCAACATTTTAATACTTATTTACTTTATGATACTGAGCGAAATTGTAAATTAAATATTGTAGTTAAGATTTAATAGATATAATTTTTAAAATTTACTTTTGCCACACATAATTATTATAGGTGTACCAGAATCTCATGGCAAATAGGGAAATAAAATTTTGTAGTGTGCAATACTGGGGAAACAGGATTAAACGATCTTGATACTGGTTAATTTTTAATTATGTCTTTAGTATTATTGAACATGAATTATAATAAGACTGTGTGAAGAATGTTCGGTGTATAATATAGAAAACTAGCTTTTGCCCGCGGCTTCACCCGCGTGGAATAGTGTTCTTGGAGAAAAAACTACTTCGGCGAATAACGCTCTACCTTCTTACAGCAATATACTTCTGATACAATATTGAAAATGCTTTTAGGTTTGCCCAATGCAAATTGTTAAAAATGGGACCCTATAACCTCGACACGATATGTGCGACCACTTGATAATATACTTACATAATATTATATTTATGGCACTTGAATATAAATTTTACCATAATCTTAAAGACTAAATACTTAAAGATTTGCGTAGATTTAAAGATCTAAGCATACAATATTAAGCATACAATATACTATACCTACATAGGGACAGACAGATAAAGCGACTTGTTAAAACAAACTTTACTTACTACATAGTACATAGTATAAATACTATGTACTATGTAGTAAGTAAAGTTATTTGACATTCCAACAAAACTGACAAACCACCTCTGGATATTCCATAAGAATTAAGAACTGCAGTTACTATTATGTAATATTCGTGAACCTCTTTATACTGTATACGTCCCGCGTTTTCGATAGCGCTATCGATGTAGAAACGCGAGCGCCCGCGCCGCGCAGCAACACTATATCCCTGCATTTTAAATCTGTAATATCTTCGAAAATATTCATTTAAATTACATGCCGTAAAGGGCAGTATTGATCTATCTTAAATGCACAATGTATTTAAGGTACTTAATTGGATAAGGATTAATACTGTATTGCTTAAAATCGCTTTGTAAATAAGCTATTTAATTAAAATCAAAGTAAAGGATAAAAAATGGTTATTGTGGGTTATCCCTAAGAGATAGACATATGCCATCGCGGACTTTTTTGTAGACTTTTTAAAGATGAATACAACTGTAGTACATAATTTTGATCTATCTCGTAGTGTTCAGCCAGCATTTTCAATGTAAGCGCAAAATATGTGATTTTTTAGGACTTTAGAAACCTCTAAAATTATTTGTGTACCTCTACTATGTTATGCATGTTACATACCTAAAAACCTTCCCGTTAAATCACTCTATCTGTTAAAAAAATGGCATCAAAATCCGTTGCGTAGTTTTAAATATTTAAGCATACATAGGGGACAGACAAAAAAGGGACTTTGTTTTATACTATGTAATGATAATGATATTTCATGAAAAATAAATCAATCGTGAATTACTTTACATACTTATTTATTACGAATAACATACAATTAAATTAGCAACAGTTTATTTAATGTTGTAATTACCTTCCGAACTGTATAGAACTCGTTTACTTAATTCTTAATCAACTATAAATCGAAACTGTCTTATATTGATTTTCTTTTTTCCTCCTCTCCTCCTTTTACCAGGCATGGAAAACAAACCATCATTCGATGTGCCATCAGCTACGATTCACCTTATAGTAGTACTGGAAACACATTTAAAGAAGTCACAATAATTACCTAAGAAAATATAAAAAAACTAAAAGTATCAAAACAGTTCACTCTAACTTACCGGTCAACTCTACCACAAGCTTTAAATTATAAGATTGAGTTCGATTTACACCTTCTTCTTTCTGTATTTTACTATAGACATAGAAAACAATATTTCTCGCTTGAGATCGAATTGCCTTTTTGGATATTTTCACAAAAACAACAAATTCCAAGAACATAATCACAAAATTTTAACAGCTGTTGACAGATCACGTACTTTGATTTGACGGGTCATACTTGACATTGCCATATGAAAATCACATTTTTTATTTTTTTTAAAATGCCATCAGAATCTGGTAGACCTATACTAGCCGAACTCATCGATACTAAAACATCGATAGTGTCAAGCACTAGCGGTGCGGTCCCCCCTCCCGCAGAAAGTGGCGAGACTTTTTCGCATAGAAATTAGCTGTCACGTCGTCTCCGTATAGTTGGATACTCAAAGGGTTGTGGCCACATTATGGCTTTACCGTCCACACGTTGGCACATACTAAAGGCGTGACTCCTGTTCGAAACATTACACAGAAAACATGAAACAAAAACATTTGTTTTCATACACAAGCTGTCTCCAGTTACAGAAAATGTTTTTGATCGAAACAAAACATTTTGTCCAGACACGATCTAAGTTCCGACGAGGAAGACGTATTAGCGCTCGCAGTTTTAGTGATTGTAGGTGTAGAATCTAGGAGAAAAGAGGGGTTCTGAAAAGGCCACTTTAGGTATTTCATAAAAGTATTTTTTTAACTCATAAATATGTGCGCCATTTTACGCATTTCTATTGAAAACTGACAAAATTGGTGTTTTTTAATTAAGTAAGCCATATATTATGAGCGATCACAAAAACAAACACAAAAAACACAACAAGCAAAACTATAACCCTAAAAAACCTGTACCTAGCTGTCATGTGAACGATGTGAACACTAGGTAAGAAATGAAACATTTCTTCCCCTCTCTACCCGCGCGGGAATGTTTTCCGTCCGTCTCCGAAAACAAAAACATTGTCTATTCCTAGACAAATGTGTATAGCCACGCCCCAATGTTTCGTGTTTTCTGTGTAATGTTTCGAACAGGAGTCACGCCTTAAGTTCGTCACGAGCTCCGACAGTGAGCGCGCGCCTACTTTTTTTTTGTTTTCATCGTCGAAACTTTCGTAATTTAATATTTAGTATTAAAAATGTTTAGTTGAACAATTACGTAGTAACTAATAATTAATCTATGTTAACAATGATGAACGTGGAAACGTTCAGATTTATAGAATTATATCAAACAGAAAATCCAAAAAATCAAAATCACAAAAATAAAATTATTGGGTGCGTTCTTTGAGAAAAAAAAATTGGCGCATGCGCTGTGGCCTGTGTACATGCATATAATTTTTCGAATGTCAAAAATTTCGTCGGTGCATTTTCCCGCGATAAAAATTAGCCTAGGCAATATAGATCTGTGCCTAATTTTATGATGATTGGTTGAGTAGTTTTTGCGTATAAGCGTAAAAATACAGTATCCCACATGAACCATACATTATCGCTACAAAAAGTACACTTAGTGACTCAACATCCATTTTCATAATGCACCTTGGCCCGAACTGAAGCATACTGAACGACCTTCTAACGTGTGGATGCCTTTTTTTTTTTTTTTTTTTTATGAAATAAGGGAGCAAACGAGCAAACGGGTCACCTGATGGAAAGCAACTTCCGTCGCCCATGGACACTCGCAGCATCAGAAGAGCTGCAAGTGCGTTGCCGGCCTTTTAAGAGGGAATAGGGTAATAGGGGAGGGTAGGGGATTGGGCCTCCGGTAAACTCACTCACTCGGCGAAACACAGCGCAAACGCTGTTTCACGCCGGTTTTCTGTGAGCCCGTGGTATTTCTCCGGTCGAGCCGGCCCATTCGTGCCGAAGCATGGCTCTACCACGTACACAATCTGTTGGCCAACTTCCCCCTCCCCTGCTATCACGTGGCCATCTAGATAGCCAACAGGTGGAGGCCCCATTTCTATATGGCCACAAGATCACGGTGCGGACGTATTTATTAAAATGGATGTTGAGTCACTATGGGTACTTTTATACCGATAATGTATGGTTCATGTGGGATACTCTATTTGACACTTTTACGTAAAAACTACTCAACCGATCATTATAAAATTTGGCACAGATCTATATTTCCTAGGCTAATTTTTATCGCCAGAAAATGCACCGACAAATATTTTGACATTGGAAAAATTATGTGCACATACACAGGCTACAGCGTATGCACCAATTTCTTTTTCTCAAATAACGTACCCAATAGTTTCATTTTTGTGTGTTTATCATGTTTTCTACACTAATATTATAAAGAGGAAAACTTTGTTTGTATGTTTGTTTGTTTGTTTGTAATGAAAAGGCTCAAAAAGTACTGGACCGATTTACAAAATTTTTTCACCATTCGAAAGCTATGTAATCCACGAGTAACATAGGCTAAATTTTATTTTGGAAAATATAGGGTTCTGTAAGATATTTGGGTTTTACGTGGTAGAGCCATGCTTCGGCACGAATGGGCCGGCTCGACTGGAGAAATACCACGGGCTCACAGAAAACCGGCGTGAAACAGCGTTTGCGCTGTGTTTCGCCGAGTGAGTGAGTTTACCGGAGGCCCAATCCCCTACCCTATTACCCTATTCCCTCTTAAAAGGCCGGCAACGCACTTGCAGCTCTTCTGATGCTGCGAGTGTCCATGGGCGACGGAAGTTGCTTTCCATCAGGTGACCCGTTTGCTCGTTTGCCCCCATATTTCATAAAAAAAAAAAAAAACAAGGTGTAAAAAATCAACCAGAAAAGTTACTTATTTTGCGTACGCTGCCTAAGCTATAAATAATAGAACCATATAATGTTCTAATTAATTGTAGATCTTATAAATATCTACAAAAAAGTCCGCGACACACTATACCTATCTATGTCGAGTGAGGCACAACAACCATTTTTTTATTTAGAAATCTTGATTTTTTTTTGTACTACATTTAAACGCGTTTATTTTACTCATGCTATTAATCCTTATCAAAATAAATTATTTCATCACTAAGTACAGTTTACGTAGATAATATTTGGTCTTTAAATGATTAAAATTGGACGTTTGGTTTTGAAGTTATGGTGAAATTAAAATATTACGATTTCTGCTGCACGGCCCGTTGCGAAGTGGGTGACATTTTGTAGTAGGTATTAGTATCAGTATTGTACCCGTGCGAAGCCGGGGCGGGTCGCTAGTATGCAAATAAAAGTATTGAGTATTGTGATTTAAATTTTTCGGATTTTCTGTTTGATATAATTCTATAAATCTGAACGTTTCCTCGTTCATCATTGTTAACACAGATTAATTATTAGTTACTACGTTATTGTTAAACTAAACATTTTTATTACTAAATATTAAATTACGAAAGTTTCGACGATGAAAACAAAAGATGTACGCGTGCGCTCACTATCGGAGCTCGTAACGAACTAAGTATATGCCAACGTGTGGATGTTAAAGCCATAACTGTCGCCACAACCCTTTGATCTTTCATCGAAAAACCGACACCGCACGGAACTTGGCCAAGAGCGATCACAGTTGTGACTCATCATTCCAACACACGCCAATCCTTAATCCACACGATGGCACAGTGATGGCACACACCGTTATGGCCATCTAGATAACCAACGTGTGAAAGCCCCAATAGACAAATGCGTCGCACCGCATGTGCTTGTCAAATACTGCAATGAATACCTACTCAGCAATACTCAGCTGAGGTCGGCTTACCCGAGCCAATCAAATTGAAACCTTTAGGATAAGTGTACATCCCGAATCCAAAAAATGCCAAGTTGCGTAGTAAAACTCTGCAAAAATAATACGTCAAGAAATAAGAAGGACACTGGGATCACATATCATCAGTAAGTATCATTTATTTTCAACTTAAAATTACATGAACTCAAAACGCCAAGGCAGTGTTGCCACGTATGCAAGAACCAAAATTCCCCATAGTTGAATTTTTTTATGATGTGAATTTATTGTGATTGTATCTATAAATTCTCGTGTCATAGTATTCGGGGACACCTCGGGGACACACTCCTCCTGCTATTCGGTATAATTTATTTATTACTAGCTGTTGCCCGCGACTTCGTCCGCGCCAACCTTTGAGTATCCAACTATAACGGAGACGCCATTGTCAGGCGTTCCCCGCTGCCAAAGGTTAGACCCTCCGGTCGTGAGGGATGTATAAAACTAGTTGCTGCGCGTTTTTGACGTATTCGGAAAATTACAGCGAGGCGGAACGAACCGGAGCAGAAAATGCCGACTTGCTGTATTTTTTCCTGCAAAAACAGATCGGAAACATCAAATAAACAAAAGGATGGTGTTACTTTCCATGTGTATGTATTATTTTGCCTAAATATTAACAATAATTGCGATATATTAGCAAAAATCCAAAAATTTTACTCGATGAACAAATGTTGCTACTAAATCGTACAACATCCAAATTTAGGGTAATATTTAAAAGTAGTAATTTATAAAAACTTCTATTTCATATTCGTTCTTGTTTTTACTATTTCATAATGAAGAAACATGACTAATTAATTAGTACACTATTTACAATTTTGTTTTTCTTCATGATATTATTTCACGAAACACATTGAAAATTTGCAAATTATTATAAAATAATTATTCAATTGTGTTAACAAACTTTTGTTTATATTAATTATTATTTATTACAATAAAATATGTGCGGATAAATTTATCCTGAAATTATGCATTTTTAATTTATAAACAGGCCACACTTCATAAAAACTGAGGGTTGTGACAACGTAAAAGAAATATCGATATCGACTTTATCAGTATGTTATTATGACCATTATTTTTTTAGATTTCCTAAAGATAGGATCAGTGGTCCCCAACCTTTTTTTTTACGCGGGCCACAAATCCGTTGTACTCCTGGTGTCGCGGGCCGCAACCAAAATTTTTTAGGGGCAAAAAAATATGTTGTTTAAAAGAGATGTTTGATTTTGGGCCAGCTCTATGTACACCGCATCGGTAAATAGGAAAAATATAAGGGAATTTCATAAAAATACAAAAAAAGTAATTTGAAGAAGGGTACGTGCGTACAAAAATGATTATTTGAAGAGTTTTTTAATGCGAGAACCCTATTTTAGGGCGGCATTGACAGTTGTTTCGACTTGACTTTTGACGTAGTTGATAGTTTTAGGAAGAGACATCTTCTTGAGTGTCATACGTCTTTCTTTGTGAAAAGTCATGTCATTGTCAAAATGATACAGACTACAGTCTGACAAGGATCTTTTGGCACGTGGACAAAATCAGAACTAACATCGCCGTCTTGTAAAATGTCACTTTTAATATTATGTATTGTTTTGTAGTTGCGACACTTACCTTTTGGCACGTGGATAAAATCAGTACTAACATCGCCGTCTTGTAAAATTTCACTTTTAGTAATAAGTATAATTCTTATTTGCGACACTCACGCCCCCATCCAAGTGCCAAAAGATCCTTGTACGACTGTATTCTTTGGTTAATTCTGATCTAATCCGCCATGTTTTATTTTACGTTGTGTTGCTTTCCTTGACGAATTTATTTTAAATGTGCATTGAAACGAAGTGAAATAAAATAAAATAAAGGATAGGAAACAGTTACTATATTATGTAGCTATATTTACATATACTTAGTGTATATAGGGCTGGCCCACGCCTCATACATTTCTAGAATATCTCTTTTAACGATTTAATAATAGAATAACACAAGGTAGTTAAAAGAGTGAAACTAAACATTTAAGATGAGCTAACGACACAAACTAAAATAAAATAACAAATATGTATTATAATAATTATGTTCACTCAGTGAGATTTTTGGAATTGTGAACGCTTTTTCACAACTTTATCTAACGGTTACAGATTTCACGCGGGCCACAGATAAAGGCCCGGCGGGCCGCAAGCGGCCCGCGGGCCGCGGGTTGGGGATAGCGGGATAGGATGATTAGGAATGCCTGGGTCCAAGCTTGCGCTAATCATTTTTATTGGTTTCCCAAACGTACGAGTACAATTTGCTCGGTGCATTTTGAAGTTTCATGTTTTATTGTTCAGACGAACAACAGTAGGAGATTAAAACAGCGCGCCTTGCCAACTTTGAAATTATTAAAAGTGCATTTTATAACTAACTAGTTTTTGCCCGTGAATTTGAACCAATCTTTGAACTACTTATGGTGAACATTGGTTAACATTGAGGTGGAACAGAACTATTATAAATGCAAAAAAAACGTATTTAGGGTGGACCCTATTTATCAAAACGATTCCGCATTTTTACTTAGCTCTACCTTTTTTAACCGACAAAAAACCGAAGGAGGTTCTCAAGTCAACACATACTTACGATTATAGTACGATTTTGGTATTTTTTTTTATTTAATAATATAATATATTTTAAATATTATAATATATGGATGCTTCACGTCATGTCAATCTGGTCTCGTGGTAAGTTCTCGAAGAACTTGTTTTACGGGTATAGGTGTACCAGAATCTCATGGCAAATAGGGAAATAAAATTTTGTAGTGTGCAATACTGGAGAAATTGGATTAAACGATCTTGATACTGGTTAATTTTTAGTTAAATCGAAACTGTCTTAAGTTGATTTCCTTTTTCCTCCTCTCCTCCAGGCATGGAAATAAACCATCATTCGATGTGCCATCGACGATTCACCGTATAGTTGTACTGGAAACACCTTTAAGGAAGTCACAATAAGTATCTAAGAAAATATAAAAAACTAAAAGTATCAAAACAACTCACTCTAACTTACCGGTCAACTCTACCACGAGCTTTAAATTATAAGATTGAGTTTGATTTACACCTTCTTCTTCCTGTATTTTAAGATAGACATTGAAAACAATATTTCTCGCTTGAGATCGAATTTCCTTTTTCAACACTTTCACAAAAACAAGAAATTCCAAGAACATATTCACAAAATTTTAGCAGCGGTTGACAGATCACGTACTTTGATTTGACGGGTCATACATTCACAATCACATTTTTTTTTAAATGCCATGAGGTTCTGGTACACCTATACCAGACAACGGAAATATATTTAATACTATACACATATTTAATATTTTTATTATATTCTACACACATTTAATACCTACACACCCATGACCCAGGAACACAGAAAAACTTTAGTTACTTCGGCGGGATTCGAACCCGCAATCCCCGGCTTGAGCACAAACACGCTCAACCACTGAACCACAGAGGTCGTCTAATTATTATTGTTAAGATTTTAAAGATTTTTTTACAACAACAAATAAAAAGCGTGAAGCGTGCTAGATAATGGGTTTCAACACGTATGAGGCTAATTCTTGAAGCTATTATCTATTTTACTTTAATTATTACGGCTGCTCCACCCGCGTAAATATACTATCGGTTATCCCGCGGGAATACTCTACTTTTCCGATATAAAAAGTAGCCTATGTTTTAATCCAGAGCCTAAACTACTACCGTACCAAATTTCATCAAAATCCGTTCAGTAGTTTTTGCATGAAAGAATAACAAGCATCCATCTATACATCCAACCATCTATCCATCCAACCATCTATCCATCCATCCATCCTCACAAATTTTCACATTTTATACTATTACCTACTAGGATAGGATGTGAAAATTTGTGAGGATGGATAGATGGTGAATGTATGGATGTTCTTTAATATTGTAAAACATACTTTTGTTCTATCATCAATAGTTTCCGCAGCGCATGCGACGAAAGTTGTTTAATGGCATTTTGACACCTTGGGTTACGTTACTAAAGTTTTAGTAAGAATCTCTAATCTTTTCTAGCAATAAATATAGCCTATTTTACTCAGAGTGAATGTAGCTTTCTAATGGTGAAATAATTTTTGAAATTGGCACAGTAGTTTTTTAGTTTATTCATTACAAACATACACACAAAAATACAAATCTTTCCTCTTTATAATATTAGTATAGATTATTATATACTACCTAGGTATATAAACAAATATTTTTTTAAACGACGTACAGTCAGATTAGACCGCAAATTAATATTTATCTATACTTTCTCTCATTAGTTATTCTATATTATGCTAGTTAGACTAGTTAGACATACAGAAACTTATAAGAGAAAATATAGGTAAATATTGAAAAAATCGATTTCGAATTGATTTCGCTCAGAATAATTTTCCCTAAGAGTTTTTAGCATAGTCAATCAACATGGGAGCTTACAAGTTTCTATCTCCTATAGTTTAGAAATGCCAGGAGGATGACCAACTTATAAACCATTATGGAGACCGATTACTCGAAAATGGTTGACTTTGTAAAAAGGTAATTTATAAATTCTTATTTCAATTTTTAAATACCTATAAACTATACAAAATTTCATTTATATATATTCATAATTACACATACTAGAAAGACGGACAGACAGACGGATGGTCAGTGCAAATTTATTAGGGTTTCTTGAGTATTACGGAATGCTACAAATTGGTTGTACGCACCAGCCGCTCCGCAACTATGATATTCGCAACACTGCTAAAAATGCTAAAATTCTTCTTCACGCTGGATGACGCTTCCATTTTTGCATATGTTTCAACATTTTAATACTTATTTACTTTATGATACTGAGCGAAATTGTTAATTAAATATTGTAGTTAAGATTTAATAGATATAATTTTTAAAATTTACTTTTGCCACACATAATTATTACTAGCCGAACTCATCGATAGTAAAACATCGATAGTGTCAAGCACTAGCGGTGCGGTCCCCCCTCCCGCAGAAAGTGGCGAGACTTTTTCGCATAGAAATTAGCTGTCATGTCGTCTCCGTATAGTTGGATACTCAAAGGCGCCAACTGATGGCGACCAAATTTGATTACGATAAAAAAGGTTAAATTTTCCCCGTTTTTTCCAAAATTTCCCCTGATTATTCGCTTCTATTAGTCTCAGTGTGATATTATATAGCCTGAAGCCTTCCCCGATAAATGGACTATCCAACACAAAAAAATATTTAAATTTGAACCAGTGGTTCGTGAGATTAGCGAGTTCAAACAAACAAAAAAAACTCTTTAGCTTTATAATATTACCTAGTATAGATTCGGTAGGTCTGAGAATCGGTTGTAATTATAGATGTATTCATGATGTATTACATTAATAAAAATAGGTAGATATGGCATTGCGCACAAAAAGTGAAGACTCGGTAGCTGACATCACAATTTTTCACGCACACAAGAATTTGTCACATGTAAAGTAAATCAATTTACACCTTATTTACACACTACATGAGTTGCCACATTGACGAAGCTGATTATGTTGTGCTTAGATGCCTGGGGGGCTATCTAGTCGAGTGACCAACGAGACCAACCATATATCTTAGATCAACATAAATAAATAATACTAAGTAGGTAAATAAAATATCGCAGAACAGGACGTGTTCCATAATCTAAATGATTTTTGTTTAATTTGTTGAATATTTGTAAAAATATTGGCTATAAAGAGCACTTTAGACTTAGGTTTAGAAGATTTATACTCAGATCCATAAATCATAACACATGACTAATTCCATTATGTGGAGTTCCGAATTTCACCGTTTAAACCTTTTCTGAACTTTCACAATTATTTCAAGACTATATAATTATTATTTAGCTACATTGGTCCCTGCCGTTCGCGAGTTTTAGCGAGACATTGAAACTGCAATACATTTTATACTTATGATTATGTTTGCTTGGTACTTACAGATTTCCTGCTGATCCTATTATATGTGACCGTTGGACTGCTGTAGTACGACTCAGCCGAGAAGAAAGTTGGTGGAAACCAGGAAAATACAGTGTTATATGTTCCGTTCATTTTAATGAGAGTGACTTGTACTTTACTAAACATGGCTTGATAAGATTGCGTAATGGAGCAATACCACAGAATGCGTTGGTTTTATCATCAATACAACCGGACAACATTACGGTGACTACAGTTCCAAGCACATCATCTCCAGTTGATAATTATGAAACTGCTGAACCTAGAACATCACCTTCAGTTGTCGAAGGAACCATTCTTACTACTGGTAATGAAACTCCACCACCAGATGATTTTCCCGACATTGATGATTATATTGTTGATTCACCGAGAAATATGAAGCTTAAAAAGGAGCTTCACAAGAAAACTATGTTGCAATTAAAGCATAATAGAATAATTAAAAGTTTGCGTGACAAGATTCGTCGATTAAAAAAAAGTAATTGTAATTTAAAAAGAATTGTAAAATCTTTAAAGCAAAAACGGTTCATTGAAAATGAACAAATAACATTCGATGACTGATTGTGACGGGACTTTCACTAGCAGTATCAGATATCTGGCAGAGGAAGTCCCGTCAAAATCAGTCCAGCCGTATTAGAGATGAGGCTGGGACTATACTGCGCCGGAATTCGCAGCGCCGGGGAGAAAATGCCTCCGGTATCAATAAGTCTGTCAAGAAATTATATGAATTTTTCTGGGTCCAGGTCAATCCGGGTCGGAAATTTCGGGTACACTCCACACACTCTCCGGGTACCCGGTCCGATTTTATTTGGCACAAGGGACGGACCTAACAAGTAACAACCTACATGACAATGGAATATGTTCTTTCAAGACGACGGTGTTGCCAGTTAAGCGGTTTTTTCCCTAAATTTATGGAGAAATACGAATAGGGAATATGCATGTATTTTTTTAATTCTTTTAAACGTTTCTACTGGTTATAACATTTAAATATATATATATATATATATATATATATATATATATATATATATATATATATATATATATGTTAGTGGAAATTCAATTTTTATAAGAAAAATAATTTCATATTGTTTTCACTAGATGGCACTGGGGTGCTTGTAGATCACGCTATCGCTTGCACGATTGCGATTTATATAGTTGTAATTGATTTTTGTTAATGTGAGAATTTTTTGAGAGAATATATCGAGTGTTAATTGATTTAGTATTATTAATTAACCCTCCAAGTTGACCTCCGCGAGTGCCGTAAAATACATGGTCCTTGGTCGAGTCGGATACGGTCGCGATAGTTCGCGAGTGTAAAGTGGTCGTCGGTGGTAGTGACCATACCACCCTACGCGTCGAATTACTGGGCAGTGGATCGCTGTCCAGAGCAGCCCCTTCAAGTGGGGTACCAGGTGAGAGGTATCCTGAGGAGCAGCCAGTTGGAGCGTGGAGCAGCCAGTTGGAGCGTGGTGCAGCTTGACTGGACTGGTGGGAGGACATCCGCAGCAGCGACGCGAGGGTCAAGAGCAGCAGCAGTACTGGGTACGGTGTTTGCCTGGTAACGGCGCCGAGTACAGTGACGAGTGACGTCACCAAGAAGTATCAGTGAGTGAAGTGAAACCGTGAGTACGTTAAAATGTTTATTTAGTGCACAAGTTTCGTCTTCAAAAAAGTTCGGTAAAAATTGAACTTCGAAGCGTGGACTTGTAATTATTTTGTGAAAACAACGAGGGACATAGTCTAAAAAGTTCAGAAGAATAAGAACACTTGTAGTTTTAATTTCATTGTTTGAACTTACAATAATTAGTATCAACTTTAGATTTAATTATAACTTAGAAATAAATTCTACTTTTGCTTAATATACGTTTGTTTAAAATTAGAAATGGAGGAACTTAATAATATTCAAGAAGAGTTAAAGGCTAATATTGTTAAGGCAAAGTCTAACTTTAAAAAATGTCCTAAACAGCGTCTTACTTCAACACATATTGAAACGCGTATAGAACGATTAGAGCAATCGTGGAAATTATTTCATGAAACACATATTAAAATAATTAGCGAGATAAAAAAGTCAGATTTACATAGTTCTAATTATTATAAATGTGGTGTTTACGATGAAGTTGAGGAGTTTTATATTGAATTTAAAACTCAACTTAAAGAGGCTTTGAATAGTAGCAAATTATGCATCGATTCAAATGATAAGATGGAAACTGGTCAAAAGGAAGTTAATCATTTCAAATTGCCGGAGGTTAAAATTCCTTTATTTTCTGGTAAATACACCGAATGGCAGACCTTTAAGGATTTGTTTGTTGGATTAATACATAAAAATTGTAAATTAGACGATGCACAAAAATTATATTACCTCAAAGGATATTTGACTGGAGAAGCTGAACTTTTATTGAGAAATTGTAATGTGTCGTCTGATAATTATATGGTATGTTGGAAAAAATTAGAATCTATGTATGACAACAAAAGATTTTTAGCAAACGGAGCTTTAAAACGTTTATTTAGTCAAAAATCTATAACTACCGAGTCGGCCTTTGAGATTAAGAAACTGTTAAATATAACTTGTGATTGTTTGCAATCAATTAAAAATATAGGAATAGACACGTCATCTTGGGACGTATTAATTATTTATATAGTGAGTGCTAAATTAGATAAAGATACTAAAAAGGCTTGGGAGTTACAATTGTCGACAGAACAAGGTGATGATTTACCAACATTTGACCATTTTTGTGAATTTTTAACTGGTAGATTTAGAGGATTAGAAAATTTGGATGAAAAACCAGATAGAAAGTCAAAGCACGCTCAATCTTTTCATGTGTTCAAAGATAAATTAAACGTATCTTGTGTATATTGTTCTGATAATAATCATAAAATTCAGTATTGTCCGAAATTTGTAAAAGAATCTGTCGGTAGCAGGCGTAATTTCATTCAGGATAAGGGTTTATGCTTTAGATGTCTGGGCTCTAATCACTCAGTAAAATCTTGTAAGAGCAATGTCAGGTGCCAGGAGTGCAAACGTCGTCATCACATATTAATACATGATGCTCGCGGAGATAATGTCACTTCAAGCGCCCAAGAAGAAGCGTCTGCAGTGAGTCCAATAGTGTCGTGTCATTCAATTGAGAATAGTAAAAATACTGTTTTGCTAACTACAGCGCTAGTAGAAGCCGAGTCAAAAACAGGACACTATCGGATGATCAGAGCTTTGTTGGATCAAGGCTCCCAAGGATCTTTTATTACGGAGTCCATGGTCCAATACTTAGGTCTAAAGAAAACGCCATCTAGAAACACGGTTTTCGGGGTGGGCGGCAAGAAAAATGCCACTGCGACGTCTATGGTAGCACTCAAGATTAAATCAAGGCTGAACCCAAACTTTCAGTTAAAGATAAACGCCTATGTTTTGACATCAGTTACAGCCCTTCTCCCAGCTGTAAAAGTAGCTCGCGTAGAATGGGTAGATCTGAAAGATAATCAACTAGCGGATCCTGAATACTTCAGACCCAATAAAATAGACATTTTACTAGGTGCTGAGGTGTTCAGTCAAGTTATTCAGGAAGGAATTAAGAAAAATATAAGTGGTACACTATTGGCACAAGAAACAATGTTTGGTTGGGTATTGTCAGGAGTAGTCGAAATTGATACATGTAATACTTACTCGCATATTACGGTAATGCATACTAACGTCCAAGATGATGAGTTGCTGCGAAGGTTTTGGGAAATGGAAGCCGAGCCTTCTGGAATAAAACGAATAATGACGGATGAAGAGGTTAAATGTGAAAAATTATTTGCCTCTTCTACAACGCGAAATGAAGACGGCAGATATATCGTGAGATTACCTGTGCGTGATAACAGTGTTGTTTCTAATGTAGGTGATTCCGAAGCTATTGCTGAAAAAAGGCTGAAAGGTTTAGAGTTAAGATTAACGAAAAATTCTAACTTGAAAAGAGATTACAAAAACGTTATAGAAGAATACATAGATTTGAAACATATGGAAAAAGTGACTGAAGATAAAGTAAATAATAAAAAGGCAGTCTACTTACCGCACCATGCCGTTGTTAGGGAAGAAAAAGATACCACTAAGGTTCGAGTGGTATTTGATGCATCCTGTAAAGGTTCAAACGGGATGTCGTTAAATGACAATTTATTAGTGGGCCCTACTTTACAAATGGAGCTTCGCCATACTCTAATGAGATGGAGAAGACACAAAATATGTCTTACGAGTGACATAATCAAAATGTATCGGCAAGTATTAGTGAACCGGGACGATACACACTTACAAAGAATCCTGTGGAGAGAAAAAGACGCAATTGAAAAATATGAATTACTTACCGTAACCTTTGGTACTGCATCGGCGCCATATCTGGCAGTTAGAGCACTGCAACAGGTGGCTAGAGATGAATGTCAAGAAGAAGAAGCATTTCAAATATATGCAGAAATTAATAAAGTATTAGGAAAAGGGGGGTTTCAATTACAAAAGTGGAACAGTAACAGTAAAGAATTATTAAACAAAATAAAAAGTGAGAAGGGAACTGATAAAATATTAAAAATAAAAATGGACAATGTAACTAAAATACTGGGACTTACCTGGAACTCCAACGATGATGTTTTCCAATACTCCCTGAACCTCACGCCGACAGCAGCACCTGTAACAAAAAGAAAAATTATATCAAATATTTCAAGATTATTTGATCCAATGGGTTGGTTAGCCCCAACCACAGTAATTGCCAAAATATACATTCAAAAATTGTGGTTAGCGGGCTTGGATTGGGATGAACCAATCCCAAGCACATTGTTAAAAGAATGGAGTACTTACTATACTGATCTGGCATCGTTGACTCGAATAAGAATTCCACGCTGGTCACACACTAGTTCGAACACGGTGAAATTAGAGCTGCACGGGTTTTCGGACGCGTCTAAAATGGCATACTCAGCGGTGGTTTATCTCAAAGTAGTTGACACAATGGGTCATATAAATATATGTTTAATCACTTCTAAAACGAAGGTAGCACCTATAAAACAAGTCTCAATCCCTAGATTAGAATTGTGCGGAGCGACGTTGCTCGCGAGATTAATTCGAGAAGTTGGCGAAGTGTTGGAGATACCAAAGTTAGACTGGCATGCTTGGACAGATAGCGAAGTGGTTTTAGCCTGGATGAATGGTCACCCGAGCCGTTGGAAAACTTTTGTGGCCAACCGAGTTTCAGATATATTGACCACATTGGATTCGCATCATTGGTCCCACGTATCATCCAAACTAAATCCGGCAGATTGTGCGTCTCGCGGCGTTCCTCCTTCAGAATTAGAAGACACTACTTTGTGGTGGCAAGGTCCGCCCTTTCTTAGGGATCAAATCATAGATTATAAAAGGCCAAAATATCTTATAACAAATTTAGAAGAAGTTAAATCGCATACTATAATATTTGATGTTTCGTTTTGGAACAAGTTTTCATCGTTGAACAAGATGGTCAGAGTATTAGCCTATTGTCGTAGATTTGCAAACAAAATAAGAAAACAAAGAGTCAATAGATGTGAAATGGATAAGCAGTATTTGTCGAGAGAAGAATTAGAAAGTACTTTGGAAATTAGTATAAAAAGAAGCCAAGAAGAAGGGTTTGAAAATGAATTAAAGGATCTGAAAAATAAAAAGGAAATTAAAAGCAGTAGTTTAAAATCGTTGAATATATTTTTGGATAATAAAGGAATGATAAGAGTCGGAGGTAGATTAGAATTATCAAAATTGGATTATCAAAGGGTACATCCTATCTTAATAGCTAAAAATTCTTTCATAACTAACCTTTTAATAGATGACGCCCACAAGAAAACTATGCATGGAGGTCCACAAATGATGATTACTTATTTAAGGTCCAAATATTGGATCATTGGGGTTAAGTTGCTCTGTAAAAAGTTTGTGCGAGGATGTGTAAAATGCATTAGATATGCAGCAAGGGCAACGACACAACTGATGGGACAATTACCAATTTCCCGCGTGACGCCCAGTAAACCTTTCTTAAGTAGTGGTGTAGATTATGCTGGCCCCATAAGCATCAGAGTATCAAAGGGCCGAGGTAACAAATCCTATAAAGGATACATTGCTTTGTTTATATGCATGGCAACTAGAGCGGTGCATTTGGAAGCCGTTAGTGACATGTCCACTCAAGGATTTTTGTCAGCTTTTAAGCGATTTGTGGCTCGACGTGGTCGCTGTGCTGAATTACATAGTGACAACGGGACTAATTTCGTAGGAGCCGCTCGGGAGTTGTCACATTTGTTTGACCACGAAAAAGGGACAAGCCATCCCGAACTAGCAGAAGAACTAGCCAACTGTGGCACAGAGTGGCATTTCATTCCACCACGTGCGCCAAATTTTGGTGGACTTTGGGAGGCAGGAATAAAGTCCACTAAGTATCATCTCAAACGAGTTATAGGAAACTCTACGCTTACTTTTGAAGAGATGATTACTGTTCTCGCCCAGATTGAGAGCTGTCTCAATTCGAGGCCTTTATCATATATTGAGGACCAGGACAAGCTTACCATACTAACACCAGGTCATTTCTTGATTGGAGAACCGTTGGTTGTGGTTCCCGATTTAAATTACGAAAGGTCTAACATAACGTCTCTGAAGCGATGGCAACTAACCCAACGCATGATGCAAGAATTTTGGCGGCGTTGGTCTCAAGACTATCTAAATCAATTTCTGCAACGCTATAAATGGAGTTACAGAACTCCGGAGCCAGCGGTGGGAGACGTCGTATTGGTTAAGGAGGATGATATGGCACCTGGCAAGTGGCTAATGGGGAAGGTAGAGCAAAAGCATCCTGGACCGGATGGAATTACGCGTGTTGTATCGATACGCACTGGGAACTCTATTTTTAAACGTCCGGCGTCAAAATTGATTTTATTGCCGTTGACAGTGTAACTGTAATTGTTTATTCTTTGTATTATTACATTGTGCTATATCTATGCTATGTGTTAAGATAGTATCTGTAGGAATAATTATTGTTCCCTTTGAAGTTTGTTTATCAATTCAATTTGTTTAGGTTAAGTTTGGAGTCAAAATGTTAACTATTGTAACTGCTCAATATTTTCATTAAAGGACATTTGGCAATATGTCCTTGGTGGGCGGTATGTTAGTGGAAATTCAATTTTTATAAGAAAAATAATTTCATATTGTTTTCACTAGATGGCACTGGGGTGCTTGTAGATCACGCTATCGCTTGCACGACCGCCATTCCTATAGTATAGTTTCATATTGTTATCACTAGATGTCGCTGTTAGGCTCGTGAATCACGCTATCGCTTGCACGATTGCGATTTATATAGTTGTAATTGATTTTTGTTAATGTGAGAATTTTTTGAGAGAATATATCGAGTGTTAATTGATTTAGTATTATTAATTAACCCTCCAAGTTGACCTCCGCGAGTGCCGTAAAATATATATATATATATATATATATATATATATATATATATATATATATATATATATATATATATATATATATATATATATAACACATCTAAAATATTATTTATTATCCTGGAAAAAATGTTTTAAAATCACAATCATATTTGGGCGACTTAAAAACGCCATGTTCGAGCGCTTGAGTTGTGGACTATGACGTCACAACGTCATCGCACTTGGATAGACAGTTGACAGATAAAATCATTGTTTGACTTTTTTTATTATTTATGGCGTCGGCTTATCACCATTTGCCAGTGTCAAGTATATTTTCATCAACGTATTTCTAAATCGTCAAGTCCAAAGTCTAGTCAAAGTCCAAATAAATAGTCACGGTAGTCAATCAGTCAAGTCAGTCGATTCAGTAAAGTGATAGACGCTTTATTGAAACTTCCTAGGGAGTTTTGGCGGGAATCCCAATTTAGCACGCATTTTGTAATTGTATCACTCTTCCACACTAGTGCACCTCAACGAATAATTAATGGTTAATATTCCACCAATATTACACATTAAAAACCGAAATAACATGAATTTAAAAAAATAATACAAAATTATAATTGAAAACAGAAATTTTCAATGCTCAGAATTTTCTTCGGCCTTCCGGATTCCGGATCATATTAAAGTCCCAGCCTTGTATGAAATTTCTGTTTCACTTGACACAATGAAATTTTTTACATTGGTAATGGTTTAATACCTTCCCCCTTAAATAAAAAAAAAAGTTTTGAAAGTTGACACACGTCCGTGCGGTCTATGACGTCACGTTTTGTTCAGCCAATAATATCCTTTTTTGAAATTTGCGCGGCATTTTCAAAAACAATACGTTTTGATGATTAATTTTCACTATTAATTCACGATAAATTAAAAAAAAACAATTGTACGGGTATGTTTCTTTAGCGATAAAGATTACAAACAAAAATATTTTATCCATTTTGGTGTCACATGCATATTCCCTATTATGGTATTCCGTATTAATAAATAATTACAATATACCTACCACAATTTAAATTTTCTGAAATACAAAAAGTTATCAATTTTGATTCAAGACTACGCAGGCCATGTAAAAACTAAAATATTTATTTTTAAGGTTTCTGGTTTCACTTTATTGAGAAATATTTTTTTTTACTGTATTTTTTTTTAATTTTAATAATATTTAACTAAAACAAGGCTTTGCTAGAAAACCACTTTATTAAGCAACAGTGTAAAATAAACAATGCAAATATAACATTATAGTGTCCAAGGTAGACAGTGCACTTGCAATAGAATTTAATAGGTACATTATTTTGCATCATTACACCATTATATCCCTTATCCCTAAAATTGCAGTAAGATTAAGAAATAAGAAAACCTGTAACCAAAATGCAAAGGCAGGCATTAACGGAAGATACTATGTATTTCGATTGTCTTAGATTGACTAACTGCATACCTACTACAAAATGTTGAGGTCCGTCATGTTAAAATATGAACATTTTAACACTGTGTGTAGTCTGTATAGATGGTAAATGCCTTTTTATCCGACTGCGCCGGAAGGAGGGTTACGTTTTTCGAGTGTATGAAATATGTATGCATGTATATTTGTTTGGCATGCTCTAGAAGTCTAGAGCCTAAAAACAGCTTCATACATTTGAGCTTGAGCTATCATTAGCTTTCTTAGTCGTGAGAGTGACACTGGGTATATCCAGATTATTATTAGATGCAGTCAGGTTTTTTATTTTTATTTATTAACGGAATACCACTCCATACAATAATTAATTTTGTATGGGGTGTTTTAAGGGCCGATTCAAATCGAAATAGCAGCGGCGGCAGCGGCGCGACGAGGCCGGCAGGGTCGTCCGCGGTAGGTTCGCGCCGGCGTGAAATAATTTTGAACTTTAGCTAGATACTTATAAGACAATCATTTAATTAAAAAGTTCCGCCGACCGCGCGGCCGCTAGTGGCGTCACTGGCAGCCGCACGGCCGCTTCGAACTTTCAAACGATACTAACACCCGTATCATTAGTTGTTTCCTCAGATCCGCCTCGACTAAACCTCATCTGAGGTATCCTTGAGAAATTCCTCGAGTTTGGTATTCTTAAACATAATTTCTACCTCAGCTGTTTGCTCCTCCAGTAAAGTTGAGTGAGGGTATGACATCATAAATAATCATGGAAAAATATATTTTTTTATGTTAACACCCAATAGTAACCATTAAAACTCGATCCAAATTTTACAGAATGATAAATATGTATGCGCTGTATAATTATACGGATTTTCGTAAAGTAAAGGTCATCCAAAAAATCCACCATGCTTATCTTTAAATAATTATCCCTCTATAATTGCGTAATTGCTTCAAATATTACACACTGAAAGTGCCCGTCGCGCCGCTGCCGGCCGCTGCCATTCCGGTGAGAATCGGCCCTTATTCTCTTCCAAAAATCACACTTTTGTGATGACTGTATCTGTCATTGCCAGAACAATATTTTGCAGCCTGTTTCTTAAAGGTTCTATTTATAGCCTTTAGTTTACATAATTTTCAAAACATAATAATACATTTGTATATAAATTATGTAAATGCATTTCCTTATCGTTTATAAAATAAATAACTTTGATTTGTTGACACTCAATGTGATAAAAATATAGATTATAATATTATAGACAATAAATACAATCTCTTCTCTACCAGTATTTCTCAAGAGACTTAACTAGGTTCAGGGGATCAGTTTTTGGACCGTGCCTCTCCACTGGTACTCCGTCTTTGTCTATGATAAACTTGGTGAAGTTCCACTTTATAAAGCTTCCCAAAGTGCCACCTTGCTTGTGCTGAAAAGAAATTGTTATTAGATACTATTTAATAATTTTTTCAACCTTGATATACTGTCACATAACAATTTGAAACGATTCCTTTTCATACCACTAACAAAGTAATCAATATAGCTAAAATATTCAAAAGATTTTTCAAACATAGGTAATATAACCTTGCATACCAATTAGAAATAATGACTTTTCACACAAGCCACCAATCAAATAATCAATATAGCTTAAAAATTCAAAACTAACTTCAGATAAGTGGCCATCCACATATTACGTCACGCAAAATTTCGACTTTTTGAACCCCTACCCTACCCCCCATGTCACGCTTTTTAGTATCCCTGTACCTATATTTAACAAGTACTGTCACACTTTGTATGACCCCCTCCCCCATCAGGTGTGACGTAATATGTGGATGGACCCTAATAGAAAAATCAATGAAGTTTGAAATCAAACAATTGATAATAATAATCAATATTCATATCATTATAATCTATTCCCCTTACCTATAAGTAATAAAGTATTTATATAGTAGATAAGCAATACAGTGTTTTGTCGTTGTCTTATGCGTTGGAAAAGTTGCTTGACAGACGACGACAAAACATTGTATTGCTTATCTACTAGATAAATATTTTTATTAGTAAGGGGGTAAAGGTATATAATAATAATAATAATATCTATGGACGCTTCACACCACGTCAGTCTAGCCCCGTGCTAAGTATCCGAAGAACTTGTGTTACAGGTACCAGATAACGGAAATATATTTAATACTTTTATACTATACACATATTTAAGATTTTTATTATATTATACACATATTTAATACACATCCATGACCCAGGAACACAGAAAAACTTTTTGTTCCTTCGGCGGGATTCGAACCCGCGACCCCCGGCTTGAGCACCAACACGCTCAACCAACTGAGCCACAGAGGCTGTCGAAGAGGCTGTCTGCGTGATCTTGTAGTTTGTACTATCAGTGAATTTAATTCATAAGCAGGTAGAGTGTTCTCATAAATAATTTGTATAATAATGATGACATGCATTCACAATACATCTTTTCCTGTACTTTTTTATTACATAAATGACAAAGAATTAATAGTATACTACAAATCCATATTTTCATAGATATTGCAGATTGATTGAAGCACTTTTGTGAGTCTCAGGTCTCATGAAAACGCCTCATATACAAGTCGTACAAGTAGGTGACGTCACATGCTAGTAACATTACTAGCAACATTGCTACAAAATGTATAGCCATACACACAAAATTTCTGATGTCTCCGAAGTTTGTGTGTTTTCGTTTAAAACGTAGGTACCATAATAAATATTTTTGTATTTGATGTAAGTAAATAATTATGTGGGTGTACACTAATGACTTTGACATGTATTATATAATTATTTTTGCTTTTATTTTATATTTTATACCCAATTATGACAACAATCAACCTGATTATGAATAAGTAATCGTACATGTTTACAGATAATTAACCATGTTGTTTTACCTTTAAGAATTTCCACAGCGGATGTGCTGAGTCACCGTTAACATCAATTTTCTCAAACATATCGAATTTGACCTTCCTCTCGCTGGCAAAGCAAACAATGTCCTCGGAATTTCCTGGTTCCTGGCCAGCAAACTGGTTACAGGGGAAGGCTAATATACGAAGACCTACAATTTAAAGGAATATGATGTTTTTAAAACCTACCAACACAAATTCACTTCAAAGTTTTATGGACTTTTTTTTCACATACCTTTACTTTCAGCATACTGGTCGTGCAATTCATTGAGCTGTTTATAGTTGTTCGCTGTGAGGCCGCACTGGGACGCAACATTCACAATAATACAAACATGACCTTTGTATGCGTCCAACTTCACATCTTCGCCTTTGATGTTTTTGACCGTAAATTCATGTATACTAGTAGCACTCTTGTAATCTGGATTCTCTGCCATTTTTCTGCAATATTTGGAGCAAATAATTTATTTATTTATAATATTTGACAATGACGCATCAGAGATGAGCCGGTTTTTCAAGTCTCTTGCATCATAAAAATATGTTGCATAACCCAAATTTTATTAATGCAATAACATTAAAAATATATAACTTATTTTAATAAACTTACATTGTAGATAATTGTACACGCCCTAGACAAATTAAATTTCCAAAAGCCGGCACAACCAACTTCGAAAACGTACGAAATCCTATTGTCATTTTGAAATTTTTTTTTTTCACGGAAATTAATAGACTTTATAGAGTTGTAGCAAACTGGAAGTATTCGGTACTGAATAATGGGTGCGCCATCTAGTACCGAGTAACAAAACGTTAGTAGTTACACGAATATATTTTAATAGTTACTTGCATTTTTCGTAGTATGGGTACCTACACTGTTTCAGTTCACACAAATAGCGTTGATGCGTGTAATCAAACATTTACCTACTAATCATATGTTTTTACCAACCTTATTTGCACTTATCAACAACGACTGTTAATATACTCTCCAGGCGTTGCTCGCGTGACGTCGTCAATATACATTACATTACATACAATGGAATATATAGAATTGATAGACTATAATATTTGATTTTTCACCAGTTATTTAATGCATCAGAAGTAACGAGTAACGTAACGAATAACGATACTATAGTAACGAGTACTAATTGAAAAGTAACGAATACATACGGAGACGCTTTTTTCGTTACTTTTACACCTCTCATGAGTCATGACTAGACTGGATTTGACGATTTAGAAATACGGTGTTGAAAATCCATAAATTGCTTCCTTTTTACATGATATTGGCAAATGGTTTCAAGACAACGCCATTTAAATATTTAAAAAATATATTGTCTTTTGTCAACTGTCAGCGACTGTGATGACATTTGTGATTTGACGTACACGGAGAGCTCTGCACTCTGCACTTGTGAATTTGATTACACAAAAATCTGTAAATTTTAGTGCGTTGTGCAATAATAAACGATAATTTCCAACGCAAACACATGCTAGTAAACGAATAATTCTGTGTTAAAGTTTTACAGTCTTGAAAATGGCGTATTTACTTCCTAATTTATGTCGGTGCATCTGCTTCAGGAGCCATCCGACGTTGATCATCCAATCTGCGTCTTACCACGCAAATGTAAGTTTTCACGTGCAATGTAAAGGTTTCGTTATTGATTTTTCACAAATAATTGCTTATTTACTCCGTAGGTCATAGATCATTACGAAAACCCTCGTAATGTCGGCTCGATGGACAAGAAAGACAAAAATGTAGGTACGGGTCTCGTTGGAGCGCCAGCCTGCGGTGATGTTATGAAATTGCAAATAAAAGTCGACGAAGACGGAAAAATTATTGACGCCAAGTTCAAAACCTTTGGATGTGGATCAGCTATCGCTTCGAGTTCTTTGGCTACAGAATGGGTTAAGGGAAAAACTGTTGACGAGGCTTTGAAACTAAAGAACACTGATATTGCAAAGGAGCTTTCACTGCCCCCCGTTAAGCTACATTGTTCTAGTAAGTTTAATGCTGTGCTTTGTCTCTATGATAACTTTTTACATCCTTTACATTATTTGTAATTTGTTTATTTATTGTAATATAAATAATAATACATTTTCAGTGCTTGCTGAAGACGCTATCAAGGCTGCTTTATCAGACTATAGAATCAAACAACAGGCGAAGGAGAATAAATAAGTAAGAAACAAAAAAAACGGAATATTGGAACAGATCTGTGATGGCTATTATAGGGGGTTGTCGTATTAAAAAATGTAACACTAAATTTATTGCTAATGTAATCAAATAGAAGAAGAATTAAAACAAAAAAATCACACAGATGATTTTATAGAAATAGTTTCTCCCCTTTATTTAGATATAATAATGTTGCATAGAAATAAATTTATTCATCGTGTTTGTTGTTTTTATTCCATTAGTTTAACTAGTCATTTTAGACAAAAATGTCTCAGGTATCAATTTTTTTGTATTTTTGATAGGCCAAAAACAATACATTTTGTGTATTGTTTTTGGCCTATCAAAAATACAAAAAAATTACATTAAGAAATAGTTTAACAGAGGAGTTTAGTAACATACACTGGTATGAGACTTATACAATATGAGATATCAATAATTGACCTAAATATTTTTTAACTTATTGCTATAAAAACTTAGTGTTTTTAGTTTTATTATTATTTTTTAATGATTAAGAAATTATTGGCTTGTTCATCCATACTAATATTATAAATGGGAAAGTGTGTGTCTGTTTGTCCGTCTTTCACAGCAAAACTACTGAACCGATTGAAATGAAATTTGGTACACAGTCTATGCCTGAGAAAGGACAATAATTATACTACTTTTTATTGCAGGGAAACCACGGGAACCGTACCCGTGGGATACTTTACAGTTTCACGTAAAAACTACTAAACCAATCATGAAATTTGGCACACATATAAAGCAGACCATGGGGAAGGATATCTATGGCTACTTTTTATTGCAGGACATACGGTTACGGGTTACTGTACTTACGCCCGCGGGCATCAGCTAGTCTTCTCTATATAAGGTTCGGTAAAATCAATTACGGATATTTTGGGCATATGATCTGCTGCTTATGTAAAGACGTTTAAGCAGAAAAATAATTGTCATACTCGAAAAAAATTTTTTTTCTTTATATGGGCGAGTTTGCGTTTTGCGGAGAGTCACCCATACAAGAGATGATTTTTTATTTAATTATTTTTTTGCCTAAACGTCTTTACATAAGCAGTGGATCATGTGCCCGAAGTATCCGTAATTGATTTTCGGAGACCTTATATATAAAAGGCAAAGCTGATTGACTGATGTATTAACGCACAGGCCAAACCCTTTGAAATTTTGCACACATATATTTCTCATATGAAGTAGTTGATTTGAATTCAACCCCCAAGGGCGTAAAATACGGTATGAAAGTTGAAAACCTAATTTCACGCGGGCGAAGCCGGGGAGAATTAATGTTAGTTTTTATCATATAGAGAGGTGTTATTAAAATTATCAGTTAAGTTATAATAATTTATTATCAGTACAAATTCAATTCACGCCAAGCCAAGTTTCTGCAGAGCCAGTTGCGCTGCGTCGGCTTTGGCTTGTTTCTTATTTGCACTTGCCATCGCTGGCTGGTACTCCACACCGGCCACTTTTACCTGTAAATAATTAAATATCAGCCAGAGTAATAATAAGTAACTAGGTAGCTGAAAATAAAATAGATAAGATTTTGATAACCTCTGTGGCTCAGTGGTTAGCGCGTCTACACTCAAGCTGAATGTCGCGGGTTCGAAAATCTACACTAATATTATAAAGAGGAAAACTTTGTTTGTATGTTTGTTTGTTTGTTTGTTTGTTTGTAATGAATAGGCTCAAAAAGTACTGGACCGATTTCAAAAATTCTTTCACCATTCGAAAGCTACATTATCCACGAGTAACATAGGCTAAATTTTATTTTGGAAAAAATAGGGTTCCGTAAGATATTTGGGTTTTTCGGACACAAGGTGTAAGAAATCATCCAGAAAAGTTACTTATTTTGCGTACGCTGCCTAAACTATAAAAGATAGAACCATAAAATGTTCTAATTAATTGTAGATCTTATAAATATCTACAAAAAAGTCCGCGACACACTATACCTATCTATGTCGAGTGAGGCACAACAACCATTTTTTTATTTAGAAATCTTGAATTTTTTTTGGACTATATTTAAACGCGTTTATTTTACTCATGCTTTTAATCCTTATCAAAATAAATTATTTCATCACTAAGTACAGTTTATGTAGATAATATTTGGTCTTTGAATGATTAAAATTGGACGTTTGGTTTTGAAGTTATGGCGAAATTAAAATATTATGATTTCTGCTCTCACCAAACCGGGGGTGCGCGTGCACAGTTTAGATCTATGACTTCTATGAGTAATTTTTTTGTTTTGTGTTCGTTGTAACTATGATGGATAGATACTTGAATACCTATTTATTTAGTGTTTGTTGTATTGTTAGTCCTGAAGAATATAGGTATTTCATACGATAAAAGTATACCCACCTACTTATTTCATTGAGTTTTAGTAGGTACCTATATTAATTTGTTTCTGTTTGTTTTGACTAAATTTCGCCCGTTTTGTTAGAGGTTTAAAGACATTCTGTAGTATTAGTATCAGTATTCTACCCGTGCGAAGCCGGGGCGGGTCGCTAGTCTTAAATAATATACATATTATGAATATTTAATATTCATAATATATTTAAGATTTTTATTATATTATTAACATAATACACATCCATGACCCAGGAGCATTGAAAACTTCAGCGGGATTCGAACCCGCGATATCCAGCTTGAGTGCAGACGCGCTCAACCACTGAGCCACGGAGGTCGTCAACAATTTCCTTGTAGGATAGTTTCTCATTAGTACACAAAGACTAAAGGTCAATTCACACCGAAACAAAACGTTAAGCGAATATATGGCGCTGCATTTTTAAGGTAGCTATTCAAAATTGAACTGTATTCGTTACACAAGCAGATAGACGTTACATTGTAAGGGTTGGACTGTCAGGTTACACAGCGCTGCACGGCGCATGTGCAGTGTATGACTGATGTCTGAAACATGTATCTTTTTGTGAAGTGAATAAAGTCAAATTTCGAATAGTTATCTTAAAAATGCAGCGCAGCGTAGCGTTATTGTCGCAGTGTGAACTGACTTTAAAGCTGTAAAAATATTGACACAGAATCAATATATTAAGTCACATGTTTCCAAGTTTAGTTAGGACAATGCAGGCTGATCACCTGATTGTATGACAAGAAAGATGAATCATGTGTCGAATGGACATGTAAAAAGTCAGACCTGCGCCTGATCTCTCGTCAGTCGTGTCGGTTATCCGTCCCACTGGATTATGAGAGTAAAGGAAGAGAGAGTAATCTTGTGTACTGCGCACACACTTGG
This sequence comes from Glaucopsyche alexis, assembly GCA_905404095.1. Lineage (NCBI taxonomy): Eukaryota > Metazoa > Arthropoda > Insecta > Lepidoptera > Lycaenidae > Glaucopsyche > Glaucopsyche alexis. The sequence continues at coordinate 17,109,881 of FR990059.1, forward strand.
GCACTAAAAAAATACTCCTGCATAACTGGCCTGGTTTCAATGAAACTGGCCACCGTCACCGAAATCTGTGTGGGGAGTTATATAATATATTAAGCCACATACCCTAAACAAGAAGTTCTTCTTGTGGTCCGGTCCACACTCGAAGCACAGATTGTACTCTGGCGGGCCGAGCTTCTGTTTCGAGCAGTACTCTCCCAGCAGCGACACCGGATGCTTTCCTCCAGCAGCCAGCGGTGCGGGACCACGACGTCCTATCCTTTGCACCTTGCCCTGAAAATTTAAATGACAATTAATGACTATGGAAGTTTGTCTATGGACGCTTTCTTTAGATAATCGATTACCTAGTTTTGATATGATTTCCCAACAATGTTCTTATTCACTATGGAGTGTAGAATAAAAGGAGGACCATCTCAGTGTATTTTAATGTGTTGGAAGGGAGCAAATTAAGGTGGCGCTATAATAGCATGTGGAAGAATTTTAAAAAGAGCGCCATAATTTATTAGAGTAACTAACCAATAACTAACTTTCAAATAACTTCACTCCATCTCTTATTGCTAACTCTAGCGCCATTATGGCCAGTTTTGGAACTGTTATTTGACTACTTTTGTCGGACACTTTTTAGCTTTTCTGCCTTAGAGAGATAGTCCTCCTTTCTCCTACACTCCATATTATTCACGAAGGCTGTCTTTTAATGCTGTCAATATCATTATGGTTATAAGTAAAAAAGTTCAGTAAAGGAATTGAGTGGTGACTTAAATCCTACTTCTATTATAAATGTGAAAGTAGGTTTGTGAGGATGGATGGATTTTTGTTACTCTTTCACGCAAAAACTACTGAACGGATTTTGATGAAATTTGGCATGGTAATATTTTAGATTAACACAGGCTACTTTTTGTCCTGAAAAATACAGTGTTCCGTGGGATACTGTATTTCCGCGGACGGAGCTGCGGCCAAAAGCTAGTGTCAAATAAAATATAGATAATACCTATGTCAGGTGTCTTCCCCTCTGGCAGGCAAGACATCTGACAAACATCTTTGAGCCATTCTTCACTCTTAAAAATGACTCCTAAATCCTAATACTTACTCCTTTTCCATGCCTCCCCTGGACTTCTTCTCTGGCCTGCAGTCCTCTGGTGTCCAACTTCACCTCAAGCAGTAAGGGCTGGAGGGTTCCCGTGCCCTCTTTACCCAACCCTTGGCCGGGAGTCCAACCCATTTTCTGTAGGAGGTGCATACCCATGCCACCCTCAACAGGCGCCGCACGAACTAGCTGATCCTATATTAAAAAGTGTAATCATTCCACATTCAAATTCAAACGTCGAAATCAGCGTACAGAATTGTTTTTCACAATGAAATTTTTAAAAATATCGATGTTCTTTTATCGATAAATATTATCGATATATCGATAAATTTTATCGTGTGCCCCATACCTGTATACTTACCACGACATAGTAACACCTAATCGGCGGCGTCTAAGGTAGTTGTCTCGTCTCCGTTTCACTTAAAAGCTGCAACAAATATTCATGAATTCCCCATTTTGGCCTAGTCTTTCTAGAAGATTTGGATAGATATCAATTGGTATATTACTAGTTTATGTACCGAATGTCGATTAAAAGTATGGTCATTTATTTTATCTGTAAATGCAACAACTTTTTCGGAATTAGTATAGTAGTAGCAAGACGTGAAAACTATAATTACACACCTACTTAAAATTTAGAATGAATAAAAAAATAACGATGCATTCGGCGTTCTAAATTCGGTTGCTGAAATTGTGTATGAATTTAAAAACGCATGTAAGGCGCCCACTGGATACAAAAATGTTGCCGCGACATTATCTCTTTTATACAAAACACATCCGTTTTATAACTGATTGAGTGTACTGTTGGTTCTTGGTGGAAATTCATGTTCACAATAATATCACACAACTTTTTTATACACCTGATGATGAGTTAATCGAAACCGGTCGTGATTTATATATAAATTATTGTAAAAACATAAAAAAAGGGGATAAAAAAGTTGTGTCACATCTGTTTTGTCTCGTTGTTTTTATCAAACATCAAGTCATCAAGATGTAATGGAAAAGAAACTGTCGCGAAGACAGATTTGTCTGCTGTGGGCGCGCAGATTTTTTTTAGAATCTCAAGAACAACTAGGCCAGTAGTTATTATGGAAGCGACTTTTAAAAATATGAAATTTCCCTAAAATATTATTATTGTGAAATAGTCTTGTATCCAATGTTATAATTGTTAAATTTCACTACTTTAAGTATGAAACAATATAGTTTTTTTTAAAAACAAGATTTTGTAGGTTGGATATTATTGAAGCATGTGCTTTAAATTTATCCAGCCAGTCACTTTAATTACTTGGGGAAAACTGAATATTTGTATGCAAATAACATTAGTGATAATTATTATGCCAAGAGATGGCATTAAAATTACCACAAACTCCAAAAATAATGCATGTAAAAAGTAAACTAAATAAGTTCACAATTTACACATTCATAAGTGATTTTCGTATGCGATGGTAACAACAACACTATAATATTTTACAGGATATTTTGGAACTAATGTTTGAGAACATGGATTGGTATAAAAAATGAATACTTATGTTTTTGTGAGACATAACAAAATGGAAACATATTTTAGGATCGTCATAACTGACCACAGACATTACAGATATCATTTAATTTATATATATAGTTCGGTAAAATCAATTACGGATATTTTGGGAATTTGATCTACTGCTTATGTATAGACGTTTAGGCAGAAAAATAATTGTCATACTTGAAAAAAATTTTTTCACTTTCTATGGGCGAGTTTGCGTTTTGCGGAGAGTTACCCATACATTAGGTGATTTTTTACTTTGAGTAAGACAATTATTTTTTTGCCTAAACGTCTTTATATAAGCAGTGGATCATGTGCCCGAAGTATCCGTAATTGATTTTCAGAGACCTTATATACTTAGCAAGACATAATTTGACTATGTGTTTGCATAGCACATAGTCAAAGATTGAAAAAAGGTTGGCAACAAAAGTCATAATAAAGCAGAAGAAAAAAATTTAAATCGTTAAATGGAAATTAATATCTTTGTCTAAATAATATTTTTAGGGAATATTTAGCTCTAATAAGACTTACGAGCTAAGGGGTTGTCCACATATTACGTCACACAAAGTTTCGACTTATTGAACCCCTCCCCCCTATTTTACGCTTTTTTATGATCTCTTTAACATGTACTGCCACGTTTGATATGAATTCCTCCCCCTTGCGCTGTGACGTAAATATGGATGACCCCTAAGCGGATAATGTTGTTGTAACCATCACACAGTGAATGGTCGGAAGGTATAATACAAGGTATTATAAGTTCTGACCGCGGCGACGCCTGTAGTCGGTGTTATAGAGAACGAGCCCGACACGCTTGCAGCTGAAAGAAAAGTCATTGAGACAGCCTAAAGCCTGAGCCACACTAGCGATTTATAGCTGTAACTGTGGGGTTGTTCCTAAACTACACCAGTCTTACTGGCCAGTATTATTTGACGTCACGACCGGTGGCCATATCGTACCAGCTGGCACTGGTATGCGGTAGTGATGTAACGAATGTTGGATTTTTCACATTCGCGAACGCGAATGCGATTGCGAATATTTATCTTCAATATTCGCGAATGCGAGTGTTATTATTATTCTGATTAATATTATACTTAGATTTGATTAGATCTCTGAAGTTATTTTTTTCATTAGATTTTTTTTAAATGTATGTAAGGCATGGACATTAATTATTTTTTCTGTGGTGGAGTTTAATTGTGATTTTGTTAATATTTTAATTAGACTAACAATAACAAAAGAGAAAATATTTCTAATTTAGTTACTTACCAAGACTGTTTCATAATACTTTTTTAAATTCAAGTATGATTAAATAAAAATATATAAATCTTATCTGTTGTGTTATCATTTCATATGCATCCATAATCCATATAATTATTTCATTTTTGTTTGTTAAACACATTCGTTAAATATTCGAATCGTTTTTTGCGAATACGAATGCGAATATCGAAAAATATGCGAATATACGCGAATGCGAATATTCGTTACATCACTAGTATGCGGCCATTACTGAAGTGCCACCGTTTTTCAATTTTTTTTATTGTCAGCGACTGTCAAATCCATTATGGCATCGAATGAACGGCGTGAAAAAACTCTACACTGGCCAGTTATGGAACGCGATGACATTGCGGCTACCGAAGACGTCATATCGTACTGGCCAGTATCACTAGTGTAGTTTAGTAACACACGCATAGTTTTGTCTGATTTGGTGACAGATACAGCCCGCTAATATGTGCTCAGGTTTATGGCTAGGGCATTATCAAATAAGTCGTCTGTATGGATCATGTGCTTGTATTTATTTAGCAAAAACTGTTCACACTTGTGTATTACATGTCTTGTAGTGAAATAAAGAGAGGTATACAGTTTATCCTACAGTTTAACCTATCTCTTATCTCATATTCAATTTTTTTTAAAGAATCATGATCAAAGACTAGACGACTTAAATGATAACGTATTTCGTCATAGTATTAAACAGAACCAATATTATTTGTATGTATAAAACAATTTCTCCTCATGAACATTTTAATTGATTCTGTACATTACTATATTTTGAAAGCATTTAACTATCAAACCAAAATGTTGTGATTTTAAATAAATACGAATATTTTTTTTACATTTCCATATTGTTAATACAAATACTAAAAATATATGTATTGTATCCTTAGGGAACCATTTTAATTCAGAACAATTAGATTTTATACTATTAAAAAAACTTGTAATATAAAAATGTGCATTGATAATAAATTTATATAAATAAAATACGTATAAATATTTTGTTTATAATTTGAAACTTATTTGTTATGAGTCATTAATTTTATAAAATAGGTACATAATTAATTTATATAAAGGTGATAATATACTCGATTGAAAATAAAAATTTTGTGCGATACCAATAAAAGTATCTTTATACTAGTGTGTCCATACGCGCACACTGGAATAAGGTTAGTATAGACAAGCACTAAATAAACGTAACTAGATACACCAACAAAATGTCTAGAAAGTAGAAACCCGTCATGTGTACGCAGTGCATACACTCGCAATCAAAATATCTAGAAACCATTCACTCGTGTACGCAGTACGTAAGTGCACTATATCCGCAGTGTGCGTGCGCATATACAGTGTGCGTACACATATACGCAGTGTGCGTACACATATACGCAGTGTGCGTACACATATACGCAGTGTGCGTACACATATACGCAGTGTGCGTACACATATACGCAGTGTGCGTACACATATACGCAGTGTGCGTACACATATACGCAGTGTGCGTACACATATACGCAGTGTGCGTACACATATACGCAGTGTGCGTACACATATACGCAGTGTGCGTACACATATACGCAGTGTGCGTACACATATACGCAGTGTGCGTACACATATACGCAGTGTGCGTACACATATACGCAGTGTGCGTACACATATACGCAGTGTGCGTACACATATACGCAGTGTGCGTACACATATACGCAGTGTGCGTACACATATACGCAGTGTGCGTACACATATACGCAGTGTGCGTACACATATACGCAGTGTGCGTACACATATACGCAGTGTGCGTACACATATACGCAGTGTGCGTACACATATACGCAGTGTGCGTACACATATACGCAGTGTGCGTACACATATACGCAGTGTGCGTACACATATACGCAGTGTGCGTACACATATACGCAGTGTGCGTACACATATACGCAGTGTGCGTACACATATACGCAGTGTGCGTACACATATACGCAGTTTGCGTACACATATACGCAGTTTGCGTACACATATACGCAGTGTGCGTACACATATACGCAGTGTGCGCAAGTATAAGAACAGTAGAACATCTTCATACAAACGTGCCGCGATCGGTTTGAATGTGTGCATGGCTCCTATCCGCACGCAAGCACACACCTCGCCTGAATTAATTTAGCACTTATTTTAATCAAGATTTCGAAGAGAAGCAAAAATATTGTAGTGTATATCTAAAAGCTTTTTACTAAATAAATACGTTTACTTAAGGATGAGTATTTACTTAAATTCATTTGCTAACCATAAAGCGTTCCGAATATGCAAAAACGATGGGAACATTTTCAATATAAATTTTTAAATATTTTTTAATAAATGCAATTTTATCATCTAAAATTTCAAAACCTTATTATATGTACCTCATTTATGAATAGGTAAACATTTCATTGTATTATAGAGTGATATTCCATGATACGGATTTTTTTTTAATAAAAATTTGAAATGACTACTGACAGCCCGTAACAGCCCTTGCGCCAACGCTAGAGTAGGCAAATAGCTCGCCAGGCGGCTTTAGATGTCTTACTGTTCTTATACTGTGCATATATGCAGTCTGCGTAAACATATACGCACTATGCGTAAATAACGTTCACACGTGTGTCGTACGCATTTGTACACACGTAAATACGAGTAATTAAAGTCGTACCTTTTTAGCCCACGCGTGTGCGCCGCCGGCTAGCTCTCTCGGTGTGAGAAGCTGCGCGTCGGTGGAGCCCGTGAACTGACCCAGGCGTTTGGAGCTCAGCGTCGTCGCAGTAGTGGGAGCAGTGAGGGCTCCGGAACTCCAGCCGAACTTAAAACACAACAGGGAATAAGCATAAAACATAAAAATAACTTAAGACATAGTTATATGATACTAGACTGAAAAATAAAGGAAATGGCGAAAACATTTTCAATATCTGTTGATAAATGAGCAAGATATGAGCGGTCAAATTTTTTAATCTATCTCTTTCTCGCAAAACGTAATTACTTATGAACTTTCTATGAAAGTCGTGTTATGTGACGTCACGTCCCACATCCGATCTCTCTGTCTAATAACTACTTTAAACGTCCATAGATTTGTTATTTTTAATGATATCCAAAAACTGAAAGGCTAGAAATTTGAAATTTTGGACACTTATTCTTCACCTGACGTAGGGGGCATTAAACGTCAAGCGGACAACCAAAAAATGAGGTCGCGAATTTTGTTTATACTCTAGTCAGTTATACTTCTAGGTGACGTGGATGTGCACACACAATTTTTTTTTCGTATCATACTTTGGGAAGATGGGCATATAAAAAGTCGGTCCTGCGCCTGATCTCTCGCCAGTCGTGTCGGTCATCAGTCATCACTCATCCGTCCCACTGGGTTACGAGAGTTAAGGAAGAGAGAGTGCTCTTGTGTACTGCGCACACACTTGGGCATTATAAAAATAACACCTGCGCCACTGGCCTGGTTTCAATAATACTGGCGACCGTTACCGAAATCAGTGTGGGGAGCTATTACTATTATATATGATTAAATAAATGACTCACCCCTAAAGTGCTAGAGGCCAGTTCATTTTCTTCTTGCTCCTTGCGTATCATTGACAGCTTCTGGGAGACTATTGATGCTAGGTCCTGAAAGTAAATAATCATTTCATTAATTTAATGAGTATTATATAATTTTTCATAAATTTTATGGTGTACAAAACCTCTTTTTAGGGTTTCGTAATACTCAAGGAACCCTTATAGTTTCGGTCTGTCCGTTCGTATGTCTGTCTGTCCTGTCTAGCTTCTGTAATTATGAATATAAATGGACGAAATTTGGTATAGTCATATAATGTGTACAGATCTCGGTTTTGGTACTGTTCAAAATATTATATTGTGTCTCCATATAATTATATGAAGTGGGGATGAAAACTTTTTTCGAGTAATTGGCCTCCAAAGTGGTTTATAAGTAAGTTTGTCCGTTCTTGGCATTTCTAGGCTATAGGAGATATAAACTTGCTAGACTTGTCATGCTGATAGATAATACTAAAAACTCTTTAGGGAAATTTTTTTGAACGAAATCCGCCCGCCGTATTACGTAAAAATAGCGATTAGCAAAAATCTTGCAGTCATCGCGCGATCGATTGCTGAACGTCAAATAAAATCGTATTACCTATGCGATCGATTGCTAATCGCTCGCTGTTGTGTTTGAACGCACTTTGCTTCATTTTCGCATATTATTGCTAACTGACAGTTCAAATCGCTCGCTGATTGCTTTCGCTTTGCTGTAAAAGTCTTACGTAATACGAAAAATTAGACAGCAGTGAAGAGATCGAACGATTGATTGCAATTTATAGTTCCTCAATTGTTCGGCAGTACTGTCGCTAGGTTGCTTCTGCTAGGTTTTTTCTGATACGTAATACGAATTTGCGATTTTTGCGCAAAAATTGCGCAATTTTTGCTATTGCTTGGCTTTTGCAAGATATGTAATAATCCCGCGGACATTAACTTTTGAAGTAATTTAAAGAAAACCTTTTGCGCATTAATAGTTATAGAACCCTTTTAGACATATCCTGATAGTTACAGAATCCTTTTTGGACATGTCCTGACATTCTCTTGGTTAGGTTATAACTTATTGGTGGACTTACGATTTTAGCTGGTTCCTTTCCTGGCGGATACGCTTGAGGCCCGGGCGCCGTTATGGCCGGCACCGTGTTAAGCTCTGTAATAGACAAATATTTCAAAACTCAATGATGATGAAATTGCGTGATCGCGCGATATGCCGGCGTGTGAGAAGCGCGCTCGCTGCGTGCGCGCTGCGTGTACGTCGCTCAAACGCCCAAGAAACGCGCACGCCTAAAGACCGATTTACACTTCCATAAGTTCAGTAGCGAATAACTTGCGTCTTTGGCGAGTTAAGTTCTTATCGCCGTTTGAACGGCAAAAACGAATTAAGTAGAAAGTTAACAATTAAGTTCAACGGTACAGCCCGCCTGTTTATTTTTAGGCGAGTTAAGTTCGAAGTTGCCCCCCGCGCGTCTCCCTCCATCCGTTGACTAAACTCGCCACTCGTGTGAGTAATATTTCTCTGATTTCTTGACATAATCATACAATCATCTTCACTCAAAACAAGAAAAATCCTCTTTTGTAGTGTCACTCACAAACGAATTCTACAAACTAATGAACTTTATTTAAACTCACCACGAAAACGTTTGAACGCTACTGTCCATTTAACTGTTAACTATCAACTGCCCTGTAACTAAAATCGCTACTGTACTTATGGAACTGTAAATCGGCCTTTATGTGGAGTATTTAAGAGCTTACATTTGTCCACGGCTTCGCCCGCGTAAATACAGTATCTAACGGGAACACTGTACTTTTTCGGGATAGAAAGTAGCCTATGTGTTAATCCAGGGCTCAAACTACTACCACACCGTGATTTTTGCGTGAAAGAGTAACAAACATCCATCCATCCTCACAAACTTTCACATTTACAATAGTAATAGGATAACTTACGGGATCCAGATGTAAAACCCAATAAGCACGTTTGAGTTGTAGTCGGTGGAGCTGGTAATGCGAGCGGCTCACTACTTCTATAACAAAACAAAGTCCAAATTTAGCAGTTGTTCATATCTGGGGGCGCTTTAGTGCCCCCGCCAAGACGAGCTATAGCTAAGTTTTTTTCCAATGAGGATTTTGAAATTCGTGACATCTGACAGATTTTTGACACGACAAGTACGGATACCAAGCGCTGCCTCGTGACGGAATAAGAATCGAAAATTCTTATTCATTGTTTTTTATACCACTTACTCCACCAGATGACGCTTTGTGTGCAATGGGTCTGCCCCCTAACGGTAGAAAAAATATCAAACACCCTAATTTGTTAAATTTTCGTATACTCTACATTTTCATTACATTTCAAATGATTTTTTTTTTTTTTTTTAATGAAATAAGGGGGCAAACGAGCAAACGGGTCACCTGATGGAAAGCAACTTCCGTCGCCCATGGACACTCGCAGCATCAGAAGAGCTGCAAGTGCGTTGCCGGCCTTTTAAGAGGGAATAGGGTAATAGGGGAGGGTAGGGAAGGGAATAGGGTAGGGGATTGGGCCTCCGGTAAACTCACTCACTCGGCGAAACACAGCGCAAACGCTGTTTCACGCCGGTTTTCTGTGAGCCCGTGGTATTTCTCCGGTCGAGCCGGCCCATTCGTGCCGAAGCATGGCTCTACCACGTAATGAAATGTTTTACTTCTTCGTAAACTTCAAAAGGTTTTTAATATTCTTTAATAAAGTTACAAAAATCAAAATTTTAATTTTTTGTAGATACTTACGTGGTGGTTGTAATAACGGTGGGTGGTGTACTAGAAGTGGTACTCTTCGAAGGCTTTGAATTCAACTTTGCAACTTGCTGTAATACAACAACAACATATTAATCTTATATATAAAATGGATTGCAATTCCAATGTCTCGATAAAATCGAGAACGGCTGGACCGATTTGGCTAATTTTGGTCTTGAAATAAATGGAGGTGTAGTGATTTATTTATTCCAGTTCACAGTTAAGACATAATAACGTGTGTCGGGACAGCTAGTAATAATAATTCTTTATTTGAACTTAAAGTAATAAAATTACACAAATTACATAAAAAAGTCCAAATTGGCGGCCTTGCTGCTCAATAAGTCGAAATTCCGACGTTACAAAACTGGACTCCAGCCGGACTGGAGTCCAGCCAAACTTAGAAAAAAACAAAAAGACATGAAGATGGCTTTGCCTTTGATGTTTTGTGAGACAAATAGCTGCCTACAGCTTCGATTTTAGTTTACCTTCTATGTATATAATATTTCTTTGAATCTAAACATGAAACATACCATATTGTCCTTTTTAGGCGACACAGGCACCCATTCGCTGGCGCTGTCTCTGTGTTGTGTGCCAGACGACACCGGGAATTGGATACGGAGCTCCTCTTTGTTTGCTACGGGCAGTGCTGATTTGATGGGTAGGGGTGCACCGCCCTGATGAAGAAAGAAAAGGGGTCGAGTTATAGAAATGGCGAGTCGAGGTTAAATACTCATAAATCGATCACAATACGATCCTGGAGTATATATGTATATGTCATCGTAAAATTGTAAAAATAGTTAGATTGTAATATAACTAGTGAAATTGTAAAATGTTTATAGACTTTCGACACGAATATCCTGCCTATAATTTAATACATTATTTTTCGTTAGATTATAAATATACAGTTATGAATCATTCAACATATTTTTACAATCTCGTTAGTTATTTTACAATCTAACGGTTTTTACAATTTTACGGTGACATATACATTTTTCAAATAAATGTACCAGCATATTTTGTTTATGTACTAATGAACTATAGTTACATTTCAGATGATGCCCATGACTAAATACTTACTCTTATATTCATAACAATAGGTGCTTTCTCCTTAACCAGGAAAGGATGGTGGAAGGCAATAGTATCTTCATTCTCACTCATGTCAGCATCATTTGAGGACACCGATGACAGTTCTCCGAGAGCTTCCTTCTTGGACAGATGTTTACAGAAGTCTGTTAGTTCGTCTACCGATTTACCTGTGTGTGTAAATAAAAAATATATATTAACTTGTTTAGGAAAATTAGGTTTAAAGGTAAATAACCTAACCAAGAGCATGTCAGGACATGTCTAAGGAGGGTTCCGTAACTATAAACGCGTAATATTTTTATTTTTTTAATTACTCCAAAAGTTACTGTCCGATTTGGTTCACAATAGTTTTCCTAAAGAGTTTTTAGCATGATCTATCAGCATGAAAATTTGCAAGTTTCTATCTCCTATAGTTTAAAAATGCTAGGGGGGGGACCAACTTACAAACTACTTTGGAGGCCGATTACTCGAAAATGGTCAACTTTATAAAAAAGTAACGTATGAAACCTTGCCTTTATTTTAAAAAACCTATTCTACGATACCCCACACGATGGGGTAGAGTGAAAAAATATTTTTCATCCCCACTTCACATGTATGGAGAGCCACCCCTAAAATATAAAATTATTATTTTTTTATGATCCCGAAATCGTGACCTATACACAATCTATAACTGCACCAAATTTCATCAATTTATATTCATAATTACAGGAGCTAGAGGCGCGGACAGACAGACAGACAGACAGACAGACAGACAGACAGACAGACAACATCGTACGACAACACGTATTACGGAACCCTAAAAATTATGACGCACATGGGGTTTTGTACAGCACAGCTAAAATATTATATTCATTGTACGGGAGCCCCACTTTAATATTTATTGTATTCTGTTTTCAGTATCTGTTGTTATAGCGGCAACATTCTGTGAAAAATTCAACTCTCTGGCTATCACGGTCCATGAGCTACAGCTACTGGTAAGAGACAGACAGACGGACGATTGGACAGACATGGAAGTCTTAGTAATAGGGTCCAGAGTTTACCTTTTCTGTACAGTTTTTACCTTGTGTATGCCATGGCAACCATACAAAAAGTTACATATGAAGGGGCAATAACAATTTATCTCAAACTATTGTTTGTATTTACTAATTATGACAAATATTTGTAGTTTTGTTCATCATGTGAGCCTCCATAATAATAACTCCCCACACCAATTTCGGTGACGGTTGCCGGTTTCATTAAAACCAGGCCAGTTACGCAGTAATTTTATAGTGCCTGTGTGCATAGTACACAAGATCACTCTTTCTTCCTTTACTCTCATCAAGAGATCAGGCGCAGGTCCGACTTTTTACATGCCCATCCGACGCATGGATCATCTTTCTTGTCAGACAATCAGGTGATCATCTTAACCAAACTTAGAAACAACATTTATTGTTGCTCCAATGCGGGAATCGAACCTACGACCTCCGAGTCGAGAGCCAAGCTCCAAACCACTGGACCACGGAGGCTGTCAACCTACCTCCAGACTGTATAGCGGCCATCACTTGGTTCCTCGTATGGGGCGGCAGCGCAGCCGCACCAGCCGGCACAGCGCCATTTTTCAACATATTGATAGCATTACGTCTGGCCACTTCTAATAGACGTTTCTTCTCACTGTCTGCTAACCGCACACCAGTTGGTGACCTAAAATGATTACTTTATTACAATACATATATATATATATGTAAAAAATTATCTAAACAAAAAAAAATAATAGGTATAATAACGACAACGTTGTTGATCGATTAATAACTCTGTCATTGCACTAGGACGCCTCAAAATAATTAAACACAAAGGAAGAGACTGCAGACATGATTGAACTATGTAATTACACGTGAGTATGTGTGCAATTCAAGGGCGATGTTAAGCGATTTACATCTTATGCCTGGTCGAGCAGCAACTTTGTTGATGGTACATCTTTGGCACACAACCAGTGTTTTGGTATTTCATTTTTACAAAACGCAACTTTGGTTTATAACATGGTTTCTGAGTAATGATACTTTAGAGCAGCTCTTCAGCAATAGATTAAAAAAAATATAATATTTTATAACACATTGACAACCTATATGGCTCACGACGACTATATTCGCGGGTGCGATAGGATTCAAACCCACGAATTTAGAGGGTCATTACAAAGAACAAAAACTGTGTTCCTGGGTCATTGATGTGTAATATGATAGAAATCCTAAATATATGTATAGTATAAAGTATCAAACACTGTCTGGTCCCTGTAATGCAAGTTCTTCGGATACTTAGCTAGCCCTGACTGACATAGTGTGAAGCCTCCATAAATATTTTTATTATTAACACAAAATACTACAAGAAATACCTTGATCTTCTACTCCTATGTCTACCAGGTGAATGATGTCTGGATGATCTATGTCTTGATCTGGATGTAGATCTATGTCTCGATCTGGATGTAGATCTCCTCTTGGATCTGGACGTGGACCTGTGGCGCGAGCGACTCCTACGCTTCGATCGAGAGTGGGAGCGGTGACGGTGCTTCTTAGTTGATGTTTTGGATCTGCTCCTGGATCTAAATAACATATTATAAATTATAATTATTACAATTTGACAGTTTTTTTTAACTCCTATTCTCCTGCAATCAGTCTTTTCGACATTGAGCTGGATTGACAGAAACGTTCGACATTGACAGAAAACATAATAAATTATTAATCACTTTATAAACATGAATAATTAAAGTAATCTATACTAATATAATAAAGAGAGTTTAATTGTTTGCATTGAATAGGCTCCGAAACAACTGGACCAATCTTGATAAAATTTAGCACAGATGTAGAATAGACCACAGGGAAGGAAGGCTACTTTTTATAGCGGATAAATGTACGGTTCCTACGAAATTAACTTTTGCGTGCAGGAAGTCGCGGGCTACATCTAGGTTATAATAATTTTATAACAGACTAGATGTTGCTCGCTACCTCATACCGGAACCATACATTTTGCCACAATAAATGTAGAATTTGTCTTTCCCTGTGGTCTTCTCTACGTCTGTGGTAAATTTCCTCAAAATCAGTCCAGTATTTTCAGAGCCCATTTAATACAAACAAACAAATCTTTCCTCTTTATACATTAGTATAATATACTAGTATAGACAAAATTTCATAATTTACCGTCTCCTTGATCTACTTGATTCCCGGTGTGATGATTTTGGTTTTTCAGTGCTCTTACTTTTACTGCTTTTTCCATCTTCAACACTAAAACATAAAAAAATTACTATTTACTTAGTGTATTAGTACTGTTTACATGTTCATATCAGAAGGTTGATTCTGTTAGTTAAAATCCTACAATAATACAATTACGAATATGTTATGAAACTGCAAAATGGTATTCTCAAAAACGTTAAACCTGTTTTGATTGTTCCAAACTCCAAAAATCTGTTATAATATTAAGACGATTCATTTATAATTGAATAAAAAGTAAAATGAAATTTAATTACAGGAATTGGGGTTACAGCTATACTAGGTATTTGTATGTTACAATAATTTTTTCATCCATTTTAACATTAAAAGAAACACAAAACGATCCCACAAAACTACTAAAGCTAAATAGTAAAAAATATATGTACATTTTTATTTCATCAGCTGCTTTTTTCAATATTCCACCTGGGTCTGCTGATTTAGGGAACTGGGAATTGGATTCTTCGTCTTTACTTGAGCTGCTGGAGGAGTCTGTACATTCTCCCTCTTCCGTCTTCTCTGCTTTTTTTCTTGCCTCCTCTTCTGCCTTCTTAACAGTTTCCTCAAACACAGCACTAAACTTCAAATTCTTTATTTGAATTTTCCCTTTCAGTTTGTCACTTTCCGCTTGGTCCTTTTTATCAGACTTTGAGTCATTTGAAGAGTCTTTAGGGGACTCTGGCATAGGTATGAGGCTAGTGTCAATTCCATCATCTGGCAGTTTGATTTTTTCTACTTTAACACATGTATCTAGCTTAGGTTCAGCCTTTACAATCGATTCTCTTTCTGATTTAACCTTTTCTGCCTTAATAGATACAGACTCTTTCTTCACCTTTATACCAAGTAGCTCAGCCTTAATCCTAGGTGGTGTTCTGGAATTTGATGGCGAGCGCGAGCGATCTCCTTTCTTACTCTTCTTGGACTTTGTTTTCTTTCTCTTCTTTCGTTTGTGGTTATAGTCACTGTCGGAATCACTGCTATTACTTGAATCTCGACTTCGCTTTTTCTTCTCTTTTTTAACTTTCTTTTTACTCTTTTTAGATTTTTTGGATGAAATATCTTCTATTTTCGGCGGTGCAGCATTAAAAGCGCTGAAAAGTTCTGAAAGAATTTCGCTAGAAGATTTGTTTGTTTCATCCTTCTTCCGTTCAGGAGTAGTTTTTTCTCGTTTGATTAACTTCTCAATTTTTTCTATTAAACTAGCCATGTTTTAAAGTGTGAACATATTCTTTCTCTTGGGTAATATTAACCAAAATATAATTCAGAACCAATTACCAAAACAGAAAACACACAGCACAAGCAAAATTGACTTTGAGTTTTGACATTTAAATTTTTGACACTTGTTTTTTTTTTAATTTATAATAAGGCGTCGGCTTATAACCATTTGCTAGTGTGAAGTCATCATCATCTAGTGCCCTCTTCATATCGAAGTTCGGCGGTCAGCAGGTTGAATTTCTTCCGGTCTTGGGCTAGTTTCTTTAGTTGTGGGTAGTGTGAAGTAAAAGGCGGGAAATAGAATATTCGTTCAAATTTTCATCACCACATTTCTAAATTGTCAAGTCCAAAGTCTAGTCAAAGCAGGGGCGTAGCTACTGCCGTATCTGCCGTATCAATTATACAGGGCCCTTGGGTTACGGGGGCCCCCAACATGCAAAAATTAATAAAAACCAAATTTCATCTTTATTTCATCATCAACTATAAATGATTTAATAAATTAGTTTTCCGAAAAAAAAAGGCAAGGAGAGTGATATTTAAATTGTAAAAATTTAGGAAAAGTGACAGATAGCTGATAATTATGACGAATAAATATTTCTTTTAATTTTATACAATTTTTTATTTATTTTGTGAGCAATCCTAAGGGGCCCCAAACAAATTTTTATACGGGGCCCCGCCAAGGCACGCTACGCCTCTGAGTCAAAGTCTAAATAAGTCGGGGTCAGTGATAACTATTATTAATATTATAATATATCTATGGTCGGGGTAGGTAGTAAATGAGTCCGTGAGTCGAGTCGGTCGATTCAGTACAGACGAAAATCTATCGGCGCGCCGAGTGAGCGACAGGGATTGTCATAGTGCGTTATTTCAGTCAGTGACTATGAGCATTCCTATTAACGAACCTTATACCTATATCTGATAGTGCGGCCAGCGCTATCGCCAAGTACCTAGTCTTTAACTATCTTTTCTCGAAGCATTTCTCGGCTTTTTCAGGCCCCCATATTTTCGTTTCTAATAAAGCTAGCGGTCTGGATTTTTGTCGCGGAGAAGTCGTTAGCGGCACAAACTAATGTTTTGAATTTCATAAAAATCGAGTGCATAGATTAGAATATATTAAGCGGTATAAATCGTGATTTTGAAAGATATGGATAGATAGAGAATTAGCAAAAGTATACTTCCAGCAACTTAGAAATTTCAACTTAGAAATTAGCAAAGACTTCTAGCTGTAAGGCTAGGTTATTACTTATTAGCTACATTATAAAGTACTCCGGTAAAAGAGATGTTTGATTTTGGGCCAGTTCTATGTACACAACATAGGTAAATATAGGAAAAAAATATGGGAATATCATAAAAATACGAAAAAATTAATTTGAAGAAGGAATGTAATTCTTGTGGAATTAACGCATGTAGCGTACAAAAATGATTATTTGAAGAATTTTTTATTGCGAAAACACTATTTTAGGGCGGCCATGACAGTTGTTTTGACTTGACTTTTGACGTAGTAGACAGTTTTACGAAGAGACGTCGTCTTGAATGCCATACGTCTTTTTTTGTCAAAAGTCATGTCATTGGCAAAATTACATTCTTTAGTTAATTCTGATCTGATCCGCCATATTTTATTTTACTTTGTGTTGCTCTCCTTGACGAAGTTAATTTAAATGTACATGGAAACGAAGTGAAATTAAACAAAATAAATAATAGGAAACGGTTACTATATTATGTAGCTATATAATATATTTACATATACTGTACGTAGGGCTGTCCCAGGCCTCATACATTTCTTAAACATCTCTTTTAGACATGAAAATAGGGGTCAAACTTTGATTAATTTTTAATATTATATATCTATGGGGTCAAATAACGAAAATTCCGACAGAGCCAAATTTTGGTGGAGATCTTGGGTTTACCCTAAAATATAAAAATTTAAAAGTCCCTATGAATCCCATGTGAGCTAATAAACTTATGCGTCAACTGTTTTATCAAAAAATACTGCAGACTAAAATTATAGATCTCAAAATACTCTACAAAAATGGTCCTAATGATTTTTTTCTCTAAGTATCACTGTTCCTGAGATATCGTGATTGTAATTATCACGTTCTACATAATATGCGCATATTTGCTACATTATATACATACTAGCTGTCCCGGCGAACTTCGTACCGCCTTAGAATTAAATTTGTTGACGTATTGACAGCAGCGCCACCTACCGGGTCCAATTGCAAATCTAAACCATTCTCGAATCCACTTGAACAAACACAAAAAAAATCATTAAAATCTGTCCAATATGAATAATTTTCCCCGTTTTTTTTTCCCCAAAAAAATCTGAAATATTGACCTTTGACCCCGCATAACTTTGTAAGCTCACATGGGATTGATGGGGACTTTTAAATTATTTCAATTGTCTAAATTAACCGAAGTAAAGGAAAATACAGAAAAAGTAAAAGTTCTGAAAAAAATAAAAATATTTTAGTAAGTATTTTTAATTCTACGAATTCACAGGAACCATAGATATATAATATTAAAAACAGGAACAAAATGTATGAACACAAGTTCACTAACTTTGTAATCCTTATCTATATAAAGCAAACTGAAAAATTTAGGAACGGTAGGTTATTTTAGCTTCCAGATGAAGGGCCCGACTTGACCGGATAAATAAGACGGTCTCACAGAAAACCGATGGGAAATAGCACTTGCGTTGTGTTTCGCTGTGTCCTATACCAGTGGCCCAAAGTGGGTTTTGAAGATCGGAAACACACAAGTTTTTACAAAAAAAAAGAAACGAGCATACGGATCGCTTTATGGTAAGCATAGGCAGTGCCGTAAATAGCCTTTTCTGCGCCCTGTGCGAGCTTCTATAACTGCGCCCTAGATCCGGGGCTGGTCCTGCCTGGTCTGGCCATTCTTGCGCCCCCCAGAGTCTACGCCCTGTGCCTGGGCGTGGTGGCACCGCCCTATTTACGGCACTGAGCATAGGGCGATCCGTTTGCACACTTAGACATATGAAACACCAGAGGAGTTCAAGTAAGTACGTTCCCGGTCCTAAAAAACCACTAACCACTGATGGTAAGAAATTAGTACTATAATTTCTTATCATTTTGGCGATCGGCTTGCTCATTTTCAGAAATATTCCATAACAATATTAAAACGATTACGACCGCTCATAGACATCCGCGTCACCGGAGGAGTTATAAGTGCGTTCACGGTTTTTCAAACCATTAACCCTCCATGCGTTGTGTTTCACCGCATGAAGAGAGTGTGGAAATAGTGGTGGCAGGCCCCAAAGGGAGATCTCTGACCGAGCTAGGTGGTATGCCCGGTCAGGCCGAAGCCTACTTGCAAAGATAATGTAAAGCTATAGGTACTATGCCCACTTGTATGCAATTCAGCTGTCATATTCCGAACTCAGAAACTTCGATAGCGCGATTTAGGACTGTGCGCTGATTGGTCCGCCACAAGAGTATCGGTGGCCCAAGGGACAGTTGGTGACTGGTGTTTAACACCGGGAGCACTTGTAGCTCCTCTAGTGTTGCGGGTGTCCACGAGCGGCCGGTAATCGTTTAATTTATGGAAGAGATGTTAAAACAAGTGTAGTGTAGTGTGACTTACAACTATAGTATTATTATCATGTGAAATGTGAATCCTACTGTCCTACTAATATTATAAATGTGAAAATTTGGGAGGATGGATGGATGGATATTTGTTACTCTTTCACGCAAAAACTACTGAACGGATTTTTATGAAATTTGGTATGGTACTAGTTTAGGCTCTTGAGTAAAACATAAGTTAATTTTTTTTTCCAAAAAAGTTCAGCATTCCCGCGGGAAACTCGATAGTATATTTACGCGAGCGGAGCCGCGGGAAACAGCTAGTTATATAATATACAGAATTGTCTCGTATAAGTAAATGATGTACATTGTAGATACCTTGTATCGAGTAGAGACGGGCCGTGGCCCGTGTCCCATAAGCGGGGTAGTTTGTGGTTATCTAGTTAAAGGATTAAGTTGGGAAAATAAACAAAAAGTATAATATATCATTTTTATTTCACCTTTGAAAGGTAAGTATAATTAGTATGTGATAAACAATACAGAACGAACACTACATTCTTTTGTGTAGCTGCAGAATTTCAAAAATTTGCCGCCAATACAATTATTTTCAACTGCCATGTTGAGGACGGAAACATGTCCTTTAGCTTCATTGTAAGAAACGGAGTGTTACGAAAATTGTCTTATATTTAATTATCTCAAGAGAAATCAACTACTTATTCGTATCTATAGGGATTAGGAAAGTGAATAAGCATTTGCATGATGGCATGTAGGATGATGATTGCAAGTATTATGTTGAAATTACTGTGTAGATTTTAGGACGTGGGTACTGGAAAAAGATTAACCACCGTAAAGTTTTAATAGATTTACTGATTTGTCGACCTACTGCAGACGCAAGGAATGTAGGTATTGCCATTTACGGGTTACAAGCAGCCTCGGATCTATGGGTGGGGGCGGCAACTGGGGGCACTTGCCCCGGGCGGCAATTTTATGGTCAAATAATGTCGGCCAAATCGGTCATATCAAGTTTTTTGCCCCGGTTCAAAAAAGTAGTAATCCGCCACTGGTTACAAGGTGTCGGCGATAGGTATACAAATAGCCAAAAATCTGTTCATACATTGTATACCTAGTTACCAATGGTACATCTTTGTGTTGCACATCAAAGGAATTGTGGTGAAAAATTATATTCCTGTGTTCAAGATTAGTTATAGCTAACGTCTTTAAGATCTTCTGACCATTTATTATTTCGACATTATTATGCTGTTCCAGTACCTTTATTACATCCATAATCTAAAACATTATTAATAATAAGTTATTTATATCCTATTGCAAGTCACAATTTTTTAAACTAGACTGTTAAATTTTGCAATTGGGCACTTTACTTTTTCATTTTCGTGCCCAAATGAGACACAGAAAGTCTTAGAACTGACAAATATATTTTTAACAAGTAAGTAGACATAAGTTTAATTGCTTACGTAATACAATAAATAAGACTGTTATTACTTATTACATAATAATAATAATGTTTATGAAAATTTATTAATTTAATTGAACGTTGCGGGATGGTAATAAAGTGGGTTTACATTCTGAATTCAAAATTTTAAATCAAGTACATACTTATTTTTTTATTGCACATTATTGTTTTTTTTAATGAGTAGTGGAAGTTCCCAATTGAGCAAAAATTTAAGCACAGTGCCAGTGTTAAAAAGTGCTTCTTTATAGACGATGTTATTTCCTTCATCCAAGCGCATGCCGTTACATCATTATTCATTATTCACTGCTCACATTTCTATCCAGTCTTTAGGAAGACATATCCTTGCACGTAATATGAGAAATAAACAAGGGAAATATTAAATTAATAATTAGATACATAAAAATATTTTATCTAAAAATAATTAAATAAAATAAACAATTAGAAAGTACAAAATGTAAAAAATCTCGTATTCATTTCAATTGTAGGTACATAATATGTACCTACAAAATGTGTAGGTAATAGGCATATTATGCTTATTACCTACACATTTTCATATTCATAATTTTAATACAAAAAACTATGTCTTGATTTTCAAACAATAATAATAATTAATAGAAATCAACTTTCTAGATTATTCAATTGCGCTAAAAATGAAACGTTTTATTTTCTAATTGTGATACTTTTATTAGGTGCCTATAGAGGCAAATAGCGCGATGGAATTATTTTAATTTTCACTTTACTATTTTAATTTGTTTTAAATGGGTGTAATTTTTTAACGTATTGAACTAAATACTTTAAATTGTTATAGTATTAGAAATCCTACCTACCTACTTCTCCTATCGTGTTGAAACTCTTATACAAACTTTTGTTGACAATTTGCAATACATTGCAAGAAACATCTGCTTGAAAAGGGTGATACAGTTATTACTTATTATTACAATACAGGCGGCTTTCTAATGAGATCTATTCCTTATTGGATGGCACCCTAATCAAGCCGAGAACAGTAGTTTGTCTAAACACTCTACATGACCTAACATGGTGATGAATACTTAGAAACACGCTTCTCTATCACACCGGCTTTTAACCTTCACGCTTTCCTAAAAAAGATAAAATATCAAAACCTATAAGTTACAAGTATAAAAGGAATAAAAAACTTACTCTTTTTAGGATGTTATCAAAATCTATCTGTTGCCTACGCGATGTATAGAAGGTATAGGTGTTAAAAATTCTTCGTTACATTAATCATGCTAAGTTCCTAGTGGATAGTAGTGAAATGTTTTGGCCAATCAGTTATCCACATTTTATTTTTTAAATTAAATTCCCTTTTTAA
The DNA here is from genome assembly GCA_905404095.1 of Glaucopsyche alexis. Taxonomy (NCBI): domain Eukaryota; kingdom Metazoa; phylum Arthropoda; class Insecta; order Lepidoptera; family Lycaenidae; genus Glaucopsyche; species Glaucopsyche alexis. Next base: position 17,131,942 of record FR990059.1, read on the forward strand.
ACAGACGAAGTAATGCTCTTTGCGTTGTGCAAGTTTTGTGTCATTTCTGTGGGCATTTCGATTTTGTTTGTAATAAAATTAAATAAAATCACGACGTTCTTTTTTCGAACATAATGGTAAAAGGTATAATTGTATTTGACTAAATTAATAATATTAAAACGTTTAAATTAATATTACGTCATATTTACGTGAAATAAGCCGTTTAAGGTAAAAGTTTTGCAAGTGGAATGTAATAAGTTATTAATAATAATTATTATTAATCAATATGTTTTCATCAATTCATTATTTTACGCAGGCATATTTGTTTCTGACTTTGAATTGATACAATCAATCTGGTAATACTTAAATTGTACCCACGGAAACTTTGTTCAATCATTGTGCCATTCATTGTAGAACAACATTGGCCATGAAATTTTTCTTAGTGACCGTACCAATTCACCATTAATAATAATTTATTATCAACATGATTTCTATAATAATGATAACGCAGCCGTTCGTTATGTCCCTTTAAGCTATCACATCAGATCATAACAGGTCCCTATATACTATCACTCCATTAGTCAAAGAAGCGATCGCCTAAATGAAACTAACTTCAAGGATTACAAGCGATTCGGGTCCCATAAAATAAAAATAATTCAAAATAGAACATACAAAGGCCATAGAAGGTCAATTCGGAACAAACGCTTATAATTCTTGAATGGTTAGTACCGTTCGTAGATTGAGGCTTGCACCAAAACTCAGCGGCGGGCCAGAGCTCTCGAGGGTCAAATTCTTTATTTATTTAACGATTTATATCAGAAAATTCAATCTAATTGCGTAGGTTGGGACTATAATATTATCCGGAATTCGGCAGGTCGGGGAAAACTCAGTGCGTTGAAAATAGAACTCTGCGCTAATGTAATAGAGCTGATAATCAAACACAAGTGTCGAGCCAAATATCAATGTCATATATGACAGCTCGACACTCGACACTTCGATTTTCAACTATATTGTATTGGCTCAGAGTTCTATTTTCAATGCTCTATATTTTCCCAGGCCCGCCGGATTTCGGATCACACAGTCCCATCCTTAGAGAGCGCTAGCCGTTTCCCTGTTTTAGCCACTAATCTATTCGTCTAAGCGATCAAAGATCGCAAGCTAATTGTCAAAAGTCTTAAAAAAATAAAATCTGCTAGTTATCAACTTCAATTTAGCGGGGACGTAGGACGGCGCGCACCGTCCGGTAGCGTTTCTCGAAGCCCAGTTTCGCGTAGAGCGAGCGAGAGGGGTCGTTTTCCGGTCGGATCACAACGAACGGTTTGTAGCCCCGCGCGGCGACCTCCTTGGTTAGTTTCCGAGCTAGGAAGATCCCGTAGCCTTTCCTACGGAACTCCGGCTTCGTCTGCATGGAGAACATGGCGCCGTAGTAGGACTGCACCATCCACGCGGCCAGCTGCCCCTCCACGAAGATGCCGTAGGCGGGGAGCTCCGCTACGAGCTTCTCGAAGATCTCCCGGCCCTCGATGTCGCTCGCCGGGTACAGATCGTGGACAGCCTTCATGTGCTCGGGCTGGAGGCGAACTAGCTCCACGTCCGGTGGCAGCCTGAAAAAATCATAGAATCGGACGTCTTTTTTCGTTCTCAGAATAGGCAAGTGATGTAAGGGTCAGGGCTTTTAGTCGTGATGCATTTGATAAATATGGCGGCGAAGTTCGAAAACAAAGTGTATGGGATTTGACACATGACATCGCAAGCGGCATGTCACTTAGCGATGCCTTATGTCAAATCCCATACATTTCTGATCACGAACTTCGCCGTCGATACTATCGAATCCATCTTGACTAAAGGCCCAGTTCACACTGCGATGATATGCGACGCTTGTGCTGCATTTTAAGATAGCTACCTATTCAAAATTGAACTTTATTAACTACATAAAAAGATACACTTTTCAAATGATATCAGAAATATACTACACATACGCTGTGCAATGTGGTGCAATTTGACATTCGAACTCTTACAATGGAACGTGTGTCTTCTTGTATAATGAAGAAAGTTCAATTTTGAATAGCGCATCGTTTCGTTTCGGTGTGATTTGACCCTAAGAAAGTTTGCGAAATAATTTATTTATTTCCTTTTAGTGTAAATTGGTTAGCTCCAGGGTGGAGCTAACCAATTTGCTAAGTCTAGCTCATTATTATATCATTATATTAAGTACCTACAGTACAGTACAGGTAATTCTTATTAATTAGGGCATTATCTTTCAATTGGATAGTATAACATGAAATATTAGGCAAAACAAAATATACTGTTATGTCTAGCCGTTAATTAGTGGAGGCGTGCCGCGTGGGCGAATATTCATTTAGATGATTTCGTATCATAAAGGTCATGGTCCAAAATTCAGACTAAAAAATCCCACAGTCAACCAGCATGAAATGTTATTCACACCTACCTCCACCTACTGTGATTTTAGATTTTATTCTTGCTCGTAACTTTATACCCGGTGTATATCAGGGTTGCCCTTTTGGTAATATCAGCAGATTTAAAATGACCACATTCAGGAAATCATGCTATAAAACATACTCTATTGAAATTCAAAAGAAGATGTTTCATAGTATGATTCAGTTAATGTGGCCATTTTGGACCTGCTGATATGATTTAAAATGAACAAACATTTTATTGTTGGCAATCATTTATTGCTGTTGATCCTGGCTCAATTTTGGACCATCACCTTCGACTAGTGATTAGGTACTATAGTTTTATAAGTTGAAATTTGGAAAATTATTTCGTAACTAATGCATAATAAGGTCCTACTATAGAGGTTAATCTATCTACCCAGCACAGGCGAGGCGTGCATACAAGCCGGCTTTCCATATGTATATTACTTTAAATGTATTATTTAATATATTATAGGTATTTATTTTTAAAATACGGAATTTGTTCGTCACATAGTGTTAGCACAATTTTTTGGGTGCATTAGGCGTAAAATATTGTTTTGATTTAGTAGCGTATTTAAAAAAATTATATATTATATAATATACATAAGGGAAGCCGGCTTGTATGCATGCCTCGCTTGTGCTACCCAACCAAGATATTCTATCAGTGATTTGACCTGCTAAAACGTCAGAAAAACTTACTCATCCGCATCAGAGTCATCCGGCGGATTATCACAGACGTATACATCTCCAGTGATCTTGTCATGCGCCTCATACTGTCGCTCGAAGCGCTCCACAATGGCTTCGTGCGTGAAGTTCAGGTACAGCGGTTGTGTGGGGTCCAGCAGCAGGTCATCTGACGTCAGCAGGTCTACCAGTTCCGCGCGGTCAGACGGACAGAATATGGTCACACTCTCGTAGATGTGACTGTTTGGCTGTGGAGGAAGGAACGAATAGATTAAAACATGAATTTCCATCGAAAACCATCAGTAAGTTCAAACAATGATTTTATAATTTATATTCATCGTATGCGGTATTTTCCATTTTTAACCGACTTCCCAAAAAAGGAGGCGGTTATACGTTCGGCTGTATATATTTTTTTTTTTTTTATTTTTTTTGTATGTTCAACGATTACTCCGCCGCCTATGGACCGATTTTCAAAATTTTTTCTGTGATGTATAGGGTGTAATCCCAAATTGGTCCTTTTGATATCAAAGTGGTGACCTGATGATGGGATCCATGAGGAATCGAGGGAACTCCTCGAAATTTATATGGACACATATGGTGATTTTGACTTTTTCTGAAGTAGTTCAAGTATATGCTACCAAAAAGTGAGATTTTGCTCCAAGGTATACCCTGGATCCAAAAGTACAGAACAGAACTCCTGGCTCCTTATAGATACATGTTTGGGGATTTCGGCGTTGTTTAAAGAACTGCAAGCATATGCCACCCTGTCAGTTAGAGTAATCATCATCATCATCACCACTATCACACCATACACCGTCAGATTATGATGATATAAAAGGTATTTCTCATAGTATTTTACACTAACACGGATATCTTTGAACATTACTCTGCCGTTTATGGACCTATTTGCAAAATTCTTTTGTTGTTGTAAAGGGTTTAGTTCGAAATCGGTCCTTTAGGAACTAAAGTGGGAACCTGATGATGCCATCCATGAGGAATTGAGGGAACTCCTCGAAATTTATATCCGCACATATAGTGATTTTGACTTTTACTGAAGTAACACAAGCATATGCTACCAAAAAATAAGATGTTGTACCAAGGTATACCCTGAATCCAAAAGCACTGTATAGAACTCCTCAGTATTTAAAGATATGCGTTTGGAAATTTCGGCATTGTTTAATGAACTGCAAGCATATGCCACTTTATAACTTACAGTAATCATCATCATCATCTTAATAGCAATACCTTATGGAAGCTTGGCGCGTATTCAATTATACATTCGATCGTTTATTTTAGAAGTTTTTAAGACGTATTAATAATAACTTAAGAAAATATATCTCTAAAAAGGGTGAAATTATTATTTTTAAACAAAAAATTAAACCGACTTCCAAAGTAAAAATACACAAAAAAGTATGAAATAAAACTTAATCTCTAAATAATTCCCCTTTCAAATTCGGCTAAAATTTTTACTATTTCTCTACTCAATCTTATTAATTTTGAAGTCGGTACCAGCAAATATGAACGTAAGTTCTATAAAATATTGTAGAATATTGTTTGGGCTGGTACCGATTTCAAAATTAAGAAGATTGAGTAGAGAAACAGTAAAAATTTTAGCCGAATTTGAAAGGGGAATTATTTAGAGATTAAGTTTTATTTCATACTTTTTTGTGTATTTTTACTTTGGAAGTCGGTTTAATTTTTTGTTTAAAAATAATTATTTGTTGTTTCCAAGTTTGGATAGGACAATGCAGGCTGATCACCTGATTGTCTAACAAGAAAGATGATCCATGCGTCGGATGGGCATGTAAAACGTCGGTCCTGCGCCTGATCTCTTGTCAGACGTGTTGGTTATCCATCCCAATGGATTATGAGAGTAAAGGAAGAAAGAGTGCTCTTGTGTACTGCGCACACACTTGGGCACTATAAATTACTCCTGCGTAACTGGCCTGGTTTCAATGAAACCGGCCACCGTTACTGAAAATCGGTGGGGAGTTATTATGCGGTATTATTATATCAGTGTTTTACCGCGTTTCTCGCATACAGTTTCTACATATTTAACACGTCCCTGAATCCACCTTGGGAAATCTCAAAACATCAGTCGTATTTTCATTAATTTCTGCTTTCTCTCAAAGTGTGACAGTCACGTGACAGTAATTTTGTGTACTTCAGACATGAAGAAGATTGTCGTATATAAGTGCAAAATATCTGCCTCATCTTTGTATAACTATGTCAGTTTTTATTTGCCCTTAATTGGATTTCACATATAAAACGTGTAAAGAATTTCTTATGAGAAACTAACACTCGAAACACTCGAGCCGGCTGACGCGGCAAACGCGTCGTTAAGTCAAGTGACAGTTGCTAGGGACGCCATTTTAAGTATTAATAAAATTGGCCAAGTGCGAATCGCACACAATGGGTTCCGTACCATTATATATTTTATAATAATATGTTTACGTATAGTCGTTATTTTTGTACGAAGTTTTCCAAGTAAGCGCACTTACAAGTTAGGCCTCTATAACTCCTGAACCTACAACCGTTATAGTTTTCCTTCAAAGTTAATCACAATAGATAGAGGTCAGGGGGGAATTATTAGAGAAGTATAAAAATTAATCTATACTAATAATAAAGAGGAAAAGTTTGTTTGTTTGCATTGAATAGGCTCCTAAACTACTGGACCAATTTTGATGAAATTTGGCACATATGTACCACTGACTACGGGGAAGGACATAGGCTACTTTTTATCGCAACAAAATGTACGATTTCTGCGAAATTATCTTTTGCGCGCACGAAGTCGCGAGCGACATCTATATTTTATAAAAAAAATGCTCTTTAAAGTTGAATATCTCGCAAATTCGTTTGCTAAATCAAAAACTATCTTAGAGAGGTTTCTCAACTTTTTTGAAAGATCTATCTAATGATACCCCACGTTATGGGGTAGACACAGTAGAACCCAAAAAAACAGTTTTTATGTGATTTTATTTTAGCAATTTGTCGACGTGGTAAACGTAACACGTCATATACATTCAAAATTTTATCTTTCTAGCACTAACCGTTTAGACGGTAAGCCGAAGACGAACGGACGGAGGAAAACTATAAGGGTTTCGAGACTTGAACTAAAAAATGGAACCCTCAAAAATGGAAGGAATTAAATTTATTTACCTACTTTATAATTTTGGGGTCATAATAAAGGTGAAGGCCATGACTTTTATGTGAGTCATTTGTCGCGACTTCGTCAACATAATCTGTAGAGTCGTCTTCTACTCTACGTTGACGATGTCACGACAATGTTTATCTTATACTTTAAACGAGACAATCTTGTATATGTATATGTCAACGTAAATTGTAAAAACCGTTAGATTGTAAAATAACTAACGAAATTGTAAAAATATGTCGAAAGATTCATAACTATATATTTATAATCTAACGAAAAATAATGTGTTAAATTAAAGGTAGCATATTCGCGTCCAAAGTTTATCAACATTTCACAATTCCACTAGTTATATTACAATATCAATTTTACGGTGACATATATAAGGTCTCCAAAAATCAATTATGGATACTTCAGGCACATGATTCACAGCTTATGCGCTTAAACATCTTTACATAAGCAGTAGATGATATGACCGAAGTATCCGTAATTGTTTTTACCAAACCTTATATTATAACCGGTTTCTAGAAATCGGCTTATCCATGAAACCATATAACCATGAAATTTGGTATGCAGAGAGTTTGGGGGAGAAAAATAGATCGAGCTAGCTATCCCTGAGAAACTGCGCATTTTAACCTATTTACCCGACTGGTTATGTTTTGCTGGGAGAGATGCTGTAAGTTGGCTTTATTATATAAAAAGAAACCACGGCCTCCCAGAAATCCGACGCAGATAACGCTTGCGTAGTACTCCGAGTACGCGGAGTCCCAAAGGGTTTGGAAATTAAGGCCGGGAATAAACTTTTAACTTTTCTGATGTTGAGTCTGAGTTGAGTTGAGAAATATCTGCTGACGATGGATGGGTGTAATCAGCGTAATGCTGTTTATTTTGATAGACTTTGATTTACCAATATAAATTCCGTTAATTAACCCCGACTTAATTAATTTATGTAACACGATATTATAAATAAAATTATATAAAATCTAACCAAAAGCATGTCAGGACATTTGTAAGGAGGGTTCCGTTACTATAAATGCGTAATAGGTTTTTCAAATTACTTAAAAAGTTACAGTCCGATTTCGTTCAAAATAATTTTCCTAATTTCCTAAACTCGAAAATACTTGACTTTGTAAAAAGTCACGTATAAAACTTTGGCATTTTGCCTTTGCCATGCAATAGTACCCCACACGATGGGGTTGAATGAAAAAAAATTTTTCATCCCCACTTCACATGTATGATACCCCTAAAATGTAAAATTATTATTATTTAATGATGTAAAAACCGAGATCCACACACAATATTTAACTATACCAAATTTCATTCAGTTATGTTCATAATTACAGAAGCTAGAGGCGCGGCTACAGACACACACAGACGGACAGACAGAGCGAAACCATGAGTTTCTTGAGTATTACGGAACCGTAATAACGTAAAGATAGAGAAGTAAAGAAATTAATAAATAGAGTTAAGAGTACGAGTGTAATATTCTCTTACCGTGCTAGTGCAGCCAGGGAAGTGCAAACAGATGGGGTCCTCGGGCCAGTTTTTCGCTACATAAAAATGGAAGTCCCACACCTTGTTGTTCAGATATGTTTGAATCGTCTGGTGAAACTGGAAAGAGAAACGCGACGTAAGTCTAATGGTACCACCGACAAAGTTCCCGCTCGACCAGTCTCTAAACATTAATCTTTGCACTGGGATGCCTCAAAATATTTAAACGCAAAGGAAGTAACCGCAACGACTGCATACGAGGAACTTACGCATTTACACGTGAATATGTTTGCGAGCCCACTATTCAACGGCGCTGTTGAGCGATTTTCATCTTATGCCTGGTCGAGCTGGAACTTGTTCGGTATACATAAACCAATAAGCCACAGCGAATGTGTGTTATTAGGATTTTTTATTTCTCGCTTGGAGTTACCACGTCATAAAATCTAGGACTACATAAGTATATTTCCTGCGGCTCCGCCCGCGTAAATAAATTATCCCACGGGAACACTACAGTGTTCTACACTACTACTAATACACTACGCTTCTTTTTATCTCGAAAAAGTACACTTTTTCGGGCGTAGGCGTAGCGTATGTGTTAATCCAGAGCTTAAATTACTACCGTACCAAAGAGCTAGGGCAGCTTCCCATAGACGAATTTAGTTCATAAATAAAGTAAGCGTCTATGAATAAAATATACCTTGTTTTAAAGAGCATTTATTACTGATTCTTAAGAAAAAAAAATCGTGATTTTAGAAGGCCAGGTTTTTGAGTTATCATACTTAGAAGTTTTGAAGGTTATGTAATTATTTAGCTTAATAATTAATGCATGTACCATGAAACAATAATGTATTAATTATTTAACATTCAAGAAACTGATGGGGAAATGAAGGTTACGATTGCTAGGCAAAATGATTAATGAAAACACAAGTTAAGCAACCTGGGATGTGTCATGTGGATCCCACTTAGATTGGTGATAACTTTATTAATAACTTGAACTTTATGAATAGTGAGAGGGAGAAATATGGATGTTGAGGGAAGATATAGAGACATCAGTCATCAAAATGTGTCACATGCTTTTATAGCTTGAAATATCTAACAGAATAATTAATTCGTTTTCACTTATTATAATAAACAAATAAGAAAAGTAGTTAGTCATGCCAAAGCTACCAAAGGCTTCTTAATGTACTTATTATATTGTCGAAAAAAGATTTTAGGAAGGTTTCTTATGAGGATTCATTAAGTCCAGTGCTCAATGGGGGCACCATTTAAGTAAAATTATTTGAATTTATCTGGATGCAGTCTTGAATTTATTTTCCTTCAAAATTGCTTCACATTCATAATACTTTACTACAAATAGCAGTGTATAAAATGAATTGTAAGTACACTTATTTAATATTTCAAATTACATAGTACAGATTTTCTAAAAACAATTCATTTGAAGCTTCTGGATAAGGTAGGATAATATTATATATAAAAAAAAACAAGAATAATTTGATTTTATAATACTTTATTCCTCTTCATCCTCTAAAACTATGACATCATCTAAAAAAGCTGCTGGCGCAAGGATATTTTCTTGATATCTGGCCCATCCCAAATACCAAACGATGGTCATAACATGAGCGCAACATCCAAGTGTACGTCGACCAACAAGGCAATTACAGCAATATTCACTGATTCCCATTCGTCCAGGTATATTATTATCTATTAAAACATAAACAAAATATTGTTTTCGACTAACATGCCTCGATTTTATCCTCCCTCTTATTAAACTAGCGTTATCATTGCCTCTAAAGTTGTAGTCAGTCGAGTTTATTGCCTCTGTACTCACTTCTATTCTATACCCCCCGTGAAAACGTATGTGCTCACCATAATACGATCGGGCTTGTTTGATCTGATAAGTCCCTAATGCAAAAAGAATTAAATCTCTGTATTCCATAACTGGGAAGTATAGAACATTATTCCTATCAGCAGAAATGCTTTGAAATAAAGATGTGCGTCGATTCATATTTAATTCATCGACCATATTTGCCAGATTATTTTCTAGATGTTTTCTTTCTCTAATTATTTCTAATATTTCATTTGCGTATTCATTGTCTTGGAAGCGAACGCCAAATCTATTTAAGAGAGCTGCTGCAATTGAAAAAAAATCTAATAAATTAGGTAGGGCTAAATGAAAATATTCCTGTCTGAACAGCTTAAAATTAGTTTTAAAATGACCATTCACTGCTTCTACCACCCATCGACATAATGTTACACAGCGACTCTCATTGGCTTGAGCTGTAGTTAATTGGCGTTCGCCTTCTAAAAGTGAATCTGGCATACAGGTTCTGTACCCACATCCTTCTAATAAACTAATACTATCTCTGAAGCCACGATCTAAAATGAACACATCGTCTTCTAAAAAATATGATCTTAGAGCAGATCCTTCTGAAAAGAGGCTAGTCATAATATCAGCATCTGATGTAGTTGCCTTGTATGGACCGAAAATATCAACAATATACCCATCGCAAGCTACTATTAAAAATGGCTTCACTAAATTACGGTACTTATGTAGAGAATATGTTTGTTTTTGAAACATATAGTTGGAACTTTTATGTATATAAATGTATGTACCATCACAAATAACAATGGCATTATTGCCATTCCCATATAAACGTTCAGGGATTGCAAGTGAGTGTTGGCGCAACTGCTCTCTTGCTAAATGATTTACTCCTAAATGTAATGGTACAAAATCTTGCACGAGTATTTCGCGCACTTTATGAATAAGCGTCTCCATCGTCCGTCTTGGCATTCCAACTAAAGATGATATTCTAGTATCGGGATCACCGGTTCTCATTTTTAAAAGCAATAAGGCTAAGCCTAATGTTCCTTTCCGCATTTCATTTAAACGTGGAACTTCATTTAATAATGTGCGGAATTTTTCCTTCGTGTACCCGAACCAGTACAAAAACATCCGATCATCTATTTCTAATGGATTTTCAAAATCAAAGGATGCATTAAATGCATTCACAAATGAGAAAACATGTGCTATTTGTTCGGGATTAAAAGTCGAAATTGAGTTTTCTGCTTCATAAAGCGTATCCCACAAATTGCTATTTAAATGTTCATCACATACCCGTGCTAAATTGGGTACATAGAATCTGTAATCCTTTATTAAAGTTGCACGAAACTGATCCGATATACTTCTAAGTGTTCTCTGAGGGCAATCGAGGAAAATGCACCGTTTATTGCTGTTTGCAGCTCTTTTGTAGCCAGGTATCACAATATTTTGGGTGATGTTTTCATCTTGCACATTGTCAGGCCCTTCTTCGTTTGCTTCTAAAGGCACTTCTTGATGTATAATTTCTGGTGCAGGTTGTTGGATCCTCTCACTGTCAACCAGGTTCATTCGCCGTACTTCTCTTTGAGTTCGCAACCAACATGCATGGCATACTTTATCTGAAGCTGTTATCTGAAATATTTTTCAATTTGAATATCATATTGAAATAGGCATAAGTATATATATATATATAATGATGTTAACGGTGTATGAGAATAAAATATGATAAAATAGCCCAAGCACGCAGCTTCAACCACATTAACCATATGAGTGACGCTACAGGCACAATGTAATTTAACCTAAACCTATAGTCATCCTCCATAGGTAAGTGAACAGTTGATATATTAGGTATAAATATTATAAGTAAATGATAACTAAGTACATTAATATCAACATGTTAGTCAATATCACCCAATATGTAAGTGTTCAAAGGTACCCATATCTCTCTGAATAGGTATGAAACATAAATGTTCTGAGTTCAGCTATGCTTTGGAAAAAATATCAAACTGTCTGTCCTGGGTCAGCAAGTCAAACTAAGAGAGATTCTTATATGGCAGTTGCAGAATAATCTGGCAAAAGCATTTAAAAAACACAAAAAAAAAAACATTTGTCAAATCAATTTACCTGCCGTGGTGCTACTCTATTCTTGATGATATCTATTATGGACTGCTGCAGTTCATTAGGGTTGTCCCTTAATATCTTGTCACTTTGTCTTTGTGCAATTGAACACCCACACAGAAGACAAACATGTATGTGACCTCTCTGACAAGATCCAGCTTGTTCTCCATCATGACTAGAAACTTCTTGTTGCAAGTTTATGTTCACAGCGGCCATCGAAAGATCTCTGCATGCTTCGCAGATATAGTCACTCTCATTCATCTGAAAGTAAAAATAACTGATTAGGTAATAGGTAATATCATGTAATGGCAGAAGTAAATACATTTCACATGTTGTGATATTTTATTTGTTATTCATAAAAAAGTTAATGATAAAATCGGTTGGTTTATTTTGTAAAGAAGAAATTGAATAGGTAATTGATTTTAGCCCTAGGTTACAACAGTAAAAATATTTTCAACATGAGATTAGAAAGATAAAAATTAAGTGTACTAGGTACTTACTTCTTGGGGATAGATCCAATTTGCGAGCAAAGCAACGACTCGGCGATCCAAATCAATTGCTCGATAACGGCGTAATGTGTTAACGCATATGTTGCAGTTAACACACAATATGCGCGTGCTCAGAAAGGATCGGCCGTGGCCACGACCGCGACCACTCATTTTGAACCGGGTACACAACAATATCCAAAAAACAGGGCAGAATCGGAATTCTTAAGCACGCAAAAGTCACAGAGAGGCAATATCACAGTCCATAAACAGTCCAAGTCGTATAAATAGAAGCGTAACAAGAGTCCAAAGGCAAGCCGGGTCAAAAACAACACAGAGAATAGGAGAAAAGCAGCGAAAACACACAGAACACAAACAAGCGCGGGCGCAAGCGAGCTGTGGCCTGTGAGTGTTATGAAACAAACAAAATAAAACGTCATGTATTGTTTTTTTTTTTTTACAGTTGACAGCTCTGGAGAAAAGACTTTTAGCCGGCGCCTATTTCTGTTTTTATTGTCAAAAAGAGATTATAATACTGAACTTCATATAAAATCTACATAAAAATATACAAATAATGGAATAAATTACATTAATCATAATTATAAACACTATAAATATGATTACAAATAGAAAACTTTTTTTATTTTAAATTGGAAAAAAATAATTATTTAGTCTGGCAACATCAGATGGCAGAAAATGGCCATTTTGGAAAAGGATATCGCTTTGGCTATTTTTAAATATTATCTTTTTATCCTGGCTTTAAATCAATGTAACAAAACCGTTGAAAATCATTTACGAATATCTCTAATTCTTTGGTTGCTATGCGTTCCTAAGACGCTTTAAAAAATTTTAACTAAAAATCTGCCCTAGCTCTTTCATTAATATCGTTCAGTAGTTTTTCGTGAAAGAGTAACAAACATCATTGATCCATACATCCATCCATCATCACAAACTTTCACAATAATAATAATAGTTACTTAAATCTCCCGCTTGGAGTTACCGCATCATAAGATCTTACATAAAGTCTACATCATAGATTAGGTACCTTTATAGATTTTGAATAGGCAATCGGACAAATTTTTTTTTATTGCATAAATGAATAGTACTCTTAAATATGAGTAACTTCTCAGAAGAAACCGTATATCAAAAGTCAATATTTTCAAAGGTACAGCGATTTGTATAAAAAATTTCGCGAGCCTCCTAAAAACGCTCCATACTAAAATCGATATACACATGACGTCACTTGAATATGAAGTAGTATGAAGTAGTATATGAAGTATATGGCCGCAGGAATATATTTGTAAATATCTCCGATATTTGTGCGTTTAAGTTCATACTTACCATAATGAATGTTTTTGTATATGATGTGAGTAAACTAATGATGTAGGTTTTGTTTACCAATTTCGCAAAAAAAAAAAATTTTTTTTTGGTATAAAGACTCGAAGAAATTTTGTATACAAATCGCTGTACCTTTGAAAATATTGACTTTTGATATACGGTTTCTTCTGAGAAGTTACTCATATTTAAGAGTACTATTCATCTATGTAATAAAAAAAAATCAGTCCGCTTGCCTATTGACATGTTGTTTAGTAATTTATGTTTCGCCGATTGTATAAAAGGACGTTTTATAAATATTTTTGAAATCATTCCTTGCATCTAATAATTGCATGCCAATGCATACATACAATGCATGCAAATACATGCAATGCATACAAATTGTGACTAATTGCAGGCATTGGCAATTTGGCAATGGATTATGCAATCAACATGAACAACATTTTATGTTGAAAACCGAAACGAGACGCGACGCAACCCTGCTTTTTTAATAGGGGAATTTCAAATTAGGGGATTGGCCTGATTTTTTAAATTGCATAAATGAGGATGTTCGTGAGGAACAAAGTTCGTGAGGATGGATGGATATGGATATTGTTACTTTTTCCTCAAAAACTACTGAACGGATCTTAATGAAATTTGGTAGTAGGCTCTGGGCTAAAACATAGGCTACGATTTATCCTGAAAAAGTACAATCCCCCGTGGGATAATGTGCGGGCGAAGCCGCGGGCAAAAGCTAGTAATCAATATAATTAACATCAATTATAATTATTGGCAACATTGCAGCAATAATTATTAGTAATTTCTTTTAGTATAGCCCTGTATAAATAATTCAATGTTTTACCTTAAGTGATTCAGGCATATACTGCACCAAGAAATCGGCAACCTCTGGGAGCTCGTCTTCTTTCAGCAATCGAAAGTTTTTTCCCTCGGGCACGATTTCCATCTCTGTTGATAAAATTTACATGTTATTCATCATACTTTATAATAAAGAATGGAAATAAAAATAAACTTCTGTTAATAATCATCAAACTATTAAGTTAAATGAAAGGAAAATGCGGTACAAAACAGTCTTACTGCTGACAACATCTGTTCTATAAAACTAGTATACCTACTCAACACGTAGTATATATATATATATATATATACTATATATTTATTATATAGTGATTTCGTATATTTCCTATATAGTGATTTCCTATCAAACTAGGTTATATAAAAAAAAAACTTTTCGTAACCGATGTGCCGTCAGTGTAGTCCGCATGGGTATTATAAGGTAGCAGTGGCATAGGGTTCCTAAAACTCCATTCCTATCGGCTTCCCTTGTCACTTACCTTTTGCAAACCTTCATAGAAATCCCTACCTATTATACAGGCTCCGGCTTCCCTATGAGGGAGAAGCAGCCTTCACCACTGTAAGATAGTATGTACTACGTCAAGTACGTACTACGTACTTGTTTAGTGATCAATCGGCTAATGATATGCTATATATTTTTAAGATAGATAGAAACCCTTTATTTGTGTGTACATATAATAGAATACACAACAATAATAACTTAACTATTAAAAGTGGTCTAATACTCCATACTGCCGTTTCTTTTAGACAATCTAATAATTTATTTTATTTGATAAGCGCGCAATTTTCCCAAAAAAAAAGACCATATTATACGCTAATTGCTAATGTTAGTCTTGAAGCAAAAGTTATGTCGAGCCAAAAACAAAGTTTAAAATTGTATCATACACGTAACATGTTACATTTTACAATTTGGAGGTTTCCCAAGTAGTACATTTGCTAAATGTAAAATTACTACGAAATAGGACAAGGACATACCAACTACCAAGTAACACTAAGTATATTATAATAGCCTAGATTAGTTTGGCAAGACCTGAGACCTTCGCACAAAGGCTGATTGTGTTCATGTCTTGACAATTTAATACCTAGGTTATGCTAGAAATTATTACTTTACTAGATTTCTCGCGCCTGCGTAAATACAGTGTGCCAAGGGAACACTGTAATTTCGAGATAAAAAGTAGCCTGTGTTAGTAGAGTTTAAACTACTATCATACTAAATTTCATCATAATCCGTTCAGTAGTTTTATCGCGAAAGAGTAACAAACATCATCACAAACTTTCAAATTTAGTAGTGAATAAAACACCAGATGTTACCACAAAGACAACCCCGCGGGAATCGTACACTTAAGTAAAAGTAGCATATGTCCTTCCCAGTGATCTACTCCTATATCTGTGCCAAATTTCATCAAAGTCGTTCTAGTAGTTTCGGCTCCCATTCAAATCAAAGAAACAAAATTAATCTTTCCTCTTTATAATATAAGTATAAATTTTTTAGGTAACTTTTATAGTCCAACTAGCTTTTGCCCGCGTCCGCGTGGAGTTCGGTTACCATACAAAATTTTAACCCCTTTTTCACCCCCTTAGTGGCCGAATTTTTAAAAAATCCTTTCTTAACGGATGCCTACGTCATTGCAACTATCTGTATGCCAAATTTCAGCAAAATCCGTTCAGTAGCAAAGTCAGATTCGGCTGTGCGTTGATAGATGAGACGATCAGGCTTGTCTTTTATATATTTAGATTATTCTTGAACACCTTCGGTGCTGCGCCTGAACTAGTAGACTTTCCAAATTGCTATACGAGTCAGATCTGATTCATCATACCTTTTATTCCGACTGCACGTATCACTTCTGACTCGTAGCAAAGATTAATAAATATTATAGATATTACGAACTCATAGTCACTGTACCATGTTTGAAAGCTTTCTCTTTGAAAATTCTATAATTATTTAATTTGCATGCAAAAATTGCTTTTACATGAATGACACAAGTTGACCTATATTTTTCCATAGCACAGGGTTCCTAAGATTATTTTACGAGTTATCACGTATCTAATTCGTGTATAATATGTTATTTGTACCTACAGCTCATCCGCAGGAAACATCATTCCTAGGTATACGAGCATGGAGGAATCAAAAATAATACCTACGTAACCTAACCCAAATACAATTCTATTGATAAATGACTATGGATGTTTTGGTTGGATGCTCTTAGATGGATGTGAAAATAAATTATCGATTACATACAAAATATTTACTTTTTATCCTTTAGTGCTACTACCAAATGACGTATTTTACAGAATAGTGAACTTTTTGCCTGTAGCTAGTGTGAAACTATTGTAAACTAAGATCTGGTAATTTTTTATGGTTTTTGTTGTCAAGGATATATATTTACCAATTATATAATATCTTCTCAAGCGATGATTGATAGGTTCATGCTTTGCATATTCGGTGTTTGGTGTATCGTTGTTCTATTGCTTCAAAAATTGCTCACAATATTACCTTCTTAATTGCAAAATTGGATATCACTAGTGAAAAATCGGCATGATAACGTGTACGTAATATTGCGATCAAATGTTACTGAATAACCAAAATTGACATTTGACTCGTACTTTTTAAACTATCTTGTGAACTAGTATTTGACAAAATTAATAAAACGATACATTTTTCTTATCACATTTTCAATTACTTTATGAGATATCAGCGTAGTAGGATGGGAAAGAACAACATTTTCGACGCCGCATTAGCGGAAATTACGCAATCGCTCAGATCTGATACGCATGGCAGCGAATGTGTTAATGAAAGGAGTGAAAAAAAAAAGAACGACATTTTTCTTACAAGAAATTGTCTCATTCTTCGAGAGTCCTCCCACAAAATGTGGTCAAGCTGTGGCTCCTGTTGTTGCGTTGTGTTATCTACAAAATGTCGACGTTTGTTATGAATTACTGGTATAAATACTCGGTGTCGCTGTCCCCGGCAGGTTGCGTTGTGGTTGCGATGTGGTTCACACGTAACCACAGCTTAATCACCTTTGATGGAGTCGATGTGGTGTGGTTGTGGTACGTGTGGAAAGACTTGTTAAATTGTCCTATGTTTAAAAATATAATATAATAGGTTGGGGAAAAAGTCTTTTCGCATTATAGTATGTATGAACTTGTCATAAAATATCTTGGGCTATACTAATTGTATCTGGCTGATTTTGGTATCATTAAAAAGTTTTAATTTTACAGAAGACAATTCCAAATTCAAATTAGGTAAATTTGAGATTTTCATTTGTTTTTCTTATTGTTAAAATGAGTGATTCTTATGAAGAATTTCGATACATTTTAAAATTTTATTACAAAAAAGGTAAAAATGCAACACAAGCCGCGAAAAAAATTTGTGATGTTTATGGACCTAATGCAGTATCTGTGAGAGTAGCGCAAATTTGGTTTAAGCGTTTTCAATCCGAAAATTTTGATATCAAAGATGCACGTCGCTCTGGTCGCCCTGTTACGGACAAAACTGTTGCCATTTTTGAAAAAGTGGAGCAAGATCGGCATATTAGTAGTTACGATGTAGCTGAAGAACTGGGGATTGACCACAAAACGGTTTTGGCGCATTTGAAAAAAGCTGGGTACACAAAAAAGCTCGATATTTGGGTGCCTCATGAGCTCACTGAAAGAAACCTAATGAACCGTGTACTCATTTGTGATTCTTTATTACGACGTAATGAAACCGAACCATTTTTGAAGAAGCTGATAACTGGTGATGAAAAGTGGATCACGTACGACAAGAACGTGCGAAAAAGATCGTGGTCAAAGGCCGGTCAGGCTTCACAGACTGTGGTGAAACCCGGGTTAACTCGCAACAAGGTGATGCTGTGTGTGTGGTGGGATTGGAAGGGCATTATTCATTATGAGCTGTTACCGCCAGGCAGGACCATCAATTCTGAACTGTACTGCGAACAACTGATGAGATTAAAGCAAGAAGTTGAGAGAAAGCGGCCGGAATTAATCAACAGAAGGGGTGTGGTTTTTCACCATGATAACGCTAGACCTCACACATCTTTAGCCACTCAGAAAAAATTACGGGAGTTTGGCTGGGAGGTGTTAATGCATCCGCCGTATAGTCCTGACCTTGCACCTTCAGATTTCCACCTGTTTCGGTCGCTGCAGAATTCCTTAGGCAGTGTCAGGTTGACATCACAAGAGGACTGCCAAAACCACTTGTCGCAGTTTTTTCATCAGAAGCCCCAAAAATTTTATAGCAATGGGATCATGTACCTACCAACAAGATGGCAAAAAGTTATCGAACAAAATGG
Organism: Glaucopsyche alexis; assembly: GCA_905404095.1. NCBI lineage: Eukaryota > Metazoa > Arthropoda > Insecta > Lepidoptera > Lycaenidae > Glaucopsyche > Glaucopsyche alexis. Next base: position 17,150,583 of record FR990059.1, read on the forward strand.
CACCTATATACTTTAGTCACTTGTAAATAAACTTTATAAAAAAACCTTTTGAATTTTTATATAAAATGCGAAGAAACTTTTCCCCAACCTAATATAATACTCACATTATGCCATGTTATATTTCACGTTACGGCACATGTCCTTATGAAACATAATTATAGGAACTAAGAAGCCGAAGGTTACCCTATGAATCATTATCTAATAAATTATTATTATACAATTGCTAGCCTATTGCAAAATTCTCATAGAATCATTTCAAATAATTTATAGCACTGTAAGTCGATTCTAGATTTTAAAGGACTCTAATACTTGCAGCTAGTAGGTATAATGAGCAAGACAAAATGTAAAATAGGTATAGATATATAATAGGTACAGACAAAACCAAAAAAAAAACAAAAGAAAACGTTAGGTACATTGTGCGAGAAAATTTCGCGCCACGCCGAAATCGTAGGTTTGTATGTTGTAATCGTACTTATCTTTGTCTACATAAGAATAACATGAGAAAAAAGTGCTGAATATAAAATAGCAATGAATATATTTCTAGGTCTAGAAAATAAAAAAAACGTGACTAAGAAACGTTACGACTTAACGTAGGCAAACACAAATAAAATACAGAAATTAGCTATCCAAAAAGTCCATTAATCTAACAATAAATAATCAATTGTTCTAAATTTAATTCAAAGGAAACTTTGCTAACAGGCAAAAAGTTAAAAAAAGAAATTGTTCAATATTTAAACTTAAAAGTAATCAAAAAGTCACGTTTCATGAACGATGGTTAAACTGCTAGCTTATCAAAAGGAAATCCGAACAAAAGTCTAGCATTGAACGAAAAACAAGCTAGAGCAGTTTAATTGTATAATACTTCTGCAAGTTACAGAACAATGAGAGTTGAGAAATAGCTCTATTCTATTCAATAGAAATACAAAGTCGGGCAGTTTGAATATTTTATGATCGGACAGAATAAACTTTTTTGTAAGAGTATTACATAATTAGACTTTCAACCTTGCAAAATTGGTAATTATTACCATTTTCCACTAATTGATTGTAGAGGCCATACATAGGAATTAGGATTGCTGGAATAAAATAAAATATTAAATGGGAAGGCGGCTACCGTAATTTTTAACTAAGTATTCCATTAAAATGGAAGTACTTACTTATAATATTATGTTACTAAGATGTATCTAACTGAGCGAGTACGTAGGTACGAGTAAAAGGTTTAAAATGAAATTCTCAAGCCGTTAGGTTAAAAATCTATAATTTGAAAGCATTTTCGCACAATGCTACGAAGTTAATAAGAATATATTGAATGGAGCACTTTTGTTAAACTTCAAAGCAAGGATTTACTATCCAAGCAGCTTTTCTGAGGAGTGACAATGGAGCCTTCACATATGGCACCTACTTCAATTATTACATTCATATGATATGAGGATTCATGTCTATTGACATCAAAGACATATTGAACTATTCATACTTTAAAATATAAAGAGATAAAAGAAAGTAGGCGATTTTAACATTTCATAAGTGTCCAACACCTGTTTGGTTCCAAATTGTAGCGATTTTACCACAGATAAAAAAAAATACAAACAGATAAACAGCTACATAGTTAGCTTTCGATTTAATTGCACTACTACAAACATAAAATGTGTCCACGATCGTGTTGAAAATTGAGGGCTGAAAAATTGAAAAAATTTGGATCGGTCTATGAAAGCTGTTTCTCTGTATGAAAGTATATTTCGTAAAGGTTTGATAAAATCTACTACAGCTATTTTGGGTATATGATCTACTGCTCATATATATAGGCATTTAGACAAAAAAATTACTGTCATACTCAAAGTAAAAAAATCATCTGAGAATGGGTAAATCACCGCTCAACGCTAACTCCCCCATAAAAAAGATTTTTTTTCGAATAGAACAATTATTTTTATGCCTAAACGTCTATACATAAGTACTAGATTTTTCCCACGGGAACACTGTACTTTTTCGGGATAAAAAGTAGCTTATGTTTTAATCCAGAGCCTAAACTACTATCATACTAAATTTCATCGAAATCTGTTCAGTACGTTTTGCGTGAAAGAGTAACAAACATCCATCCATCCATCTATCCTCACAAACTTTCATATTTATTATAGTTGTAGGACTGAAGTTACTAGTGGCGAAGGCTGGTTCTTATTCATTGGGAAGCACTTATAGCATGTACCTATAATTGACAGGGATTTGGACACGGGTCTTGAAAAGGTAAGGGCAGGTAAGTGAAAGCAGCAGACTTAGTAGGCGCACAGAAGAAACACCGAAGAATAGAAACTATGACAGATTGAAGCAACATTAATACCATTCAGAGCAAAATAGGTCTTATTATAAGGTAACAAGGTCGATGTATCGTCGTTATGAGAAAGAACATTTCTTTTCTTCCCGAGTATGAGCTCACAAAATGGCCTCTTTTGACAGCTAAAGTAGAAACGTTTTCTAAATTTAATGTCAAAAAGTCATACAATAATGTCAACCACTCTACATCATGGCGGTCCTAGACAAAGAGTTCTGTACGTTGAGTCATATACTTGGAAATTTGATCATTTTTGACAGAAGATTTCCCGGCAGCCATTTTAAAAATATTGCTATTTAGAAATGTTGACTTCTATTGACGACCTTGTTATCATGGATTAATAACTATTTTGCAACAAACTGTCATGGATAGAATATTTCTACTTTAAATGTATTTCTATGGATCGCCATGCTAATCCTGCAGATAGGAATAGAGTTATAGGAACCTCACGCCACTGGATGTTTTGCAGAAAGTATGTGATCGAGGTTTTACTAGCAGGAAGCGTGTGATCGGCGCTGTATTGCACGTGTGACGTGTTCCAACTTCCATGCAAGTCCCGCATAAGGTCAAGGCCCGAAGGCTCTGCGGCACGATGCATATCCGACCTACATGCTATAATTATGTAACGCTAATGTTTTATGTAAATTACACTGCTTTTTGTAAAATGTATTTTGCATAACTAGCTAACGGAGGCAGGTTTAGCCACAGTTTTGTAGATTCGTGAGCTCTACAAATTTAATAATTATATATGTTACAGTAACAAAACTCATTCGAAACGGCTTTTTATATTCTTCAGGTATATTTGGTATGACCCTCTATATTATAATATGACCCACAATTTTCGCTTTTCTAGCACTAACTCCCACTTTTTCTACACTAATATTATAAAGAGGAAAACTTTGTATGTTTGTTTGTTTGTTTGTAATGAATAGGCTCAAAAAGTACTAGACCGATTTCAAAAATTCTTTCACCATTCGAAAGCTACATTATCCACGAGTAAAATAAGCAAAATTTTATTTAAAAAAAAATAGGGTTCCGTAAGATTTTTATGTTTTTCGGACATAAGGTGTAGAAAATCAACCAGAAAAGTTAGTTATTTTGCGTACGCTGCCTAAAATATGAAAGATAGAACCATAAAATGTTCTAATTAATTGTAGATCTTATAAATATCTACAAAAAAGTCCGCGACACACTATACCTGTCTATGTCGAGTGAGGCACAACAACCATTTTTTTATTTAGAAATCTTGATTTTTTTTTGGACTACATTTAAACACGTTTATTTTACTCATGCTGTTAATCCTTATCAAAATAAAATATTTTGTCACTAAGTACAGTTTATGTAGATAATATTTGGTCTTTGAATGATTAAAATTGGACGTTTGATTTTAAAGTTATGGCGAAATTAAAATATTACGATTTCTGCTGCACGGCCCGTTGCGAAGTGGGCGTCACCAAGGCGGGGGTGCGCGTGCGGGACGGAGTTTAGATCTATGCAGACTATGAGTAAGGTACCTGCAGTATTAGTATCAATATTGTACCCATAGATTATACAGATATATAATTGTACCTGTGCGAAGCCGGGGCGGATCGCTAGTAATAGATATTATAATATATAACTGTAATAATCTTCAACCCTCAGTGTTTTTATACACTGATTACTCATAATTAGGGTTCCGTACCTCGAAAGAAAAAACGGAACCCTTATAGAATCACTTTGTTGTCCGTCTGTCTGTCAAGACCCTTTTTCTCAGGAACGCGTGGAAGCATCAAGCTGGAATTTGTACCAAATACTCAGGTCTACTGTCCCTTGGAGCTGTGAAAAAATCGAACTTCTAAGCCAAAGCAATCAAAAATACAACCGTTTATACTGCAAATTTCCACAAATTTTCGACACTCGCGAGAGAAAAACCTACAGGGCCTCTAGTCACCATGCGTTCGATAATTTCGATGGCGAATTTCGAAATCAAAAATATATTGGATTTGACATAAGGCATCGCAAGCGACATGTCACTTAACGACGACTTATGTCAAATCCCATACATTTTTGATTTCGAAGTTCGCCGTCGAAATAATCGAATGCATCTTGACTAGAGGCCCAGGGTACTTCCCGTGAACTAATAATCTTGAAATTCGGTACGAGGCAACGTCTCATAGCACAGATAAAGGGAAAATTTTGTTACATCATATAAAAAAAATATTTTTAATAATTTAAACTTACTACCCCTTTTCTCATGAACTCTACGAGTTATTAAATTATAATTCATATCAAATACTTACATATAATTTAAGCTGTAACAAAATCATTACAGGTTTGTCCGGAACCCTCGGTGTCCAACTAGCACTTGGCCGGCTTTTATTATAATTTAAACACCGATTACTCATTTTATAATGTGGGGTGTAGTATAAGGTGTTTTTTATCGGTACTGGTAGTAGGTGTAGCTGTCAATCTAGCTTAACTATTATAGGTGTATGTAGTTATTTTAACTTCAAAAATTTAAATTTATTCCTGTTAATAGTTAATACAGAACAATATCTATCTAGTTAGCTAGTAAATTATAAAAAGAGGTTAAAATAATATGTTTGGCTAAGTTTACTTGAGCCGTAACTACGAACCTTAATATTGTTTTATGATATTTGTTAGAATAAATTAAAAGTGAAAAACTTTTATTGCCGGGTTAGCTAGTAATTCATATAATATTATGTTTGCGCTTTAAAGGATTCTTTTGCCACTTAGATAGGAAAAAATGTAAATGTTGTAAGTTACAACCCTGTTACAACTTGTAACAGGTTGACAAACCTCAACGTGTAACAAAATCGCATCTATTAAACGTACAGTAGTGTGTGTTAATATCTGAGTTTGTATTTTTTTTATGTATTTCTAAAGATTACATTTTAAAAATAATTAGCTTTTTGCAAACCTTCCTCCACATAAAATTTAATTTACCGGACAAATTTCATACTCCTCCGGTAGAAAATTCTCTGTACTGAAAGTTTTACCTTCACATAAGAAAAACCTACTAATATTATAAACGTGAAAGTTCGTGAGGATGGATGTATGTTTGTTACTCTTTCACGCAAAAACTACTGAACGGATTTTGATGAAATTTGGCATGGTAGTTCTGGATTAAAAGATACAGTATATTTACGCGGGTGGAGCCGCGGGAAACAGCTAGTAAATGATAAAATCTTTTCCGATTATGTAATTTTCTTTAAGTAATAACAGTTTTGTAAAATCTTTCGGACCTGATTCAATAAGAAAATGCAAAATTACAATTTTATGCTACGGTAAGCCGACACAGCCTGCGGAAAGCTAAATTAAATCTTTTAGCTTTCCGACGTTTATGGTCAAAACTTTTTTAAATTAGAATGTCATTTGACTGGTAAATTAAGGGTAAATTTTTATTAATTTTTGTCATTGTTTTATTCAATCTGAAACGAATTTCAATATTCCAAAATAAAATAGCGATCCATTAAATATTATAAGCATAGACGTACATATTATAAGATATTCTATATTGTATTTTAATCTAAATATATAAAAGGCAAACCTGACTAAATTATCTATCAACGCATAGCCGAAACTACTGAACGGATTTTGCTGAAATTTGGCATACAGATAGTTGGCATCCGCTAAGAAATGGGTGTGAAAAATGGGTTAAAATTTTGTATGGAAACCGAACTCCACTCGGATGAAGTCGCGGGCAAAAGCTATTGTCAGATAATAATAATGAAATTTCATGTTTATTTTATTTGAAATTATTTTGGATTTGTATACTAAATAATTTATTTTGCTCTTAATTAAATTATTGCTAACGAGTTCAGCATTTGTATTTCAATTTGAATTCATAGTTGAGTTTTCAACGATGCCATCGGGCATTATTTAAATTAAATTCCATAAATTCGTTTCTTAAAATATAAAAAATCGAAGAGGTTATCATGAGTGTAGTTATTTTCTTATCTATCATGAGCATAGTTGAAGCGGTTTCCGAGTTTCTGATTTTATATATTAACAAGAATTGCTCATCTTAAATAAAATATATAACACACCCGTATAAATTTACATTTATATTAAAAGGAATAATAAAATGGGAAGGCAAAGAGCGCTTTTAATATAAATAGTTTATGAACCGCTAGAATATTCGAAGAACGTACTTCATGTCAATGCAACTTTTTAGGGTTCCGTAATACTTGAGGAACCTGTCTGTCTGTCTGTCCGCACTTCTTGCTTCTGTAATGATTAATATAAATAGATGAATTTTGGTATGGTTAAAGACTGTATATAGATCTCAGTTTTGCCACCATAAACTTAAAATAGTTTAACATTTTAGGGGTTAGGTTAGGTTAGAGCAGTGTTTTTCAACCTTTTTCATGATGCGACCCCCCTTGTATGAAAAAATATTTCGCGACCCCCCGACCATTCGCTTTTTTTATCATGTATGTATGTCGTATGTGTATGTTAGTGTTACAAATATTCATTCAATACGACGTTTTTATGCGTCTCCATAATTAGGATTCGGATATAAGTACATAATATAGTCCGTCAAACCCATTATTTTACAATTACATACATAGATGATATCGATGATCGATTTATGAGTATATCCTTTTGTTAAAATAGAGAAAATAGATAGATAATAAGATAAAAGATTAAAAAGATTCATTTATTAAATAAGAGACCTAATAAATCAATCTTTTTAATATTTACTGTTTTTTTACTAAAGTTCTCTCGACCTCCGGCGACCCCTCTACAGAAGCTTCGCGACCCCCCAGGGGGTCGCGACCCACAGGTTGAAAAACACTGGGTTAGAGTATATCCACACATGTGAAATGGGGATGAAAAAAATATTTTCATTCTATCCCATCGTATAGGGCATCTTCATTAAAATAAAGTTAAGGTTTCATACATGACTTTTTTACAAAGTCAACCATTTTTGAGTAATAGGCCCTCAAAGTGGTTTGTAACTTGGTCCAATCCCTGGCATTTCTAAACTATAGGAGATAGAAACTTATAAGTTTTCATACTGATAGATCATGCTAAAAACTTTTTAGGAAAATTATTTTGAGCGAAATCGGACAATTACTTTAACAATAAAAAGTAAATCAAAGATAATCTATTACGCGTTGATAGTTACGGACCTCTCCTTAGACATGTCGTGACCACAGAATACAGAACATTCAGAAACCGTAAACGCGCTTGAAAGTGAAGCCGTCACGACTACTCCAAATTGGAGTGGCTATCCACACAATATGTTGCCACAGAATAACGGAATATTTTACTCAACTTTTTTCAATTAATTTTTATTGAATACCTAATTTTCGTAACATAATAACGCGATTGTTTTGTAAGTGTAAAGAGTAAAGTAAAGTAAAGAGCGGGTGGGGCGGTGTTTTGCCATGGTTTTGGACATATTGCGCTGCGTACAAATGTGATCGAATTCTGGATGTTCATTGTTCTGTATTCTGTGTTCGTGACATGCTGTTGGTTAGGTTATTTAGAATTTAATATCATGTGCGGTCGTTATTCAAATTACTTGATGTGAAATACCAATGATAAAATATTTAATGCTCACAATGTCATCTGCATTTTATGGCTTTACTAGCTCATGCACGCGGCTCCGCCCGCCTAAATACATTATCCTACGGGAACACTGTACTTTTTCGTGATAAAGACCCGGCGACCCAGCGTAGTACTTTGAAGATCCCCCTTAACAAGTCACGTAGTATGGGTATGTTCCCTTATTTTCATAAAGTAGGTATAGTGACTTGGGGTAATTCCAAAAATGGTGAAATTCCGAAATTATTAAAAATCTACTAAAACAAGCAAAATTTCTTAAAATGGGAATATTAGTTTAGCGGCGAATTTGTTTGTCTTGGCCGCATCCATTGCCGCCCGGCGAAATCAGCGATAAGGCGTACGTTATGTAATTTTTTCTTCGATTAGTGTTTTTCGCGCCATTTTTGTTGATTCGCAAAAACTCCTATCTCCTATCCATCCATCTATTTTCACAAATTTTCACAAATTTTTCCAGCTATTGCAGTCAATTCCTTTGAAATTTGCTAGCTGAAAAGGAGTAAGTTGTTAAGTAGAGAGCTCCATTGACTAGTGGGTAGATCGTTTGATTCCTACTCGAGAGAGCGCAAGTTCGATTCCCAGATTGTGGCGTGTACCATTGAGACTTGTTCAGATCTCGAATACATTATTGTAACGGTGAATGAAAACATGAAAACATTGTGAGGACACCCGCACATAGTTGGTCCCAGACGTATTGACGAGTCATTCCACTGGCCAAGGCCGTGTGTGCTTGGGCAACCATATGACTTTAAAACTGCTTGTATACCACTATAGTACTTAATGTGTGGTTACTTCGCCCGGAGATTCCTACTAATATTATAAATATAAAAGTTTGTGAGGATGGATTTTATTTTTGATTTGACTTTCACGCAAAAACTACTAAACGGATTTTGATGAAATTTAGTATGGTAGTAGTTTAGGCTCTATATTAAAACATAGGTTATTTTTATCCCGGAAAAGTACAGTATTCCCGCGGGATACCCGAAAATATATTTACGCGGGCGGGCCGCGGGAAACACCTAGTACTCGTACCTACTGTATAAATATCACCTAATAACGGATGAAAAGGACTGTTTTATAAGTAGGTACTGCATAACATTAAATATTGTCAATCCAAATAACGCTTTGATTTACCTTTAAGTATATTATACAATATCGTTTATTATGTTTTTAGAATATTACAAAACTCTTAAGAGCATTCGAGTTTTGTAATATTCTTTAAGACTTTTAAAAGGCTTTTTACATAAATACTGCGGAGTGTATAAGTAATGCGGAGTAAAAAAAAAAAACTTTTATAGGGCTTATATAATGACTCCCCACCGATCTCGGTGACGGTGGCCGGTTCCATTGAAACCAGGCCAGTTACGCAGGAGTAATTTTATAGTGCCCAAGTGTGTGCGCAGTACACAAGAGCACTCTCTCTTCCTTTACTCTCGTAATCCAGTGGGACGGATAACCGACACGACTGACGAGAGATGAGGCGCAGGTCCGACTTTTTACATGCCCATCCGACGCATGGATCATCTTTCTTGTCAGACAATCAGGTGATCAGCCTGCATTGTCCTAACCAAACTTGGAAACAACATTTTTTGTTGTTCCAATGCGGGAATCGAACCCACGACCTCCGGAGTCGAGAGCCAATGCTCTAACCACTAGACCACGGAGGCTGTATGGGCTTATATGTTAAACCATCAAGATACACATTCACATTTAAAAAAAGTAAAAATAAATAAATAAATACAGTTCATTCGGTGCGTGTGAATTGGCTCAGCGGCGCGCCCTTGAGTCTGCAGAACTACTGCAGTCCTCATCACCGATCGATCACTTGCTGCAGACCGCTAGATATTCCGCTGATATGTAAATAAATTCCGGATTAATAGATGTTGAATAATATTTCTGTGGAGTTGAATAATTATTGCCTCTTTCCAACGAACACGCTGCGGAAAATGTTAATTTTCCTCAGTTAAGTGATACGCTACTATTTTTATACAAACGTTATTTTTACTTATTATAAATTTGATTTTACCCGAACTGAGGGAAATCCCACGGAAACCGTACATTTTACTACAATAATAAGTGGTCTATGTCCTTCCCCGTGACCTAATCTATAAATGGGCCAAATTCTGTCCAGTATTTCGGAGTTTATTACCTATATGTAAACAGAATATCAAATCTTTCCTCTTTATTATATAAGTATATTGTATATATTAAATTAAATTTACTTTAAACTCATTTTGTAAATTATTTAGTAGCAATCAGCTAAATTCTATGTAAAATTATTACTATTCATAATAATGCTTGAAAATTGTAAAAGTTACAGTTAAAAAGATAAAGATACGCGCCAAAAATATATCGAACAAACTAATAAAAGATAATGAGCAAGATGCGATGTGCATAATCATATTGAGCGGATAAAAACCAAATAAGTTTTTTCTGTTAATTAATCACGAATTCCTTTTTATTAGTACTGAATAATTGGAAAACCGTAACAATAAAAAGTAACAGCCTCGTAAACATCAGATATGCCTAATTGGAACATGGCTTGTCCTTTTTAATCCCAAACGAAAATAGAGGGGTGTTATAAACTTGACGTGTATGTCTGTGTGTCAGTTCGTGGCATCGTAGCACCCAAACGGATGAACCGACCTAGTTAGGGTTCCGGTTAGTAAGGAAAAATGGAATCCTTATAGGATCACTTTGTTGTCCGTCCGTCTATTTGTCAAGACCCCTTTTCTCAGGAACGCGTGGAGGTATCAAGCTGGAATTTATATCAAATACTCAGGTCTACTGTCCTTTGAAGCTGAGAAAAAAACAAACTTCTAAGCCAACGCAATCAAAATATATAGCCGTTTATGCCGCAAATTTCCGCAAATTTTCGACATTCGGAATCAAAACCTACAGGGTACTTCCCATGAACTCAGAATCCTGAAATTTGGTACGAAGCCATGTCTTATAGCACAGATAAAGGAAAATTGCGAAAACCGTAAATTTTTAGTAACTTCATATTAGGTTGGGGAAAAAGTTTCTTCGCATTTTATAAAAAAATTCAAAAGGTTTTTTTATAAAGTTTATTTACAAGTGACTAAAGTATATAGGTGCCATTTTGTTCGATAACTTTTTGCCATCTTGTTGGTAGGTACATGATCCCATTGCTATAAAATTTTTGGGGCTTCTGATGAAAAAACTGCGACAAGTGGTTTTGGCAGTCCTCTTGTGATGTCAACCTGACACTGCCTAAGGAATTCTGCAGCGACCGAAACAGGTGGAAATCTGAAGGTGCAAGGTCAGAACTATACGGCGGATGCATTAACACCTCCCAGCCAAACTCCCGTAATTTTTTCTGAGTGGCTAAAGATGTGTGAGGTCTAGCGTTATCATGGTGAAAAACCACACCCCTTCTGTTGATTAATTCCGGCCAATTTCTCTCAACTTCTTGCTTTAATCTCATCAGTTGTTCGCAGTACAGTTCAGAATTAATGGTCCTGCCTGGCGGTAACAGCTCATAATGAATAATGCCCTTCCAATCCCACCATACACACAGCATCACCTTGTTGCGAGTTAACCCGGGTTTCGCCACAGTCTGTGAAGCCTGACCGGCCTTTGACCACGATCTTTTTCGCACGTTCTTGTCGTACGTGATCCACTTTTCATCACCAGTTATCAGCTTCTTCAAAAATGGTTCGGTTTCATTACGTCGTAATAAAGAATCACAAATGAGTACACGGTTCATTAGGTTTCTTTCAGTGAGCTCATGAGGCACCCAAATATCGAGCTTTTTTGTGTACCCAGCTTTTTTCAAATGCGCCAAAACCGTTTTGTGGTCAATCCCCAGTTCTTCAGCTACATCGTAACTACTAATATGCCGATCTTGCTCCACTTTTTCAAAAATGGCAACAGTTTTGTCCGTAACAGGGCGACCAGAGCGACGTGCATCTTTGATATCAAAATTTCCGGATTGAAAACGCTTAAACCAAATTTGCGCTACTCTCACAGATACTGCATTAGGTCCATAAACATCACAAATTTTTTTCGCGGCTTGTGTTGCATTTTTACCTTTTTTGTAATAAAATTTTAAAATGTATCGAAATTCTTCATAAGAATCACTCATTTTAACAATAAGAAAAAGAAATGAAAATCTCAAATTTACCTAATTTGAATTTGGAATTGTCTTCTGTAAAATTAAAACTTTTTAATGATACCAAAATCAGCCAGATACAATTGGTATAGCCCAAGATATTTTATGACAAGTTCATACATACTATAATGCGAAAAGACTTTTTCCCCAACCTATTATAATAAAAATATTTTTAATAATTCAAAACTTACTACCCCATTCCTCATGAACGCGTAGAGGTATTAAATTGAAATTCATATCAAATACTCAGGTCTATAATACTTTTAAGCTGTAACAAAATCACTACAGGTTTGCACGGAACCCTCGGTGCGCGAGTTCGACTCGCACTTGGTCGGTTTTTTTTCTTTGAAATGGTTAAGTGTGGAAAACTTTTTTTTGACGTGTTGCGAAAACACCAGAGGAGCTATTTTGGTGTTACCCGCTCGCGTTCCAACTTTTCAAAATCCCTAACCTCCCTTGTGCCTCCGGTAACCTCGCTTACTCGGTGCAATACAACGCGAGCTTTATGTCACGCCGGTTTTCAGGGCGCGGTATTTATCCGTTCGAGCTAACCTATTCGTGTCGAAGCATGGCTCTCGCACGCGGCCACAGTTACGAGATAGCAAAGTACTGATGATGAACTTTAATACTGATATCAGCCGAATCGATAGATGGATGTTTTTTACTCTTTCACGCAATACCTACTGAACGAATTTTGATAGAAGGTATAGTAGTAGTTTATGTTCAGGATTTACATAATTATAGGCTACTTTTATTCCGAAAAAGTACAGTGTTCCCGTGGGATACTGTATTTATGCGAAAAAAGGTTTTAATAATAAATTACTTTAATATTAGCTAAATTATAGAACGCCAAGTGTAAATTTGCTCGAAACGTAGCAACAGCTACGAGTGGCTACAAGTTTCGTAGCCCCTCTACAGACGTCTTGAAATGAGAGGCAAAGCTTTTCAACTTCGCTAAGAATTTTTGATGCAGCTATTTAAAAAATATTTTCTGAATCATTTCATTCATTTTCGTTCATTTATTTACTTTAAAAGAGTCTTCGTGATTTTTAGGATCCGAACCTCGAAAGGAAAAAACGGAACCCTTATAGATCGGATTCACGGATCACTTTGTTGTTCGTCCGCCTGTTTGTCAAAACCCTTTTTCTCAGGAACGCGTAGAGGTATTAAGCTGGAATTTATATCAAATATTCAAGTGTAATGTCCCTTGGAGCTGTGAAAAAATCCAACTTCTAAGCTAACGCAATCAAAAGATACAGCCGTTTATGCCGCAAATTTTCGACACTCGCGAGTTAAAATCTACAGGGTACTTCCCGTGAACTCAGAATCTTGAAATTTGGTACGAAACAACGTCTTATAGTACAGCTAAAGGAAAAATTGCGAAAACCGTACATTTTTAGTTACATCATATATTAAAAATATTTTTAATAATTTTAAACTATGACTCGATCGTCATAATGGGTGAACTTTTACTTATATACCTTCAGGTTTGTACGGAACTCTCGGTGCGTGAGTCCGACTCGCACTTGGCCGGTTTTTCTATGTATTTCTGTCACAATCACCTCAGATGAGACACCATTTATACGCTTTTAAATCTCAACTCCTTTGATGTATTTCAACCTCTTTACAGCATGAAGGCTTTATTAAGGTTGTCTAAGGATCTTGGTTTATATTCAAGTGCCTCATTACTGAAGGCTATGAAATTTATAAGCCTTAACTAAACACCTCCAATGCTCTAAAGGATGAGAGACACTCCTATTATAATTTTAATATTTGAAGATGAAATATGCCGGGATTTATGTCATAAAGAATATTTTTAACAGGTCTAAAGAAACCGATTATTTTGTTAGCCCAAAGTACACTTTTATAATTTACCCTAAATTTTATAACTTGGGTAAAGTTGAGAGATCTATTAAAACACTCTTTACAATTATTGTATATAAAACCTTCAATAGGGGCGTTGATCTTAATTCGGATGAAGCTGCGGACAAAACATGATGATTGGAATTTACATTGTAGACGTGCTACGGAAGGCGTAGCGCTCTACGGTTTAGCCATTTCTTGATAATTTCATGACGGAACTTTTATTATTAAAACCGAATTTGGGTGTTTGTTAATTAAATCAAAACAAATGATACTACGTGAAAGTTTTTAGTCATATTGACAAAAAACCAGCAATAAGAGAAAATATTTTAAATGCCTGGTTTATAAGGTAATTTTGACATAAACTTATCTATTCAATAGCGCTTTGTGAAATGCATTTTTGAACAAAGAATAACAGATGAACTGAGTTTAAACTAGAACTAGATTTTATAACTTTTTTTTCATTGTGCAAATGTACTAATAAAGTTTCTAGTTTTTTGAACACTAAAAACATTGATGTATTTTCAGAATTATGTAGGTATATGTGCACAAAATTTATTACCATATACCGAGGTTAACGTGCCGTGAACCGTGCATAAAATGTTCTGTGAATAAACCTAATATTGCGTGCCTGCATAGCGTGAGGTTTTACAAGATTGAGCATTGATTGGTGTTTAAGGAGCTTGTTGTAAAGAAAATTATTTTTATTTGTAAATTAAAACTTAATAAAACGCATAAAAGTAACAATATAAAAATACAAATGTAAGTATTGTTTGCGCAGGTTCAATTGAATATTAAATTGAGTATACGTATTCTATAAAGTTTCAACATAAATAACAATATTAATTGGTGTAAATTTACTACGGTTATATAGTTTTCGTTAAAGCATACTGAAAGTTGTTGCTTCACGCATAATTAATGAAACAAAAAATAAAAAATATCTTACCACCCTTTAACTACCATTAAAATAGGTAAAGTGTTAAACCTTGTTACTAATTAAAAGTAAATACATTTCCTACAAGGTTCTCTAAAATTTTACCCGCATTTTCCTTTGAAAGTGCATTTAATTTCAGCTTTAAAGTTGATGTGTAAGTATTCTCGGTCAAGGGCAGCCCGACCATACATTTAGCTGCAGTAAGCGCTTTGTTCTAAATTCGTTTAGAAATTTTGATTTAAAGGCTCGTTTGAATTTCGAAGGCCATATCAGGGCTATTGGTATAATTTATTTTAGTGACTATTTTTTACATCATAATTAATGACAACCGCGGCAACCTATTTGGCTGATATGCCAACTTTTCACAGATTTAGCAGAAACTAAAAAATAATGTAAGAAGCCTATTTACAACAAATAATAGCTTCTTACACCGATTTCGGTGACAGGGACTGGTTTTTATTGAAACCAGACCTGCTACGTAGTACGCAGAAGTTACTATATAGTACCCAAGTGTGTGCATAACACACAAGAAAACTTTCTCTTCCTTAACTCTCGTAACCCAGTGGGACGGATAATCGACACGACTGGCGAGACTTCAGGTGCAGGGCCGACATTTTATATTATGCCCATCCGACGTATGGACCACCTTTCTTGTCAGACAATCAGGTAATCAGCCTGAATTGTCAAAACTACACTTGAACACAACATTTTTTGTTGTTACAACGCAGGAATCAAACCCAAGACATCCGGAATCGAGAGTCAAGCAAGAGGTTTAGACCTCTGGACCACCAAGGCATTAGAACATAACCTAAACATTTGGTTATACCTATCCTTTTTACTCAGAGTTCATTCTTTTGTTTTTATTACGTTACATTTTATCTCGATAAACAAAATTGTAAGCAATTTAAAATGGAGAAAACCCGAGCAGCTGAAATTAAAAGCGAGGAATATCATTGTAAGTATTGAAATACGATCAAAATTCTCACCTTTTGAAGTGGAAATTAATTGTTATATTTGTATATGAATTCTTATTAATAATGTTAAAATGTACACTTAAAGCACCAAGATAGCACACACATACACACACACATGCGTGCCAATTTTCTAAGTTGTGTATGTTTGTTACTCTTTCACGCAATTTATACAAAACGGATTTTGTTAAATTTTCGGATTCCAGATCATATTATAGTCCCAACTCTAGCTTCAGGAATCTAGCTATATAAAAATAATATTGGAATCGGGAAAAGCAATCACGAGTACAGCCATCCGTAGATATAATCTCAGGCCTCACCGATCGGAAAGTCAAAAACGTTACATCAGCATAATATAGGACATAAAGTGTTAAGGGCGCCACTCACTAACAGTCCGCCTGTAGTCTCTGGCCCTATCCGGCGGCCTATGCCGTCCTAGGTCAATAGCGCCAACACACTAAAGCGAGTTTTGCCTGCCGGGAATGCCCTGCTGCCACTTTTGAGGCCACACACTAGCAGTCGGGAGTCGGCAGTTTTCGACTCAAGGCCATAGACTGTCCCGCCGACATCTGCCGGCGCATATCGGAATCGTCAAGCGGCCACACACTATCAGTTCGTATTAGTCGTCAGTCCAAAACCTTTAAAGAAACTGTTAATGTGTGGGCTATTGCGATTAACTGACAGATTTATATCGTCCGGCAAACTGTTAGTGAGTGGGGCGCTTTAGATATAAGGGTACCGTGTTACTAAAACGTTTCGCAGCTCGTATGGACTCTGTCTTGCCGTCACAAGGCCGTATCTCATGTACTGTAATAGCTAGACAGTTGAAATTTTCAGAGATGATGTATTTTTATTGCCGCTATAAAGTAATATAGGTACTAAAAAGAAATAAAAGAAATATTTAAGTACCCATTCGATAAATGTACATTTTTTACCATTTTGTACGGAACCCTCCATGCGTAAGGGTCCATGCTCAAACGGCTTGCGCTCTATGAAACACCGATAAAGTTGTGTGGTTACATAGAGCAAAAAAAATAAATGTAAGTAACCTCCTACTTTTCGTCTCCTACGGTTTATCCGTTTAGGAACTACCATGCTACGGACGGACACACACTCATATAGGTACACAAACAGAGGCGTCAAACTTTTCCTTTGTTTGCGTCGAGAGTTAAAGAATAGTTCTCGTTCTCTTCTCAAAGCATAAAGTATAAATAAATTCTAAATTAATGGCAGTAAACTTTATAAAAAAGCTTTGAAAATGTAAAACTGTTTTAAATCAAAACCGAAAATTACGAAGCAATATAATATGTTGGCTTTTTGTCATTATTGTATGCAAACATTCAAGGTTTTAGGTTTCAAGGCGAAAGCTTAATTCAATATCCATTTGGATAATATTCTGCAGATGTAACTTCAATGATAATAAGATAAAATATGATGTAATATTATTTTTCCCGCCCCCAAGGCTTCCTTTCAGCGAATAGGCATTGTGTCAGTTTGCAAAAATGCTAACATTATTTTGTTTTTTCTCGAAAACGTTTTTTCTCGAAAAAATTTTTAAATGATTGAATTTTCATTACATGAAAAAGCCTTCTTTGCATAATATTAATATGTAAATATACTAAATAAAGGAAACGGCTAAATAAATGAGTAAAATGTATATTTAGTACTAGCTGATGCCCGCGGTTCCGCCCGCGTAAATAAAGTATCCCACGGGAACCGTACATTTCCCTGCGATAAAAAGTAGCCTATGCCATTTCTCAGGCTTTAGACTATCATGTGTACTAAATTTTATCTAAATCGGTTCAGTAGTTTTGGCGTGGAAGACGGACAAACATATTACACACTTTCCCATTTATAATATTAAGTATGGATGGAGATACATGTGATTATCGTACGAAAGAGTTTGAGGGAAACAAAGACTACAATGTTCTATTATTTTTATGAGATAGGAGGCAAACGCGCAGACACATCACCTGATGGCAAGCGATTACTGTCGCCCATTGCCACATACAACACCAGAGGAGTCACAAATGCATTGCCAGCCTTTTAAAAAGGATACGCTCGTTTCTTGAAGGTTTAAAAGTAATAGTGGTCTGGAAATACCGCTGGCAGCCATAGACGTATATTATAGACGAGGCACGTTAAAGCAAAAAGTGTCTCCAGTAAAATGGTCCCAATTTTGAAAATTTGGGGCCATTTTGACATTTAATGTATAGTGAAAACAAGATGGCTGACATGTAAAGTATGGTGAAAACGAAGATGGCGTAACTTTTTACTGTATGAAGTTTTGTTTTGTCAAATGTACGGCATAGCCTATCTTGAGTTTTAAAATCTTTGCTGGCAGCTTATTCTAGAATCTAGACTATCCTATATGTAGATGTATCGGCGTCAAATGAAAATGATATGTAAACATCTTTGTGTAACGCGCACATACGAGTAAGGGCCTGTTTCACAATCTTAGAATAAGTATATCCGAATAGCTTATTCGGAAGCTTTGTCGCTGCTTACTCCATATAGAGCGTCAGAGGCAAAACATGCAAATAAGCTATCTGACAATTATCAGAAGATCACAATAGGGGATCGGACTACATCTGAAATATTTAGTTTCATTAATATATTCAGAAATATTGAGACATTACTACTTGGTAAATGTAAAAAAATATATTATTTTATGTGTAGTTTACTCATAAAATACATTTAAAAAGTACAAAAAAAAAAATTTTTTTTTCGAAATTGGTAAACAAAACCTACATCATTAGTTTACTCACATCATATACAAAAACATTCATTATGGTAAGTATGAACTTAAACGCACAAATATCGGAGATATTTACAAATATATTCCGGCGGCCATATACTTCATATACTACTTCATATACTATAACCTACAAGTGACGTCATTTGTAGGTCGACTTTAGTATGGAGCGTTTTTAGGAGGCTCGCGAAATTTTTTATACAAATCGCTGTACCTTTGAAAATATTGACTTTTGATATACGGTTTCTTCTGAGAAGTTACTCATATTTAAGAGTACTATTCATTTTATGCAATAAAAAAATTAGTCCGATTGCCTATTATCAGATCCTAAGTTTATGATTGTGACTCCAAACTCCACAGTCATTTACCTGAGTGGACTCCATTGCATGATTTAAGCATTACAAATAAAATAAAATTACACCACCTAGCTACCGATTATTCCTTTGCAACTTTGGAATCTCAATATTTACTAATTTTGTATGTGTGTATATTATATATTTTTTTTTGTATATGCAATGTTATATAATGTCTTCGAAAATCAATTACGAATACTTCGGGCACTCGATCCACTGCTTATGTAAAGACGTTTAGGCAAAAAAATTATTGTCATACTCAAAGTAAAAAGTCATATCATGTATGGGTGACTCTCCGCAAAACGCAAGCTCGCCCATATAAAGATTTTTTTTTCTAGTATGGCAATTATTTTTACGCTTAAACGTCTTTACATATGCAATAGATCATATTATGCCCAAAATATCCGTAATTGATTTTACCGAACCTTATATTTTTCTTTTATTGTTTTTTTTTTTTTTTTTTTTTTTTGTATAATATGTAGTACTTAGTAGTGTTTAAGTTAGTTAACTGTAAATTTACTGTGTTCCCTATGTTCTGGATACATATTTTTAATGTAATGTACTTTTCGTGGTATAATGCCCAAATTAATTTAATAAATGTTTTATTATTAATAAGTTTCATTAAGTTATTATCTCTTATCAAAACACTATCTTTTGACGAGGCGGTCAGTTTATAAATAAACTAGAATTAAGATAATTTAAGCTTCACTTCATAATAAGCAATAGAGTTCTACGTAAAATTTAATCTTTATTGAATTGGATAAGTTCTTTCGAGTCGGAGTTAAGTACTTGAGACAATAGTCGATTGATTCCTGTTAAACGTTTCATTTCAAAGAGTATTGTAACAAAATTTACCTGCAGCCTATACTTTCTTTATAAAATTGCTTATAATCACTTGGGCTAAGATAATTTTTTGTTGAACTTTTAAAGTACAATCATGTAATTGGAATGTTTGTTATGTTTAGTCAAGTGGATGATTCATCATTCACTGTCTATTATATATTTTGCTTTAGAAAGAACGGCTTCTTTATAAGAAATCCTACTAATATTATAAATGTGAAAGTTTGTGAGGATGTATGGATGGATGTTTGCTCCTCTTTCACGCAAAAACTACTGAACGGATTTTGATGAAATTTGGTATGGTAGTAGTTTAGGCTCTGGATTAAAACATACAGTATTCCACGGGGCCACTGTATTTTTTCGGGATATAATATTTTAATCCAGAGCTCAAACTACAACCAAAATTTCATCTAAATCCGTTGAGTAGTTTCTGCGCGAAAAAGTAGCAAACATCCATCCATCCATCCTCACAAACTTTCACATTTATAATAATAGTAAGATAGGAAGTTAACATTTTTAATGCAAGTTTTGGAGTTATTGGTCTGATTACGTATCTACCTACAGTTTTTGAAATGGTGTGGTGCTTAGTAAAATTACATCAATCTGGCCCCGTGCTAAGTATTGGCCCCGACGCTAAGCTAAGGCCCCGAAGAACTTGTGTTACAGGTACCAGACAAAGGGAAGTATATTTAATACTTTTATACTATACATATATGTTTGTTTTTAAGATTTTTATTATATTATACACATCCATGACCCAGGAACACGGAAAAACTTTTTTGATCCTTCGGCGGGATTCGAACCCGCGACCCCTGGCTTGAGTACCAACGCGCTAAACTCCTGAGCCACAGAGGTCGTCGTTTGCTTATTAGTAGCTGTTAAGATACTACAGCCTCCGTGGTCGATTCCGTGGGTTCGATTACCGCATTGAAACAACAAAAAATGTTGTTTCCATGTTTAGGACAATGTAGGCTGATAATCACCTGATTGTCTGACAAGATAGATAATCCATGCTTTGGATGGGCATGTCAAAAGTCGGTCCTGCGCCTGATCTCTCGTCAGTCGTGTCGGTTATCCGTCCCACTGGATTATAAGAGTATAGGAACAGAGTGATCTTGCGTACTGCGCACACACTTGA
This sequence comes from Glaucopsyche alexis, assembly GCA_905404095.1. Lineage (NCBI taxonomy): Eukaryota > Metazoa > Arthropoda > Insecta > Lepidoptera > Lycaenidae > Glaucopsyche > Glaucopsyche alexis. Next base: position 17,171,466 of record FR990059.1, read on the forward strand.
GCACTATTTTATATTAGTAGTAGGCATGTATGATTAATTAACCGGATTAGTTAAATATATATCGTTATAGAATTAAGTTCTAGCAAGTTCTTATCGTGTTAGCGAATTTATCATTTTATTAGCAAATTTGGGGACATAGTAACACAATAAAAGCTTATCATTATGACAAAGGCTGTATAGATATTTGGAGACACCAATGTGGCTCAGTGGCTAGCGCCTTGGCACTCAAGCCGGAGGTCGCTGGTTCAAATCCCATCAAAGAACAAAATGTTTTCTGGGTTCCTGTGAAGATTTTTATTTTATAATAAAAATTTTACGTAAATATGTGTAGCATAAAAGTATTAAATACTTATATTTTCGTTGTCTGGTACCCTTTACACAATTTCTTCGAGAACTTACCAGATTGACGTAGTATGAAAGCGATATTATTATTATATAGCCCGCATTACAACAATATTTCTCTATACGGAATTTCAATTCAAACATTTTCTAAACACAATAATGAACATCGAACAAATAACACTCGATAATGTAGCTATACGTAAAGTTCTATATCTATACTTAATGCTTAATCTAGTTAATAAGATTATATCAGTTGGTTTGCACGATTATGAGATTATTACTATAATAGTTATTCAATACACCGCACCGTGCATGTGGCCCCTACTAGCAGCCCCTATTAGGGGACCGATTTATATTCGCTTTGTCACAAACAGGGGCGTACCTATTCCAAATGTGTCAGGTGGAATTTCCGCGACGGATCTTCGGCGTGATAGGCGCAATGCTTTCAATTCCACGTCAGGCGCGGCGGAATTTATTTGCGCCTTAGAATTTCCGTCGCAGGATCTCCGCGTGTATGAACACACTGTGTCCGATCCGAATCTGTGTAAATATACGAGAAATCGCATAACGGAAGCCGGATATAATTAAACTAGAAATAGTTCTCAATCCGGATCGTTCCACGGTTTTGGTTTCGATCGTTCATTCGGTTCAAATTCGACGTAGTGCCAAAGTAAAGGAAATAACACGTACCTTTAGTCCGCCGGGCCCTGTCTGCGAAGCCGATGGCCTGGGTTATGATGTGGCCTAGGGCGCCGGCGAGCCGAGGCTCGTGCGACTGCTCGGGGTGGTCGGAGCGGAGTGACAGGAGCCGGCCGGCAGTGCGCGCGCTGCAGCACCGCGCATGCCCACCGCTGTGCCGCAGGTTAGGGTGACACCCCATCGGCGTTGCGACGTAGCGACGTAGCAACGTTGAAACTGCAGCAACAGCGACACAATAAAGATGATTTTAGTTTGCTATGTTGCCCGCGACTTCGTGCGAGCTAAAGGAAATTTTGCGGTAATATATTTTGCCGCAATAAAAAGTAGCCTATATCCTTTCCCGTAGTCTACTCTGTATCTGTCTCAAATTTCATCAAAAAGTTTTGTTGTGTTTTTGGTAATTCGGATATGCGTAAAAGTACCAACTCGGTTTAAAGCTCGATAAATATAATTTTACTTTTTTATCGTACGACAAAATAGTCCAATGTGACATCACCCTAAGCAGTCATATACAATCAAATCCAGATACACACAAATTACACGAATAAAAGTTGATGTTGCCACAGTGCGACTACTGTGAATATAATATGTAGTATTTTAGGGCTTTGGCGCATTCGGCCAAACGAAAATCGGAATTTTATCCAAAAATTTTGCCAATGTAAGGATTTTGAAATAAATTGGAAGCATGGCAACGATTATTTCTAGTAAATGTAATAATACAATCTAAAGAACCCTTACTCTATTTAGGATACTACCTATTTAAACTAATAGGTTTAAATTTTGAAGCTCAAAAATTTCGGCTAAAAAGGTACGCGATTACTGATAATAATTATAATTATTAGTTACATGATCAGCTCCGTGGCCTAGTGGGTAGACCGTTTGGTTCGCACTCGAGAAAGTACAGGTTCGAATCCCAGGTTTTGGCGTGTACCAATGAGACTTTTTCAGATCTCAATTACATTAATCGGACGGTCTAACGGTGAAGGAAAACATCGTGAGGAAACCCGCACATGGTTGGCCCCAGACGTATTGACCAGTCATTCCTCTGGACTAGGCTGACTGTGTTGTGAGAATGCCGTATGTGCTTGGGCAACCATACGACATTTAAAAACCGACTGTCCCAGGCACTACAGTATTTCAAGAGTGATTACTTCGCTCGGAGAATACTGTCCAATAAGGATGAAAAGGCCTGACTTTTAGTTACATGAAATTTAATGCTATTTTCACTTTTCACTGACCACGTAGATATGTAAAATAACCCCCTTACTAATAAAAATATTTACACGACGGAGCCGTATTGTTGATGTCTTTCGGCATAATACAAGAACGATAGTTAAATCAAGTAATGCTCGAGTCACGCTGTCCTTGTCATTTTGACTAGAAGAGACAGCAACAGCCTGTTATTAGGGGGGCTCTTAATTTTCATTAGCCTTCCAGTTTTCGATTAAATGTCTGTCAAGTGACTTTTCCAACGCATCAGACAAAGACAGCATCATTGAATAGCGTATCCGTTGTGTAAACATTTTTATTATTAAGGGGATTTTATTGAGCAAAAATTGTTCCATGAGGGGGTTTATGTTTACTTCTCAGATCAAATAAAAAACCAAGATAGCGCGTGGCGTTTGTTTGAAGTGAAGCCTAAAGAACTACGCTACTTCAATTTTACACACGCGCTCACGCACACACAAGCAAAAAAGTACGCTACTTTTCGACAGTATCGAATGAGTCGTCGCGACGACTAATCTATAGTGACAAAAAGTAAAGTATTTTTTTGCTTGTGTGTGCGTGAGCGCGTGTGTAAAATTGAAGTAGCATAGTTTTTTAGGCTTCACTTCAAACAAACGCCAAGCGCTATGTTGGTTTTTTATTTGATCTGAGGTTTACTTGTATTAAACAAACGTATACTAACCAATCTATGTTTATCACCGTATTATGAACGGGGTTAGTCTAATCTTTGAACACTACTTCTAAGTACTTTGTGAAAGCCTAAAGGGAATCAGCAATGAGTCGTTTGAGCTTTGGCCTTTGAGCTAAAGAGCTCTGCAGAGACTCAACAGCTCCGCTAGCAAAGGCTAGCGGAGCTGTTGAGTCTCTGCAGTTGAGAGGAAAACTAGCAGTGCGCTTGATCGATACAAGTGAAATCTCCTGATAATGTGCCTACTGCAAAATGCGTCACTAATTAGAAATTATCGAGTACTAGCTTTTGCCCGTGGCTCCGCCCGCGTAAATATATTATCCCGCGGGAACACTACTTTTTCGGGACCCAAAGTATGTCTAATGTCTATACCAAATTTTATAAAAATCGGTTTAGCGGTTAAAGCGTGAAGAGGTAACAGATATACAGACAGACAGACAGACACACTTTCGCATTTATAATATTAGCACAGCCTATAGAACTATTACCTACAGTCGTCCAACGGACACGTCTAGACAGAGCAATCGTGCGGGGCGTGCGGGGTGAGAGAGGGGCGGTAGCGAGCCCAAGCTGCCATACACTCGCTTGGGACACGTCAGCCGGGGTTGACGCTTTTTAATTTGAGTGGTTTGCGACAGTGTTTCGTTTGAGTTGTATGTAGGTATTTATTTACAATGGTCAATTATATGAACAGCTAAAGAAGATTAATTTTAATACAAAACCATGCGCCTGTTTCCCGTCAGAATTTTTAATAAAATTGTATCTACGTATGAGAATTTACTAACTACATCGTCAAATTCAACAATCGCAATCTAAAAACTAGTAAATCCAAATGTCGAAAATACCTTTCAGTTTCGCATTTGTGGCTTTTGCAGGGTTCGTAAATATCCGATATTTATAACAAATATCAAAATATCAGATATCTTTGATATATATCCGATATTTTTGATTTTTTGATATTTTCAAAATTACATACAAATATCTCATAGGTACTCTGATATGTTTTTTCGTAATAGTTGAATCGAAATAATTTGTATGTCTGATAATTTGAAGATAGGGAAGTAAAATTAAACTCATTTATTTATTATTGATATTAAAAGTTTTCAAATCAATTAAAAATCAACGATATATACTTTTGAGTATCAATTTAAATAAACCATAAAACCATAAAATGACTTTTGTTTATAACCAGAAGAAAAAAAAGTGTATTAATTTTATCAGTCGAATTAATTTGACACATGGTATAAATGGTATAACAATAGTATAATAACAAACAAGGAATTTTCTTCCGAAAAACAGGGGGTCACGTGGGTGTCATATGCCGTTACAAGCCGCGTCGACGGCTATGATTAGTTAATGTCGTGTCAAATAGCAAGTTTTTGATGACCTAGGCTCGTGAAACTCTCGGAAAATAAGACCTGTGTATTTAGACTATGACTTGATGTAAGATTTTTTACATTTAAAACATTCTTTTACATTTTTAAATATAAATATCAATTTTGATATAATATATCAAGCATAAATATCAATTGATATAAATCATGCTAACCCTGAGCTTTTGTATACGCATTTGTATTTTTTATAATAAAACTCTTCATTACGTAATACTTCTATATATTTTTTTTGTTTTATTCCTAGTACTCTACATACACATACTACGAATACCTACACAAAATGTAGAACAGATTATAATAAAACACATTATTGTGACAACCCTGCAGGAATGACGAATACCTACACAAAAGCGGCATTTCGCGCGACTTCAAACGCGTTGGACCACTGTATCTCTTTATTACACTGTGATATTAGTATAGATTAGTATAGATATAGATTTAGGGTAAGGTTGATTAACTCGTACCCCCTAAGGCTGGGACTATTATTATGATCCAGAATAACAGTGTCCGTGGTCTAGTGGTGAGAGCATTAGCTCTCGACTCGGAGGTCGTGGGTTCGATTCCCGCATCGGAACAACAAAAAATGTTGTTTCCAAGTTTGGTTAGGACAATGGGGTCTTCCATTAATCACGTGATGCCTAAAGGGGGAGGGGGGGGGTCCGAAAAAAATCACCAAGTATCACCAAGTAGGGGGTATAAGGAGACATCACGTGTATTAATTTTCGAATCTAGTCTATCCATACCGAAATTATTATCGGTTGCTACATTCGTAGTGTTGTTTAAATACTTACAAGACAAATGACTCGGTATAGTTTTTAATACCATAAATTATTCGATTAAATTGTTTTTAAGTTAGTTTTTCATCAAACATGACCTGCTTACTATGTAAAAAAAATACACGTGATCTTAGGTGGGGGAGGGGGGGGGGGGGGAGTAAAAAACCTCACCACGTATCACCAGGGGGAGGGGAGGGGTCTAAAAAGTCGTTAAAAACATCACGTGATTAATGGACGGCCCCAAAGCAGGCTGATCACCTGATTGTCTGACAAGAAAGATGATCCATGCGTCGGATGGGCATGTAAAAAGTCGGACCTGCGCCTCATCTCTCGTCAGTCATGTCGCATGTCGGTTAGCCGTCCCACTGGATTATGATAGTAAAGGAAGAGAGAGTGCTCCTGTGTACTGCGCACACACTTGGGCACTATAAAATTACTCCTGCGTAACTGGCCTGGTTTCAATGAAACCGGCCACCGTCACCGAGATCGGTGTGGGGGGCTATTATATAATATGGTCCAGAATCCGGCGCGCCCAGGAAAATTTAGAGCACTGTAAATAGAACACTTCACTAATACAATAGAGTTGAAAATCGAAGTGTCCAGTGTCGAGCTGGTAAATTTCACACTTGCGTGTTTGAATTGTAACTCTATTGTATTAGCTTAGAGTTTTATTTTCTGTGCTCTGAATTTCCCAGGCCTTCCCGATTCCGGATCACTATACAGTCCAAGCCTAAGGAAATAATATTGTCATATTCAATGCAAATAAAATTAAATAAAAATATTTTGCTTTTACTGATTTTTTGTTTTATATGCTTTTATAACCACAGATATTTTAAAACCTTTTATCGAAATAGATATTTAAACGTTTGTCAAAATTATATTACTTATACCTTTGTACGATAGCGCTTAGTCAAAGAATATATATATTACTAACGTAGCTTAGTCGCCTAACGGCCCGTTTCAATAGCTACTCGTATATATCAATAATATCTGTAACTATTTGTTAAAAACAAAACATATGTCTAAAGAAACGGTAAATATATTTTACAAGTGGGGCTCCACCTTGAAACGACTGCAAAAAATTTTTTATTATCGGTTGCTACATTCGTAGTGTTGTTTAAATACTTACAAGACAAATGACTCGGTATAGTTTTTAATACCATAAATTATTCGATTAAATTGTTTTTAAGTTAGTTTTTCATCAAACATGACCTGCTTACTATGTAAAAAAAATACACGTGATCTTAGGTGGGGGAGGGGGGGGGGGTAGTATAAAACCTCACCACGTATCACCAGGGGGAGGGGAGGGGTCTAAAAAGTCGTTAAAAACATCACGTGATTAATGGACGGCCCCAAAGCAGGCTGATCACCTGATTGTCTGACAAGAAAGATGATCCATGCGTCGGATGGGCATGTAAAAAGTCGGACCTGCGCCTCATCTCTCGTCAGTCATGTCGCATGTCGGTTAGCCGTCCCACTGGATTATGATAGTAAAGGAAGAGAGAGTGCTCCTGTGTACTGCGCACACACTTGGGCACTATAAAATTACTCCTGCGTAACTGGCCTGGTTTCAATGAAACCGGCCACCGTCACCGAGATCGGTGTGGGGGGCTATTATATAATATGGTCCAGAATCCGGCGCGCCCAGGAAAATTTAGAGCACTGTAAATAGAACACTTCACTAATACAATAGAGTTGAAAATCGAAGTGTCCAGTGTCGAGCTGGTAAATTTCACACTTGCGTGTTTGAATTGTAACTCTATTGTATTAGCTTAGAGTTTTATTTTCTGTGCTCTGAATTTCCCAGGCCTTCCCGATTCCGGATCACTATACAGTCCAAGCCTAAGGAAATAATATTGTCATATTCAATGCAAATAAAATTAAATAAAAATATTTTGCTTTTACTGATTTTTTGTTTTATATGCTTTTATAACCACAGATATTTTAAAACCTTTTATCGAAATAGATATTTAAACGTTTGTCAAAATTATATTACTTATACCTTTGTACGATAGCGCTTAGTCAAAGAATATATATATTACTAACGTAGCTTAGTCGCCTAACGGCCCGTTTCAATAGCTACTCGTATATATCAATAATATCTGTAACTATTTGTTAAAAACAAAACATATGTCTAAAGAAACGGTAAATATATTTTACAAGTGGGGCTCCACCTTGAAACGACTGCATTTTTTTTTATTGCACATTTTCATTATAAAACAGTCTGTTATGTAATATTAAGGTGGGGGAAGACAAAAAAAATGTAAAAAAAAAATAATAAAAAAAAAAATTACCGCCCCGAAGACGTTCTTAACGTGATACAAAAGTTCTAACCTAACCTTACCCAAAACTAAACACAGGTTATTTCACCCCGGGTTCTTGTGAGGCCGTGTTACCGCCCCGAAGATGTTTTTAACGTGATAAAAAAGTTCTAACCTAACCTAACCCAAAACTACACAAACATTATTTTACTTTTTTTTTTACATTTTTTTTTGGTCTTCCGCCACCTTAATATTGCATAACAGACTGTTTTATAACGAAAATATGCAATAAAAAATTTTTTGCAGTCGTTTCAAGGTGGAGCCCCACTTGTAAATAATTACCAAAGAAGCTTCTTTCGACGTTTGTAGCTCATAAGTTTTCGGATTTGGCCTTCCATTTCCAGTCAAACAAATTCACGTATACACCGTCCTCCTCCTTTTCGAAGTAGGTATAAAATTATATTGATTTCCCGCCACTTTCACCGCGGATGACGGTTGTTCTTTGTGTTGGCGACATTCCAGCAACTCCAACAATCTGGTTACTAAGCGATTCTCGTGAAAAGAGTCATAAGTGTAACAAGCTAATATTTCTTCATAAGATTTAAAACTAGTCTACTATGTCGGATGTCGCTTTTAAGAATATTACCTGCACGTACCGGCTGCATTAAAACTTTATCGAAATAAAGACATTTTTAGTACCTACCTATAACGTGGTTTAAACCCGATGAAACAAAAAGCTACAGTATAGCTTAGCAAATAAAATTTAAAATTAAAAAAAAAACCCCGAAACAAAAAATAAACTCTAAAAACTAACATTGAATAATGTTCTAAACCTATTATAATTATTATAGTCACTTAGAGTAGGTAGGTAGGTTAGAGTAGGTAATAAGTAAGTTCACATATTTTTATTTTCCAAGCGTCGCCTCGTCTGGGATTGCTAAAGTTTATTATGTATTTTTTCAACAACAGCTAATTAATTATTACGAATTACATTTAGGTACGAGCGATCTTTTTAGGGTTCCGTAATACTTGAAGAACCCTTATAATTTTGCTCTGTCCGTCCGTCTGTCTGTCTGTCTGTCCGCGCTTATAGCGTCGGTAATTATGAATATAAATGGATGAAATTTAGTAAAGTCATAGATTGTGTATAGATCTCGGATTTGGCTTCATAAAATAATAATAATTTTATATAAGGGTGGCTCTCCATACATGTGAAGTGGGGATGAATTTATTTTTTCTTTCTACCCCATCGTGTGGTATCGTTGAATAGATCTTTTAAATTAAAGGCAAGGTTTCGTACATACCTAACTTTTTTATTAACCCCCGACGCAAAAAAAAGGTGTTAAAAGTTTGACGTGTCTCTCTGTCTGTCTGTCTGTGGCATCATAGCTCCCGAACGGGTGAAGCGATTTCAATTTAGTTTATTTTGTATTAAAGGTGACTTACAAGCGAGTGTTCTTAGACATGTTTGATGAAAATCGGTTGAGCCGTTTAAAAGTTGTGGGGGGTGAAAGCGGGGAAGAATAACCGAATGTGCAAATATACTCGAGTAAGGTCTCAAATGAAAGCGCACTGAAAGAGAATATTGATGACTTAATCGAGAGTGTTCGTAGCTTCGTTTGATGAGAAAATTGGTGGTGGAAAGATCAGCCGTTTGAAGATGATCAGCTCTTTTCTAGTTGATGAGGGGATCTGACTAACTTTTCATTGTCCGATCGATTCGAAATTTGGTACCGTGTTACTTCAACGATATTCAAAGAACATGGTAAGGTAACCATGACCTGATCAGCCGTTTGAAGATGATCAGCTCTTTTCTAGTTGATGAGGGGATCTGACTAACTTTCTTATGTCCGATCGATTCGAAATTTGGTACCATGTTACTTCAACGATATTATAGAACATGGTAAGGTAACCATGACCTGATTAGCCGTTTGAAGATCATCTTTTCTTTATTAGTTGATGTGGGGATCTGACTATCGTCCACATGTATTATCGATTCGAAATTTGGTACAATTACCATGTTATTTCAATGATGTTGAAAGTATGTATATGGTAAGGTAACCATTATTTATACCTACTTTAAAAAGGATAAAATAAAAGTAAAATTAAAAATTTTAAAAAACCTCCGACACAAAAAATAAACTCTAAAAAATAATAAATAATATTTTAAACCTATACCTATAATATAATTATAAATATAATTATAATTACCTATAATATAATTATAATAAGGTTTAAATAATATTTTAAACCTTATTATAATTATATTATTATCACATATTATAATATTATGGAAGTTAAATAATTTTATTTTCCATTCGTCGTCTCGTCGGGGGACCGCTATGTAAAAAAACAGGTGTAGTCGCAGAATGAACAAAAGAATTTACTCTGAAAAAAAAATTTCTTATACCTAAATGTAATTCGTAATAATTAAGTACCTAGCTGTTGTTGTAAAAATCTATACTAATATTATAAAGCTGAAGAGTTTGTTTGTTTGAACGCGCTAATCTCAGGAACTACTGGTTCGAATTGAAAAAATCTTTTTGTGTTGGATAGTCCATTTATCGAGGAAGGCTTTAGGCTATATAACATCATGCTAAGCTCAATACGAGCGGAGCTCCAATCAATAATGTTTCAAAATCGGGGTGTTTTTTTCCTTTTGAGAGATTTCGCTGCGTACGCTGCGGAAACGGTTAAAGTTTCGCTAAAATTATGTATGACAGAATTGTTCCCCTTTAAAAGTTCTAAAAAAAAGTCCGCGACAGTATATGTCTATCTTTTAAGGTTGACTCACAATAACCTTTTTATGCTAACCAAATTTGTTCTAAAATTAAGCATTATTTGTGAGGGTGTTTTCATAAAGATGATATTAATCCTTATCCAAATAAATACGTTATTCATTACAAGCATTTAATTTAGAAGAAATTTGCCGCTTACATCATTTGATTTCAATGAGTATTTTAGAAGATATCGCAGTAATAAAATAATCAGCGCGCAATAATGATGTGTGGCGCGCTGCGGGCAGTCGTGAGGGGGAGCGCTCCTCCTTCTACGTAAATGAAGTCGCGGGTCAATTTTAGCGATATCCCAAAGTAAATATTCCACGTGGACGAAGTCGCGTGCAAAAGCTAGTACTTTATAAACTTAAGCGGTCCCCCGACGCGCGACGAGGCGACGATTGTAAAATAAAAATATTTCAACTTACATATTATTATATGTGATAATATAATTATAATAGGTTTAAAATATTATTTATTATTTTTTAGAGTTTATTTTTTGTGTTGGGGGGTTTTTTAAATTTTTATAAAGTCAACCATTTTCGAGTAATCGGCCTCCAAAGTGATTTATAAGTTGGTTCCCTCTGGCATTTCTAAATATAAGACTTAGAAACTTGCAATTTTCTATGCTGATAGATAATTTTTGATTTTATTTTAATTTGTCCTTTTCAAAGTAGATTAAAATATAATGGTTACCTTACTATATACTTTCAATATCATATAAGTATCACGATACCAAATTTCGAATCGATAGGACATATGGAAGGTAGTCAGATCCCTCAACAACTAGTTAGGTACCTATTAAAGAACTGATTATCTTCAAACAGGTGATCAAGTCATGGTTACCGTACCATGTTCTTTAAATAACACGATACCACGAAAACGTTGAAGTAACACGATACCACGAATCGATCGGACATAAGGAAGTTAGTCAGATGACAGATCCCTTCATCAACTAGAAAATAGCTGATTAGTGATGATCTGATGATGATGATGATGATGAGCTGATGAACGACTGAACAGACCTTAAAAAAAGGAACTGACTGTTGTATTCTTCAATATTATAATATAAAAATTAACAGATTTATGCTGCTTATTGTTGTACACTGTTTAGCTGTAAGGTTGACTTTTTGTACATTTCCTATTTGTTGTTATGTGTGTGTGTGTTTTAATTTTGTGCAAATAAAGAGTTTTCTATTCTATAATCTATTCTATTAGTTTTCATATTTTTCCCACAGTCGATAGGTCAAATAGGCATGTCTATGAGGTAGGTACACTAGTACGAAAATGTTCCTTCTAGTTTTGATGTGTACAGATTACATTCAACTTCATGTGGATAATCAAAATACACCAGAAGGCAGAAGTTTATACAGATAAGCCTTAACACCTAACTTTTATATATTTATTTTATATTTTACTAGGTATTATCATGTACTATTATATCTAGGTAACTTAGGAGTAGGAAGGAATCGCATTTTATTAAGTATATTAATATGAAATTGAAAACTACATATTTTTATTACAAAATTAAAGGCCAACGAGCAAATCCTCACAAACTTTTACATTTAAAATCCCGCCTTTTTAACTTAACACTGGCAAATAGTTTTAAGCCGTAACGCCATCAATAAAAAAAAGAGAAGAAGAAGAAGATTAGGCGAAGAAGAAGAAGAAGTTAGGAGAACAAGGCGTTGATTGTTTGTGTACATAAAAACTTAAAACTATTTTTTGTTTCTAAAACAATACTTAGTAAGTTGTTAATACTTGGTATAATCAGATTTACGTATTATGAGTTCTAATATGCCACAATTGTTTTAGATATTACCGATGAAAATGTCGAGGTATAGACCTCGTAGAACTGATGGGTACTCACCGGTACCCAGTGATGATAGTGGTTTCACAGATGCCCAGTTTGAGGCCCCACCAGAGAAGATACCATGGAAAGCCATAGCATTATCAGCGTTTCTATGTGGCGGTGGCACAATAACGTTGGTCGCTGGATGTCTCATTGCAACGGGCTATTTAGACAATAAACACTATGAAAAGATGTGGCCTGTAATTGTTCTAGGATTAATTATGATGGTGCCGGGTGCATATCACATGAGAATTGCTTATTGCGCCTTTAGAGGGTATCCAGGCTACAGTTTTTCTGATATACCTGAACTTGAGTAATATGTATAGTTAACATTAGATTGCTAAAATTGGACCATTACAAAAACTCCTTATTGTTACTTAAAATTCAGTTCAAAACATTCATTTTCGATTATTGGCTAAAATTTACTTTATGGACCGTAGAGTAGGGGGCTGGTGATTTTTTAGGTGATAGATATCATTATTAGGAGTAATCCTGCAAAGTTTCTAATTGCGCAAACGCATAGTTTTTTAGGAAAAAATTTAACAAGTTTCGATTATTTATATGCAAAAAAAAAAAAAAACTGAAATCAGGCTATAGCAGTAGGTCATACAGCCAGGTAGCATGCTGCCGGTCAAATTATGCCAAATTTAAAGTAAACTAGAGACGATTTTGGCGTTATTTACTATAAATTTGCAAACTAAAATGGTAGGATCGTCGTTTAATGCTCAATTTATCAATAATAATATCCTTTTAACACTCTTTATAAAAAAAAATTAAAAGGTTTTGAAACTAGTTGAAACGAAAGGCAAAGATCTTTATTTAACTAATAGATATATTATGTTTTTAAAATAATGTAAAAATTAGTTTAATAGAAAAATAAATTATGATAAATAATCTTGTTAGCGACGGTGCTGAAAGTAAAAAGTGATTCAAAAATCAATTTATAACTCAGAAATGAATCGATCAACCCCGACTCCACGTAGTACTTGTCTGTCAACCCCTAGAGTGTTATATTTAAGCCCGGAGGCGCGGAGGGAGGGTAGCCCCCGCCCGCCGTAACGAAAGGAGAAACCAGGACTCGCCGTGGCGGCGGAGGCTGGTCGCCGAAGGCGACCAAAAAGCCGGAGCTGCCTAAGGCGAGTGTTGGTTTCTGCGTTTTGTTACGCTAGGGCGAAGGGGCTGCATTTCCCGCAGCGCCGGAGACGTGACAGACTGACATTGACCCAAAAACCATCCCAAACAGTAAATATCATCTAAGAGAGAGTGAGGAGGGGGAGTGGTAAGGAGTCCGAAAAACCCCCACCCTCCTTTCACCACACCTCTGACATAAGTCTCGTAAACATACTATAAACACAGTCATAACCTCAAAATTTTAATCATTAACAACTTATAAACCGGTGGTTTCCTAGCCCTCTACGGAGTGGTACGGGGGGGGGGGGGGCAGGCCCCCCCCAAAATAGGTCAGAGCATAAACCCCCCCCTCCTCGTATCGAAAACACAGCTTTTGTAACAGTCCTAACCAAACATAAACTCAAAACTTCAACTGTAAATATCTTGGAAACTATGGGTTTGCGCGGGGGGGGAGTGGTATGGGGGGACTTACCCCTCCCCCCTCCTTCCCCCTCCCCCTCCCTCCTTCCTTAAATCGACGGTCCATAATGTAAATTTTTACCCGATTATTTTTATGCACTTTAAGTGTAATATTATAATTTATAAAAAAAAAATAGCTGACTTGACTGAATCTGAACTGAATGATTGAGTCATTGTGATATTTTAAAAATGATCTTGTAATAATATTTAGTTGATATTTTGTAGATATAAGGCTATTAGTTGTATCAAACACATTTCACGAGGTATACTTTATTGATGATTCATTTTAATAAATAATTTTTTATTATAATATTAAGGAATCACAAAAATCCACAGATTTTTCAATGAACAAAACAATAATATCTGCCTAGCTAAATTCATTGCACATATAGCCTATTTATTAACCCTTCTTTCCTTTCTTTTGTGTGAAGCTAGTTTGAGGGAGTGGCACTGAATGGCCAGTCTTCTTCAAATGTTCAAAGAGTTTATTCTTCGAAGGGAAATCCGTCTTGCACACAACACACCTAAGATTCACTGTGCTGCTAGAATCCTCAGTCTCGCTAGCTTTAGGTCGCACTGGTTTTCTGTCTACCACTTTCTTGCTCTTAACATTTCGTTGTACCTTAGGCAGAGCTGGTCTGTCTTTGGGAAAACCAGATTCTACAATAACATCATCCGTAGGAGTCGTACTGGACACTTCATACAAATTCTCCGTAGATGTTTGTGACTGAGATCCTAATTTAAGCGTTGCTTCTTTTTTAGCTTGTATCTGACTTTTAAGCATGTTAAATTTCTTTGCTTTACGGCAGCGCGATGGCCCCTCGATTTCGTTAAAGCTCATTTCATCATGACTATCATTCCCTTCGCTCTCAGGCATTGGAATGAATGATTTCTTTTTATTCTTTTTCTTCTTATGACTCTTAGGCAAGGGCTACAATAAAATAAATATTTTTTGAGTGTTAAATAATAAAGTGCTTACAAAAATGTAAAGTTAGTTTTAGTTAATATTTTTATAACAATACTGAAATTATTTTTTTAAACTGAACATTTATTATAATTTTAGTTCAAAATTGTTACCTGAACTTTGTCAGAATCATCACTGAGTGTCTCTCGTATATCATTATCTTCTATGTCCGACGTGGAGTTATTATCAATTCTCTCTGGTTCTCCATTCGTTTTACTGTCTTCATTGATTGGGCTTTCGTCATCATCATCTTCACCGTCTGATATGTCAATATTATCATCTAAGGTCATTTTTGCTACATTCTCCTTATGTTTTTTGCTATTTTCATGATTCTCGAAGGAGTTGATATTCTTAAATAACTTACTGCAAGCTGAACAGTACAAGTTTTTCAATGCTTGTTTAGGTTTAGCAGCAGACTTGGGAACCTTGTCGCTAACCTGCAATATGAACATGATCCTTCCATTACGTTTAAGAAGAAGTTATACAGAAAGCAATAATGCAATGGTTGAGGAAAGTAAAATGTTAATGTGTTATACTTATTTAGGAACAAAATTAACTATGAGAAGTAGTTTACCATGTTTATTTTTACTATTAGAAGCAGTTTATCAGTTAACTGGACATGTAATATATTATATTTTGCAACAATGCAGCTGACAACACCATTGAATTATAATTAGAAAAAAATACAATTGCAATCAAACTTCTAAACATTCATTTTCTTAAACTATACTGTTAACATTTTTCAGAATAATATAAATACTACCTAATATATTAATAAAGAGCCTCTCACTTATCAAGTGAGAGAAAAAACAAATATCCTGCCGAATTATCGAATTGTATACAATCAGATAATTTTTCATATTGAATAAAAAATTAATTGATTGGATTGAATAAAAATGCTTGATTGATTGATACAATCGAATTATATAAATATGTATATGTATACGAAGTATACAATATTTAATCGACCTTATTACTTAGCAATAAGGTTCAAAAGTGATTTTAGAATGTTCAGCATGCACAGAAGTACTTGTGTAAAACACGATTGAAATAGCAAGGCTCTTCTATGGTATAAATACGAATTTAAAATCAATTTGCAATTTATTCAATCACATATTGTGTGTGCTTAATTATTTTTTTTTAATAACTTACTTCTTCAGTTTTTGAACTCTCTTCATTGCTACTCTCCATACCACCCTCGCTAATAGTGTCATCATCTGATGAAATACCAAACTCTTCAGCTAATAGAGATTCAATCTCACTCAATTTCTTTTGGTAGTCTTCACTCTGTAGAAATGAAGATTCCCCTTCCTTTTTCTTCGCTTCCTCTATCTCTTTTTGCCTTTGAATTATCCTTTCTCTCCTTAACTGTTCAGCCTGTAAATATGTAAAAATAAGACGTAATTAGCAGATGGCAGCACAGGCGAGGTGTGCATACAGTGTGTCCCGACAGCTGTATCGGAGCCTTTAGTGGTAAAAAATATGGTATTTTTTATCGACAAATTGCCCCTCAAATTTTATTTTTCTCTCACGTTTGTAAAATGGCAGCCATTTTGTTTTTTGGTAACCAAGACCCGGGCTCTTGTACTAATTCGACCACCACTACTCATATAAATGTCCTAGGAATATAAAAACGGTCTCATTTGATAGCTAAACATATGGACAATAATTCACAACCACTATGTTTTAATTTTCTTCAAACATAAAAACAAAAAAGGGTAATTTAAAAAATATATAGGTAGTTTTTTGGTATATTTTTTTAATTATTTGCTTTTTGTGAAAAATCTAGGCCATTAACCTGCTTGTTTCTTATTTTAAAATGATAGAAGAGGATGTTTGCTAAAATAAAATACAAGACCCCTTTACTCTCAGTGCAATAGTTTAGAAGTTATAACCATTTGTTGGTATCATCTCAGGCCCCTGCCAGCCAGCCAGTGATCTTTTTCAAATTGTTATAACTACTTATCATTTGTTCTACAACAATAGAAGAGGATGTTTGCTAAAATAAAATACTAAACTCCTTTACTCTCAGTGTATGTGTTTAGTAGTTATAACAAGTTGAAAAAGACGAGCAGCTGGCCCTCCGACCTGACAAACCAATTCCATATTTTAAGTTAATATATACTAAATAGTACATTTGAAGTAATATTCGTAAGGGAAGCCGGTTTGTATGCATATAATAATATTGCCTAGCAGCATAATAAACAACAATCCTCCTTATATTGAGGGTATCCTCCCCTAGCCCTAATACAAACTAAAAGAATTTTTTTGTTTTGGGATCACCTAAGAAAACTAACATAATAGCATCATATCCTTTTCTTTAAATTGTCCCTCAGTTGTTAAAAAACCATCTGATTATAGTTTATAATATATAGAGCAAAAGTTACCTTAATCTTTTTCTCCTCTGCTTTCTCTTGTAAAAGCTTAGCATGTTCAATTACTCTTTTATCTTTTCTTCTCACAAAACTAACGAGTCTTCTAATCTCTTCATTTCTTTCCTTGCGGGCTTTTTGTCTTATCTTATTGTTTTCTTTCTCCATAAGTTTGATTATTCTACGATTGTCACCCTGTGATATTTGATGTTGATCTAACCATACATAACCTGAAAAATTGATTTGGTGCATTGAGATTTATTTTGAAAATAGTTTTAGTTTTTTAACATTACAAAAGATTATTTTTTTACAATACTAAAGTAGTACATACTTTTATTAGTAGAGAATCCCATCCAATATGCATAGAACTCATT
The DNA here is from genome assembly GCA_905404095.1 of Glaucopsyche alexis. Lineage (NCBI taxonomy): Eukaryota > Metazoa > Arthropoda > Insecta > Lepidoptera > Lycaenidae > Glaucopsyche > Glaucopsyche alexis. The sequence goes on from FR990059.1 coordinate 17,188,782, forward strand.
CACTTCTTCATAAGGTGTAGTAGAAGTTCCAAATTTGGGAATACTATTGATTTCCTCGGGGTCATCTAAAAAGTCAGCTTCTTCAGAAGCTAATTTGTTGAAAACCTATGAAAATTGAAAAGAAAATTACATCACAATCTTTAATATATTATATGCCATAAAAGATATACCATTTGTATAAAAACAACCTAATCAAGAGTTGTGTTAAATTTGGAGTAAACTCAATATAATAGTATGCTCCAAAGAACAGTATAAATACTAGTAATAAAAATTTTCAAACTATGACAACAGACTTAAATATCATTCTTACCTCAGCGTACACACCATAAAACCCTTCTGGATCATCTCCAAAGCCTTTGTAACATGAAGGACTAAAGTATGGGAATACATCGAGACTGTCATCGTCGTAAGAACTACCAGCACCCCGCAGTAGTTGCTCACGATGGTTGTCATACCTGGAAATGTTTTAAGTTGATAATATTTTACAACTTAGAAAGATTTTGAAGATATAAATCTTGTCTCATTAATGCTAATATACTACCAAGCTCTCTCCTGTGGGTCTGAAAGCACTTCATAAGCGTTTTGGACAAGCTGAAACTGCTCTTTCGCTTCTTGCAAATTGTCCAAGTTTTTGTCCGGATGCCACTGCAGCGCGAGCTTGCGATAAGCTTTTTTTATCTCTGTGGGATTCGCATCCCTCTCAATACACAATACTTCGTAGTGGCACTTCATTTTCTAGTTTAAACCATTATTTTTAGGTGAATTTAAACAATGTAACCTTTTACGGAATGTTGGGTAAGGTTTTTTCTTGTCACACACGTTGATAAAAATGATATACTTTATGTATATCCACTCAGATTTTAACTCGATTTATATACTATTTACTTTATATAAACCAATATTGTGATTCGAATATGAGATCAATGCACATTATCCACATACCGCACCGCGCACTCCGCTGCCGCAGCAGTTTTGACAGCTGTCAGCTGCATCTGGCTGGCTGGGAGCAATTTAATTAAAAAAATAAGCTTCAATGTCATAACGACAGCTCCAGAGACGTAGGTATTTATATAAAGTATTTTAAAAATAAAAATTAGTGTTATGGAAATTAGGGAAATAGCCCCTATTTCCTTTTTTTACTATCAGGAATACGAAATTATTTATAACTTCTCATTTACAATTATATTTATTATATAATTTTGTAACACCATATATAAAAAGCTACAATAATCATGAAAACCACGACGAACGAAATAATGTTAGCTTTTACACGCATTGTGTGAAAACATTTTACACTTTACATTTTTAAGGGCCATCACTTTTGCAACATACGCAATCACATTTACATTGCCCGCTGCATTGTTGCGGTTTTGTAGGTGATTTACGAGGTTTAATCCATTCTTCGTAAAATTCTTTTCTAGCACCAAGAGGCTCCATAGGCGACTTGCGACAATTCTCTATTATCCATTTTTGCTCGTTCTCTGAAGGAACTCTACAAAAAAAATATTGAATAGTGAATATCTACTTTTATTTAAGGTGGTTCGTTTCCTATACAAAAAAACAATGGACATTATTTAGGTAATTTCATACTATTACTACATATAAATTTATATGCACATCTATTTATTCTGCAATACAATTGTCGCAAAATATATTTAAAATACTTTATTTCACACAGATGTCACATAATTATTGAATTTTCGACAAAAAGTGACATAAGTTACAAATGTCACTTTTTGTCGAAAATTCAATAAAAATGTGACTTCTGTGTGAAATAAAGTATTTTAAATATACCTATTTTGCGACAATTGTATTGCAAAATAAATAGATGTGCATATAAATTTATGTAGTAATAGTATGAAATTACCTAAATAATGTCCATTGTTTTTTTGTATAGGAAACGAACTACCTTAAGTAATAAATAGGTAAGTTAAGAGAATCACTGACACCTAATTAATATCATGACTATCCTCACATTGAGAAGAGACCCGGGATTTCATCTGGTAACGCCTACTGCGGGTTGGCAGCGGGCTAACGTAGAATAGAATAGAAAACTCTTTATTTGCAAGCTCATAACAATAATAATAATTACAAAACCATAGGAACTTTACTAATAGGCGGTCTTACTCCTTACAGCTGTTAATACCTACAGACAACCCAAATCCAACTAGCGTACCTATAATAATTCATAATATTATCTCTGAAACTTCTCTAATTTTCATTCATCCATTACTTATGATTGTGAAGGAATTAAATAGGTAGTTTTAATATGAAAAAATTAAAGAAAGTACCTGAGAACAGCATGAATATTATCACTTTTATGTATCATTCCAGAGTTGTGACTATAGAATCCGTCCCCCGTGTCGTAATATCCAAGCGGTATCTCTCTTGTAGGCTGTTCAGCAGTTTGATAAGACTTGCCAGCCGGTTGTAGTCCGTTGTCGTGTTCTATGGTGAACCTGTCATAATTGTAAAGTGGTTTGTATACTGTATGTGGCATCCTAACCATTCAGCCTGCAAATCTGAAGTTGCGGCCTTGAAGCGGACTTGTAGGCCAGTGGCGTAGCGAGCCGAACGGAGTCCCCATATAAAAAAAATTTGGGGCCCCCCCAGCTCAAGCTCAAGCTAAAAATAATAGTCTAACTAACATTGTCGAATGATGGTTCGAAAGAATGACCGTGCATATATTTCTATGTAGATCTGGCATAAAGGATAAATAAAAAAGCTGATTGACTGATGTATCAACGCACAGATCAAACTCTTAAGGCTAGGAATTTGAAATTTTGCACACGTATTTCTCATGTGACGTAGGCATCCACTAAGGAAGGGTTTTTCAAAATTCACCCCCCAAGGAGGTAAAATAAGGGGATAAAAGTTTAAAATCCAATTTCACGCGGACGAAGCCGCGGATAATTAATGCTAGTAGGTATAATATATAATATTATGTATTATCCTCTATAAAGTTAGTAAAAATTCGAATCTCAGGGGCTAAAGTTTATAGAAATTCGAATCTCCAATAAAAATCGAAGAGTTTTCCCAGCGGGTTTAAAACCGAAGATGCTTTCAACAATGTACCTAGTCGCGAATTTCTCCGTAAAATGTTAGAAACTAGGAAGATACTATAAACGTGTATAAGCAATGTAATTTACTTAACTTTTGTTTGAATTAAATATATATTTGAGAATGTATCCCTTTTCACATATTATTTTTCATTGAAAGAATAATAATAGGTAACCGTAGATCCAAAATATGTCGCAATAAAACTAATTTCTACGTAGCCCTTACGTGTTCTTTGTTTTCTAGCTAATAACATTCTGGAGCAGACTGTAAATACAGTCCCAGACATATTGCACTTAATGCAATTATTAATTCATACTGTACGAGAACTGAGAAGCTACAGATTGCAGTGTGTAAGGAAGATAAACGACTTGTTACTGCACTCCCTGTCGGAAAATCTGTTTTCTTGTGAAACAAACTTATACCTACATCATCATCTTACTATAGTAAACTCGCATTCAAGTTATGGACTCAGGACCTTTAGCCAATGTGCCATCGCGATGACGAGGTTAAAGATCAAAATTGTATTGTATATCTAACTATAGGTACGTAAGTATCTTTGGTATATCGCGCCTAAGTGACAGCTGGGACTATATTATTATGATGCGGAATCCGGAATGCCGGAGAAAATTCAGAGCATTGAAAATAGAACTCTGAGCTAATACAATAGAGTTGGAAATGAAAGTGTCGAGCTGTCATATAATAAATATAACAATGACATTTTATTAGACACTTGTTTATTTATGTGTATAGTCCAGAGATATATTTTCAATGCTCTGAATTTCTTACGGATTCCGGATTATATTTATAGCCCCAACACTCCCAGCCTTAGCGATCTAATTTCGAAGATCGTCATACTAATTAACGATAGCATATGTTGGCCAACTCTCAGTGCTTAAAGTAAGAATGATCATTGAAATACTGTGTCTATAAAATATAATAATAATATTATCACCGATCGTGAACCCCTAAAGTCTCCACTTGAGGGGCTTGATAATGTGAGGAGACTAAATCTGTGGTTTACCATGATAGTTTGCGTATTGGCATATTTCACGGCAGTGGCGAAGGCTGATTCTCCTAGGGAAGCCCTAGCCTGTATAGTAGGTAAAGGATTTGGATGAGGGTCTTAAAAACGTTAGTAGTTCAAAACCCCACGCCACTGCTTCACGGGCTCTTTAACTAAGAGCTACATAAACCTTCATTGATATAAATTCTAAGGCTTTAGGCTGGGCCTATATTATACGGGATCTCCATCCAGCTTGAAAAAAACAGCGCTGCAAAAGAGCTCTGCGCAAATAAGTTGAAAATCGAACACACAACAGAAATTTAAAACTCTCGTGTGTTCGATTTTCAGCTCTATTTTATTTGGCCAGTTCTATTTTATTCCGGATAATATTATAATCACATGTTTACCGTCTGTCCGGCATGACACAGTAGCCAGAGTCAGGTTTGTACTCCGATCCGTCAGAGTAAACCAAAGTTTTCTCAACCAGTTCTCCTCTCCTCCATTTGGTACGCAGTTTGATGCCACTAGGGTATTTCAGGATGCCTTCACCGTGGAACATTCCATCTTCAAACTGACCTTGGTATATTGCTCCTGAAATAGGAGGAACGAAAATATGAGGAGTAAAAAGCGTCAAGTTGTATTTAGTCTTCGAAATACCTATACACTGTATATACGGGAATTACAGTTCTCAAATACTATCTGATAAGAAAGCCGGAAAAGATGTACCTTTTAGTGATGGCATCTACCTACATGCTCAGTCGGTTTTGGAGAAACCATAATATCTTTTCTATTCGCTTTGTAGTAAGTTAAATAGTCAAAGATTTAGTAGGTCCTAGATAGAAAAAATATTTAAAGATCTTCTGACTTCTCTTCTTCATAGGTGATCTTCAACGAAAATGATTTTCGCCTAAGATTGTATAGCGTGATGTTCCATTGCCTTTTTCAATAAATGGAAAATCCAAACCAGTAGTAGCTGAGTTTAGCGCATCCAAAATACAAATATATAAACTCTTGCGTTTTATAAGACTGAGATATTAGCATAGATCATAAAACATACCATTAGGAAAGGTATACGTCCCGTCTCCACTCATGCCGAGCACGTCCCAGGTACCGGAGTACGTGGACCCCGTGGGGAACCGCTCCACACGCGGGATGGCCAGGGAGTAGGCCCTGCAAGTAGTCATGTTAGGCTGACTGAAAACACATTTTACATAAATAAATAATCTTACCATCTTACCATCGGTATTCGGCTCGTTACACCAGTCAGGGGGCCTACCAGGACCATATTATGACAGCAGCGTAAACGTAGGGTCATTGTGGCAACAGTGGATCACCCTTTTTTTAAAATCACATAGCTCTGTAACTATACTAGCTATAGACGTAAAATTTTTATGAGAAAAAGGTAGGTTACTTGGCTGCATTTTGGTTAAAAAGATTTTTAAATACATTTGATGGTTTTTTAATAATAAATATTTCTTTAATAAAAGATTTTTGACCCACTGTGTCCTTAAGTGGGTACACAGTGGGTCAACCCTGAGGGCACAGTGGATCAGGAGGATATTGGAATAGAAAGAGATAGGTAATTTCTATTTTTTTTTATTAAATCCCTGTTTGAGGTTAACTTAATATAATAAAACTGCAATTTTATAACAAAAAACAAATTATTATTTTTTAAGCTATAAATTACAGCTTTTCTAAGCTTTTAAATGTGTTACATTTGAAAGCTAAGTACATACTTTATTAATGTCATAATGCGGCACAAGTTGCACATTTTCGATACTTGCGGATGATTTCGGCTTCTTCTTCGGCTGTGTAAGTCGTAACGCTGTAGCGTTAAAAATGGATTATTCTTTTCCCTTGCTACAACACATATCTTTTTTCCAGATGCAATTTCTAGAAGAGCTTCTTTCATGTTTTCTCTGGTGGTTAGGTACATATTTTCCTACATATCGGGCGTTTCTTTGGCATTCTGTAAAATAAAAATATAATGATTATAGTAATCATTTTCCTCGCAGTCGGTACAGTGGGTCGACCCCCTGTACCCATTTTAGAAATGACCCACTGTATACCACTGACGCCATTTTATTTTATGACGCAATAACAGAAATGTTTACTGTGACAATAATCCTTACTGTACTGTCAAATGAGGCCTTAATAACTAATTATTGCGTTAAAATTATAAATCAGGGGATAAGATTAATGGATACGGAACAAGGAAAGAACAAAACTTACGTATTTTTTTCACTTTTTCAATCTCAAATCACAATTGTTCTCTGTAGCGTGCACTACACTTCAGAGCGGCGAACTAACTGGAGTGGTAAGGCTTGTAGCCGAGCTCGAATCTACTGTGAAACAGACCCAACTATTGCCTTACTCTTTCTGTCCAATATGGTGTTGACTCAGTGTGCCCCTTTGACTCACTGGTGCCACAATGACCCTAATGATATCGAATGAATTTTATATGACTTTATCCATCTACCCTCTGGAAACATTTCTATTGTTACTTACCTACACTCTTCCCTGTGCGATTGGGCAAACTTGCGCATAAGTTCCTCCCATTGTGATATACGCCTGGAAGATAATAGCAGTGTTACTTTTTCAATCAAGATTTTCCAATGATTTTGGAGAAAATTCAATAGGGGGTCGTCCATTAATTACGTGATGCCTAAAGGGGGAGGGGGGCCCGAAAAAAAATCACCAAGTATCACCAAGGGGAGGAGGGGGTATAAGGAGGCATCATGTGTATTAATTTTCGAATCTAGTCTATGCATACCGAAATTATTATCGGTTGTAGATTCGTAGTGTTGTTTAAATACTTACAAGACAAATTACTCGTATAGTTTTTAATTGCTTAAACTATTCAATTAAATTGTTTTTTAAGTGAAAGTTTTTCTTCAAACATGACCTGCTTACTATGTAAAAAAATACACGTGATCTTAGGTGGGGGAGGGGGGTAGTATAAAACCTCACCACGTATCACCAGGGGGAGGGGAGGGGTCTAAAAAGTTGTTAAAAACATCACGTGATTAATGGACGGCCCCTAGGATGAAAACTGAATTTTAACTGTCGAAAATTTGCATGAAATGTCGCACTCCGTAGAAACGTATGAGCCGGTTAATTTTGATTTTGGCTTTGTTGACGTCACAGTTGACGTCATCGACCATGAAGATAGTCCTCAGTACCCCAAGCAGGAACATTTTGCGGTATCGTTACGTGTACGTAAGCGAGAAATATTGTATGAAAACCATGAAAGCGCCTCTAGGGGACGTAAAAGTAACTAAATTTTCATACAATATTCCTCTGAATATTTCTCGTTTACGTACGCGCAAAATGTTCCTGCTTGGGGTACAGATGGTCAATAGTCACGTTTTGTGCACTTCTTGGTACTCACTCAGATCTTTTTCTTTGCTCCATTGACATGCTTGGCGAATCTGAAACAAAAACGTCTGATTATATTCTTTTGCAATACCATCTTATCTACCTTGGGGTTAAAGGTTCAAATTGCAGTGCAATCATATTGTGATAAATTATTATGTAAGTAACAATAAAACTGTGAAACCAGATCTCTGTTATATTATATTGTAGGTACAGTCCGCAAATTGGTAAATTACTTATTATATTAAGTAACTCGATAAATAATTAGTTTGAGGTCCAGAAAGACGATCGGTTTTCTGAGCAGAATTTGACTGACAAAATGTGTGAGCTCCGTCGCCTAGTGGGTACTCTGGGTAGACCGTTTGGTTAGCACTCGAGAGAGTGCAGGTTCCAATCCCAGGTTGTAGCTTGTACCAATGAGACTTTTTCAGATCTCAAGTACATTATACGGACGCTCTAACGGTGGAGGAAAACATCGTGAGAAAACCCGCACATGGTTGGCCCCAGACGTATTGACCAGTCATTCCTCTGGACTAGGCTGACTATGTTGTGAGAATGCCATATCTGCTTGGGCAACTATACGACATTTAAAAACCGACTGTCCCAGGCACTACAGTATTTCAAGAGTGGTTACTCGGAGAATATAACTGTATAAATCAACCATTAACAGATGAAAAGGCCTAAGTTTATACTTTATACTACTGTAAATAAATTGAGGTATTAACTTATCTATGGAAATAAAATGATTTGAATAAACCATCATAAGCAAAATTACAATACGAGAGGTGAGAGCAACTTGATTCTTAAGGGAGACTAGGTACACTCAATTCACAGAGTCTGTACGGGCAATAGTCAATGCCCACTTTTACTGTAGTTATGTCGATTGTCGGTAGTATACGACACCAGCAAACTTTTTTAAGTGAGTAGAGTCGTGCGTGCGAATACAAAAATGGTAATTTTAGCTTTTAGTGGTCTAATAAGCAATAAGTGAAGGTTAAATCAACATTTTTTTAAAATAAAAATAGCATAGTAATTGTATGGCGATTAAGTGTCCCTTATATAGGGACACTTGGTACAAGACCCTGTTTCTAGTTTTAGTAGGTAAAGTATTTGTATTTTTCTCACTGATATTCCGTTTGCTGTCACAGATTCTTGTCTGTTGCCAGACTAAATCAACGTATTCTAGTTTTTATTTCAAGTAGGACCTACATGTCGAAAATAAGTACTCTATAGCCAGAATAAAAACCGGCTCATATATTTCTGACTACTGCGCAACTATTCATGAAAAATTTCGGCAGTTAAAATTCAGTTTTTATCCAATTGCATTTTCTCAAAAATCCATTTGACTTACTTTTGAAAACTTCGTACAAAAATAACGAAATAATTAGTAATAACTTGACTGCAGAACTCTATTCTGCGCAATAGCCAGAATAAAAAAAAACAAAAGGGGAGACCTAGTGTCCCCAGTCTCCCTTACACACAAGATACCTACACGGTACACCACACAATGTTAAAAATATAGCACAAGTACTTTAGCGAACATGACTGTACCTAGCAGTATACAATTAATTTTGCAACAGCTTGCTGTAAAAGTAGGTACAAAGACATAAATCCAGGTAAAAGTCGCCACGATTCGTTGTCACGAATCGAGACTAGACGTGTTGATGGGAATCTATAAAACACTATCTGCAACATTTGTCGGTACTGGGTACTCGGTAATACAACTTTAATTAGGTACAGTTGTAACCGGATTATCGTTACCTCGGACCTCAGTTACGAATTCGAGATTATCCGGCGTCCGGAAAACTAAAAAGGTTGCTAAAAAGTGTACACTTTACTGTAAGCTTCTTATGCTTCTTAAGTAAATCAGCAGCACTATATTAAAGCCAATCTACACTAATATTACAAAGAGGAAAACTTTGTTTGTATGTTTGTTTGTAATGAATAGGCTCAAAAAGTACTGGACCGATTTCAAAAATTCTTTCACCATTTGAAAGCTACATTATCCACGAGTAACATAGGCTAAATTTTATTTTGGAAAAAATAGGGTTCCGTAAGATATTTGGGTTTTTCGGACACAAGGTGTAAAAAATCAACCAGAAAAGTTACTTATTTTGCGTACGCTGCCTAAACTATAAAAGATAGAACCATAAAATGTTCTAATTAATTGTAGATCTTATAAATATCTACAAAAAAGTCCGTGACACACTATACCTAACTATATCGAGTGAGGCACAACAACCATTTTTATAATTAGAAATCTTGAATTTTTTTTGGACTACATTTAAATGCGTTTATTTTACTCATGCTATTATTCCTTATCAAAATAAATCACTAAGTACAGTTTATGTAGATAATATTTGGTCTTTGAATAATTAAAATTGGATGTTTGGTTTTGAAGTTATGGCGAAATTAAAATATTACGATTTCTGCTGCACGGCCCGTTGCGCGTGCGGGAGGGATAGATCTATGAGTAAGGTACCCGCAGTTTAAGTATCAGTATTGTACCCGTGCGAAGCCGGGGCGGGTCGCTAGTTCTATTATATAGACGACCTCTGTGGCTCAGTTGGTTGAGCGTGTCAAGCCGGGGGTCGCGGGTTCAAATCCCGCCGAAGGAACAAAAAGTTTTTCTGTGTTCCTGGGTCATGGATGTGTATTAAATATGTGTATAATATAATAAAAATCTTAAATATTATCCCCCTTACTAATAAACGCTGTCATAAGCTTGGAATAGTTAAACAGTGTTTTGTCTTCTTCAATCGAATTAAAAATGTCACTTGTGTGACGGGAACAAAACATAGTATAACTATTCAAAGCTTATGACAGCGTTTATTAGTAAGGGGGTAAGTGTATAGTATAAAACTATTAAATATATTTCCGTTGTCTGGTACCCGTAACACAAGTTCTTCGAGAACTTACCACGGGTACAGATTGACGTGGTGTGAAGCGTCCATAGATATTATTATTATTATTATTATGTAGGTACTTAAAAATATAAAACTCTTTATAGTGCGATTCAAATGAGAATAGGATCGAGTCGGCGCCATATTGTGACGTCATAGCTGTCAATTTTACCCAATTGGGTACCCAATTAGGTAGGGTGAGCAAAAAAAGTTGTTTTTCTTTTCATATAATTTATTAACAAAATTGAGTGAAAAAACTGTAATCTGAATCTAGCTCTTCAATTTCGCTCATCTCTGTATTACTGTCCGAGTAGTCATTGTCGTCTATGTAACACAGCGCCTCGTTTACTCATTTTCGAGCAAAATGAGTATGACAATAACAAAAACAATATAATTTTGGCAAGTTGCCTTGCACCAACAATGAAAAACAATGTTAATTTATGATTTTAAACACGAATTATGAATATGTATTATTATAATTAAATATTTAGATAATTTAAGGATATTATTTAAATTCAATGTAAGACTATTATTCCTCTTCTTTTATTTATGGCAATCGCGGTTGCAAAGGTTTTGCACCATTCTGCTAGTGTCCAGTATATAAAGAATTATTTGGCAAATAAGTTTTTCTGCTAACCGTACTTTTCAAGTGACATTTGACAGATAGAGGTCATTGACGTTCCTATTCTCATTTGAATCGCATTATATCAGCCTAATCCAGTGCTACCAACTCTTAAAAATTTCTCCCCAAACTTCAGTTAAAAGCTCATTAAATCGCAACAATTTAACTTGAAAATACCCCCATTTTATGTATGATGCTATAAACACCACATTTTTCAATTAATAATGATAAACGAATAATAAAAAATAATATCCTGTTATATTCTGTCCGTTATTCTGTCTCATAGAAATAGTTCCAAAAGTCTATTTTCTTTACTTACTTAGGTTGACTTTTCAAATCGCTTGTTGATATAATAGTTCAATAGTTAAGCTATTGAACTTTTATATCAACAAGTAACAACTAATTAAAAATAAGTAAATAAAACCCCCAAAATTACCCCTAAAAATTCCTTTCCCCTAGAAAAGTAGAGATTTTCCCCATAAATTTAGGGAGCCCAGTGCTGCCAACTTAGGGGGAAAACTCCTATGTTGGCAGCACTGGGCCCGAATGAATCCAATATAAATAATATGTATAATATAAATTCTGAATAAATATTCTATAAAAAATACACAAAAAAAAGTATGAAATAAATCTTATTTTCTTAATAATTCCCATTTTAAAATCGACTAAACTTTTAATTACCTATGTCTCTACACAATCTTCATTATTTTGAAGCCGGTACTAGCCCAAACAATATCCTTATAAGTCATTATTTTATAGAGCTCACATTTAAGTTGGCTGGTATTTACACAGCTGAACGTATAACCGTCTTTTGGAAGTCGGTTAAAAAGCTGGCTGTACTGCTAGCGGTCGGTTTCACGACACAACGCCTGCTGCCAATTTTGACAAAACAGCAATGCTGAATAATTCGGCATTGCTGTTTTTCCAAAAATCAGCCAAAAAATAATTACCATTTATGATTATCAAAAATGGTAAAAACCTAAAGAGAAATGTCGCCAACTTTGTATTCAAGACGGTGTGCGTTCGGTCATGGTCAAATACGTCGCCTGCATACATATGTGTCAGCATGTCAGTGAAATTGAGCTTATAAGACATTCTCCGTGTTAGCTCTGGGACGTCCTGTACACGCATCCGGCCTTTATCTACTTTTGCTTTCGGATTATCCAAGTATTTATCTATACTTCTATACTATCTGTACTAGTCTATACCTAGTCTATAATAGTATAATAAAGAGGAAAAGTTTGTTTGTTTGTTTGATTGTTTGTATCGAATAGGCTCCGAAACTACTGGACCGATTTTGATAAAATTTGGCACAAATGTAGAGTAGACGACGGCATTCAATTTTCAAATCGGTTTCGTCATATTTGCCGTCATATTTACAGACAAACAATGACAGTCTTTCTTTTGTCTTTGTCATTATCGATCCTCGAATAATATCGGTTAATGAGAAAACGCTCAAAGTACCACTTAGAATGCAATTAAGGACTTCACGCTAAATTACAAAAATTATATGCCTTATAATTTGCTGAATGTTATTTTTAATAAAAATAAACATAGTTGTAACATTTAAAAATAATTATTCAATAAGTACTAGATGTTGTCCGCGGCTCTGCCCGCGTAAATACAGTATCCCACGGGAAGACTATACTTTTTGTGATAAAAGTAACCTATGTTCTTCCCTGTGGTCTACTCTACATAGATATATTAAACTAAAAAGAGGCTACTCTATATATTCTGTACCTTTCAAAAAAAAAAAAAACGGACCAATGCAAACAAATCTATCATCTTTATAATACTAAAATAGAATTTTAGAATAGAGCTTGGCTCTCGACCTGGAGGTCGTGGGTTCGTTTCCCGCATTGAAATAACAAAAAATGTTGTTTCCAAGTTTGGTTAGCACAATGCAGACTGATCACCTGATTGTCTGACAAGAAAGATGATCCATGCGTCGGATGGGCCTGCGCCTGATCTCTCGCCAGTCGTGTCGGTCTGTCCGTCCCACTGGGTTTCGAGAGTAAAGGAAGGGACAGCGCTCTTATATTATGTACTGCACACATACTCAGGCACTATAAAATAACTGCTGTGTAGCTGGCCTGGATTCAATGAAACCGGCCACCGTCACCGAAATCGGTGTGGGGAGCTAATTATAGAATATAATATTATATTATTTGTATCGTGTGTACCTACCTTGTGCTGTTTCACTGGAAAATAATAATTGTAAAATGTTTCCAGCGCCTATAGCCTTTGCAAAGAAATGTGTTTTATTTTATAATTTTGTCTAACTGTAAATAAAATCTAGACATTTAGATGACAGAAAAAATTTGGATCATGAATAGTTTTTTTTTTACTGATATATAATTCGTCTATAGATCGTGAATCTCAAGGGTCATGAGGAAAGTTAAACCAACAAATCGGTGTTGAGATAATTATACTTTTGGTAGTGTCATACAAAGAGAATATAATCACTACGTCATAGATTACAGATTAATTAATAGTTAATAGTTACGAAGACACCATTCGCAAATCTAAATTCATATGGTGTTGTATTATTGATCGAAGTTATAGGTAGGTACATAAATTAATTATTAATGTCGGCAACACTACAACGTCCAATAAAGTTATACATGTTCGTACAAATGAAACATTTTTCACACAACCAGGTTCGTTCACCCAGATACAATACAAACACAAACAAGAAACGGCCAAGACTGTCCTCACATTGCATTCGTAATTAGTACCACACTCGATTGTTCACGATTCGTTCCAGAGAAAGTCCCTTTATGTATCGACAAACTATCGGAAATATCATTTTCACTGCATGTCGTCACTAAAACACATTTACGGCTATAGAATTTTCATGCAAGTGTAAAACTATATTTGCACACCTGCATAAAACATTTTGTCTGTGTTTGTAAACGTACAGAAGTGTGGCTTATCCCAGTGGGGTAAGATTTAAAATTGTTTGTACGAGATATTTCGATTTCCAAACCCATAGATTCATATTGAACTCTTTCCTTTGTCTATGTCTCCATGTGAAAATGAATTCACTAGGAAAAACAGAACACAGATGTTACAGCCAAGTCTTTATTTTTAAAATTTTTAATTGAAAATGTTTAACTGTTTTGTTTAAGCATCAAATTTACTAAAATAGGTAGGTACGTATGTTTGTGAGGATCTTTTGAGGAAATCGTTGAATGGATTTGAAAGAATGAGATTGGAATTGACTAAACTCTACAATTTACATATAGATGTACTATATTAAAAAGAGTAGGTAATCAAAATTATCGATACCTAGGTATTAGACTATCTCGGCAAAACCAAGTCGCTGGCATTTTCCAATAATTAATAGCTAATTAAAAAAAGAAAATAACATATTCATATGAAAAAATTAAAACTTTTAGGGACAAAGGTCTGTGTTTAATCTAATTCTGTTCTAATACGTACTTCTCACCTAATTTAAGGCAGAACGTGGCCATGAACTTCCGAGGGTACTAATAGGTTTTATTTGTCTCCGTCTTAGTTGGTATATCCTTCGCGTTCGTTATGAGAATTAATTAAGAATTTATACTTTGCATCGGTTGGTTTGAAACCTAAGTTGAGCTATGATCTTCTATACACCGTATTGTTATATTATAATAACAAAAAGGAAAATTCAAATTCGTAATTCGATAGTGAGCATGATAATAATATACGAATTACGAATACGTTTATGTTAGGAACTCATCTGTGTTATGTTAAAGCTAAAAGGTTAAAGTCCCAATAAGATATGGTTTCGCCAGGCAGTCTCAAAATGCATTTGGCAAATTTTCTGTTTTTGTTTATTCCAGGATAATGGATGTTTAAGATAAATCTGTAAATCTTATCCAAATACCTAAAGCTTTAAGCTAGCAAAGACGTACCAATTAGGGGATCGAAAACCGGTCATATTTAAAAAAACCGGGTTTTTCGGTCCCAGCCATCTTCAAAACCGGGTACCCGGGTTTTTTCGGGTATTTCGGGTTTTTTGTTGATTTTGTAGAATTTTGTTAGGAATGTACTAAAATTTACTTTTATCAGCTGCTTTCTGTTGTTACAACGTAATACTGGTAAAATGTGATCCCACCATAAACATTTTCATGTAAAATAATTAATAACTTCACAAACTCTACACCTTAGTCAAAATACGTTGCCTGACGAAATGGCCAAGTCACATAATTTGACTAAAGTGTAGAGTTTGTAAAGTTAGGCTTGTAGAGTTAAGGCGTGTAGAAACAGAAGTGCCTTGCCGGCCTTTTAGGAGGGAATACGCTGCCTTCTTGAAGGTGTGCAGGTCCTAATGGTCCGGAAATACTGTTGGCGACAGTTCATTCCAGAGTTTTACAGTGCGCGGCAGAAAGATTCGGGTAAAGCGCACGGTGGAGGACTGCCACTCATCAAGGTGATGAGGATGATAAATATTTTGTCCGTTGGAACGGTGGCGAAAAGTTGCAGCAGGTATAAGTCCGAACAATTCCTCGGAGCACTCCCCGTAATATAACCAATATAGGATGCAGAACGATGCTCATCTCTATGTAGCTCTAAGGAGTAAAGCTTGTTTGAAATATTGTGCGAGCGGCCCTTCGTTGGATACGATCCAGAGGAAGAAGCTGGTACTTTAGCGCTCCTGCCCAGAGATGAGAACAATGTGAGGCCAACTTGCGCCTTATAGAGTTGTAGGCGTTGGACCGGATTGAAATACTGCTTTGACCTGTTCAGAACACCAAGCTTCTTGGAGGCTAACTTGGCCTTGCCCTCCAGATGATATCGGAACTAGACCTCGCTCGATATGCTAACACCAAGTATTCCAATTTCCAATGTTGGAGGAGACAGTTATGGGTATGCTTTCAAAACGAGGACATACGACCATCGGTAACTTATTAGCGATGAACGCGCAAACTTGTGTCTTAGAGGTGTTGAATTGGACTAAGTTTACCCCATTCAGAGATCTTCTCCAATGAAATCTTAATTTGAGAGACAAGTTCGTTTCGACTCTCAATGACGTTTTGCCGAGAGATGTTTGGGCGACCTGTATATAAGGCATCATCCGTACTGTCGTCATCACATATTATCATTGATATGCAGTATGAACAGGCGATAGCACACCAAAGTTGTCTACCAAGATGCCAGGACTGTGCCATAAGAGCAGTTGAACCGAAAAAGATGCGTTAAGACCGGTGCCAATACTGGAGCGCACATTTTCAACACAATGGGACGGATTCCGTAAGGCCCACTCGACTTTTGGGTATCATGGGAATGGAGAGCAATTCGCACTGAGCGCTGATGGAACCGAATATTATATTATACCAAGTTATGAAGGTCCAAAAAATCGACGAATCGCTTCGACAAAAAGGTAGTCTGGTAGTGCACTTGCTCTTCGCTCACTCGTCCTGGCGGGGCGAGGGCACTACCGTGCCCCCAAATGTACTACATGCAACATGAAAACATTATAACTATTATTCTAAAATTCTACATTGACAATCACAAGCCACTATAACGTTCGGTTTGTGACTGTAACTGTTATAAACTGTTGTAGAATTTCATAATAAAAAAAACTTGAAAAAAACCGAAAACCGGTTTTCAATATTTTGAAAACCGGGTTTTTTTGTAGGCCCGAAAACCCGGGAAAAACCGGGTTTTCGGTTTCGGGTAAAACCGGTCTCGATGCCCTAGTACCAATTATTTATAACAGTAAGACGCAACATTTCATTTTACGAAATGATCTCTCGGATTGCTCAAAGATGATGCCCGGGCAATTTACAAGATTGCCCAATTCCCTTAACAATAGGAACCCTACGTTTGATTGGCAGATTGCGTCCACAAATTATCACCTTATCTCTCTTATCTTGCTTCATAATTGTAGTCTATACATTGAATGTAGATTACCAATTCTCCATACTCCATAGTACCTGAGGTCATTTTATTATTGTCTGTGGATAATGATCCAAATGATTGAATTACGTATAGTGATAACTACCTCTTTTTAATATTATAACTTATTTTATAATTATTTTAATATTACTAACCTCTTTTTAATATTATATATCTATGATTACGTAAGTAGAAACCTAATAATAGATTTTGCAGGTATTAATTAAACTTTACATGTAATCAATATTATATTGTGTTCCTGAATAATCTTGAAAGCTGGATTTTTTGAAGAGCTACATGAGCGTGTACAGCGTTATTTAATATCTTCATCTTATCTTATCTTACTTCTTACTAATATTATAAATGTGAAAGTTTGAGAGGTTATATGAATGGATGGATGTATGGATGGATGTTTGTTCCTCTTTCACGCCAAAAATACTGAACGGATTTCGATGAAATTTGGTATTGTAGTAGTTTTGGCTCTGGATTAAAACATAGGTTACTTTTTATCCCGGAAAAATACAATATCCCCGCGGGATATCCGATATTATATTTACGCGGGCGGCGCCACGGGAAATATCTAGTTGACAATATAAATATATGGTAACAAAAGACAGGAGCAGGCTGAAGCCCACAAAGCCATATGGTAGCTATACGGCCCTGACTACAATATTATTATTTAATCTTGATTAACTAAATTACAAGTTAAGTGTACCAATATATAAAAGTAATAACGCTACACATAAAGAAACAAGCGGTAACCAAGCTCACTAATCCCAGGTAAGTAAGCTTGAGAAATAGCCGCGATATATTATGGGAATACATCTGTGCTCCCTGCTCACTACACGCTCTTTTATTTGCTAAATAATATCTTCTAGGCCATCGTTTCTCAACTTTTTTTGCACGAAAAAGCCAAAAAGTTAAGTAAAACGACGTCTTGCGACCCCGTCACTATTAAATTATAATATTATGAACCTACAACTAGTAGGTACTAGCGCGCTTTTTTTATCAGATATAAGTACGTTGTATTAGTCTTTATTAACCTCGACCCCCCCAAGGGTCGATAGTCGCGACCCAACGGTTGAGAAATGATGTTCTAGAAGTCGTCCTGTGGTCGAAATTCACCCGTAATAATTCAGAACTTTTTAAGGGTTCTTTTGCTACTTAGATAGAAAAAATAAAAATAAATTAATGTTGTGAGTTCAAGTGACAAATTGACAAAAGTCAACACTACTAACAAAAATGTAGAGCTATCAAACCAAAGTATCAAACCTTGAGTATAGAAGTCTTTGTATCAAACGCACATTAGTGTTTATATTCTGAGGTAGGTGGAGAAGGTGTGTGTTGTTATTAATCAAGCTCTTTCATTCTCAAAAGTTAAATTTCTCGCAAATCTACACCTAAATCGTCGTATCGTAAAAAGTGACCTCTTAATATTTTGAAAAAACCTATATGATAATACACACTATGGTGTAGGCGCGAGAAAAAAAATTACACCTTTTTACGTTCGAGGTACCCCAAATTTTATTTTTTGTGATTTTATTTTAGCACTTTGTAGTTTGTCGACGTGGTGAATACATATTTGCATGAATGATAAACTTTACACGGATGCCTATGTGGTATCAATGCAAAATTTCATCTTACTAGCTCTAACTGTTTGGACGGTGAGCAGAAGGTACCGTGCAAACGTCCAAATACATGACGAAACTATAACATTTCAATGGACTATAAAAGATTTGACTTTCGAGACGTGAACCACGGAATCCTAAAAAACCACACAACGTGACAGCTGCTCTTACAAGGTAAGGCGTAGTTTCGTTTACATATACTGTGTGCGTAACACTATACAGTAATTACACGGCGAGGCGTAGTTTAGACCGCGGCCCTTAGATATAAGGTCTCCAAAAATCAATTACGGATACTTCAGGCACATGATCGATGCACTGCTTATGTAAAGACGTTTGGGCAGAAAAATAATTGTCATACTCAAACTAAAAACTCATCTCATGTAGGTATGGGTGACTCTCCGCAAAATGCGAACTCGCCCATATAAAGTTTTTAGTACGGCAATTATTTTTCTGCTCAAAAGTCTTTAAATAAGCAGTAGATCATATGTCCGAAGTGTCCGTAATTGATAATACCGAACCTTATATTATATATGTCACCGTAAAATTGTAAAAACCGTTAGATTGTAATATTACTAGAGATATTATAATATGCTGACAGATTGTCAAATACAAATTTCTCCATACATTTGTATGCATTATTTTTCGTTATAATTATTATTATAAAAAAGCAAACAAATATGGCGGCGCGGGGCACATACCGTAGATATAACCAATAGGCACGGTAAATATTACAATATAACGAAAAATAATGCGTACAATTGTATGGAGAAATTTGTATTTGACAATCTGTCAGCATATTATAATATCTCTAGTAATATTACAATCTAACGGTTTTTACAATTTTACGGTGACATAATATGTCACCGTAAAATTGTAAAAACCGTTAGATTGTAATGTATATTATACATTATCTCTTTTTAGATTGGGTAATATATCTACACCGAGGCCTCACTGTGTGGTTCGCAGATTCACAAAATGTAAGTCTAGCTGGGTCTGCTTAAATTTCCTTGCGTGTTTACTATTAACTCCTGATAATTTTGGCAATTTATATATATAACAAAATGCTCAAACCCATTTTTCCGGGATTAGCTACTAGATATAAATTACAGACCTTCATTATGTACCAGTTAAGTAATTTTGGAAGGTTCACAAAATATATTTATAAGTTTCGTAGAGCTATTTACCAATTACCAGCACAGAATATCCAAATCACAGGTTTTTTTAAAATTAATGTTTAATGCGGGTGCCTGAACTGATTTTCTAATTACACCATCATCATCGTCATATCATTATGTAAAGTGAAAACTTTTTGCCCCTTTTTACGAAAAATTATGCAAGCGGAGGAGTATGGAATTTGGCACAGTTAAAGTTTATGTGGGGGAAGGTGTGCAGAAAGCTAATATCTTTCTAATACTTAAAAATACATAAAGATATTAAAAATTAAGTCACGCGCACTATCTTAGATTAATAACTCATAGACCAGTGCCGAAAAGTTTTGAAACAAAATAAATTTATAGTAGGATGAAACCCATTGGAAAAGGAAGAGAATATAACAAAAATAAAAGGAAAAAATGATTTATCGGCGATTTGAGGTCGGTAAGTGAGGGGGTGAGTTTTTAAGGGTAGAAAACGGTTTATCTCGATTTCCAGCAAAACTAAAAGATTTCCTATGGAAAAAAGTCAAATAGCATAGTTGTAGGTAATAAAAAGATCTACAACTTTTGTGTTTAAACTTTTTTCATATAACCTCAAAATTTATTTGAAAAATTAAAATAATCAAGTCTGGTTTTTATTTTTATCTTATACTAGCGACCCGCCCCAGCTTCGCACGGGTACAATACTGATACTAATACTACAGAATGTCTTTAAACCACTAACAAAACGGGCGAAATCTAGTCAAAACAAACAGAAACAAATTAATATAGGTACCTACTAAAACTCAATGAAATAAGTAGGTGGGTATACTTTTATCGTATGAAATACCATAGATCTAAACTCCCCCCGCACGCGCACCCCTGCCTTGGCGACGCCCACTTCGTAACGGGCCGTGCAGCAGAAATCGTCATATTTTAATTTCGCCATAACTTCAAAACCACACGTCCAATTTCAATCATTCAAAGACCAAATATTATCTACATAAACTGTACTTAGTGATGAAATAATTTATTTTGATAAGGATTAATAGCATGAGTAAAATAAACGCGTTTAAATGTAGTCCAAAAAAAATTCAAGATTTCTAAATAAAAAAATGGTTGTTGTGCCTCACTCGACATAGATAGGTATAGTGTGTCGCGGACTTTTTTGTAGATATTTATAAGATCTACAATTAATTACACCATTTTATGGTTCTATCTTTTATAGTTTAGGCAGCGTACGCAAAATAAGTAACTTTTCTGGTTGATTTTTTACACCTTGTGTCCGAAAAACCCAAATATTTTACGGAACCCTATTTTTTTCCATAATAAAATATAGCCTATGTTACTCGTGGATAATGTAGCTTTCGAATGGTGAAAGAATTTTTGAAATCGGTCCAGTACTTTTTGAGCCTATTCATTACAAACAAACAAACAAACAAACAAACATACAAACAAAGTTTTCCTCTTTATAATATTAGTGTAGACAAAAGAAAAAAAATCACGAAATTTAGTGATAACTTACCTTTTTATGTCCCAAATACACTGTAATTTTTTTTATTTCAAAAATGTCTTTTTTCACCGTATTTCGACTTAATATCGAAAAATTAACCCTAATTTTTAATCGAAAATTCTCGCGTCAAAATATTAGCTTTTTTAAAAAAGTCGGTGGGCTTTTTGATCGTTGAAATCTGTTCGACCACAAGGCAACCTCTAGTAAGCTATAATTGAGTTAAGCCAAGATAAAACTAATAGAAAAATACTGTGTATTCCATATTTAAAAGTCGTAAATATTCAAAATAGCGACACAGCAATCAAAGTTGTCGAATAGAATTGTTAGTTGGAAAAAGTGCGATCACACTGCGCAACAAAAGTTACAGTACAAACTAGAATCGTAACTGAAAAATATTTCCATACAATTCTGAAGTCCAATATAGGTTTGGATGCAATTTGTAAGAAATTTATGAAACTGCTAGCTGTTGCCCGTGGCTCCGCCCGCGTAAATATAGTATCCCTCGGGAACACTGTACTTTTTCGGGATAAAAAGTAGCCTGTTTTAACTGCTACCATACCAAATTTCATCGAAATTCGTTCAGTAGTTTTAGCGTGAAAGAGTAACAAACATTCATCCATCATCCATCCATCCTCACAAACTTTCACATTTATAATATTAGTGAAATTAAAAACTAAAAAGAGTTGGACCTAAAAAGAAAAACTATAAAAAGTAATATTCAATTCGTACCAGACGTTTCGTCTTTCGGACCAAATGATATCCGAAGCCGTCCGCCTCGGAAAATCGTCTTTCTGTAATTGTCGCTTAAGCTATTTTGATTATTATCATTTATCGGGACATTTAGCGTCCCGATCAGGTTCAAATCGGGACGCGTCCTCAGACCCCTAAAAATCGGGACGTCCCGCGCAAATCGGAAATCACACCTGGAAATCCTAGCTATGACGTACAATGTTGAGAGATGAAATGGTCAATACAAGAAAAAGTTACGCCATCTTGATTTCAAATGTCAAAATGGCCCCAAAAAACCCCAAAAGTGTGGCCATTTAAGAGCATTGATTGGCGCGCGACTCAGATTTTACGAAAAACGCTACTTTTCAAATGCGTCTATATCTAACAAAAACTGGTTATTCTGATTTTTACATGTAGAAAAACACTAGAAAATATTGTATTCTAATTTTTCACTTATCATTTTTTTTAAAATAATTTCAAACTTTTGAATAAAACTGACAAAACTAACCAGAAGTTTTTACAACTTTAGGTTCAGGGGCAATTTCAAAACATATAATAGCTAAAACCGCTTACATTTTTAAAAACAAAAAATCTTTACAAACTTGTTGGATCCTCTTCTAGATTATCTATTTGTTAGATTATTTTTATACACGTTTCTATCTCATAAAAATAAAATTTAAAGAATGCGAAATTATCAGGAATTATAGTTATTTAAAATGATGATATTTATGTATTTTACTTGCTCCTTTTGTTTCTTACTTACATAATCTATGAGAAGAACCTTTTATCTTTAATATGCTATTTAAATTTTTAACTTAATTAGTTTGACGAGTTTTATATGAATTTTTAAGACTACTAAATAAATCGAGGCGCACGAGCGTTTACAACAGTATATTTGTATACTGTTGTAAATTAGTTAGTTATATGTATACTGTTGTAAATTAGTCAGTATAATTTAGTTAGAAATTTAAATAGCATATTAAAGATAAAAGGTTCTTCTCATAGAGTAAGTAAGAAACAAAAGGAGCAAGTAAAATACATAAATATCATCATTTTAAATAACTATAATTCCTGATAATTTCGCATTCTTTAAATTTTATTTTTATGAGATAGAAACGTATATAAAAATAATCTAACAAATAAATAATCTAGAAGAGGATCCAACAAGTTTGTAAATATTTTTTGTTTTTAAAAAATGTAAGCGGTTTTAGCTATAATATGCTTTGAAATTGCCCCTGAACCTAAAGTTGTAAAAACTTCTGGTTAGTTTTGTCAGTTTTATTCAAAAGTTTGAAATTATTTTAAAATAAGTGATAAGTGAAAAATTAGAATACAATATTTTCTAGTGTTTTTTTACATGTAAAAATCAGAATAACCAGTTTTTGTTAGATATAGACGCATTTGAAAAGTAGCGTTTTTCGTGAAATCTGAGTCTCGCGCCGATCAATGCTCTTAAGGGGGGACAGTTTTTGCCTCGACATGCCTCGTCTAATCAGTAGGATTAGATATGTATATTAGATATGTGTAAGTTTGTGAGGATGGATGGATGGATGGATGGATAGATGGATGGATGTTTGTTACTCTTTCATGCAAAAACTACTAAACGGATTTTAATGAAATTTGGTATGGTAATAGTTTAGGCTCTGGATTGAAACATAGGCTACTTTTTATCCCAGAAAAGTACAGTGTTCCCGCGGGATACCTGATACTATATTTACGCAGGCGGAGCCGCAGGCAACAGCTAGTATAATATATACGACTATATTTATAATATAATAGTAAGGATGAGAGGAAACGAGAATGTCTATCAATAGTGTAAATGTTTAGATCTATGCACACTCCGGAGCGAATGGACAAATGGGGTCTTAGAACTTGTATTATATAACATAATAACAAAAACGCGAAGCTCCATTGTACGGGGGTAATTGCAGAACTGGTTCCACCGTTTACTCGTTAATACGTACGTCAATGGCGGGTCAGTGACCTTGCAAACACCGGAACCACCGGAACAAAATCGGAGATTTTAGTTCCGTTTTTGTACTTAAAGATCGATGTTTGTATGGCACCATTTCTTTACCTCGTACTTCTGTACCTCGAAAGGAAAACACGGAACCCTTATAGGATCACTTTGTTGACCGTCCGTCTATCTGTCAAGACCCTTTTTCTCAGGAACGCGTGGAGGTATTAAGCCGGAATTTATATCACATACTCAGGTCTACTATCCCTTAGCTCGTAAATTTTTAGTCACATCATATAATAAAAATATTTTTAATAATTTTAAACTTACCACCCCTTTCCTGATGAACGCGTAGAGGTATTAAATTGAAATTCATATCAAATACTCAAGTCTATAATACATTTAAGCTGTAACAAAATCACTGCAAGTTTGTACTGAACCCTCGGTGCGCAAGTCCGACTCGCACTTGGCCGGTTTTTTTACTTTAAAAGACTGTAATTGTTTTCGCAAAGAAAAAAGTTTGTTTATGAAATTACGTACTGTGAAGTTTCTGCGAATTTTAAATTAGCAGAGATTTAATTAAGCTTATATTTTTAATGGGAATCATGCACATATTTAAGTGTTTTTTTTCTTCTAAACCAAACTTATTATTAGAGATCCGTACCCAAAGGATAAAAACTATTACTAAGACTAATCTGTCCGTCCGTCCGTCTTTCTGTCTGTCTGTCACAAGGCTGTATATCGTAAACCGTAGCTTAATTAGTTGAAATCTTCACAGGTGTATTTTTGTCGCCGCTATAGTAACAAATACTAAAACCAGAATACAAGACAAACGTAATTATTTAGCCGTTTGAACGGAAGCCGTTCAGTATTTGACGACTTCTGTGGCCCAGCGGTTCAGCGCGTTGATACTCAAGCCGGGTAAGAAAAAAAATTTCTGTGTTCTTGGGTCATGGATGTGTATTAAATATGTGTAAATATAATAAAAATCTTAAATATATGTATAGTATAAAAGTATTCAGTATACTTCCCGTTTTTTGGTACCTGTAATACAAGTTCTTCGGATACTTAGCACGGGGCCAGATGACGTGGTGTGAAGGCCAGGGTCCATAGATGTTATTATATTATATTATTAGATATTATACAATTGATTAATATGATTATTTTAAGCAGTTTTTCCGCCAAAATAATACCCACAACCTGCAAGCAAATGTGTGAGTGCACGCATAAGCATGCGTAACGCACCTCCCTCCTCCCACACTGCTTATGCGTGCACTCAGATGCAAGATCGTGCAAACACCACCACTACACAAGCAACAATGTCAGCAAGATCGTGCAAAGCCCCACACCATCATGCAGGTAGCAAAACTAGACGCGCGTTTCACCCCGAACCCGGGGCATCCTCAGGAAGTGGACCTGCGAACAAAGTTCACTAATGAACGTTACGCATGCTTATGCGTGCACTCACACATTTACTTGCAGGTTGTGGGTACTATTTTGGGGAAACACTGCTTAAAATAATCATATTAATTAATTGTATGCTATGGATTTCCGCAAAGTAACGCTTGATTCTATTAAAAAATTAGATATTAATATTTTTAGTGCGTTACACGCTTGGCCGGCATTGGTTAAGAGTAGTGATGTGCCGGATCGTTAAAAATGTATATCCGCGGATACGGATCTGAATACGGATATTTGGTGTCAAGATCCGCGGATACGGATACGGATACGGATCTTAACTTTCTAACGCAGTCGGTGTCGGTGCGCGCGACCTTCACACATGTTTCGACTTGCATTGCACGGTGGTTCTTTCTTTTGTTTTGCTTATAGTTTTGTGTGACACTGGACAGCCTAGATAACGCTTGTTTGGTATTGGTACATGATTTTCAAAAAATGACTACAAAGAAGTTTAGTAGTGTAATTTGGAATTATTTTGTGTGAGTAAATGATGAATGTGCAAAGTGTAAAATTTGTGATGGAAAGTGTTCCCGTAAGGGTAAAAGAACAACTCTTTAAAAAATCATTTACAAAGAAAACATTCTCAAGAATATTATCTGTATTGAATTTAATAGCTTTTATTGCTAGTCGCTACCTTTATCACTAATTTAAATAATTCGTCTATAATTTTAATATTAATAAGGTAAATAGATCCGTCAAAGATCCGTCAAATAGTAACGGATACGGACACGGATACGGATCTTTCTTCTGCCTCGGATATCCGCGGATACGGATACGGATACGGATATCCGGCACATCACTAGTTAAGAGCTATGAAAATTAAATCGGCGTAAGTTTAGCAGTAACTAGTAAGTATATTACTAAAGGTTTTGCGATGCCGGGACAATTGTATTATAAAGTTATAATTTTTATAAAAACTGTAACTCTAATTGAATAGCTTAAGTTACCCGGGCTATTATTACGAATCTATTGACACCACATTCATTAAAATTAGTAGTAAGATCAGTAGTTTAGGCGTTACGGTGGAGCAAAAATACATACATAAACTAATTGCAGTGTAATTAATTGTCATATCATAATTTAAAACACAATAGGCAAGCAGACTATTTTTTTATTGCATAAATGAATAGTACTCTTAAAATATACGAGTAACTTCTCAGAAGAAACCGTATATCAAAAGTCAATATTTTCAAAGTCAATATTTACCTATAACGATTTGTATAAAAAATTTCGCGAGTCTCTTAAAAACGCTCCATACTAAATTTAACCTACAATCGACGTCACTTGTAGGGTTAAGGTGTATGAAGTATACGGCCGAAGGAATATATTTGTAAATGTCTCCGATATTTGTGCGTTTAGGTTCATACTTACCATAACGAATGTTTTTGTATATGATGTGAGTAAACTAATGATGTAGGTTTTGTTTACCAATTAATAATATATTTTTATTATTAATTGGTAAACAAAAAAAATTAAAAAATAATATATTTTTTTACATTTACCAAGTAGTAACGCCTCAATATTTCTGAATATATTAATGAAACTAAATATTTCAGATGTAGTCCGATCCCCTATTAACATTTAGTCCTGACTCCTGTAGTCATAAAAAAACAATATATTATTCCCGTGGTGCTTCCTCTTTTAATTCAGACTTTTTGTCATTACAATTTTTGCTGTCTCCCGCTTTGCTTGGGAAGGGAAACTGGAACACTTCCTGCTCTTCCTACAATCTTCTGATTAATTTCGTTGCGTGTCCCAAGACAGATTTGCATATCCCTCGGGCACCTCTGAGATCATATTGAAGGGTTTTTGTGGTTGGTTACCATTGTCGATCCTGGCTACACAGGAGTTGTAGTGATGGGTAAGTGTGGTGGGCCAATTGCCCGTAAATACATAAACTATTCATATAAATTATTCAAAATATGCAAAATATTACCCGTCCACTTAAAGCATAAATACCTCTTGGCTGTTAATAACCATAGCAATCGGGAGCATATACTCTCTCTGGTTAGCCATAGCCATATAACAAGACAGGTATCTTCAGGCAAATATGAAATCCCTAGAGTGACTAATTACTTTGATGACAGAACACTTAAAAAAAGACTACCATATCTTTTCAATAGTCTGCCTGAAGATATCCGCCTTGAACAGAATAAAATGTTGTTTAAAAGAAAACTAAAAAAACATTTGCTGGATTCACTTCCTGACTAGTCTTGCCAGAAGGTGAGTCTAATAAATGTCTCTTTTATATTGTATAACTTAAAATAGTTTACCCTAAAAAGTTATTAAAATGAGGCTCACATCACCTACAGACAAACTGTGTAAGCAGTTTTGTAGGACATTGTATAATTTAAAATATGTAAATTAATGTTTCTAATAAAAAGATAATAATAAAAACTGCCAAAATCATTACCATTCCTTTTGGCTTCGACGCAGTCGTGTAAAAAAAGCTTTTAAACTTTTTAGGGTTGTTTGGCGAATGAGAATTATATCGGTCTAAGTCTCATACATCGCCCATCAGTGGTTGTGGGGTCCCAATAACTCCATTCCTATCGGCTTCAATTACCACTTACTTTCGGATACCCGTCTATTTTCCCTACCTGTTATATACAGACTAGGGCTTCCCTATGAAGAAGAACCAGCCTTCGCCACTGGCGCCCATACAAATTTTGTTCACTAACGTTACGTTTACGCCGTTGTCAAATGTTCCTGCTAGGACTTAGGACTAGGGTTACCATGTGACCGGATAAATCCAGTCTAGACCGGATTTTAAGGATATAGACCGGACTCCGTCCGGATTTAATTCGAGACCGGTTTTTTATCATGTCAATAAATAGTCAAAACGCTTGAAACGTATAATTTATAAGAAAAGTGCGTGTCTTTCACTGGCTATACCGCTAATATAAATTTTGGAGGTGCTGTTAGAAATATAGGTAACAATATTTTAATCACACGTTTGAATAACAACTTTGATCAAGAAATTGTTGTTGTCGGTTATCCAGCATACATTTACCGGACCGGACTTTTTAACTTAAATCAGTATTCGATTTTAATCCCTGGTAACTCTACTTAGGACCTCTATCCGATTTTGGAATGAAAATTGTGTAACTTTTTCTTCTATTTCTTTTTTTGGAAAATGCGTACATCATAACTCATAGCCCATCGTTGGGTCTTTCTAAAAAGTTCACAGTATCTAATCGTGTATGTAAACGGTTGTGCCGGTGACAAATCGGCGCGATCTCCGGGGACAGAAAGTATACCTCTATAGTCCGTTCGGAGTTATTTTACCTCGGAGTTCTACGATAGTGACCCTAATACCGTCGGTATAAGGGTCCTGTCAGCAACATTACTGCAGTATATACCGCTACTGGCTACACAGTCTAACGCTCAGTCTCTCCCCGCAATCGCTCGAACCTTCGCGTCTGTGTTGTGTCACGGAAATGTTTTAACTTTGAAGCGAACACTTTTTCTCGGTGAGTTATAATAATAGTTACAATTTTTTAATTATTAAAATTATGCTCGTTAATGATTTTTTGAAAGCGATAAGTTTTTGTAGGCAGTGTAAAAAAAGCTCAACTAAATAGAAATTAATTGATTTTCTTTAGTACGAAATATTACGAAAAAAAAATATTTTAAATCAACATTGTTATGGATTACAATACATAATATGTTATTTTTTGAGCTCACAATCTAAAAGTGTATTGTTATTATTTGAACCGGTTTCTTGTAAGCTTTTTTGCGAGCTTTTATCACCGGCTTTTTCTAGAAAATTAAGTGAAAACTGCAGAAGACATAGAGTCGTCAATAGAAAATTTTACTTACTCATAGATTCGTCTTTGAAGAAAAATATTCGAGATTACTATTATATTATTAACTTTGTATGTTGCGATATAATAATGCAAGTTATTACTTGTTACTAACAACTTACACTTACAAGCGATGGTAATATTTACCGTTTTGGTTTCATAGCTGTTACCGTTATTGTATGAAGATTTTGTTTCACTCATAAAGTTAAGGAAAGTATAACGAATATATTATTTAATTACCATTTTGGACACTGCTCCATATTTTAACATATAGAACGTTGCTTAGGCAAATGTAGTGTAGGATGTCACGACCGACGATTCGAAGAAGATAACTGGCAGCGGATGGATGAGGGCTGCCCAAGGTCGGGATGGTTGGCGCTCATTGGTGGAGGCCTACACTTTAACAGTGGATGGTGATAGGATGATGATGATGATGGTTATGCTTAAAATAAAAGTAGGCGAATCGTAAGAAAACTATCTAGACGTAATCATGATCATTGACTACCAGCGTCTCCACTTTTTAGGCTATGGACGCAGCCTTACTTTGAGAAGAGTCTCAGACCTCAGTTAGGGTTGTCAACTTTGATTAGAATAAACAGAGTATAATATCAGAATCTCAATTATCGTATTTAAAGTATACTATCATTTTACTTTGATTGTATTGTAAGGGAAGCGACATGTTATCATAAGCTGATTT
Organism: Glaucopsyche alexis; assembly: GCA_905404095.1. Lineage (NCBI taxonomy): Eukaryota > Metazoa > Arthropoda > Insecta > Lepidoptera > Lycaenidae > Glaucopsyche > Glaucopsyche alexis. Next base: position 17,218,552 of record FR990059.1, read on the forward strand.
TGTAAAGTTTCGACCAATCAGAACGCGTTTTACGTTAGTTGGTTTACGAGATTACCATTTGACAGTTTAAGCGTATCGAGACTTGATTGTCATAATTGTGTTATTGCAGGTTTTTTTTGCAGAATTTAACCCTCTGATTTCAAAGAAGTAAAGATTATGATAAAAAATTTTTGGCACTATTTGCAGCACATAACATTTTTTCATTGTTTTAAAAAGAATTGTCATCCAAACATTCTGACTCTTAAGTTTACGTATATCAGAATCTTATTTTAATCAATTTATAATAATCTCTATTCCTCTCTGAAGAGGAAAGAGTATTTTAGAATAACCTGTTAGTGCTATAGATTGTAGAGCACGTTAACATGATATAGAGTATAACTAGAGGTTGGCAATCCTGATCTCAGTATACGATATATTCCACTCTACCACACCAGCCTGCATTTTTGAACACATCATTCAAATGAAATATAAATATTTTTATTTTCTTTCTACAGAAAAACTTACAGCTAAATATGACATTAGTATTAACTAAAATAAATAAATAAATCTTTATTATGTGGTCGATCAGTGGACAATCCCCGCTGTCGACTATCTCTCTTAGGACGCTGTGGCTGCTGCCGAGTATCCTGGACAGCAACGATGCAGTCTTCTTGCGGAGGATAGCTTCAAAGCTATCCTCCGCAAGTGCAAACATCGCTGAAGCACTACAGAACCGCGGTAGTCGCAACAGAGCCCTGAAGGCATTATTATGCGTAGGGCAATGTATGTTTACTTGGTATAGTTAGTCCATAAGCTGCAGGTGTAGAAGGAGATGCAGTAAGCCTTAAATAAAGATACAAAAGAAATGTGTAAGAGCCATTTGTGGAGCTTTGCCGTTAGATAGCTGTAAAACGTTATTTCAGAAGCTTAATATTTTGCCGTTAGTATGTTTGTATATACGAGAGATTTGTATTTTTGTGAAGCAGCATTCGAATTATTTTTTAAATAATGCAGATATTATCAATAGAAGTGCCACATCTAGGTACAAACATAAACTGTATATACCACAGTGTCACTATGACCTCTATAAAAGAAATGTATTTTTAATGCTATTGTTATTTATAATAAATTACCAGATCATTTCAAAAATTTAAATCTTAATAAATTTAAAAAGCAAATATCAAGATGGTTGTCTGATAAGTGTTTTTATACATTAAAAGAATTTATTGCATCACAAAACTAATCTATATACCTATATAAAATACTAAATAATTATTACTTTGACATAAAATACCAAAAAATATAAATTGTAATTTTTTATTAATAATAATTTGACAATAATAATAAATTATATAGTATTAAAATAATCAGTATAAAATATACAACCCACTATTATATTTTGCATGCCATTGTAATGGTAGAATGTTAGAATCTAGAATATGTAATTATTTGTAACACCTTTATAAATATGACATTCTTGCAATAAATGATTATGATTATGAAAAAAAAAAAAAAAAAAAGCTATTTACAAGTTTTTATGTAACTTTATATAATTATTACGGTGAGTGCTAGTAGTAGAAAAGAAAATGTAAAGGAAAAATAATTTTAACAAAAAGATTCGTGAAATAAACCTTTGGATGATGGATCACTGAACTGGTCACAAATAATAATTTAATAATAATTTAATAATAATATTGTTTTTATTGACCCAAAGCTTAAATCTAGCTAACAATTTCACACTTACAGAATAATATGGCAGATAAACGAACATCACAATACAAAACTAAGCTTGATACTGTTTAGTAGATCCCTGACTTATACTGATAATGTGATATCGATGTCAGTGATTTTCTCTGTTGAGGCATACAATAATATATATTTAATTGATGGTACTGTCGGTTCTTGGTGGAAATTCATGTTGAACACTAATAAAACAAAATATACCTACCTAATGGATTATCAATAGAGAATTAATATTCTGTAGATACAAGAATATAAAAAATCAATAATCTTTTTAAGATTAAACCGAATCATAAGCTCCACGAAAGTAGATCAGATTTATGAAATGCAAACGACCGTCTGAAAACTTTGATAGCAAAAGTTTCAGATGTAAAAAAAGTAATTAAAGATGAAAGAGAAATAGGTAGGGAACTATATTGAGAAACTTTTTGTGTACAACTTCATTATGAACTAAATGTTACCCGCGACTTCGTGCGCGCAAAAGTTAATTTCGCATAAACCGTACATTTTCCGCGATAGAAACTTTTAAAAAATACGCAACGGATTTACTAGTAAATGGGTATGGTAGTAGTTTAGACTCATAAATACTTTATCACTAAGTACAGTGTTCCCGTGGGATACTGTATTTACGCGGGTGGAGCTGTGGGAAAAAACTAGTGTTTGATACTTTAAACTATACATGCTTTATTATTTTTTATCTATACTCTATACTAATATAATAAAGAGGAAAATTTTGTTTGTTTGTTTGCATTGAACAGGCTCCGAAACTACTGGAGCGATTTCGATGAAATTTGATACAGTTGTAGAGTAGACCACGGGGAAGGACATAGGCTACTTTCTATTGCGGCAAAACGTACGGTTCCCTCGAGTTTTCATTTTTCGCCCACGACGTCGCTGGCAACGTCTAGTATTTAATATACATCCATGACTCAGCCAGTAACATTGAAAGCTTTCCGACTTGACCGCCAACACGCTAACCACTGAGCCACAGAGGTCGTCAATTATACGACTAGTACAAGCTAGATTGGAGCTGATATTTACGAACTAAATACGAATGTAATTAAGAAAAACTTTAATTTTGTAGACGAAGAAATCGCTACACAATAATTAGTTTTAAACTTCCACATCGGATCACCTGGCTTGTGTTTTGTTTTCTAGCAACTTTACTACAGTTACAAAATTTGTTGCTTTTTTTGCTAACTTAATACTACAGTGATGCAGTTACCGGCTGATGAACTGCAACTTAACGATTTAGGTTTCTTTATTTTGTTACGCTAATCCCTTTTAAGTTTGCAAATAACATATTCGTCATTTGTAATTTTTTTTTTTTTTTTTTTATGAAATAAGGGGGCAAACGAGCAAACGGGTCACCTGATGGAAAGCAACTTCCGTCGCCCATGGACACTCGCAGCATCAGAAGAGCTGCAAGTGCGTTGCCGGCCTTTTAAGGGGGAATAGGGTAATAGGGGAGGGTAGGGAAGGGAATAGGGTAGGGGATTGGGCCTCCGGTAAACTCACTCACTCGGCGAAACACAGCGCAAACGCTGTTTCACGTCGGTTTTCTGTGAGCCCGTGGTATTTCTCCGGTCGAGCCGGCTAATTTTGAATTTCTAAATGTATGCTAGGTATTTAATGCTAAGATATTTTAGAAATTAAGCATTAAAACTAATTTTAAAGAAAACTTTTTTTTTTATTATTAAAAGGTTTCATTTTCGAGATTTTATTGTCTTTGAAATTGTAATTGGTTACTAATTACTACGTTTTACAAATTAATTACGTTAAATACTAATTGGTAAGCGTCAGTTCACACCGCGACGCAGCTCGGCATATTACCGAAACGCGACGGTGCTCGGAATTTCGAGCTGTAGTTGGCTAAGCAGCGCGGCGCCGATCTTGCAATGAAACGTATTTTTTTTTATGAAATGAACCAGGAAACGAGCAGACGGATCGCCTGATGGTAAGCGATTACCGCCGCCCATGGACACTCGCAACACCAGAGGAGTTGTACTTGTAACTCCTCTGGTGTTGTGACTTGCGTTCCTGGTACTTGGGCCAAATCCCTAATCCCCCCTTGGGCCTCCGGTGTATCTTCTTGTGTAGTGAAAAAGTTCAATTTTGAATCGCTATCTTAAAAATTCGGAATCGCGTCACGTCGCGTCACAGTGTGAGCTTACCCCGAATTGCACTCCTGTGTCCTGTCCAGCTGTGAATATGGCGTTCGTCTGCGCGCACCGTCGCGTCGTTCTCGTCACTGTGTTCGTACTTCGTAGCAGCGGCCTTACCTAGGTGTATGACTCTTTCTAATTAGTAGTAATTACTACGTTATTAGGTAGCGTATATTATGACTTACGAGGTACTTAAGTAACTCATAACATCCGCTACCTAATTTCTTACTTCGAAATCTCATGTAAGTCACACTAACACACTTCGCCGTGAAACCGATTCATTATAACTAAATTTTATGCAAATACTGTACACGATTAGAGAGACTTACAACTGTTTATGTGTTTAACAATGACACTTAACATATTCCCTGACCGGATTTTATTGTGATTCAACATTCACACAAAACTTGATAATTGTTCACATATTGCCTAGTGTTTAACAGTTCCGTTAATCTTACTGTGAGCTGTTTGTGTGTCATATTATCACTATACAGTACAGAGTAAAAATATATACCTACAAGCGGCTCCGCCCGCGTAAATACAGTATCCCAAATAAATATTGTACCTTCTTTTTCGGGATAAAAAGTAGCCTATGTTTTAATCCAGGGCCTAAACTACTACCATACCAAATTTCATTAAAATCCGTTCAGCAGTTTTTGCGTGAAAGAGTAACAAACATCCTTCCATCAATCGTTCATCCTCACAAACTTTCAAATTTATAATATTAGTAGGATAAGTAGGAGGAATAGCTATTATAGAAGCTTCTAAATCGACCAAAATTTAGTCGGGGTTGATACAAAAGATATTGATAAATTAAATAAGTCGATTATGGTACGTTAGTAATATAGTAATATATTCTTTGGTTATGGTGAAAGTCTCATTGGTACACAGTCCACAGGCGAGGCGTGCATACAAGCCGGCTTCCCTTATGAATATTACTTAAAATCTATTATTTAATATGTTTTAATTTTTAAAATACGAAATTAGATTGTCACATAGTTTAAGCACAGTTTTCTGGGTGAATTGGACGCAAAATATTATTAAAGTTTTATACCGTATTTAAAAAATATATATATTATATAATATACATAAGGGAAGCCGGCTTGTATGGACGCTTCGCCTGTGGTACACACCATAACCCCGCATCGAAACTGAATGATCACGGGTGTGACTTAAGGGGTCTATTCACTAGGACATGGATGCTTATTATAACAAAGTAATACACCAACTACAAAATTAAATTAAATATTTACTTATTGGTTACGATGCCCGCGACTCCGTGCGCGCAAAAGTGCCTATGTCCCTCCCTGTGGTCTACTCTACATCTGTGCCAAATTTCATCTTAATCGGTCCAGTAGTTTCGGAGCCTATTCAATGCAAACAAACAAACAAACTTTTCCTCTTTATTATATTATAGTATAGATGATGATTGCGATGATTAGGTTACCTATCACAATACACAAGACTTACGGCCGAATTCTGAAATGCTAATCAAAGTTAAGAGCACTCCTATTCAAAGGCTGTCGCTGTCTCTGCTAACCGAAATGACAAGGACAGCATGTGATTTGAGCGTTACTTAACTATCGTTTCAATATTCGGCCGTTAGACTTAGTACTGGATAACAGAAACTAGTACAAATTAGGTTCCAAAATAACTAGTATGTAACATAATTATTATTGCATATTCGCTGCCAACAAGTTCCAAACTATTAAATAAGCGAAAACTTGATCAATAACGTGTATATTGGTGCTCCAAATTATATTAGACATAAACTGTACATATCGTATAATATGAAGCTTATATAATGAGGACATTTAATGTAATGTTATGATTTTCTCGTAAACGTTACTTCTCTTCGTAACATTCTCAAATATAAACAGCTCTGTGTGTGGATCCTTTGTTATCTTGTTAATAATCTACATATTATTATAGAAAATATCAATATTTTCTATCACAAAATATAGTATTACTCCGATTTCGTATATTATATTATTATAACATATAAATATTATATTATTATAACTCTATGAATGCGCAAGAAGCGCCGAAAACAGTATTACTGCAAAAAATAAATAGATTTTCATAATACGAATAAAGATAAAAGTTATACACGGTATCATTTAAAGCGGACCACATTGCAATTTGCAAGTTTCGAAATTAATTTAGAACAATACATTTGCAGTAATTAAATTACATGTAAATGAGTTCCATCGCTGCGGGCTTGATAAAGCGAAAGTATGAACTGCGTTCCGGAAAAGTAATGGCGATTTGTGGCGAAATTCATATCTCTGATATATAAACACACACACGCGCACTTCTTTTCTATGGATAGAAAGAAGTAAAAGTAATAATAATAATATATATGGACGCCTCACACCACGTCAATCTGGCCCCGTGCTAAGTTCCGAAGAACTTGTAAGTACTAAGTGTGCTAAGTATCCTTAAAAAGTTCAAACTTAAAATTAGGCCACAGAGCTTAAGAAGAAAATGAAACTCTAAAAATATTCCGGCGAAGATTGATAAATAATTTTTGGGAGAAACTCAAAATTTTTAAAAGTTTAATACTTTACGTTTTACATTTACATCAGAAAACTTATGCTTATTATTTACCAAAATGATGTTATTTGTAGTTACTTTGTAATTATATCGGATTCGATCAGCCACTTCGATAACGTATTTGGGCTGCAACGTATTCCCAATAATTGGAACATGCAGTTGCAGGGTAATGTTATTGCGATGCAGCTTATAATCTAGAATATTCTAGGTACAGAAACGGGAACAGCGTTATATTGTTGTTTGAATTTTCCCCGGCCTTCCGGATTCCGGATCATGTAGTCCTAGCCTAATATATTAAATGAAACCAAAAAACATTTAAAACTTTCTTTCAGATACAAAAACAAGTTTTGATCCATCAAAACCAAATTGTCAAAAGTTTGCGATAAACACTTTGAGTTGGAAGAAACATTTTTACGTTACAATTCCTAATAAAGTTCAGTAAAGTATGGTCCTCTAGAGGGAAATTACATTATGGCTTTTATTCAGCGAAGCTCCATTTTTATGCAAAAGACAAATTGGCTCTGTCATACCAGTGCAAGGAACCATCGATATTCTTTTAAGAAGATGCCCATTTATTTTGTTAGATGACGGAGCCTGGAATACTTTCGTTTGACCGGTTTGACCCAATTTTTATAAGCTGCATTGCAGCTAACATCTACATTATGTTGCGTTCCAACTGTTTTGAGTTATGTCTTATTTTAATTACAACTGTCCTCCACTACAGTTATTTAGGCTTTAACGCCTCATATTTTTATCTTATAACTAGGTTATATTAATAAGTATTGGACTCATCGATTAGAATATTACCTAAATTAGTACCTAGACTCAGCTTCTATGATATTCTCTCATAGAAATTATTACAATAATATTTTATTAAGCGGTTCTTAAAATTAATTTGTATTTTATTGCAATTTAGCTCGTTTCGAAAAGAACTGCGAAAAGGTCGTTACACAGACGCAGATGTTTCGCTAGTGGTGTTTCGCATCGCAAGGCACGCGATCTGTCGGCGAGGACAGGTTTTCGTACCTTGGGAACCGAAAATATTGAATTCGATTCGATATTATCCCATCGATATGCTGTTGGAAACGCGGGATTATAAAAAATCGTACGAAAAAGAGTTATACAGTTCCAAAAATGAAAGGAAATGATTGACATTTGCTTGCGAAAAAACTGCGCGGTACTAATGTTTCGCGGATATTTCGCTATCGCAGTATTTTCGCAGCGACTTGGTGCAGAATCTTAAGGCGTAGGGTAAGGGCGTAAGGGCTATTTAATAACTTATTCGGAAAGTCTAAGTTTACAAGAACCATAATATCTATAACAACATTATGTTAGACTTCTTGTTGCTAAACTTAAGGGCTCAGAATTTTTTGTAAGTATTCTTGATCCCCTGGGTTAAGCTTATATGTTCATAAGTTTAACCCATTATACAATACCGGGAAAGGATGCTTAGCACGTAGTGCATATCCGTAAATGTTTACTACAAAACTTTGCTGAATACCACAGGTAATATACGTTTGACATTAGTAGAGCGAAGTTTACGCGAGCTAGGAACAAGTTTGCACTTCACAAACACCCAGGACTTAGCATTTAGGAGACTTCATTTTGAAATATGTAATTTTACATCGCTTATGACTTCTAAATTATATTTTTTCAGATTTTAGACATATGGGGGCACTGTAGAGCCGCCGTGAGAGAGAGACGATAAGCGCAAGAGCTCTACCTTTTGTTGAAGAGTTCGTCGATTTTTTGAAATAACTTGGGTTCGAATTATAATTATACTATTGAATCTTTTCTGATCATTTTTAGTCGATTATATCGGTCTCGTAGATTTAAAAAGGGGCATTAACTAATTAAATTAATTAAAATGGAAAACTTAATGTATAAAATTTGTTTATAAGTACTATTGAATCTTTTCTGATCGTTTTAGTCGATTATATCGGTCCCGTAGTTTTAAAAAGGGGCATTAACGAATTAAATTAAACAAAATAGAAAACTAAATGTATAAGATTTGTTTATAAGTACTATTAGATCTTTTCTGATCCTTTTTGGTCGATTATATCGGTCCCGTAGATTTAAAAACGGGCATTAAGGAATTAAATTAATTAAAATGGGAAACAAAATGTATATGATTTGTGTATGATTTGTGTGTCGTTTGCCTCTCGAATTGCTACCAAAAAATTAACGATTATAATATTACATAATTGAAAATTTCATAAACCTGATATTCATCATATTTGTATACAAAACATTTTGAAAACTATAAAGCTTTAGTTAGATATGTGGACTAAATATCTCGTGAATGTTATTTCGCATATTTCACGTCCGAGCTAAAATGTTGCATTTGTAGCCGTTCCAGCCTGACTGCAACTAAATATTTTACGACTGAATCGCAAACATAAAAGCCATCTATCTCCCACATGATACAGGTTCCATTGGTGCGATAAGGATAGACATAGTCGCCTATATCATTCCAGTCGGGATGACTTGCTCACTGTCATTAGGGTAATCGATTATGATAAAATATTTTTAGCTCTAAAATAAAAGATGCAGCACAAACATTCATTTTAATTAAACTCGATATTTTATGTAGTCGGTAACCGAGTAACATTTTTGTATAATTTCAAGAAAAAATAAACTCATTTTAAAATAACTACAGCGATTAATGGCCAAAATTCGGCCATAATTCATATTTTAATTTTTGTTTTTGAACTTTTTTAGGCTTCTTAGCTATACGCAATAAAAATATTATGTACCTAAATCAAAGAATATATATTACTAACGTACCTAAATGTTGTGAAAGAAATATTAACAACTAGCTGTCCCGACAAACGTTGTTCTGCCTTAACTATGAACTGAAATTTTTCACCGTTTAAGCCTTCCCTGAACTGATACGATTATTTTAAGATCAAAATTAGCCAAATCGGTTCAGCCGTTCTCGAGTTTTAGCGAGACTAACGAACAGCAATTCATTTTTATATATAAGATTAAGTATTATATCTCAAACCAACACGTAGTGTTTATTATACAAACGCAAGCTAGTGTGAACGTGAGCTTGTGTGTGTAACTTTAATTTTAATAATTCGATGTTTATGTCAATCGTCAAATTTCATACTCTTCAATTCGCACAATCCTCGTAAAACTCTCCACAATATTTTTGCTTTACGTATGGTAAACGTATAACTTCATGAGAATGCATGCTTGTGTCAAATAATTACTTACTTTAAAATTAAGAATTTATATGAGCAATCACAGAGAGGGTACAAAGGCTATTGTGAAATGAGGACTCACAATTCTACCCTCCCTCAGAATTTATGAATGATTGAAAAAACTCAAACGGAATAAATATTTGAAATTCAAGTTCGTTTGCTTTTGAATTTTTTTATCGAGCTCTTTCTGAATAGAACTGCTGCGTTACTTTTCCTGCGCTGCCTGATTTTTGTGTAAAAATTATTTTATTTACAAATGGTAGTATAAATAATTTAGTATTAAATAAATAACTAACAACAGTCCTATAGGTAATACATAATTACGATATTATCAACTCTATCAGCCTGAAAATGGACTGAAACTTTTTTCATAGTTTCTTTAAAGTTTGTCTGCTACTATCTCGCATATTGTCTAATGGACTGACTTTTATTCCTTCACTTTTTATTGCACTTAATAAATAATTATAGCACGTAGAATTTATCGGTTTCGATTTTGGACAACCCTAAGTTTACCTATTTCCACAGTGATTGTTAGGTTGATACAATTGAAAAAACTACGGCCGGTCCGTGTAGGTAATGGAATCACGAGCTTACTTTTTTTATAATTCGGAACGAAAGATAAAAGTAATTCTTCTCGGGGCTGTCGTAAAAAGCAGCGAGTTTTGTTTTTATTTTGTCATTATGAGAGTTTTTACAAGTCCCGTTGGCTTCCCGTCAAAAAATGAGGTTGGACCAGAAATCGTCAATGGAGGTGTTTTTGTTACGATCGTCTGAGGTCGGTTCGGATACTGTTATTAACGCTATATACTACAGGCAAGTACTGAGAATATAAACAAAGAATATAAACCTTTTTTACAATTAATACGAGACAAAGATTGTCGCAGAAAGCCGACACCATAGATGTATTATATTAAATAGAGGATCGACACACAATATTTATTAGCATTGGTATTCATTACCCAAAAAGTAACTACATACATATATTTCACTCGGGGTGCCATATTAATTTCACATTAAAATTTATGAACGATGGTCGATGGACGATGTCCCGCTTCAACCTCCACTTAATTTAATTTAAATCGCAACAGACTTTTAGATTAGAGAGAATTAAAAGGAGCAATTCTTGTATATATTTAATTACAATAAGAATCTCGGAAACGCCTTTTAAATATTTCCATGAAAAGCAACCAGGCTGCGGTGCTTTGAGGCTTGAGGCTGGTGGTCGAGGTACCCGATGAGGCTGAAGCTGGCTGGCGTGGTGCGGAGGGTGGAGACTTGGAGAGTGATGATGACGATGTTCAGAAGAAGACGTATTCTATCGAGGGTCACCAATGTGGAATAGTGGTGCAATGCTCGTTCAGACCGCAGCCCACTGTAGTGGTTTTCAGATTTTGTATATATGTCACCGTAAAATTGTAAAAATTGTTAGATTGTAAAATAACTAACGAGATTGCAAAATATGTCGAATGATTAGAAACTATATGTTTATAATCTAACGAAAAATAATGTGTTAAATTATTATCGGCGGCATATTCGCGTCGGAAATCTACCAACATTTTACAATTTCACTAGTTTTATTACAAGCTAACGTTTTTTACAATTTTACGGTGACATATATACCGCCGATTAGAAAACTTCTGAAGCGCGATTCAGGATTGTAGCGCTAATTGGTCCGCCACAGCATATTGATGTCTCGAGTTCGAATCCCTTGCAGATATATTCTTTTTAAAAATATCCTAAAAATAAGATTTACAAGTTCAGTTATATCTTTATGAACTAAATCAAAAAATAAATTTTGCAAAATTTATATAAATACCTCACTCATAATATACAATAATAGGTTATAATAGTTTTTTTTTGTACTATATTATGTACTAGAAATTCGAGCAATCGGTATCACTCTCTATATTTTTTTAATATTACAGTACATTTTATATGAAGGCATCTTATAAGATAAAATATTATTGTTCGATGCTCCAGCCAGGATCTCTACGTTGAATATTTTGGGGATTCTTCTTATAAGTTACAGGGAGATACAAATGATACAAATCATAGCATCACAATATGTTGATTTATTACTACACGTACAACAGATATAATTAATATATAACTCATATAGCAGAGGAGCATACTAATACATGTCTATACTATACATAGCCTTTCGGCTAACTGAATAAACTATCATAGGCATCAAAGTGACAGTACGAAGTTTGGCATTGACATAACATGTTCTTAACCCTAGATAACTAAACATTCGTCCGTTCGACGACCCACCTACTCGCGATTCTCGTGTTCGTGTACTTCTAGGTGGCCCCTCCCCGTGCCGCTTTGTTTACCTTCCTAAAACATGTAAATAGTGCACCGTATAATGTGAAAGTGATCGCATGATAATTAGAACAGGAGATGTGACCATAGCGTCGTCAGCTCGACGAAAGTTTAGTAAAAACGACGTATGTATGTGGTGATATTTGTATTATATTTTTATGAAATATTTGTCCATTGTATTGTTTATTTTTTTCTAAATTGTTTTTATTTATTAGTATTTATGAATAATATTTATTTTATTAATAAAAAGACCAAGTGTGAACACATTTATGTATAGAAATTCAATTTTGTACGTCTATAATATTAACTTCACGTATGATTTTATATGTTACGTATAGTGACGATTTTTTTCTATTATTTTAACATGGACTTACCGACACTAAGCGACACTGACAAGACGATGAAGAAACTCGGGGTACGGAATCAGAAACTGAGGATATTTTGGAATAAGAAATGGCTGTTGGTAGACCGGTAGGTACCCGGTCTAACAGTAGCGATTCTGATTCATTTCACGAATCTTCTGTGTCAGAAGAAGAAAAAATACGGCCAAGTAAGAGACATAGAACAAGAATTATATGTTCCAGCGACTCTTTTGAGGATGAACGAAATGTTTCCACACCCAGCACCCAAAAATATGTATCAACCGTAAAACCAACAGATAGTCCATGTGCATTTGTTATAATCTGCTAAACTTATATTATATTATCAATGCATATCCTATCAACATAATATCTAATTCCTTGCGGAAAAAGAAAAACCTTTGCATCGGCGTGATTTTGTGCTGAAGTTAGCTGACGAACTTATGTAGCTCTGGTCGAGGCAAAAATTTCAAACTGTTACTTTGAGGCGGGACATCAAGGTCATGCTTCAGGACATTCTCGGTATAACTCTGCCTGTAAATGCTCCAGTTCCTTCTGCGTCAAATGTGCCCAAAATTTTCTACTTTAGTACATCTAAGACCCGTAGAATGACCAAACACCGCTGCATCGCATTCAAGCAATACATTTGCGGACCTCATAACATGGATTTACGCTGTGGCTGTGTGGAATAGTTTTTAGTTACTGTTTTGATTATGTTTTGTTTAATTATGACCCATATAATGTACCAATGTCAGAAGTTCATACGATTAATAAATACTTTTTCAAAAAAATGCATTTTACTTAGCGTAGTCTGTTCGACGAATGTTTAGTAACCATGTAACAACAAAAATAGTTTAGTTATCTAGGGTTAAATAATTATCATATTATGTAACAATTATAACATTAACTTCGACGTCTGTGACACCCTTTACACACGACACGTAAGTTTGCTGCGTGTAATAAGCAATAACGGTTTATGTTAACTAACGCCTGCGGCAATACTAAAGCAATTTTATGTCACGATTTAAGATTTTCTGATCAGGCTTCAAACTATAAAATGGCTAAAAGTTATTACGTATTATAAATATGTATAGATAGATTCATTTTAATACTCGATAATATTTAACTCGTAGGCGTCGATAGAATCATAGATAAAAATTTGTCATTGTTAAAATTGTAAAGACATAATGAAATGAAAAGACAACAAATAACTATTTCATAAATTATAATAGTAGTATATTATTTAGAAATGCACCGATTAGTTTTTCGAACCATAAGGGTAAAAACGGTATCCTAAGACTCCGCTCTCCGTTAGGCAGTTGAAAATTCACAGAAAAAGTGGGTATAGGGTCGTTACCATACAACAAACTTTTTTTTTTTGCCGTTTTGTACGGGTTCTTCGTGCGCGAGCCCGACTCGTACTTGGCCGGTTTCATTTAGTTCGAAAGCAAAATATAAGCAATATAAGTTATAAAAAAAATTAAAAAGCTTCTGAATTTAACTGATGGACGTAAAATTTTGGACAATGAACATTTTAGGTATGACTCATTAAAATATTTTATAGGTCGTCTTGAAAATCTTTTATATTAGCAAAAATATTTTCTTTTTACAAGCGAGTAGAAATACAAGCTTTGTTCTAGAATTTGTTTGCATCATAGAATGCAATTCTATATACTACACGGGAACCGTACATTTACTGGGTGATGCAGAACCCACCAACTACTCTTGAGAAAAAAAACATACAACAAACTTTTCCTTTATATTTTTATCCGGCTTCAGCCCGTAACAAGTAAATCTCTTCCAATTTAATTTAACCGCATCTAGGGAATACGGCAGGCCTTTAAATTATAAATAACTAGGTCTTCCCTGGAATAATCCAGAACATCATTCGGCTCAGTAGGTCAACTGTCATTTAGAAATACATTTTTCCTTTTCCGTCAAACGCGTTTGAGCCAAGACTTCAGACTTTAGAAGTGGAATTCACACACTCGTCTCTCTCTTTGTTTGTGCTTGCTTCTTTTGCCCTCAGAGAAATTTTCAAAAAGAAATGTTTGGAAGGAAAAGGTAGCAGGTTGAAATGTGTGGTTTTGGAGCGGTTTTGTGAAGACTAAAACTACTATTTTTTATATTAATTATTTTCTCGAGGATACATTACTTAATCAAACCCTTCCAGCCATTACATTTTATGTGTGTCGGTTCGACTGGAGTGATACCATGGCCCCTAAGAAACCTCGTAAAATATTATACACTAGATGTTTTGTGCGACTTCGTGCGCGACAAAAGGAAATCTCGTGGAACCGAACATTTTGCCGCAATAAAAAGTCCTTCCCCGTGGTCTATATCTGTGCCAAATTTCATCAAAATATTTTCGGTCCAGTAGTTTCGGAGCATATTCGATGCAAACAAAAAAACAAACTTTTCCTCTTTATTATATTAGTACCTACTACCTATAGATGAGTCTCGAATAAAAATATCTACAACTTAGTGGCGTGAGGTCCATAACTCCATCCCTATCAGGTTCACTTACCACTTACCTTTTGAAAACTCATCAAAATCCCTACCTATACAGACTAGAGCTTCCCTGTGAAGGAGAACCAGCTTTCGCCACTACTATGACTTCCGGTAACCGCTTACTATCAAACAATCCGTCCGCTCGATAGCCAGTACCATGGAAAATCAATAGCCAAAAAATCTCAAGCGCCGCTCACCTTCGGAATACTAAGCGACATTTACCATAAGCGGAGAATTCTCACAAATCTTATCGCGATGTATCTCCAATCGAATTGTGGGATAATGGGATGCTGGTCACGTATCAGATGATTGCCAATACATTACCTGGGCTTACATTTAACGCCGCCATATTTCAATAGGATTGAATTGATATGCGAAATGTATCTTACCCTAGACGTCATGTAGCACTTAAGTTTGTTATACTAATGGTCGAATACTGAAACGTTAATCAAAATTAAGAGCCCTCCTATTCACAGGCTGTCGCTGTCTCTACTAGCTGAAACGATAAGAACGGCAAGTGACTTGAGCGTCGCTTAATTTAACTGTCGTTCCAGTATTTGGTCCACGAAGTATAGATACCAGAGTCCGAACGTAATGTTAAAATAATGGACTCAATTTAGGGGACAGATTTTTTGACGGTAGACACTTATTAGGCTATTGTGAAACAAGTTAAGGTGATAAGTGTAGGTGATATTGAAAAATATATATTTTATTTTTATTCTTTAGAGTACTTAGGGACTAGAGATGGGACTTTTCCTATGTTTACAAGCATCAAAAAGTTGCCAAAGTAAAAAAAAAAAAAAAATTCTTCGGAAATCGGAACAGGTGACCTATTCCGATTGAAAAGTTGCTAACGTTGAAGGATATAATCAAAAGTTAAAAACTATAACCCCGTAAGCAAATTGTATAGTGTTGGTCTCCATAATATTATTACAAATCTATTGACACCGCATTTATTAAAATGTGATCACTAGTTTAGGCACTACGAACAAACAAACATCCATACATCGTCTGCCAAAATAATTACTCTTCTTTTAGGTTTCGCCGTAGTCGGGTAAAAATAATATAAAACACATAAGTTTATAACGCCAAATGTGTGTAGTACCCAGGTGCCCTGTTTCTTAACCCAGTTTCGCTTTTGTAACCCAATAAAACGAATAACCTATATTGCCAGCAAAAAACCGTATCGACATCTTCCTGAATCGACGAAAAAACAGTATTTTCGTAGAAGGAAAACGTTACATATTATCAAACTGATATGATTTTCCGGAACACATTGCTGTGTCCTTAATTTTTGCTCCACAAACTTTTGATTATTATTTATCTGGTTAAATTAATGATCATAACCTAAGATGATCTAAGTCGCAGAGAACGTCTAGAACGTTCCAGACGCCATTTAAAGTCCAGTTAAGTGGTGCAATTTGTGCACGCTTTAATAACTTAATGAAAGTCTTTACGAGATGCCGGACTTGAGAGCTAATGAAGTTGTTTGTTTGGATGTTTTTAACAAACTAAAACGTTTTGTCTGTTTCATTGATGTAATGTTGAATGAGAGTACTTTTACTCTTTCTTACTTTACTTTCCTCTAAAGTTCTTAATTATTAGAGTTAATTATGCTCCATGGTTTTAGCAATCTAATTATTTAGGTTAGCGACGAAAAGAGCGCTTTGACACCTTTTCAGGGTTCCGTACCCAAAAGGTGAAAACGGGACCCTAATACTGAGACATCACTGTCTGTTCGTTTGTCTGTGCGTTTGTCTGTCACCAGGCTGTATTTCATGAACCGTGATACGTGATAGACAGCTGAAATTTACACAAATGATATATTTCTGTTGCCGCTATAATAACAATACAAAAAACGGAATAAATTAAATATTTTAGTGGGGCTACAAATTACAATACAATAAACGTGTTTTTAGCCGTTTTGTACGGAAACCTTCGATTGCGGGTCCGATTTTCACTTGGCACATTTTTCCTATCGCTTATCGCGGTGCCGAATTTCGCTAGCAGAGCAGAAGGTATGAGGAATCTAAGTATCAAGTAGTCGGTTTAAGATAATTAACATACTACCTGATGCCCGCGGCTCCGCCCGCGTTAGTACAGTAACCCACGGGAACCGTATGTGTCCCGTATGTGTTTTCCTCGCTTCCGGCAGATGGCGCGGTCACTGGTACGCAGCTGATTGTTAAAAAACAGTTATTTCGCGGTCGCGAATATGTGACTGATGCAAAAAATAGATAAAAACAATCCTTGATGCGGATTATATATCATGCTAAAATTTCAGCTCGATCGGTGCAGAACTTTTTGAGTCTTTGAAGCGTACACAAACCAACATAACATTTTTATATAGACTAGGTAGTGTATACTCGGTAGTACAATATTAAAAGAATAGAAAATTGTCCTGTCCATGTTGCAATTTTGTTGCAATACTATAATATTTTCGCTCTTAAACGAACGTGAAAGCTAGACGAGGAAAGTGTATGGGGGTGCCATAAATATAAAGGCGCGTGCACACCGCCGATTCAATAGGCAATCGGACAATTTTTTTTTTATTGCATAAATGAATAGTACTCTTAAATATGAGTAACTTCTCAGAAGAAACCGTATATCAAAAGTCAATATTTTCAAAGGTACAGCGATTTGTATAAAAAATTTCGCGAGCCTCCTAAAAACGCTCCATACTAAAGTCGACCTAAAAATGACGTCACTTGTATATGAAGTAGTATGAAGTAGTATATGAAGTATATGGCCGCAGGAATATATTTGTAAATATCTCCGATATTTGTGCGTTTAAGTTGATACTTACCATAATTAATGTTTTTGTATATGATGTGAGTAAACTAATGATGTAGGTTGTGTTTACCAATTTCGCAAAAAAAAAAAAATTTTTTTGGTACTGGAGCGGAGCGAAATTTTGTATACAAATCGCTGTACCTTTGAAAATATTGACTTTTGATATACGGTTTCTTCTGAGAAGTTACTCATATTTAAGAGTACTATTCATTTATGCAATAAAAAAAAATCAGTCCGCTTGCCTATTACATTAAATTACACACCGGCGAGTTCCACGATACGCGGTTTGCGACGTTATACGTTTGTCAATGTAACTTTATTTATACCATTTTACAACAAAAAATGTATTTTATACCTAATAATCTTTTCGTTCTATATATTTTGAAGTTTTAATCTACTATGCGTGTTTTCAAAATAATAAGTTACATTTAAATAGAAGCAACCGATAGTGAAGTTACCAATTATCTTTTAAACCACTACAGAAAAATCACGTAGATACTGCAGTGGCGAAGGCTGGTTCTCTCTCTCCCTGTATAATAATCGGATTTGGATGAGGGTATTCAAAAGAGAGCCAGTAGGAAAGAGATTATAGAAA
This sequence comes from Glaucopsyche alexis, assembly GCA_905404095.1. Lineage (NCBI taxonomy): Eukaryota > Metazoa > Arthropoda > Insecta > Lepidoptera > Lycaenidae > Glaucopsyche > Glaucopsyche alexis. Next base: position 17,236,784 of record FR990059.1, read on the forward strand.
CTCCACGCCACTGGTAGATAGTTTAAATGACATATAAAAATTAAGTAGTAAATACAGGCATCCAAATTTTAATGGGAAAATTATGTTCGTTATGTATGACAGAATCAAATTAGGGAAAAAAACATATTTTTTACATAAAACCAAACAAAAACTTTGGAATAAAATCAACAAATCCTAGAACAACCATTGGCTACTAATCTGTCGAGCTAACCAGCCCTATGAAAGTGTCAGACCGGAAATTACGTAGTTATCGCCACAGACCATAGGTCTAAGTAACGAACAGACACGTCTACACTGTTAGAAGCTTTTTATTAAACCTGTTAGTTCATTTGTTTTTTTGTTTGCATTGAATAGGCTCAAATTAGAAATTTTGATATCTCTATATTTGTGCCAAATTTTTTAGACCACGGGAGAGGACCTAGATTACTTTTTATCGCGAAAAAATGTACTGTTCCTACTGGTTCTTCTATTGAAAGTTTCTTTTATGCGTACACTGTTGCGGGAAACATCTAGTCTATACAAATAAATAAAATTGAAGTGTCTGTTTGTAATTTTAAATTAACAGCTTTTCACTTAATGCATATGAAAGTTTACACGGTATATACAACAAAAAATCAATTTCTAACATTTTTGTCTGTCCGTCTGTCTGTCTGTCTGTCTGTCTGTTTGTTCCGGCTAATCTCTGAAATGGCTGCACCGATTTTCACGGGACTTTCACTGGCGGATAGCTTATGTCATGAGGTCTAACATAGGCTACTTTTCATCATCATCATCATCGTCGTCATTTTATAATATGAGTTGAAAGTTTGTATGTTAAATATTTAAAATCTGCCCTGACTTCCATGAAATTCGACATTCAGGATAAAATTCTTCTATATCTATACATACATACTACATACATACATATACATACATACATACATACAAATAAATAAAATTGAAGTGTCTGTTTGTAATTTTAAATTAACAGCTTTTCACTTAATGCATATGAAAGTTTACACGGTATATACAACAAAAAATCAATTTCTAACATTTTTGTCTGTCCGTCTGTCTGTCTGTCTGTTTGTTCCGGCTAATCAATTGAAATGGCTGCACCGATTTTCACGGGACTTTCACTGGCGGATAGCTTATGTCATGAGGTCTAACATAGGCTACTTTTCATCACCATCATCATCATCGTCGTCATTATATAATATGAGTTGAAAGTTTGTATGTAAAATATTTAAAATCTGCCCTGACTTCCATGAAATTCGACATTCAGGATAAAATTCTTCTATATCTATACATACATACTACATACATACATATACATACATACATACATACATACAAATAAATAAAATTAAAGTGTCTGTTTGTAATTTTAAATTAATAGCTTTTCACTTAATGCATATTATGAAAGTTTACACGGTATGTAAAACAAAAAATCAATTTCTAACATTTTTGTCTGTCCGTCTGTCTGTCTGTCTGTTTGTTTGTTCCGGCTAATCTCTGAAATGGCTGCACCGACTCTCACGGGTCTTTCACTGGCGGATAGCTTATGTCATTGGGTCTAACATAGGCTACTTTTCATCATCATCATCATCGTCGTCATTATATAATATTAGGAGTTGAAAGTTTGTATGAAACATATTTTAAATCTGCCTTGACTTCCATGAAATTTGACATTCAGGAATACAAATAAATAAAATTGAAGTGTCTGTTTGTAATTTTAAATTAACAGCTTTTCACTTAATGCATATTATGAAAGTTAATACATATACATACATACATACAAATAAATAAAATTAAAGTGTCTGTTTGTAATTTTAAATTAACAGCTTTTCACTTAATGCATATTATGAAAGTTTACACGGTATGTACAACAAAAAATCAATTTCTCACATTTTTGTCTGTCTGTCCGTCTGTCTGTCTGTCTGTTTGTTTGTTCCGGCTAATCTCTGAAATGGCTGCACCGACTCTCACGGGACTTCCACTGGCGGATAGCTTATGTCATTAGGTCTAACATAGGCTACTTTTCATCATCATCATCATCGTCGTCATTATATATTAGGAGTTGAAAGTTTGTATGAAACATATTTTAAATTTGCCTTGACTTCTATGAAATTTGACATTCAGGAATACAAATAAATAAAATTGAAGTGTCTGTTTGTAATTTTAAATTAACAGCTTTTCACTTAATGCATATGAAAGTTTACACGGTATATACAACAAAAAATAAATTTCTAACATTTTTGTCTGTCCGTCTGTCTGTCTGTCTGTTTGTTCCGGCTAATCAATTGAAATGGCTGCACCGATTTTCACGGGACTTTCACTGGCGGATAGCTTATGTCATGAGGTCTAACATAGGCTACTTTTCATCACCACCATCATCATCATCGTCGTCATTATATAATATGAGTTGAAAGTTTGTATGTAAAATATTTAAAATCTGCCCTGACTTCCATGACATTCGACATTCAGGATAAAATTCTTCTATATCTATACATACATACTACATACATCTATACATCTATACAAATAAATAAAATAGAAGTGTCTGTTTGTAATTTTAAATTAACAGCTTTTCACCTAATGCATATGAAAGTTTACACGGTTCATACAACAAAAAATCAATTTCTAACATTTTTGTATGTCCGTCTGTCTGTCTGTCTGTTTGTTCCGGCTAATCTCTGAAATGGCTGCACCGACTCTCACGGGACTTTCACTGGCGGATAGCTTATGTCATGAGGTCTTATGTTAGACCTCATGACATAAGCTATCCGCCAGTGAAAGTCGAAAGAAAGAAATTAAAACGGCTGAACCCAATAGGGGATCGGACTACATTTGAAATATTTAGTTTCATTAATCTATACAAATAAATAAAATTGAAGTGTCTGTTTGTAATTTTAAATTAACAGCTTTTCACTTATTGCATATGAAAATTTACACGGTACATACAACAAAAAAATTATTTTTAACATTTTTGTCTGTCCATCTGTCTGTCCGTCTGTTTGTTCCGGCTAATCTCTAAAACGGCTGCACCGATTTTCACGGGACTTTCTAACATAGGCTTTTTTAAAGTTTACACTATCTTAAAAACTCTACAAACTGAGCAAGCACTTTTATGTTGAATTTTACGCAGTCTTATAATTATTTTTGTTGATAATTAGATTCTTCCCGCAGCTCCACCCGTCTAATTACAGTGTATATGTAACACAGGAACACTTTACTTTTTCTGGATAAAAAGTAGCCTTTTTTTGTTTCCGGGGGGGAAAATGCTTTACGTATACCACCCAGGCGCAGGGGGCACCCAAGTGGTGATGTGGGACTCATGGTATACCCACTAAAAACTCCCCCATCTTCCTCCTCGCCGCCCTCTGACGAGGCCACGGGAACGATACACACATCCGCGACCCCGCCGGCGGCAGTTGCCTACAAGCGGCTCCATCATGAAAGCCCGAAGGCCCTCCACGATGGGCGCACCAGATGGTATTAGGTGCGCCTCCCTCCTCGGCCTCCACCAGTACTGTAGCAGACTCCCCCTGAGTCTGCTACTAGGAGGCCATGGGTACCAGATAAACTGGTACCCGGTGGCAGATCAGGTTTGTGGTTCTGCTACCGACCACACCTCGGTCGCAGAGGATAGGGCAAGCGGCGCACCGCAATACCGACATGCCTCTTCCTCTGCGGCCCCACCAACGCCGTTTCGACGGAACGGCCCCGCCAGCTCGCAGGGGGTAGGGAGAATGGCGTACCGTAATACCATCACTCCTCTCCCCCTGCGATCCCTCCACGGCCGCAGAAGATAGGGAGAACGGCGCACCGTAATACCGGCACTCTTCTTCTTCTGCGGTCCCACCTCCACGCGCGTCCTCTGCGGGCACGTTCAGCCCGCTGGGAGCGCCCTCCTCGGGCCAGCCAGCGGCAAACAGGCCGGCCCCAGTTGCCTCTTAGCTTCACCGTGGGTGACCAGTCCACGGTTACTAAGCCCCACCGCCACGACAAGGCGTGCAACCATCGGGGCGATAAAAAAAAAAAAAGTAGCCTATGAGTTAATCCAGAGCTCCAACTACTAACATACCAAATTTCTTCAAAATCGATTCAGTATTTTTAGCGTGCAAGAGCAACAAACATCCAAACATCCATCCATCCTTACGAACTTTTACATTTATAATATTTTAATTGGAAGTAGGATTTAGATACTTCCCACCATTTTGTTTGTCCGTCCGTCCGTCCGTCTAACGCGCGGGAAAGCCTATATCGTTCCGTATTTGTTTCGTCGTGTGTATGGAGAACACTCGCTAAGTATGTTTTTTTTTAATTCATCCTCTAAGGGTTTGCATAGAAAAAAATCGGAAACCGACGTACAACGATAAATTTGGCTGGGTAACTTTTGGGTCCGCTTAGTCGTACACTATATAATCCGGATTCCAGCGGGCCCGGGAAAATTCAGAGCACTACAAATAGAACTCTGGACTTATACAATACATAGAGCTGAAAATCGAATACACAAGCGTCAATGTCATATATGACAGTTCGACTCTTGACACTTTTCAATTCTATTGTATTAGCACAGACTTATTTTTTCAGCGCCCTGAATTTTCTTCGGCCTTTCGGATTCCTGGTCATAATATAGTCTTAGACTAGAAAGGACATTTTAACTCGCACTCTAAGGGAATGAAATTTGTAAAAAAATAGCAGCGACAAAATTTATAGGTAGAGGTCCGCTAAGTTTGGATTTTGAGACCGGTCGAATTAAAAGGATGTGTATAGAAACCGAATGTCACGCGAGCGAAGCCGCGGGCAAAAGCTAGTTAATAATAAAAGTGCAAATATAAAATGTTTTCGTTACTCGATTGTAAATAAATAAAGTAAAAATATTAATATTTACAGAATTTTTTGTTACTTGTAATTTGTATTGTTTTTATAATAACCGGACTATACAAGTATGAACTGCATGTACCTAATAATCGATTAGTATTTTTTTTATTTTTCATGCTTGAAACAAAATAGTTTCACTAACTCATATCGACTAGTTGTCCTGCGACATTAAGGTTTCTTTTGGCAGTTCGATTTGCATCAGTTATAATAATAAGTTTCGTTTTGAATTTTCACTCTGTTGGTTTTTCTATTCCGTTCCTATGCTTATATTCGCGACAGACCAATCAGTGCGCGCCACGTAATACAAAATGGCGGACAAAATCTGAGCCGTTTGCCTCCACAATTTATTTTCCGGTTCGGGAATCGAATTTCATCGATTTTAGCCTTCGCATATTTACATAAATCAGTATTTAATAGTGAGAGAGTCACGATTGGGTTGTTTATAATATAGTTCGAATTTTATTTTCTGTAGCAGACTAGTATAATTAGTAATTATACTAGTCTGCTACAGAAAATAAATAATTATTAATTACTAGCTATAGAGAGGCTGCTTTGTTTCTAATAAATTAAATAAATCATAAGGCAAAACGAGCAAAATTCAGTCATCAATTTAAATAAAAATGAATTACCGAAATGTTTGTACGCGCATAACTTCCAAACGACTGCACCTAATTGGATAAATCTTTCTTTTGTGGTCGTTATTGTCAGAAGATTTGTATGAAAAAAAAAAAATTGCTAAACAACGTTTGCCGGCTCAGCTAGTTTTAAATAACCTTTTACTTATCATTTTTGAGCTCAATCATACACCAAATACACAACATAAATCCAAAATAAAGGAATGATGATAATGCTATATTATTTCATTATTATTTCGAACGATTTTTTCGACGTTCGATACAGAATTCGTTCGAAAAACCGAATCTTTTGTACCTGTATGTAGTTTGTATTTGTTTATTTTGTTATTTTTCAATAGACTTTTTTATTTTACGTGGTAGAGCCATGCTTCGGCACGAATGGGCCGGCTCGACCGGAGAAATACCACGGGCTCACAGAAAACCGGCGTGAAACAGCGTTTGCGCTGTGTTTCGCCGAGTGAGTGAGTTTACCGGAGGCCCAATCCCCTACCCTATTCCCTTCCCTACCCTCCCCTATTACCCTATTCCCTCTTAAAAGGCCGGCAACGCACTTGCAGCTCTTCTGATGCTGCGAGTGTCCATGGGCGACGGAAGTTGCTTTCCATCAGGTGACCCGTTTGCTCGTTTGCCCCCATATTTCATAAAAAAAAAAGACTGCGACCCCGTTAAAAACAAACTCGACCCCCCAAGGGTCGCGAGTTGCGACCTCCCGGTTGAGAAACGATGCTGTATAGCGTTACAACTGTTTTATTTAGAGATCGATGAATGTTTAATGCCTACCTCGATCACTGTTAGCCTGGTTTAATAGGATTTCATTACTTACGGGGCTGTAAGCCTAGCACTATCAAGATTCAAGACCATGACTGTGGACGTTACTTATGTACGATTTTGCTACAAACCCACATTCGAGATACAATGTAGGTACATTTTACTACAGGAAATACATTTCAATGTCCTTCCTACTAATATTATAAATGTGAAAGTTTGTGAGGATGTATGTATGGATGTTTGTTCCTCTTTCACGCAAAAACTATTGAACGGATTTCGATGAAATTTGGTATGTTACTAGTTTAGGCTCTGGATTAAAACATAGACTACTTTTTATCCCGGAAAAGTACAGTGTTCCCGAGGGATACTATACTTACGCGGGCGGAGCCGCGGGAAACAGCTAGTAAAACATATTATTATCTTATTTATTACTCAAATGCGAAAGTTTTTGTTACTCTTTTGCACAAAAACCGTACTGTATTGTATGACATTTGACATATACAATTAGGCCGCTACCTCGAACTCGAAGACAGCGGCGACTCTGCTTGCCGGCTGCCGCTGCCGCACCGCTGCTCCCCGCCTCACCGCTCACAGCTGTGCTCGAGGCAGCGCCCTTAGTTTGTGGCGTGGATTAGTTCACTCAAGCTAAAAAGTTGCTTATGTAGTAATTATTTATCTATGCGGTATCTGAGAAAAGCCTCCGTGGTAACATCCTCCGTGGTCTAGTGGTTAGAGCATTGGCTCTCGACTCGGAGGTCGTTATTATTATTATCAGAGAGAAAAACAAGTGGCCACAGAATAATTAATATTTCTAGCGACAGACAGGTTTTGCCCTAACAAAGTTGAAGGCTACATAATAGTAATTATGACAAATACCAGTCTGCAGCAAAGCGGTCAATGCGGTCAATGCGGTCCTGCATAACTGTCCCTAAACCGCAAATATTACAACGATTTTTCAACGTAAAATAGCAAACGAAAGCATACGTTGAATCAATCAATAAGGTTAGCTGAATTTAGCCATAACTGATTTGCGATTACAATTTGCTGGTCCCGGCTTTGGATTGAATTGCTTATCTATTTATGTGTTTTCGTGGTTATTTATGTTATTCGATTTGGAGGTCCACTTTAGTTAATAATCTACTTGTGATGGAATTTACTTTATTATTTCAGTTAGGCGCTACTTACCGGCAGATTAGGGTTGAGCCGGTGCTAGCCTTTTTTTCCACCTTCCGAAAAAATTTTTACTTCAACTGAGAACTTTTTTTTTAATATTATAATCATAACTAACAAGACTTAATGTTACTGATAATATTGTAATTCGACAACTTGTGCGAATGGGTTTGATGTGACACACATACCTTTACTGCCTACTTACCAGTGGAGAATGCCGGTACTCCTTCATAGGCAAATCCTAGCCTGTATAATAGGTAGGGACTTGGATGAGGGTCTCCAAAAGGTAAGTAATGCCGATAGGAATGGAGTTATAGGAACCTCACACCATAGCTACTTACCACCTTACTAATAAATATATTCATACCGTGTATAAGCTATACAATGTTTTATCCTTCTCTATCAAGCAACTTTTCCAACGTATAAAACATAGTATAGCTTGTCCACTGTGTAAATATTTTTATTAGTAGGGGGGTTAGTTTATAGTTAAAGATACATTGAAACTACTTCAACCGGTAAATACTACGGACGTAGTACAATAGTTAGGTTTTACTCTATGACTGCCCAGTATGGTTTTTTGTCGTTAGTTTATCTATTCAATAGCGCTTTACCACGTTTTAATTGTTTACCACGTTCATCCAATCGAAACCGCTATTAAATAGATAAACTACGGATAAAAAAACCTTCCGAAACAGAGCTTAATGTTAAATGTTGAACGAAAATGGTAAGTAGTTTTCGTACTACCTGGAATAATAAATCCATCCTCCACATCAAACTAAATTACCAAATGTCGGAATATGAGTAGCACAAACCACATAACTAATTACAGTAAACACGGACGAATATTTAGTTGCAAACAACCAAACTGCATCAAACATGAAACATGGCGGCTGTTCGCGCTCATTTGCACGAATTTCAATATCGTATGTTTTGATGTGTATTTGCATATTTTGGACGTGTTAATTAATAATAGCTCCGTGGCCTAATGGGTAGACCGTTTGGTTCGCACTCGAGAGAGTGCAGGTTCTAATCTCTGGTTGTGGCGTGTACCAATGAGACTTTTTCAGATCTCAAGTACGATACGGACGATCTAACGGTGAAGGAAAACATCGTGAGGAAACCCGCACATGGTTGGCCCCAGACGTATTGACCAGTATTTCCTCTGGACTAGGCTGACTATGTTGTGAGAATACCGTATGTGCTTGGGCATCTATACGACATTTAAAAACCATCTGTCCCAGGCACTACAGTATTTCATGTGGTTACTTCGCTCGGAGAATACTGTATGAATCATCCATTAGCGGAAAATAGGGCCTATGTTTTATTTTTTAATTATTATTATGTTTGTACGTTGATTTTATATAATTTATCTTATTGTGTATTGGGACGTAGTGTCTTTTCTCGTGCAACAATGTATTTAGTGCTTATTTTGTCGCTGCTTATTTTACCTTAAGCTAAACTATTTTAATTGTCTTTAACGTAATCGTAATCATAGTTCCATCGCAGTTCACAGACAGGATTTAGTTTTTCCAATTTTCATTCAAATTCAGCGATCTCTTATCAGCAACAAAGTTTATTTACACAAACTTTCTCATTTACAGTAGAGGAGTTTACGACGACGCGCGACGGTAGGATATTAAAAGTTCAAGTGGTGTGGAATATAAAGGAGGTTTAGGAAGCCAATAAATCATCTAGTTCGCTCACACGATCTAGAAACTTCTGCAGTTAGACGAAACTAATATGGATGTGACGCTTTTATGGGATTTTGGAGCTTTGCGAAACGACTTACTTATTTTGTTATGGTTATTTGATATGCACTATATATACCTACTATACCTATATAATTTACATACGACTGATGAGAATGTGAAATATACTATTGTACTCTTGTTATATAGTATTAGTCATAACATTGTTATATAGGTACCTTGATTTATTTTAAAAGAACAATTTTTCATATATTTGCTAAAAGATGGCCCCGTGCGAGTTTCTTACGCCGCGCGCTGCGCCGGTTCTTCTTGCCGTTCCCGAGCAGGTGGAAGGCATCATGTAGATCCATATTCGGAAAGTGTTATTAAAATACCAGCTTAAAAAAAACTTTGTTTATTGAAAGTGCTAAAAATCAGAAATAGTCATTTGCGCCATACCTACAGTATGCTATATTTGCATTAAGAATGCCAGTACTAAAGTCTAAATTGACCAATCACGCACAAGCTGTGTTCACATTCACCAATTGCAGTAAGCTATTTTAACATTTGCACTGATTACTCTCTGTAATAGTATAGATGTAAACACAGCGTAGCAAATATATATTTATATACAGAGAAACAGATACAAATTTGAAAATTGGAAAAAAATGCGCAATTGTCCAGGGATAAGACCTAGCTAGACCAATTTTTCTCCCCCAAAACTTCCTGCATACAAAATTTCATGGTGATACGTGTAACAGGTTTTGAGAAACCAATTTTATGTATATCAAAGCAGTATTAAAAAAACATATTATCTTTCTGAAAACTGTCCTCCACAAAAACTTTAACTGTGCCAAATATCATAATCCTCCGTTCGCAGAACTCTCGTAAGACTGTCCTGAAAGATTTTGCTTTACGTATAATATACAATATGATGATGATAATAGACATGACTATGGATCATATTTGAATAAATTAGTACCTACATACAACTGTTTTTGATAGAATCGTTTTACATTAGGCCGTCAGCCATTGCAGTTACGGCACTCATTACAAAACTAATTAGTGATAGTGCAGTCATTACCTGTAATTAGTTGTCCTTTTGTTGGGAATTTCGGTACAGTATTTCTTAAATATTTCATTAAATATTTCAGTAGGTCAGTTCGCAAGTGACGTGGTGATGTATTTATTGATGTTTTACATAATATATTATGTACATTAATTTCGATGTTTCACATGTTACATATCTACCAACTTCTAGCACAATGCGTCGCCATAAATGGGCCAAAGAAGGTTTGACGAGAGTTTCCGCGAGTAATAGTGTTCTGTGGTTGGTAGGCGGTTAAAAGTTTGAGGGGGCAGCTCACTAGAGGCGCTAATTTGGTCCCAATTTTTAGGGTTCCGTAATACTTAAGGAACCCTTATAGTTTCGCTCTGTCCGTCTGTCTGTCTGTCTGTCTGTCTGTCTGTCTGTCTGTCTGTCTGTCTGTCCGCGCCTCTAGCTCCTGTAATTATGAATATAAATTGATGAAATTTGGTGCAGTTATAGATTGTATATAGATCACGGTTTCGGGATCATAAAAAAATAATAATTTTATATTTTAGGGGTGGCTCTCCATACATGTGAAGTGGGGATGAAAAATATTTTTTCACTCTACCCCATCGTGTGGGGTATCGTAGAATAGGTCTTTTAAAATAAAGGCAAGGTTTCATACGTTACTTTTTTATAAAGTTGACCATTTTCGAGTAATCGGCCTCCAAAGTAGTTTGTAAGTTGGTCCCCCCCCTAGCATTTTTAAACTATAGGAGATAGAAACTTGCAAATTTTCATGCTGATAGATCATGCTACAAACTCTTTAGGAAAACTATTATGAACCAAATCGGACAGTAACTTTTGGAGTAATTAAAAAAAAGCATATTACGCGTTTATAGTTACGGAACCCTCCTTAGACATGTCCTGACATGCTCTTGGTTAGGTTATTTTGTATGAAGTCGACCTTCTTATCCGCGAGTAATAGTGTTCTGTGGTTTGACTCCACTCCGAGGACTATCGCGCAAAATCGTGATAATTAATTTAAATTGATAAAATTTGGCACAGTTATAGATTTTATCAACACCCTTGCATATCTAAATTACTAGCGTTATATACTAGTAACTTTCTATGTTGATGGTCATGCATGGTCATGCTAAATACTCGTTAGGAAAATATTTTTAAGCGAAAACGGACAATAACTTTAGAAGTTATTTGAATAAAACCTCTTGCGCGTTGATAGTTACGTAACCCTCTTGATATATCCTGACATGTTCTTGGTTAGGTTATTCCTCAGTTTCACTCACGTATAATTTATCAAAATACATAATGTAACTACGTATTCCCAGTGCAATAGGATCTAGTAATAAATTTACTGCACCGCTCTTTATATCATCGCAGACGTGTAATCTTGATAACTGCAACATTATCTTAAATCATAGATCCAGGATCGGATGCCGTGAGATTAAATAAGACATTGAACCTGCTATAGCTATATTGAAAGTGATACTAAACTTTAACTCCCTTATTAATAAAAATATTTACACCACGGATTAGCTAATCCAACATGGCTGTCTCTGTCAGATAGTTTGGAACAGTCACTTGATAGACAAAGAGAGCGATTTGGATTTGCTAATACATGGTGTAAATATTTTTATTAATAAGACTGAGTGCATAAAATAAATGACATGAATAGTACTCTTACGGCCTGTTTCAATAACCTACCTATCTATAACTATTTGTTAGAAACGTCAAATTTGTATCGCGAAAAACCAGCAAATGATTGAATGACGATGTTTTTAACAAATAGTTATAGATAGATAGGTTATTGAAACAGACCGTTAGGCATGAGTAACTTCCCAGAAGAAAACGATCCTTGAGGTTCCTTTCTTAAAGGTCTATCGAGGTTAAGAGATTTTAATAGCAGATACGATAATATTCATAATGTTATCGATAAAATTTTGGAGCTTGCAAGTTGCAACCCTCATCTCCCTAGCTACAAGCATAGATTTATTTTGATTTGTTTACTACTTTACGTTGAGTAAACCTAAATAAGTAATTTTATTTATGACCTAATATGTCCTACACACAACAAAATTACTGTGCAAAAACATTATACTTATCACAATATTTTTTTTTATCGTTACAATTCATTTATTTTATGACTTGCTTAAAAAACATCTAAAAGAATACATTGGGTTTTTTCTTTTTATATAAATAGCCCAAAATTTTATTTATTGTCAGTATTTCTGATTATACTGCTACTTCTGACAATCAGCTGTTGAACGTCATAGGAAAACCCAAATTATGTACGTTTGCATTTTATTACACTGAACTAATTTATAGAATTGTATACTACTACTAGCTGTCCCGGCAAACTTCGTACTGACAACAGCGCCACCAACCTTGCAAATCTAAACCATCCTCGAATCCACTTGAACACACATAAAAAAAAAACATTCAAATCGGTTCAGCCGTTTAGGAGGAGTTCACTGTCAACACACGTACAGAATTAATGTTTGTAACAATTCTTCTTTAGTTTTTAAGATTAGGAAAAATACTGCTACTGAAAGCCTATCCTATTCTTACTTTACAAAGAATTTTTAAATTCTCGTTTAGATACCTTATTTTTCAGTGCAGCAAGTGAGTTTTCTTCTAAATATAGTAGGTATTAAGTTACTTCCGCTTAGTTGGACTTCGTTTACGTTCTCATTTCTAAATGGAGGTAAAAAGACGACTACGAATGTTAAATGTAATTCTTCTTACAATTTGAGCATCTTTTAAAACAACTTAGACGAGTTAAATATTTAATGTGAAGAAGTCTTAGCTTCATTTCATCTTCTATTTTACTAATATGTTAGGTTAGATATTAGCATTAAAATTGTTTTTACGTCTAAAAATATTGAAACGACCGATGAGCTAATCAAATCCTTTATATCAAAGATTCCAAAACTCAAGATAGTACATATATGACGTACATTTGACTGAATAAATCTTCATACAATTAAAATCTTAGATTTCACCATACTTCAAAAGTGGGGCCATTTAACTGGAGACACTTTTTGCCTCGTCATGCCTCGTCTATATTATATAAGTCTTGCTTCATATTATGTAATATTAATAATTTTGTATTTTAAATATTTTATGGTCCATTCAAATAATAATAATAGCTTCTTGGCAGCTCCATAGAAATTCAAATTACAAGTAGTCTATAAATCTTAAACCGATTAAAATTATGGTAGGGTTTATTTAGGATACTAAATCATCAAATCAAATCTATTAAGGTAGATCGGTCAGCCGATACTTATACCCAGGGCTCGAGGGATAGAGAGTCCTTTCTATGGAAAGTTGGAATGTAGAGAATTGCCGCCATTTATTACTTACATAAACCACTTAATTAATTCTTAAAAGGTTGAAATGCCTTATATTCTAGGTGGGGCGTAGGCACTTGTGACATCTTTGGTGTTGCTGCCATCAGGCGATCGGTCTGCTCGTCTGCCCCCCATAGCATAAACTAATTTTAAGACTTAGGTGACCATACAAATCCAATCCATATTCCATAGAAGCTTACAACACTACTAACTTTATTTAAGTATTGAACTTTGCATTTCAAGAAATCACTTCCTCTGATTAAAAAAAACCGGCCAAGTGCGAGACTGACGCGCGCACCGGGGGTTCCGTACAAACCTGTAGTGCTTTTGGTACAGATTAAAGGTATTATTGACCTGAATATTTGATATGAATTTCAATTTAATACCTCTAAACGTTCATGAGGAAAGAGTAAGTTTAATAATATTATCTAACAATGTTTTTATTATAATGATGTAACTAAAATTTACGGTTTTCACAATTTTTTCTTTACCTGTGCTATAAGACGTTGCTTCGTACAAAATTTCAAGATTCTGAGTTCACGGGAAGTACCCTGTAGCTTTTGATTCCCTTGCGAGTGTCGAAAATTTGCGGAAATTTGCGGGACAAACGGCTGTATCTTGGCTGTATCTTTTGATTGCGTTGGCTTAAAAGTATAAGTTTTTCACAGCTCCAAGGGTAAGTAGACCTGAGTACTTGATATAAATTCCAGCTTGATTGAGCACGCGTTCTTGACAAAAAGGGTCTTGAGTTCTTGACAGACAGACGGACTGACAACAAAGTGATCCTATAATGGTTTCCAGGTATGTAACCCTAAAAAAGCGAGCGGAAAGATTTAACACATCTCAAACTAATAATAACCTAGAAACACAGAACACGTAGTTAAGTAAACTGTGAGAGTCTCATTAGGACTCGTGAGTCGTGTTGTATGTGGGGCGTTCTTTTGTGCGGGCCCTGGAGACACGTTTATCTATATCATATGAAAGCTCTGAGTCACAACTCACATGACCCGTTTACAACAGAGTAAGTCTTTTTACGGATTTGAAGTAAAAATATTTAGACTGCCTTAGGTACAGAGTCACTTACTCTGTACCGACATTCAGAAATACGATTCTGCTAATAAAATCCTGCAATAACACAGTTATAATCCAGACCCGATATGTTAAAACTGCAAAATGGTATTCTCTTGAACGTCAAACCAACGTGAAATGCATTTTGATTGTCTCAAACTCCAAAACTCTGTTTATGACGATTCATTTACCTAAATCTACACTAATATTATAAAGAGGAAAACTTTGTTTGTATGTTTGTTTGTTTGTTTGTTTGTTTGTAATGAATAGGCTCAAAAAGTACTGGACCGATTTCAAAAATTCTTTCACCATTCGAAAGCTACATTATCCACGAGTAACATAGGCTAAATTTTATTTTGGAAAAAATAGGGTTCCGTAAGATACTTGGGTTTTTCGGACACAAGGTGTAAAAAATCAACCAGTAACTATTTTGCGTACGCTGCCTAAACTATAAAAGATAGAACCATAAAATGTTCTAATTAATTGTAGATCTTATAAATATCTACAAAAAAGTCCGCGACACACTATACCTATCTATGTCGAGTGAGGCACAACAATTTTATTTAGAAATCTTGAATTTTTTTTGGACTACATTTAAACGCGTTTATTTTACTCATGTTATTAATCCTTATCAAAATAAATTATTTCATCACTAAGTACAGTTTATGTAGATAATATTTGGTCTTTGAATGATTAAAATTGGACGTTTGGTTTTGAAGTTATGGCGAAATTAAAATATTACGATTTCTGCTGCACGGCCCGTTGCGAAGTGAGCGTCACCAAGGCGGGGTGCGCGTGCGGGTTAATGTTTAGTTTAGTTTAGTTAAATAGTTTAGTTATTTTATAAACATCAAATTGATAATATCTTAAAATATAATACATTATAATATCTATACATCTATACAGTTAAATACAATTTAAGTGTCTGTTTGTAACTTCAAATTATCAGCTTTTTACATAATGAATCTGAAAGTATATTCGGTACTCACAATAAAATACATTTTTTTTTAATTTTTGTCTGTCCGTCTGTCTGTCTGTCAGTCGGTCTGTCTGTCTGTTTGTTCCGACTAATCTCTGAAACGGCTGGACCGATTTTCACGGGACTTTCACTAGCAGATAGCTGATGTTATAGGGTCTAACATAGGCTACTTTTATTTTAGGGTTCCGTTTAAAAAAATAGGATTCCGCTTTCGTTAGTCATAAATAAAGTCGCGGGTAAATTTCAGCGATATCCCAAAGTATTGTTCCACGCGGACGAAGTCGCGGGCAAAAGCTAGTATGTATATAAAAGGCAAACCTGATTGACTCATCTATCACGCACAGCCGAAACTACAGTACGAATTAGCTGGAATTTGGCATACACATAGTTGTAATGACGTAGGCATCCGCTAAGAAAGGTTTTTTGAAAATTCACCCCCTAAGAGGGTGAAAAAGGGGTAAAAATTTGGTATGGAAACCGAACTCCACGCGGATGAAGTCGCGGGCAAAATCTAGTAATTCAATAAAAGTAGAATGAAAGTGTAAGTTAGTTACGAGAATTGGGGTTCTGATTGAAAACGATTTAAATCCACCTCAGCGTCAACAGTGTTAAAGTTCAATTTTGAATCGCTACCTTAAAAGTGCGCGCCGCGTCTCCGTGTGAGTTGACCCTTACACAAAAAATTAATTAAACGTGCTTTTACACGTGCTAAACAGATTTCAATGAGGGTTGTTAAATTCGTGACAGCTGACAGCTTTTTGACATAAGGACCATCGGGCTACCTAGCGCCGCCTGGTGACAGAAAAACAATCGAAAATTCTTATTGACCGTTTTTGACACCACTTACGCCACCAGATGTCGCTTTGTGTGCGTTGAGGAGTCTATATGATTGTAAATTTCAAACATCTTCATTAGTAGAGCAGCATAGAAGCAGCAGTAGAGTATAAAGCAGTATATATATATAATGCTACGCAGTGTATAAAGACTTACGGCCGGTTTCAATACCTATCTATCTATAACTATTAGTTAGAAACGTCAAATTTGTATCGCGAAAAACCGGCAAATAATTGAATGACGACGTTTTTAACAAATAGCTATAGATAGGTTATTGAAATGGGCCGTAATTCGTAAAACGATGGGCATTTTAGTTTACGGTATATAATAACGTAGATCGAATCTTCTGCAATTTCAATAAGCTTCATTTGTACGTGACTTGAGTAGCATGTCATTGAATTGTTCATTTTTATTCGAGTAATTCTATGGACGTAGTTGATTTGAAATCATAAAATGGAAAATGTAATTTTGAACCGACATTCAATAAGGAGGCGGATATATACGTTCGGCTGTAAATATATTTTTAGTATGTTCGACGATTACTCATACATCGTCTGTTTACCGATTTTATTACCGATATTCTATCTATAACAGTTAAGAAGATACCTTCTGGTGACAGACGAACGAACAGACGGACAGACAGACAAATGAAGTCTTAGTAATAAGAGTCCTGTTTTTATTCTTTGGGTACGGAACCCTAAAAAAAGCGAAATCTTCTAGTCTCTATATTTCCTAGGCAGTAGGAACAAAACTAGACGCGGACTTTAACTGAGTCTGAGATTTATCTTCGTAAGTTATTTACGAAGGAATCCCCCCTGCTACTGTCTCGGCAGTCGGCACAGAATAACATGAAATACAGGAAATGTGTTTTATGCTATGGGTATAAATTGTTCGCTTCTATTTCGTTATGCTAATATCATATTGGTTAAATAATGTTTTGTAGCCAATTAAATTTTTACGACCTCTGTGGCTCAGTGGTTAGCGTGTTTGCGCGGAGGTCGTGGGATCGAATACCATAAAGTGAACAAATAGACTTCTGTGGTCCTGGGTACGGGTGTGTATTAAATATACAGTGTATAATATAAAAAAAATCTTAATTGTATGTATTAATGTATAGTATAAAAAGTATTAAATATAGGTACTTGCCGTTCAGTCTGGTACCTATATGTAACACAAGTTCTTCGGATACTCAGCACGGAGCCAGATTGACGTGATGTGAAGCGCTTTCAAGATTAAAAGTTAGCTTTTAATTGGAAAAAATTGTTATCTTTTCAAAAAGTTTTCAAGTTTTTTTTATCTACTTATGTATCTTTTCAAAGAGTTTTGCACCTCTACCTTGTACCTATTCCTAAATACGTCAATATCTATTATGATATTGGCTTCCTCCTTAGAAGCCCTCCCTGGCTCCCTCCCTTGATCTATCCATCCTCACAAACTTTCACACTTATAATACTCGTACCTACATAATATTTTGTCTCATTATCAGATGCAATGGCTGTGTTTCGCGGAAAAAGCGCTTTTTAGCGCGTAGTTATGTTAGTTTGATAAAGACAAAAAAAAAAACAGATTATTATCGGCCAGGACACGTTTGCTAACTTTAATACTGCAAACATTATCCGCCATGTTGCTTATTTAACGCCAGCGGTCGCCATTTTGCTTCCTTTTTTTTGTTAGCGCTATTTTCCGCGGAATAGCCACTGTATGTGATTATCACTATGAGGAGTAAACAGAACTGACAAATGGATGCATTTGAATAAGGGCGCGTTCGGAGGCTTATATACGCATCTGTTAGTATTATTTACTAACGCCCGAAATTAATAATCAATCCTAATCTCATTTTAGCTATCTGAGATCAAAATTTCAATACATTTCAACGATCCTAGGATTGACTTTACGTCAGTTTACGTCAATTTTTGTTTGAGAATCTAAGATTGAAATCGATCTATGATTGTAGGGTAAATACGCTAAATGTCGGCCACTTACGGATTTTCTAACTTTAGATCGCTCCGGATCCATCAGTTTGCAACGAAAGCATAGCTTGTTATACGGTTTTAGACAGGTTGATAAATCTATTTTATATTTATAGGCATATGGTTGACTTTTCTACTAAACGGAAAAAGTATTAAGGTTTAAATGCGTCGAAAACGAAAAAACCTTAAAGTCGGCCGTTCACGGCCCAATGGTCGGTCGCGTTTTTCCCAAATGTCGGCCAGGCATAGCGTGTAACCTCTTATAATATTATTAAATTATAATAATACATAATTCAATTTTGAGACAGCAAGTTTGATAAATAAATTAAAAAATGACTACCCGGTACCTACACAAACAATGAAAAATACAAAAATGATCAGCCTGTACATTAGCATTCGATTCTTAGGCTGGTCGATATTGCGATCTTTAATATTTCCAAAGTCGGCCTCTGTTTCGTATAGCTTATTTCTCGAGATCCAGCTAATACCACCCCGGCCGGTATTTAGCGATTGAACGTAAAATATATTTAGAGGTTTTGAAGCAAAATTATGACGAAAATCTAACACACACACCAAATTTACTATTTAATAAGTTAAATATATGTTTTAATAACGATTTATATAAAAAGTTTCGAGATCTGTATATAAAATATCACTTCCCGCCAGTCGGCATGCGACCCTTGAGAGGATTGCAAATGACAACTAATTAGTCCTAGATTAGAAGCTTTTTTTTTCAATTTTTCGAATGTACATCCCAAAAGTAAAACTGCAGAAGCCAGGGCTTAAGTCAGTAGAAAATAAATTGCCACCCGTCGGCACGCAATGCTTGAGAGAATTTAAAATAAACAACAGACAAAGTCACCCTAATTCGCGTGCGGTCACACCGTCTTGGACACTTGCGCGATAACTGTCAAAACGGTCACACCGCGCGGGACGCTCAAGAGGTTAACATAAAAGCGTTACAAATTTTACTATTAAGATAATGGAATTCGTATAGTATTGGACTTTATAAAACATACTGCATTTACCTTAAGTCGGCCCCGGCCGAGATTCCAATTTTCAGTCGAAACTGGTATTCTAATGACGACCCCCTATTTTTCCCTTAAACCAATACGCAAAACGTTGAAAAAACTATCTCAAAATATAGTAAAAATACCTTTTTAGTGATAGCAAAGCTAAAAACCAAAAAAAGAAATGTCTTACCGTTGTAATATCAATCCCCGAATCGTGGGTATTCACAGCAAGTAAGCTGCTTTAACTACGAACTTCAATGCTTCAACGGCGCTTTCGCTACTGACGCTCAGTGTGCGAAGAGCAAGTGACGTAATCGGATAGTAACGGTTTGCACTTAAAGAGTATGAACTAAGCTTGCAATATGAGTGGCAATATTACCACTTAATTACCTTTTGAATGAATGCAAGCTGAAAATGTGCAGACGGCCGAGGATTGGAGGGGGGCCGACGTTTGGCGTATTTACCCTAGATGCGTTATTAATTTTGGCCGTTATTGATCAAAGATTTCACAACCCAAGATAGGCTATGACATACATATTTGACAGAACACACCTTCATACAGTAAAAAGTTACGCCATCTTGGTTTTCACCATACTTCAAATGTCAAAATGGCCCCAAAAATCTCAAAAGTGGTACCATTTCTTCGACGTTTCTTGCACCAAGAGCTAAATTTCACGTTCAATACACTATGAATAGACCATTAAAATACTTTTAAATGTACAACAGTTAGAAAGCGAATATTGTTCTCATGTTGAAAGTTTACGGCTTTTCGAACGCCATTATAGTTCTGATCTCGATATTTTGTTCATTTCACATCACTGAAATAGGGTCACCTTTTACACGATTCTTTGTATTGTGTTTGAAATGTACGGATTCACTATATGACTATAATATCTTGCAAAGTAGGCCTTGTTAGATAAAAGTAATTGGTTCGCGTTTGTGTCACAGATAATTTACTAATAAGTGGTTTCATTAAGAGTCTACTGAAAAAAGAAGAAAAGTATTTCCGAAGTTAAGCAGCTTATCGCTTGGCTGGTAAAAACTCTTGGTGCATTCAACATCTTAGTAGCCTTGCCAAGGAATAATTCAATTAAGTTTGATTTTGTTAAGAAATGTTTTGTTTAAGTACCTACTAATGTGAGCATAATTACAACATAAATCACTATAATTTTATATAAACCTATAGGTACAACGTAAATTATAATAGCTAACTCTCTAATTTTCGTAAATCTCGTGAAAACTCTCCATACAAAAGTCGTACCTAACTGTGACGTCACTTTTAAGTATAAAAGTGTATGAAATAATCATGCAGGATGGAAATTATATAATGCCGCAGCAACATATTACGAGTATTTGTTTTATTTTTGTGCGTGCGAAATTTGTGCGTTTTTGTATGTGATAGTAAACTAATGATGTAGGTAGGTTTTATCTAACGTAGCAAAATTTTTTTAACTGTTTGTATAATTTTTAGATGTATGTAATTACTAAACTCCATCTTAAATATCAAGTAGTAAGTAATACCTCAATATTTCTGAGTATATAAATTAAACTACATAATATTATATACTTATACTTATAAATATACTTAAACTAAATAAACTACATGTAAACTTAATATTTACATGTATTTCATTTCATAGTTGTCTCCCCTATTCCCTTTACATTTCTTTGGACAGCGTACCCACGTCAGTGTTCCTACACAAAATTACGTAGCTAAAATAAATGATGCAAGTACGTGTTTTAATAATTGTATTAATAATCATACACGAACACGGTCTGCGGCTCAGCGGGGAGTTAGGGACCATAAACCGTTCCTCCTCATTAGCTGCGACATGTGCTGTTTTTGTTGCGAGTTATTTGTATACGAAAAGTTACGGGATTATGTCGTAAATAAAGCAGAATGGATAACCTTTTAGGTGTACAACAGAGGGGAAATTCTGTTTAATAAAACCTGCATTAATACGTCACGTAATTCCCGTAAAGTCAAGTCCCGATACGCTAAAACTATAATCGGTATTTTTATAAATGTTAATCCAACGTGAAACGCGCTCTGATTAGTCGAAACGTCATAAAATCTGTTCATGGTGATAATATGTCGCTTCACTTTTAATCCAATCAAAGTTAAATGCAGTGGCGGATCTACGACTTTTTCGAACCGGGGCAAAAACTTGATATGTTCCCCTTCCTCCCCCAAATCCAATATAAGATCGAAGAAGTTTACTTAATCTATAAACAAGTAAACGTGCATAATAATTCCCCACACCGATCTCGGGGACGGTTTCTGGTTTCATTGAAACCAGGCCAGTTACGCAGGAGTAATTTTATAGTGTCCAAGTGTGTGCTCAGTACACAAGAGCACTCTCTTCCTTTACTCTCGTAAGGGTCCATCCACATATTACGTCACACCTAATTGAGGATGTATATATCAATAATTAACATTATTTTTCATAACTAACTAACGTTTTAATTCAGATGTTCATAACGAACCGCGACTTTGTACACGCAAAAGTTAATCTTGCGGCAACCGTAAATTATTCGCGATAAAATGTCCTTCCCCGTGGTCTACTCTGTATCTCTAGAGGCCTTTCATCAAACTCAGTCCAGTATTTTCGGAACCTTTTTTATTGCAAACAAACACACATACGAACAAACAAACTTTTCCTCTTTATAATATTACTAGCTTCTGCCCACGGCTTCACAGGTAAACTGAACCTATCTGAATATATTTTGACAGTCAAGTGATAAATTTATCAAAATTAGTATGGTCAAATTTTCCAACGCAATATTTTTTGCTATTTAAACGTTCTCTGAACTTGCACATTTATTTCAAGACCAAAATTATCCAAATTAGTCCAGCCGATCACAAGTTTTAGTGACACACAGATTTTGTAATTAATTTTTAAAATATTATATAATAGGTAAGTATGAGACGAAGAGAAGATTAAGTAATTTTCAGAAATTTTGTCATTGTTCATTCAGCAATTTAAGATATTATTATTTTTTTTTTTTTTTATGAAATAAGGGGGCAAACGAGCAAACGGGTCACCTGATGGAAAGCAACTTCCGTCGCCCATGGACACTCGCAGCATCAGAAGAGCTGCAAGTGCGTTGCCGGCCTTTTAAGAGGGAATAGGGTAATAGGGGAGGGTAGGGAAGGGAATAGGGTAGGGGATTGGGCCTCCGGTAAACTCACTCACTCGGCGAAACACAGCGCAAACGCTGTTTCACGCCGGTTTTCTGTGAGCCCGTGGTATTTCTCCGGTCGAGCCGGCCCATTCGTGCCGAAGCATGGCTCTACCACGTACAATTTTTAATTTTTATTAGTGACATAAGCGGCCTGTTTTTAGGAATTTGTTTCTAAATCACTGTCGCAGAAAATCTAATTATATACTTAACGGTTTATGGTCATGAAACCTGCCGTGTCCCCTCGAGGGAATAATCTCAAGGCTGGTAGACGTTAGAAAATAAAGGTAGGTATTTACGCTTGTGGTAACTTCCAAGTTAAACAAGCTGCAGGGATATGTGTATACTAGCTGCTTCCCGCGGCTCCACCCTCGTAAATATAGTATCCCGCGGGAACACTGTACTTTTCCGGGAAAAAAAGGA
This sequence comes from Glaucopsyche alexis, assembly GCA_905404095.1. NCBI lineage: Eukaryota > Metazoa > Arthropoda > Insecta > Lepidoptera > Lycaenidae > Glaucopsyche > Glaucopsyche alexis. The sequence continues at coordinate 17,259,779 of FR990059.1, forward strand.
GCCTATGTTTTAATTCAGAGCCTAAACTACTAGCATTCTAAATTTCATCAAAATCCGTTCAGTAGTTTTTGCGTTAAAAAGTAACAAACATCCATCCATCCTCACAAACTTTTACATTTATAATATTAGTAGGATTTTACACGTCATTATTATTTTAAGGAACGTTAATACATTCTATGGCCTAGCGGCTAGAACCTTTGGTTCGCACTCGAATCCCAGGTTGTGGCATGTACTATTTCAGATCTCAAGTGTATTAAATGGATGGACAAATGGATGGGATGGATGGGAAATGGACGCTCTAAGTGATCTAACGGCGAAGGAAATCATCGCGAGGAAACCCGCACATGGGACCAGACGTATTGTCCAGTCTCCGTATAGGCTTAACTCTATGTCATTCCACCCCCAGATACTCCAGTAGTTAAATAGAGGTTGCATATCTCGGAGAGTCTATACTTTACTTTACTAATATTATAAATGCGATAGTGTGTCTGTCTGTCTGTCTGTTACATCCTTACGCTTTAACCGCTGAACCGATTTTTATGAAATTTGGTATAGACATACTTTGGGTTCCGGGAAAGGACATAGGGTATTTTTCATCCCGAAAAAGTAGTGTTCCCATGGGATAATGTATTAACGCGGGCGGAGCCGCGCGCAAAAGCTAGTGCTGTTTAAATCATCCAATAACGGATGAAAAGTCCTATGTTTTATGTAAGGTTACACTAAAATCAGGGGTTCTTTAGGATGAAAATTAGAACCCCATAACGACTCTACGTCAACTGAAGGTGTATTCAGTATTTATATGTACATTTTCCTGTTTGCAGGAAGCTATAACTGACGCTTTAGTAACTTAAATCCGGCACTCAGCCAGCTCGGTACCTAAATTGTATTATAATGCGCTTATTCTAATTAAATCTCGGTTGCCAAAGTCTCACCACATATTCTCCTTATTTAATATTTCCTGAGCATTTCGACTACATTTTACTCGAAAGGAAGATTCTTCTGAATTAAAAAAAACTTGATACTCTTTCTGGAAATAGCTCAGTTAAAGGTATATAATATATACCTTTAACAGCTATTTCCAGAAACAATACGTACATGTACGACTACTTCCTATACTAATAATATTATTATAAAGAGGAAAAGTTTTTTGTTTGTTTGCATTGGAATAAGCTCCGAAACTGCTGCATTGATTTTGATGAAATTTGGCACAGATATATTTACTTAAAGTTGCCGCAACTTCGTAAGTAGTAACCTATGTCCTTCCCCGTGGTCTTCTCCATATCTGTTACAAATTTTATCAAAATCGGTCTAGTAGTCTTGGAGCCGATTCAATGCAAAAAAGTAACAAATTTTTCCTCTATTAATAAATAATAATACATATATTATAGTATTATTTAGTACAGAAAACTTACAGTAGGTAATTATGCAGGTTCCACTGGTATCCAAAGATTTAAAAACTTTCGTAACTTTTTATTGTAATAAGGCTCGTTCTGTCAAATGTACGTCATAGCTATCTTGAGTTTTGGAATCTTTGAGACTTTGTTGCAAAGGGATTGTCATAATTATACAGACTATTATACCCCGGAATATTGCAGATAGAACTAAAACATTCAAAAGATTAGAAACTTGTAAATCTCCCAGGCATTAGTACCTATCCTCCTGGGGAATCGTAAAACGTCATTGGCGGGATTATTCAAGGCTCGCTTTGTCTTCATCGATCACGTCGGACACCTGATGTAAGGCTTCATTTATATTGGGCTTTTTGTCGCTTAGAAGTTAGAGTATCGACATCAACTTTTTGAAGTTGGATCGCTAACAGGAGTTACATTAGAGTTACTAGCTATATATAAAAAGTAAAAACTTATAGGTTGTATCCTCTTTTTATATATACAACTCATAGATGTATAATAATACATATTACATATATGGGTTGTATAGATCCTGTATGTATAATTATTATAAATAAAGAAGATTTTATGAGCGTGTCGTGTGTTTTAAGTTGATATACCCCTCGCCTACCAGTGGAGCGATTACGCCCCCAGCCACGGTTGCATTGTAGGTACACATACATACATACATATAATCACGCCTTTTTCCCGTAGGGGTAGGCAGGACCGCCTCTTTCCCGTAGGGGTAGGCAGAGACCACTTCTTTCCACTTGCTACGATCCTTACATACTTCTTTCGCTTCATCCACTTTCATTCTTACCATCCATTCCTCCTCTTACATTCAACGTAGCCAAGCGTCTCTCCATGGTCCGCTGGTGTAGGTGCTACTCATTTATTCATTCCGGTTCATATTTAAGACTAGTGTTGCCCAAATCAGTCTTGTTCTTGGTCTTGCAGCAAGAGTCTCGCAAGAGTCTCGCAAGTCTCGCAATTACCTTTTAGCCTATTGCTATTCATTAAACGTTATTTTAGATCTCAGAACAACGTTATAGAGTAGGTATTACGTTACGTTGTTATATTAAGTTGTTCTAATATCTAAAATAACGTTTAATAAATAGCAATAGGCTAAAAGGTAATTGCGAGACTTGCGAGACTCTTGCGAGACTCTTGCTGCAAGACCAAGAACAAGACTGATTTGGGCAACACTATTTAAGACAGAACAATGGACAGCAGCTTCAAAACACATCACTAAGGGTCAATTTACACCGGGACGAAACGAAACGCGACACGGCGCTGCATTCTAAGCTAGTCAAAATTGAACTTTATTAAATACTCAAGAAGATACACGTTTCATTGTAAGAGTTCGGAATGTCAAATTGTACCGCGCTGCAAACTGTAGTGTAGTGTAGGAAATAAATTTCAATTCTGTATATAATAAAGTATATAAGGTTTGGTAAAATCAATTACGGAAACTTTGGGTACGTCATATACTGCTTGTGTAAAGACGTTTAGGAAAAAAAAAATATATTTGAAACTCGTGGATTTTTTTTTATACAAAATTAAATTATGTTGCAGGAAATTACATCTTATTGCATTATATTGCGCGCGAACAGCTGTTCAGATATGAACTCGAATGACCTTTCCCGGTGTATGCAATATGTATCGCTGTCTCTGTCGTGCTACATCTGCTGTCCTTGTCGCGCGCGGATGCTTTATGCAAAATATTTAATTTCTTGCAATATTTTAATTTAATAATTTTAGTTTGTATTTTTTTTAAACGGGTTTAATTTTTTTCTTTTTACCTAAACGTCTTTACACAAGCAGTAGATCATGTGCCCGAAGTATTCGTAATTGATTTTACCAAACCTTATATATCGCGTCATGTATTATCTAGTCACGGTGCGAACTGACCTTAATTCAAAGCATTTCAAGCATCCAGCCGTTATACTCATAAGTCATAATGTAATGAAAATATTTCTCGTCTCTTAAGGGCCCCACTCACTAACAGTCCGCCTGCAGTCTTATCCGGCGGCCTGCCGTCCTAGGTCAATAGCGCCAACACACTAAAGCGATTTTTGCCTGCCAGCAATGCCCTGCTACCACTTTTGAGGCCACACACTAGCAGTCGGGAGTCGGCAGTTTTCGACATTACTACACGCTAGTGTGTGTTCATTCGCCCAAGGCGTCTATGGCCTTCTCTCCGGCCAAAGGCTCAAAGACATCTGCCGGCGCAGATCGGAATCGTCAAGCGGCCACACACTATCAGTTCGTATTAGTCGTAAGTCCAAAACCTTAAACGGAACTGTTAGGGCTATTGCGATTAACTTATATTTTTGTCGTCCGGCAAACTGTTAGCGAGTGGGGCGCTTTAGCTCTTAATAGAACTGTAAGGAGCATTCTGTGACAGTAGGCCAGGTGGTCTGACCTCTTTTTACTTTCCTATTTACGTATAGATTAAAAAAAGCTGTTTTTATATAGCGACTAGCTTTTGCCCGGGACTTCGCCCGCGTGGAATAGTCTTCTTGGAGAAAAAACTTCTTCAGCAAATTACTTGGGAATACCGGCCGGTATTGCCGCGCATTGTATCCCTGCAATATCTGTATAATCTGATATATCTCCGAAAATAATCATTTCGTGGTAGAGCCATGCTTCGGCACGAATGGGCCGGCTCGACCGGAGAAATACCACGGGCTCACAGAAAACCGGCGTGAAACAGCGTTTGCGCTGTGTTTCGCCGAGTGAGTGAGTTTACCGGAGGCCCAATCCCCTACCCTATTCCCTTCCCTACCCTCCCCTATTACCCTATTCCCTCTTAAAAGGCCGGCAACGCACTTGCAGCTCTTCTGATGCTGCGAGTGTCCATGGGCGACGGAAGTTGCTTTCCATCAGGTGACCCGTTTGCTCGTTTGCCCCCTTATTTCATTAAAAAAAAAAAAAATTTAAATTACATGCTGTAAAGGACCATATTGATCTATATTAAATGCACATTGTATTTAATGTGCTTAATTGGATAAGGATTAATGCTGTATTGCTTAAATTCGCTTCGTAAATAAGCCACTATAATATCTCGTAGAAGGTAAAGGATAAAAAATGTTTATTATGGGTTATCCCGAAGAGATAAACATAATAATATACTATCTCCAATAGTTTAAAAATACTAGGGAACGGGGACCAACTTACATCAATTTGGAGACCAATTACTCGAAAATGGTTGAGTTTATAAAAAAGTCATATATGAAACCTTACCTTTATTTTAAAATACCAATTTGATGGGTTAAAACGAAACTATATTTTTCATCCCCACTTCATATTATGTATGGAGAATTGGAGACACATATTTATGACGCCAAAACCGAGATCTATACACAGTCTTTTGCTTAACCAAATTTCATCTATTTATATTCATAATTACAGAAGGTAGGGTTGCGGACAGACAGACAGACGGACAGAGCGAAACTATAAGGGTTCCTTGAGTATTACGGAACCCTAAAAACAATATTATTAGTAACATTTACATGTATATAGAGATATTGATACTGGTTTGATTAACATGTCCTTCTGGTCTAGATATCTTGGCTAATTGAACCAAAATCATACTAGATTACAGTGCCTAATCGCCTTTAGTAATTAACTCGATCTACGCGAAAGCTTGAAAAGTAACAAAACTTTCAGGAGCATTCTTTTTAAGTATCTTGTAAAAAAAGCATACTCTATAATATGTAAGCTACTGCACTGTACTTTTTCGGGATAAAAAGTAGCCTATATCGTAATACAGAGCCTAAACGTGAAAGCGTAACAAACGTCGATCCGTCCAACTTTTACATGTATAGTCAGGAGCGTAGTTACCGCCGTATCTGCCGTATCAATTATACGGGGCCCCCGGACCACGGGGCCCAGCGTGCGGAAGCAAAAATTAATAAAAACTGTACTAAAAACTTAACTAAAACAAATTCACAAATGACAAAGGTCAAAAAAAGCTATTTCTTTTTTTCCGGCGTAAAGCATGCGATCAAAAGTTGGCAACACTACATCAGTTGGATAGATAATTATGATAAAGATTTCTTTTATTTTTATGCTTTTTTTTTTTTTTGTGAGAAATCTTTACCCTTCCAAAGGGTACCAAACAAATTTTTATACGGGGCGTGCCAAGGCACGCTACGCTTCTGATAGTAGGATCCTTTCACATTTCTCTAGCAATGAAGTAACAATAATAATGTTGATAGAAAAGTGATTATCCATTATACACTATTGCTCTCACTACAGTACTATGACTAAGATACTATAGCTAAAAGTACTGATCTTGACTTTCATGTAGGCCCCCGCTGTTCTGTCTATAAAATCGTGAGTTAGTTGATTAATGGTAAGATTTTATCTCTCTTTTTTAATTAGTTTTCTAGATAAAAATTAAACATTTTCTCTTCCTAAATATATTCGTGAGGTTATTTTATTTAACGTAATTATTGTAAGTGTCTGACAATATTATGGTAAACTACCTTCAGGATGTTTAAATTATCTTCAAGAATTTTGCTCTGGCAAGTATTTTCTAATCTGAAGCTTTATTGCTAGGAAAAAACATTTAATATAGCTTGATATGAAATGTTTTTTCCGTACCTAATCTTAAGTGCTTTATCCGCAAGATAAATATTGTTTTTATAAATATGATTATCTTGATAATTTATTTATGAGACTATAGGCAAAGAATATATATTACTAACTTACTATAGGTGTAGAAAAACCAGCCAAGTACGAGTCGGACTCGCGCACAGAAGGCTCCGTACAAAAAGGCAAAAAAATCAAGTTTGTTGAATCCTGGAGACCTCGCTTAAGGCTGCACTAATCGGTTTTTTCTCCATACAAACGCTGTTGGTTATATGTATATACTCTAAAGTCAAACATTGTAGACAAATTTTTTAGCGAAATATCGATTTTTGCCTATATTTCTAAAATTTAAATTAGTTTAGAAGATAATAGCTTCCAAACATCGGCTTTTTAGCGCAACTTTGACGCAAAAAAAAAAAAAAAACAAACGGAGGTAGAAATTAAAAAGCAAGCACATACCACAGTTTGATTATTCAGCAATTGAGATAACTTTACTTCAGACAAAAATATAGAGACAAAAGGTATATAGTTTTTTCATCAAACACCAACAGCTGAGTGTCAATTTTATCCCGAAAAAGTACAGTGTTCCCGAGGATGCTATGATACGCGGGCGGAGCCGCTTGTTTTCCATATTTTTGCTAAAACTTGCAACTTGCAAATTTCGCTGCCGCACGCAAGAAACACGGGCAAGTTTGCGAACCGGTGGTAGACATCATTTAAACATCCAACAAAGACCTGACCTTTTGGGTACGGATTGTACGGAACCCTATAAAAGCAACTATTTAACTGAAAAGGGCAATATGCATGTTTACAATGGAAGTTCGTTTCTACACTTGGAACGACGGTTTTCATCAAAACCGGGGAACGGGGTCATTAGGACGCAGTTCATTCCAACGTCGTTGCTTGCCAAATAAAACGATCTTTACGATTTTTCAAACTACAATAAAGATAATGAATATAGATTGTAGTTATAACTACATTACATGCTTTATTCCAATATGTTTAAAACAATAAAATATTTTATGTTCTCAAAGTTTGGAGAAACTATTGAATATACATAATATTTTAATGAATCGAATACAGTGTATAATGTTTGAAATAAAACGATTTGCGATATGGCACTGCATTTTTAAGATAGCTAATAGCTATTCAAAATTGAACTTTACATTGAACACGTTTCATTGTGACAGTTCGAATGTCAAGTTGCACCGTGCTACACAGCGCATGTGCAGTGTATGACGGATGTCATATGAAACTTGTATCTTTCTGTGTAGTGAATATAGTTAAACTTTCAATAGCTATCTTAAAAATTAAGCGTTGCGTATCGTCGGATATCGTCACAGTGTGAACTGACCCTTAGACGACATTGCTGGGTATCATTGATAAATTAAATTAAATACGTAGGTAGGAATCGTAGTTATATAATGTCTCTGAAAATCTATTATGGATACTTCGTGCCCATGATCCACTGCTTATGTAAAGACATTTAGGCAAAAAAATATTTGTCATAATCAAAGTAAAAAATCATCTCATGTATGGGTGACTCTCCGCAAAACGCAAACTCGCCCATATATTTTTTTTTCTAGTAGGTATGACAATTATTTTTCTGCTTAAATGTCTTCACATAAGCAATAGATGAGAATAGATCATATGCCCAAAATATCCGTAATTGATTTTACCGAACCTTATATATCGACTTGGCTTTACCAAATATTCTAGGCTTTTATTTCTTTATCATATCGGGCAAATGTTATAAGATAAAAGCTTTTATTGTCTTGCAAAAAATAATTTAAGTTTTTAAACAAATGCGTGAACACTGAACATTAGTTAAAATCCAACAAGTTATTATATTTCCTCCGTTCCTTTTGTAAGTTGATTGTTGTCATTTGTTCTGCCGTTGTAATGCCGTTATCACAAGGCGAGATGTACGCCATTGTGAGATGAAGTAAAATCGCCACTTCCTAGAGTTCTGTACACAAATATGTCGGACCATTTTGGACAGACGGACACATTAAACTTACACCCCTCTTTTTGCGTCGGGGGTTAAAAACGGGGCCCTTCGGGGTGTCGCGTCGCGGTCGCGTAGATTGGAAGGGTTCCTTTCATAGATGTATATTATATTAGCAACCTCCGTGGTTCTAGGTTATAGCATTTTCTCTCGACTCGGAGGTCGCGAGTTCGATTCCCGCATTGGCACAACAAAAATGTTGTTTCCAAGTTTGGTTAGGACAATGCAGGCTGATCATCTGATTGTCTGACAAGAAAGATGATCCATGCGTCGGATGGATCATCTTCGTCGGTCAAGTCGGTCCTGCGCCTGATCTCTCGTCAGTCGCGTCGGTTATCTGTCCCACAGCCCACTGGATTATGAGAGTAAAGAAAGAGAGAGTGCTCTTGTGTATTGCGCACCCACTTGGGCACTATAAATTACTCCTGCGAAACTGGCCTGATCTCAATGAAACCGGCCACCGTCACCGATATCGGTGTGGAAAGTTATTAATAGACGAAGCATGTTGAGGCTAAAACTGTCTCCACTTAAATGACCTACTTCTTGGAGTTTTGGGGCCATTTTGACACGTGAAGTACCGTGAAAACAAGATGGCTGACATTTGAGGTATGATGAAAATTAATATGGCGTAACTTTTTCTTGTATGAAGATTTGTTCTGTCAAATGTACGTCATAGCCTATCTTTAGTTTTGAAATCGTTGGTGCCTTTAAAATTTGATGGTAATCTCAAGTTTTTTTTTTTTTTTTTTTTTTTTATTATTATTTATTTATACTAAACAAATCAGTTACATGTTTGTATCTCGCCAAACTATTGTTTGACGGCGAGATGCGCTCATCTTTTATAATATTTTAACTTAACATTATTATGAATAGTTTCTTTACAAAACATTAAACTCTTACAAAACAAACCAAACCAATAATTGTAAACTTTGAACTTTGAGCTACAAAGTTCAAAGTTTACAAGACAAGACAAAATAACCTATTTAATTATTCAATTTAACAATTCAGCCCTTAACCTCCTCTTTATTAATCCTATTGAACATTTTTCTTCATATCTTAAAATATCCCATCTATTAAATATCTTAGGTACCATATATTTATTTGTCCTCTCTCCGTAATAGTTTTTTATTTTAGGTTTACTCAGTCTTTTCTCTCTTACTCTTCTAGTATTATATTTATTATCTACTATCACTTTATATTCGTTACTATAGTAATACTGTAATCCTATTAAGTACTCCACTTTGTATTTCTAGTAACGCGAACATTGTTTCCGCAAATACAGTGAAGAGACGGACATTGACCCTGTCAGGTGCGGTACCGTTACCGTCTGCGCTTACTTTCGGTTAGACTACAAGGACAGACGGAAAAGTTATTATCTCATCATTGATGGTTGGTTACGCATGCGTCAAATTATACCTTAACTACTTTGTTACTAGTAGGCGTGGTCTTAGGCTTCTCACACATTTGGCGTTCGTATCTCTCTGTTATCAACTTATTATTATAACTCCCCACACCAATCTCGATGACGGTGGCCAGAAACCAGGCCAGTTACGCAGGAGTAATTTTATAGTGCCCAAGTGTGTGCGCAGTACACAAGAGCACTATCTCTTCTTTTACTCTCATAATCTAGTGGGACGGATAACCGACACGTCTGACGAGAGATCAGGCGCAGGTCCGACTTTTTACATGACCATCCGACGCATGATTCATCTTTCTTGTCAGACAATCAGGTGATCAGCCTGCATTGTTCTAACCAAACTTGGAAACAACATTTTTTGTTGTTCCAATGCGGGAATCGAACCCGCGACCTCCGAGTCGAGAGCCAATTCTCTAACCACTAGACCACGAAGGCTATGTTATTAACTTATTATAGCACAAGCGGTCACAATAGTTTTCTTCTATCATAGACATAGAATATATTAGGGACAGAGCATGTTAAAAATAGGTTGGTTCTGTCTTTTTACCTGACTACGGTATAAAACCCAAAAAGAAGACAGTCTGTGTATGTATTTATGTATGTTTGTTCACCGTAGCGCCGAAACTACTGGTCTGATTTTAATAAATGAGGTGTCGATCAATCATTTATTCACTCATTATAAGATTCATAGTAATAGCTCTAGTAACATAGGCTATATAATTTACTTAATCGGGTTATAGTTTTTAATAAAAATGTAGTTATTCTCGTATACACTTTTAACTAAATAATTTAAGAATTGAAACCTGCAGCAGGACTTTACAAAATTAAGACGTAGTTTGTAAAGTACTGTAGGTCTCAAATGGCAATATTATGTGAATTGTACTATGAATCATCAACTATTGTTTGTCAATAGATAATATTTCATAGTAGGTACGATTCACTTAATATGGTCATTTTAAATCTGCTGTTCTTATCTTTATAAGGACAGGGGAATGATAGCGGCTTATTAACTTTTATAGGATTATCGACGTATGAACAGGATAATCTAGTTTCTCACACGTACCAATGGTACTTGGTAGTATACCAGAATATGAATTAACCTATACTAATATAATAAAGAGGAAAATATTGTTTGTTTGTTTGCATTGAAAAGGCTCCGAAACTACTGGACCGATTTTGATGAAATTTGGTACACATATAGATTAGACCACGAGGAAGGACATAGGCTACTTTTTATTGTGGCAAAATGTACGGTTTCACGAGATTTCCTCTTGTCGCACACTAAGTCGCGCACAAGCGCAACATCAGCTATTCTATCAATAAAGTAGATAATATGAATTTGAAATAAAAACAATATACAATACAATAAGTCATGGGATACTCTTCCCAACTTACCTGTCCGGTAGTTGTGGTATAGTATACGGGTATGCGACCCCGGCTTCCCTAGCTATTACTGTCCTATCCCTTGCCCTCCTGGGCGGTAATATCCTACATTCCCTATTTCCCACTCTAACTTACCAATCTTCCTTTCCACACCACCTATCCTTCCCTTTCCCTATTCCTACCCTCTCCACCAATCCGTGGAAACGCAAAGGATAATCAAAATAATTTAATTATCCAAAATGGCGGCGATGTGGTTCGCCACCCATCACGTCTCGTTTCTCACGGAGGCGAAAAGCGGACCATGGAGAGACGCTTGGCTACGTTGCATGTAAGAGGAGGAATGGATGGTAAGAATGAAAGCGGACGAAGCGAAAGAAGTATGTAAGGATCGTAGCAAGTGGAAAGAAGTGGTCTCTGCCTACCCCTACGGGAAAGAGGCGGTCCTGCCTACCCCTACGGGAAAAAGGCGTGATTATATGTATGTATGTATGTACAATACAATTACAATATACAATACAATAACATATACAATTACAATATACTATTTTAAAACAAGGAACCAAAGCTTAAGTTAATAAATCTATGATCTTATTGAGTGGATAGCTCAAGATCCTTTTTATCTATTTTTAGATATGGTCCGCGACATCGTGCGCGCAAAACAAAATCTGGAGGGAACCGTACATTTTGCCGCAATAAAAAGTAGCCTATGTCCTTCCCCGTGGTCTATTCTATATCTGTGACAAATTTCATCAAATTTGGTCCAGTAGTTTCGGAACCTATTCAATGCAAACAAAAAAACCTTTCCTCTTTATTATGTTAGTAATTAGTATAGACAAATAATATTATTCATACTGTCTAGTGCATAAGTTACAAAAAGGGCCAGCCATATTCATAGAAAGTAATCTTCATTCCCCCCACGATCGCCGTCTGTGTTATTAAGGTAGATGACCCTTGAAATTGTTTTTATTTGCGCATAACGAAATAAAAATAAGATTGTGGGAATCTTTAACAATATTTTCGTAGTTTTATTGATTCAGATGTCATACTGAGGTTCAGATTTATAACTACACCGGCCAAGTGCGATTTGGACTCGCACATGAAGGGTTCTGTACCAAACGGAAAAAATTCACGTTCGTTGTATGGGACATTGGACAGCGTTGGACAGGACGTTACATTTTTATTTTATTTTGTTTTTAGTATATTTTTATAGCGGTAACGGCATCTGTATAAAATATCACGGTTCATGAGATGTGCAGTCTGGGTTAAGACAGACAGACAGACAGACGGACACTTGAGTCTTATAATAGGGTCCCGTTTTTATCCTTTGGGCACGGAACCCTAATAAAGATATTCCATACAGTAATTATGACTGACCGCAAATATAATATTATACTCACCTCTTTTGACGAATTTCTGCCTATCAATTTTTTTTGGTATCATATTAATAATAATAATTAACCTGACACCGACAAACGAGAACTCGGAACGTGTCGAAGATGTAAATTGTTAATCACTGCGCTTGCGCATACCTTAGGTAATGCCGGTAATGACAGCACTAACTGATGATGCAGTTTAAAACGGAAACTTTACGGTTTCACATTATAATAATAGTATTAATCTGAAAGCTTGTGAAGATGGATAGATGCATGGAAGTATGTTTGTTACTTTTCCACGTAAAATTTACTAAACAGATTTTAATGAAATTCGGTATGTTAGTAGTTTAAGCTCTGTATTCATAGTTTAACACATGGGCTATTATTTATCTTGAAAAATTACAGTGTCCCTGTGGGTTGTGTTATGACTTATGTGTATTAAATATTAATGCGTGCAGACACGAGAAAAAGCTAGTTACTTTATTCGGTGCTTATCTATGTAAATTCTTGTGACTGTGGTGGGACATTGCTCGATGATGATGCTTCGGAAGCTGCCGTTAGGGTCACGGGTTCCCACAAAAGTGTCTCACGGTGTCTCACGAGTCACGACTCACGGCGTAACGGGCGCAGCGGACCGTGCTCCATTATCTCGTAACTGCACTGCTAAAATAAGAAAAATATTGCTAACCGTAAACTTTTATGAGTTTATAGCTGATTAAATCTTCAAGCCAAATGGTGTACCTATAGATGCTTAGATTATTGAATACACAAGGACTAGCAAGAATCTTGTATGTAGGTACTCCTAAAATGTTGTTTACATAATAAATTCGACGGCGAAGTTCGATAAGAAAATTTTATGGGATTTGACATAAGTCATCGTTAAGTGACATGTCGCTTACGATGCAATATGTCAAATCCCATATTTTTTTTTTTCGATCTTCGCCGTCGAAATTATCGAATGCATCTTGACTAAAGGCCCAGGATCGACAGTGGTAACTAACACAAAAAACCCTTCGATATGATCTCATAACAGGGGCATCAAAATTTACCTACCCGGAGTCCAAAGCTAATCCGAACTTAATACGACTGACGTACAGTGAAGCCTTGAGCAAAATTAGTGAAAAGAAACGGCCAAGTGCGAGCCGGACACGAAGGGTTCCGTACAAAACGGCAAAAAACAACTCATTGTTAAAGCGGCAAAAGAAATACAACAACTGTGAAAATATCTAGGTATCATGGTTCATGAGATACAGTGGGTCTTAATAGGGTCCCGTTTTTACTCTTTGTGTACGGAATCCCAAAAATGATGGTAAAATAGCTTTTACTGTTGATTGTTAACCAATCAGCCATTATCGTGGCCACGTTCTGGCCAATAATCATCAGGCCATTGAATTGCAATTTGCGATTCACGAAAACAGTTCGTCTGTGGTTTGGTTATTGATTGTTCCTGATGCACAGTCAAGTGCTTCGTTGTGCCACTGTAATTGGTCTTCTGTGCTTGTTTGAGGACTATTGCTTAACTACTGACTCTCTATTCACTGCACGGACCTTTGAAAAAATTGCCTAAAATGTTTGCTTCTATAATAATCTATTTGAAAAGTTGTGATGTGTTAAATCCATATTAATATTATAAATGCGAAAGTAATTCTGTCTGTCTATCTGTCTCGCTTTCACGCCAAAACTACTGAACCGATTTAAATGAAATTTGGTACACAGATAGTATGAAGCCTGAGAAAGGACGTATGCTACATTATACATACATTTTTATCGCGGGGAAATGTAGTACGGTTCCTGTGGGATACTTTATTTACAGTTTCACGTAAAAATGACTAAACCGATGAAGGAAATAGGCTACTTTTTATCCCGGGAAATGTACGATTCCCGTGGGATACTTTATTTACGGTTTCACCTAAAAACTACTAAAATGATTATCATGAATTTTGACACAGTATAAAATAGCCCACGGGGAAGGATATAAGTTACTTTTTATTGTGGGACATATACGGTTCCTGTGCTGCCGTCCTATACTAAAAGGCGGCTAAATGACAAAAAGAGTTTTTGAGGTAGAGCTAAAAAACGTGGGATTATTTTGAAACTGATGCTAGTTATTTTCTATAAACAATTGTTAATGTTTTCATAAATGTCTTATGACTTTGTCATTTAGCCGCCTTTTAGTATAGGACGGCAGTGTGGGTTACTGTGCTTATGCGGGCGGAGCCGCGGGCATCAGCTAGTAATAATATAATTGTAACTAGAATTTAAAAAAAATATGACATAATAATTACAAATTGTATAATATATTTTTACTATTATATATCATACACATATTAAATACACATCCATGAAACAGGAACACAGAAAACTTTTTGTTCCTTCGGCGGGATTCGAACCCGCGACCTCCAGCTTGAGCACCGTCACGCTAACCACTGAGCCACAGAGGTCGTCTAGTATGTTCTACTGAAGCATTTACTTTATTCCAAAACAAAACAATAACAAAACAAGCAACTGGGCTCCAATTTAGTAACTCGTCCACGATCATAAAGTAACATTGTAATGAAAATAATGTAAATAATGTAGAGTTTTTAAAAAGTTTAGTAAACATAAATGTGGGTTAACTATAACTGTTATGAAGTTGAGCTCTGTCCTATTGTCCCACATAATATGCAAACACGCTGAGCGCTGACAAAACACAACGGCACCTTAACTAATATACGTTAAATCTACAGTACCTGGGTAACTGAGCTTTGTTCGGAGTTCTGATTAAAAGAAAATAACCTAACCAAGAGCATGTCAGGACATGTCTAAGGAGGGTTCCGTAACTATAAACGCGTAATATGCTTTTTTTTTAATTACTCCAAAAGTTACTGTCTGATTTGGTTCGCAATAATTTTCCTAAAGAGTTTTTAGCATGATCTATCAGCATGAAAATTTGCAAGTTTCTCCTATAGTTTAAAAATGCTAGGGGGGGACCAACTTACAAACTACTTTGGAGGCCGATTACTCGAAAATGGTCATCTTTATAAAAAAGTAACATATGAAACCTTGCCTTTATTTTAAAATACCTATTTTACGATACCCCACACGATGGGGTAGAGTGAAAAAATATTTTTCATCCCCACTTCACATGTATGGAGAGCCACCCCTAAAATATAAAATTATTATTTTTTTATGATCCCAAATCTGTGATCTATACACAATCTATAACTGCAGCTGCACAGAGCGAAACTATAAGGGTTCCTTAAGTATTACGGAACCCTAAAAAGAATCACAAGAGCTAGATTGAATTTTCTCCCCTACAACTCCCTGCATACGAAATTTTATGGTAGTACTTGCGGCCGTTTTCGAGAAACCCATTATATATATATGTCACCGTAAAATTGTAAAAACCGTTAGATTGTTATATTACTAGAGATATTATAATATGCTGACAGATTGTCAAATACAAATTTCTCCATTCAATTGTACGCATTATTTTTCGTTATATTGTAATATTTACCGTGCCAATTGGTTATACGCACTTTATACGGTATGTACCCGCGCCGCCATATTTGTTTGCTTTTTCATAATAATAATTGTCTCGTTTAAATGTTAAATGACATTTTTAATAAGCTGTGAAAAGTCACAATTTACTTACCTAAAGGGGTTTTCATTAACAGCGTTCGAATTTTAGAGATGAAATAAAACAACCTGTGTTACTAGATATAGCTGTCACCGTAAAATTGTAAAAACCGTTAGATTGTAAAATAACTAACGAGATTGTAAAAATATGTCAAAAGATACTATATATTTATAATTTAACGAAAAATTATTTGTTTAATTATAGGCAGCATATTCGTGTCGGAACTCGGAAGTCTATCAACATTTTACAATTACACTAGTTTTATTGCAATCTAACGGCTTCTACAATTTTACGGTGACAGCTATATAACTTACAAAGGTTGTTTTATTTCATCTCTATCCACAGCTTTTATAATATAACTACAAATTTTACAAAAAAACTATAACACGATTACGTAAATTATATAGTATAGAATATAATATAGAAACCTCATTTATTAAAATTGGACCATTAGTATAGGCGCTACGGTGGATCAGATATACATACACACATACACAGCATAAATGACTATCCTTCCTTTTAGCTTCGCCGTAGTCGGGTAATCTTATCTTACTAATATTATAAATGTGAAAGTTTGTGACGATGTATGAATGGATGTTTGTTCCTCTTTCACGCAAAAACTACCGAACGGATTTCGATGAAATTTGGTATGGTAGTAGTTTAGGTTGTGGATTAAAATATAGGCTACTTATATCCCGGAAAAGTACAGTATTCCCGCGGGATACCCGATACTATATTTACGCGGGCGGAGCCGCGAGAAACAGCTACTTATAAAATATATTAGAGACAGTATGGAAAATCATTTCAGCTAGATGGCAGCCGCAACCCCACTTTAGACCAATTTTGCTCGAGTTTTTCGAGAAGAATTTGAATTATGTTGGTTTTAAGGACAACAAATATTGACTGTGACTTAGTCATCTCATATTTGATGACCTCTGCGGCTCAGTGGTTCAGCGCTTTGGAGCTATGTGTATATAATATAATAAAAATCTTAAATAAGTATACATATAGTATAAAAGTATTAAATATACTTCCCGTTGTCTGATACCTGTAACACAAGTTCTTCGGATACTTAGCACGGGGCCAGATTGACGTAGTATGAAGCGTCCATAGATATTATATTATTACTAGCTTTTGCCCGCGGCTCCGCCCGCGAGAAATGGGGTTTTTTGGCCACTTACGACTGTACTCTAAGTTAATTCTGTATCTTCCTTATCTTACGTTCTCTCTTTAATTACTAATTGTTTGTCCGAAGCACCATCATATCATATTTCATTTCAATGGTTTAAACACTTAAGCCATGAAAGACATTAAAAAAATATACACAATAGTACATTATCCCTCGGGAACAATATTATATATCTTTTTGGGATAAAAAGTAAAAATACACAAAAAAGTATGAAATAAAACTTAATCTCTAAATAAAGACTTCAAAATTAATAAGATTGAGTAGAGAAATAGTAAAAATTTTAGCCGAATTTGAAAGGGGAATTATTTAAATATTAAGTTTTATTTCATACTTTTTTGTGTATTTTTACTTTGGAAGTCGGTTTAATTTTTTGTTTAAAAATAATAATTTCACCCTTTTTAGAGATATATTTTCTTAAGTTATTATTAATACGTCTTAAGAACGTCTAAACTAAACGATCGAATGTATAATTGAATACGCGCCAAGCTTCCATAAAATATTGCTATTAAGATGATGATGATGATTACTGTAAGTTATAAAGTGGCATATGCTTGCAGTTCATTAAACAATACCGAAATTTCCAAACGCATATCTTTAAAGACTGAGGAGTTCTGTACAGTGCTTTTGGATCCAGGGTATACCTTGGTACAATATCTTATTTTATGGTAGCATATGCTTGTGTTACTTCAGTAAAAGTCAAAATCACTATATGTGTGGATATAAATTTCGAGGAGTTCCCTCGATTCCTCATGGATCGCATCATCAGGTTCCCACTTTAGTGACTAAAGGACCAATTTCAAACTAAACCCTTTACAACAACAAAAGAATTTTGCAAATAGGTCCATAAACGGCAGAGTAATGTTCAAAGATATCCGTGTTAGTGTAAAATACTATGAGAAATACCTTTTATATCATCATAATCTGATGATGTATGGTGTGATAGTGGTGATGATGATGATAATTACTCTAACTGACAGGGTGGCATATGCTTGCAGTTCTTTAAACAACGCCGAAATTCCCAAACATGTATCTATAAGGAGCCAGGAGTTCTGTTCTGTACTTTTGGATCCAGTAAGACCAAAAAGTAAGATTTTGCTCCAAGGTATACCACCTTGGAGCAAAATCTTACTTTTTGGTAGCATATACTTGAACTACTTCAGAAAAAGTCAAAATCACCATATTTGTCCATATAAATTTCGAGGAGTTCCCTCGATTCCTCATGGATCCCATCATCAGGTCACCACTTTGATATCAAAAGGACCAATTTGGGATTACACCCTATACATCACAGAAAAAACTATGAAAATCGGTCCACAGGCGGCGGAGTAATCGTTGAACATACAAAAAAAAATAACCGCCTCATTTTTTGGGAAGTCGGTTAAAAAGTACACTGCGCGTTTGTCCAAAGCATAAACCACTGCCATACCAAATTTCATTCAAATCAATTCAACCGTTTAGCAGTAAAAGACAATCAAAGTACACATAATAATAATACATTATCCCACGGGAACACCGCAAATTTTTGGGACAAAAAGTATCCTATGTCCTTTCCCACGACTCAAAGTATCTCTGTACCAAATTTCATCAAAATCGGTTCAGCGGTTAAAGCGTGAAGAGGTAACAGACAGACAGACAGACAGATAGACAGACAGACACACTTTCGCATTTATAATATTATAATAATAATAATAATAATAGCATATATAGTAAAATATAGTAAATATAGTAATATAGTATATATAGTAAGTATATAGTATATATAGTATATAGTATAATATATAGTATAGTATAAAGTATATAGTATATAGTATGGATATTCTCTTTTTTGAGTCAACTCAAAAGTCTGTTCTCTCAGTTTCAGGTGCAGAAGTGACAAGAAGATGCAGACGTTACTGTGCGTGCTGTTGTCTGCGACCGCAGTGCTCGCGGACGACGGTCAAGAGAGGTATATGATCATTTTATTTATTTACTAGCTGTTGCTCGCGGCGCCGCGTAAATATGGTATCCCTCGGGAGCACTGCACTTTTTTGGGATAATAAGGAGCCTACGTTTTAATGCAGAGCCTAAACTACTCCCGTACCATATTTCATCGAAATCCGTTCAGTAGTTTTTGCGTGAAACAGTAACAAACATCCATATAGCCTACTATCCTACTAATATTATAAACTAGCTGTTGCTAGCGGCTCCGCCGCCGGCGCAAATACAGTAGGTACTAGGTACCCCTTGGGAACACTGTATTTTTACGGAAAAAGATTTGCCTATGTTTTAATCTAATATATTTTAATAAAGAGACTAAACTACTAAGATACCAAATTTCATCAAAATCCGTTCAGTAGGTTTTGCGTGAAACAGTAACAAACATCCATACATCCATCTCTCCATCCTCATAAACTTTCACATTTATAATATTAGTAGGATTTATTGAACCAAAATAAAATCACAATTGAAAACAATGGAAGAAATTTCCAGAATCCTTCACAAGGTCCTTATACTTTAATGATGACTAACAGAATAGTAGAATAACAGAGTAAATATTATGATACACTTTAGATACGTCCGTTTACTTATTATTATAAAAGTTTCCAACTCTACACAGTTGTAGTTTTCAAGTGCGTACATAAGAAAGTGCTCTTTTCGCTTGACCTACCCGTGGAATTTTATACAATTTGTATTAACATTCTATTTCAAAAACAATTTGTCTATACTAACATAATAAAGAGGAAAAGTTTGTTTGTTTGCATTTGAATAGGCTCCGAAACTACTGGAAACTTTTGATGAAATTTGGTACAGATATAGATTAGACCACGGGGAAGGACATAGGCTACTTTTTATCGCGGCAAAATGTACGGTTACCGCGGGATTTCTTTTAGCGCGCAAGAAGTCGCGTGCAACATCTAGTTCTATTATAAGTAGGTACCTACTTATAATATATTCTTTTTTACAATTTGTTCTAATAAAAGTACTTATAATTTTTCAGGCGATCAAAGCTGCCGTACATCGCCGATGCGGTTGGAAATAGTCTACCAGCGCCATCCATGGTTCCTGCCACAGTTGGCAGTCCAGTCAACCTGCTGACACCTGACCGATATGAGTTCTACACCTTTGATGAATCTGGAGAGTTAGTTAAACGATTGATGACTCTTGAGGAAATACAAGCAATTGTCGCTGCCGGAGAGGAAACCGAAGGATTGGTTACTTTTGCCAATGATAATCAACCAACTATTGCTTTCAATTTTAGTCAACCATCGTATACAAAAGTTCACAATGTCGTGACGAACGTACAAAATGTACTCAAGGCTCAAATGGAAGCACACAAAAACAGAACAAATATACCACCTACATTGGATACACCAGATGTATCTGACTCCTGGAGCCAAATTCTTCCTTCGATATTTGGAAATACTGGAGGAGTAGACATTGTTCCTGATAGGATATCGGAAACATTTATAACGCCAGAAACTGATACCATTGAATTTGAGAATACTAATGAAAGTTCTCTAAGTAAAGATAATGAATTAATTCCTGATAAGATTTTAACTAACGATATACCAGTTAAAATTGAAAGTACTACCATTCCGACTACATCAACCACAAAATCTACCACAACAAGGAAAATAACAACCACTACAACTAAGAAACCAACTATTAAAACGACAATAACAACAACAAAACCTACGTCGACAACTCCTAAAATTATCAAAAGCTCTACAGCAAAACATGTAACATCAACTACCACTACAAAGCCCAGCACAACTATTCGAAGCACAACCACTACGAAAACAAAAGCGACATCAACAACAGCAAAACCAACTTCAAGTACAAATAAATATAAGTCAACAACGAAGTTAAATGTGAAAATTTCGGCAAGTACGAAAGATAACTCTAACAAAATAAATGAGTCAACTAAAGTCACTCCACAATATGAAAAATTTAGTACTTTTATACCCACAAGTGCACCTACCAAATCTACACCAAAAAGCACTGAAATGCCAAACACGAGTACTAAACTAAATATTGTACTTTCGTCTACGCCTGCAAGTATTTTACCTTCATCGACAGAAAATCAAATTAACGTTAGTGTAACAAAATTGTCTACGCCCGAAGAAAAATTAGATAAAATAAATGTAACGACAGTAAATACTCAATCTATTTCATCTTTCACGACTACTGAATATGTTATTCATGAAGATAAAAATATAGTAGAAAATACTAATCAAGATGATGATACTAATAATGAACCTACACACCCATTGTTTGATGTCGCACAAAGTATAAGTCAAATTGCATCTGATCTTGGTAATTATGCACCCCAGCCAACCTCTGAAGATACAGTCGATACCAACAAAGTAAATGATTTAAGTTTAGAAAGCAAAGAAAACTTGGAGTTTGATATACCTACGGATGTAGAGCAAGAAAACAATACTAAATTAGAAAACAATATAAACAACGATAATTTTGACAACTACGTTAAAATTTCAACATTGGATCCTCAAAAAAATGACAAAGTTGATGAAACAAAATTTAATGATAATAACAATGAAATTGGTTTCAAAAATACATCTGCCTCTATAGAAGACTCTGTATCATCAACTACAGCTTCTTCGTTTAATACTATCGATCCAATTTTGTCTAATTCTGTAGGAGACATGCTATTCCAAGTCATAAATGAAAATCCCAGCCCAAATATACTAGACAAAAATAGTGCAGCTGATGAACAATTGTCTACTACACAGGTTATTTTAGAAACAACTACCTTTTTTGATGAAACATTAAATACAGTAACTGAAACAGTAGACATTGAAACGACTACAGCTCCAGCAACTACCTCGATAATATTGGAGAATGAAAATAATGACAAGAAAACTAAAAAAACAGAAGAAGTGGAAAAAAATTCTTTGAAAACTGATATTCCTAATGCAATTCCTGTAGAAAAAAATAAAATTGAAACTTTAGATAAGAATAACACATTTTTCGAGGCTGTGAATGAATTAAACATATCCGCAGAAAAAGAAATAAATAAATCTACCATTACTTCTCAAAACTCAAATATAATTAATAATAATCTCTTATTGATAACAACATCAACAACGCTCCGATCACCTAGTATTTTACCAGAAACAACTTTAAGACAAACAATTGAGAACAGTAGTGTCAAAAATGAGGCCTTAGAAGTAAAAAAGAGTTCTTTGGTTAAAAATATAGACCAACATAACAACATAAATAAACTTAAAACCAATATCCAATTACCAAAAATTGATGATATAAAGAAGAAGTTTCAGAAAGTTAATATTGACGACAAAGAAATTGCTACAGACAGAAATTCTTGGAAATTAATTCCAACTGTTCCACCACCAAGGTCACAGGAAAGCGAAAAAATAAAACAAAAAATAGATAAAAACAGTTCGGAATCTTCGCCCGATAAGGATATTATTTTGGATTTTTCCAATGAAAATCAGGGCTTAGAAGTTACAACTAAGGATTTAGGACAAGACGTTGTACAGTTTACTGAGTTATGCAATGAGCTAGCTTTTAGATATTGGCAAGAGATCGTTCCCAATATAGACAACAAGCGTAGTTTTGTATTGTCTCCATTTTCAGTCACATCGATGTTGGCAATGATGTTCATGGGAGCTAGAGGTGCTACATCCGGTGAAATGAATGAAATACTGAAATTAGACGATATGGTTACATTTAATCCACACTTCACTTTAAAGAATATATCAGATTCGATTGAAACATCTTCAAATTCTGGCGTAGCAGTTTCAGCGTTTATCAGAGAACTATACAGCGAAAGAAGTAAAGGAAAGATATTAACATTTTATAAAGAACGGGCTCAACATTTCTATGATGGACATGTAGAAGAAGTAAATTTTAAACTTATTAGTGACATAATAAGGAGGAGAACTAATTTATTAGTCAAAAGATATACCTGGGGTAAAATTCCAGAATATATAAAGAGTAATTCTATATCAATGCATCCACCACTTGCTGCATTTTCAACAAATATTTTTGAGGTAAGCATTTTTTAGTAAAAAATACAATTTTAAATGATTTCAATCTTGATTATATATAATATACAATAATCATCGATTTTTACAGATAATCAAATAATATTTATAAATTCAATGATATTATCATGCTTTACTTATTAAACCTATATTACTATAAAAATATGTAATATTTCCGAATATTATTACTCGTTAAATTGTAGTTAATTCATATTATAATAAGTAATTAATTTTGGTCACAATTATTTAAAAATATATTTTTATGATAGTATTATGTACTTTGAAATATGACGTCCCTACTCAATATTTTATTTTTCAAAAGTAACATTACATCCTCTTATTTTTTCAGACTGATTGCACTGGATCGTCTGTTGACGGAAGAGATGGAGAAATGTATTTCGTGGTGTCGCCCAACGTGAGACAAAGACGCCTGGTTCCCGTACCTGCTGTTGTTTACAAGAATAATTTCATGGCTGGCTACGACCCAGTCCTTGATGCTACTGCTGCCGCCTTAGGAAACACTAACTCAGTAATCAGTACATTATTTCTGATGCCGGGACAGCAAGGCAATGTAGTTAATGCAGAGGATTTGGAATTCTTAGAGAAGCGACTTCTCGATTCGAAGCCCGCTGTGTCTACATGGAATCGGCTACTAAGAACACTTCTACCTAGAATTGGTTTAGAGCTTCAAATTCCCAGGTTCTCTCATAAGTCCATGCTAAATATTTCCTCTCCGCTGAAAAAAATGGGATTAAAAGAATTGTTTGACTCTGAACATGCTGATCTAGCAGGACTCAATGGTCCGTCTAAGGATATTTATTTGTCAGATATGCTGCAGCTTACAACGTTCGTCACTTGTGGTGAGGGTTCAATTGGTGAGCAGCATCATATAGAGGAATACCCGGAGATATCCCAGCAGAAACGCAGATCGTCTAGATGGGCGACAATTTGGGATGAGCCCAGGGATTATCAGAGAGCATTCCACGATCCCCATGACTTGGGAGACGCCATGCACTTGCCTCTTCACTTACGGCCACGACAGGCGAGATTACCGGCCAGAAATACACAACCAGCTCGACGTTTGAAATTCGACAGACCGTTCCTATATTTCGTAAGACACAACCCCACGGGCATGATTTTATACGTCGGTCGATACAACCCGAGACTTTTACCATGAAGCCTTAAAAAGACTGCTAGTTTAGTTTAGTTAATTTTATCCTGGCAAGGAATAGTAATCTACTTGGCTAGTGCAATTTCTAAATCAATTGTAATGCATTTACGCACAGACCATTTCATTTCTATTGCTCTCAATAACAAACATGATAGCGTGGAAATTGACTGCAATTATGTTCTAATATATAGATTATTTTAAGTAGATATAGATAGTAACACTGTTGATACATTTAAGCCTAGGTACTCTTATTTGTGACCAAATTTTGGTCTGAATTGGTTTTCTGTTGTTTTCTTATATGAATAGGAAACACATATTATGCTACTAAATGTATATTAGAGGCTCCCATTAGTTACTACTTAGTCCATTTTACGTTACAGTATTGGCTTTTTGGTATGCAGGTGAAACAGAGTAATTGTAACTGCTTTCACCTCTATACTAATTCTTGTTCATACATAAGCCATAGTTTTAAGTTAGGTATAAGTGATACACAAAATGTTTTCAGAATTATGTTAACTATAACATAACTATTATAAAATGTAATTAGTAGATAGTAAATCTTTATTATGAAATAGACTTAACTTAATTATCAATAAATTCGATAGTTCAAATCTTTATTTTTTCTTTTAATTACTTTTTTATTAAATAAAATAGTCTCGACACTCGTCATAAAATTTCTTCCATTCCATGCATGCTGCAGACTGTATAATGTCAGGACAGTCCTGAAAAATTATAAATTAGATCACAATTTTAACCTGAACCTCAATTCTCGTATTTAAAGTATACTTTCATTTTACTTCATTAGTTTTGTAAATGTAGTGGCATGTACCGTGAACGGATTTTATGACGTTTCGACCAATCAGAGCGCGTTTCACGTTGGTTTAAAGTTCATAAAAACACCGTTTGGGAGTATAAGCGTATCGGGACTTGATTGTAATTGTATTAATGCAGGTTTTATTTCGCAGAATTGCCCCTCTGATCTAATAATAAGCAAGCCTTAAAATATTGTTAGAAATTAGAATACTTACTACATTAACATAATTTCTTATACAGCCTTGAAATTGAAAGAATTGGCAAGTCTTTATTGGTAATTGCTGCATGATTTGGTAAATTTGTTTACAATGGGTCCTTGCTGCAATAATTACAGTTCTGAACATTGGGTTCAAGCTTATCCATACGTCGAGATGATCGAAATATCTCTCCATACTCAAATTGTTTTCTATATCCAACAGCCCGTATTTTTCTAAAACGCACTCCCAATAGTCACACTGAAGAAAGTTTTTAAAAGAATTAGCAACATAATACAACATAATTTTACTTAAAAGTGATATTGAAAAGTTCTTTTAAAATAATTTGCTTATAGGTAATAAAATTCTCGAGCAATTTAACAAAGTGTCGCTTTTTTTCTATATTCGACCTTTGAAGCTCAGATCAAATAAAAAAGTGAAGGCAGCACTTTGTCAAAAAAAAACTAAGGCTGGTATGTAGGTATGTAGTGCGCCTGTAGATACGCACTAATACATAAGAAATCGCACACCGCAACAGCTGCCTTACAAGGTAAGGCGTAGTTTCGTTACAAGTGTGTGTGTGTGTGTGACATTATCTACACTACACGGCGAGGCGTATTTTAGACCGGCCTCACTATGTTGTTCGCAGATCTCTGTGTTCACTTGTGGCGGACCAATCAGCGCACAGTACTGAATCGCGCTATCGACGTTTCTGAAGTTCGGAACTATAATATATAATAAACGACAGCTGAAATGCATACAAGTGGGCTTCGGCCTGACCGGGCATACCACCTCGCTGGGTCGGAGATCTCCCTTTGGGGCTTCGACATTCCCACACACTCTTCACTATTTTATTTTGTCTGAGGTTCTTTCTAAGGGGATTTTTGCGCTAACTATTAACTAACAATGTAAGCCGGATTTTTTTTTATTAATGTTACTTACACCTCTTATGAAATGTCTTTCACTGCCAGTAATGTTAACAGATCTGTCGGTGAACGTCAAGAAAATCTTTGCGCCGCACTCCCGGGCGGTCTCCCTGTTGAAAAACGGCGGGAAAATACAGCACTGCCTGTTCTGTTGCAACAATAAATTTAAATTCAAATTATTTATTTCAGATTAAAAATCCATAGTATGTTAGTAACAGTTGTCTTAAAAATTAATGTTAGTAAACAATTTAATGATTAATTTTAATATAGGTACAAGTAACACAAGTAGGGAAAACGAGCTGCCGGGGCATGGAGCTGCATCCAATGCCTCAACAGCTGGGAGTCCCATCGACTACTCAACACCTTCAGGAGTCTGTTCGGGCTGTTCCTTACGCGAGACCACAGCGAGGCGCATCGCTTCCTTAAGATTGCGTAGAAACAATCTGT
Source organism: Glaucopsyche alexis (assembly GCA_905404095.1). Taxonomy (NCBI): domain Eukaryota; kingdom Metazoa; phylum Arthropoda; class Insecta; order Lepidoptera; family Lycaenidae; genus Glaucopsyche; species Glaucopsyche alexis. The sequence continues at coordinate 17,286,314 of FR990059.1, forward strand.
ATTGGCCTCCGCAAACATGGTAGAAGCACTGCAAAAACGCGACAGTCCAAACAGCATCCTGAATATGTTATTGTATTGCACTCGTAGTGCGCTGTGTGCCCGTCTCGTGAAACTGGTCCACAGGCCGCACGTGTAGAATGATTGACAATATGCTTTAAAGAGTGTCAATTTGGCCTCCTTACTACATCATGCGAACCTTCGAGCCAGCATGTTGCCACGCACACACAGAGCCCTGCGCTCCCTCTCTATATCCTCCGTATCTGATAGGGAGCAGGTGACCCAGTGGCCCAGATATTTAAATCGGTCTACCCTCCTCAGTGGGAAACCTCCAAGGGTCACAGGAGGTACACTTCTGTGACTCCTGTCAGCATCCGCACTGAAGACCATAAACTCGCTTTTATCGGCGTTATATCTGAGCCCGTGTGCCCCCGCATACTCCTCACAGATAAGGAGAAGCCTACGCAACGCACCGACCGATGGACTTAACAGCACCATATCGTCCGCGTAACTTATATTATTAATACAGAAGCCGTCTACGTGACATCCCACATACGTGCTGTTAAGCTCACTGATCAGCCGGTTCATGTATAGATTGAAGAGACGAGGCGAGCTCAGCCCCCCCTGTCTCACCCCGCACTCCAACCTATACACGTCCGAAAACACTCCCGCCCATTTCACACTATTTTGCTGATTGCTATACCAATATTCGAATAGACTGATCAGTTCAGGGGGCAGAGTAGTTTCTTCCTCTAATTTATTCCATAGTTTGTTGTACGAAACTAGATCGAATGCCTTCGACAAGTCCAAGAAACAAGCATACACTGGAGTTTTTCTAGATGTATAATACTGCACAGTCTGCTTAAGACAATAAATGGCACTTTCAGTGGACAGGCCCGGCTGAAATCCAAATTGAGAATCCTGAATATCAGAATGCAGTTCCAGCCGTTTGTCAAGCAGACTGTCCAGTACCTTGGCAGTCACAGTAGCCAGTGATATTTAGAGGTGGGACGTATTTAATGTAACAGGTAAAAAGGAACAGGTAATTGGAAATAACACATAACAGTCGATATCCAGTTATTAAATTAACAGGTAATAAATAACATAACAGAATACGTCAGATACTAGCAAGTAAAAAATAACTACCTGAGTACAGCGTACGTGAGTACGTGTTACCGATATACTATAGTCCGATCTTGTCTCTCTGTTACACATACAACGACTCCATATGCAAAAACGAAAGGCACTTAGTATTTAAATACTCTGTATGTCTCCCTTACACTTATATGCATCTACTACTTGCTAGAATGAGAAATAATTAGTATTTTTTTAGTAAAAAATTTAGGTTGTAGTCAATCAAGAACAAATTCCATATACACTACGTACCATTAAATATGGTCGGGTTATAGACAGACGTCATTTGTCACGAGTTCTGTCTTTTTTTTATACGCGTTGCGTTGCGGCTTCAAACCATTTGCCAGTGTCAAGTTGAAAGAGCGGGAAATTTAATTTTCTTTTAAATTTTCAACACCGTAGTCAAGTCCAAAGTCCAAATAAACAGTCAGTGCACTCAAAGTCAAGTCAGTCGGTTCAGTAAAGTAGTAAAAGCTTACCTAATACTGAAAGTTCCTAGGGAGGATTATTTATTCTCTTTAAACGTTAGCTTTGAACTATCAACTAATCAATTTAAAAATTCTAAAGTCAATCAGCAAAGTTGTGTATTTGTGTTTCTTTCAAAATTATTGTTATTTCGGTTTTTAATGCCTAATATTAGTAGAATATTTACCGTTGTCGTGTACAAATGTGGGCAAGTGATACAACTACAAAATACGTGCTATTTTGGGGTTTTCCGCCAAAACTCCACAGGAAGTGTCAGTAAAGCGTCTACCACTTTACTGAATCGACTGACGACTCATTGACTACCCTGACTATTTATTTGAACTTGGACTTGACGATTTAGAAATACGGTGATGAAAATTGGAACGAATATTCTATTTCCCGCCTTTTTAACTTGACACTGGCAAATGGTTAAAAGCCGATGCCATTTATTTTAATAATAAAAATAAGTGCCTTTCCTTTTTCGCTTTCTCAGGACAGCAGTTGACAGTTGATACTTGACATTGATAATAGCCAACTAACAGCTGACAAGTACTGTTTTTGTAAGTTCTGTAAACAAAAAAAAACATTTTTTAAATTAACTTGATAATATAGGTATAAATAATTAGTTTAATGCAAAGTTGTTTACAAATATTGACTATTTGTTCTATCCCCCAAACTAGGCGCAGCCTGTTCTATAGGGGAAGATAGGGGTATATAATATAACAAAAATAAAACGGACTTCATATTACGATAAAATTCTACTTATTAATTCTACTTATAAAATTATAATTAAATTTACAGACTACTACAGTGTTATAAATTCTAACATTACGCTAAATATTAAGAACAAATACATTTACAATATCAGGAATTTATGTAAACGTTGTGGAAGTACCTAGTAATCGAATTGAGTACGTATACTACATACCTACTAACATGACTGTTATTTTTTAACAGGTATCCGAAACAGGTAGTTATGTATAACAGTAACAGGTATAACAGGTATCGTATTTAACCTGTTATATCCCACCTCTATTCGTCATTTTGCTTTAAGATTAATTGAGAATGCGGCTTTTTGTTAACTTAAAAGCCATTTGTGTAATATATGATAGTTTGCAAAATCTGTTATAAGACAGACTTAAATAATTAACAATAGTCATTTTTTTCTAAATTCACAACATAAAAATCATAACCTACAAACTTAGCAATTTGTATCAAAAACCAAAAGTCAAAATTGGTCAATTGGTCAAAATTAGAGGTGGGACGTATTTAACGTAACAGGTAAAAAGGAACAGGTAATTGGAAATAACACATAACAGTCGATATCCAGTTACTAAAATAACAGTTATTAAATAACATAACAGAGTACGTCAGTTACTAGCAGCGTAACAAGTAAAAAATACCTACCTGAGTACAGCGTACGTGTTACCGCTATACTATAGTCCGATCTTGTCTCTCTGTTACACATACAACGATTCCATATGCAAAAACGAAAGGCACTTAGTATTTAAATACTCTGTATGTCTCTCTTACACTTATATGCATCTACTACTTGCTAGAATGAGAAATAATTAGTATTTTTTTAGTAAAAAATTCAGGTTGTAGTCAATCAAGAACAAATCCCATATACACTACGTGCTATTACATATGGTCGGGTTATAGACAGACGTCATTTGTCACGAGTTCTGTCTTTTTTTTTTATACGCGTTGCGGCTTCAAACCATTTGCCAGTGTCAAGTTGAAAGGGCGGGAAATTGAATTTTCTTTTAAATTTTCAACACCGTAGTCAAGTCCAAAGTCCAAATAAATAGTCAGTGCACTTAAAGTCAAGTCAGTCGATTCAGTAAAGTGATAAAAGCTTTACTGAAAGTTCCTAGGGAGTATTGATTATTTATTCTCTTTGAACTATCAATTAAATCAATTTAAAAATTCTAAAGTCAATCAAAAATAATTGTCTTTCAAAAGTATTGTTATTTTGGTTGTTAATGCCTAATATTGGTAGAATATATTTTACCTTTAGATATTCGTTGTCGTGTATAAATGTGGGCAAGTGATTCAACTACAAAATGCGTGCTATTTTGGGGTTTTCCGCCAAAACTCCACAGGAAGTTTCAGTAAAGCGTCTACCACTTTACTGAATCGACTGACGACTCATTGACTACCCTGACTGTTTATTTGGACTTTGACTAGACTTTGGACTTGACGATTTAGAAATACGGTGATGAAAATTTGAACGAATATTCTATTTCCCGCCTTTTTAACTTGAAACTGGCAAATGGTTAGTACTGTTATAATTAAATGTACTTACAGACTACAGTGTTATAAATTCTAACATCACACTAAATATTATGAACAAATACATTTACAATATGAGGAATTTATTGTAAACGTTGTGGAAGGCCGTTCAAGTATACTTGAACGACCTTCCAACCTAGTAATCGAACTGAGTACGTATAATACATACGTACCTACTAACATGACTGTTATTTTTTAACAGGTATCCGAAACAGGTAGTTACGTATAACAGTAACAGGTATAACAGGTATCGTATTTAACCTGTTATATCCCACCTCTAGTGATATTGGCCTATAATTTGACAAGTCGGAGGCATCCGCCGTCTTGTTTTTCATAATTGGTACAACAATTGTAGACATTAACTTCTGTGGTAGGTATTCATGACTTACACTCAAACTGAATAGCATGGCAAGCACTCTAGGCAAGTGCACACCAGCATACTTCAGATGCTCGACATTACGACTCGACTCGATAAAACATGAACAAAAGTTACTTAAAATAAATCATAGTGTTCTTACATTAGCAACACGAACAAAGTATGAGCATAATTATCCAGAAATGCTAAGGTTTAGTCCTGAACTTCAATTCTCGTATTTAGACCTTTATTTTACATTGGCTGTGTTCCGCGAAATATAGCGCTAACAAAAAAACGTAAGCAAAATGGCAACCGCTGGCATTACATAAGCAAAATAGCGGATTATGTTATTGTATTGAAGTTAGCAAACGTGTCCTGGCCGATAATCTTTTTTTTAGCGCTAGCAAGCGCTTTTTTCACGGAACACAGCCATTGACTGTATTATAAGTGAAGCGACTTATCATTAACTGATTTTGTGTAGTACGGACCAATCAGAATTCAAAGTGCGTTTCACGTTGGTTTAACGTTTACGAGAATACCGTTTGACAGTTTTAGCGTATCAGAACTTGATTGTAATTGTATAATTGCAGCCTGCAGATTTTATTAAGCAGAATAGGGAATATGCATAAAATATAAAAATAGCTTAAAATATAATAATATGATATTAGACAGAAAAATAAAGAACATGGCGAGAAAATTTTCAATATTTGTTGATAAATGAGCAAGATATAAGCGGTCAAAGTTTGTAATCTATCTCTTTCTAGCAAAACGAAATTTAGTATGAACTTTCTATGAAAGTCGTGTTATGTGACGTCACGATACACGTCGGATCTCTCTGTCTAATAGACCACTTTAAACGTTCATATCTTCGTTATTTTTAATGATATCAAAAAACTGATTTTACCATACGGTTTACCAAACAAGATAGATCTATATAAATAAATAAAAAAATACGTGCATATTCCCAATTGACCCTCTGTTGCTTAGGCAATCAACATTGTGTAGCTCATACACTTAACACTGTATAAATATTTATATTATTAAGGGGTTAATATAATGCTTGAAAATATTATTGGGTTTAGTCACATTGTAAACTAGCTTTTGCCCGCGGCTCCACCCGCGTAATTTATATAGTTTTTAAAACGGGAATAAAAAGATCCATCCAAATTTCATCAAAATCCGTTAAGTAGTTTTTGCGTGAAAGTGTAATAAACATCCATCCACACAAACTTTCACATTTATTATAATTTTAAGCTTATTTTAACTTTTATTCTTTACTTACTATAAGATCATCCGTTTCTATGCATCTTTCTGGCCTCGGTAATGGTGGTATATCAAATATATCTTTACAAAACATCTACAAAACATATTATTATTTTGAATTTATACACGTTGGGTTCGTTGGGGTAAGAGGAACATTTTCTTTCCGGGTCAAGAGAAACATATTTATTGTATAGTAAAGGGACAAAATGGTTCCACTACCCATAGTCCATCTAGCCCCAACTGCCTGGATTAAAGTTATTTATATTATAGTTAAAAAGGGAGAATATACTTACAACATCTAAAATTAATAGAGAAGCAAACACAGGAAGGTAACATATATTTATCATTTTATTCACAATGAAATTTTATGACTGAATATAAATGCGGGTTACGACTGTGTAGGCGAATGGCTGAACTGTTATCGTAAGTCACAACACTAAAAAATCTTTTCATGTAAAATGATGCCAAGACGAGATCAAGTGACTCGCACACACAAAGATCTAATCTGGGGACAAACTTTGGACTCTACACGCCCTAACTCTACAAGGACTAACTTCACAAACTATACTTTAGTCAAAATATGTGGCTAGGCCATTTCGCTATATTCACATGAGTGAAGTAAGAAGCAAGATGAAAAAATATTTATACACTGTTCACTACTTTTCTGTTATACAATAGCATCAGCTATTGTTTAACAGTGCAATAGCATCAGCTATAACAGTAGTATCGAAACGGCCAAGCCACACGTTTTGACTAGATGTAGTTTACTTTTGGACCGTGCGAGTCTTGGTTTTGTCTTGATATCATTATATATGAAAATATTTTTTGTTGGATTTCACTCCTTTTCGTTATTTGCTTATGACAATATTTTAATTATTATATTTTCGATTTTCAGATCTCTATCATCAAAATTTGCGAAATTCTCAGACAAAACTTTCAGCTTTCTAGGACATTCGGAAGTACCCTATGAATTTTGATGATCATCAGTGACGATATCTGAATTTTTAGATCAACAAAACCTAAAGTTTCAGACCTATGCAATTTGAACTGAGGAAAATTTAGCCAGGAGGCCTAGTAGGGACTGATACTAATATCTACACAAGTGATTAGCTAATAGCCTATTCAATGTTGATGTACTGTTTGTCAAGTGACTTTTCCAACGTATCAGACAAATAATAACTCCCCACACCGATATCGGTGACGGTGGCCGGTTTCATTAAAACCAGGCCAGTTACGCAGGAGTAATTTTACAGTGCCCAAGTGTGTGCGCAGTACACAAGAGCACTCTCTCTTCCTTTACTCTCATAATCCAGTGGGACGGATAACTGATACGACTGACGAGAGATCAGGCGCAGGTCCGACTTTTTACATGTCCATCCGACGCATGGATCATCCTTCTTGTCAGACAATCAGGTGATCAGCCTGCATTGTCCTAACCAAACTTGGAAACAACATTTTTTGTTGTTCCAATGCGGGAATCGAACCCACGACCTCCGAGTCGAGAGCCAATGCTCTAACCACTAGACCACGGAGGCTGTTAAATTATCTGTGTTAAGAGGCTGTTATCAGACAAAGACAGCAACATTGGATGCTAATCAGAGCCCGCGCCGCGCAGCAACACTATATCCCTGCATATTAAATCTGTAATATCTTCGAAAATATTCATTTAAATTACATGCCGTAAAGGGCAGTATTGATCTATCTTAAATGCACAATGTATTTAAGGTACTTATTGGATAAGGATTAATACTGTATTGCTTAAAATAGCTTTGTAAATAACATATTTAATTAAAATCAAAGTAAAGGATAAAAAATGGTTATTGTGGGTTATCCCTAAGAGATAGACATATGCCATCGCGGACTTTTTTGTAGGCTTTTTAAAGATGAATACAACTATAGTACATAATTTTGATCTATCTCGTAGTGTTCAGCCAGCATTTACAATGTAAGCGCAAAATAAGTGATTTTTTAGGACTTTAGAAACCTCTAAAATTATTTGTGTACCTCTACTATGTTATGCATGTTATATACCTAAAAACCTTCCCGTTAAATCACTCTATCTGTTAAAAAACCGGCATCAAAATCCGTTGCGTTGTTTTAAAGATTTAAGCAAACATAGGGGACAGACAAAAAAGGGACTTTGTTCTATACTATGTAATGATAATGATATTTCATGAAAAATAAATCAATCGTGAATTACTTTATATACTTATTTATTACGAATAACATACAATTAAATTGGCAACAGTTTATTTAATGTTGGAATTTCCTTCCGAACTGTATATAACTCGTTTACTTTATTCCTAATCAACTATAAATCGAAACTGTCTTATGTTGATTTTCTTTTTTCCTCCTCTCCTCCTTTTACCAGGCATGGAAAACAAACCATCATTCGATGTGCCATCAGCTACGATTCACCTTATAGTAGTACTGGAAACACATTTAAAGAAGTCACAATAATTACCTAAGAAAATATAAAAAAAAACTAAAAGTATCAAACAACTCACTCTAACTTACCGGTCAACTCTACCACAAGCTTTAAATTATAAGATTGAGTTCGATTTACACCTTCTTCTTTCTGTATTTTACTATAGACATAGAAAACATTATTTCTCGCTTGAGATCGAATTGCCTTTTTGGATATTTTCACAAAAACAACAAATTCCAAGAACATAATCACAAAATTTTAACAGCGGTTGACAGATCACGTACTTTGATTTGACGGGTCATACTTGACATTGCCATATGAAAATCACATTTTTTTTTTTTTAAATGCCATCAGATTCTGGTAGACCTATAGTAAGATATTCAGAAAATTTCGTTCGTCTAGTATAATTCAAAGCCAAGTTATGAGGGTTCAAAAATTGACAAAGCGCTTCGAGAAAAGGTAGTTGCCTTTGCGCTTCACTTGGCGAGAGCACTTCCGTGCCTCCAGATATGGAAGTTGATATGTTGAAATAACATTTTAAATTTATAAACAGTTTCATTTCATATTTTTAAAACAATATGCCTAGGAAGTATTATGTACCCGTGTCAGTATGGACGCGATGGTCAGAGGTTTTGTTGGAACTTGAAACGAACGGGCGAATATATTATTTTGCAATATATTATTAGTATCTGCAATTTAAAATTCTGACCTCCTCTTAGACTAAATATTTTTTATGGTTTAATAATAAATGTGCCGTTTTCATATATTTGTTCTTGTACTTGGAGTATAATATAACGATTATACTTGCCAAAATTTATAGTTCAAAGTCAACAGGATTTTGATTCCCTTGCGATTGACTTGGAAGTCTAACTTTTTCATAACTTCAAGGGACTGCAGACCTGAGTTTTAATTTCAACTCGATACCTCTACGCGTTACCAAAATAGAGTCTTAACAGGCAGACAGGAGGGACGGACAACAAAGTTATCAGAAGGTTTCGTTTTTTCCTTTTGAGGTTCGGAACCCTAAATATATATTAGAATACCATAACAATTAATAAAAAATAACAAAATATTTACAAATAAAAATATACTTTATTTCCTCATTTGAATTTTGTATAGCTCTAAGTTCTTGAAAAAGTCCGAATAAAAGTTTATTTTTTACTTTTGGGGTCTGTAAGGTTTGCACTCCTCAATGTGGTTCTTGAGTTTCTTGCAGTTGTCATTTTCTACCCAAGCCGGACAGTTCTGCAAAAATAAGGATGTTTTAAAATAATTAAGATTTAAAACAGCATATATTAAAGCTTACGCTTCTATTTACGAAATAAACTGAAAAGGAGGATGAAAAAGAAAGGAATGGAGTGGGGGATGTATAGATTTTTTTAAACGAGGATGAGCCGAAAAGGTTAGTACTTGCCGGTGCAGCTTATCTATACTAATATAATAAAGAGGAAAAGTTTGTTTGTTTGTTTGTGTGTTCGTTTGTTTGTTTGTTTGCATCGAATAGGCTCCGAAACTACTGACCGATTTTGATGAAATTTGACACAGATATAGAATAGACCAAGGGACCAGACCACAAAGACTATTTTTTATCGCGGTAAAATGTACGGTTACCGCGTGATTTCCTTTTGTCGCGCACGAAGTCGCGCGCAACATCTAGTCTTTAAATAAAAATCCAATAAAACTCACCTCGAACAAAACGTGTGAGATACAGAAGACAGTTCTGTTAGGTTCGCAGATCTCCTTTGGACCTCCTGGGCCTTCAGGTGCCAGACACTTATCCTTGGCAATATTGATGGCATTAGCGAATTCGGGGTTGGCCTCAGCGTACTTGTCCAGGAAAGCCTTGCCAGCGTCCTTGTCAATTTTATCTCCGTCTGTGATGAGATTTTTCTTGCTCAGCACGCAGATGGATTTTTTGCACTAAAGAAAAATAAAAAAATATATTATAAAAATATTTTTTCGTTTTTTTTTTAAATTAAAAACATAATAAAACGTAAATTTGTTTACTTACGTCATGAGGATGCGGGGGTGGGCCGGGTTTGCTCTCATCGGGCTTCTCAATCCCGCACGATGCCAGGTCCTCTTCAGAGAAGATTTTGGGTATTTGGCAACATTCGCGGGGATTAGTCTGCAGAATAAAAAATATTTAAGGATCTAGACAAATAGAAATCACCAAATTTAAGTTTGAAAATATACTTGCATCTTAAATTTAAAAAAAATAATTGGTAAAAGCATAATTTTAAGTAAATATTTACTTATTTACTTACCACGCCGGGTGGTGGACCTCTGCATTGTGGTGGTACGTCCGCAGAGTACACAACCTGCAGAAAAAATTGTTAGTAAAAATTGTAAAAATTGTTTGTATATAAAAAAAAAAAACAACTAGGGATGAAGGTTCGTTACTAACGTATCCACTAGTGTATGATTTACGTTTCCCATTAATGCATGTTCAACCTAAATATAAAAACACCCTTTTGAAAATTTTCTTAGATTTTGTATCATAATTTGTAAATAAATTCATAATTTGTAAATAAATTAATGTTGAAATTATGGCTGACATTAATCTATGTGATGAAAAGCCTTTAAATAAAGATTTAAAAAAAAAGAACTAAAAAAGGTTGAAATTATTTTAGGATTTTTTTAAATATTAGATAGATTTAAAAAAAAACTAAAAAAAGGTTGAAATTATTTAAAGTTTTTTTTTCCATTTTACAAAATTATTAAAATTATTACATCTTGAACCACTATTTAATAGTCGCTAAATAATAATAACAACATTTTTTTTTTCAATAAATAATTTTATTTTCTTACCTGAAAGACCGCGAGTGAAACGAAAATGATTTTGGCGCCAAACATGTTCGCTCACTTGTGTGTGTTTCGCTGCCAGCCGCACGTTTATATAGAGGCGACCATGGCCGCTCACGGGAAACTACCAAGGTGTCACGTTACTCACTTTAATAGATTATTTTTTTATCTGACCATCCTGACGTACAATTTTCTTTTGAGATGGATGTGACGTGTACAACTGTACAGCTGCTAGAAGTTGCATGTGTCTGTTTGAAGTAATAAAGGGTTTTGGAGAAATTTCTTAAAGACGATATCTACCATATCTCGTGTTTTTAAGTAAATATTGGTAATAAACTCAAGTGGTTTATTTACGAAACTGTATGCTACAGTATAGTAAAGTAGTGTATGTCCATTGAACGATAATAGCCGTAAGTTATGGTGCCGTGCATGCTGCTCTAAATGCAGCTCGTAAGGGCTTTTCAAATCAAGGGTTACTGCGGTGACTAAAGTCGTATTTTTTTTTAACGGACAATTGGCCCACCATACTTACCTACCACTGCAACTCCTGTGTAGCCAGGATCGACGGTGGTAACCAACCGCAAAACCCTTCGATATGATCTCAGGGGTGCCCGGGGATATGCTAAATCTGTCTTGGAACCCGCAACGAAATTAATCAGAAGTTTGTAGGAGGAGTAGGAAGTATTCCAGTTACCCTCCCCAAGAAAAGCGGGAGACAGCAAAAATTGTGATGACAAAAAAGTCAAAACTAGAGTCGTATAATATTCTACGCATAGTGGAAAATCGTTCATTTAAATCCTTGATGGTCAGACTGCGGCCCTTGCAGTGGCGTATTTAACCTAGGGCGCAAAGGGCCATGGCCTGGGTTGGCAGGTTGTCGTGGATCTCTTAGGGTACTGTCTTTTTTAGGGTTTCGTAATACTCGTGGAACCCTTATAGTTTCGCTCTGTCCGTCCGTCTGTCTGTCTGTCCGCGCCTCTAGCTTCTGTAATTATGAACATAAATGGATGAATAGATCTCTGCTTTGGTGTTATAAAATAATAATAATTTTATATTTTAGGGGTAGCATGCCATACATCATATATGTGAGGTGGGGATGAAAAATATTTTTCATTCTATTCCATCGTATGGGTATCGTTATCGTGACTTTTTGACAAAGTCAACCATTTTCGAGTAATCGGCTTCCAAATTGGTTTGTAAATTGGTTCCTCCCCTAGCATTTCTAAACTATTGGAGATAAAAACTTGTAAGTATATGTTTCTTTGCAGATGGGCCATGCAGAAAAATATGTAGGAAAATTATTTTAAAAGAAATCGGCAATGTAACTTTTGAAGTAATATGAAAATACTTATTACGCGTTAACATTTATTTCGACGTTCACGTTTTTTTCACGTAAAGTATGACCACGAAGTCGACGGTTATTTGCAATATTGTATTACTGTACTTACCTATGAACGTAAGGGATCATGACAAAGGGCTCAAACACAATATTACGAATTGACGCGAATTTGCATCGCATCCGATTGTTAAGATTGTTGAGCACGTATACAACCTCGCAGATATTTGCGATAATTATCGCATCGCGAATTCGCAATTATATCACAGAATAAATAATAGTACAAGTATGTAATATGTAATGTATGTCCCTATACACTGCATTTTTATTTTGAGCGCTGACTGACTGACTTTACAATGATACAAATGATTTGTCGTACCAACTTTTAAATAGAAAGAAATAAAAAATATAAAATTCGAGAAAAAAGAACTCCTCCGAAACGGCTTAACCGATTTTTATGAAAGTGTATTCGGTAAGTGTGAGAATAGGTTGTAAGCTTCATACCCCTAAGTGATTCTTATCACCGCCCCAAATTATATAGTTCTTTTTTGTCATTTTTTATTTAATTTAATTATATTTCATAACTTGGCAATTGGTGTAAAAAAAAAAACATAATCCTCATTCACCCTTCTAACACCAACCCTCAATGTATAATAGTGATATTAGTATTGAAATAGTCTTCAACCCTCAGTGATCGATTACTTTTTCATTCATCATCCGTAGGCTGTATGTGTAGGTAGTAGGTGTAAGTAGTAGATGTAGGTTGTTGGTGTACAATCTGTAATTGTTTATATGTAGTTATCAGTGGCGAAGGATGGTTCTCCTTCATAGGGAAGCCGAAGGCTGGTTCTCCTTCATGGGGAAGCCGTAGCCTGTATAATAGGTAGGGATTCGGATGAGGGTCGTCAAAAGGTAAGCGGTAAGGGAAGCCGATAGGAATGGAGTTATATACGTAGGAACCCCTCGCCACTGGTAGTTATTTATTCCAGTTCATAGCCGTTTTTTGCTTTGTTTATATATACACAAATATTTGACAGCATACATTTTAGTTTATTATTAAATTAACTATTACCTACAAGCGATGAGATCATCATATTATTATATGTTTTTATAGTTTATATTAAATTAAGAAAAATGATACCAGGTCGTAAAAACAAAACGAAAAACAAAATTATCGAGTTACATTACATTTTTCTCAAATATAATATATAAAAGCGATAGCACACAGCGTATTTTAAACGCGCAGAGGACGCGCGTTTTAGGAACGCACGTTTACGGCGCCGTAGATTCCGATTGTTGCTCATTGGAATCTCGTTTGTCCTCAGTGCGTTTAAAATACGCCGTGTGCTATGGCTCTAAGAATTGATAAGACCTCAACAAAATTATTCTACTAATTAGAAATATGATCAATGGCTTCCGGCGCAAGATGGTGGCTTAATTTTTTTATTAGTAAGGTTTTCAGGAAGCCTTCAGAAATTATGACTTACTTTTGCTGTTTTATTTTCATAGCATATAATATTTCTCTTGTTTATTATTATTTAGTATGTTATTTCAAACTAAGATAATGCGAGAGAGCGGTTCTTCCCCTGCCGTGACATTTCATCAAAATGGTCGCGTAAGGGTCACCTTACACCGAAACGTGACTAATGACGACAAAATAGTGATTCAACTACGATACGCGACGCGTTAAAATAGTGATTCAACTACGGTACACGACGCGTTAAAATAGTGATTCAACTACGATACGCGACGCGTTAAAATAGTGATTCAACTACGATACGCGACGCGTTAAAATAGTGATTCAACTACGATACACGACGCGTTAAAAAATAGTGATTCCACTACGATACGCGACGCGTTAAAATAGTGATTCCACTACGATACGCGACGCGTTAAAATAGTGATTCAACTACGATACACGACGCGTTAAAATAGTGATTCCACTACGATACGCGACGCGTTAAAATAGTGATTCCACTACGACACGCGACGCGTTAAAATAGTGATTCAACTACGATACACGACGCGTTAAAATAGTGATTCCACTACGATACGCGACGCGTTAAAATAGTGATTCCACTACGATACGCGACGCGTTAAAATAGTGATTCAACTACGATACACGACGCGTTAAAATAGTGATTCCACTACGATACGCGACGCGTTAAAATAGTGATTCCACTACGATACGCGACGCGTTAAAATAGTGATTCAACTACGATACACGACGCGTTAAAATAGTGATTCAACTACGATACACGACGCGTTAAAATAGTGATTCAACTACGATACGCGACGCGTTAAAATAGTGATTCAACTACGATACACGACGCGTTAAAAAATAGTGATTCCACTACGATACGCGACGCGTTAAAATAGTGATTCCACTACGATACGCGACGCGTTAAAATAGTGATTCAACTACGATACACGACGCGTTAAAATAGTGATTCCACTACGATACGCGACGCGTTAAAATAGTGATTCCACTACGACACGCGACGCGTTAAAATAGTGATTCAACTACGATACACGACGCGTTAAAATAGTGATTCCACTACGATACGCGACGCGTTAAAATAGTGATTCCACTACGATACGCGACGCGTTAAAATAGTGATTCAACTACGATACACGACGCGTTAAAATAGTGATTCCACTACGATACGCGACGCGTTAAAATAGTGATTCCACTACGATACGCGACGCGTTAAAATAGTGATTCAACTACGATACACGACGCGTTAAAATAGTGATTCAACTACGATACACGACGCGTTAAAATAGTGATTCAACTACGATACGCGACGCGTTAAAATAGTGATTCAACTACGATACACGATGCGTTAAAATAGTGATTCAACTTCGCAAAGCGGTGCAGTTTGATATTCGAACTCTTGCAACTAAACGCGCATAATTATCTTCTGGTGTACCTGGTGAATAAAGTTCAATTTTTAAATGCTATCTTAAAAACGCAGAGCCTCATCGCTTATCGTCTCGTTTCCGAGTGAACACACCATTTCACTTTATTTTTAATTAAAATAAATAATATTATTCATCCCAGCATTTTATAATGGAATATTTTCTTAAAATGAAAATCCCTTTCTCCCTTTAGAAATTATTTTTGGTGTGTTTCGAGTCTGTTATGTCATCTGTCATGGGATACTCATCCCAACTTACCTGTCCGGTAGTTGTGGTATAGTATACCTACAGGTATGCGACCCCGGCTTCCCTAGCTATTACTGTCCTATCCCTTGCCCTCCTGGGCGGTAATATCCTACATTTCCTATTTCCCACTCTAACTTACCAATCATCCTTTCCACACCACCTATCCTTCCCTTTCCCTATTCCTACCCTCTCCGCCAATCCGTGAACGCGATGGATAATCCAAAATGGCGGCGATGTGGTTCGCCACCCATCACGTCTCGTTCTCGCGGAGGCAAAAAACGGACCATGGAGAGCCGCTTCGCTACGTTGAAAGAGGAGGAATGGATGTAAGAATGAAAGTGAACGAAGCGAAACAAGTATGTAAGGATCGTAGTAAGTGGAAAGAAGTGGTCTCTGCCTACCCATAAAAAAACCCGGGGAAAAAGGCGTAAATTATATGTATGTATGTTTATGTTTCGAGTAAGCAAAAGTACCACAGGTTCTATTAAAAAAAACAGACAACGCATCTGAAACTACTCAGGTGTTTTATGTTTCGGATGTCTATGAGGGCAAAAACATATACTATCAGGTCGGTGTGGCAAGAGAAATGTTTTGTTGAAAACTGTATAAATGTTCGAATAAATATTGCCCGCGACTTTGTGCGTGGAAAAGGAAATCCCGCAGGAACCATACATTTCTCCAAGATAAAATGTAGCCTTTGTCTTCCCGCGTGGTCTACTATATATCAGTGCCAAAAGAGATGTTCAAGAAATGTATGAGGCCTGGGCCAGCACTATGTACACTATATGCAAATATAGCTACATAATAATTATAGTAACCGTTTCCTATTCTTTATTTTGTTTAATTTCACTTCGTTTCCATGTACATTTAAATTAACTTCGCCATGGAGAGCAACACAAAGTAAAATAAAACATGGCGGATCAGATCAGAATTAACCAAAGAATGTAATTTTGACAATGACATGACTTTTTACAACGAAAGACGTATGACATTCAAGAAGACGTCTCTTCCTAAAACTGTCAACTACGTCAAAAGTTAAATCAAAATAACTGTCATGGCCGCCCTTAAAATAGTGTTCTCCCAATAAAAAACTCTTCAAATAATCATTTTTGTAGGCATGTAGCTTTCTTCA
The DNA here is from genome assembly GCA_905404095.1 of Glaucopsyche alexis. Lineage (NCBI taxonomy): Eukaryota > Metazoa > Arthropoda > Insecta > Lepidoptera > Lycaenidae > Glaucopsyche > Glaucopsyche alexis. Next base: position 17,302,692 of record FR990059.1, read on the forward strand.
AATTATTTTTTTCGTATTTTTATGAAATTCCCATATTTTTTCCTATTTACCTATGTAGTGTACATAGAACTGGGCGAAAATCAAACATCTCTTTTCATCAAACTAGGTATTGCAGTTTCGGAGCCTTTAATTCAATGCAAATCAAACAAACATAATTACAAACAATCAAATCTTCCCTCTATAATGTTAGTATAGATTGTATCTAGTAGAATAGAGTCCATAATATTTTAGCGCCATCTATGGTCAAAGTTGTGAACAATATTTAAAGCCAGCTTAGGAAACAGCTTAGGAAACAACCGAGTCTGAATTCACGGGGAAAAACCGCAACGAACGAAACGCGTGACATTTACACATAAAAAGTAACCCGTAATCATAGTCGTATATTTAAGTATTAGGTACAATAAATACAAATAATTACGTAAGTGTCATATTATTATAATTTATAACGAATGCGACATGCGCTTCAGTGGGTAAACATGTTATTAGTTTTCTGTATCATTTTCATTGTCACTAGTTTCCGGAATCTAGATAGTTTACAAATAGTTGTCGAATGATAATTATAATAATAAAAAACTCATGGTTTCATTGAAACCAGGCCAGTTACGCAGGAGTAATTTTATAGTGCCCAAGTGTGTGCGCAGTACACAGGAGCACTCTCTCTTCCATTACTCTCATAATTCAGTCAATACTGACGAGAGATCAGACGCAGATCCGAGTTTTTACATGCCCATCCGACGCATGGATCATCTTTCTTGTCAGACAATCAGGTGATCAGCCTGAATTGTCCTAACCAAACTTGGAAACATCATTTTTTGTTGTTCCAATGCGGGAATCGAACCCACGACCTCCGAGTCGAGAGCCAATGCTCTAACCACTAGACCATGGAGATTGTTAAATGACAATTATGTAGGCAACTGGCAGATATCTTAAACTGATAGCAATATTAATGTAATTTGCGTTTCGCAAAGCTTTAACAAAAGCTGGATGGGTTGACTAACTAGCTATTAGACATTTCTTTTCTTCTCCTAAGCATCTGTCGTGAGGAGAATAAGGATCGATACAATTTGTCTTCTACTCCTGCTAATATAGCCCCAGTTTTTAATCTGAATATTCATAGTTATTAATCTGAATCGTTTACATTAAATAGACATTTATTTTTTTACTTCGCTGCTAAGTTTGACTTAAAATCCATATATAGTTTTTTTTTTTTTTTTTTATGAAATATGGGGGCAAACGAGCAAACGGGTAACCTGATGGAAAGCAACTTCCGTCGCCCATGGACACTCGCAGCATCAGAAGAGCCGCAAGTGCGTTGCCGGCCATTTAAGAGGGAATAGGGTAATAGGGGAGGGTAGGGAAGGGAATAGGGTAGGGGATTGGGCCTCCGGTAAACTCACTCACTCGGCGAAACACAGCGCAAACGCTGTTTCACGCCGGTTTTCTGTGAGCCCGTGGTATTTCTCCGGTCGAGCCGGCCCATTCGTGCCGAAGCATGGCTCTACCACGTACAAAAGAGTCAGCTTATACCGAGATGCGACGTGGCGCGCTATTATTTATCGCTATTATTTTATTCGCTGACTTCAAAATAGCGAAATTGAATTTTATATGTTTATATAGGTATGTCTCGGTGTGAAATGACGCTTAAAAATTAAATGAATTTTGTTTGAATTTCGACTACAGTACAGGGCTATTAGTTTTAATAAACATACCTAATATAGCAAAAAAAACCTGTAATTTTGCATATACACGTATGTAGTATGTGTGCTTAAAGATATGAAAAAGTAACTTTTTACCCACGTATCGTCATAATTTTTGCATAGGAAGATCCTGCTTATCGATCTGCGGTTGAATCGAATCGTGGCCAAAGTTGTGGTAAACCACAGTTGACGAACCAGCCAGCTTTTACAATACTCGCCTTATGTTTATATACGAATTTTAGGAAATTGGGGCAATGCCTTAGGTACCACAGTGTAGAAAATACAACTATATACTTACGTAGTAATTATCTAGAAACAGCTTCCATAGAACGATCCCATCAATCCAAAAGAGACGTTTGATTTTGGGCTAGCTCTATGTACACTACATAGGTAAATAGGAATTATTATTTTTAAACAAAAAATTAAACCGACTTCCAAAGTAAAAATACACAAAAAAGTATGAAATAAAACTTAATCTCTAAATAATTCCCGTTTCAAATTCGGCTAAAATTTTTACTGTTTCTCTACTCAATCTTCTTAATTTTGAAATCGGTACCAGCCCAAACAATATTCTACAATATTTTATAGAACTAACGTTCATATTTGCTGGTACCGACTTCAAAATTAATAAGATTGAGTAGAGAAATAGTAAAAATTTTAGCCGAATTTGAAACGGGAATTATTTAGAGATTAAGTTTTATTTCATACTTTTTTGTGTATTTTTACTTTGGAAGTCGGTTTAATTTTTTGTTTAAAAATAATAATTTCACCCTTTTTAGAGATATATTTTCTTAAGTTATTATTAATACGTCTTAAGAACGTCTAAACTAAACGATCGAATGTATAATTGAATACGCGCCAAGCTTCCATAAGGTATTGCTATTAAGATGATGATGATGATTACTGTAAGTTATAAAGTGGCATATGCTTGCAGTTTATTAAACAATGCCGAAATTTCCAAACGCATATCTTTAAATACTGAGGAGTTCTATACAGTGCTTTTGGATTCAGGGTATACCTTGGTACAACATCTTATTTTTTGGTAGCATATGCTTGTGTTACTTCAGTAAAAGTCAAAATCACTATATGTGCGGATATAAATTTCGAGGAGTTCCCTCAATTCCTCATGGATCGCATCATCAGGTTCCCACTTTAGTTCCTAAAGGACCAATTTCGAACTAAACCCTTTACAACAACAAAGGAATTTTGCAAATAGGTCCATAAACGGCAGAGTAATGTTCAAAGATATCCGTGTTAGTGTAAAATATTATGAGAAATACCTTTTAGATCATCATAATCTGACGATGTATGGTGTGATAGTGGTGATGATGATGATGATTACTCTAACTGACAGGGTGGCATATGCTTGCAGTTCTTTAAACAACGCCGAAATCCCCAAACATGTATCTATAAGGAGCCAGGAGTTCTGTTCTGTACTTTTGGATCCAGGGTAAACCTTGGAGCAAAATCTTACTTTTTGGTAGCATATACTTGAACTACTTCAGAAAAAGTCAAAATCACCATATGTGTCCATATAAATTTCGAGGAGTTCCCTCGATTCCTCATGGATCCCATCATCAGGTCACCACTTTGATATCAAAAGGATCAATTTGGAATTACACCCTATACATCACAGAAAAAATTTTGAAAATCGGTCCACAGGCGGCGGAGTAATCGTTGAACATACAAAAAAAATAAAAAAAAAAAAAAATATATACAGCCGAACGTATAACCGCCTCCTTTTTTGGGAAGTCGGTTAAAAAAGTATGGGAATATCATAAAAATACGAAAAAAATAATTTGAAGAAGGGTACATGGGTACAAAAATGATTATTTGAAGAGTTTTTTATTGCGTGAACCCTATTTTTAAGGGCAGCCATGACAGTTGTTTTGACTTGACTTTTGACGTAGTTGACAGTTTTAAGAAGAGACACCTTTTTGAAAGTCATACGTCTTTATTTGTTAAAAGTCCTGTCATTGTTAAAATGACATTTTTTGGATAGTTCTGATCTGATCCGCCATGTTTTATTTTACGTTGTGTTGCTCTCCTTGACGAAGTTATTTTAAATCTACATAGAAACGAAGTGAAATTAAATAATATAAAGAATAGGAATTAGTTACTATATTAAGTAGCTATATTTACATATAGTGTACATATGTGTGCTGTGCTGGCCCACGCCTCATACATTTCTAGAACATCTCTTTTGAAAATTTTTACGTCCCCTTCAACGGCCCACAATTTTTACACACAGTTTTGGACACACCTTATGCTTGTAGTAGTGCAAATCGAAAGCTAATTATGTAGCTGTTTGTCTGTTCTTCTTTTTAACTTTCTTGTATAGACCATATAATAAGCAATGTGAAGAATGCTTCAGGGTCTTTGCATGAACTGCAACTCTCTGATCATAACACAGCTCAAATGCTACACATTCCAGTCAATTATAAAGACAATGTACCGGAGAAATACTACGTTTATGTAAAAGATTATTGTCAAGAAAATTTGGAAAAGTTCCGCTACTGTCTTAGTTGCCTATCGTTCAGTGACGTTTTTAGAACTAATGATAATATAAATATAGCATTAGATTATTTTTATGATGATTTTATTCTTTTCTATAAATTGTGTTTCCCCTCTAAAAGAATTAGCAGAACGATAAAGTATAAAAAATCCGTATGGTTAACAAACGGTATAAAAACAAGCTGCAAAACCAAAATAAATCTGAGATATACTTATTATAAAAATAAAACTTTAAAAAATAAATCAAAATATGAAATATACTCTAAAATATTACGGAAAAGCCTCAACGTCTCTCAAAAAATATTTAACAAAAATTTACTAGCAACCGCGAAAAACAAATGTAGAGCATCTTGGAAAATTATAAATAGCCAAGTTACTGATAAATTAAATAATTTTGACATTATTAAAGAAATTAAAAATGAACATAATGACAATATAATATCTAATCCCACTGACATTGCTAATGAATTCAATAATTATTTAATTAACTTGACAAATAAACCAAATAAAATAATTTTATCTAATACTAATAATACTTATATTCAAAATTCAATTTTTTTGACTCCATGTTGTTACTCCGAAATTAATAGTATAATTGGTTCACTTAAAAATACTAAGTCTGAAGGATATGACGGTGTATCTACGAAGGTTATAAAATACTGCAGAAATGAATTAACTCCTATAATTACCCATTTAATAAATCTTTCTTTGGAAACGGGCACATTTCCAGAGCTATTCAAATTATCAGTAGTAAAACCTTTATTTAAAAAAGGAGATAAATCGTTATTAAAAAATTACCGTCCTATAACCCTTATACCCATTTTATCTAAAATATTTGAAAAGGTAATGTACAAGCGACTTATAAAGTTCGTAGAAAAACATAATATAATTAAACAACAACAGTTCGGCTTCCAAAGTAATAAAAGCACTACCACAGCAGCATCTACATTAGTACGGAATATTGTTAAATATTTAAATGATGTAAAGTCAACCATCTGTATCTTTTTTGATATGTCAAGGGCTTTTGACTTCGTGTCACACAATGTGCTGCTAAGGAAATTGAGTAACCTGGGTGTCAGAGGTCCTGCTTTGAACTGGATAGAATCATATTTATTTAATAGAGAACAATATACCGAAGTTATGACCATTACTAAAAAAAATATTTTAACTGCCGTCAGATCTAAATGTAGAGTCAATAGAGTAGGAGTACCCCAAGGCAGTGTTCTCGGTCCACTCCTGTTCTTATTCTATATCAATGATTTTCCTGACATTACGAATTATAATTCCACCCTTTTTGCAGATGACATATCTATACTCATAAAAAATGATAATAATAATACTGATATTGACATGTATAATTTAATCAAAAATGTAATCATCTGGATGACTAATAATAATTTAAATATAAATTTGACTAAAACTAACTTTATTGAATTTAAAAATTATAGGACTAAACCAGGCATCTGTGACAAAATTACGTATGAAAATGAGAGCATTGAAAAGGTCACACATACCAAGTTTCTTGGTCTGTACATTGATGAGAACTTGAACTGGAAAGCCCATATAGAATCAGTCTGTAGTAAAATAAACAGATTTGTATTTGTACTTGGAAAACTTAAACAAGTTGCATCGATGTATACAATCCTATCAGCCTATCATGGATATGTGGCATCAATTCTAAGGTATGGCCTATTACTGTGGGGTAATTCCACGGATGTAAACAAAGTTTTTATTGCGCAGAAAAAATGTATAAGAGCTATTTGTGGTAAGCCGCCGCATGAGTCCTGTAAACCACTTTTTCAAAAACTAAATATAATGACTTTACCGAGCATGTACATTTACGAACTGGTGAATTATGTAAAAATAAATTATAAATCTTTAAAAAAGGCATGTGACGTATACCCTAGGAATAAGAGAAATCCTGACAGACTAGTGCTTGACGTCATCCCGAAAAATGCATTGTATCAGAAACAATATTATGCCATGTGTATAAAAGCATATAATTCTATTCCATGTCATATAAAAACACTACCATATAATAAATTTAAAAAAGAAATAATAAAATGGTTAAAACTAAAAAACTTCTACTCGGTAAAGGAATTATTTAACCTAAAAAATAACAATACATAGCTATTTGTTTTAATATTAATAATTAAACTATTGACATGAAGTAATGATTTTATATGACATTTAGTACTTTATTATGTAATCTTTGCTGACTTTATAATTAACTTGACATTTAAGGCCACTATACATGATTATTATTTTTATGGTGATTTGTATGTTTTCTGTATTTTTTTTTGTTTGTTGCTCATTTATGTCATATTATAAAAAATCCTGACATATAGTATTATTGTTAAAACTTATTGAATTGACATTTGAGATGATGATAAAATGACTTTATTTTACATTTAATACTGGTTTAATCAATATTATTATCGACTCGATGACTATAACGACATTTTATGTACTAACTATTATTTTTGCGATTGTGATTATTATCCTATATGTGTGATGTAAACTGTATGATTTTTTGTGTTTTTCTGTATTTATGTTTATTTTGTTTTTCTTACTTAACCTCTTATAAGTCTTGACATGTAATTATTAGTTTAAAGTAAAATGAGATAATTGGAATAGAATATTTATATAACAACGTTAGTATTTTAGAAGCATTAAATTTGAATTAATCATAAAAATGTTTGCATGCTATCTATATGTAGCTAAAAGTGTCAGAACCTATAAATTTTGTACCAACTATTGTACTTACCACTTTTACAGCAAATAAATGAATTGAATTGAATTAAAATCTTTAATTAAAGTTTAGATACGCATTCTATTAAATTGGGACAATGCCTCAGCGGAACGACGTTGTACAAAAACTTGTAATTAAGAAAAAAGCAAAGTCTTCTAGCAAAGACTATTAGTAATTGTATTTCAGTCTAGACATACAATAGTGGGTGTGATATTGATTATCTAGTAACGTGTATGTCTGAGCTACAGAAACAAAAAGGTATCATGCCGCCTCTTAAACATCGCTGAAAATCGAAGATTACCCGCGCAAGATGGTATATACCTATGGCCTACTGCGATAATCCTGGCATCATCGGCGGTGAAATAATGATGGTGAAAGATCCTTGAATAGTATACATATAATCAGTGGCGGATTATCCTAAAGGCAAACTAGGCATGTGCCTAGAGGCGCGAAGATACAAAGGGGCGCTCTGACCAAGCGAGGTGGTATGCCCGGTCAGGCCGAAGCCCTGGGCGATCACCCAGGCGGCCCCCTCATACAATGAATGATGATTTCATAATACTGCAAATGACTACGACAACTTTTAACAGCCCCCCGCCGCGCCGATGACATTTTTGCCTACGGCGCTCTCAACGTTTAATCCGCCTCTGCATATAATCATGCCTTTTCCCGTAGTGGTAGGCAGAGACCACTTCTTTCCACTTGCTACGATACTTACATACTTGTTTCGCTTCGTTCACTTTCATTCTTACCATCCATTTCTCCTCTTACATTCGACGTAGCGAAGCGGCTCTCCATGCTCGGCTTTCGCCTCCGCGAGAAACGAGACGTGATGGGTGGCGAACCACATCGCCGCCATTTTGGATAATAAAATTATTTTTATGATAATCCATTGCGTTCCCACGGATTGGTGGAGAGGGTAGGTATAGGGAAAGGAAAGGGTAGGTGGTGTGGAAAGGAAGATTGGTAAGTTAGAATGGGAAATAGGAAATGTAGGATATTACCGCCCAGGAGGGCAAGGGATAGGACAGTAATAGCTAGGGAAGCCGGGGTCGCATACCCGTATACTATACCACAACTACCGGACAGGTAAGTTGGGATGAGTATCCCATGACATTAATAATTAATTTTTAATTTTAACGATTGTAGAATATTAAACATTCGCTTCGTCGTGTCACTGAATTAGGCCCTCGTTCCCACGCTCGTATTTTAGTGGCCTTGACAGAAAAAACAGCACCTAAAATGCGCTGAGTTCAGTGCATTTTAGGTGCTGTTTTTTCTAGTACAATAGAGCTGAAAATGTAAGTGTCAAATTTCAAGTATTTGAATTGACTTGAATTGACAACTCTACGTGATTTTCAGCTCTATAATTGTATAGTGCTATTTTTCTGTGGCGACCACAAAAAACTCTCATGGAAACGTATTCTTACTAACAGACTTTTAAGACTCCCGCATAACTTATAAGGGTTCCGTACCCAAAGAGTAAAAACGGGACCTTATTACTGAGAATTCGCTGTCTGTCCGTCCGTCTGTTACTGGGCTGTATCTCCTTAACCGTGATAGACAGTTGATATTTTCACGAATGATGTATTTTTGTTGCCGATATATTAACAAATACTAAAAATAACTAAAAACGAATACTAAAACAGAATAAAATAAATATTTAATCCCATACACCAAATGCGATTTTTTGCCGTTTTGTACGGAACCCTTCGTGAGCAAGTTCGACTCGCACTTAACCGGTTTTACTGTAGGTCAATTTTGAATGATCTCATAAGTAAACATGTGTGAATTTCGAGGCGATTTCACCCGTCGTTACTTCAGATAATCGTTATTTACAGGCCAATCATACAATGCTTGTTACTTTTAAATTGCACATGCTATTAAAATATGTTTGCTTATATGTAATATGCCTATTGCCTTATCATCCAATTTTTTTATATGTTAGTTTAGCACTAACATACAAAAAAAATTGGATGATTGGATATTCAATACGAAAATAATTGTTTTGCAACAACTAGTTTTATTATTTTAAACTAGCTGTTCCCCGCGACTTTGTCCGCGTCAATTTCTGTTATTATGATAAAAGAATATATTTTAAAGTACCTACTTCTGCGTAAATTATATTTTTAGTTTTATTTTCTTGTGGCAGAAGAACAATATTATGAAGGATTGGATCTTGCGTAATTTACGCAGCGCACGCAACGGAAGCCCACAAATACGAATAATTTTCCCCGTTTTTGCAACATTTTTCACTGATGCTTCGCTCCTATTGGTCGCAGCGTAATGGTATATAGCTTAAAGCCTTCCTCGATAAATGGACTATCCAAAAAAAAAGAATTTTTCATTCGATCTAGCAGTTCTTGAGATCAGCGCGTTCAAACAAACAACGGTACCCCTCAAAGATGAATAATTTTCCCCGTTTTTTTCACATTTTTCACTGATTCTTCACTCCTATTGGTCGAAGCGTGATATTATATAACCTAAAAACTTTCCTCGATAAATAGAATATCCAACACAAACATATTTTTTTCAATTCGAACCAGTAGTTCTTGAGATTAGCGCATTCAAACAAACAAACAAACTCTTCAGCTTTATAATAATACATACATACATACATATAATCACGCCTTCTTCCCGTAAAGGGGTAGGCAGAGACCACTTTTTGCCACTTGCTACGATCCTTACATACTCGTTTCGCTTCGTTCACTTTCATTCTTACCATCCATTCCTCCTCTTACATTCAACGTAGCGAAGCGGCTTTCCATGGTCCGCTTATAATAATAGTATAGATAATAATATATCTAACAGTGACAAAGGCTGGTTTTCCTTCATTGGGAAGCCCTAGTCTGTTCAATAGGTAGGGAATAGATGAGGGTCTCAGAAGGTAAGTGGTAAATGAAGCCGATAGGAATTGAGTTATAGGAACCTCTCTCCACTGATATCTAATACTAGCTGTTTCCCGCGGCTCCACCCGCGTAAACATACTATCGGGTATCCCTTGGGAACACTGTGCTTTTCCGTGATAAAAAGTAGCCTATGTTTTAATCCAAAATCTAAAATACTACCTCATTGAAATCGTTTAGTCGTTTTTGCGTGAATCAGCAACAAACATCCATCCATACATCCTCACAAACTTTCACATTTATAATCATAAAGTAGGATTGATTCTATTTTAAGGGGTCTAAAATTTGTAGATGTGTAGAGATTAAACTCGTTGAAAGTGAGGTCCTAGCAGGTTGCAGGATTAAAAGAACAGCAAGACCTGTAACCCCTCTGTAGTCGGTGCCCAATGATGATGATAACTCATAATATATTTCATGGAGCCACACGGCGTGAAGCAGAATAACTAACGATGAACTAATGGTCACAATTGCATAGCTGCACACCGCAAACTCCTCATTATTTTACTACTAATGAATTTTTAAATGCCCAACACTATTTTAATTGCTGAATGCAGAAAAAATGTCATGGTAAGGGAGCCGAATAGGGGATTTTGGGATATAATGTTCACTGAAGACTGGAATACATGGAAATCTGACGCGCTCGAGTAAATTTTTGAAGTGATAACTTTTCATGGGAGAGTAAACCGCTTCGTTTCGTAATTTGAGTAATTTCGAATACTAATGTCAGATACGTGTAACGAAGTTTCGTAGGCACTTTGATTTTTGACCAATCTCTTTCGGGTTTTTTAACTGTCTCGGGTTCGAATCTCGATCAGACGAAATATTTTTATTAGTTTATAGTTTTTATTTTTTTCTCGCATTAATATTATTTATATTTCAACATAATTTAAGGAAGGCCTTACTAACTTAAACTAATCTAAACAAAAAGCTAGGACTTTTTGTTTAGATTAATTTATGTTATCACTTCTGTGTGGCGTCCCGAGACACGTTTCTTTTTTTCACCTCTTCCGCATAGCTACTCTAACCACGCAAATCATCAGATTAATGTCCAAGTCATGGTTTTTTGAAACCATATGGATACTTCCCCCACCACTAAAAGTAAAAACACTAAAACCATTTAGTCTTTTTATAATCTAATCTACCAATTCTAATAGGTTTCCGCGACGCTCGAGCATGTACACGAATAGCATTCTGGGCTCCCCGACTTTAAGAAATGTCTTACAATTTGTAGCTCATTTTTGTAAGGAGTTAAAAAATAGTGTTGCAAATGCAGCTTAAATGAATTTATGTAAATTATAAGATTGTATGCGTTACGAAAATAATTATTTTAAAAGTAGCACAAGGAAAAATACATATAGCAAAAGAAATGATAAAGTGCGTTAAACATTCTAGAATTTCTAGATTTTCTATGGTATAGTTTGGCTTATATTAATTATTGAACAAATTCAAAAAGTGTGACGTTTACGAGTATATAAAAATAAAAAACCTAGGGTCTCAGTTTTTCTTCCATAGAAAAGAAGTGGCCCGTGGGTTTGTCAATCACAAAGTACTTTAATTTTTAATAACAGAACCTCAATTCTCGTATTTAAAGTACACAATTTAAACAGTCAATTTTACTTTGTTTGTATTGAAAGTGTAGCGACATGTTACCGTGAACGGATTTTATGACGTTTCGACCAATAAGAGCGCGTTTCACGTTGGTTTAACGTTCATAAAAACACCGTTTGGGAGTGTAAGCGTATCGGGACTTGATTATAATTGTATTAATACAGGTTTTATTTAGCAGAATTGCCCCTCAGGTGTAGTTTAGAAGGTACGTTGTTCCGATTTGGGAGATTATCTAACCTGGAAAATTAGTTTACAAATTCATTAAACTTTTAGGCTGTGTTTAGTTCTAATGAGTGATCCCTATTTATACATTTGCTTGTTATAGCATTTGGAACGCTTTAAAATTGAAGATTAATAATTAACAGTTCCTGGAATTAAGATCTAATGTACTTAATACTTTGACGACCTCTGTGGCTCAGTGGTTCAGCGCGTTGGTGCTCAAGCCGGGGGTCGCGGGTTCAAATCCCGCTGAAGGAACAAAAAGTTTTTCTGTGTTCCTGGGTCATGGATATGTATTAAATATGTGTATATTATAATAAAAATCTTAAATATATGTATAGTATACAAGTATTAAATATACTTCCCGTTGTCTAGTACCTTTAACACAAGTTCTTCGGATACTTAGCACGGGGCCAGATTGACGTGGTGTGAAGCGCCCATAGATAAAAATAAGCCTCCAGGTTATAATAATATGACATACGTATTCCTATTTACCATACCCTTGAGCAAGTACTCTTATGGACCATAAGATTTTCCTCAACAACATACATCTTATAAGATTAGATGCTGATAAGTAGTATGCATAATGACGGACGTCCAGGCGTCATGGTGTCACGGTCTTGTCTCGGCCCTGGGCAGCGGTCAACCGAGACAGACAATGGCCTAAAATATGGATGTACAATTGTACACCTGTCACTAATTTGTTTTCCCATCATGTTTATTATTAAGTTAAGCAAAAAAAAGAAGAAAGCAAAATGGGGATTGTAATTAGGCACAGTAAAATTTTATCCATATCCATCCTTCCTATAATAAACCTATTCCATAATAGGAGCTGTACAATTTTTTTTAGTATTTCTCAAAAATACATTAAATTAATAAAATAAAAAAAAGCACTACCTCAGATTAATTACTCACACTACGTTGGATTCTGTCTATGAACATGACGTGCCACGTCATAAGATGATTTTATTCATAAACAGCATACAACGTGACATTGTATACATGTTGTAGGCGCCGACTCTTATCTAACGACCTATACGTCCGCTTATTAGGATACATTAGTAGTAGTATGTTACAAGAATAGTGTAGCTAATTACTACCTACTCATTATAATGTCTAATGTTTATCAATCAACTATCGATGGAATAATTAACTTTCATTTTTAGGGTTCTGTAATACATAAGGAACCCTTATAGTAAGGCTATATCCGTCCGTCTGTTTGTCTGTATGTTCGCGCTTCTAGCTTCTTCATTTATGAATATAAATGGATAAATTTAATTAAGTTATTACTGTGTATAATAAATATTTTGGTTTTAGCATCATAAAATAATAATAATAATTTTACATTTTAGAGGTGGCTCTCCATACATGTGAAGTGGGGATGAAAAATATTTTTAATCCTAACCCATCGTGTGGGGTTACATTGAATAGTTATTTTAAAATAAAGGCAGGTTCGAACATGATTTTTTTACAAAGTTAACCATTTGCGAGTGATCGGCCTCCAAAGTGGTTTATAAGTTGGTTGCGATTTTCCATGCTGATAGATCGTGCTAAATACTCATTACGAAAAATATTTTGAACGAAATCGGACAGCAACTTTAAAATAATTAAAAAACCTTTTACGCGGTTATAGTTACGGAACCCTCCTTACACATGTCCAGACATGCTCTTGGTTAGGTTTTTAATAAATGAAAACTTATTGTCAATTTTCTCCGCTAACGATTGTTTTTATAGGTTCCTTATATTATGGCTAAAAATTATAGGCGTTTGTTGTGTTAGGGTATGCAGTTATGGGTGTGTTATTACATGGTAATTTAATGGGGTATTGTAAATAAAATACTGAACACATTTTAATAATGGTGCACAAATTGTAGCTTACATTAATTGGATAGATAAAGAAAAGATAGTTAACAATTTAATATAGTAAATATTTTACCTAATGTGTTTGGATTTCATTATCTTAACTACAAAATATGTTTAATATTTTACAAGTATTGTAGTTCTATAATCTTTTTTCTCTTCACCACATATTTTGCTGTTTTAACACTTCCAAGCTTCTTTTGGACATTTCTGAAAATATTAAAAATATTGTTGAAATAGTGTTGTTTAAAATATCTATCAAATAAGATTATTTGATTGAATTCAGATGAAAGCAGCTCAAATAATATACTATTTTATTTAGGTAGGAAAACATGAAATTAACCTATAAAAGTATAAAACACAAAAATATTTTCAAGAACTACACGTGAAAAAAATTACAAAAACTATAGATGGATGTTTGTTATTCTTTCATGCAAAAACTACGAAACAGATTTTGATTAAATTTGGTTTGGTAGTAGTTAAATCTCTGCTACTTTTTATCGCGAAAAGTGCAGTGTTCCCGTGGGATTCTGTAATTACGCGAGCGGAGCTGCGGGCAAAAGCTAGTGTTTTATATGCCTCCACTCTGAGATGTTTTACTTAACAGCCTGCTTCAAGCTTAAAAACTCTCTGTAAATTAACAGTGACATGTCTATATGTTATTTTATCTATGGTCTTGTATTTGTATAGGGTCATTAGCATTATTAAATATGTATGTTTACCTTTACCTTCAACATAGCAATTCCCGTGCAGGTAAACACGTCATAGGCCCTACAGGGGTAGGCTAGGAACTGCCTGAGGTCTTTATCCACGCAGTCCCGTATGGCCTTCTCGACGGCCTCGCTCCAGTCCTGATGGGTTTCCACCCATCTCCTCAGATGGGTTCTGTAGGCCTCCTTGTTGAGGGTGTGGTTGTCGATGAGGAAGCCTGACTTCTCGAACGCGCATTGGACGTCGTTGCACTGAAACATTAATTTTTTCCGATACATTATTCTATATGATGCCATTGATTGATAATCATGTTATTTTATTCAATAAAAATATACTACAGGCTTAACTCCCATACCATCTTTAGCCAGATATGACAATTATTATACTCAGGACATTTATACATTTTCTACAATTATTTCATAATAATATATAATTGTTTACGAAGTCCATCACGGTTTTGGCAAATAATATATACCTACTTATTATTATGATTTTGGTAAAATAAAATCAAGGTGGTCACCTTTTATTGTCACCTTTGTTCCATTGCCCTTTTTACCCGACTATGGCGAAGCTAAAAGGGAGGGTAATGATTTTGGCAGACTTAGATATGTGTGTATGTTAGTTCATATTTTTAAATCTACTTTATTTATCAATCTCGAGTTTTTAAGTTATGATATCGCTAGAATACGTCCTAATACAAGTACTAAAGAAAATACTACTTTAATATTATATGAAATTAAATATGAGTCAAGTAGCCTATTATTGAAATAAAGATACAACTGATTATATTTTTTGCTGATATAATCTCTTGTGTTTTTGTTAGAAAACAATAGAAAATAAAAATGAGACGAACTGATGAATAAAAAAATCACAAATAATTAAATTCGCCTCTTTGTCCCATTAGGACGAAACTTTCTGGGACAAACAAACGAACGACTCCCACTGTAGCGTCTAAACTACTGATCTGATTTTAATCAATGTGGTGTCAATAGTTCCGTAATAATGGCCCGGGTAACAAAGGCTAAATGATTTTCGTTGCCGGATTATAGTTTTTAACTTTTTATTAGCTCGATTAGGACTTGAGATAAGACGAAATTTAGGACATTAAATTTTCTTCAACTATCTTACAATTGTTTTTGTTTGGGTTGGGCTAGTTTACCACACTAGCTTCCTGCGGGTTGCTTAATAGATATTATCTATACGAATTTAATAAAGAGGAAATTGTTGTTTGTTTGCATCGAATAGGCTCCGAAACTACTGGACCGATTTTGATGAAATTTGGCACAGATGTAGAGTAGACCACAGGAAAGGTCATAGGCTACTGTTTATTACGGAAAAATGTACGGTTTCTGCGAAATTAACTTTTGCGCGCACGAACTCGCCGGCAACATCTATTGTAAATATATTTACAGGTCCAGGTAGTTTCTGGCACTCGCTCAGCGGCTTGGGATCCCCCAGCTCGGGAATATCGCAGCATACTGATATTGGTTTCTGTAATAAATTATGTATTGATGCAAATTACATTATTTTCTACACGGGTAGGTACAGTAGTATATAGTAGTGGTGCTCGACCAGTTTCTAAACATTTTTCTTTACAATAGGACTCCTCAAAATATCTAAAGTTTAAACACAAAGGGAGTGTCCGCAACGACTGCTGACGTAGTTGAACGACATATTTAAACGACAGATATGTACGAATCAACGGTCAGCGGTCAAGACAGCGGTCTTGTCGAGCGGCAACTAATTCGATAGTACCTAGACCTACCTACGTTTTAATTATAAAAATGTGTTTTCAAATAAATGTAAATGAACAATTAATTTACTAACAAGTAACATACCTACCTAATTTTTTATTTTAAACGAACGTGTCTTTTGTTTCCGTTAATTAGTAATTGCCAATTAATTAGGCATTGTGTCTTTTGTCATTTGGGCGTTCATTTTAGTGCTAGCAGGTAAGTAACTAATGTTGATAATAAGACTTACCAGGGTCACTACTTTGGTCTTTTCTAAATCTGCGTTAACTATCTGAAATAGAGGAGCAACACTTGTAGGTAGATGCCACTAATAAATAAATATTTTTACCGCGGCTTCGTTCGCGTAAATAAAATATCCCAATAGGGATGTTGCCTTGTGTGGAATATCACAGTTTTACAAATTAAATTTTAAAATTGTTGATTAAAGATACATAAATCTGAAAGAAATAGGTATTTAGAGTGACGGGGTTAAAAATATAAGCAAATAAAAAATATTGTCCATCCCTTTCTCGCAAAACGATTCGTGACGTCACAACCTGCTACCGCCATACATTTTGAAATGACAAATGTATGGCGGTAGCAGGCTGTGACGTCACAGGCCGATATACTTTGGATATATCGCTCTCTTTCATATTGTAAATTTCAATGCTTTGTATCTACGTTATTTTTTCAGATATATAAAAATGGGTTCTGGATTGTTGATTAACATGTTGTCTAACATCAAATAGACGAAAAAAAATTTTTTCGGCAACATGCCTATTCCTACGGGAACACTGTAAATTTTTGAGATAAAAAGAAGCCTTTGTTTTAATCCAGAACCTAAACAACTACTATACCAAATTTCATTGAAATCCGTTCAGTAGGTTTTGCGTGAAAGAGTAACAAACATTCCATACATTCATTCTCATAAACTTTCACATTTATAACACTGGTAGGATGCTCTTTTTCTGTCTTGTGTTTATGCCGGCAAAAGTTTTTAACGAACAAACATCCTACTATGTACCTACTATTATCTATACTAAATACTAATATAGTAAAGAGGAAAAGTTTGTTTGTTTGTTTGTTTGCATCGAATAGGCTCCGAAACTACTGGACAGATTTTGAAGAAAATTTGGCACAGATGTAGAGTAGTCCACGAGGATGGATATAGGCTATTTTTTATCGCGGAAAAATGTACGGTTTCTGCGAAATTAACTTTTGCGCGCACGAAGTCGCGGGCAACATCTGGTTATAAATCTAAAGTATGGATGAATGTGACTCCTTCACGCGAAAACTACTCAATGCATTTTGATAAAATTTGGCATGATAGTAGTTTAGACTCTTATGGTGTCTTCAGATACACGAATTTGGTACGGAGCGTACAGCGGATCTGGTACGCTCCGTACCAGATCCGAGCGTGTGTAGGGCAGTCCGGCGAACATAAGAAGAAGGCGAAGAGTTCACCTTTGTCCGCATCGGATCTGGTTCGCTCCGTACCATATCCGTGCGTGTGTAGAGCAGTCCGGCGGCTAGGCCGTACAACGGTATCAGTGTTGCCAACTTAGGGATATACGCCCCAAAATTAGGGAAAATATGTACGGGGGTTTACCAGGGGACAGGATGTTTAGAGTTTACTCCTTATGAATCAATTTTTATGTAATAATAAAAATTATTTTAATGTGTGTATATAGCCAGGGATATGAAAATGTATTGGGAGTGAAATCAGATTAAGACAAGTTAGTTTTATGTTATTCACGCGTAAGTCTTTATGTTAAACACATAACCTTTCTTTCTAGCTTATTATCTCTTAGACCTGTCAACGGTATAAGTAATCAGGGGTAAAATTTGGGGAGAAATATTTTTGAAAGTGTTGGTATCACTGCCCGTTATCAATGAATTGCGGGAATCATCGTCGTCGTTTAAAAACCGCACTGTAAATAGAACTCTGTGCTAATGTAATAGAGCATAAAATCGAATACACGAGTGTCGAGCGTTTCGCTTCACTGCACCGTACCAAATCCGTGCGTGTGTAGCGACACCGAATTTGGTCTCCGGATATGGTTCGCTGTACGCTCCGTACCAAATTCGTGTGTCTGTAGATAGCATTAATTAACACAACACATAATAAAATAATTAAACGAAGACACCAATAAACTTCAATTCAATTCAATCGTTTTCCCCATAACTGAGATAAATTCATATACCTAGTACTTCGCACATTTTATATCCACTCACCACAGTAAATAATAAAAGGAATGACGTCCTCTTGAACATTTTGCACTTGAGTCCTGTATCAACAAGGGTCGATATATGCAAATAAAGAAAAAAATAACCAGTTATGTTTATTTAAAGGTGTTACGGTTAAAGCTTAAATTGGGAAGTTTTGTGCATTTTCTGCATAACTAGTTGCGGACAGAAAAACCTGAAAAATAACTAATATTATGTATTACCTATAGTCTGAACTCTCTGGTGTGTCTAAAAAACACGATAATTAAGTTTAGGGACCACACGGCTGTGTCTTCATGCAATCCCTCAATCCAAATGCATGCAATTCATGAGCCTTTGGTTCCAAGTCATTGTATTATTGTATTTAATCATAGTTAGTCCCAGGTCTCGACCTAACCTATGGTCGGAATTATATATTTAGTTTAGGCTAAACACTACTATCTACTACTACTACTTTCAACTATCACCTCATCTTTTCCTAGACACCGATGATGCCGAACCAGCCCTCCAAACGTCGGTTGACAGTGTTCGCGGTGCCATCATGTCTTTTCTTCCGGGTTCAGCGGGCGGTCTCGACGGTCTCACCCCTCAGCATCTGAAGGATCTCACCAGCGGTTGCTGTGGGGAAGCCGGAGAAAAGCTCCTGCAGGAAGTCACGAATTTGTGCAACCTAATGCTTCGCGGGGGGGTTGCATCAGATATCGTTGACATTTTGTATGGGGCAAACCTCTGCGCCTTGAGGAAAAGAGATGGAGGTATCCGGCCGATCGCTGTCGGCTCGACATACCGGCGCCTCACTGCCAAAATAGCCTGCAGGTCTATTAATTCACTAGCTTCTTACTTCCAACCGAAGCAACTTGGTTTTGCCTGCAAAGGTGGCTGTGAGGCAGCCGTTCACTCTTTTCGCACATTCATTAAAAACCAAAATAACAGTGTATTCTTAAAGGTGGACGTAAAAAATGCATTCAATTCAGTTAACAGGGTCGCCATGTTGGCTCAAATAAAAGCTAAAGCGCCTGCCATTTTACCTTTTATGCTCCAATGTTATAAGGAGCCCACCAAGCTTATTTATAAAAATCATCTCATCCCATCAGAAGTTGGCTGCCAACAGGGTGACCCTTTAGGTCCAGCAATTTTCAGTCTTGCTATACTCCCGGCCATCGAACTTCTAAATTCAAAATTCAACGTTTGGTATTTGGATGATGGGACCCTTGGAAGCGATGCATCTACTGTACTTTCTGACTTTCGTACATTAATCCATGAGTTCCAAAATATCGGCCTAGAATTAAACTTTGGAAAATGTGAACTTTTTGTCCCTGATAATTGTGAGGACAGAGAAACCGTTATATCCAGGTTCAAAGAAGTAGCTCCACAATTATCAGTTATCGAAAAGGGTTCACTTCTTCTCTTAGGTTCCCCTATTCTAGACGATTCCCTTCCGGATTTTATAAACAATAAATTACAAAATTTTACTGAAACTTTAGACCGACTTCTCCAAATTAACTGTCACATGGCTTTTACCTTAATCCGATATTGTTTATTTGTTCCAAAATTTACTTATGTCTTGCGGTGTTGCCAACTTTGGAAGTTCCCCCAACTTCTCAAACGTTTAGACGACACCATAAAACATACGCTTTCTTCCATTCTTAATATAAAATTTGACCACCGCTCATGGACTCAAGCAACGCTTCCAGTAAGATTCGGTGGCCTGGGCATTCGACAAACGTCTGACGTAGCCTTACCAGCGTTCTTGTCCTCAGTCCATGCAAACCACGCAGTAATTTTGAAAATTTTAGAGCGCTCATCCTGTCCGTTAGTAATCCCTTTTGCGGACGAGGCCAAGGACGCCTGGGACATTGCTAGTGCCGGCAGCAATGTGCCCGAGAACACATTTTTCCAAAGGCTTTGGGACGAGCCCATCTGTAGACTGGTACGGAATAGACTTTTTAACACGTCTTCCAGTCCTGTAGAGCGGGCTCGTCTTTTGGCTGTGGAGAAGTGGGAGTCGGGCGTTTGGCTGCAGGCACTACCGTCAGCCAATACTGGTACATTGCTGGGCCGTAATACATTTCGGCTAGCTACTGCCCTGCGTCTTGGTGCCCCCCATGTCGTCCCTCATCAGTGTGTTTGCGGCGCGAACGTAGACAGTCACGGTCACCACGGGCTGTGCTGCTCACGAAGCGCTGGACGCATTTCCCGGCATCACAGTCTGAATGACCTCATTCGTCGGGCTCTTGTCACCGCCGGTGTGCCAGCTATACTGGAGCCCTCCGGTCTGGCGCGCGACGATGGCAAGAGACCTGATGGAATGACCCTGGTTCCTTGGAGTGTGGGACGGGCTCTTGTATGGGATGCTACTTGTGTCGATACTCTTGCTCCGTCCCATGTCCAGGGCACTTCGAACTGTGCGGGCGCGGCTGCAAACCAAGCAGAGAACCTCAAACGGCGCAAATATGAGAACCTTAGCGGAGACCTTATATTTGAACCGTTTGGGGTGGAAACCCTAGGCGCATGGGGTCCGGGCGCACATAAGCTTTTTAAAGAAATCTCCAAAAAGCTTACTGAAGCCACCCGAGACCCCAGAGCCGGGAACTACCTGGCACAACGGATAGCCATTGCTATCCAACGAGGCAATGCTATCAGTTTGCTAGGTACTCTGCCAGATGGGGACGACCTGGGGAAGTTTTTCTATTTATAGACTTTTTTAGAGATAGATTATATTTTATAGATATCTTCTTTTTATTAGTAGGTATTAATTTTTTGTTTTTTATTTGGCTCTAGTTTTATTGTTAATTTTATGTTTCTTGTGTTATTTTAATTACTAAACAAATAAACATTGTTTAGGCTAAATATTATATTATGTTCGAAATATAAAGAACAATAATATTATTGGAACTCCACTTTTCGTTTATCACTTCAATAATCTAAACTCCACAGGAAGTATTATATATTGTATCCAATGATTTGAATTAACATTTATTATTCTTATTAAGATTAAAATTAATTAGAGTTTGTTTGCGGTTATACTACAGGTATCTTATCCAGGTATCCAATAACTATCATCTGCCTTTCAGATAATTATATTTATGTCATCCGTGTAAACTATTAGCTCGTAGATCGGTGCCCCATCGGTTTTATTTATGGAAATTGGTACGATGTGTGAATTGTCTAAATTCCAAGTTATACCACAACATAAAGTATTATCGACGCAAACACCGCTATCTACATGTCACAGGTCACTTGGAACAGTTAAAAGAAAGGTAATGAACTTGCGACACAGATGACTTCTGCTAAAACAATAAGCAACAGATACGTTAAGCAATGACCTATTTATTAAATTCGGTAAACTTTTAACAAGATGTTACAAGAAAAATAATACTTAGGAATAAAATAAAAAATAAAAAACAAAGTTTACACAATAATTATTATCTACTTGCAAATTGCAATAGGCAAGCGGACTGAATTTTTTTTATTGCATAATTGAATAGTACTCTTAAATATGAGTAACTTCTCAGAAGAAACCGTATATCAAAAGTCAATATTTTCAAAGGTACAGCGATTTGTATACAAAATTTCGCGAGTCTTTATACCAAAAAAAAAAATTTTTTTTTGCTAAATTGGTAAACAAAACCTACATCATTATAGTTTACTCACATATACAAAAACATTCATTATGGTAAGTATGAACTTAAACGCACAAATATCGGAGATATTTACAAATATATTCCTGCGGCCGTATACTTTATACCTACTTAATACACTTTAATCCAATAGTGACGTCATTTGTGTGGCGATTTTAGTATGGAGCGTTTTTAGGAGGCTCGCGAAATTTTGTATAAAAATCGCTGTACCTTTGAAAATATTGACTTTTGATATACGGTTTCTTCTGAGAAGTTACTCATATTTAAGAGTACTATTCATTTATGCAATAAAAAAAATTGTCCGATTGCCTATTGATAAAGAGTTCTACAAACTGTTTTTATCGGACTACGGTGCAGCCAAAAGGAAGAGTAATGATTATGGCTGTCTATGTAATATGATTATGTGTATGTTTGTTCCACCGTAGCGACTAAACTACAGATTCGATTTTATTAAATGAGGTGTCAATAGATTCGTAATGATAGCCCGGGTAACATAGGCTATAAAATTTATGAAGTCGGATTATAGATTTTTATAAAAATTGTAGTTACATAAATTGCTGGAAAAGTTCGATAAAATACGACGTAAGCATACTTTTACGTGAGTTTTCTTTGTAGCCAAAGTATATATCCAGTCAAGCCTGGCCAACTATTCTGCTCTCAGACAAGTTATATAAATTAAATTATTATAATTAATACTATCAAATTTTGCCTTCCACTCAAATACTTTTTACAATTAGCACAACATGATGCATTTGTTTTCTAGTGATTAAGAGCTGCCTAGCTCCCGATTCCGGAGGTAGTGGGTTCCATCACCGCGTAGGAAGAACAAAAAATATTCTTTTCAAGTCTGGTTAGGACAATGCAGGCTGATCACCTGATTGTCTGACAAGAAAGATGATCCATGCGCCGGATGGGCATGTAAAACATCGGTCTTGCACCTGATCTCTCGCTAGTCGTGTCGGTTATCCGTCCCACTGGGTTACGAGAGTAAAAGAAGAAAAGAGAGTGCTCGTGTGTATAGCGCACACACTTGGGCACTATAAAAATAACTTTTGCGTAGCTGGTTTGGTTTCAACGAAACCAGCCACCGTCACCGAAATCGGTGTGGGGAGTTATTATTATTACAATTTACACAAAATGATAAATCATAGACATAAACGCCTTCTATTATGATCACAACCAACGACGTTATCCGTCAGTGTGACCCAAGTATAAGACTAGGGTTACACGGTCAGTCTGGCATCAGTTCAGTCCATCAGTCTCAGACTGACGCCAGAATGATGGTCGGAAAGTACATAATAAAAAAATTATCAGTCCGTCAATCAGACGGTTACACGATCATTCTTCCGTCAGTCTGAATCAGGCTGATGGACTGAACTGATGCCAGACTGACCGTGTAACCCTAGTCTAAGGGATTAAAGAATTGTGGCATTCTAGTATGATATAGAGTACCTATAGCAACAAACACTTAAGTGCACTGTGCGACAACAAAGTGGAGTAAAACAGCCTTAACACGACAAGTTTTCTTTTCATTTTCTTTAAAACATCCATATTCTTTAACAATATAAAGGTGCATTGCTTTATATTTATTTAATACTAGCTGTTGTCCGCGGCTCCACCCGCGTAAATACAGTATCCCACGGGAAAACTGTACTTTTCGGGATAAAAAGTAGCCTATGTTTTAATCCAGACAAAATTTCATCGAAATCCGTTCAGTAGTTTATGCGTGAAAGAGTAACAAACATCCATCAATCCAACCATCCATCCATTCTCACAAACTTTCACATTTATAATATGAGTAGGACAATTTACTCATTAGTGTATTTTTTGCCCGGAGCATAAGTAGTGGGTATTTTTTTTCTGGTCACAAAAAGATATGATCATTGGTTAATCAATAAGCAATTCTACTTCCTAGTACATTTTTTTGTAGTATCCACAATGTCAAGAAAGTAATATAACTAATGATACCGTTTCGATTCTCTTCCCTCGCAGGATTTCGCACCGCATAGGAGATTATGCGTACAAAATTATTTCGATTTTTCACATCCTATCGAGTACCGTTTCATCTGTAATATAAGTTTGTTTACAATTTATAAATCCTAAGCGTCAGTTCACAGCGAGACATGACGCAACGCGATAATGCACTGCATTTTTAAGATAGCCATTCAAAATTAAACTTTATTACCTACACAAAAAGATAAAGACAATTGCAAGAGATCGAGTTTCGAGCTGCAACAAAATGCGTGACGCCGCTCCTGCAATGAAACGTGTATCTTCTTGAGTAGTGTATTTTGAATCGCTATCTTAAAAGTGCAGCGCCGCGTCTCGGTGTGACTGACCCTTTTTTTTTTTTGATATCGCAGGGGAAAGGTCGTTACGCCTTCCCTGGGAGGGGTATCCCGGGGATATGTGGGACTCCCGACGCGACTCGCCGGTTTACCCAGTAAAACTTAACCTGCGGATTGCCATCAGCCGCTATCCCGGATCTGTCTAACACAGGACACCCCCCGCGACCGGCCGGTCTACCTGTATAGGGACCGGACTTCCACCACAATTAGGGGCCACTCTGACAACCTGGAGTGTCCTAGTTCGGCGCCGGGACTAGCTAAGCCGGGGAGGTTCCCATCCTCTCCCGGAGCCCCGGTTGGACAGGAGACTATTGGAGGAGGTTCGCATAGCGACGCCTCCTCATTCCCGTCCTACGCCGGCGGAGCGGAGCAGAGGATGGATCTATCTCTCTGTCCCGCTCCGCGGCCTCTTTCTGCGAAATGACGGCTTCGCAGAAGGAGACCGCCGCCTGCCAGGCCTCATCGCTCTCGAGCATGCAGCGCACCACACTCGAGAGCGAGAGGTCCCGCCCAAGCACTGCCACGAGATCGTGGCGCTGCACGGCCCATCTGTCGCACACCTCTAAGGTGTGCTGGGCCGTGTCCTCCGCAGCGCCACATTGGTGGCAAGCTGGCGTTGGCACAGGTACGCACCGAAGCAGCCATGCCCGGTGAGCACCTGTGTAAGGCGGAAGGTGAGGGGTTTCCGCTTGCGGCGCATCCACGCCGCAAGGACTGGACGCAGTGCCGCGGCCGTATGTTGGCCGTACGGCGACTGCTCCAGGACCTCACCCCACCTTCGTAGCAACCACTGCTCTCCCAGCCTTTGGAACCGCCTTACGGTATGATTGACCCTAATCTACTCTAGACTACTCTCAACAGTAACATGAATTGTCTCAATAACGCGAGGAGTAACCTGTAAGTTTTATTCCGTCCATTCGGTTTACGGTTACGGCTACATCACTCATACGGAGTGTTTACGCGCCCTAAACGCCAAGGAACAAATAAGGAGTGACGTCACCAACATCATTTGACAACTATAAAAGACGCCCCAGACTTGATTAACATCTCTATATTAAAAAAGTTGGAAGATATTTAGATAGTTTCACCCGTATTGCAAGTACAACTCAACGGCTTACCTTACTCATTAAAAATATTCATATTTGGATTATGCCCAAATTAGGTTTTCAGAATTATGTTATTTATTTACTCAAGAAAAGAACTCAAAGGAAAATAATTAAAGTAGTCAAACGACTACTTTAATTATTTTCCTTTGAGTAACATAAATAGTTATATTTATCACTTAATCCTTAATGAGGTTACAATTTAAAGTTAGTATTTCATTATAATCTTAATCATAATAGTTTATTTTGTTTTTGTAGGTTTTCCCAAATCCGAGTGATCATAATTATAACCGTATATGGAAATGGAATAATAAGCTATACTATGATAACAAAGAGGAAAGATTTTTCTGTTTGTTTGTTTGCATTGAATAGGCTCCGAAACTTTTCAGTTACATCTTCTCACGCAAGGCCCTTGAAAGGGGCCTTGGGCGGGGAAACATGACCAGGGAAATTTGCCCCTCTAATGTGGAGATTTTATTTGGATTGACGCGCCTAGTACGAGAACTGGGCGCAAAAAGTCCTGTTTTTGGGATGACTCCCCGCGGCAGAACGCAGGGGAAACCCAAGGCAATTTGAGGAAGTAAAAGCGACGGCCGAGGACGGCCAAGACCGGCGGACGACGCCGACAACGCGTGGGGTCCTGGTCCAGGGAGTCTATGAGTCCACTACCACACGCGCCGCTTTTGTCTCCGAAACTTCTGAACTGATTTTGATGAAATTTGGCTCAAACATAGAGTAAGATGGGGGAGGATATAGGACATTTTTATCGCGGCAAAATGTAAGGTACCCGGAGGATTTTGAGAATTTCCGTTTGTGAGTACGAAGTCGCGGGCAACATCTAGCTAGTATTTCATATTACGTATACAAAATTGAATAACAATTTAATTGATTAATTTAAACTGCATGTATTTATTTATCAAAATTTCGCACTCCTCCTTTAAATCTCAACTTTATTCTCTAGATTTTCTTGGCCCTTCAATTATCTGTTTAACCCCATTTAAAACAATTACATTACAGTTTTAAGTTGAAATTGTGGCATGGTAATTCGCCATGTTTTATGACATCTTTAAACTGTTTACTACTCGTGTAATAAATCGCTCACTCTCATCTACATATTATTCTGGAACATTCTAGAACATTGTTGATCGACTGTCTGTGACAAACTTTTAATGGCCAATTAGTTGTATTACTCTTAGTCATCTTGTTACATCATCTATATAAAAATGTTATAGGAAATATAAAAACAATTGATAGTTTTTAGGTCTAGCTTTATCACCGATGACTAAAGCTGCACGATTTTTACCGTTTGCCAAAAATTAACCGTGTAAATGGCAATTCGTTGAGGCCGCAAGTGACTAAAAGCAGCAAGTCTCAAAGTTGGGTAGCATTCGGTCTTTGGTCGCAAGACATTTGGCCTCATGAGGCAGGGGACTAAAATTGACCACGTAATTGAAGGACCGTGACTAAAGCCGTATTCTAGTCACCTGAAGGCCTAGCAGGAGCATTTGATAGCGGCGTAAACGTAACGAATCGAATGAGAATTATATGAAAATCTTTAAAAAATATGACAACGCCCATAAAAATTTCGTTAAATAACGTTACGTTAACGCCGCTATCAAAGGTTTATGCTAGGCCCCCTGCAATGCGGCGTAGTGAGGTGATTTGTCAACCGCAAAACTGACCCATTTAAATCCCTTATTACAGGATTGTCTTTACTGACGGGTTCTCTATTCTTAAAAATCTTTCATGGAAAAAAGTTTCAGAGCTCGTGAGCAAAGTCATACAGGATAGGTAGAGTTACGTATGGTTTTTTTATCTATTTTTATTTAGGGATTTGTATCTATTAAAGAATTAAATAATTTATGTAAGATGTGAGCTCCGTGGCTTAGTGGGGAGACCGTTTGGTTCGCACTCGAGAGAGTGCAGGTTCGAATCCCAGGTTGTGGCGTGTGCGCGCGGGTCTATCTATCGGTAAGCATGGGCGGGATGCGCATCACCCGCTTTTAGCGCTATTTTCACCTCTAAATTTTAATCATAAATATTGGTGATATAGTTCCAGGAGGTGAGACTTTTTAGGAAATTTCCTCCTCTTTCAGGATTTTTTCTTTGAAATTCGGATATCTTTAATAGTTTCTGAGATATTTTCAAAAACCATACCCCTTTTTTACTAGATTGTTTATAACTTTTGCAATTTTTTCGAGCGACTTTTGAAATTTTTCAAAATGTTTCTATAGGTCATTCCGAACCGAATGAGCCCTGTATCATAATTTTTGGTGCCCTTGGAAAGAAATTCACTGAAATGGATCTTGTGAATCAGACTAACGTAGGTTTAGTGAAACGAATGTTGCAATACCAAACAGTTGCCATTGATTACTATATTCTAATTGGAAAAACCGTAATTTCTAGGACGAATCTATTTATGTACACAATACAGACCCTAAGGAGACTTGGATCTGTGTAAAGCGACACCGTCGATATGCACTATGTGAGCTTATCGGGCCTCAAATCATATTTCTTTTGTTTGTTCTTGCGTAGACGGCTCTATTGTCTGGCGGAAAAATAGAGTGTTCGGGGTGCTGACATGTTATGGGCTGAAGCGATTTCTTTATATCCAATACTAGATATTTGCACGAGACTTAACCTAAAACCTTTCATTTTTCCGCGATAGAAAGTAGCCTATGTTAGTGTACCTTCCCCGTGGTCTACTCAACATCTGTGCAAAATTTCATCAAAATCGGTCCAGTAGTTTCGGGGCCTACTCAATGCAAACAAACAGACAAACAAACTTTTCCTCTTTATTATATTATACAAGTATAGATAGTTCACGCGACTTCAAACGCGCAAAAATAAATCTCGCAGAAGTCGTACATTTTGACGCGATAAAAAGTAGCATTTGTACTGTCCCGTGATCTACGTACTAGATAGATATCTGTGCCAAAATTTTATCAAAATTGGTCCAGTAATTTCGGAGTCTATTCAGTGCAAACCAACAAACAAATATACAAATAAACGTTTCCTCTTTATAATACAAAGTAGTATAGAAAAACAAACTACTTAATGTCCGTAACTAATTATTAATCAAGTCTTCGTGCTGGCCGGTACTTTTGTATAAATGGTCTCCTTACTGTGGGTCGGTATTGCTAGGAGTAAGGATAATCTTTACTTCAATCACTTTGTAGCAACTCTTTTAACTTTGTTAAATAACGACCAGATATTAGAAAACCTCCATCAGCTAACTTTGAAGACCCTTCTCACAGAGTTGTCAATATAATTGGATATTGCACTGAAAATTATAGAAAAAGTGCTGAAGTCATTACATTTGTAATTTACACAACGGAATGTTGTGGGTTACGGGTAAGATGCGGATAGACATTCCAAATACGTACTTATTACAGGTCGTAGCCCGTAGGCACGGTAGGAACTATAATAAAGCAATAATTATTGAAAATTACAAAAAGGCCAATTCTAGGCCTAGAAATAATTAATTTTTGGGGTTCCATCCGTTCGTCTGTCTGTCCGTCCGTCCATCTGTCTGTCATCTCTTGATACCATTATTGTATAAGGGACACGCCACTTAAACTTTTAAGTTCTTATCTTAAAAATAGAACGCAGAGAGTAGAAGTTAATTCTACAAGGTCTACTGTGACCATCTGTTATGTAGATTAAGCTACAACATTGTATTTTTTATTTTTTTGTAAAAGAACAATTTTCCCATCTTTTAGCTAAAAGGGACGGGGCCACCGTGCCTTACGCCGGTTCTTCTCGACAGGCTAGTATCCGAACTGGTGGTAGGCATCATGTAGGACAATTCTATAAGTGTTATATATAACCTACATGGAAATAAAATTTTGAGTTTATAACTTCTTTAATTATGAATATAAATTGACAGAATTTTGTATAACATAATATAACCATGAATGAGTTATTACTATTGAAGTTTTTGTGGGTATATAATTATATAGATTTGATGTCCTTGTAATTTAAGTTAGTTATTAATTTAAAAAAAATACAAAAAGAAATTAATCGCTACGCCACACCATGTGTGTAGTGTTAAACCAATATTCTTGAAATGGGATTTCATTATGAACGCTGATCATAAATGTGCTAGAATATACTGATGCCAGTGTAAAGATTGTGATTTCGACGCTTGATGATAACGAATTCAAAAATTAATGAAATCATAACATTCATTAACAGACTCAAATAATTTAAACAACTGTTTCTGGGATTAAATTTAAACGAATATAGGGGTTGACATAAATTAGAAAGCGACATACTTAAGCATTTGACAACATGTAAAAATTTATTTATTTTTAAAGATTCAGAAATAATTACCTAGATCAGTATCTAGGTAATTTTTTGCTGAACCTTTTTTTTACTTTTTCAGTAAAAAAAAGTAAAAAAAAGGGTTTGTTGAAATAACTTACTTGCATTTCAAAGTTACAAAAATGTATAATTAGTATAAAAAACCTTCTGAATTAGTTAATTACTTCAAATACAAAAATATTGACTTTGGTAAATAAGTATATATACGCACAAACTTCGGAGATATTAGAAATTTTGTGTACGGTCATTGTCATTTCGTAGCAACTTATGAAATGTGACGTCATAGTCGCAGTGACTTTTATGTGGGGCTTTTTCACAAGACAGAAAAATGCTTCAAACAATCCGCAGTTTCTTTTTAAATATTGATTGTTAGTATACTAATCATTTTGTAAAACAATTAAAATCTTGAAAGAAAAAAAAAAACGCAGCATTAAACCTTACGACATGATATCGTTCCGACATTGTTCCGTTTGTTCTTAATTTTGACAGTCCGACGCTCGAGAGGTTATGTAATAAATAGGAGCATTAGAATTGGGCATTTGGTAGGTATGCTTGTAGTAGTGCAATAAAATCGAAAGCATGAATAATGAATAAATGTAGCTGTTTTTTTTCCCTTTCTTTAGGGTAGAGAATTAGTGATATACGCACCGGAATCCGGAAGGCCGTAGAGAATTCTGATCATTGGAAATAGAAATCTATGCCAATACAATAGAGTTGAAAATCGAACACATGAGTGTCGAATTAAACGTCAATGTCATATATGACAGCTCGACACCTGACACTTCAATTTTCAACTCTATTGTATTAGCACAGAGTTCTATTTTCAGTGCTCATAATTCTCTACGGCCTACAGGATTCCGTTGAATATAATCCCAGCCATAATCTGTGCTATTAGTCCGCTTTAATTTGACACTATAGACAGGCTGCTGGAGTTGCATGCTGGATGGTCAAATGAACTGAGATAACACCCACCGACATCAAAATCAGGTACTCCAGTTTTAGACAATTTTAATGTACATTAAAAGCAAACAATAGTAGTGGAGGAGTTTTGTGGAGTTTATAATAAAGTTAGAGATTTTATTGACAATATCTAGGGATTTGGAGTAAGACGGTCTTTTATAATTTAATTTAGTTCCAGCTTAAAGTTAACTGGAGCTTTACTTCAGTTTAACAATCTTTTATATGATTTTGTTAACTAGAGTTTATTTTGCTCGGTTTCGTAGTAAAAATTATTAAATTCGCTGGCTATAGTAGATGAGTGAAAAAGCTTTAAGTGAATAAATCATATTTCTATATTATTGTAATCTGGTTATCTTTTTGTTGGTAGTTTTAGTCATAACATTAAAAAAAGGCCGGCAAGGCACCTGCCACTCCTCTGATGTTGCGGGTGTCTATGGGCGACGGTAATCGCTTTTCATCAGGTGATCCGTTTGCTCGTTTCCCCCCTAGTTTTATAAAAAAAAAAGAATAAAAAAGTTTGCCTTTGACTAAGCTTGATTAGATAGATCTACTTAATACTTTTTTTTAAATATTATAACCAGACTTTTGTGAATTTTAACATAATAGGCTTCGATAACAGGAATTTGAAGTTGAAGTTAGTGAGCGATCTCACAAGTAGGCAGCATAAAGTTTCTTTCCTTCTCTATTCAAACTTAGTTTTATCATAACTTCGACATTAAACCACTTTAACCAGCCTTTACACTTCTGTAAAATCATTTCCTTTAGCACAAACTTTCAAATATCAATAAACTAAAAGGTCTACTTACTATATAACCACGCAGTTTATGTTAATCATGTTTTAATAAACTTTTAAAATAGTCAATTAAAATAATATATTGCCTCAGTAAGAGCCATGGGAAAGTTTTTTAATAATATTTTTACCACAATATATTAATTATTACCAATTAGTCGTATGTAATCATTAAATCATTTTTAAGACGTCATAACATAAAATTCAAAGCCCAACATTAATTTCGGTTGAAATTGAAGTGCAAACTGTGTTAGTAGCACCATGATTAGGTGGGCGGCGTAGGGCGGCGCCCGCCCAGCGCTATATAAGCGCGGCTTTAGGCGGGCAGCGGCACAACACTTGTTGCCCTTGTCAGTGCTCACTCGCCGACGAAGAACAACAACTTTACGTCAGGTGAGTGAAAGTTTATTAAAAAAAATGATAGAAGAAAAGTCTTTTCTATGATTGAATAGTTTGTTTAAATTTTTTAAGCTTTAAAAGTATTTTAAAAACATGCTACGCATAATTTTAATAATTAATTTTACAATTTAATATACATATTTTTAAGAATAAGTTTTTTTAATGATCATTTATTTAATTTAAATTTTAATAATTTTTATTCAATTCTATACCCGTAGGTTTTAATTCCTACTGGATAAAGAACAAACAGAAAGTCAAATTAAAAATTAATCATAAAACCTGATTTAAAATCATTAATTCTTACAACGATCTCAGCTTGTTTATGAAGATGACCTTAGTAAGAGCAAAGGCTGAATTATAAGATCTCATAAGAAATTTAATAGAAAAATTCGTTCGGTCCCGAATCCATGGCGCCAGGACGCCGCCAATAAAATTGTATGTAAAAAGACCATAGCGTCTCTTATAATGGCTGCTCACTAGACGATCTCAATATAAAGTCATATTGGGCTTTATAAATTTATGGAAATAGCAGTAAAAAAGTGATAGTGAGTTCCATAGGGAAGTGACAAATAATTGGCCGAATGTTTATGAAAATACTCTGAATTCAATAAATTTATATTTATAACATATTAATTTTTAAAATTCCATAATTTGTATGACTATGCTGGCCTGCAGTAGAAATTACTAAACTTTAAAAATGTCATTACTTAAGTATAATAGATTTTAATTCAAAAGGTTTCTTAAACTAGTAGAAAGCTGATAAAATTTGTCATAAATTCTACTAAGAGTGGTTTTAAAAACCTAATAGTTATATAGCTTTTTTAAATCAAATCTCTTACTTCTATAGACGAGAAATTTTAAAAGTGTAGTACTCACTTTTGCAAGCCAGTATAGTTAGTTATAAAAAAATAAGGTTTTGTGAAAGTAAAGATCTTATAAGTTTATGGATTTATTTAAATAGGCGCAAGATATATTTTATTAGCGCTTGACTGTATTATTAAAAACACACAGGAAAGTGTAAAAAGGCGAAAGTGTTAAACTAGTGGGCGATAGTGTAATGAAAAAACTTTTATTGAACTAAAGAAGGATACTTAAGGCTGCGCTAGTCGGTTTTTTCTCCATACAAACGCTGTTGGTGATTTACTCCAAAGTCAAACATTGTAGACCCAAATTCTAGCGTAATATCGATTTTTATGACACTTATCTAGGTCGGTATTTGCTTATATTTCTGAAATTCTAATTAGTGTAGAAGATAATAGCCTCCAAACATCGCATTTTTAGCGCAACTTTCAACGTAAATAAAAATTAAACGAAGAATGATAATAAAAAAGCAAGCAAATACCGACACAGTTCGATTATTCAGCAATTGAGATAATTTTACTTCAGACAAAAATATTATTTAGCTTTTTCATAAAACACCAACAGCTGAGAGTCGATTTGCGTAATTTGAAGACGCCTTTTCTAAAATACTTTACACAGCTGCATAAATGTGTGCAGTATAGCTTCTCTTATAAGTATAGATTACTATTTTATGGGTATATCATTTTTTCCCCAATATTAGGTGAAATAACAAGCATTTTTCCCGCGCGCAGCACTGAGTTCGAGCCGTTGACTAGCGCACTCTTAATACCTATTTCCTAATAGTCTATAATACGTTTTTATATACACTAATTGAGCTTTTGAATAGCAATATTATTATTTTTATAAAATATATAAAAATTAAAATCCATTTGAATTGAAAACTGAAATAAAAATACTATAAGTTGTGGCAAAAGGTTCTGGTAATTCAGAAAACTAAAAAAAAAATTGTAACAAAAGATAAAGTAAAAGTTTTAAGTTCACGCGGTGGAATACGTTCTCCTCATTTTTATAACTCTTTCGAGAACTTTATTATACTGTTATGTAAGCTATAACTGTGGTAACTAGTGAAGTTTTCAATTTTCCAGTTAAACGTGAGCTTGGGTTAAACTTCAGTAGTAAAATTGTGTCAAGATCCCTTTGATATGCCGCTTTTTCATTAACTTTATAATTGCTTTATTTTTTCAAGACTTCAGTACTAAAATTATGTTAGCGAAAATATTTAGTTTTTAAGAAAAAATTCTATAAACGTTCAAGAGAACCCGCATAATATTTTATGTAAACTCTTTTTGTAAAAACAAATAAGCTAATTACATATATGAAAAAAATCTTTGGGACATTTCTTCAAAAATAAAAGGATGCTACTTTTTTATATAAAAAGAATACTTGTTATTACAAAATTAACAATTAAAAAGCTCTTAGGAGCTTCAAAACGTTTAAAACAAAATTCTGTCAGTAAAATAACATGAGACGTCGTATCATGTAATTAAATAATAATAATTGACTTGGATTCGTATTAATTATTTATAATTAAGTACCTACTTTAAGTTGATTCTCAGAAAAGAATGCGTACCTAATTAAATATTCTAAGCAAATAAAACACAAGTGTCTATTTGTACAAAAACTTCAAAGACGTGCAAAATAATAGGGATGATGACTACATCTAAAATATTTAGTTCCATTAATATACTCAGAAATATTAAGGCATTAATACTTGACAAATGTAAAAAATATGTTTTATGTGTAGTTTAGTAATTACATCTAAAAAGTACAAAAAAAGTTTTTTTTTGCTAAATTAGTAAATATAACCTACACTATTAGTTTACTTACATAATATACAAAAACATGCTAAGTATGAACTTAAACGCAAAAATATTGGAGATATTAATTTATAAATATTATGTTCCTGCGGCCGTATACTTCATATACTTTAACCAAGGCGGGAGGAGTTCACAACTAGCTACGACTTTAGTATGGAGCATTTTCACTAGACTTGCTAAATTTTACTTAACTTACTCCCCGAACTTATCCGCTAAACTAATACAAAATGTTACGCATCTATCGATGCTTTGTTGCCCCCTACCTCATACCGCACCCGTTGACGCCTTGTGTTAGTGCGCCCATGCGGTATTAGATTGGTTATAGGATAAGATAATTGAAAAATATATATATTTTTGTTTATTTGTGAAATGTACTCTTTTATCGATACCAATGACGTGGTAAAATTTATTGTACCGATGAAAAAGCATTCCTGTAGATCTTGATCTAACTTCTTATATAACATCTTATGGTATAAAACAGTACCACGAGAAGTGTAAAATAAAGTACGCAACGGTTTTTAATGCACTTTTTAACAGACAGAGATTTTTTAAGATTACGCTTAATGTCCACCAAAAGACCAAAAGTGGAGAAAATGCTCCAATTTCATTTCTTATTTTATTTGGCGAACAAAGTTTAACTTCCGCAATCACAGAAATTGCGTTTTCATTCGTTTGCAGAAGCCATACAATTAATTATTAATGAATACTTCATTGTACGCAAAATCAGTGTTACAGGTCACTCAAGCTAAAAATTTTGTTAACATAACCGCGGTAGTAATATTAAGATTAATCTTAACTGGGTTCTTAACTGCGGCTTTTAAGAAAAACATAATAATTATATAGAAGGAGAGGTTAAAATATTTGAATTCTCTTTAACATTTAAGGCTGATGAATAATATTTTCATTACAACCAAATAAAAGTGCAATAAAAAGTTATTCTCTATGATTTAAAATAATTATTTTGCAAGCGAAAAGGCCTATTTTTTTTTATCGGCGTCCCGTTATGGTAAAAATTTCTTAACAACATTTAGGCTTTTATCACGAAATATCCCATAAAGTGGGATATTATAATTATTGGACGTGTTGTGGATCGTGATGTCATGTGTCGTTATTACCATAGAAAATAATCTCTATTTTAATAGGTGCTAAATAATTGTGTTTACTACTTGATTATAGACTGAAATTTGGCGCAAAATTAGTAATTTTGAAAATTTCATTTTTGTACGTTAGGTACATAATGTTTCGTACAGTATTTTTACCTATGAGTTGATCACATCCATAAAACGTTTCATCTTGCGAACAAATACGTCGATGTACACTATGGCCGCTGTATCTTGGCCAGTCTGAATATAGGCTCTGCGAACTTTAGCGCATGTACAACTCGGGAAGAAAACTGTTATTGTATTTTTTATATACCTATGTGCGAATAAAATTTCCCTAATTAGTACAAATAAAAAAAATACGAAAACACTTAAAAACAGTTATTGCGCAACCTTCTGCGCGAAGTTCAGACTCGCCAAGATACATCGGCCTTAGTACACTAAGGTCGATGTATGTATATATGTTCCTATAAAGATACACCTTTATAGGAACTAGGGGCTTGAATCAAGATGCATTCGATAATTTTGACGGCGAAGTTCAAAATCAAAAATGTATGCGATGCCTTATAATATATCAAATCCCATACAATATTTTTTTTTTCAAACTTGATTATACTCGTAGGCCTAGGAAGCCCAATTCATGTACTTAATTATTTTCGTTTAATTTGCAGTATGAAAATTTAACAGGAATATCGTGGTTTGGCCCTCAGGTTTAAGGTTATTTGGCATTCAGCAATACACATTTTAAATTATTAATATTACCATAAAATAAAACACAAAACTAGAGGAAAAAAAAGTTAGTACTAATACAAAGAAGACTTGCCTACAAATAATCAATCTCTAAAAATAATATTACCTATATTAAAATTGATTAACAAACAAAAAAGTTTTATTTTTAATTTGACCTCGCCTACACTAAATATTTACATTTGAGTAATTCTCAATTTGAAAATTAGGCATGTGTTTTCTTAGGACTTTTGTTA
Source organism: Glaucopsyche alexis (assembly GCA_905404095.1). Lineage (NCBI taxonomy): Eukaryota > Metazoa > Arthropoda > Insecta > Lepidoptera > Lycaenidae > Glaucopsyche > Glaucopsyche alexis. Next base: position 17,339,246 of record FR990059.1, read on the forward strand.
CAATAAGGCCCAAAATAAATATTAAAATTGTATACACGTGTTGTTTTGTGATAAATAAGCATTATTTACATAAAAGTCAGGTGTATATTTGTAAAGAAATAAAAAATATTTTTTAGGGCCTAAATAAATGTGTCTAAAGTTCATCTTAACTATTCATGTTAGGTACTAGGTGCTGTCTGCGACTTCGTACGTGTAGATAGAAATCCCGCGGGAGCCGTACATGTAGTTGCGATAGTAATATTAGTAAGGATAAAGAATTCTTCTCTATTTCCTATTAGTGTTGTGCTTGAGTAACGTAATTGTTTGCAGGTGTGAAATGACTTATAGGCATAGTCGTATAAAATATTATAGACGTGGAATGTTGAGGCAAAAAGTGTATCCAGTTAAATGGTCCCACTTTTGACATTTATGGGACCATCTTGAAATTTGAAGTATGGTAAAAACAAGATGGCTGACATTCGAAGTGTGGTGAAAACCAAGATGGCGTAACCTTTTACTGTATGAAGATTTGTTCTGTCAAATATATACCTACGTCATAGCCTATCTTCAGTTTTAAATCTTTGACTGTAGGTGTTATTTTATTCAGGCAATCTTCCGAAACAGTAGACTTTTGTTGACCGCAGTATTACTAACCTAAACTTATGCAATTCGATGTAAAAACCTCAAAACTAGGGATGGGCATTGAATGAACGAACTGTTTTATTAAACTGTTTATTTGTCATGAACGGGTAAACTAGTTTAACGTCTACTGATAAACTAGTCTATGCGTGAACGGTTGCCATATGCCGGAACGGTGCGTGCGACGACACGATCGACGGACGGGCGCGGGGCACGACGACTCGGCACGAGCAATACGTCTATCACTGTTCTTTAAAGTACCTGCCTGCCTGCCAGTCCTAAGCCTGGAAAAAGTATGAAGGAAAGTTCATTTCCACCGCTCACAGATTAAACCGTCTCGTCGTTCGTCGTCATCACTAGTCGCGTCGATCAGCAAACGACAACAAGTTTGTCAAAACAGTTAATGCTGAAAGTCGTTCATTCAACAAAACTACTTTGTTTGTCATAGTTTATTGCTCAGTCGTAGTATTCGTCGAACACGTAAACTAGTCGAAAAAAAAACTGTTTTTTCAACTAGTTTACGATGAACGATAAACGGTCTCGTTTCGTTGATCGAAAAAGCGTCGACGACCCACCACTACTCAAAACCCAATAACATCAATGACTCATCTCTCGTTATTCGACAGGTATAGTCGCGGAAGATTAGTATCTAGCAGTTTCATCGTCGTCATAGTTTTGTCGTATAACGTGGCGTCCTCAGTTCTTTACCGTAGTAAAAAAGTAAAATGAACAATTTCATAAGAGCTTGCGAAACAATCGATTTCCTCCACCGTACTATAACCAATACCCTGGTCGGTTTCCTCCCTCGTGAGATTGGCCGTTATATTGCATTGTGCTCTATATGGAAATTTTAAAATCAAAACCAAAATGAATATTTCATGTGAATTATATTGTATATGGGAATAAAATTTTGTGAGAAATCTATATATATATAAAAAGCAAAGCTGATTGACTGATGTATCGACGCATAGGCCAAACCGTTAAGGGTAGAATTTTGAAAATTTGCACACGTATTCCTCATATGATCTTAGTGTCCACTATGGCAATATTTTTTTAAATTCAACCCCCAAGGGGGTAAAATAGGGGATGAAAGTTTAAAATCTAATTTGACGCTGGCAAAGCCGCGGGCAATTAATGCTAGTTATTTATAAACAGTGACATTTTGCCAATAAACCAAAACGGCTTAAAATCGAGTTTCATAATTTTTAGGTCTAATTTGAGTATATACAAATGTTATAATTATTAAATAAACCATTCAATGGTTAGGTACTTGTTTGCAAAACTTTCACTGTAAAACAAAACCTTATTGAAAACAAAATACGTCCAACAATTTTGTTTTCAATATAAACCAGTTGCACGTGAAATCGTATTTGGAAAACTTCTAGAAAATCAAAGTTGCATCCGAATGTGGTTTTCGCCGCATTGTGAATACAATGTGCAAAGCTGCAAACCGCATCCAGTTCGAGAACACGAATTTGCACATAAATAAAAATCTTACATTCCTTTTCGTATCTTCTCCTATTTCATACAGTCATGAATACTAGTATACAACCATGGACCAATATAGTTTCATTAGTCCATGATACAACGTATAGATTATAGACGTTAGACATAGGTACGTCTTTTGTAGAAAATATATACACGACATGCCAATAAAACGTACGTACCTACCGACGTAGTAATAATATCGTACTTTATTAGTTTGTAAAAAAAAAAACACACTTTTAAGACATCGAAGTTAAATAGTTTTTACGTAATGCTCAAAACCCTTTCGATTAATGAAACAAGATATTGTTATTTGTACATATTACAAATTGTATTTTGATATACAATTTGAAATAGGTGCAAATAACACAATCTTATACATATGTACCCAAATTCCATATAAATTCTAATACCGCGTCGGATTTTGAAGGAGTGATATTATGATCTGTGTGTGAGCGTCTAATATAATATTTATTCAGACTGATATATAGAATATAACACGCTGACTGATGGATATATCATTTTATAAACAAAACTTTTGGAAAACAGTAACTTGATAATATTTTAAACTAAATAGGTGTTTACGGCCAAAGCAGCCGGAAAAGGCTAGTATATTCATAATTTTGCGAAACGCTACAACATTATTGGCCCAGTTTGTTAACATTCTCAGACCAGACCAAACCAGACCAAAAAAAGACCTTATAGTCATCGATGATAAATTTAATTACACTTATAGCCACAAGATCTAGGGTGACACACCCAATTGCTAGCACTGTACCAAATTACGAGCGACCCGAACAAATAGTAGAATTATAAGCTTCTCACTAATTAATTTTTGTTTCCACTTAATATTTAAACAAAAATTTAATGTTTCTGGAATCTACTGCCGGCGACACCATACTTTAAACTATAAAATATTTTCCTCTGTAATAATCGAGGTTATATATTATACTAGCTTTTCCCCGCGACTTCGTCCGCGTGGAATAGTTACTTTGGGATATCGCTAAAATTTACCCGCGACTTCATTTACGTAGAAGAAGCGCTTCCACCTCACGACTGCTCGCCCGCGCCGCGCGCCGTACTATAGCGCGCATGATTATTTTATTACTGCGATATCTTCTAAAATACTCATTGAAATCAAATGATGTAAACGGCAAATTTATTCTAGATTAAATGCTTGTAATGAATAACGTATTTACTTGGATAAGGATTAATATAATCTTTATGAAAACACCTTCACAAATAATGCTTACTTTTAGAACAAATTTGGTAAGTATAAAAAGGTTATAGTGAGCCAACCTTAAAAGATAGACATATACTGTCGCGGACTTTTTTTTAGAACTTTTAAAGGGGAACAATTCTGCCATACATCATTTTAGCGAAACTTTAACCGTTTCCGCAGCGTACGTAGCGAAAGCTCTCAAAAGGAAAAAAAGACCCCCGATTTTGTAACATTCTTGATTGGTGCTCCGCTCGTATTGAGTTTAGCATGATGCTATATAGCCTAAAGCCTTCCTCGATAAGTGGACTATCCAACACAAAAAGAATTTTTCAATTCGTACCAGTAGTTCCTGAGATTAGCGCGTTCAAACAAACAAACAAACAAACAAACAAACTCTTCAGCTTTATAATATTAGTATAGATTTGGACCATCACTTAAAGTGCTGATAATTGGTGCTCTCAACCTTTCTTATTTTTGTTTAATAAACGTGAATTTTGTGCATATAGGGTGAACGTACCAATTCACCGGTCAACAAAAAAAATATTTTTCTGCGCATGGGTTTTACTTGATTTATTCTGAATATATAAGCAAATATTTATAAAAAAGTTCGATTACAAATCGAATATATTTGCTTTATAAGAAGTTATAGCGATTTGACCATTTATGATTTTTGCTTCCAGTTAAAGTCGGTCTTTGCGCTCTATTGCTGCCGAAAGAGAGGTATGGTATGAAGGTTGTCTTTCTTACATCTCTCCTTGTGTACGACGGTATGACCTTGCATATTATAAAGAAATATCGTGTTTAATTTGTTTTTTTCGCTGTATTATCTTGTACAAAATAGCTTCGAGAAGTTGAAAAGGAGATGGTGACTCGTTTCGCTATATTTGTGGTGGATTTATTAAAGTGAGAGAGAAAAAGTGTTATTTAACTACAGATTTAAAGATTTGCGAGGCATAACAAGCTTACTTCCATCTACCTGTTACAAATCAAGACCAAAATGGGCTAATGAAATAAATCAATGAATAAACTAACGAGATGATTAAGATTTTTTTTCATCGTTAGCTGTAGGATGTCTCTAAAGAGGCAAATGTTCCATTCTTATTTTGATAAGTTTAAAGATAATATGGAAGCTTAATCGGAAGAACAAGGGGAGGGATTCCATCGAGATATAGTTGGAATTTGAGAGACGTTCCCAAGGCCAGTATACATACTGAAAGCATGTTGAGGATTGAGGGACTTTATTTGGTGGTTAATAAGATAACTCCTACTGAACATGACACAAAAAGCAAAACTGTTAATTTTTAAACATTTTAACACTATTTTCAAACTTATTTTGTAAGATTATATCATAAAATTGATGCTCAGTATCTTTTAATAAATCACCTCTATGTAAATTTTTCATGTATTTTAATTGATTTGATTTTTTTCATTTTTTACACTTAAAAGCAAATACAGAACTATTTTTTGTTCTTATTATTATTTCTAGGTATAAAAGCAATAAAAATAAAGTATGTATAACCCGTGCGCAAAAATGCTGTCGACTATTGTTATCAGCACTTTAAGAGACAGTTGAAATTTAACCCCTATTATTACAGAGGAAAATACTTTTTTACCCACAATGATGAGTTTTTTGGGTCCATTATTTAATAAATGACTGATTTTTATTTCATAATATAGTTTACCTTCATCCACATTTTATAAAAATAATCATAACTAAAATATTACCCTGTCGCCAATTATTAGCACCCTCGTCACCAATTATCAGTACTGGGGTACCAAATTATCAGCCCTGTGATAGTGGTGATGAAATTCGGTAGTTAATTCTACTAATATTATAAATATGAGTGTTTGTGAGGATGGATGGATACATGTATGGATGGATGGATATTTGTTACTCTTTCACGCAAAAATACTGAACGGATTTCGATGAAATTTTGTGTGGTAGTAGTTTAAGCTCTGGATTAAAACAAAGGATAAAAAGCACAGTTTTTTCCCATGGGATATTGTATTTACGCGAGGGGAGCCGCGGGAAACATTATGAAATAAAATAATGATGAGAGAATAATCTCTTTTTATACCTTACATAAAATCAGTTTCATAAAAAATTGTCTTAAAAAATATCACATTAATTCTTCACAGTATATAGTTATTCCAAGTTTGAGTGTAGTACTTTTAATTAAATTATTATTCCACTAATATTCTTAAGTCTTAATGAAGCATCAAAATTATTAGTAATTAGTAAAATAAATTAGTAGTTTATAGTACAGGAAACTGGAGAGACTTGATCCCCCCTTTTGTTTTTTCCTCTTATTTTCTACATAATATGGATCCTATTTAAAATAATTCAAAGCGGCCAAGTGCGAGTCGGACTCGCCCTTGAAGGATTCCGTAGCAGCAAGTAACATAACATAAAGTTCTTGTAGAGAGTTGATTGAATGAAAGGTAATTTGCGGTTTACGATTTATGACGTATTAAAAAAAAACTTCTTACTAGATCTCGTTCAAACCAATTTTCGGTGGAAATTTGCATAGTAATGTACATCATAAATATTTTTTAGTATTATCATTCTGTTATTTTAGAAGTTACAGGGGGAGGGACACACATTTTATCACTTTGGAAGTGTCTCTCGCGCAAACTATTCAGTTTAAAAAAAATTGATATCAGAAACCTAAATTTTTGAAGACCTATCCATAGATACCCCACGGCCCACACGTGAAAGAAATTTTGAGTTTCAGTTCTAAGTATGGGGATCCTCCAAAAATTATTGTTTTTTTTTCTATGTTTGTGTGAAAATCTTAATGCGGTTCATAAAATACATCTACTTACCAAATTTCAACAATACTATAGTTCTTATAGTTTCGGAAAAAGTGGCTATGACATATGGACGGACATACAGACAAACAGACAGACATGAATCCATAAGGTTTCCGTCTTTTGCCATTTGGCTACGGAACCCTAAAAAGTACTACTGAAAGACGTGAAGTTTATCTAGCTTAAATAATTTGCAACAACAGAATATCAGTCAAAATAAACTTATTAATTTACCTGCTAAAACTCAAGACACGTATTTTTTTTTTTACTTAAGGCTGTGCTAGTCGGTTTTTTCTCCATACAAACGCTGTTGGTGACTTACTCTAAAGTCAAATATTGTAGACCCAAATTTTTGTGTAATATCGATTTTTATTACACTTATCTAGGTCGGTATGTGCTTATATTTCTAAAATTTTAATAGCCTCCAAACACCAGATTTTTACCGCAACTTTCACCATAAATGAAATGAAAATAAAAAAGAAAGCACATGCCGACACAGTTTTATTATTCAGAAATTGAGATAACTTTACTTCAGACAAAAATATTATATAGTTTGTTCATAAAACACCAACAGCTGAGTGTTGATTTGCGTAATCTGAGGACGCCTTTTCTAAAATACTTTACAAAGCAGTATAAATGTGTGCACTATAGCTTCTCATATAACTTCTCTTCTTCTCATATATATGAGATTCATTTGTTCCATAGTAGATCACTAGTGCTGATAAATTGCAATTTACAAAATATTGGACCCAGATGTCAGCACTATATGTTTTATCATTAATTTTGCTAAAACTTTAACTCTCTTTCACTAGATAAGCCTCATAAAACATCTAAGTTATGAGACAAACCAAAAGTTTGTGTAAAAAATATGGAAAAGGTCAAACTCAAAAAACTCAAACTCAAAATTTTTATTTCCATGTAGGTTATAATATAACACTTATAGAATTGTCCTACATGATGCCTACCACCGGTTCGGAAACTAGCCCGGCGAGAAGAACCGGCGTAAGAAACTCGCACGGGGCCACCTTTTAGCAAAAAGATGGGAAAATTGTTCTTTTCAAAAATAACATAATATGAAAATAAGCGAGCTTACAGTCGATCACAAGGAATCTGCCAAAAAAATTCAAACTGTAGGACACCAACACTCATTTACTTGTATTTCGCTGTTTTTAAGTCGAAAAATGTGGTGTCGCCGGCAGTAGATTCCAGAAATATTGTATTTTTGATTTTATTAAGTGGAAACAAATATTAATAAGTGAGAAGCTTATAATTCTACTATTTGTTCGGGGTACTAATAATTTGGTACAGTGCTAGCAATTGGGTGTATCACCCTATTATGAGAGTTCACTATTCTTCAAAGTTCAATCAGGCATATCCTTTAGAAAATAATAAAAGTCTTACGCACTTTCTATTATCTGTTTATGCCTAACTTAAATTGAATTCCAGTTGTTAGCAAATTAAAGTTCTTAAACAATGTTTAAGCTATTTCGCTAGGCATCTACAAAAATATCTCTGTAATAATAAATATACCACTAGACACATGAAGAATTGATAGTAATTTCTCAAGTTTTAATAAACTATTTTTAATAGTTTATTAAAATTAATAAACTATTTAATTTAGTCCATATCAAGATTTAATTTAACGTTGTAATATATCTTTACAAGTGTATATGTGTATTAATTTATAACATAACTCTATCCATCAACATTCTTATTGGAAAACTTGGCAAGGAAAACAGCTGTAATACATATTAACATTTTACATGATGTCTTTTTTCTAACTGTTATTTATACTGTAAAATATACTTAACATTTAAAATATTTCAAACATTTAGTCCAGTTTAAATGACTATTACACTTCCACAAAATATATAATACAACATGCATTCTTTAATAAAAATAAATAAAACAAAAAAAGAAAAACATAAAAAGAATCACCTAAGTACATAAACAAAGACAAAAAGAGATACTATATATTGCTTAAATCACAAGACGTTTAGGCTGAAAAATTATTAAAACATAATATATTATCTCTTAATTAAGTAAAAAAATAATAATAAAATAATCTCTTAAGACAGTGCAATGCCTAAGAATGGGAAAAGGAGACATCCTCTCCCATTGTAACTCTTTGTTACACGTAATATTACGGTCTTTACTCCTTACCATGAGTCATGACTCATGAGATATAACCGTGAGTAAGTCAGCTGGACTGAGAGAGAATATTGTAACAGATATTGTATCATAAACAACTGTATTAGCTTCCATATTTAAACTTATTGCTTCCTTAAGCTTGTTACACACCAAATAAAGCCTAAGCGTGTTTTCTGCTTAGGTTTATGTATTTTTTTTGTTAAAGCTTATAATATACCGATATAAGCTGACTAATAAAAAAAAATACATACCTTTGAAATAAAAATAATAAAATCGTTTGTCCGACATTTGGAGAACAGTTGGTTTATTTTAAGGCCTAAAGTTAAATTACTTGTCTTGAAAAAGTTGCTTGCTCTTTAGGTGTATCCAAAAATTATAAAATCATATTCTGGCAATAATAATTATTGTGTTCGCTCAACATCTTTTTAAATGTCGGGAAGAAAGTGATAGCTTGATGTTGCAAAATTAATTAATAGTAAACAGAAGGGTCGAAATTTCCATCTCCATAAATCGAAAATAAACTCCATACTCTATACACTTAGAATTTTGATATTGAATGTAAAACCATGCTTATAGTACCTATTTTATTTGTTAGGTTGTCTGGAAGAAACTGCAGTAATAAGACCGCTTTTTGCAGTTCTTTTATTCTAGAAATTATTAGTTTCTTTTATGAGTGTGCAAAATTAAAGTATTTTTTTTATTCTATTCTACCTAAATAGTGTTGCGATATCTGAAGTGTTGATAGACGAAATTACACTCTTTAGTCTAATCATATTATATTTACTAATATTTATAAGGCTAGTTGGGACAATTTTGTCCCAATGAGTAAATTTTTTTTTCTAAACACTTTTGTTGTGTTTGACTCGACTCGAATGAACATAATTTTTAGTACATTTGCCGGTCTCTTATATCGATATCTGAGGTCTTTTATATCGATACGAGCGACGCCAAAGATATTATTTTCACACAATACACACTTAGACACGCGATATGAGTTTACAGCGGAACTGTTTTTGTCGTGCTCGTCTCTTTGTTAAATGGTTTGTGAATTGTGAATCTAACGTAAAAATATCGATATATTTTGCTTTTTCGCAACTCTAGGCTCTACGAGTATATTAATAAAAATAACTATATATTTTTCTTATAAAAACTATAACCCAACTACGTACATATTTTATAGCTTAAGTTACATTGAGCTCCGTGGCCTAGTGGGTAGACCGTTTGGTTCGCACTCGAAAGAGTGCAGGTTCAAATCCCAGGTTGTGGCGTGTACCAATGAGACTTTTTCAGATCTCAAGTACATTATACGGACGCTCTAACGGTGAAGTAAAACATCGTTAGGAAACCGCACATTGTTGGCCCCAGACGTATTGACCAGTTCATTCCTCTGGACTAGGCTGACTATGTTGTGAGAATGTCGTATGTACTTGGGCAACCATGCGACATTTAAAAAACAACTGTCCCAGGCACTACAGTATTTCAAGAGTGGTTACTTCGCTCGGAGAATACTGTATAAATCATCCATTAACGTATGTAAATGCCTAAGTTTATACTACTATTACGAATATATTGACACCTAATTTATAAACATCGGATAAGTAGTTTAGACGCTACGATAGAACAAACATACATAGATTGCAAAAATCATTCAAAATCACCCTTACTTTTGGCATCGTCGTAATCGGGTAAAAAACCTCAATTCTCGTATTTAAAGTAGACTCTCATTTTACTTCGATTGTATTATAATTTATAAGTGAATCGACATGTTATCATGAACTGATTTTGTGAAGTTCCAACCAACCAGAACGCGTTTCACGTTGATTTAACGTTTACGAGAATACCGTTTGGCAGTTTTGGCGTATCGGGACTTGATTGTAATTGTATTATTGCAGGCTTTATAAGGGTTCCTACTCCTAGTCCACAAGTCCTAGTGGACGAGACTAAACTAACCTAACTAGAAAATAAATAATACGTAACATATTTTAATACAATGCAAATCCATACCAGCTATATCTATAAGTTGAACACGATATTTCCGAAATATTTTGTGCCACTATTTGAACCGAGACTTTTTCACGAATGAAAAAATAATATATTTATACGATAAAATTTCAGGCGTATTTCGTTGACCGAATTTTCATATTGTTAGTTTTTTAAAGGACGAATCCACAAGTTAGTGTGATAAAATTAAAATTGTTCGGAAAGATTTTTAATAAAAAATATAATTTTCAAACTTCGCATCAAGGTGTATTAAATGAGTAGAATATTCATTTGAAATACGGGGACGTATAAATTATTCATTCAATTAATTGGATTTATGCGTCGAATAAGAAACTCTAGTAAATCTCGTATGGAGATAGTTTAACTTGGGAGATAATTGAAACTTACTCTACATATTCTGTTAAATTATTAAATACTAGCTGTTGCCCGCGGCTCCGCCCACGTAAATATAGTATACCTCGGGAACACTAATTTTTCAGGATACAAAGTAGCCTATGTTTTAGTCCAGGACATTAACTACTACCATACCAAACTTCATCGAAATCCGTTCAGTAGTTTTTGCGTGAAAGAAGAACAAACATCCATCCTCACAAACTTTAACATTTATAATATTAGTAGGATTATTAATTAATGTGTCTTGCTGGAACTCGGCATGCTGCTATTATCGTGTTGTACGAGTATATACTGTATATAGTATAATATCCACCACCTTATCCGTTTATCCGTAGGTTAATATAATAATAATTAATGGGGATAATAATTTCAGTTTATAATATAGAATTTGATATTTTCCTACATGTAATTTAAGTTTTTTTTTTTAATATTCAAAAGTTATTTATGATTTAGATAATAAGTTATTTATAATTTATATATTTTAACTAGTTCTTAATTTTTTACAAATTGTAATTAGGTATAATGACTTGATAAAAGTAAAAAGAAATAAGAATTGATGCATTTCAAAGTCACAAAAAGTTGGAATATATTTTTACAACGTTAGCGTCAACAACCGACATAATTACTTTACTCTCATAAAATATGAAAAGATTAATTATGGTGAGTATGAACATAAACGCGAAAATTTCGGAGAAATCAGAAATATTGTGCATATGACCATACATTTCGTAGCAACTTACTCGTACAAGCATGTGACGTTACTTCTATCTTTGAAGTCTTATTTTTCAGAGCACTAATCATTTATGAGATAAAAAAAAATACAGTAAAATAACATATTATTGCCAATTAAACGTGCAGGTAAACTAACGTTTAATTTCTCAAATCACCAATGGTCATTATACCTTAAATTAGTGGGGCTTAATTCCAAGGAAAATAGCGCTTACAAAAAACGTAAGAAAAATGGCGACCGCTGGCGTTAAATAAGCAAAATGGCGGATTATGTTAGAAGTATTGAATCAAACGTGTCCTGGCTGATAATCCGTTTTTTTCTTTAGCGCTAGCAAGCGCTAACAAGCGCTTTTTTTCACGGAACACAGCCAGAGTATCAAAATAACATAAACAGATGCGTGGGGCGTGACACGTGGCGAGGACAGCGCATGTCAGTCCAGCGCACTAAAATATATGCAAGGTTCAATGCAATTACATAATTACCTACTAACCCCCTTAATAATAAAAATATTTAAATAATGGATAAGCTATATATAATGTTTTCTCCTCGACTGTCGAGCTCCTTTTTTACGTATCATCTAAAAGACGAAGACCCTCATCCAAATTCCTACCATATACGTATAATATAGGCTAGGGTTTCCCTTTGTAGGAGGACCAGCCTTCGCCACAGTTCAGTAGCGAGGGGTTCCTATAACTCCATTTCTATCGGCTTCCCTTACCGCTTACTTTTTGAAGACCCTAATTAAATCTCTAGCTTATTTTTTTTTTATTATTTTTTTTTTTATGCAATAAGGGGCAAACGAGCAAACGGGTCACCTGATGGAAAGCAACTTCCGTCGCCCATGGACACTCGCAGCATCAGAGAGCTGCAAGTGCGTTGCCGGCCTTTTAAGAGGGAATAGGGTAATAGGGGAGGGTAGGGAAGGGAATAGGGTAGGGGATTGGGCCTCCGGTAAACTCACTCACTCGGCGAAACACAGCGCAAACGCTGTTTCACGCCGGTTTTCTGTGAGCCCGTGGTATTTCTCCGGTCGAGCCGGCCCATTCGTGCCGAAGCATGGCTCTGCCACGTGAAAATTATACAGGCTAGGGCTTGAAGGGTAACAAGCCTTCACCACAGTTAATTATTATATCTTAATTAAACGTGAAGCCGCTGTGTATCGTGTTATAAGGATACGTCACTATTGCGACACACTATATTCTTCCTCGTCATATAAGATGACTCAGATTCTATAACTTGACAATTAAATAAAATATTAACTATCATCATTATCATTCACCATTTACCGAAACCCATTAGCTGTCCACGCGACCCCATTAATTTCCATTAAAAGTTAGAGTAACACTTGGATTACCACACAGCGTGCATTTTAATAAAGCTTCCGAAGCTCGAATAATGTCTGAAAATAAATTGGCTTGATTTTCATAATTTGCATGTGAAAGAAATGTGTACACGATATTTGAAAATTGACGCTTCTCTGAATAATAATCAACTCATTTGTGATTCTTATGTTCGAGAAATGCGTCCCATTTCTTGAAGTCCATTATAATATACAAAAATATAGATATACATAAGTACCAATTTATTAAACAAAATATTAGGTACGCCTAATTTAAATTAGAAATGTTCTAAGATCGTGGAAAAATAGATGTGGCGTTAAGGATTTTTGCTGGTAAAATAAATATTACTCTGTTTACCTACAAAGCTTTAAGTTCTACTACCACTAATACTACCAATTCTTTAAAGTAAAAAATTACCTATAACACATTTGATCCTCTCAACAAAAAGTGTATCACTTTGTTAGGAGAGATGAGAGAATTATATTATTGAAGTAAATCGAGCGCGTCCGATAAACATGTTTAACTCTCTATAAACGTCTTTGCTAATCAAAGGTAAATCAAAAACGTATTCTTGATTAAAAAAAAGAAAACAATTTCAATCCCAGATTTAATTTAAACCTGATATAGATTACAAAGCTCTGGGACTGGAATTTGAAAGCTAACGATTCGAAACGAAGCAGCAAGTTGTTGCTTTCAAATTATTTACTGCACAGTCATTTGGCATTCTGTCTGTGGATTTAGCTATTTCTAATCTGCAAAATTCACTAATCTTGCGTTTAAGGAAAAGAGATTTTTGATTTTGGGCCAGTTCTATGTACACTACATAGGTAAATAGAAAAAAAAATATGGGAATATCATAAAAATACGAAAAAAATAATTTGAAGAAAGGTACATGCGAACAAAAATGATTAATTGAAGAGTTTCTTATTGCGAGAACACTATTTTTAGGGCGGCCATGACAGTTGTTTTGACTTGAATTTTGACGTAGTAGACAGTTTTACGAAGAGACGTCGTCTTGAATGTCATACGTCTTTCTTTGTCAAAAGTCATGTTATTGACAAAATGACATTCTTTAATCTGATCCGCCTTGTTTTATTTTACTTTGTGTTGCTCTCCTGACGAAGTGTATTTAAATAATACATGGAAACGAAGTGAAATTAAACAAAATACAGAATAGGAAACGGTTACTATATTATGTAGCTATATTTACATATACTGTACATAGGGCTGGCCCAGGCCTCATACATTTCTTGAACATCTATTTTAGACTAAATCCTACTAAACACGCGGGACGTCAGATATTATATACAAGTCCTCTTTTTTAACCGACTTCCAAAAAAGGAGGTGGTTATACGTTCTGCTGTATTTTTTTTTTACTAGTGTCACATAAGCTTCTTTTTAGGGTTCCGGGATTACTTGGAATACTTCGTATAAAAATATCTAAATCATAAATAAACATATAAAATATTGGTATAATGGTAAGGAACCCTTCGTGCGCAAGTCCAACTCGTACTTGGCCGGTTTTCCTGCTACGTATCCACTTCCCACGGGAGTTATAGGTTTTATTTTTGCACAGTGTTATTTTCGCAATATAAATTTAAATAAGGCATTAATTCCGAGCATACCTCACAAAGTTTTACAAAGGACTTAAAACAATGAACCATAAAATATAACTTTAATAAATTGTATTTATAATCCTTTTTTGTCTTCCGTCTTAAATTGATGCAAGTTTGTAGAGTTTGGTTAATATTTGTCGTGCTTGAAGCTGATTTAAATGAATAGTCTTTTGATGGAAGTTGATTAAATCTGGTGAAGAATAATAATTATTTGTATAGTAAAAAGAAAACACTCCATATAGTTGTAGTACTTTTATTCTTGTATTATACTTTTAAAATATTACAATAACACTTGTTAAATGGTACAGCAATTCAGCCTCTTCAATAGCTTACAGCAGGAGAATGATCTCCCTTACAAAATGGCTGAGTTTTTATACTCTGACTTAAATTCAACATGACAACTATTTACTACAGTTAATGTAAAAGTATAAATTATGAACTAATACAATAGTTTTAATTATTCATGAAAGTAATTATGTCGTTAATATTAACACCAATCAAAGGTTAAATACAATAAATTCTTTCTTAATAAGTTGTTAAATTAGACAGCGACATCTTATGGTAGAGGAATTTAAACTTTCGATAAAGCAATATTGTAAATACAGTATTATAAATTACATAACAAGTTTTATCACATTATAATAAATTATTAACAATTATTTATCAATTTACTTAATTTTAAACTTTCGATTAAATCATAATGACAATTATTAGAAACAATATATAACTTCCGATATAGTGAAGTTTGTCAGTTAAGGGGAAGTTTTGTCTGTTAAGGCGATGGTGTATGAAACTACTGCCGTAAACGTCAATTTCAAGCAGAATACAAAATTATAACATTCGGCCATCCTACTCATGTGTCGCCTCCTGGCGTCACATTATACCTACTTAATCGGATTTGCTATCACTTTCGGAACTAGTTTCATCTGACTCGTGTAACTCTGTTTTAATGTGTATCTATGCACGAATCCTATCAGCAGCAATGAATGTTGTTTATGACTTACTTTTTCTAAATCTGATTTTTGTCATGTCTTCATTTTTGATTATTTTTATCTTTTTCTATATTTTCAGCGATCTGTTCTCTAATTTCCTCTAGGTTACTCAAAGTACTATTATTATTAAGTTTATTTGATGAAACATCATGAAGCTTAACCCCAAACATTGCTTCTGTAGCGGATTTTTGGGTGGTAGCATTAACAGTGT
The DNA here is from genome assembly GCA_905404095.1 of Glaucopsyche alexis. NCBI lineage: Eukaryota > Metazoa > Arthropoda > Insecta > Lepidoptera > Lycaenidae > Glaucopsyche > Glaucopsyche alexis. The sequence goes on from FR990059.1 coordinate 17,354,816, forward strand.
TATTAATACCCCATTGTATTTTAATCAAACATATGTCCCAGACCCCAGTCGTTCTCTTGGCCTAACGAATTTTGAGCTGCTAGCGAATTTACAATTGTTTGATTAAGTCTTTCTGCTTGTCCATTAGCCCTGGGACATGCGATTGTATTTAATACGTGTTTTATACCAAAAGACGCACAAAAAGGCTGCTGACGTAAAGCTAGTACCGCGATCAGATATAATTCTAGCTTGGTTACCGAAATCAAAATATCTTCTCTAATACTGCAATAGTACTTTTAGTTTTTAAATCTTTTACTGCTTTACCAACAACATGTTTGGTAAACCTATCTACTACCGCAAGAATATGAGTATGTATTTCCATTCCTACTCCTTACAAAATGTCCGAGGTGGTCGATATGAAGTGTGGAACGGAACTGGGACCTTCTCTATTGGATGAATGTAACCTGCTTTCTGTTTAGATGCGTTGTCTTTGTTATATGCACACTCTAAACAAGCTTCGATTTTTTTTTCGGAGCTTTAGAAACCAATAAGATTGTTGAATTCTCTCAAGAGTCTTAGAGTAACCACAAATGGCCTATTTCATCATGATTTGCTCTGCAAATTATGCCATCTGGCATTTTTGGGGACGAGTAGGCAATAAATAATCAACCTAAAAAGTATGATATTTTATAACATAATTTTGACATATCTTTATATTCCGGATCATCGTTTGGCCTAAGAATTTTAAATATCCTAGATATTTCTATCTTTTTGAACCGTATAAACGACTAAAGATGACTCATCATCATGTTACATCTGAACACCCGGACAGTAATTTCGAGTATTCCGATATTTGTATCCACCACCTAGCTATTTATCCATATCCCTTAATATACTTCCTAAAATAGCCAGTTAAGTCGAGAAATTGGCGAATCTCATGGACGTTACTGGGAGTAGGAAACTCTTTGACGGCCAAAACTACTACACCGGGTACACCTTCTGAAGAAATTTTGTACCTAAATAATTAACACTGTCATAAAAAAAACTACATTTAGCTAATTTTAAAGTTAAACCATTATGTCCAAAAAGTTTCAAAATATCCTCTAAGCGGTCAAACATCTCTTCTATACTTTTTGAGGGAATCAAGATATCATCCAAATAGGCTAGCGCATATTCAAATCGCCTATGACCAATAATTTATTTAACATTCTTTGAAACGTTGCTGGTGCGTTCCAATTGAAAGAGCATCCTTTTAACTTTCAAGGATGGACACTACGAATAGTGTCCATCTGGGGTTAATTAGGGGCTTAAGAGACATAAACAGATAAGATTCACCTGACATATATGATTAGGGTATTTGGATTCAGTGTTAATTTATGAGGTGAAAAGTTTGTCACTACGACCTGACCCTTTCCTTCGCGAATATTGTAAATACCATGTAGTAGTCTAAATTATTTATCAGGGGTCAAAACAATATAACCGTTAATGTAACCATGTACAAATTACCCGTAAAATATTTTACCAGTTTATTGTACCCGGGCTACTAACATAGAAGTTCGAAGCGTCTTCATAGGATAGTCTTGTGCTAATATATATCTGTATTATCTATGGTCTTGTGTATCAAAATTAGGACTCTTATAAAATATCAACTCGTACTAATCTTTGAGAACGGTAATAAAAGGTAGTTCTGTTTTGACCTACGATTAATGAGGTTTGCACGCCTTCTACTAATATATCGATTTTCGATTCAATATAATCGATCCGTATGAAAGCATTGGATATAAATATTGGTGAAACCGTAGATTGTCTGAAACCTCGAACTAACGGAATGTTATCAAAGATCTTGTTCAAATTTAACTATTCAGCGTACGATTCTCTGCATAAAGTTCACTGACTGCCAAAATCAAACTTTGAAAGTATAACCGATTTATAATATTTGGCGTTACCGTCATTCTCGCCCGCATTGTCTCCTGATTTAGACTTAAAATTTGATACAAAAGGTTCTAATTCACAATAATAATAATTGTTGTGGCCTATTCTTAGCACTTTTTACATTTTATCAACATCGGTTTTGGACACTTCTAGTAAGGATGACCTTTTTGACGACAATTATAACAAGTGATTGAAGAATTATTAGTCTCGTAACGTTTAAGTTTTCCTTTAATGAAAATCGCTCAAGAGGTATTTTAATATTTAAAATTTGAGATTTTTGCGACGATTAAAAAAAAATGTAAATCCTCCGGTTCAAAGCAGTTTAAAATCTGAGCCCCATTCCTCACAAATCGATCGCTAATATGATACAATCACATCTCCTCTCATAAAAAAAAAAAATACAATGGGCAGTCAGAGTTCAATTACGAAGTGGAAAAAATATGGGATAAATATAATCCTTGACAGGTTTTGAACTTTACACATTAAAAAAATATAATAGGTATACATATTTCCTGAGTAAAAAAAAAACAATCTCGTAAAACGTAGTTTTTTTTATCACCGTGCATTTTTTTTTTAATATAATATATATTATATTTCAATTTAAACCTTAACCTTTTTAATCCAACAGTCAATAGTTTGAGCTCTACTTTGATTATTATTTAAAAGATACTTTAGATGAATCTCTTCAGACATGTTTTACCAGCTTCAAAATATGCTTAATAAAAAAATCTTGCCTTACGTATTTTCTTAGGCACCGTATTCTCAGAAGAACTAGACGACGATATGCTTTTTCGTCTCGCATTCCGGTTCTTACAACCTCGAAGGGATCGCCTGGGCGGCGCACCAGGTGGATTACCAGCATCATCATCACTCCTGGTCATGATCCCGCTATCCTGCAATTATCCATGCCAAGTATCCATATCCGACGGGCTATGCGAAAAGTTGCATAGCCCGCCCCCTATCATCCGACGATCGTGTAACATAGCTAGCCACACAGACCGCCCCCTACAATATCCGACGATCAATGTCACACACCCACAGATGTTAACGCAGTTACAAAAACCACGTCGACAAAGGCAAGTTTATAGTGACACAGACCGCCCCCTAACGATATCCGGCGAACTGTGTTACGAACCCACAAATGTAAACGCAGTTATTACAACATACGTTGACAGTGTGAGCAAGTCACACAGACCGCCCGCTATGTTACCTAAAAACAGTGCGTTCCATCCGAATTTACTGTAGTTTCTACATTAAACCCGGATGACCCACGGATTCAGGCTATCCATTCTATCTAGTAATTTGCTATAAAACAAATATATCCATTAAAACATCCAAAATATCCGGCGAACTGTGTTACGCACCCACAAATGTAAACGCAGTTGTACAACATACGTTGACAATGTAAGCAAGTCACACAGACTGCCCGCTATGTTACCTAAAACCGTGCGTTCCATCCAAATTTACTGTAGTTTCCACAATAAACCCGGATGACCCACGGATTCAGGCTATCCAGAATATCCAGTAATTTGCTATAAAACACAGAAATATTTCCAATAAGGTATCCAAATTAAGTATATCCATAAAACATATCCATAAAAGTATCCAAAATATATCCATTTTTGATCATAATAGTCATAACAAAAGACACGAATTCAGGCTATCCAAAATATCAAGTAATTTGCTGTAAAACACAAAAATATATTAATTAAATTATCCAAATTATATCCATAAAAACATATCCATAAAAGTATCCAAAATATATCCATTATTGATCATAATAGTCATAACAAAAGCCACGAATTCAGGCTATCCAGAATATCCTGTAATTGCTATAAAACACAGAAATATATTAATTAAATTATCCAAATTATATCCATAAAAACATATCCATAAAAGTATCCAAAATATATCCATTATTGATCATAATAGTCATAACAAAAGCCACGAATTCAGGCTATCCAGAATATCCTGTAATTGCTATAAAACACAGAAATATATTAATTAAATTATCCAAATTATATCCATAAAAACATCCATAAAAGTATCCAAAATATATCCATTATTGATTATAATAGTCATAACAAAAACCACGGATTCAGACCTCTCAGAATATCCTGTAATTTGCTATAAAACACAGAAATATATTAATTAAATTATCCAAATTATATCTATAAAAAACATCCATAAAAGTATCCAAAATATATCCATTATTGATTATAATAGTCATAACAAAAGCCACGGATTCAGGCAATTCAGAATATCCTGTAATTTGCTATAAAACACAGAAATATATTAATTAAATTATCCAAATTATATCCATAAAAGTATCCAAAATATATATCTATTCATTTTCATAACAGTCCTAACAAAAAATCCTAAATATATGTTATATCACTTTAATCCATCCATCTATCATAAAATAAAATTAATATTAAAATCAAATTTTAAAATTATTAATGTTCAAAAATCTTAAATGTTTAGTTCTTTAAAGTTTAAACACACTCGTTTACAAGTTAATTATATGAAATTAACAAGCCTGTACAAATCATACCGATTAGTACGGGTTAACTGGACTATCCGTGCCCTCTAGTAGCAAAAATGTGAACTAAAATTATTGAAATAACCATCAATCGATTCTACAATAATTATTTATCACAAATGTTTAAACTGTTAATCCGCCATAAAATAATCAATTCTTTTCCTCTCTCTTGTATCCAAAAATGTATCCAAAATGCGTTTAAACAAAGCAAATTGCGCAGTAGTCAGCCGGCGGGGCGCGGGCGCTACGGGCGGCCGCGGCCCCGCCAAAATACAGATATTACAAAGAATTTTGGTCACATGAACCATGTACTGTAACATGGTCAGAGAAATGCCGTGAAGACTGTTACAACTGTTCTTTAATCATTATTATAGGTATGTGCCAACTACCCCGTCGTAACCATAACGAAATAAAACAACAAAGAGGAAAAGACTAATTATTAAGTTATGTGTAGATCAATATTGTACTTAGTCATAATTATTACCTGGTGGGTTTTATCTCCGCTTCTGAAATAAAAAGAAAACACTCCATATAGTTGTAGTACTTTTATTCTTGTATTATACTTTTAAAATATTACAATAACACTTGTTAAATGGTACAGCAATTCAGCCTCTTCAATAGCTTACAGCAGGAGAATGGTCTCCCTTACAAAATGGCTGAGTTTTTATACTCTGACTTAAATTCAACATGACAACTATTTACTACAGTTAATGTAAAAGTATAAATTATGAACTAATACAATAGTTTTAATTATTCATGAAAGTAATTATGTCGTTAATATTAACACCAATCAAAGGTTAAATACAATAAATTCTTTCTTAATAAGTTGTTAAATTAGACAGCGACATCTTATGGTAGAGGAATTTAAACTTTCGATAAAGCAATATTGTAAATACAGTATTATAAATTACATAACAAGTTTTATCACATTATAATAAATTATTAACAATTATTTATCAATTTACTTAATTTTAAACTTTCGATTAAATCATAATGACAATTATTAGAAACAATATATAACTTCCGATATAGTGAAGTTTGTCAGTTAAGGGGAAGTTTTGTCTGTTAAGGCGATGGTGTATGAAACTACTGCCGTAAACGTCAATTTCAAGCAGAATACAAAATTATAACAATAGAGAGTGTGGCAGTGTAGTTTTTTTTTTAATAAATGAATCAGGAAACGAGCAGATGGATCTCCTGATGGTAAGCGATTACCACCGCCCATGGACACTTGCGTTCCTGGTTCTTAAAATCCCCAAACCTCTTGGGCCTCCGGTAACCTTACTCACTCGGCGAAACACAGCGCAAGCGTTATTTCACGCCGGTTTTCTGTGAGGTCGTGGTATTTATCCGGTCGGGCCGCCCCATTCATGCCCAAGCGTGGCTCTCCCACTATTAACTGTGCGGTGTAAATTGTAAGGGAATAATAAAAAAAAACTGACCTCAAAATGGTGGTCCTCACTTTATCTATACTAATATTATAAAGCTGAAGCGTTTGATTGTTTGAACGCGCTAATCTCAGGAACTACTGGTTCGAATTGAAAAATTATTTATGTGTTGGAAAGTCCATTTGTCGAGGAAGGCTAAAAAAGTACGCTGCGACCAATAGGAGCTAAGCATCAGTGTAAAATGTTGCAAAAACTGGGAAAGTTATTCATATTTGAGGGCTTCCGTTGCGTGTGCTGCGTAAACGGTTCAAGTTATTAAAAAAATATGTATGGAAGAATTATTCCCTATAAATGATCTAAAAAAATATCCGCGATACCGTACCGGCGTACCACCTAACTGAACTATTTTTATTATTGCCAATCTATAGGAGGAATTTCAAGGACGTATTCTCGGCACGTGTTTATTTTTAATCATAACTTAGCTAGTAGGTATTAGGTAAAAAGATGAAACTTTGCATAATTTAAAATCCAAATTACGGTAAAGCCGCGGAACGCCAGGTTGTTTAACAGAGGCTTAACTGGAATTAGGCTCTTATGCCAATTATAATAAAACTTTTATTGCCGTAAACTTTGTTTGGGAAGGATTGTGTGTATTTCGCTTTACCTTAAATATTGTACTCTCTTATTTAAATAAGAGGAAATAATTAAGGGTATATTATTTTTGGTAGTATTTTGTCAAGATCTTAAACCTAACTACTATAAAATTTACCATTGTAAATAGTTAATTAATAGTCTAATAATAAAAGCTAAGCTTTCTCACCAGTAAAAACATCTGAAAATTACAAAGAGAATACAAAGATTAGTTTAAATGACTGAAAATAAAAATAATGTTATAAAATTAGTTATTCTTAGGCCCACTTGCGCCAATCCGGGTTAAAGTTAACCTTGGGTTAAAATATCATGCTTTCTCTTTCACAAATACGAAGAATGAGAGAGATAACATGATTTTTAACCCAGGGTTAACTTTAACCCGGATTGGCGCAAGTGGGCCTTAGGGAAAATACATTTTTTTAATAGAAACCCTTACAGCTTATTGTTAATTACTTTAATAATTTATTTCAATTTCAAATTTTGCTTAGTAAGTAAGGCTTAACTATTGTTAATTAGTTAATTTAAAGAAAAATTCTTCTTAAAAAATTAAGAACAATTAAGAAGTCAATGAAGGAAAATATATTATAATTAAACAATATGTACCATACAATAACATTATTGCCAACCATATTTTCAGAAAGAAATTTCAATAATATATTGGTTTAAGTTGGTTTCAATCAAGTTTACTACCTTGTTTATTATTGACTCTCTTTAATAAGTCCACTCGCTCAGGGAGCGCAATACATCGTATTAGTTTATACTTTTACGTTCATTTGTATTATAGTGCCAATATCACGAGTACGTTAGTAATCCTACCCTACTACAGATACATAAACCTACCCTACTACCCTACTACAGATAAATGTGAAAGCTTGTGAAAATGGATGGATGGATCGTAAAATCTACTGAACGTATATTGATGAAATTTGGTATCGTTATGTCTAGAAAAATGTGTCAAAATTTAAGATCTCAACTAGGTATATAAGTAGTCAAAAAATAATAATAATTGAAGTTGTCAAAAAATAGATTTTGGATTTCAATCGTGTAATAGTTCATAAACTAATGTACCTAAATAAGAACATTTGGAAAATAAAATTAGTAATGAACAGGATATTTCTAATTAAAGACTTAAAACTAACGAACTTAATCCCCATTTTTTTTTAAACTTTAATTCCATCCTATATGTTATTACTTATTAGTTTTAAAACACTATTTTATGGGACGCGACGACGTACTCACTGCGCGTAATCAAAAATCACTTGCAGAGACATATTTTCAGCATTAAATTAAAGTTTTAAAAATAGAAAAAAAAGTGGAGATAAATACTGATTCTTATAATATTTGTCTACGAGAACAATTTGGGACGAGTACGAATTCCTTACCCTATTACAAATGGACAGATATTTTAAGACAAAAGAGCTGTATTCTAGGAAATGTATTATTTCTGACGAAGTTATATTAAGTATTATATGCATCATCATAGTAAAAAGTATTTGTAAGTGAATCAAAAACTTTCAGTTTTACGAGAATTGTGCGGACGGAGGAGTATTAAATTTGGCATAGTTAAAGTTTGAGAGAAGGAAAGTGTGAAGAAAGCTGTAATTAGCTTAGAAATACATATAATAATAAAATTACGAAAACCGTAATTTTTTTTATATAAAAAATATTTTTAATAATTTTAAACTTACTACCCCTTTCCTCGTGAACGCGTAGAGGTTATAAATTGAAATTCATATCAAATACTCAGGTCTATAATATCTTTAAGCTGTAACAAAATCACTAGAGGTTTGTACGGAACCCTCGGTGCGCGAGTCCGACTCGCACTTGGCCGATTTTTTTCCAATTCTCTTATCTAAGTGGCAAAATAACCTAATGGGTGAAACTAAAAAATATAATATGAGTTATTGTGGGCGAATGTCGACCACAGGGAGACCTCTGTTTAAGTACTTATAACTTAATACACAAATTGTATACTTATTCTTGATTGAGATGAAATTGTAATAAACATTAATAATATTTCGTTTCACTTCAAACATTATAATTTAAACGAAAACAGAAATGATTAAGACAAATCGGATTAGTTGACGAAATCGTTTCGAACGTGGCAGACATTTTAACATTAATGGAAAATTATATTTTCTTTAAAATTCCAAACAAATATTATGTATTAAATTCAGCTATAATGATATGATTAGGTTATGTAATTTACTAACGTAATGAATTCCATAACCTAACCAAGAGCTGACAGGACTAAGTAAGGAGGAGGAGTTCCGTAACTAACAAATCGCAAAAGGCTTTAAAAAATTACTTCCAAAAAATGTTTTCCAATTTCACTCAAAATATTTTTTCTAGAGAGTATTTAGTAAGACCTACCGGCATGAATAGTTTAGAAATATCAGGGGTAGGCGTATTTTCGATAACTCTGAAATTGTTTACCTTATAAAAAATTATGTATCAATCCTCACCTTTATTAAAAAAAACTATTCGGAGACACCCCACACGATGGGGTAGACTAAAAAAAATCATTCCCACTTCACACGTAAGCCACCACTAAAATATAAAATTATGATTATTTTATAATACTATAGTTTAGTAGTCTTTAATATACAATCTGTAAATGTACTAAATTTCGCTTATTATTATTATTTTATTATTCATAATTATCGAAGTTGGCAAGGGAGGATATACGGACAGACGGATAGATAGAGCGAAACTATTAGTTTAAATAAACTTTAAGTTAAGTAAATTCTTTGTAGTTATTACAGAACCCTAAAAATGAAGTATAATCCATTTCCTAAATTAGAAACTTAAATCGAGTATTATTTATAAAGTGTATTTATTATACGGCATACATGTTTTGTTTAGTCGCTCCAAAAAAGTTTAAAATACCTACACAATTAAATACAAATAAATATTGTCTCGTCATATTATGCGTAATTTACCAAATTATATATTGTTAAAATATAATAGATATGCCTCTAAAAACTCTACGTAAAATGCTTTGTATTACAACTGAAAATCCATATAAAAAGGTTGTAGGTATTTTGCGTAAATATTATTCTCGATTATAATGGCAATAAATTTTCGTCGACATTATTTTCCTGTACGGTAAGCTTGGTAAGTAAGTATGCGTACCGAAATTTAATATATTAAAAATCAACAGCCTAATGTTTGCTTTTAAAGGGTGCGTAACCCACGAAGTCTATCTTGAGTAAAGTAAAAAATGTACATCTTTAGTAATATTAATTTAGTGTCTCATTAAAAAGAACAAAGTTTAAGATTTTTTAGTAAATCTGATATCTTGATTATCAGAATATCAAGGAATATTTTGTTTAAAGTCCAGAACATCATCTCAGGCCTTACAGAAATTATTTCAAAGGTCATGGTCAGGAATTAAATATTTTTGGGTCAACGTAAAATGAAATAATAAGTTTCAATTTATTTCTTATACTTCACGATATTACTGTCATTAATATCACATATTTTGAAAGCTAATAAATTGAACTTAGTGGTAACTAATAATAACTGTCTCTAAAACTTAAGGTGTTACTAACTTAGCTTTATGTTATTTATTTAAACATTTCGACTATTACAGTTTTATAAGTTTCAAGTAACTGTAATTACAGTGAACTTTAACTTTTAGTTTAAACTATTTATAATGAACAATAATATTGGGATCAGCGAAACTTTAGTTAGAAACATTGAAATAAACTTAGTACTCCTAGTTTAGTCTAGACGGATTTATTTTGAAAACACTTTAATCTAAATATATGAATAAAACAAATGCATTTTTTGGCATAAGTACATCATATGATTTCATTGTATTCACACACATAACATTTGACTTTAAACCATGAAAAATATCCGAGACTCCTCGTGGAGACAGTTTTAAGAATGGTAAACAGTGTCGTTTTATTTTAGGAATGACTAGCGACCCGCCCCAGCTTCGCACGGGTACAATACTGATACTAATACTAAAGAATGTCTTTGAACCTCTAACAAAACGGGCGAAATCTAGTCAAAACAAACAGAAACAAATTAATATAGGTACCTACTAAAACTCAATGAAATAAGTAGGTGGGTATACTTTTATCGTATGAAATACCATAGATCTAAACTCCCCCCGCACGCGCACCCCCGCATTGGTGACGCCCACTTCGCAACGGGCCGTGCAGCAAAAATCGTAATATTTTAATTTCGCCATAACTTCAAAACCACACGTCCAATTTAAATCATTCAAAGACCAAATATTATCTACATAAACTGTACTTAGTGATGAAATAATTTATTTTGATAAGGATTAATAGCATGAGTAAAATAAACGCGTTTAAATGTAGTCCAAAAAAAAAATCAAGATTTCTAAATAAAAAAATGGTTGTTGTGCCTCACTGGACATAGATAGGTATAGTGTGTCGCTATATGTTTATAGTTTAGGCAGCGTACGCAAAATAAGTAACTTTTCTGGTTGATTTTTTACACCTTGTGTCCGAAAAACCCAAATATTTTACGGAACCCTATTTTTTTCCAAAATAAAATATAGCCTATGTTACTCGTGGATAATGTAGCTTTCGAATGGTGAAAGAATTTTTGAAATCGGTCCAGTACTTTTTGAGCCTATTCAAAAAAACAAACAAACAAACAAACATACAAACAAAGTTTTCCTCTTTATAATATTAGTGTAGATTACTTATTTTAGGAATGATTACTTATTCTAACATAATATTTTAATCTAAGAAATGAAACTAAATCATAACTGGAAATATACAATTTCACATAGTAATACCTACTAGAATTGTATTATCATGTGCAATAAATTAATATTTTTTCCGGAAAAACCCATTAAAATGTGAAACCAATTAAAATAAAATTGCATAAGTTTTCATAGTCACTGAAAACGTGATCAAAACAATAATTATTGTGTTAATTAAATCTCAAAGAAACCTGTTCTTTGAGATTAAATTGCCAGAGATTTTATTGAAGTCAAAACTGGACGTAATTTCGAAAGCTAAATATATTTAATGTTAATCAAAATTTTATGAAACCGCCTTTTCTTGAGAGTCTGTGCTAAACGTCTGTATTATTACATTTGAAATATACAGAGTAATGAAATGTAATTAAACTCCACCATTTTTCATTTCCCATTGTACTAGTTTTCGGGTGTTTTTCCAGCAAGAGAAACAAGGCGAGAGAATTAGCTGACGTTTCGCCTTATGTTAATGGTGCCTCGGCGAAACAAGCTGGTTTTCTGTGACGCCGTGATGTATCTCCGGTCAAGCTATATTTGTATCCAAGCATGGCTATCTTACAGTCAAATCTCTTTATCAGAGCCTATAGAGTGTAGTAGACTAGTAAATTGCGTATTTCAAGTAATTAAAAAACTTGAATTTGAATAAATCCTAATTATTTTTGTCACGTTTTCGATTTTTTAATTAAAAAACATATATTCTCGTGTATATTTTAAAAAAGTATAAACGAAACCCTTATCACATTCCCGTTGTAATTAATTTCTGTGTTCGGAAGCAAGCCGCATGTCCCTCGGGCTTGAAATCAAATAGCTTGTTCAAAGGTTTAGTACCAAGTTCACCAACGCCTGTGAAAGTTAATCGTTGATTTGATATCATGTTACTCTCTCGTTCTTCGTATTAAAGAAAGAGAAGGGGCATAATATTAAGACAAACGATTAGCACTAGCAGGTGAAATTGTACTGTAATAGACTCGATTATCCGGACCATAAGGTTCAGTAGACTCGTTTATCCGGGCAAGATAAATCACGATTATCCGGACTGCCGAACATAAACAAAATCATTTTTGTAAAGAACCAGAAAATAGTTAAAATTGTGTATAACTGATTGAATGTACTGTTGGTTCTTGGTGGAAATTCATGTTCATAATAATATAACACAACTTTTTATACACACTTTTCCACTTTATTTAGATTTTTTACAATAATTAAATCTAAATAAAGTGGAAAAGTGTGTATAAAAAGTTGTGTTATATTATTATAAAATTGTGTACATTGCAAAGTTGCTTTCTTTGAAATATTGAATGATTAAATTATCCGAATTTCAAAATATTATCCGAATGTCGAAAGTTCACATTATTCAGACTTCTATATTAGTTCGTGTAACTGGTTCTCTGCATAAAATTTAAATGAAAAATATTAATCCCTTGAGTAATAAATCATACGCTTACTAATTGAAACTATTTTCTAGCTGATAAGCGTACTACATAAATTACATGTTTTGCACAAAGATATAAATATGTTAATAAAATATTTCGTGAATCTCATATTCTAATAACAATAATATTGTTAAGGTAAAAAGCTAACTGAAATTTTACGAATACTTTCAAACAAAAGCTGACCGTAGGCCGTTTCTGTCAGCAGATAGGGATGTCAGTAAATAAAGATTGTGCGATATGCCATAAGGAAAAAAAATAAAACCTTCATCACCGCTTTTGATAAAACAGCAGTTTGTATAAAAAATAACCACATTTCTTCGTAGAAACCTGGAGAAAATGTATCTAAGAATTGACATATAGGTATACTCGATGGTGTAAAAAGGTTTTTCGATTTCGGGTGCCCAAAGGTAGGTAGGTAATAAAAAGATATTGGCCTCTAGTCAAGATGCATGCGATAATTACGACGGCAAAGTTCGAAAACAAAACGTATGGGATTTGACATAAGGCATCGCAAGCGACATGTCAGATAACGACGACCTATGTCAAATCCCATACATTTTTGATTTCAAAGTTCGCCATCGTAATTATCGAATGCATCTTGTCTAGAGATCCTTCTACTGTATTATTTCTAAGTTTGCGTTGGTAATCGCTTGTCATCAGACGATTTATGTGCTAGTTTGCCCGTCTTCTTTACATTAAAAATAATATACCAATTATTTCGTATTCAAAATGTCACAGAATATAACGAATACTTGTGTTATGTCATGCATGGAAAAGAAACTACAAAGTCGCGCCGTTGAATGCGTAGATAAAAGAATAGTATCTGTGGGTCTCTCCCTATCCGGTTTATCTGGATAAGCCATTTTTTATCCAGAAACTGTATATTGGATATTGATAAAAGTGTAATTGAAAACATAAAAACTTTGTATATTACCCGTAACGTAGTAATTTATAAACTTTCCTCCATTATGATCTCACTGAAGATGAACTCTGCGTAGAGAATAATATAATGTCAGGGTGAAAACGACCCATTCACGAAACGAGCAATATTCTTATTGTTTTTGTTAAACTAATTCTTACTTACCAATTCGTATTTTTCGTTTATTTATCGGAATATAGGGTTTCTCCTTTACAATTATGTGGCCTTAAGCCACGGAATTGAAAAACAAACCGTAATATTTCGACGAAATAACGGCCTTAGCTTGAAGATAACGTGTGAAAAATGAAAAAACTTTGTTAAATTCATTGTGAAGGCTACGCAGGCGACATTCGTAAGCCTTATGCTTATCAGGGGATTTATTTCGCGAATAATATCAACGGTACTTTCGAATATCAATTATTCTTTCGCACCTGCCATAAGTTTGAAAGTTTGAAACAATGTAATCAGTGTTTAGATTTTTGTGACGCATATTATACCTATTATGTTTGTAGCTAGTGCTCATGAAAATTCTATATATTTACTAATATAATAAAGAGGAAAAGTTTGTTTGTTTGTTTGCATTGAATAGACTCCGAAACTACTGGACCGATTTTAATGAAATTTGGTACAGATGTAGAGTAGACCACGGTGAAGGAGGTTTCTGCGAAATTAACTTTTGCACCCATAAAGTCACGGGCAACATCTTGCCTTAAATAAAACGGACTAGGAGACAATGGCAAGCGATTACCGCCACTCATGGACACTCGCAACACTAGTGGAGTTACACTTGTAATTCCTCTGGCGTTACACACTTAATGCGTACTTACTACCTGGTTCTTAAAATCCCCAACTTCACTTACTCGGCAAAACACAACACAAGCGTTATTTCACGCTTGTTTCTATGAGGCCTTTAAATTTATCCGGTGAAACCCACCCATTCGTGCCGCAACATGGCTCACCCATGCTTAGTTATTTTTCAACTTATATAATATGTTTGTAGCTAGCGCACGGGAAAAATCTAAACCTAAGTTAGTTTAGCTTACCTTAAAACTGCTAGGTACGACATTTTGTGAAAAAAGTGAGACATAGATTTTATAAAATAATGTTCAATAGCTATTATCCTACTGTTATTATAAATGTGAAAGTTTGTGAGGATGGATGGATGTATGGATAAAAGAATTGAATGATGCTTTTTTTCTTTCAATCTAATTTTAAATTTCAATTTAATCTTTCACGCAAAAACTACTAAATGGATTTCGATGAAATTTGGTATGGTAGTAGTTAAGGCTCTGGTTTAAAACAAAAGGTACTTCTTATTCCAAAAAGTACAGTGTTCCCGTGGGATACTATATTATTACGGGCCGGGAAAAGCTAGTAACATTGTATTTTGGATGTTTAACAATTTAAATAGGTACCACACTCTTCTTATTTAATTAATTTTATACTATATGGCTTTTAGTGAGGCATTAAAACATTGCATACAAATCTTCGATTCTCGTCTACATAAATGTAAACACATTTATATGTAAAAGTCATTGGACCAGCCCCGAACACGAGACGCTTGTTGACTCAGCAAAGTGGCTGTCCCACTGATACACCACCTATTTATAACTAATGTTGTCTTTCGATGCTGACATGTCAAGACTACGCTATGAGCTAGTTGATAGCTTACTTAGCAAAACTATAACTACGTTTAGACTTTAGTTCTTACCCTACACTTTAAGAATAATAAACAGTCAGCAGAATAATAAGAAAAAGATTCAAAACATACTTTTGTTTAGTTTAAACAAAAGTATGTTTTGAATATATATCAGTATTTTTTTTTTCATTAAGATAGCCCGCTTAATTTTCGTTCATTATTCGTATTGTAATGACACAATAGCCATTTTGCCTAAAAAATTGTTTTCGTCTATTCATTGTTCATTCTAAAGCACATTTTTGTTAATCTTAATAAATAACGAAGGTACAATTCATACAAATTAACTACTTATATAAATTTGCGATAAGAAATAGGGCGATATAATATCGTGCCCGTGACCACCAACTGCAATCGCTATGCATTTTTTATATACAATGTATGGCGATTAAAGGTCTTTGGATTCTGCTAAATTAATCCTGAAGCAGTAGAGTTACGATCCAGTCCTATGTTAAAACTGCTTAATAGTTTTCTCATAAACGTCAAACCCGTTTTAATTTGTCCAAATTCCAATCTGTTTATGATTCTCAAGACGATTCATTTATAATTCAATAAATGTAAAATGAAAGTGTTATTTAATTACGAGAATTGGTGTTCTGCTGGATGGGTTCTGGTGGTTAAGAGATCGCTTTGCGAGAAGGCGATTGGCAATATTTTTACTTATAATTTTTGATCGCGTCTATATTTTATTAATTTAAAATTAAATATTATTTATTCAAACCATTTCAATAAGATATAGGTACATATATCTTATATAAAGGTACATATGTGATTAGGTATGTCTCTCCGTAATACTTGCTTAGTGCTTAAATAGTATGCAATTCCTCGACCACGTATTGACAATGAATATACTTTATAGCCATAAACTACCCGCAGTCTGCAGTTTACAATTTGCAGAAGATAGAAAATACAACACACAACGCCATAATTATGTTAGATGCAATTAGAAGCCAATGTTTGTCTTCGAAACATCGGAAAGTTAGCAGTGTGGTCTTAGCTGTCCCACTTGTTAGCAAACGAAGAAACGTTGATTACTTTTACTATTTCTCAAGTCACGACTAACAGTTTTAGAAAAGGCAAGAACTAAATTTTTCATAAAAGATCCATTAGCTTTCGAGTTTTTTTATACTTTGAAAAAGTCACTTGACAAAGACAGCAACATAGATTAGCGTAGATATCCGTTGCGTAAATATTGCTGCCTAGATCATATAAATTAGCATATCAGATGAGCATGTAAAAAGTCGATCCTACGCCTGATCGCTAGCCGGTCGTGTTGGTCATCCGTCCCATTAGGCCACTACGGTAAAGGAAGCGAGAGTGCTCTCGTGTATTGCGAACACACTTGGGCACGCAAAATAGCTCCTGCTTAGCTGTTCTGGTTTCAATGAAACGTTGACCACCGGTACCTAAATAAGACGTTGGAGCTATTATTGATAATTATTATTTTATACACACCAGGGCGTTTGAATTTTATGCAGTTGGTCTAGTTTCAATGAAAATAAATGTGGGAGCTTTTTTTACTTTATAATACTTTATTTAATAGATACACCAACAAGGAACAATAATATTAATATTAAATATTAATTTATTGTTCAACATTACAAGTACAAAATTTCGCAATTAAATTTTTGGAACGTTCTAGCTAGTCTAAATTACTTACCTTATATAGTACATTACTAAAGTAATTACATACAGGAGTGGTTTTACAAGATGGTCCTAATGCTGTCATCATATATTATTATCCCCCAAAGAATTTAATATCCGTAAAACGACTAGGTATTTCAATACATGCTGAATGTTGATTTATGGTTGTGTAGGAAAATATTCGGTATGTAGTGACGTCACTAATCTCAGAACGTACCACAGAAACACGTTCTACTGAGTACTGGTTATTGAAATAACGTTTTAGAGAGTTTAATTTTTATATTGCAGTGATCGTAAATTGAACGTAGTTTTTATTATTTTAAAGTATAGGTGTTTCTAATCGACTAACGATAAAAAATATATAAACTTTTACTTCATGTAGAGAACTATATTATGAACTGAAAGAACAAAATGGAACAGAGTTGCCCTAATCTCAATCATCATCATTTATATATTAATAAGTGAATCAAAAAATTTGTACTCCGTTTTACATAAATTATGCAAATGGAGGAGCATGGAATTTGGCACATGAAGAGAGCGGCGACACTAATATGATAATTAAAAATACAATAAATTAATTATAATAACGTCACACACACACTACATATAAATTACTCACACTTCTACGCGTTCATATATTTGACATTTGTAAATATGTCTTTCACATTCAATGGCTTGCCGCACACGTGCAATATTATTGACGGAATAAATTTGTCAATACTAGTCAACACATACAAAAAACGGCATTATGGAACGCACACAAGGAACATTATTGTCAATATGAGCATTATTGCCAATAATATCGTGTGTGTGCGACTAGCCAATGGACAACATTTACAATTTTTATTTCGTATCTAAGAGGCAAAAGAACCATTATAAAATTCAAACTTAAAAATTATTATGGTTGAATTTCGACCACTAGGCGTTCGCTACTAATATTAAAAATATAAAAATTTGTAATCGTGTGTGGATGTATGCATACAAGCATACAATAGTATGCATACGCACAGGCTACATTTGTCCCGGAAAAATTTACGCTTTCCCCGGGATTATTCTGTCTACGTAAGCGGAACCACAAGTAAACCTAGTTCTAATAAATGAGCTAGTATTTCGAAGCATCTAGCAGTAATCTGCTGGACATGACACGCTGAGATTGCCACAGGATTAAGCTCCCGAGCTAAGAGCTCCTACGGCGAGTTAAATGTCAAAAGATTACCAGACTTACCTGATAAACCGCTTAGTGAATAGTGCTATGTTTTTTTATTAAAACTGATCAAATAACTCAAAATGTGTGCCACTGAAAATTCTTAGTCATGACTAAGAATTTTCAGTGGTATTAGGGTCGACAAAAATATGACTGTTATTAGGTACTATTTCTAAGCATCATTTAAAAAATATTAGCTTTCTATATCTACACCTGTAAAAATATTAGTTTATGTGAAGGAGTCATATAAATTTTAACTGTTCCTTTCATACCTCTCTATTCGCACAGTTATAAAACGGTACTCAAAATTTTTGCTACATATATGGTTTTTGTATAAGGTGCTATAGAACTATACTATATAACTCCTACCAAGCTATATTTTAGCTGCATTCGATATCGCCGCCTATATTTTGAGCAAACTCGGAGGGAACAGAGAGCACGCCGACATTTAAAGTGATTTCCGACGCCACGTCAAATAGGACATATTATATCCTTAATCCTTTTTGCAGCAGAAATTGGTTGTAACATCTAGAAATTATCATCATCATCAAGTTTAACAACTCACGGTAGATTTTCACCGTGCTGCGGAAATCGTGCGGCTAGTCACCCGTGTAAACGCTACAAAAGTTGGGGCTTGCTGCTTTAGTCACTTGCGGCCTCGCCGAATTGGCATTTACACGGTCGACTTTCGCCGTGCGGCTGAAATCGAGCGGCTTTAGTCACCCGTGTAAATACCCCATAACCGCAGATCAACAGACTTCGAATTTACGAAAGATTTTAAAATAAAGTAGAACTCAGGAACGAATTTGAACTATCTTAGAGATTTAAAGGTATATAAAATATAACAGAATAAAATTATTACAAAATACTGGTAAAGTCACATTTACAGGATATGAAAACACTTGACACCAGGTGTTTTTCTGAAATAAAATATTTATTTTCACAACTTTATTTAAAGTTGCCGTGAAACGGGATATAAAATGCAGTTCGTTTTCGATTGGTCGGTTGCGTTTCCTTTTAATTGTTCATTGATTAAAACCTTCACGGTCAATGGACACAATCGTTTTCATTTTTTTATAATTAAAACAAAAAAAAAGAATAGGTATCGAAATTCTAAGGATCATATTTCGTGCGTTTTTATTTCATAAGAGGTAGAATACCTTATTTCGGTTTCAGGGGCTGCGTAAATACATAATATTTTTGCTTTTGTATGGTGTCATAACTTGACAAAATTTACAACTTACTTATTTGTATTTACCATAGAGAGAAACATAATTGAATATTTTCATGGCTCAATAGCCGTTTATTTATTGCGATATTTCCTATAGTATATCGCAACCGCTTGGTATATTTTAATGAGTATACAGGTCATTGTGCAATATTCTTTCAGTGATGCATTTTGCAGAAATCGCAGAAATAAATATATTTCGCTTTTATAATTAATAAAGTTGATGCTTATGCCGATATATATTTTGGTTTCTACAAAAGCGATAGCACATGGCGTATTTTAAAAATTATATTTACCTCATTCTACAACAATCAAAATCCTCTGTGCGCTTGAAATACGACGTAAATACGTTTGTGCTTGAAGTGTCTGATTTTCAATAAACAATAATTCAAAGTTTCAATATAATTTTTGTAATATACAAGGTTTACAAACATCATAAAACTGGTGTAGAGTTATAAATGAACAACCAGAACAATACTCTTGGGTTAAGAATTAAAATGGTACAAATTTTACAAGCAAGAGTATCTGTGTAAGATTTCATTAGTTCGTGTTTCCTTGAAGGAATATAATTTTATACTTTTAATATTGTGCTTCACACAGTTCTTGTTAATAAAGTTGAAAGTTAAAATGTTACATTTTAAAAGCTAACCCTAAAACACTTATCTTTGCTTTTTATTTTTCTCTTTGACAAACTTGTCACATATTTTCCATTAATTATTCAATATTTTTATCCACTGTTTATTACTTTTATTTCTCTGTTTAAGCTCTTTGTTTTTCTTCATTTCCCATATTCTTCTTTAGCTTACTTCTTCTCTTGTATTTCTTAATACTTTTATTTCATATTTTTCACTGTTTATACTTTGTATTAATTTCTTTCTCAAACTCTTCAAAACTGGATACGGCAACCTAACATAGTAAATTATTGAATCCGGCTCTTGGAGGACCATGTTTTGCCCACTAAGGGCCCTCCCAAAAGAAACAACCGATCGACTCAACAGATTTAATGAGACTGCATCCTAATATAATTTGACACACTATTTATATAAAAAATACACTTTAAATATGGAATACGGATCTACAAAACTCTTTGCGCTAAAACGGCGCAACAACAACAAAAGCTTTACTTTGATCAAATTATATATTATTTCAAAGTTTTCGAGTCCTCACAGTTTTACATACATTGAATGTATGACTTTACCAATAGATAACGATCAGCTATCAATCACACGACACGCCACCAGATCCATCATCACTTCGTCAGGTTTTACACATTCATCAAACGTGTTAACATGTGCTAAATATCTTGGTCTCCATACATTTTTCGTATGGATATAAAATTTCTTAATTTTTAATTTCACGCAACTAATTTTATATTATAAAGGCCGACTTCAAAATAATGAAGATTATGACGAGGAATAGTTACAATTTAAGCCGAATTTTAAAGGGGAATTATTAAGAAAATAAGATTTATTTCATAATGTTTTGTGTATTTTTACTTTAGAAGTCAATTAAATGTTTTGTTTAATAATAATATAGGTATGTCTTCTTTAAACGAGTCAATTTTCTATGTAATCGAATTATAAAAATTATAAAAAATAATTCTCCAAAACTGCTGAAAATATGACCATGAAATTTAGTATGCTGGGAGGTGACGAAGGAGAAAAATCAATCTAGCTAGGTCTTATCCCTGAGAAAATGCGCATTTTTTGTCGTGCAACAATAGGTATAGTTTCAATAACTTCGAGTCTATTATGTCAGTCCGATTGCAGCGTGGTATGTATGTATAATTTATACCTTTTTCCAAAATTCGGGTCCTAATCTTGGTCGGATAAATATTTTTGTGATTCTTGTTAATTTCTTTTTAAATTTATCAGAACTCCGAGCAAATCTCGGTTACGCAGGTACTAAAAATATTATATAGGTCACATTTTATTTTCTTAATTTTCTACAGAACCCTTGTGTGTCTTTCTATCCTTTAACGGCTTGTTTTACTTTCAAAGTCTCCCTTCAGAGGATTTCTAAGCCGCCCAATAATCTTAGTATAAGACGATAGGATTTCTAAGTAAAGTATGGAGTTTATTATCAAAGGGATATCAAAGTTACCTTTATTTTTATAAATATCGGTATTTTGTTAGCTTTGCCTTTACGTGTATACTAAAACTACGTGATACCCGATATGAATAAGGTTTTGTCAAAATTATTTTTTAATTCAATGCCTTATACCTAATATAATTTACAAAACCTAATTTTAATTCTGTTTTACATGTGTTAGTGTTTAAAGCTATTTTTCTCAATATTATATTATCCTACTACTATTATAAATGTGAAAGTTTGTGAAAATGGATGGATACTCTTTCACGCAAACACTATTGAATGGATATTCATGAAATTCGGTATAGTAGAGCCAGAGCTTAAACTACTACAAACTACTTACTTAACCCAGAGGTATTAACTTCTAGGTTAAGTAACTTACAGGCTACTTTATCCCGAAAAAGTGCAGTATACGCGAGATGTATTAACGCTGCTTTTATAACATATTTGGCAGTAGGTATTAAATTAATGTTGTGCAAAACTTTTTGGTAATACTGACCCTCATTATTGCATATATTACGACATATAAAATCATATTTAATCATTTATCAGTTATCACACATGGTGACAAAGCGACCCGCATTCACTTTGTTACCAAAAGGGTTAAATCTATACTTGTCTATACTACGTTAGTAATATATATGTCACCGTATAATTGTAAAAACCGTTAGATTGTAATATAACTAGTGAAATTGTAAAACGTTGATAGACTTCGGACGCGAATATTCTGCCTATAATTTATCATATTATTTTTCGTTAGATTTATAAATAAATAGGTTCTGAATCTTTCGACATATTTTTACAATCTCGTTAGTTATTTTACAATCTAACGGTTTTTACAATTTTACGTCTGTACTGAGATACAATGTCAGTTCCTGTTACCTCGTAAAACAGGAGCCACTTCAGAGAATGCACTTCCTCAGCACTCCACGAAAACGACTGATATTTTTATATGAACTAAAAGCCAGAATGAGTTTTGGCCAAGTGGATTTTAAAAATGCTTACCACTTTGGAATGGCTTCAAATGTTTTTAGTCTTAAGAATAGTGACATTTATTTCCTCTTTATGTTACTTTAAAATTTAAAACCACTACTATATTTGTTCCTCTAGATTCTATACAAATACAAATGCTTTATTTCCGAAAAATCATTGAAGGTGAGGGACATCTGGAGCATTCGCGTGTAATGTAAGTATGTAACGTTATAGATTTGTCTTTTAAGGGCGAGCGGACGGGATCATTACAAGGTGCGCATTGTGATGTTCGGTAATCCTCCCACACAGAACCTCAATTCTCGTATTTAAAGTAGACTTTCATTTTACTTTTTAGTTTTGTAAATGTAGTGATATGTTACCGTGAACGGATTTTATGACGTTTCGACCAATCAGAGCGCGTTTCACGTGGGTTTAACGTTCATAAAAACACCGTTTGGGAGTATAAGCGTATCGGGACTTGATTGTCAATGCAGGTTTTATTTAGCAGAATTGCCCCTCTGATGTAATGTTCGGATATGTAACGTTAAATGTAACGTTGTAATGACACACGAAGGCTCCAGGCCCCTTTACACAGCAGTAATGACGGAGCCCCACACTTGGCGTAGCCTGTCCTGTCCTATAGACATGTTGTCCAAATATTAAGGTTAAGAAAGCATCCCATAGATATATGACCTTTAACAGA
Source organism: Glaucopsyche alexis (assembly GCA_905404095.1). Taxonomy (NCBI): domain Eukaryota; kingdom Metazoa; phylum Arthropoda; class Insecta; order Lepidoptera; family Lycaenidae; genus Glaucopsyche; species Glaucopsyche alexis. The sequence goes on from FR990059.1 coordinate 17,377,945, forward strand.
AATGTATCAGCCGATAGTCATATTGGAAAACACCTACCTCTATGAAAAATAATGTATTATTTAATATTAGCATCGCCTTAATTTACAAAGCGGTTCGTGTTTAAACTAATTAGAATACAGAAGGAACGTAAAAAGTGTTGTTTATCTTCCCCGTGAAGTTCTAACATAGCTTGCCTGGAATTCTTAAGTTTTCATTGCTAAAACACTATTTATTACCTCAGAGTTTTAACAGAAATAACAAACGTCTGTACGTTCTTATTTATATCCAATAGGCAACTTTATTATGACGACCTCTGTGGCTCATGTCACGTTCACGCTCACGTTGTTGCTCAAGCCGGGGGTCGCGGGTTCGAATCCCGCCGAAGAGACAAAAAGATTTTCTGTGTTCCTGAGTCACGGATGTGTATTAAATATGTGTATTATAATATAACGAAAGTCTTAAATATATGTAGGTCTAGTGTAAATATAAAATTATTAAATATACTTCCCGTTTTCTGGTACCTGTAACAAAAGTTCTTCGGATACTTAGCATGGGGCCAGATTGACGTGGTGTGAAGCGTCCATAGATATTTATCAGAACAAATGGGTTCAAATTGGAGGCATGCTTAAAAAACCGTAATCTGACCAAATTAAATAGTCAATTGGTGACATGCGTCAAAAAAAGGTAATCCGACCAGACTAAAAGTCGCTGCTATTTATACTTTGCGAAGGTAAAAATAAACTTCTAGTAGGTATATTTTAACATTCCCAAGGAGGACAGGGACTTGGCAGGAACAATTATATAAAATGACCTCTCTACTAATTGCATGCTAATTTCTGTAATGGTGCCATCTACAGTGTTCATTAATTTCATAAAATGAATAGTGAAGTCTTGCACTCTTCGTGACGTCATTAAGATAGAAATTGAATAAAGTTGTTACATTAGTTACTTACATAATTAAAAATTCAATAAGAACACTTTTAATGGTTGAAATTATTGTTAATTAGCTTTTAACCGTGACTTCGTCCGCATGGAGTTCGGTTTCTATACAAAATTTTAACCCCATTTTCACCCCATTAAGGAGCGAATTTTTAAAAATCTTTTCTTAGCGGATGCCTACGTCATTACAACTATCTGTATGCCAAATTTCAGCAAAATCCGTTCGGTAGTTTCGGCTGTGCGTTAGGTGAGTCAGTCAGGTTTGCCTTTTATATATTTAGAAAATACCATAAAACATATACACATAACATGACTTTGATAAATGATGTTTGCTACTATACATATTACCTTCTGTATATTAAAATTTTAGATACCTAAGTATTTGTCTAATTTAGATTCAACTCTACTTAAATTTCGTTAGTTCCGAAGAACGAATCTCAAGAGTAATAAGGCATACTATATTATATGTCCCTTGCTATAAAGTCTTCCCTATTTTGAAGTCTCTAATTTTATTTTCACGAAGTAATAAAACCTAGGTCTCAGGGAGACGCGTCATATGTAAAATTTTTATCGTCCTGAGGACTAGGTTTAATTAAAAAATGTGAATTCAGTTCACGCGTATAGAATTGTAACCTTTAAAATATGCTATTTCATTTTTCATCATTATTTCATTATCTCCCACTATAAATCCTAAAATTCCTACTAGCACGTTATATTCTGTTATATGTGGCTGTTTCATTTGACTTTTCCTTTTTTAAGAAACTACAAGGAATCCTTATAGTTTTGCTCTGTCCGTCCTTCTGTCTTCCCGTGATAACTTCGGTAGTTATGAATATAAATAGCCGAAATTTTGGTACAGTTACAGATTTAGCTGGCATTTCTCAATTATAAGAGGGAGAAACGTAAATTTCCACGGTGATAGGTCATGTTAAATACTCTTTAGAAAACATCTTTTTAAATGAAATCGGCCAATATTTTTTGGAGCAATTTGAAAAAAAAAATAATGCCGTGTTAGGTTATATTTTTTCATCATGTTTCAAGTGCAAACTATGCAAAGATTTCAAAACTCATGATAAGCTATGACGTACATTTGACAGAACAAATCTTCATACAGTAAAAAGATACGCCATCTTGGTTTTCACCATACTTCAAATATCAAAATGGCCTCAAAAATCTCAAAAGTGGAACAATTTAACTGGATACACTTTTTGCCTCAACGTGCCTCGTCTATAATGTATGTCTATGCATCTTAGATGCTAAAGAAAGAAACCTTCATGCTTTACGTAGGTTGATTACCTACTTAATAAGAATTCCTATTTTCTTTTTTGTCTCATGCTTATTTTATTGTAATAAAAGCCTCCGCAAAGACATACTTACACCAAGTATGTTCTTGCGGAGGCGTCCCTACAAATATTATTCCGTTTCCGGATTACAATTAGTATAGAGTCAATATTGTAGAGACGTGGTCGACTTATTGCAGCCCTAGTGATAATAATGGCCGCCCTTGTTCGTGGGTTATTAGTTTTTGGAGGGAAATTACTCATGCAATAAATACTCAAACATGTTCGTATGAATTTCTCTAGAAAAAATAAGAAATAGAAAGATGTTACATAGGATCAAATACTATTGTTTGTTTACGGCCATTATAGGATTATGATAATTCAAAGTAATATTTTACAGACACATTATATTAAAAGCGAGATAAGAGTTGGAGCCTACAACATATTCTATGAATGATTGAATGAATGAATGAACACTTTATTGGGCACCAAAAAGTAAAATCAAATAATAAGTTACTAAAATTAGACACAAAAGGTGGTCTTATCGCTACAAGCGATTTCTACCAGACGACCTTGTTAAATTTGGAAAAAGATTTGTAAGTAACTTGTTACAAAGGTAGGTTACTTACAACAAACGTTCAGGGAAATCTAATATATAAAATTTCCATGTCACAATGTTAGTTACCGTACTCCTCCGAAACGGCTTTACCGATTTTTACCAAATTTTATATGCGTATTCAGTAGGTCTGAGAATCGGCTACTATCTATTTTCCACACCCCTAAGTCCCCACTTAGGGGTGTGGAAAATAGAATAGATTCACCCTTAATTATTTTTTTTTAATTTTTGGACGAATTTTTTTTGTTTTTATTTTTTTATAATGTGGCATTAAAATACATACAACCCTAATCATCACCAACCCCTATTTTTTTATAGCCATTTTAGTAATTTAATCATTTTTCATCCCGCTCGATAACTGATCAATTATAGTGTTTTTAACTTTTTATAAGGCAAAACAACGTTTTCCGGGTCAGCTAGTAATACCATAAAAATGAAAAAAAAAAAGATAATATTATTATCTATTGACGCTTAATCTTACCTGATAATATACAAAATAAAAATAAAGTTACTAGTACTCAAAATTGACATCAATACTAGTCGCAAGTTTAAATACATGCCATATAGTAAAGAGGAAAAGTTTGTTTGTTTGTTTATTTGTTTGTTTGTTTGCATTGAATAGGCTCCGAAACTAATTGATCGATTTTGATTAAATTTCGCACAGATGCAGAGTAGGCCACGAGGAATGACATAGGCAACTTTTTATCGCGGAAACATGTACGGTTTCTGCGAAATTAACTTTTTCACGCACGAAGTCGCGGGCAACATCTAGTACTAAATAAACTTAACATAAAATAATAAAATAACTGATAGATGGGTATAATTATATTGTTTATATTGTAGGTAATAATATGTCGTAGAACAATTAGAAAATTAGGATCTTTGCGAAAATCCTAGGATTATTGCAAAGAGCTAGATTATTAGGTTCTGATATAAAATTTCGCCATCTTTCTAACAATTTTCAGGATCTTCACAAAAAAAAAACCCGACTGTACTAGGATAATTTTAGCGAAAAATCTCTGACGCCTTATATTATTGGCTGTCTGAAGTCTATATAGAACTATACCTTGCTAATTTTTGACCAATCTGAATACATATGCTTTAAACGCACTTTTTGCAACGGCCAATCAGTACTCAAATTTCGCATATTCCGTAATGGTCTAAGATACGAACTAAGGTCGACCTTCACTGATGTGTTAACCAGATGAAAGTAATATTTTATCAAATTAAATAGGTTTCTGAACGTAATTTAATTAGGCAACCCCTTAAAAAATGGTCAAGACTATAATTAATTCAAAGTTTTTTTTTAAATAAATACAACGTGAGACATATATGGTATATCCATCCGAAACCCAGTGATACCCATTAAACTGAACAACTTTCTCCAAGGAACACAAGGTTGAAATATGAAAAAAAAATTGGATCTCCCATACTAAGTTTATTTGCTGACCGTGCGGTTTGTATGGGAGGTCCAATTTTTTTTTTATATTTCGACCTATGTTCCTTGGAGAAAGTTTCATGGGTATTATCACTGGGTTTCTGATTGATACACTAACATGTAACACGTTTTTATTATTATGAACTACTGCTACTATTTATTAGTCAGCGATCTGTCGGTCAGTCATCAGTGACGTCACTATATTTAAGTTGTACCTCGTGCCCCAAACAATAGGCAAGCGGACAGATTTTTTTTATTGCATTAATAAATAGAACTCTTAAATATGAGTAACTTCTCAGAAGAAACCGTATATCAAAAGTCAATATTTTCAAAGGTATAGCGATTTGTATACAAAATTTCGCGAGTCTATATACCAAAAAAATTTTTTTTTTTGCGAAATTGGTCAACAAAACCTACATCATTAGTTTACTCACATCATATACAAAAACATTCATTATGGTAAGTAAGTCCGATATTTGTGCGTTTAAGTCAAAGATTTCAACTCAAGATAGGCTATCACGTACATTTAGCCGAAAAAATTTTCATACAAGAAAAAATTACGCCATCTATGTAAAATCAACGGAACTTTGATGTTCCTTTGATTTTACGATTTTACCATTCCGATGGAACAGTCGCTAGTCGTATGATATAACTTTGTAAGGGCGTACAACGCATACATTTTTTTTAAATACATATCTTGACTAAAGAAATGTTAATAAAATTGTCCGGCGTATTTAATATAAGTTTAGCTCGCATTAATACTGGAATTACTAAAATATTAGCAACAATAAATCAATAAGGCTTACAAACAAATATAAATTTTACAGGTACGTAATGTAATTTAAATATTTCATATTTCTTATTACATTACTCTCATTATCATAAAGCATAGACGAGGCGTGTTGAGGCAAAAAGTGTCCACACTTAAACTGCCCCACTTTTGGGGTTTTTTGGGGCAGTCGAGGTTTCATATTTTGTCATCTTGACATTTCGACATTTGCTTACCGCAGATTTTTCAGTCCACATTTATTTGAATAAATCTTCTGAAATCAAGATGGCGTAACTTTTTCTTATACCTACATTATTTGTCAAATGTATGCCAAAGATCAGGAACGCACTTTTAACTCCTCTGGTGATTAGTACCCATAGATGACGATAATTACATACTAGAATATTATACAGATATTATATCGGTGTAATAGATTAGTGCAATGGCTATTATGGTGTAATGTGTATGGATACTAGATATTTTAACCTAAGCAAGATATTTTAAAGGATTTTACAAGAAAACCAATTTTTTTCTTCTATACGGCGTATGGACCTAGACCAGACAACAAATTTGTTTTTACACATGTGCCGTAGCTCCAGCGGCGCCACAGAAGGGGCGGAGCCGTAGGAGCTGTGACGTTTCACAGCCAGCGCTGCAGCAAAAATTACATACAAATCCTAGCGCAACAGCACTTAATATTCCTTTATTACCTAGATAAATAAAACAAGACTCATTAAAAACAAAACTAATTATATTAAGTACCATAAAAAGAATATTGAATTATAATTTATAAAAACTTATACATATTCTAATTCAGTTTGAAAATAATAATCTACACTAATATTATTATAAAGAGGAAAACTTTGTTTGTTTGTTTGTTTGTAATGAATAGGCTCAAAAAGTACTGGACCGATTTCAAAAATTTTTGCACCTTTCGAAAGCTACATTATCCACGAGGAACATAGGCTAAATTTTATTTTGGAAAAAATAGGGTTCCGTAAGATATTTGGGTTTTTCGGACACAAGGTGTAAAAATCAACCAGAAAAGTTACTTATTTTGCGTACGCTGCCTATACTATAAAAGATAGAACCATAAAATGTTCTAATTAATTGTAGATCTTATAAATATCTACAAAAAAGTCCGTGACACACTATACCTATCTATGTCAAGTGAGGCATAACAACCATTTTTTTATTTAGAAATCTTGAATTTTTTTTTGGACTATATTTAAACGCATTTATTTTACTCATGCTATTAATCCTTATCAAAATAAATTATTTCATCACTAAGTACAGTTTATGTAGATAATATTTGGTCTTTGAATTATTCAAATTGGATGTTTGGTTTTGAAGTTATGGCGAAATTAAAATATTACGATTTCTGCTGCACGGCCCGTTGCGAAGTGGGTGTCACCAAGGCGCGAGTGGGAGGGGAGTTTAGATCTATGAGTAACTTTTTTGTTAGGCTCATTTCGTTGTTCTCGAATAAGGCGAGTCTAAATCTCTTTGCGCTCTGGATTATTGGGAAATCTGTAATTTAAATACTATAAATTTCTGCGATGTTTACAACAAATGTTCACTAAATTAGACAAAAGAAAAAATAATAAACTAAGTATGCCAAAGTACTCTATTTTGTGTAACTATTATACACTGTTTCTCTTGAAACGGATTAAAAAATCACTCGGTATAAAGGTGCTTCCAGTAACATAGTAATATTTCAGAAATATTACTTTTTTTTCTCCAAAAGTGCATAATGTTAAATCGGCTGGCCTCTGAACATTGTAGGTGGTTGTTTAGGAGTAGAATAGACAGTAGGTGCAGGTTATAGGTGATCTACATCTAGTAGATGTAGCTTGTAGGTTTTTAGTGGGGTAACTACTGTTACTACCAACCTATCACCTACCAACTATAGGTATGTAGTAGGTCTAGATGTAGGTTGTAGGTGTAGGGTATGACTTATGGGTGTAGCAACCTACGCTTACAACCTTCAAGTGTAGTTCTCCCGTAGAAAGAAAATTCTCCCGAGCATTTTTTATTCAATTCAATAATTCACAGAACAACGTCTGTCAGGCCAGATAGTAAATAATATTTTTAAATATAATATGTAAAAATCAAATAAATAGTAAGCCTTAGTTTCATTTTATTTAAATTAATCAAAAATGTGAATACTGACGGGTAAGGTTAGGTTTGGTTAGGTACTGAAATAAAAAAAAACTGAATCTCTTATTTCTGTAATTTACAATAATAAAAATGACGTCCCTACAAAGTTACCTTTTCACTGTTGCGCATACAATAACCAGTGTTATATTTCATAGTTGGCCGCCATTTTTTGAATATTTATTTAAAATTCCATAAGTATTTTAATTGTAACAAAAAATATTGTGATAATTACCTGTGATAAGATATCCCGTCTATCTTTTTTACACGTTTGTCATAGTTTTTACAGCCTTTAATTACGCAACTACTCGGCATTTTATGAATTATATGCGGACTGGATAAACTGCATATAAAGCAAACGTAGAAATGGTAAGATCACAAGTGCTAAACCTCAAATGTCAAAATGGCCCCAAAATTTAAAAATTGGGGCCATTTTTTTGGAGACACTTTTTGCCTCAACATGCCTCGTCTATAATATACGTCTATGGTTTAAGTTCACTAAAACGCACAAATATCGGAGATATTTACAAATATATTCCTGCGGCCATATACTTCATATACTACTTCATACCTACTACTTCATATACAAGTGACGTCATTTTTAGGTCGACTTTAGTATGGAGCGTTTTTAGGAGGCTCGCGAAAATTTTTATACAAATCGCTGTACCTTTGAAAATATTGACTTTTGATATACCGTTTCTTCTGAGAAGTTACTCATATTTAAGAGTACTATTTATGCAATAAAAAAAATGTCCGATTGCCTATTATGAATAGGGCCACTAACAGAGTTATAAAAGCAGAAAACTAAAACACAAATAGCCCTCGGAGGGCTAAATTCCCTGTAATTATTCACACTCGTCTAATCTAATATACGACCCTCAAAATTGCTCAGCACACGTCATCGTTAAATATTTATATTACTCTTGTATGTGTCTTATTATGCTTACATCCTTCTCATAATGTTCCAAACATTTTGTCTAGCTAACTTGTTGAATAAATAATCAGTATTGTAATTAACGAAATTATTTGTGAACGTATGTAAAGGTTAAATGAATGTTTCGCATGATGGTCCTCACAATTTGTTGGTATTATAATAATGTGGTGTCTTCTTCTGTTGCGTATTCTTTGAAAATATTAACATGACCAATTTCAGAAGTAAGGTAAGCTACTTAACATTAAAATTCCTTCGACTGTGCCATTTTAGATTTACACAAGATTATAAAAATGAAATAATTATATTTTCGCTCGATTTACTACAACACAAGAGCGGGCACATTCTTATTGAGCTCTCATGAGGGAATCATGGACCGAAATGCCTTAATGTTCCCGATTTTTCTGAAGCTAGCATAGCATTACAATCGAAACGTATTTTTTAAACCGTGAGGTTAGAAATTATACACACTATTGCCTTAGGTACAATAGGAGGCCACAAGCCAGAGACCGTACAGTAAATCGTAATAGGTTTTGCCTAGGCACGAAATGTAGTAAATTCTATATGGACACTATCATTGTATATTGACTTTAGAAAAATGTATGATAACCTTAAACTTTAAACGAGAAAATCTTGTAAATTTTATATTGAGAATCTCGGAAACGGCTTCCAGTATTTCCATGAAATTTGTATGTAGGTGGTTTTGGGGAAGAAAAATTCTAGCTCGGTCTTATTCTCTGGGATATCGCGTATTGTTAATGTTACAATTGTTTTTTCTTTCATCGTGTAATTCGCTAAGCAATGTCAAATACGCGTGGCTCAGGTTATGGCAAATTGGTCGCGGGTTCGAATCCCTGTCAGACGATTTTTTTTTCTATTTTTTTTTTAATTTCTTTCGTTCTACTATAACTCTGAATAAAACTCTGTCTTCACGGTTGCTACTGTGGGTATACCCTGATTGTGCCAAACCTTAGTATTCATAATTCCAACATAAAACCTAATTTTATCTATAATAACGTAGCTTGTAACATCCTTCGATATAAATATTTCGTGGAAATATCTTCGGGATCATCATAAAGTTATATTTTTGAGAATAAAGGGCGACAGGTTTCCCTAATAAGATACATGTTGAAAATAATGACACACTCGTTCGTTTGTGTCTTAGTGCGGTCATGGAAAATGCTGATAAAATGCTTCGGAACGAATGCACCTGCTCCATTACACCACAGCCTTATCGAAAACCGACGTATTACTTGCATCGTGTTTCGCTGAGCGACTGAGGTTAATGAAAGCCCAAGTGGTTACGGTTTAGAAGACCGGAATTTTCAAACACCAGAGCAATTATACGTAACCCACATATTATAATATCTGTAGAGTTGCGGGTGTTTCTGGCGATTTCCATTACACTATCCGTCTGCTCATTTATCCACAATGCCTAGAAAAAAATGGCAGTCATAACCGCTAATTATTTAATTAGATATTATAGCAATTATTTCTTTTCCCGATTCGGCACAATAAATGTACGTGACGTGGCCCGGCGCTATATTTTAAAAATAGCGATTCAAATGGAAAAATTGCTATAATTTCGAAAGTTTTAATGGGGTAAAAAATGTGAGGCTGGCTACAAGTAACAGATTATTGAAAGTTAATTGAGACCGTTATATTGAGACCAGTTGTTAAAAGGACAAAAATGTCATTAAATTTTCACTAACTGGTTACCTGTAAAGTTTTGAAGATTTACATTTTTGTTCAGTAGTAGATAAACTCCACACTGCATCTGGGAGCACGGTAGTGCCCCGCCAAGACGAGCTAAGCGAAGCGCAAGGGCACTACCAGACTACCTTTTCTCGAAGCGTTTCGTCGATATTTTGAACCCTCATAACTTGGGTTTGGATTATACCAGATACACAAAATTTTCAGGATATGTTCCCAGTAGCGGACTAATGAAACATGTAAAGTTTTAATTATATAGGTCTAATAATTTAGATTTTATTTATATCTAAAAACCCCTGATTTCGTCACTGACTCACTGATAATCAACAAAATTATAGGATACTTCCGGATGTCATAGAAAGCTGAAATTTGGTATGTAAGCTAGTTTTAGCACATAACCAACATAAAAATTGACAAACTTGGAACATTTATCCTCCAACCCCTTAAACTAGGGGATGAAAATGTTTAAGAGACTTACCTATGTAAATGTTTACTCTAGAGGTCTGAAAATTGTTTTTCAAAAAGAAGTGAAATCCCACCAAAAACATTTTCATGTAAAGTGATGCCAAGACGATACCATATAACTCACACTGTCAAAAAGCTATTAGATCTTATGCGAAACCAAGCTTCTGATTCTACCAGACTCCTAACTCTACACACCTTAACTCTACAAGCCTAACTCCACAAACTCTATACTTTAGTCAAATTATGTGGCTTGGCCATTTCGTTCGTACAAGAATAGTATAACAGAAAAACAGTCCGTAAATTTTTTACCTTACGCCTAAGCGAATGTATCGAAATGGCCAGGCCACATAATTTGACTAAAGTATAGATTTTGTGGAGTTAGGCTTGTAGAGTTAAGGTGTGTAGAGTTAGGAGTCTGGTAGAATCAGAAGCTTGGTTTCGCATAAGATCTAATAGCTTTTTGACAGTGTGAGTTATATGGTATCGTCTTGGCATCACTTTACATGAAAATGTTTTTGGTGGGATCCTTTAAGTCACCCACCAATAAGAAATAATCATTAGTAAAATACATATTTAAATCAGATACATATTCATAAAATTTAAGTAAAGATGATTCATGATGCTGATTCTAGGGGAAATAACAACTAAACAATCTCAGACAGCAATATACAGTACAATATTAACTTTAGTGGGGTTAGCATCTGGAAAATCAGGTACCAGTGCTGTCGTATATCTGCAGTTAGGTTAGAACTTCTTCGAACCGCTATCAGTGTACCGCCGCCCCTCGTCAACCCAAAACGCTCATAATAACGGTCATTACGATACACAAGATACCTAGGAATTAGGATCGAATAACTCGCTGTCCAATATACCGGGCATTAACCACGTTTCAGTCAAACAAACTTATATTGCTATACAACTGATTTGTTTTAGATCTCAAACAATTTTGGTAATATATGAAGGGTAAAGGAAAAGAAAGGGCTAATTGAGAAAAAGGTATTGAAAGGTTTCAGACTATATTTTACTGAGTTTCATAGTTGATTTTGCTATGCTCATATAACAGGAAACCAACCCCTTTTAGTTTGTTTTGAACAAGTCATATTAAAGACTCGTTCAAAGCTATCAACTACCATTGTTGGTTTGATTTGGACAAATATATCGATGATCCCCTTTTTCCTGTACCCTTCATATGCTAGTATTCATAATCCCTTAGTATTACAATAATTACCTTAGTAGTAAATGCGTGATGATTTTTTATAATATAAATGCAAAAACTGAACCTGCAAAACCGCGATAACAAATAGGAGACGTGTGAAAATACAAAGTTGCACTTTAGAAAAAACTGAATTAGTAGAACTGATTGCTGCCATAAACAAATATTATAATTAATTAGAGTAACAATATAGTATTTATAGTACTCTATATATTTCTTAGGTAGATCTGAATTCAAATAATATATTTCATAAACAAAATATAATAAAATTTTAACAAGTACGATGTGTTTAAATTATTTTATGTTGATTTGACTTTAAAAAATATAGTTTTCCAAAAATAACATCAAGCATGTATTAATAGATAATTTTCCTCAAAGCGACTTACTCAAAATAATCACGGGAAACTATCTTGTATTTCAGGATTTTAGAGGGTTAATTCTGCTGAATAAAACCTGCATTAATACAATTATAATCAATCCCTGATACGCTGAAACTGCCAAACGGTATTCTTGTATATGTTTAACTAACGTCACAACCACAAAATAAGTTTATGATAACAATAGTAGCTTCACTAACGTCCGAAATTAATAACTTAACTAAAATCTTAGATTGATCTTAAATTCTCAAACAAAAATTGAGGTAAATTGACTGAAGTTAATGCTGTCGTTGAAATGTATTGAAATCTTGATCTGTAGCTTAAATAAGATTGATTATTAATTTCAGGCGTTATAATACAATCAAAGTAAAATGAAACTCTACTAGAATTAAATACGAGAATTGAGGTTCAGGCTTACAGATTTACAATTTTATACAATTTGCTTGTAATAGTAGCCCCGCCAAAAATACAAGATTAATATTAGGTATTATAAAAACTAAATTCATGGTAAGTTCAACTTACCTAAATATTTGTCTTTTTCTTTGAAAAACGAAAATTGAGCTAGTTCAGTTTGATGTTCATTTAATATTTAAATATATTTTGCGCATCAGAGCATTCAAAAACGACGTCCCTTTTTAACCGACTTCCAAAAAAAGGAGGCGGTTATACGTTCGGCTGTATATATATATATATATATTTTTTTTTTGTATGTTCGCGGCTAGCTCCGCCGTCTGTTGACCGATTTTCAAAATTCTTCTTTTGATGTAAAAGGTATAATCTGAAGTTAGTCCCATTTTCAGAAAATTGGTGACCTGATGATGGGATCCACGAGGAAACGAAGGAACTCCTCAAAATTTATATGGACACATATGGTGATTTCGACTTTTTCTGAAGTAGTCCAAGCATATGCTACCAAAAAGTAAGATTTTACTCCAAGGTATACCCTGGATCCAAAAGTACAGAACAGAACTCCTGACTCCTTATAGATACATGTTTGGGGATTTTGGCGTTGTTTAAAGAACTGCAAGCATATGCCACTTTGTCAATTTGAGTAATCATCATCATCACCACCACTATCACAGCATACATCATCACATTATGATGATAAAGAAGGTACTTCTCATAGTATTTTACACTAACACGGAGATCTTTGAACTTTACTCTGCCGTTTATGGACCTATTTGCAAAATTATTTTGTTGTTGTAAAGGGTTTAATTCGAAATTGGTCCCTTAGTCACTAAAGTGGAAACGTGATGATGCGATCCATGAGGAATCGAGGGAACTCCTCAAAATTTATATCGACACGTATAGTGATTTTGACTTTTACTGAAGTAACACAAGCATATGCTACCAAAGAATAAGACGTTGTACCAAGGTATACCCTGAATCCAAAAGCACTGAACAGAACTCCTCAGTCTTTAAAGATATGCGTTAGGAAATTTCGGAATTGTTTAAAGAACTGCAAGCATATGCCACTTTGTAACTTACAGTAATCATCATCATCATCTTAATAACAATCCCTAATGGAAGCTTGGCGCGTATTCAGTTATACATTCGATCAATATTTTAGACGTTTTTAAGATGTATTAATAATAACTTAACAAGATATATCACTAAAAAGGGTGAAATTATTATTTTTAAATAAAAAATTAAACCGACTTCCAAAGTAAAAATACACAAAAAAGTGTGAAATAAAACTTATTTTATAAATAATTCCCCTTTTAAATTTGTCTATTTCTCTACTTAATCTTGTTAATTTTGAAGTCGGTACCAGCAAATATGAACGTGAGTTCTATAAAATATTGTAGGATATCGTTTGGGCTGGTAGCGACTTCAAAATTAACAAGATTAAGTACAGAAATAGACAAATTTAAAAGGGGAATTATTTATAAAATAAGTTTTATTTCACACTTTTTTGTGTATTTTTATTTAAATACGCTTAAGGAATTATAGAAAACTTTCCAATTGTATTTTAAAGCCTTTTTAAAATGTATATTTTCAAAATTATTCAGAGCTCAAAGCGTATAAAAGTTTTGAGTGCATTTGCGTATTTAAGTTTGTCATAAAACTTACATAAGCCAGATTATAAAATTGTATATTCTTACCACTATGACTTCATTCTTTAATACCTTCTAAGTTCTACTTTTAAAGCATCTTTTCGTTTTATAAGCACTAGTGTTATCTATATAATAATAGCTCCTCACACCGATTTCGATGACGGTGGCCGGTTTCATTGAAACCAGGTTAGCTATGCTAGAGTTGTTTTATAGTGTCTAAGTATATGCGCAGTACATAAGAGCACTCTCTCTTCCTTTACTCTCGAATCCAATGGCACGAACGGACGCGCTCCATGGCCCGTTGACAGACCCCGAGCTTAGATTTTTGCACCGTGCACCGTAGGTTAGGACAGGCAGAATACACATGTCCACGAGTTTTCGTTTTCAACAGACGGGTAGATTTCCTAGTAATGGATGTTTCATAGACCAAAAGCTTATCCATGCTTTTTCTATTCTCATGTCTACCTCTTTATCTTATCTGTTCTTTAAAAATGTTATCTGGCCTTAATAAACCTACTCGTCGACATAGTGTATCTTATGCCCATACAACCCTACGTGCTATTAGTCATGATTAGGCATAGGTGGTAGGCATCATGTAGGACAATTCTATAAGCGTTATTACATAACCTATATGAAAATAAAATTTTTTGAGTTTTTTTGAGTTTTTTTTTATTTTATTTTAGTTTTTGACTTCACTTGGAGTCCTGCCTCAAGGCTAGCCGTGCTAAGGTCTTCAAGCGTCGACTGTAAGTTCGTGGCTGATGTGGCAAAGAGAACAATGTCATCGGAAAAACTACTATTAGGATACTTGCAAAAATAATTTGGTGTAGCTAATAATAATAAAGTCATAGTAACTTTGTATCGCAATGCTCAATGAAACGCGAGACCTTTGACAGACATTGGTCAAAGCTAACCTTTCCTTTTAGTTAAGTTTTTATTTAGTTAAGCCTTAGTTCACTCAAAATATAACCTCTGATCTTAGGATCAGGAGTCAGGGTAGGTACTTGTAGTTACAATCAGTATTATTTATTTTAGAACTAATAATACTTATTCATTTTAAATCATACATTTATATTAAAATATATCTAAAAGTAGAGCAGGTACTTGTTTATTTTAGTTACTTTTTTTTAAGCCGTTTGTTTTTAAGCCGATTTAATATTTTATATCATTTTGAAGCCACAATATTTTTACAAAATCATTACTACAGTCATATAAAAAATTCCGCTTATTGCGAATTTATGTAATAAACACATATTTTATTGAATCATTTACGAGGTCGTTAAGTTGGCAAATCTTTTTACGGCTACTAAAATTAGGAACTGGCTAAGAATAGTACCCAGTACCTACTGTCAGCCGTTTTATGTGGATTCAGGTCATTTAGAGTTTAATCTGATCTAAATGTTTTCTTAAGTAAGCCATACACGCTACGGTCTATCGGAGTGGTTACTACAGGGCCTCTAGTCAAGATGCATTCGATAATTTCGACGGCGAAGTTCGGAAACAAAATGTATGGGATTTAACAAAAGTCTTCGTTGATTACATTTGGACTTTTGGTGTTTCTACTTTTACCCGACTATGGCGAAGCCAAAAGGGTAATGATTTTGGCAGTCTCTGTGTGTTTGTATGTTCTACCGTAGTGCCTCAACTACTGGTCGGATTTTAATAAATGAGGTGTCACCGTGTCAATAGATTCGTAACAATAGCCCAAGTAACAAGGCTATAATTTACATTGGGTTATAGTTTTTTATAACAATTGTAACTACAATGATATAAGATATTACAACTGTGTATAATATAGATATCATTGTTTCCATAGAATATAGTTGCTTCCAGATTATTATAACCTTCGCCTGTACAAATTAACAGAAGTTCGGTAGGTAGTCCTTTTGCTTGGGGGTACAAAATACTGTCTACAGATACAATCCACAAGTACACATGCAACTGACAAGGGTAAAAGATAAGGCTCGATTACACTAGCCAGACATTCAGAGCGTGACATTTTATATGTCATATTTATCGAATCCAGCACCGGTAATAATGGTCTACATTTGCCTACAAGTCCGCTTCAAGGCCTTGGATTTGCAGGCTGGGTGTATGACGCTTTAGAATATTAAGAAGCTTTGCTAACAGCCCACTTTCAAATAAGTTTCACTTAGGCCTTTTCATTCGTTAATGGATGATTTATACAGTATTCTCCGAGCGAAGTAATCACTCTTGAAATATTATTATTGTAGTGCCTGGGACAGTTGGTTTTTAAATGTCGTATGGTTGCCCAAGCACATACGGCATTCTCACAACATAGGCAGCCTAGTCCAGAGGAATGACTGGTCAATACGTCTGGGGCAACCATGTGCAGGTTTCCTCACGATGTTTTCCTTCACCGTTAGAGCGTCCGTATAATGTACTTGAGATCTGAAAAAGTCTCATTGGTACACGCCACAACCTGGGATTCGAACCTGCACTCTCTCGAGTGCGAACCAAACGGTCTACCCACTAAGCCATGGAGCTCCATCAATCAGTTTCACTAAAGTATAATATAATATATTAAGAGACTTAATCTAAACCTTCCTCTTGAATCACTCTGTATATTTGTGCTAAACTGCATAAAATATGTTGTGTAGTTTAAAATATTACTGGAGATATATTACGCATCTTATACTATAAACGAGACATATTGTATAATATCGTATATAAATAATCTGTTTCTCAAAAACGGTATATATAATTTTTTCTTTGATCAAAAGTTCGGAATGTGGTGCGTTTGAATCACGGTCATGATAAATATTTTTGTAATTCTTTTTTTTTATTTATTAGAACTCCGAGCTTTGTTTTACACTATTATGTTAGATAGTTTTTCATTATTCCAACGTAGTTTCAAGGAATACCAAGTATTTTAAAGGTAAAACTTTCAAACACGTCGTCGTCGACGAAATACTTGTTGAATAAATGTTTCAAATGAAATCTATTATTTATAGAGAAAGGTGAGGATATATTTTGTATGTGTTGCGAATAACAAATTCGCTGTACATTGACGTATTGGAAACAGTATTACTATTGACGCATTTATCAAGATGAAACTATCTGATGAATGTTTAGCTTCTCACAAAAAACAAATACCTATAAATAAACGAGAATAAGAACCAAAGAGAAATATTCTAATAGTGGGATTAGAAATAAAACACTTTAATAGACAAATCTAGTATAAACTAGAGGTTCGCCCATAGTAATTCATTTAATTCTGAAGTTTGAACTTTATAAAAGTTCTTTAAAAAAATTATATGACGGATTTACAAACGTCGTCACAATTTTTTTTTCTATCAAACGCACGGTAGTGTGTGTTAATAATCGGAGGTAGTGTGTATTGTTGTTATTTTAACTATTAATTTTTATGTATTCTTCAACATTATGTTAAAATGTATTAGCTTTCTTCGCACCTTCCTACACATACACTTTTAGTGTGCCAAATTTTATACTCCTCCGTTCGCACAATTTTCGTAAAACATTTATTTGCTTTGCGTATTAACATAATTGATTCCAAAAAGAACTATTCTCATAGTGAGACCAGAAATAAAACACTTTACTAGTCGAAACTAGTATAAATTTCAAAAATATATATTACCTACTTCTAAATACTGCTTAACGATTTGTAATATTTTTATTTTATGCCAAAAATGTTCCTAAAATTTGGACTAAATTGAGCAGTTTTTATATGTTTTGAAAGTAGGTACATAAATACTTAAAAAATCATTTGAAATGAAATTTAAGCAAAGGTAGGAGTTTTATGAAAGCTTTAACGATTACTCCACTTCTCTACTAAAATCAGCGTTGCCGATTTGTGGGGAATTCCCCAAACTGCGGGGAATTTCAAGTCGATTGGGGATTTATTGGGGATTGGCACTATGTGGGGAAAATGTGGGGATTTTAACATTTCGACATCTTATTCTCATCGGTAAATATTTCATCATTCATTATCGACACGATATCGACCTTTTTTAAAATCATTATGTATGGCATATCTCTAGTTTCAGACTACTAGTAGACTGATATTTGTTTATGATCAGGGGATTCCCTTTTTCCCTTTCTTTAACAGATACTGTTGTGTCATTTATGGCTGTAAGAGAAGGAATAAAAAACCGGGCGGCAGCGTCAAGTTCTACCCTTCAAACAAAATGCTTTCCACAAAAATATGGAAAAGAATATGAAAGATATCAATATTATTTAAATAATCTATATATATACCTATATAAAAATGATTCCCCATTTCCATTGGTCACGGCATCACGTGTGAACGGCTTGACCAATTTACCTAATTCTTTTTTTTTTATTGATTTTGTTTCAGGAGAAGGTTCTTATGCAAGAAAAACTAAGAAAGTAGCGTGGAACGATAGAATTAAAGAAAACTTATTGATCATATTAACTGTTTGTTTGAGTCTTTATTTTTATTAATTACTTATACTAATGCGAATTATACTCAGCTAGTAGAATATTGTTTCATTTTTTAAAAAACCTATGTGGGGAATTTGTGGGGAATCAGCGGATTTTTGTCCCCAAATTGGGGAATTCGATCCCGATTTTTGGGGAAATACATAAATTAGCATTGGCAACCCTGACTAAAATGTAAAAATTTAAAATAAACAAGTTACGCACATATTTAACTCCAACAGCTGTTATTTGCATAGATACCTCTTTAGCTATTTCATTTATATATTATTTGAGTAAGTTTAATAAATAATTTAATAATATTTTTATCGTTACATATTAAAGCAGGATTATGATCCTTAGCATATTATAACAAACATAATATAACAGCAGGGTGTGAAGTGTAGTAAGTGGAAATTAGCATAAATTATGGTTTATTCATTTTGAGCCTTATGGCCTTTGTTAAGCAGTTTCAGAGAATTTACAATCGTATTAATAGGTAACTAGTGGTTAATATCGTAAAGCTCTGCATAAAACACAAAATTAATATAGCATAAAATTGTGTGACAGGTTACAATTAGTAGAGCGATTATTGTTTTTCTGTTTTTTTCATTCTCTTTTTTCTTCTGAAAATTCCTATAGATATAAGCTAATGATATAATTGCCTATCTACATACATAAAGCATTTACCTTCTTTGATGTCTTCATATAATAATATGTAACCTTGTACGGTTGATAATTTTCTACACATTAATTATCTTCAAATAACTTTGGCCTAATGTCGTATAATATAATTATACAATCACCATTAATCATTATATTCGTAAATTAAATCAGAGCACACACAAAACAAATAACAGAGAGTTGATTCAATACAAAATTAAACAATGTGTAACTTTTACCGAGTTGTCGACATTTCGCCTTCTCGAGTTTTCGTTTTCTCGGATGTTCTATTCATAATAATCTTACATCTCGAAGTTTTCTATGACATTGTTTTGAGACGTCACGGGATTCAATCGGTAGATCTCCAAATTTAATAATTTCTTTCACACAAAGTAGATAATATTTCCTGTGTAAAGCAATTTCAATCGCTATATACTGTAATTTAGTTGGAATTTTTGTTGTCAAGCTAAGAAGAAAACTCCAACGAAAAGTATTAAGGAAGAGATTTTTGTCTCTTACTCAAAAATTACTTATTATTTGTACCTTTACCTATAGACTAGAGAGCTCCGTGGCCTAGTGGGTAGACCGTTTGGTTCGCACTCGAGAGAGTGCAGGTTCGAATCCCAGGTTGTGGCGTGTACCAGTGAGACTTTTTCAGATCTCAAGTACATTATACGGACGCTCTAATGGTGAAGGAAAAACGTCGTGAGGAAGCCCGCACATGGTTGGCCCCAGACGTATTGATCAGTTCATTCCTCTGGACTAGGCTGACTATGTTGTGAGAATGCCATATGTGCTTGGGCAACCATACGAAATTTAAAAACCGACAGTCCCAGCCACCTCAATATTTCAAGAGTGGTTAATTCGCTCTACTTTCGAGAATACTGTATAAATCATTCATGATCGGATAAAATGGCCTAAGTTTTTATCCATAGAGTATCTTGTTCTCTTTGACAATATCCAATAATTATTCATACGAGTTAAGCTGACCATACAAGTAAGGGATTAGCTGACAGTATGGCCTGCACAGTTATACCTTTCAGGTAATCTTGAACTGATACTGTATAGAAACCTGCACGGTTGTGCAACATACACACTCCTGATTTACCTGTAAAGGTGTTTACCCTGTAAAGGTAAGCCTGTTAAGTATATCGTTACCGTTTATTACCTACTAGCATTATAGGTTCAATCAGTTTAGGTAATGTTAAATATTTGTAAAATTTTCAAAGTATTACGACGGCAATATCGTCATTTCGATCGTCATTTCGCTCTTATAACAAAATTTCAGATTAAAATGATACCGTACTCATTTAATTTTAAACAGTACCCTATAAAGCGTGAATTTTGTTAAAATAATTCATAAAATACATTAAAATAATGATTCAATTTATTATTTTGAGCTTGGGCGAGAATGAAACAATTTCTTAAAGTACCTGACTTAAGCGTGAATATTATTTACAATAGAGTTATCAGCCCTGAGGTTTTCATGAAGAACTGACAATGAAAAGAGAGATACGATCAGGGCCTTTAGTCAAGATGCGTTCGATAATTTCGACGGCGAAGTTCGAAATCAAAAATATATGGGATTTGACATAATAATTCATCGCTAAGAGATATAGAGTCCGCGCCACCACTGAAGCAAAGAATATATTATATTACTAACGAAACTGAAGTCCGATAGACGCGGCGCTGCGATCGCGCGACAAGATGTTGTCAGCGTTTATTTATGGGCAGAAGAATACCTTGATTCTGCTGTTTTGCTTCACAAAACTCCTTTACCTTTTTATAATTTTTCGGACAACACTTTTCACAGCCTCAGGCATTGTAATAACAATTTAACAAATTTAGTTCCACTAATTGCCGTCGGACTTCTTTGGTGGCGCGGACTCTATGTACACAACAGGGCTTTGCATCAAGGGGTGGTCGACTTTGTATGAATGACCTTGGACCAAAAAGGGGGCAGTTCGGTGCGACAAGAATGGTTATATTTCAATATATCGCTCTCTGTCTTACATGGTTAATATTACATAAAAGTTACTTAAAAACCACAACAGATGGCGCACAACAGACACTATGCCGCTTCTAGATCGCGCTATCGAAAACACTAGACGTATGTATTTAAGGGCTCACGAACATTTTGTTACGTATAGTTATGATTTGTGCGTGGAGGTGGTCGCTCGGTTTTGTTGGAATGCAAAATTTAGCTCTAAAGAGAAATTTAACGTTAACTTAAACTTTAATTACGTATCTTCAATTTCCCGCCATATTCATATAATCAAATATTTAGTCCTCCTTTGTTGGAAGGCGGTTAAAAGTTTGAGGGGGCAGCTCACTAGAGGCGCTATTTTGGTCCCAATTTTTTTGTATGAAGTCGACCTTCTTCTCCGCGAGTAATAGTGTTCTGTGCTTTGCATAGATATATAATATTAAAAAGAGGGGGCTTTGAGCATCTTTGCAACAGAGTATTGGAAGTTTGACGTGTCTGTATCTGTGTCTGTCCATGACATATTAAAGCTTCTGACTCTACACGTCCAACCTGTGTTGCTCGGCCTTTTCGTGACTACACGAGCAGTAGTATAACAGACACGTAATGAACAGTTAAAATAAATAAAATATCACCACACGTTTTCACGGTACGTAGTGAAATGGCCAAGCCACACATTTTGATTTCTTAGTCACATTTAACTTCATAAACTCTATATCTTATGTAGAGTTTGTGAAGTTAGGCCTTGTAGAGTTAGGGTGTGTAGAGTCAGAAGCTTGGCTCTAGATGAAACATAACTTTTTGACAGTGCGAGTCATTTTGTCTTGTCTTGGCACATTATATTTATTTTTTTGGGGGAGTTTGTTTTCATTACTATATAATATTTTCTCATTTTTTCTCGGTGTTGTCAACCCTAGCGGAAGTCGTAACAATTTTTACACGCTTAAGACCTCGGGGGTAATGTGATCAAGTTTTTAATCTCGGCCGCCGCTTGTGGCTATTTTGTTAAAACGGCAGAATTGAGGGAAAAAATATGAACTAAGTATCCCGACAAACGTTGTTCTGTCTAAACTATGAACTGAAATAAATAATTAACTACACCTACACCTACAACTGTCACCAACATCTACACCTACAACTATAACCTACACCTTCTTTGTTGGCGAGACGGTGCATATTCATTGAAAAACCCGGAGTATTTTAGATAAAAATATATTGTTACATTTATGTTTATAATAATAGGTTGGGGAAAAAGTCTTTTCGCATTATAGTATGTATGAACTTGTCATAAAATATCTTGGGCTATACCAATTGTATCTGGCTGATTTTGGTATCATTAAAAAGTTTTAATTTTACAGAAGACAATTCCAAATTCAAATTAGGTAAATTTGAGATTTTCATTTGTTTTTCTTATTGTTAAAATGAGTGATTCTTATGAAGAATTTCGATACATTTTAAAATTTTATTACAAAAAAGGTAAAAATGCAACACAAGCCGCGAAAAAAATTTGTGATGTTTATGGACCTAATGCAGTATCTGTGAGAGTAGCGCAAATTTGGTTTAAGCGTTTTCAATCCGGAAATTTTGATATCAAAGATGCACGTCGCTCTGGTCGCCCTGTTACGGACAAAACTGTTACCATTTTTGAAAAAGTGGAGCAAGATCGGCATATTAGTAGTTACGATGTAGCTGAAGAACTGGGGATTGACCACAAAACGGTTTTGGCGCATTTGAAAAAAGCTGGGTACACAAAAAAGCTCGATATTTGGGTGCCTCATGAGCTCACTGAAAGAAACCTAATGAACCGTGTACTCATTTGTGATTCTTTATTACGACGTAATGAAACCGAACCATTTTTGAAGAAGCTGATAACTGGTGATGAAAAGTGGATCACGTACGACTAGAACGTGCGAAAAAGATCGTGGTCAAAGGCCGGTCAGGCTTCACAGACTGTGGCGAAACCCGGGTTAACTCGCAACAAGGTATTGCTGTGTGTGTGGTGGGATTGGAAGGGCATTATTAATTATGAGCTGTTACCGCTAGGCAGGACCATCAATTCTGAACTGTACTGCGAACAACTGATGAGATTAAAGCAAGAAGTTGAGAAAAAGCGGCCGGAATTAATCAACAGAAGTGGTGTGGTTTTTTACCATGATAACGCTAGACCTCACACATCTTTAGCCACTCAGAAAAAATTACGGGAGTTTGGCTGGGAGGTGTTAATGCATCCGCCGTATAGTCCTGACCTTGCACCTTCAGATTTCCACCTGTTTCGGTCGCTGCAGAATTCCTTAGGCAGTGTCAGGTTGACATCACAAGAGGACTGCCAAAACCACTTGTCGCAGTTTTTTCATCAGAAGCCCAAAAAATTTTATAGCAATGGGATCATGTACCTACCAACAAGATGGCAAAAAGTTATCGAACAAAATGGCACCTATATACTTTAGTCACTTGTAAATAAACTTTATAAAAAACCTTTTGAATTTTTATATAAAATGCGAAGAAACTTTTTCCCCAACCTAATATATATTTTGCTTGTTACGTAACATTGCTAGCTTGGAGAGAAGAGAAAAAAGATGGCGCGGAAGAGGCGCTGGCTGACAGTTGCCATTTTGACAATTTCTTTTTTAACCTACTTCCAAAAAAGGAGGTTCAGCTATATAATATATGTTTTTATGAGATTATTTGGGGTGAAGATCAACTCTGAATACCCCTACGTCCTACAATTACAATCTACAACTTCACATACCAACCAACTTTTTTTTATAAACCAAGAACATATTATGTTCTTAGTTATCTTCTTATAATCTTATAAGAAGATAACATAGGCATAAGATAGATTTTTTTTAAATACGCTAAAAATATACTTAGTTCTTGATAATGACAATGTAAAACTTCTCATGCGGTGAATCGTACAAAATTATTCTGCAAATTTTCACATGCCGCCAGTGATGGCAAATAGGTACTAGATAGGTTGTTGAATAGTGTTACAAAAGTAGAGGAAACTTCACTTAACAGTTACCAGACTATATCCTATAATGGCACTTAGCACATTCGGAAACCCATTCGGTTATACCCATTCAGTTAACCCGTATCCCAAAGTATCCAAACTTTACCCTTACGACTTCACATATTATGGGACCCGTAGATAGTATCATCCAATCACTTTACACAGGAAATCTATTTGGGTTTTTGCATAAACCGAATATTGAGACGCCAGACATAATAGGTAATTTATATGAATTGTAATATGTATTTTGTTACAAGTAAATAAATATTTATTTAATAAAAAATGGCGACCATTTAACTATGTACTCGTAAGTATTGATTTAGACATAGTGCTCTTCTGTGTGGTCTGAATTCCATTATGAATAAACTAAATGTTGCCCATGACTTCATGTGCGCAAAAAGAAATCATAATATACATTTTGCCACGATGAAAAGTAGCCTGTGTCCTTACTCCTTCCCCGTGGTCTAATCTATATCTATACCAAACTTCATCAAAAAACAAATATTTCCTCTTTATAATATTACAGTTAAAAGTACTCACTCAAAAACCATAATATTGTCATCCATTTTTGTTCGTTTATCACCAGCCATAGGTAATCGGCGAAAAATTTTTCTCGGAATCGACAAACGCAATATTAATCGCCATTATTGTTTGCATTTCTCGTGAGTGTGGGCCAAGTATTAACTATTATACATTTGTATACAAAGCTCGTTATTTAAATAGCAACATTAAGTCGGTCAAAGAGCCTTCAGATTCCTCTTGACCGTGTGATGTTTTAAACGTAACAATCCAAAGTATGTCTGCCTCACAAAACGTGAAAAAATTTATCCCAATTATTTGACAACTAAAACATTTTTGAACATGTTTTGCTTAAAGTGAAAAACTTTTAAAATTGTTACGCTTTTAGAACGCCTTTTAAAGCCAGGATTGTCACTTTCTCTTTTTGGCAGCATTAGACTTGAGAGTCCCTCAATTTAAAAAGCATTTCAATATTTGACTGTTATTCATTTGAAGCAACCTTTATTTAGGTGAGAAAATATAATTTTTGTGAAATTCTGTAACCATAGTAATATTTATCTACCATCAAATTTTCACCATTTTCATTTAAGTATGCAAATGTATGTAACCTATTATTAGGTGTATATATAGAATATGTACAGATTTTTTTGCTACCTCCAACGGTATAATACAATCTTATACACTATTTTTACATCAATGGAATGACCTACATAGGGAAAACTTAAAATATTAAAAATAACAAAACTTATTTAATTAATTCCGACTATATTATGGTCTATGATATGTAGAAATTATATTAAATTATACTTGACAAAAAAAGTTATGGGATAATAATTGATATTGTTGATCTCTCCTTTGGGAGTTGAACTGGCGTGCCTCTGGACATTTTGTGTACAATGATAAATTTATGTTTCGTCTTTGTCTTGTCCTGAAATTGGTTCCTTTGTATGTTATTATTATAAAATAGTTTGGTGTAGGTTGAACAAAAACTAACCTGGGTAACCATGCTTTGCTCGGAGTTCTAATAAATAAAATCTGACGAAGATTCGAACCTACTACATTCCGAATTTTCGAACAAAGCAAAAAATATACATTCGCATACCAAAGTCTGAATTACTGACATAATAGAGTCGAAATTATTAATGTTATTGCACGCAGCACGACGAAAGAAAAAACATATATAGCTTAAAAATACACAGTTTCTCAGAAATAAAACCTAGCTAGATCGATTTACTTGCAGCCGTTTTGGAGAAACCGATTATATATACAAGATAGTCTCGTTTAAAGTATAAGATGTGATACCTATACGAATGTTCGTTAGTTTGTTATTATCTCAAGAAGTTATTTGAAAATGATACGACTCTACATTTATAAATCCTGCTAATATTATAAATGTGAAAGTTTGTGAGAATAAATAGATATTTGATGGGTGGATGCATGT
Organism: Glaucopsyche alexis; assembly: GCA_905404095.1. Lineage (NCBI taxonomy): Eukaryota > Metazoa > Arthropoda > Insecta > Lepidoptera > Lycaenidae > Glaucopsyche > Glaucopsyche alexis. Next base: position 17,403,916 of record FR990059.1, read on the forward strand.
TTGATATTTTCACGTAAAAACTACTGAACAGATTTCGATGAAATTTGGTACAGTAGTAGTATATGCTCTGGATTAAAACATTGGGTATTTTTTATCCCGAAAAAGCACAGTATTCCCGTGGGATACTGACAATAGCTAGTAGTGTTTATTGTCTCAAAGATTGTGTTTAAATATCATCTAGTGACCTTTTTTTTCTTGTTTGACGTCAGAAAAAACAAAATGGGTCAATGATTACACTAAAATAGAGTAACCTATGTCCTGCGAAACCTCAACTATCTATTGACTTCTTATTTATACTGTAAACTAACCAATAACTGAAGTTATGGTGATTTTTTGGTTGTCAACTGCGCTCATAGTAATAAGTCTATTCTGATATCTAAAATGTAAGTAGATAAACAACCGGAACATCCAATTCAAATCAATTAAAGAGTAACAAAATTTTACATAAAATTCCACAAAATCCATTTACCGTAAATGCATAGGAAATCAATCAGTATTCAGTTCTATTACTTAATAGTGTAAAGTCCTCTTTGCAATCGGAATTTATGCCCAATTATTAAAATGAATAATGTACAGGATTTATTATCATAACATATTGTGTCTCAATGGGCATGGGATCTGCCAGTAATATCCACAACGGCGTTCATTCAAAACAGTTGACCATCGCCAAGTTTTTTTTTTTTTTACAAATAAACATTACACTTTGAGCTCCATTTCATATGCTTAAGGGATTATTTTTAAAATCATTTCATGTCATCCTACTAATATCCTACTAATATTATAAATGTGAAAGTTTATAAGGATTGATGGATGGATGGATGTTTATCACATGTAAAAACTATAAAACGGATTTTAATGAAATTTGGTATGGTAGTAGTTTAGGCTCTAAATTGAAACATGAGTTTTTTTTTATCCTGAAAAAGTTGTGTTTCCGTGGGACACGCGATATGACGGGCACGGGCGAGAAAAAGCTAGTAATAAATTATTTGACACAAAAATTAAACGACTAAAATATCGTACGTCGACCGTATTTTGTAAAGGCCCAAAATCGAATTTGGTACCTAAATGTTATCGGGTTGAAAATTGATCACCGAAGTTTATCTTCACTATTTGGTGTGTGATATACCCCCGACCTAGACATAATACGTGTGTAAGTTTGTCAGTGTTGATAGATCGCTTAGATTCGTAGATTCAGATGGGTACTATTTATTTTATTTATTTATAGTATTCATTTCATTAAAATCATAATATAAACTGAGCGATTAATTTTGTTTGAAAAAATAATTATATTTCTGATGTCTGGTACCCGTAATACAAGTGCCTACCAGGGGACCGGATTGACGTGTTGTGGAAGTGTCCACGGATATTATAAAGTCTTTATATTTATTTTATTTCTTCTGTGCGTGTGTATGTCACTGAACTCCTCCTAAACGGCTAGACCAATTTTAGTGAATATTTTGTGTCTTCAGGTGTATTCGAGAATGGTTTAGATTTGAAATTGCACCCGATAGGTGGCGCTGCTGTCAGTACGTCAACAAATTAGGCAGTACGAAGTTTGCCGGTATAGCTAGTTATATTATAATCTACTTGTCTGTGTTAGCTCTTATGTTATATTATATTCAGCTAGTTTATGCGTTCTTATAGGGGACTATTTTACTGTAATCTGCTAGTCTATGGCCTAAGCTCGTGTATTGTGGTTGTAGACAATGTGCATCTTAAGAGCCGTTCTATTTGCGTCCGCCGTCCGTCCATCCATCCGTCCGTATAAGCCAATTGCGTAAATTGTGGACATACGATATGCTGCGCTTGCATCGTCACAATACTCGCAATATAATAGTTAAAACCACAATTATAACTCAATACAAAATATCATTTATTTTGTGTTTATCGGTAAAACAAAGATTGAGCGCACCTGGAAGCGACATTCAACTTAAAGTTTGTACAATGAGAATAATGTTGTGATGTTTAATTGACTTTGGTGTTAGAAAAATTAAAAAAAAAATTAACAAATAAATCCAACTGGTATCATTAGTAGATTTGTTAGTAAGTTTCATAGTATAGTAGTTAAAGTAGTTAAAAGTGCATATAATAGATCAGTTTAAAGTAACACTGTAGTTCTTATTTACTATAATCAAAAAAAGGGATAATAATTCATATTCGTTCATCATTTAATGCTTTTCTTCGAATTCCATATCGATTTTAAAGCAAGTTAATTTTTATGTAATGCAAACGTGTACGCTCGATCTGCATAAAACTGTCAATATTACTGAAGCTATAGCCAAGTATCTTCAACAACTCTTTATGCCAGTAGACCTTGTTGCGATGTGTGCCAATAGACGCCTACGATTATCTTTGTGCCAGTGAAATATCATGCAAGGGATTTTGCAACTAGTTACAACAGGCCCACTAGTTACCCACCCAAGTAGTTACCCACTAGTCCACCCCATTGTCCCTGAGCTTCACTCCGCACTCCGGTCCACATTGCTGCACTGTGATTATTAACACATCATACACACAACATACGGGCACATTCACGAGCGTCCACCATCCACATGTACGCCAATTGCCATCATTATTAATGCGTGAAGCAAAAGCTTTCAGTACAGTTTTACAAGAATCGCGCGAACGGAGAAGTACGATATTTGGCACAGTTAAAGTTTATGTGAAGGACAAGGCAGGTGTGCATAAAGCTAATATTTTTAATAATGCATAGAAATACATACAATTAATAGAAATAACAACTTCCTCAGATTATCATCACACTACCGTGCGTTTGATACATGTACAATTTTGTTACACATTGACGTTTGTCAATCTGTTACAATAATGGATCTAGCAAAGACTTGGATCTAGTGTTATTTTGGTTATCATTCGTTATCAAAATGTAAATGTTGTAACTATGGACCTATCATTTGCATTTTTTTTATATTTTTCTGGCAAAAGGGCCTTTATAAAGTTCAAACTTAAAATTTTTATAAACTATTATGGGCGTATATCGACCACAGGGCGATCTGTAGAAGAAATGTAATCGTCATGTAGTTTCTTGGCATTTTTTATATAGATCGATCGAAGATAGAGAATAAGAAGATCAATATTCAGCTGGTTATCAGCCTTAAAAATTAAATGGTAGTGATAACAGTTTCGCGGTCATACACTCAACTGCCTGTGACGCCGTAGTATCAATCCAATCAAGACTCATTTTGCCCTGTAACCTTGATATATTGACCAGCATAGATAGTCACTTGATTCATAGACATCAGGTTAAGGCCCACTCATGATGACGTCATCAGGTTAACTACCACTCAGCCCACTCTAGGCACTAATTGGGCTCTGTATGGGCTCAAAGTACCGTATTAGTAGTGTTTGCCCGCCGAGCTTACAGCTGATTATCAAAAAATAGCTTGATTATGATTTAGTTTGCTTGTAAGTTGTAATAATGTATATGTCGTCGTGAAATTGTAAAAACCGTTAGATTGTAAAATAACTAACGATATTGTAAAAATATGACGAAAGTTTAAAAACTATATTTATAATCTAACGAAAAATAATGTGTGAAATTATAGGTAGCATATTCGTGTTGAAAGTCTATCAACATTTTACAATTTTACTAGTTTTATTACAATCTAACGATTTTTACAATTTTACGGTGACATTATATATCCCGCAGATACCGCACAATTTGTAAGATAATTAAAAAGTAGCATTTGTACTATGAACTGTGAGCGTGCTTAATTTCATTAAACTATAGATATTAGGTAGACGTATTAAATTAAAAAAAGTGTAAAACTAATCCATTTATCAGTTTAGGCGTGAAACATCTATTCTGCTAACTAATATAATATACAGTTTATTAGTTAGCATAAAAATAATTGTCATACTCGAAAAAATATTTTTTTCTTTATATGGGCGAGTTTGCGTTTTGCGAAGATTCACCTATACACGAGATGATTTTCCTAGTTTGAGTCATAGATTAATCATTGGTCTCGCTGGGAGAGCGCCCAGCGAGACCAATCATTAGTCTATGGTTTGAGTATGACAATTATTTTTCTGCCTAAACGACTTTACATAATACAGTGGATCATGTGCCTGAAGTATCCGTAATTGATTTTTGGGGACCTTAAATACGTGAAGCAAAAAGTTTATACGCCTTTTGGCGTAAATTTAGTTAAGGGAGGAGTATGAAATTTGGAGTTGAAGTTTATATGGAGAACGAGCGAACTGCACTTTTTTACAATAATGCAAGTACATTTTTATAAAAAGAATGTTATACTACCTCAGATCATACTCGCACTACCTTGCGTTTGATACAATTTTAGTCACAAGTTGACCTTTGTTAATTTGTCTTTCGCAATCAATAGACAACTTTTACATTTTTATTTTGTCGTATCTAGCAGGCAAAAGAACACTAATAAATTAATTAAAATTCGACCACTGTGCGACTACTAGTAATTATAAATAGATTAACATGTTCTCTAGATATAACGGAAAACTTATAAGTTGATTCTTAGTCTAATACGTTGGAAACGTTACTTGACAGACAGAGATAGACAAAGTTGTTTAGGTTATCCGTTGTATAAATATTTTTATTACCTAGTAAAGGGGATAGACTTTGCTTTAATATTTTTAACTCTGCTACAGTAAAAGTAAGCAAATGGCCTTACTAGAGCACCCTTCTCAAGGTGAAGCGTCGTCCCTGAAATCTTTCCCATTCTATAATATACATAATAAGCACTGTCTACTGTCATCTACTTATATGTATATATTTCAAAACACAATATAGGCTATAACATACATTTGCAGAACAAATCTAAATACAAGAAAAAGTTACGCCATCTTGGTTTTCACCATACCTCAAATGTCAGCCATCTTGTTTTCATCATACTTCGAAATATGACAAAATGGCCCCAAAAATTTAAAAAGTGGGGCCATTTAACTGGAGACATTTTTGCCTCAACATGCCTCGTCTATATAATATAGTTACATCTATGCTTATATGTATATGTGACGAATAATATAGTATATATTCTTACTTTATTAATATCGGTACAATATTGACAAAGTTCCTGCTGGCCCAGTTTTTAACATTTCCTTTGCACCTAGTGCCTCAAAATATTTTATTGACTAGACATTAAGCCGTGTTCACACAGTAATTGTATAATAAACCGGCTTAATAACTAGTCGTCCGTCTTACAATTAATAAAAATCACAGCAATCACTATATATTTCAACAGTACATTTTTAACAAAAAATATTTAATAAACTGGATATATATGGAGGTATCAAATAATTGTGATGGACCATGGACGGACTACGAGTATAAGCCGATGAATTTTCATTTATTTTAACCAAAATTAATTACTCTTTTTTGTTACTTTAAATTTTTAAGAGCTATGCGCTTAACTGAATTCACGTGATATCTTTCTGAAAATGAGAATTCTACAATGAATAAAAATTCGTTCTAAGGGGCATCCTGATTCCTTACCATCCAGCCTGCACATCGAGCCCCAGGAGGTACTTGTAGCCGTCATTAGTGTCATTCGTGTACATCTTTTTTAATTTTTGCTCAACGCTTCTATTTGACACATTCACAGGCTGCTGGATCTTCGGTTGTCCCTTAACTCATGGTGACATAAAAAAGGTTTTAAAAAGAAAAGTTTGCGTCAGAGTATTCCTCCCCCAGAAAAACATATTCCATTTTGAATGTTAATATTCTATCGAGTATCCCGCGGGAATACTGTACTTATCCGGGATAAAAAATAGCCTCTGTTTTAATCTAGAGCCTAAACTACTTCTATAGCTTTCATCAAAATCCGTTCAGTGGTTTTTGCGTGTAAGAGGAACAAACATCCATCCATCCATACAACCTCACAAACTTTCACATTTATAATATTAGTAGGATTAAGGGGTCTTCATAGTCTAGTTCCTGTTTAGAATTTTGGAAGATGGCGATAAATGCCATCACTCTGGGGAGATTATGGACCGAATTTAATTACTATCAAAATACGAACAAATATTTACCCGGCGACGCGTGACAAATGGTAGAGGTTAAGGCGACTTTACACCATCCGACATGTCGGAAGATCATCTACAATCTAAATCTACAATACAAAAGTCAATGTTATAATGAAACTTAGTAATAAGTGTAACTAAAGTGTTGTGAAACGTGATAATTATATTTTTGTTTGTTCTACGAGCACTAATCCCGTCGAGAAATTGCTATGCAGTTTGAATTATTAAAATATAATTATTTTTATGTTCATTATAGGATTATTATTATTATTGTTATAAAATCTAAGGCTATAAAAATCGTAGAGAAATCCTTTTAAATGTTAACCAATTCCTTTTTTAACATTGAAAAAAGTTTTATTAACTTATAAATATAATAAATAGAATGGTAGATAAAATTGTCTCTCGTTTCGTCGAATCGTATAATGTGATAACGCTGCAAGGTTCAAAATAATAATTAGTTTTAGCTAAGTACATAGTTAATTTATCTATGTCGATTCTGGATGGGCGAATGAAACAATCTATTAATCAAACACAATCTATCAATTTCAATAGATTTGTTTAATTTCGACAAAAGGACATAGGAATGTAGGTTACAAGCTATATATTTAAGCAATTTTAGAAATAGAATCAGCGTCTTTTGCATTCACACTTTTAGAATTTTGTCTTTAAGCTTTGTGATATGTATAAGATTAAATAAGTAGAAATTTTATGCAATTACGAGTATATACCACCAGTAGACGTATAAAGAATTACACATGCGAATTTAATAACGTTTCCAGCATCTAAAACTGTTCTGGGGCAGGTCAGCCGAACGGCTGCGGAAATAGTCGAACGAAACCAGCTATTCACGACGCACTAAATTTCCATTTCATATTTCTTCTCCTTCTTGTATATTTGACTAAGTTATAGCGCTAATTAGACATTGATATTCCCACAGACTTCTATTGACTAGACCACGCAAGTGTATGTACTTCGCGTGTAACTTCTGTATAAAGAGGAGTGAAATTCACTTCCTTCAGGGCCATTTCCTGTCGAATATTGTCGGTGCCAAATGTCAAACGAAAACTAAAAATCTAAAAAACGCGACAGGGCGACGCGCGGCTACAGCCTTTGAATCGTTTACTCGGGTACGGGGAGTTATCACCACTATCGCTCTTGTGACGTCACAGTAATTGTAAAAAAAGCACGCTTGGTTTCTATAGAGACGATGAAACTTGCGTGGTCTAGTCAATAGATGTCTATGGATATTCGTATTTGCAAGTTACCATCTCGGCCACTTTAAAGTACTCTTGGATACAAATTGACGTATCGAAATAATTATTTCACGAGTATTTATTATTTTCCGCGGAGAATACAGAAAATTTAAAATTAGTGAACATTCTCCATTGGGTTTCAGTACCCTACATGCTACAAGAATAGTAACGCCAATGACAATTGTTGCAGGATGGTGCGCGCTACCTCTGTGCTGATCTGCTGCCTGCTGGCCGCGCTGATGCTGGTGCTACCCGCGGCCGCCTACCCCAGGTAGTGGTACCCCTTGTCACCGTAAAATTCTAAAAACCGTTAGATTGTAAAATAACTAATGACATTGAAAAATATGTCGAAAGATTAAAAACTATATATTTATGTAAAATAATGTGTTATTAGGCAGCATATTCGCGTCTATTAACATTTTACAATTTCACTAGTGTTATTACAATGTAACGGTTTTTACAATTTAAGGTGTCACCCCTGATACCGACAGTACAACGGGTAGCGGTACTCTGTTCATATCCAATTTTAATCTAGATGTAAAAAAAAAAAAAAAAAAAAACAATTAATGTGTCGTTGTGTTTCTTTATTGTGCAGTAAATGAGTTACATTTTAATTGGAAGCATTATGTTCTATTTGTTTACGTTAAGTTTAAATTTGATCTGATCGGATTATACCGCTAAATACAGTTTACACTTCCTAAGGCTGTCTAAACACCAAAGCCGCCGGCCCGGGCGGCGGCACGAACCCGGCGGGCAAGGCCGGCGGCCTGATTATGAAACAAGACCAAAGCCGCCGGGTTTGGTTTGTAGAAGCCGCCGGGTGTACCCGCCGGGCCGGCTTAGCATGTCATATAAATGCGGATTGTCTACACAATCTGCTACCACAGTACATTGTTTCATTGTTTTATGACAAATGTATGGCGCCTATAATGGCAGTAGCACATCGTGACGTCACGTGCCGATATGTCGCTCTCGTTCTTATTGTAAATTTAAATTGTTTGAATCTTCGTTATTTTTGAGTTAATAACGTCTTAACGTATTTACCTCAATTTTCAATCAATTGAGCTGAAATTTTGTACACACGTTTTCGAACGTTTTCAGTATGAACAGCAACTACCGCGAAGCCTCGTACGAGCCCGAGGAGATCCTGGACATGCTGACCCGCCTCAACAACCTCATACAGATCGAGCGCAACATGCAGACGTGAGTTCTACTTAAATTAAGAGGCTCTCAACCTCATGTGTTGTTTTTGAGGTTCTGCTTAGCAGAGACAGCGACAAACGTTTGAGAATTCGACCGTAAATAGCGCTGCATTCTAAGACAGCTATTCAAAATTGAACTTTATTTGTTACACAAGAAGATATACGTTTCATTGTAAGAGTTTGAATGTCAGGTTACACTCCGCTACAAAGCGCATGTGTAGTGTATGACTGATGTCATATGAAACGTGTGTATTTCTGTGTAGTGAAGTTCAATTTTGAAATGCTATCCACCATTTTACGTGGTAGAGCCATGCTTCGGCACGAATGGGCCGGCTCGACCGGAGAAATACCACGGGCTCACAGAAAACAGGCGTGAAACAGCGTTTGCGCTGTGTTTCGCCGAGTGAGTGAGTTTACCGGAGGCCCAATCCCTTACCCTATTCCCTTCCCTACCCTCCTCTATTACCCTATTCCCTCTTAAAAGGCCGGCAACGCACTTGCAGCTCTACTGATGCTGCGAGTGTCCATGGGCGACGGAAGTTGCTTTCCATCAGGTGACCCGTTTGCTCGTTTGCCCCCATATTTCATAAAAAAAAAAACCTCTTAGCGTTGCGTATCGTCGCAGTGTGAACTGATGATGAGCAAACGAGTGGACTCAGCGCAGACAGAACGGAGCGCAGCGGAGAGGATTTTATTAACGCCCTTGAAAATAAACTTTAAAATTATTACATTATAGTGCATAAATGCTTGAACCTGACAAAAAATGCTCGCGCGTCCTCGAAGATACGCGGGAATCCCCGCGCGGCGTCGGCGCCCGCGTCGTACGCGTACTTTCAGTGTTGTCACTGGTTAGAGAAGCGAGTAGAGCTGGGCAGTAACACTTTTAAAAAGAAACGAAACGAAACAGTTTTTTTCGCGTCAAAAACAGTTTCACGAAACAGTTTCATAAAAAACACTTTCTTTTTTTTCTTCATTTTTCATCATATAATTTACAGCACATATTATTAGAGCGTTTATTTTCTTGACAGATAGAAGGAACCCGTTTCATAAAGTATATATTATAAATTACGCACAAGATCGAATGAAACAAATATAGGTTTTTCGGATCGGAAACAATTTTGCCACCAGAGACAGTTTCATCACGTTCGTTCTTTATTTCCGAAAGTAGTTATGTTTTGAAGCGAGTGAGAGAAACGTTTTGTTTGTTCGCTTGTTTCGTCGGGTGCCGTTCGTTTCCTTGACACTTGGCGAATACCGTTTTTTTAAAAACTGTTTTTTGTATGAGGATGAAAGCGTTTCTTCGTTTCTTGGCAAAAAAGCGTTTCTCAAAACTGTTTCGAAAAAAAACGCCCAGTACTAGTAGCGAGGTCGCGCGCAAGCTCGAGCATACGCGATCCGTAAAGAAAATGCCCGAAGCCGCGCGGGGATTATTCCTCTCTGTCTGCGCTGACCCTACACGAGAGTTACCAAACCACAAGTGCTCTACCGGCTTTTTTACCCCCGACGCAAACCGTAAGGTGCTATAAATTTCCCCAAACGGCTGAATTGATTTTGATCTAGTTTTTTGTTTAAGAGTCGACAATATGATCGAATGTGTAATTATATAATTCATCATCATCAATTCTTGACAATTCAGGGATTACCTACTTAATTTTTTAGATTTTGTTGCTATTAAACATTCCCAGTTTTTATTTTAAGTTATCTATTAACAAATTAACCTCAGAAGCCATGGCATTATTAAATCAAGTATGATTTAAGAAATGCTTGACACCATTTTAGTTTACCTATTTGTAGTACTGCATCGCTGAAGTAACTAAAAGAAAATTCTTTCATTTTACTATGACTTTTATTAATATTTTTCTTTTTTTTTCAGATACAAAGATGGAATTGATAAGTAAGTATCAATAAACTATTATTCGTCCTACTACTATAATAAATGTGCAAGTTTGTGAGGATGGATGGATGGATGTTTGTTACTCTTTCACGCAAATACTATTGAATGGATTTCGGTTTGGGGTAATAGTTTAAACTCTAGAATCTGGATTAAAAGATAGGCTATACTTTTTATCCCAAAAAAGTAGTGTTGCCGTGCGTACACTGTATTAACGCGGGCATAGTAGCAGGCAAAGGCGAGTTTTGTAATAAAATTCCAAACTGCGTATTTGGACTCATATATTATACATTTGGTTTTACATTTAAGTAGGTATATGTAAAAGCAGACACTATTAAATATTACATTCACACTTATTCCGAGAAACTACATTACAATAATCTTACTTACCTTAAATTTTAAAGCTCCCACGAGAGTGGAGCCGATGTAAATCGTGTTAGGTATAGGTATGTATAATAGTACCTTCTAAAAAATAACTTATGCCAAACAAAATAAGGTGGAATTTCGTACAGACTAACGTCGGTGCTCAAAATACGCAAAATAACGATTATATTACTTTGTGGCGAAAAAGATTAAACGCGCTTTGAAGGTGATACGTAAAACACGGACGAGGGACATACATATTAAACACCAAATAACCACCAAATTATGTATGTTGATTGGTAAGATTAAAATACACGTGTGTGCACAATCGTCAGAATATTAAAGGAATTTCATCTTGATTCGTAGATCCTCTACGAATGCTACGAACTCTCCGCGAGGTAGCGTAGGTAGAGATTATCAAACATCCATTCATTCATCCATCCTCACGAACTTTAACATTTACTTATAATATTAGTAGGATATTTAGGTATCTATTCCCATAAAACCTATTCACTAAGTCGAAGCTTTTAACAAACAGTTTAAACGTTCTTAATTACCTCCCCATAACGACAGAGGCATTAAGTCCACAATACACATTAATATTTTGTTTAAATGTTATTGTTTCTATGTCTCGTACAAAGACAAAGTTAAAACGGGTTTCTGTTTGTGTTTTTCAGTCTCATATCGAGGATGTTAATTTTGGTTTTAAATACGTTGGACTGAATTATCGCAGAGACGTAAAATGTACCTTGCCACATTCTGTAACATTGTAAACACAAAATAATTTTATTACTCTGTGCAAACTTATTAAAACTGACCAATGGTTAAATAACCTAAGTTTAAGATAACTACGAAACACAAAATACTAATAATTAAAAGTTAAAAATTATAACTCGACTAAGCAAATTATATAACCTATGTTACCCGGGCCATCATTACGAATCTATAAACACATCATTCGTCAAATTCAGATAACTTGTTTAGGCGCTACGGTTTGCTACGGTCGCACAAATACATACATACACACGTATACGTATGTAGATTGTAGTTGGTTAAAAAAGCGCATCAAAAATGTCCGATTTTTAGGAGCTACGTTGCTACAAACAGACACACAGACATAGTTACACGTTAAATAAACTTACAAGTTACAGTAATCCCCTTTTGCATCGGGAACAAAAAACATGATCCTTCTGACCTTGGTAATTGAAATAGCTAATAAAGTCTCTTCTATTTTCAGTGACAAGCGCGCCCTGGACCTCGGCCTGAACCGCGGCTACTCCGGAGCCATCCAAGCCAAGCACCTCATGGGCCTCGCCGCTGCCAACTACGCCGGCGGCCCTGGCAGGAGGCGGCGGGATGCCAACCACACTGCCAACTAAACTGGCATTGACCTGGCACACCTGCCAAGCGCCGCTAGTAACTAGTTGGCACAACGATTCAGCCAAACGCTTCCTAGATTAGAGTTCTGTGTATCGGCCTAGACTTAATTAGGCATCATTTTATATTGTACGCGAATTGAAAATTTGACTTAACCTCGATCAATATTTTAATTAATATATTTTTTTATAAGTATTTTAGTAAAAGAATTATCAATAATATTCATAAATAATATTGTCAGTAAAAAGTAATAAATCAACTTAGACTTACTGCCAAATACAGAAACGCTAATCAAAATAAGAGCCCTCCTTTTCACAGGCTGTCGCGTCACTTAATTTAACTATCGTTTTAGTATTCGGCCGTAACAGTCTAGTCTATACTAAAGGTTCCTAGGCAGAGCTCAAAACTAACAGTTAAACAAAATCTTAGCCGCAACGTTAGACCGCAAATACATAATACTATAATATACTTTTTTCTGTCTTCATGTTCTCAATTTATTGTATACGTCTAGTCATTTGCATTTGTATACATTTTAGCAGCTTTATTAGGTAGGTTCTTTACTTTAAGTATTTTATAATATTAACATTCTAGCAAGTAGATGTCTACGTTTCTTTTAAGCAATAAAAACTTTTTGTGTAAAATTGTTTTACGTATTTTGCGGTTAAGTCAAACTTTCTTCACATCTAGTCCTTAACATTTTTATGTTTAAGTTCTTAATTGTTATATATTTTTTAATTAGATAGGTATCATAGTTTTATCGCGTTTTACTATCTGGGTACATAAAGTACAATCACGTTCTTAATAACCATCGGGTGCCATCGCTTTTTTTCTATGCAAATGATGAAGTATGGAAAATAACGATCCCCATAAGACTTTAAGAACTTGGTTGTATTATCAGTAGTTTTACTAAATATTATTTTGCAGTGGTTCTAATGAACTTTTAACTAAAGAGTAGAGACCATCTCATTTTTTATTATTTATTGTGTTATGTGTATAATAATATTATGATGTTTATTAAATAAATTATAAGAAAGTTACTTCAAATAACAGTATTCTTACAGTATTAGCGTTAAATCTTACACGAAGTTTCTCTATGTCTTTCAGAATTTATATAGATCAGAATATATTATTAATAGATAAAAAAATCCTACTAAATATAATATGTGACAAAATATTATTGTAAAATATAAGAATACTTCCTCTTTAGAGAATTATTGTTAATAATAAAGAGTCATAAATTAAATTTTGTTTTAGTCATTCAATCCTTAGTAAATCAAATAGAACTAAAAATTACTTTACCTACATTATTCATTAAATAATAAACTAAACGATAATAATTGAATATTGAATGTATTAACTACTAAAGCAAAGCGTGACAAAAACTAAATCAAAAAGTCAGTTTCCCGTACCGGGAATCGAACCCGAGCCTCCTGGGTGAAAGCCAGGTATCCTAGCCACTAGACCATACGGGAGATGACGAGGAAAACAAATTAGTTGGTCAAAAACAAAAAGTTGTGTTGATGATAGTTTACGATTATTAATATAAAATGGGTAAATATCAAATAAATTTATTGAAAATAAGTTGAATGTGTTTTTGGAACATCAATATGATAAGCTAAACCATGGACCAATAAAACATAATATTATATTATTTTACTTGACTTCGTGAACGCCATCTGTCGTAGTAAATTTTAACTACAAAGCAGGTAAGGAAAGTATGTTTGCATTTTAATACGCTATTACGACAGTAGATGGCGCTTTACTGCTTGTTTGAAAAATTGAAGACTGGTTACAATTTTAATCCCCATCTAATTTAACAGATAGGGTCTCAATCTGTTAAATTAATTGGGGATTCTTCTTCCAATTCACTAGTAGACAGTAGACACGACAAACATTTAACACCCCTCGATCATTGGGGGTGTTAAATGTTTTACGTGTCTCTGAGTGTGTGATTGTCCGTGCATCATAACATTCTTAGACCATATTTTATTGTGATAGATGAGCAATACCTACCGCCCAAACATTGAGCTGATAAATGACATTTTTTCAACTGCTGTTTTCAGCGACAGCTGTACATTTTTTCAAGTAACCCCGTAGGTACAGATATAGTTCTCCTGTCACTCCATAGTCCTGTAGCATTTGGTTGGATAGTGGATACTCAAAGTGTAACATAGATGGCACTTCGCATTCTATACCTACGCTATTGTTCAATTTAATATTTTTACACACAAAAAGACATAGGTATAGGTATACCAGCATAGCTACCAATATATTATGTTTTTTTTTTAAATAAGTAATGTACTTAAATATTATCACACCAAAACATTTTCATGTAATAGTGATGTCAAGACAATACTATATGACTCGCACTGTCAAAAGCTTTATGATCTCATGTAAAACCAAGCTTCCGATTCTACCCAACTTCTAATTCTATAGGCCTTAACTCTACAAGCCTAACTTCACAAACTCTACACCGTAGTCATGTTATGGTCCAGACAGAGGCCATTTCGTTCCATTCATTGTTTTTCTGTTATACTACACTTTTAAGACCGAAACGGCCAAACCATATAACTTAACTAAGGTGTCCAGTTTGTGAAGTTAGACTTCTAGTTAGTAGTGGCTAGTTTTGGTACTGTTATCTGTTATTTTACGCTTATTTACGGACATTTTTCATGTATGGACATATTTCTTCTTTCCTCTACACTCCGTCCTTTATGGACCGAACTTGAAACCAGTTTAATACTTATATTTTTTTTTTATTATTTTTATACGCTTAACATTATTTGGCATTTCAATTTTTAAATAAATGTGTGTCTATAAATATGTGGTATAACATTATGTGTGTTATTTAAAGCAGATAATAATGAGCAGGGCGCTAAAAGCGGCGTTTCCAAGCCAACTGTTCTGGAAACGTGCACTCCAGTGGAACATGGGGAGGTGGGACAGCTATTGATGAATTAGAGCCTAGAAAATGTTTCTATTTTATAGTTCGTTATAGATCTTTATGTTATTGAAGCCGATTTGTAAGTAATATCGAAACTTATTGACACTATTTGAGAGCTCCGTGGCCTAGTGGGTAGACCGTTTAGTTCTCACTCGAGAGAGTGCAGGTTCAAATCCCAGGTTGTGGCGTGTACCAATGAGACATTTTCAGATCTCAATTCCTCGTGAAGGAAAACACCCTGAGGAAACCCGCATATAGTTGGCCCCAGATGATAGACCAGTTCATTCCTCTGGACTAGGATGACTATGTTGTGAGAATGCCGTATGTGCTTGGGCAACCATACGACATTTAAAAACAACTGTCCCAGGCACTACAGTATTTCAAGAGTGGTTACTTCGCTCGGAGAATATTGTATAAATCATCCATTAACGGATGTAAAGGCCAAAGTTGACAATATTAAAACTAATGAATACTATTAGTACCGGTGCTGGATTTGCAGGCTAGACCGTGAGTAGGGTTCCCAACCCTCCTGGATTGCCCGGGAGACTCCGGTAATAATGGTTAACCTCCCGACCTCCCGGAGTGCAATAATTTCTCCGGTTTAAAAAACAAAAATGCATCCTTCGCTCGCTCTTCGCTAGGTACTCGCTTTGCAGCAATGCAGCCACAACACCGCGTTTCTGCTCGAAAACAAAATAAATATAAATTAAAAAATTAGTTAATTATTTTCTTTTGTCCTCCAAATAAGGGGTTTATTTGGAGGACAAAAGAAAATAATTAATAAAATTACTAAAAATACACTTCTGCCAACTCTCGAAAGGATCAACCCAGTTGATCCTTTCGAGAGTTGGCAACCCTAACCGCGCCGTGAGTAAAGCACCGAACAATGACGTTTACTTGTAGGTACACTAGAGGTCGCTCTCTGGTCGTAATTCGCCCTTAATTAGGGTTCCGTAATATAAGTATTACCCTTAGGAACCCTTATAGTTTCGCTCTGTCCGTCTGTCTGTCTGTCTGTCTGTCTGTCTGTCTGTCTGTCTGTCTGTCTGTCCGCGCCTCTAGCTCCTGCAATTATGAATATAAATTAATGAAATTTTGTACAGTTATAGATTGTGTATAGATCACGGTTTCGGGATCATAAAAAAATAATAATTTTATATTTTAGGGGTGGCTCTCCATACATGTGAAGTGGGGATGAAAAATATTTTTTCACTCTACCCCATCGTGTGGGGTATCGTAGAATAGATCTTTTAAAATAAAGGCAAGGTTTCATACGTTACTTTTTTATAAAGTTGACCGTTTTCGAGTAATCGGCCTCCAAAGTAGTTTGTAAGTTGGTCCCCCCCCTAGCATTTTTAAACTATAGGAGATAGAAACTTGCAAATTTCCATGCTGATAGATCATGCTAAAAACTCTTAAGGAAAATTATTGTGAACCAAATCGGACAGTAACTTTTGGAGTAATTACAAAAAAACCTTATTACGCGTTTATAGTTACGGAACCCTCCTTAGACATGTCCTGACATGCTCTTGGTTAGGTTATTTTTAAGTTTGACATTAATAGGGGTTATTTTACCTCTGAGATAGAAAACAAATTAAAAGGTTATGAGTTATAACTAATGACAGATTGACAAACGTCTACGTGTAACAAAATTGTATCTATCAAACGCACGGTAGTGTAACTCTAACTTAGTGTGACAATGTTTAGTAATTTTATATATATTTTTAAGCATTATATTTTAAAGAAATGTTAGCTTTCTGCACACCATATATACTTTAATTGTGCCTAATATCATACTTCCCTGTTCGCACAATTTTTCGCTAAACTAATTGTACGGAAAGTTTTTGCTTCACGTTCATAACATATTATAGAATGATGATGACAATACGGCTTTGTGTAGTAGGTAAGTGAAATGAGACGTTTAACATAAATACTGCTTTATACGTATTTGTTAGCCGACTACGGCGAAGCCAAAAGGAAGGATGTGTAATATATTTGTTCCATCGTAGCTCCTAAACTACAGATCCGATTTTAAACGAATGAGGTGTCAAGTATCAACAGATTCGTAATGATGGCCCGAGTAACATAAGGTATAAAATCCGAAAATCAATTACGATTTACGGATACTTCGGGCAATTTGATCCACTTCTTATGTAAAGACGTTTAAGCAAAAAATAATTGTGATACTCAAAGTAAAAAATCATCTACTGTATGGGACTCTCCGCAAAACGCATACTTGACCATATAAAGAAAAAAATATTATTGAGTATGACAATTATTTTTCTGCTTAAACATCTTTACATAAGCAGTAGATCATATTATGCCCAAAATATCTGTTATTGATTTTACCGAACCTTATATGATTCCTAGTCCAGTTACGGTTTTCAAATATTGATTACCTATTCTTAAACTGCGCACAAGCATTCTAGAATACATTATTGGTGATTAATTGATCCAATCATAATTATTGATAATAATTAATTAATTAATTCCAAGTAATTAGTAAGACATTCGGACACACCTCTACAATTTCAACTAACTGCAGGTTGAAACGCAAAATTAACTTCGCAACGCAATATGTATTAGAAATAAACTAAGGAAGTTATGTTTCCCGCTATTATTGTTAGTATTTCAAATGTTTCAGTGAAAATATTATAATTATGTGTTAACTGAGATGATACTATACTAATTTTATTTTTAGAATTAGAAAAAATTCTTATAAATTTATTTGATAGACTCATAAACAAAACAAATTAATTTTAACTCAAGCTCTACATTCAAAGATGGAGAAAATAACCCATTTTATTAGTAGGTACTTTTTTAGCAGTTGCTAGACAAATATCTTTAAAAGAACACAACTAAGAGCAACTCAGGACATGTCTGGAGAGTACCGTAACTATCAACGCGCAATAGGTTTCTTTACTTCAAAAGTTACTGTTCGATTTACTTTAAAATATTTTTCCGAAAGAATACCATGATCTATCAGCATGAAAAATTGCATGTTTCTTTTTCTAGTTTAGAGTCGTGTCTGAAACCTTGAATTTATTTTAAAAAAAACCTAGTCAACGATACCCCATACGATGGAGTTGAATGAAAACATATTTTCAACCCCACTTCACATGCATGGAGAGTAACCCCTAAAATATAAAATTACTAGGTATTATTATTTTATGATGCCAAAACATACATCTATACACATTATAATATAGTGTTCGGTTAAACCAATTACGGAATGCTTTTGTATAGATGTGTAGGCAGAAAATCTTCCTTTAGTTCCTTGAGTTTACGTTGAGCGGAGATTCACCCAAAATGAGATGATTTTTTTTACTTTGAGTACCCAACTTCATCCATTTATATTCATAGTTACAGAAGCTAGAAGAGCATACAGACAGACAGGCGGACGGACAGAGCGAAACTATAAGGATTCCTTGAGTACGATGGGTCTCTAAAAACAGATTGGTCGGACTCAGTTAAAACGATGGGTTCAGGTTTCTAACCAGTGAGTCGAAAGGGTTTGTCTAGACAGTAGACACCTCCATGGTTTCCACCCCTACCCCCACATGACCCCCACAGAAGGCTGCGGGGGTCGTAACATCCTCCACGCACGGCCTCGTACAATAATAGGATTCGGATAAAAGCCGATCACAATAAAATGTTATAATCGAAGTCAATATGTTAGATTGATGGCAATATTCAGTCTGCCGTATTCAGTTATTCCTAAATAAACTAGAATGTGGGTTAATTTTGAAAATGTCCCATTATATTTTTAACACGTTCAATTTTAAAAGAATGTTAAGAATATTTCGGTACTTTGTAAAACAAGAAGGTACAAAACATACAAAAACATTTAATCTCTGCGAGAATGAAATGAAATTTATTCAGTAAAGACTACATTGTATCAAGGTCACCAAACTGTTTTTCTTCTACAGTAAAAAAAAATATAGTATTTTCATGCTTGTGAATCATGAACGTTTTAATATCTGTAACATTCCTCCGTTGCCGTCGGTTTGTTCTGTTCTGTTCTCGACTTTTTATTCTTGGACTGCTGCTGCTGTTTGTATTTTTGCGATGGTATTAGAGGCTTAGGTGGGGGAGGCGGTGGAGTCCTCAAAAACTTCTCCAAACTCTCAGTAACCCTCCTGCCGAGGTCTATGTCCACTAAGGTGAACAATTTCAGCACTCTTCTTTGCATGAACGGAGGAACTACAGCCAGGAAAGGAGCACTGTTATTAGCGAGCCGCTCTCTTTCTTGGCAGTTCAATAAATCGTTATAAAATGTGGCCGCTGGTTCCAAATCGACGGCGTTCGATTCCAAGAGTGAAAGTCTTTCTTTCGGCAAAGCTGCATCTACGTAAGGAATGGGCCCGTTGAAAGAGTTAGGATAGTAATTTGGAGCATCTCTACCGTTTTCTCCCACAGGTGGCTTTCCGTCTCTCAAAAAGTTCTTGGAATACTTCGGAGCGTTCACTTCGATTTTATTGTGATTGATACTCATTCTGTAGGATTGGGCATCGCGATAGGATTGACGACGCGTCTTGAACATGATGTCTATCGGTCCAGGAATACCAGGGACCAGTCTCGCAGGACTGAAGGTGCTCTGTTCCGACACCGCAAAGTTGTTGTCTGGATTTCTGTCTAGCACGAGGCGTCCTATCGGAACCGTCTTGTATGTGCCCTTCTTCCAGCTTCTGGTAACTTCGAATGGATTATAATCCACACTCTTTATTTGCTCATACGTCATAACATCCATCTCCAATCTCCACGCTGGATAATTTTTCTCCTCGATAGCGTTGTATAGGTCTCTCTTGAAGTAGTTGGGATCCCTTGCAGATATAGCCATTGCGTCCTCAGTTGACAAGTTTTCGACTCCCTGTTCGGATCTGAAGCTAAATCTGACAAAATATCTCTCTCTCTTCTTATTATTAATCACGTACGTGTGTACCGGGAACGAGTCCATTTTCCGGTAACCATTCGGAATACCGAAATCGGAAAGGAACCACAGGAAACCGTGGAAAGAATCAGGCCTTTTAGTAATAAAGTCGAACGCGCTTGTGAAGTCGGGCAGATCAGTTTTAGGATTCCGTTTGAAAGAGTGAACGAAATGCAGGAAGTCATTAGCATCCCTGTAGAAGTACGTGGGGAAATTTATACACAGGAAGTCCAGGTTCCCTTCGTTCGTGTACATTTTGACTGCTAGTCCTTTCATTTCTCTACTAGCGTCAGCTCCGCCGAGGCTTTGTAGCACAGTCGAAAAACGCACCACTAGGGGTGTCTTCTTTCCGATTCCATTGAATACGTCGGCTTTGGTATATTTAGAGACATCGTGAGTCACTTCAAAGTACCCGAAGGCGGCTGTGCCTTTGGCGTGTACCACTCTCTCGGGCACCCTCTCCGCATTCAGCTGGGTGATAATATCTATGTTGTACAAATTCGAAAACGGATCAGAATTGAGTGCCACTGTTTCTCTGATATCAACAAGTTTCCCGGAACCGGTTGTGAGAATTCCAATGGGCTCCTGAAGAGAAGATAACAATTATAATTAGTAATACAAATCACTTTTTAAACTTATAGCATGAGATATTAGTACCTGGCGATAGATAAAAAAAAATAATCAATAATAATAATACGTATCTAATATATGCTTTCACACCACGTAAATCTGTATCAAACTAATATTACAAATGTGAAAGTTTGTGAGGATGGATGGATGGCTGAATTAATATTTGTTACTCTTTCACTCAAAAACTACTGAACAGATTGTGATGAAATTTGGTATGGTAGTAGTTTGAGCTCTGGGTTAACACATAGTCTGCTTTTGATCCCCAAAATATTTAGTGTTCGCGTAGGATACTTTATTTAAAGCTAGTTATTCCATATTATTATTCATTCATTCACTATCACTTAATACTTTTGATGAATCAATTTCCCTACAACGCCCTCGCTGTAACCAAAAACGAACCACGTTCGAATCCACGACCTCCGAGTCGAGAGCCAAGCTCTAAACCACTGGACCACGGTGTAAATATGTACATACCGGATGGGTCTGCTTGAACTCCCATAGCTGCCTAGCGGCTGGGTCCGTTCGGTTCAGATACTCGGCCAACTCTGGATCACTGCACGATACATAGCTAACTAACAGGAACATACATATTGTATGTTCCTTCATAGTAACGGTTTAAACGAGCAGTTTCCTTTTTCGTGCCTTTTATAGATAGTGCTTAATTGTTACATAATTGGCTACGATTTAAAACGTAATAAGCAGTACTAATTACTATGTTTGAATTATAAGTAGATAGCTCATAGTTATAACTCCTCGTTCTATTTTTAACTATTACATAATGTTTTTGCAGCAAATAGCAGACCTTTCCCTCCCTTTGACAAAACTCGCCTTCATAAGTGCAATGTTTTAGAAGGTGTAAAACGCGACAAAATATAGTAGACTAGCTTTTGCGCGCGGCTCCGCCCGCATATATACAGTATCCCACGAGAACACTACTTTTTCGGGGTAAAAAGTAGCAAATTATATTAGTCTTAGTTCTAATTATAGTTAACCTTAGTCAACATATATGGCTTGACCATTTCGCTACATTCGCTTGGGCATAAGGTAAAAAATTTACGAACTTATACTATTCTTGTAGAAACGAAACGGCCAAGCCACATAACTTGACTAAGGTGTAGAGTTTCTGAAGTTAAGCTTGTGCGAGTTTCTTACGCCGGTTCTTCTCGCCGGACTAGTTTCCGAACCGGTGGTAGGCATCATGTAGGATAATTCTATAAGCGTTATTTCATAACCTATATGGAAATAAAAATTTTGAGTTTTGAGTTTTTTGTAGAGTTAAGGCGTGTAGAGTCAGTAGCTTGGGTTTACATGATCTGATAACTTTTTGTCAGTGCGAGTCATATGGAATCGTCTTGGCAATTAACACAGTTACATGAAAATATTTTTGGTGGAATCTTATCATAGCTATTAAAAACTTTTTACTAGTTCCATGGGTCTTTTTTGGTTAGGGTGTAATAGTATTTTGGTTTGTGGTAGACACTTTTTATAAACGCCCTATGTCTATTTCACAAATGATGTATTTTCTATTAACGCTTACTATCATTAAAAATATTTAAGACTCCGATTCAAAAACGTGATTTTAGTCGTTTTGGAAAAAAACTCGTCTCACACTTGGTCGGTTTTCTTAACACCATATCCATTGTAACTAGCTATGCTAGCAGCTGTTATGCGATTAACCGCTATGGAGGAGTCACAATTGCGTTTAATTTCAAAATTGCAAGAATATAAAGCATTGGTAGAATCGACGGCTTAAGAACCGGGTAAATATTTAAAGAGCCTGACGTGACCTTGACAGAGAGGTTTACGAGAACACAGGGGGGTGTGAGGAGGGATTCGCTATAAATAGATCTGACGTGCCGGTTGATTTCGGTATAGCCGTCTATATTATAATCCGGAATCCGGAAAGCAGTATTCTGGACTCTGGACTAATACAATAGAGTTGAAAATTGAAGTGTCGATCAGTGTCGAACTGAATGACATTGACATTAGACTCGACACTTAATGTGTGTTCGATTTTTAACTCTATTGTATAAGTCCAGAGTTCTATTTTCAATGCTCTGAATTTTCTACGGCTATCCGGTTTCCGGATCATAATATAGTCTCAGCTTAAGAAAATAGTGCGTTGCCGCGTTGTCAGTAGGCAAAGCGCCGACCAATTAGGTATATTATTAGTTTAGGTTAGTTGAGTCATGGACCAATAAAACTATGATTCCTCCATGGTTGAGTTTGCTATTAGGTATATGCGTGAAAAAAATAATAATGGAAAAATTTGCCAAGACGAAAGTAAAAAGTTCGCTACTAGGTACCTTATACTATTTTGTAGTACGTAAGTACAAAGTAGTATAAGGTATCGAAAGTTATCAGTGACCTTTTTTTTTTTTTTTTTTGTTTCCGGGGGGGAAAATGCTTTACGCATACCACCCAGGCGCAGGGGGCACCCAAGTGGTGATGTGGGACTCATGGTATACCCACTAAAAACCCCCCCATCTTCCTCCTCACCGCCCTCTGACGGGGCCACGGGAACGATACACACATCCGCGACCCCGCCGGCGGCAGCCGCCTACAAGCGGCTCCATCTTGAAAGCCCGAAGGCCCTCCACGATGGGCGCACCAGATGGTATTAGGTGCGCTTCCTCCTCGGCCTCCACCAGTACTGTAGCAGACTCCCCCTGAGTCTGCTACTAGGAGGCCATGGGTACCAGATAAACTGGTACCCGGTGGCAGATCAGGTCTGTGGTTCTGCCACCGACCACACCTCGGTCGCAGAGGATAGGGCAAGCGGCGCACCGCAATACCGACATGCCTCTTCCTCTGCGGCCCCACCAACGCCGTTTCGACGGAACGGCCCCGCCAGCTCGCAGGGGGTAGGGAGAGTGGCGTACCGTAATACCATCACGCCTCTCCCCCTGCGATCCCTCCACGGCCGCAGAAGATAGGGAGAACGGCGCACCGTAATACCGGCACTCCTCTTCTTCTGCGGTCCCACCTCCACGCGCGTCCTCTGCGGGCCTGTTCAGCCCGCTGGGAGCGCCCTCCTCGGGCCAGCCGGCGGCAAACAGGCCGGCCCCGGTTGCCTCTTAGCTTCACCGTGGGTGACCAGTCCACGGTTACTAAGCCCCACCGCCACGACAAGGCGTGCAACCATCGGGGGGAGTTATCAGTGACCTAGCAGAAACATTTAACAGCGGCGTAAACGTTGCCTATTGAATGAGAATTGTATGAAAATATGTCAAAATTTTGACAGCGCCCATACAAAATATATTATTCGTATACGTTGACGCGGCTTTCAAATGTTCCTGCTAGGCCCCCAGCTCAATATTATGACCAAAAGAGATGTTC
Source organism: Glaucopsyche alexis (assembly GCA_905404095.1). Lineage (NCBI taxonomy): Eukaryota > Metazoa > Arthropoda > Insecta > Lepidoptera > Lycaenidae > Glaucopsyche > Glaucopsyche alexis. The sequence continues at coordinate 17,427,854 of FR990059.1, forward strand.
AAGAAATGTATGAGGCCTGTGCCAGCCCTATGTACAGTATATGTAAATATAGCTACATAATATAGTAACCGTTTCCTATTCTTTATTTTGTTTAATTTCACTTCGTTTCCATGTACATTTAAATTAACTTCGTCAAGGAGAGCAACACAAAGCAAAATAAAACATGGCGCATCAGACTAAAGAATGTCATTTTGTCAATGACATGACTTTTGGCAAAGAAAGACGTATGACATTCAAGACGACGTCTCTTCGTAAAACTGTCTACTACTTCAAAAGTCAAGTCAAACAACTGTCATGGCCGCCCTAAAAATAGTGTTCTCGCAATAAAAAACTCTTCAAATAATCATTTTTGTACGCATGTACCCTTCTTCAAAAATGATTTCTAATCTAATACGTAATTATGATAAGTAATAATTAACATAGCAGAAAGTTATACAAGCACAGGTATTTATAGAACCAGTTGCATACAATCAATAGTCCCTCTATTTAAAGATATAATCCGCTACATTAAAATCGGCCCTACTACTAGGTCATAGGGTTCAAATTTGAACTGCAGTTTAATATATTGACCCATGAGCGTCTGTGCGGAAATAGGTCAGATAGGGCGACGTCTCACTCTGATTGTTTTTAATATGGCGGTGTAAGTTTTCAGTCTGGATGTTGTGATTTGTGAATATGTCACCGTAAAATTGTAAAAACCGTTAGATTGTAAAATAACTAACGAGATTGTAAAAATATGTCGAAAGATTAAAAACTATATATTTATAATCTAACGAAAAATAATGTGTGTTATAGGCAGCATATTCGCGTCGGAAGTCTATCAACATTTTACAATTTCACGAGTTTTATTACAATCTAACGGTTTTTACAATTTTACGTTGACAAATACACTATTCAGGTGGTATATTTATAATTACTAGAGGACGCCCTGTGGCCAAATTTCGACCATAATTTCATGTTCATATTCTAATTTTAAAGTTTCAACTTCTTTAGGTTTCTTTTGCCTCTTAAATAAGCAATAAAAATATGTAAATGTTGTTTATGGATTGTGAAAGACACAATATAATTGATACTTACCCATTAACTCAGAGTAATCACCCAGAGTAATTTTTATCCTGTTTCTTGCTCATCATTAACAATGAGGGTGTTTGATAATTTTTCTGCCGCTAGGGGGCAGACCATACGCACACAAAGCGTCATCTGGTGGCAAAAGTGGTATCAAAAACGGTCTATACTTATTAGAATTTTTGACTCTTTTTTTTTGTCACCAGGCGGCGCCTGGTAGCCCGACGGTCCTTGTCATGTCAAAAAGCTGTCAGATGTCACGAATTTAAAAACCCTCATTGTGTCAAACCTACTATAATTACTATAATAATTACGTGCGCACAATTCTGCTAAAACTGTACTTACTTGAAATTTTTCTTTCACATATTAATATAATGATTTCATTCTTGGTTCGTTGATTTATGTAAATAAGATAATATGTTTGATGTTTATGATTTTACGCGTAGGAAACAAAAACAATAAATCCACAGACCACACGCATCCCTTCTAATCTACACTAATATTATAAAGAGGAAAACTTTGTTTGTATGTTTGTTTGTTTGTTTGTTTGTTTGTTTGTTTGTTTGTTTGTAATGAATAGGCTCAAAAAGTACTGGACCGATTTCAAAAATTCTTTCACCATTCGAAAGCTACATTATCCACGAGTAACATAGGCTAAATTTTATATTGGAAAAAAATAGGGTTCCGTAAGATATTTGGGTTTTTCGGACACAAGGTGTAAAAAATCAACCAGAAAAGTTACTTATTTTGCGTACGCTGCCTAAACTATAAAAGATAGAACCATAAAATGTTCTAATTAATTGTAGATCTTATAAATATCTACAAAAAAGTCCGCGACACACTACACCTATCTATGTCGAGTGAGGCACAACAACCATTTTTTTATTTAGAAATCTTGAATTTTTTTTGGACTACATTTAAACGCGTTTATTTTCCTCATGTTATTAATCCTTATCAAAATAAATTATTTCATCACTAAGTACAGTTTATGTAGATAATATTTGGTCTTTGAATGATTAAAATTGGACGTTTGGTTTTGAAGTTATGGCAAAATTAAAATATTACGATTTCTGCTGCACGGCCCGTTGCGAAGTGGGCGTCACCAAGGCGGGGTGCGCGTGCGGGTTAATGTTTAGTTTAGTTTAGTTTAGTTAAATAGTTTAGTTATTTTATAAACATCAAATTGATAATATCTTAAAATATAATATCTATACATCTATACAGTTAAATACAATTTAAGTGTCTGTTTGTAACTTCAAATTAACAGCTTTTTACATAATGAATCTGAAAGTATATTCGGTACTTACAATAAAATACATTTTTTTTAATTTTTGTCTGTCCGTCTGTCTGTCTGTCAGTCGGTCTGTCTGTCTGTTTGTTCCGACTAATCTCTGAAACGGCTGGACCGATTTTCACGGGACTTTCACTAGCAGATAGCTGATGTTATAGGGTCTAACATAGGCTACTTTTATTTTTGGGTTCCGTTTAAAAAATAGGATTCCGCTTTCGTTAGTCATAAATAAAGTCGCGGGTAAATTTCAGCGATATCCCAAAGTATTGTTCCACGCGGACGAAGTCGCGGGCAAAAGCTATAATATTATATAAGCACTAAGAATTGATTTTTGTTACTCTATTACGAACATCGAATAATATTATAAGCACTTAAATGTTTGTAAGAATGGATTTTTGTTACTCTATTACGAACTACTGAACGTTTTAATCAAATTATTATTTTTAGACGCTGGACTTGATACTTTTTATCGCACCAAAATGTACGTTTCCACGAGATTTCTTCAGACTTCAGAGAAAGACTTCACAAAGAAAAAAAATATTAAATTTACTTATCTCTCAGACCGAATAAAAGATCTCTGTAATCTTTGACCTAGGTAACATAAAAAACTGTTTTATTTTAACATTAAAATAATTTCACAAAAAGTGTGATTCCGGCCAGGATCGAACTGGCGGCCTTCTGCGTGTAAAGCAGATGTGATAACCACTACACCACGGAACCAGATGACTGCACGGTTGAAAATATGCTACATAAATAAAACTCTTAATTATTTCTAACTTTTTAATTTAAAACTTTTACCCCCTTACTAATAAACGCTGTATAAGCTTGAATAGTTATACAGTGTTTTTGTCACCTTCTATCGAATTAAACATGTCACTTGTGTGATGTGAACAAAACACTGTATAACTATTCAAAGCTTATACAGCGTTTATTAGTAAGGGGGTAAAAAGCTTGTCAATGGATAAGAAATATCTCTATGCTCCAAAACTAAATACCTAATCTGAAGACGGTGGTTTCCCTATTTGCTTTCCGTCTCGCAGTATCGAAGCCGACAAATTACCTGATAGATTAATAATTATAACATAAGTAGGTAATTATCAAGATTACCTACAATCAACATTGATTTACTATACATAATAATAATTAATTAATTTTATTGTTTATTAGCACGAAAACTTAAAAGATGGATTTATAATGTTTTAACTTTAATTTTTTAACCATTTTTGTGCAGGTGGAGACTCCACCTCAACGCGTGGAGTGCGTTCGCAAAACTAAGAAATTGTCTTACGCTACCTTTGTACCTATTTTGTCTAAAATGGCTTTTGTCGATAAAATACTATAATAGAAACGTTGCACTCACACTTAAATATTATTCGGATGATCTATTTAAAAAACGGCGATTGTTACTCTAATTTAACTCTTGTGACTGTTAAATAAAGTTTATTATTCCACCACAGTAAACTATTGACCCGATCTAACAAAGTAAATGGGTCAGGAAGGGCAAGTTTTCCGACTGATTTTCTTAAAAAGGCTTGCCCTACTTTGGGTTTAGGTACTGAATATATTTTTTAAAATTTTCTATTTAAGTACTCGTAGATAAAGGAGCAGGGTAAGCGACAGCTCTTAGACAACCGCTGTCCGCTACACCATAGCTGGTAGGAGTAGTCATAGATGAGAGTAACTTGGATTTTGGAGTAGTAAATGCGTCTGTGCGCCAGCTTTTTAAGGGCCTCCTGACAGTAAACCGTAAACACATAACGCCAGTTTTATGTGAGACCTTGGTACGTTAGTAATATATATTCTTTGACCTTGGTCTGATCTTTCCGGTCGGTCGATACATAATATAATTATATTGTATTAAGTTATTAGCGATTTATAAAAATAACCAACTTGTTGTTGTTTATTTTTATAAATTGACAAAATAAAAGCTTCGCTGTGTTTGAGTATGACGAATATTACGTTATACAGTATTTCCTTTAGCCAGCGAGGGTTAGTACTTAGTATGGGAACCTGCAGTTGTACCTAGGCAATATTTTCAGTTTTCCGTTATTTATTAAAATTTGTCTTATTGTATAAAACTTTTTTTTTCATTATTACAACATTACTAACTTCTAACATTTGTTTTCATCGATACGTTCTCTATAGACCAAGGTACAGGCGATCGACACTGACCAATGTACAAAACTGTGTCATCTTGAACAAAACGACGGATTTTAAATATTTTAAAGTCACTTTAATCACGCAAGTTTATTGCTGCTTTAATCTACACTAATATTATAAAGAGGAAAACTTTGTTTGTTTGTTTGGTTGTAATGAATAGGCTCAAAAAGTACTGGACCGATTTCAAAAATTCTTTCACCATTCGAAAGCTACATTATCCACGAGTAACATAGGCTAAATTTTATTTTGGAAAAAAATAGGGTTCCGTAAGATATTTGGGGTTTTCGGACACAAGGTGTAAAAAATCAACCAGAAAAGTTACTTATTTTGCATACGCTGCCTAAACTATAAAAGATAGAATCATAAAATGTTCTAATTAATTGTAGATCTTATAAATATCTACAAAAAAATCCGCGACATACTATACCTATCTATGTCGAGTAAGGCACAACAACATTTTTTTTATTTAGAAATCTTGATTTTTTTTTTGGACTACATTTAAACGCGTTTATTTTACTCATGCTATTAATCCTTATCAAAATAAATTATTTTATCACTAAGTACAGTTTATGTAGATAATATTTGGTCTTTGAATGATTAAAATTGGACGTTTGGTTTAGAAGTTATGTCGAAATTAAAATATTACGATTTCTGCTCCACGGCCCGTTGCGAAGTAGGCGTCACCAAAGCGGGGGTGTGCGTGTGGGAGGGGAGTTTAGATCTATGAGGTAGCCGCAGTATTAGTATCAGTATTGTACCCATAGATTATACAGATATATACATTGTACCCGTGCGAAGCCGGGGCGGGTCGCTAGTATTAAAATAAAGAAGCGTAACTACATCCTTGAAATTTATTTGTTTATTATTGCACGCTTAAAACTATCAGACTTCTAATAATGGTAAAAATAAAACTTTTGTCACCTAAAAAATTCAAACTTTGATAAAATCAAAGGCGGTAAACTACTTACTCTTTTTAAGATGATCTAGCGAACATGGTATATATAGCACTAGAATTCAGAAGCTCAGGAATACTTAGAAAATACCAACTAGCCTAGGTACAACAGGCTCCCATACTTAGTAAATAGGTTACGCTAAGGCAACTTTGTTCCAAGTTTTTAGGTCACACTTTTATTTTACAAATATACCCTAATGCTTTGTTCGTAACAAGGGTTCGAATTACCGAGTGGGAAAAGAGCAGATGATATTATATTTTATTGAATATCTCGTAATAATAGAAAATGGTCTAGAGTCTAGGAGAAGGTAATGACACAAGTAAAACTTAAACTAGGTAAAAGGTTGATGTTATATAGTTTTTCTATCAAAAGGTAAAATAAACTTTCTACGTATGTAATAGGACCAAACTTAAAAATTATATTATGACTTATAATGGGCAAATTTTAACCACATCGTCGTCACAGACGTCCTCTAGTCGTCTATATCTGTACTAATATATATAATAAAGAGGACCATTAGAAAGAAGATTGGCTAATTTTTATTGCGGTAAAACGGTACGGTTTCCGCAATATTAACTTTATAGCCCAAGAGCTACTAAGAAATTTTGAGTAGGTATTTGAGGCACGTTGAAACCTTGTCCTGTACTTCTCCTATTGTACCTCAACACGAGAATGCAGGCCTGGCTGGTCAGAAGCGGAACTTAGCCAAAATACAAATTTTTGAAAAGTAGATTTTTTTATGCCCGAAAAACATGTTTGAGGCATTATGATATTTTGATATACTGTTAGTATAATGTATAAGGAGTTGGGAAAAAAAGCCCCGTAATTTAGTCGGAACTTTAACCTAGCCATGTCAGTTTAAAAGTAAATAGTTTAAAGGTTAAAAATAGGTGTTCGAGGCACTTCGAAATTTGAGTAGGGTATTATTTATTATTTTAAAAAAATACTGTAAAAAATACAGATAATTTTAGTGGAACTTTCCACCTGCCATGTGACCGAGATCAGTGTGGGAGTTATTATTATTGATGCCTTCCTAGATATCGCTTTTACGTAGATAGGTAATGTAAATCAGCGTAGGTCAAGCTGGTTAGTAAATACCTATTTATTTTATAAATTTGTCGAGTAAATTAGACTATTGTACAATATGTAATTTTATTGCATATAATATTGTATAAACAACGAATGGATTGTCTTCGATTTTTATAGGAAAATCAATTAAAAACGACTCATATCGACTTTGCGAAAATTATCAAGACCACGTAGTTCCTTGATGCCTTCCTAGATGTCGCTTTTACGTTTATGTACTTAATGTAAATGGTAGATTAAGCTGGTTCGTATGCCATTTCTATTTAATTAATACCTATTTGTTTTATAAATACATTTTGACGTAGTAAGTGAGTTAGTTTATTGCACAATACGCAATTTTATTTTTTGACCACGTAGTTCTTTGAGAGCTTCCTAGATGTCGCATCTCCTTTCAAACGTATATTGCAGTTCATAAAATGACCGATAGATGTCACAAAATCATGAATTAAAAGCCAGATTTTCTCGATTTTCTAAGTCACATGGCAGGTGGAAAGTTCCACTAAAATTATCTGTATTTTTTACAGTATTTCTTTAAAATAATATATAATACCCTACTCAAATTTCGAAATGCCTCAAACACCTATTTTTAACCTTTAAACTATTTACTTTTAAACTGACATGGCTAGGTTAAAGTTCCGACTAAATTACGGGGTTTTTTTTTCCCAACTCCTTATACATTATACTAACAGTATATCAAAATTTCATAATGCCTCAAACATGTTTTTCGGGCATAAAAAATCTACTTTTCAAAAATTTGTATTTTGGCTAAGTTCCGCTTCTGACCAGCCAGGCCTGCATGCTCGTGTTGACGTACAATAGGAGAAGTACAGGACAAGGTTTCAACGTGCCTCAAATACCTACTCAAAATTTCTTATATTTAAAGTAGCAAAACTAGTTCCTACAGTCAAATATTTCAAAACTTAAGATATGCCATGACGTATATTTGACAGAACAAATCTTCATATACAATAAAAAGTTACGCCATTTTGGTTTTCACCACACTTCAAATGTCAGCCACCTTGTTTTCACCATACTTCAAATGTCAAAATGGGCCCAAATTATCAAAACTAGAGACACTTTTTACCTCAACATGCTTCGTCTGTAATATGTATGTCACCGTAAAATTGTAAAAACCGTTAGATTGTAATATAACTAGTGAAATTGTAATATGTTTATAGACTTCCGACGCGAATATTCTGCCTATAATTTAACACTGTATTTTTCGTTAGATTATAAATAAGTATTTAGTTTTGAATCTTTCGACATATTTTTACAATCTCCTTTGTTATTTTACAATCCAACGGTTTATACAATTTTACCTATACCATCTATGCCTACATTAATGTAATTTCTGATTAAATACAGGACTCAGAAGCCAGCCAAGTAAAATATTTCAAATCTCTAATGAGCCATCATGTTTTGTTACAGAAATTGTTTCTGAGTCTGACAGATAATAAATTGCGGAGTTCTTTTATCAATTTCTTTTCAGAGATTCGTTGAGGGTTATATAATGACTTTGTAAAAGTACTCTTCAAACACCTGTAACGCATGTAGAGTTCTGAAAGTTGATTTATTTTGAGATAAGCTATCATCATGATCTATACTTAGGTATAATATAATAAATAGGAAAAGTTTGTTTGTTTGCATTGAATGGGTTCCGAAACTATTGGACCGATTTTGATGAAATTTGGCACAGACCCGTAGTCTACTCTACATCTGTGGGGAAGGACATAGGCAACTTTTCATCGCTCAAAAATGTACGGTTTCTGCGTAATTAACTTTTGGGCGTATGAAGTTGCGAGCAACATCTAGTCCTTTTATATGTTTCATGTGTTTTGTTACTTGCCGTGAAGAAGTTAACTACAATTTGTATGATATCGAAACAACACCTCTAGTGGCAAACAATGGTAACTAATTTAATTAAGTTAGTATGGGAAATGGGAATATTCAATCGTCCGCGTCGTTTTGCAATTTTTCTCAACGTTAGAACCTTCCCTGAACTTGTTCAATTATTTCAGGACCAAAATTACGATTATGAATGTTTTTGCATATGATGTAAATAAACGAATGATGTAGGTTTTGTTTACTAATTTAGCAAGAAAAAAAACTTTTTTGTACTTTTAAGATGTATTTAAATAAACTACACATAAAATAATATATTTTTTACGTGTACCAAGTAATGCCTCAATATTTCTGAGTATATTAATAAAATTAAATATTTTAGATGTAGTCCAATCCCCTATTTTTGCAATAAACTAAAATTATTATTGTGTAGTGATTTAAGGAATAGAGTTCAATTTGAATTGATATCTTAAAAATACAGCGAAACGTCGCGTCGCGTCTCTTTTAAGAATAAAAAGTGTGATTCCGGCCAGGATCGAACTGGCGACCTTCTGCGTGTAAAGCAGATGTGATAACCACTACACCACGGAACCAGATGACTAGATGTTTGAAACAGCACGTTTGCCGGTGAAAGTACGAGGTTCGAATACTAATTATAATACCTAGTGGTCTTCAGCTTTTTGATCGTTACCGACCTTGTCCTGATGATATTTATAATTTATCTAGTTTTTGCCAGCAACTTCGTCCGCGTGGAGTTCGGTTTCCATATAAAATTTTAACCGCTTTTTCACCCTCTTAGGGGGCGAATTTTCAAAAATCTTTTCTTAGCAGATGCCTACGTCATTACAACTATCTGTTTGCCAAATTTCAGCAAAATCCGTTCAGTAGTTTCGGCTGTGCGTTGATAGATGAGTCAGTCAGGTTTGCCTTTTATATATTTAGATGATTCTTAAAGTGGATTGAAAACATTATTTTCTTATGTATTTTTTTTTATTATGTGCCAAATAAACACAATATCTACTCGACCAACTACACGTTTTCCTTTTAATGCGCCTCAAAATATGTGGCAAATTGTTATGGTTTTAGTGAGTAACCCTAATGTCAAAGTCCCACATACCCCCAGGTCACCTAACCCGGGAAGGGCATAAAGCTTTTCCCCTGCGAGATCATAGATGTAGAAAAAAGGCAGACACCGCTTCAGTAATATGAATAGTGAAGCAATCAAAGTAAGCCGGCTGTGTCGTAGCGACACGTGCCGCACGCACACATTCGGCCATAATCGGCTGCCAGTACGCCAATGGAAATTATCCGTAATCTCCGCACAAACGTAAGTCGCCGCCATTGTTGTGTTTCACTCAATGCTTAGCTCATCTTCCGTCCGCCTTTTTTTCTACGCGTGCGAGATCAAAAAAAAACGTGGGTTCGCTTCGGGAGTCGGGACCCGCTTCCGACGGGAACGTTCTCGGGCGTGTGAGTGGGACGTAAGAGCGCCGTCGCACAGTGGTCCCGATTTTGATGCTCCATACTCATAGAACTCGATTCTTAAAAATCGATGTTTTTTTTTGATCAGGAACGTTTCGAGGCATTGTTTAAGTATAAATATTAGGATAAAAAACTTTAAGGTTTATTTGTGTGCGTAACATGAACGTTTCAATTTTGTTTTCTATGGACGAAATCATTCAAATTCATTTTATTCGAAACTAATTGAAACTGACACCTTGGTTTTCACAGGGGTTGTTGCTACATGAGATGAATCCTATAATCTATAATACAGTTGCCCGTTTGGACGTGGAATAAACAGGAAATTTTTCTATGGACGAAATCATTCAAATTCATTTTATTCGAAACTGATTGAAACTGACATCTTGGTTTTCACAGAGATTATTGTCCTACACGAGAACGAATTCTACAAGATATAATACATGTACTCATTTTTGCCCGTTTGAACGTGGAATAAATGGGAAATTTTTCTATGGACGAAATCATTCAAATTCATTTTATTCGATACTGATTGAAACTGACATCTTGGTTTTCACAGCGATTGTTGTCCTGTATGAGACGAATCCTACAAACCACAAAACATGTACCCGTTTTTGCCCGTTTGGACGTGGGAATATAAATGGGTAATTTTTCTATGGACGAAATCATTCAAATTAATTTTATTCGAAACTGATAGAAACTGACATCTTAGTTTTCACAGGGATTGTTATCCTATACGAGACGAATCCTATAATATTATATTTGAATAAAATGATTTTAAATGATTTCGTCCATAGAAAAATTACCCATTTATGTTCCCAGTCTAGGGAATGGAAGAACCGGTCTCATTTTGAGAACCGGGAATTTCGGGACTGGGCAATTTCGGAACCGGGATTTCCCGGGAAATTCGGGAATTTCGGGACTGGTGTTAAGGCATGAAATCCATGTGTTATTACTGTCTCAAAAGTAATTCAAAATATAAGAATAACATTTTATAGTACAATTACAATTTAAATAAGGTTTTAATGGCAACTCGACACATCAGCCAATATGTCACCGCTATATTAATGACAACTTTATTGGCGATAGTAAAGAGCCGTAGGTCATTTTAGTTTATTAGCATTTATTGATGGTTTCTTATTGAAAAACCATTAATAAAAACCATGAATAAATGCTAATGTTACTTCGTGTTATTTGATTTTTGCAAAACGTCAAATGGTTGTGGTGCCCAGAATGCAATTAGTGTATATGCTCGAACGTCGCGGTAACTTATTAGAAGTGGTAGATTAGTGAGATAAGCATACTGAAAGTTTAACATTAAGATCTCATACTCGCTGGGGCTACTAAACAATATTTAAGTAAAGTATCTTCGATGACTGATGGCCTCGAGAATATCGCTAACTCCCCTCCTTGGCTTCCTAACTAAAAGGGGTTTGTTGGGGTTTGATCGTTGCGTCCACACATTTTATAAGAGTATTCGTGCTACCCCAGGTGTCTGCTGTGGTGCTGAACTTAAGAAGCTGTTAGCCGTTAGGGCGTCTCATAGTTTTACTTACACACCTGCAAGTCGTTGTTTTATCAATGTTTATTTTAACGAGGTATTTAGTAGATGGCAGTGCCTAGTTTTAGTTTACAAGGTTTTACGTTTATAATATTACACATAGTAATAAATTTTGATTTCAATAAATGTGCGAATAAAAACTCATTCGCAGCAAGGAACGTTAAAAAAGAAGTCATATTTCCTCGCATCCCTCACAGTTAGCTTTTATGTACAGAATCTGATATGAACTACTAATTATATTATTTTATCGTGTAATATTTTATATTTTTGTCTTTAATTTGCTGTCGCAAATTATTAAAAATTATTTTTTAGCTAATATTTACAATTACCGATGATAGTTTACTTAAATCCTTGTAAATTTTAATACAATCTATTCGGTACCGAAAGTACCGAAATTCCCGGTTCTCAATTTTTGATTCCCGGTTCTCAGACCGACTCAAAATTTCGGGAATTCCCGGGAATTTCGGGACCGGGATTTCCCGGTTCCATACCCTAGTTCCCACGTCCAAACGGGCAAATACGGGTACATGTATTATAACTTGTAGGATTCGTCTCGTATAGGACAACAATCCCTGTGCAAACCAAGATGTCAGCTTCTTTCAGTTTCGAATAAAATGAATTTGAATGATTTCGTCCATAGAAAAAATTCCCATTTATTCCACGTTCAAACGGGCAAAAACGAGTAAATATAATAAAGCTTGTAAGGTTTATCTCGTGTAGGACAACAATCTCTGTGAAAATCAAGATGTCAGTTTCAATCAGTTTCGAATAAAATGAATTTGAATGATTTCGTCCATAGAAAATTTTCCGTTTATTCCACGTCCAAACGGGCAAAAACTAGTACATGTATAGCTTGTAAGATTCGTCTCGTGTAGGACAACAATCCTTGTGAAAATCAAAGTGTCAGTTTCAATCAGTTTCGAATAAAATGAATTTGAATGATTTCGTCCATAGAAAAAAAATTTGAAACGTTCATTTTACGCACACAAATAAACCTAAGAGTTTTATATCTTAATATTTATATTTAAACAATGCCCCGAAACGTTCCTGAGTGAATAAAACAACGATTTTTAAGAATCGAGTTCTATGAGTTGGGTCCATCCACATATTACGTCACACCTGATGGGGGAGGGGGGGGGGGTCATACTAAGTATGACAGTACATGTAAAATACAGGTACAGGGATACTAAAAAGTGTGACATGGGGGGTTAGGGGTTCAAAAAGTCGAAATTTTGCGTGACGTAATATGTGGATGGCCCCGTATGGACTATGGAGCGTCAAAATCGGGACCACTGTGCGTCGTGCGCGCTCGTATGGTTATCTCGCATATTCTGTTCGGCTTCGGCGCTAGTCGCAAGAATAATATCCAGTACAGGTACTGGAAAGTGAAGCCAATAGGAACAGAGAGAGTACCCCACGCCACTGGTAGGTCTACCAGAGGCGTGGGGTTCCTATAACTCTGTTCCTATCGGCTTCACTTGCCACTTACCATTTGAAGACCCTCATTCAAATCCCTACCTATGATACAGGCTAGGGATTCCCTTTGAAGGAGGATCAGCCATCGCCACTGGTACCTACCTATCCTAGATTATTATTGGGCTACTTTTTATCTCAGCGATATGTTAGGCACCCCGCTCCCTCAGGGCCTCGGCTATAACAAATTAAATAAAAAGTTTAGGGCTCCCTTAGACTAGCTATTATAAAGAAACATATTACTAATAGGTTGGGGAAAAAGTCTTTTCGCATTATAGTATGTATGAACTTGTCATAAAATATCTTGGGCTATACCAATTGTATCTGGCTGATTTTGGTATTATTAAAAAGTTTTAATTTTACAGAAGACAATTCCAAATTCAAATTAGGTAAATTTGAGATTTTCATTTGTTTTTATTATTGTTAAAATGAGTGATTCTTATGAAGAATTTCGATACATTTTAAAATTTTATTACAAAAAAGGTAAAAATGCAACACAAGCCGCGAAAAAAATTTGTGATGTTTATGGACCTAATGCAGTATCTGTGAGAGTAGCGCAAATTTGGTTTAAGCGTTTTCAATCCGGAAATTTTGATATCAAAGATGCACGTCGCTCTGGTCGCCCTGTTACGGACAAAACTGTTGCTATTTTTGAAAAAGTGGAGCAAGATCGGCATATTAGTAGTTACGATGTAGCTGAAGAACTGGGGATTGACCACAAAACGGTTTTGGCGCATTTGAAAAAAGCTGGGTACACAAAAAAGCTCGATATTTGGGTGCCTCATGAGCTCACTGAAAGAAACCTAATGAACCGTGTACTCATTTGTGATTCTTTATTACGACGTAATGAAACCGAACCATTTTTGAAGAAGCTGATTACTGGTGATGAAAAGTGGATCACGTACGACAAGAACGTGCGAAAAAGATCGTGGTCAAAGGCCGGTCAGGCTTCACAGACTGTGGCGAAACCCGGGTTAACTCGCAACAAGGTGATGCTGTGTGTGTGGTGGGATTGGAAGGGCATTATTCATTATGAGCTGTTACCGCCAGGCAGGACCATCAATTCTGAACTGTACTGCGAACAACTGATGAGATTAAAGCAAGAAGTTGAGAGAAAGCGGCCGGAATTAATCAACAGAAGGGGTGTGGTTTTTCACCATGATAACGCTAGACCTCACACATCTTTAGCCACTCAGAAAAAAATACGGGAGTTTGGCTGGGAGGTGTTAATGCATCCGCCGTATAGTCCTGACCTTGCACCTTCAGATTTCCACCTGTTTCGGTCGCTGCAGAATTCCTTAGGCAGTGTCAGGTTGACATCACAAGAGGACTGCCAAAACCACTTGTCGCAGTTTTTTCATCAGAAGCCCCAAAAATTTTATAGCAATGGGATCATGTACCTACCAACAAGATGGCAAAAAGTTATCGAACAAAATGGCACCTATATACTTTAGTCACTTGTAAATAAACTTTATAAAAAAACCTTTTGAATTTTTATATAAAATGCGAAGAAACTTTTTCCCCAACCTAATATTTTATCAGAACGATTTTCCCCATCCAGCGTTTGAGCGTAATAGATCACAAACTATCCATAAAACGGGAGATTCTCATCAATCAAACTATAATTTATTGCTTTTAGACGGTCTAAAAATATCCGTCGACCTTTGGGGTCAACTGTTGAGGTCACCTCATTGTCATTAACGATCAATATCGAACTTCGGCAGTGTCATGTGGTATTTGTTATCCTGTGATATCTATATAGAGCTCTACATGTGCATAGAGTCCACGCTTGAATGAGCGGAGCGGGTTCAGGTAACTGTTACATTTTTTTTAAAGTGATTGATAACTTTTTATGGGAGGGTAAACCGCTTCGTTACGTTAGTAATATATTATATTCTTTGGCTTCGTTTCGTAACGCGTTACGGTGCGAAATTAGATATGAGTAATTTCGAAAACTAAAGTCAGATACGCGTAACGCAGTTACGTAGTTAGGTACTTGATTTTTTTTTTTTGTTACACAATATTTTTTTGTATTTTGCATTTGAAATAGTAAATTATAAAATTTAAATTTCTACAGAATTTAAAGCATCCAAGCTTTTTGTTTAGATTATATGTACTTTAAGTTATCACTTTTGTCGGGCATCCCGACTCCCGAGAGCAGAGACGCACACGTATTATTTTTTTATGTGGCGGTACGACTGAAAACCATTGCCAGTGTCAAGTTAAAAAGCTGGGAGAATAGATTTTTCACATGACAGTATGTAATATGAAAATATTATGTAGTTTTTTCTTCAATTTTCAAAAGAACATACACGTTTGAAACGAGCTTAGGCATTTGAACAGAACTTTAATTCTCATTGAACTCTTTATAATATTACTAGCTGTCCCGACTCCCGACACACGTTGTTCTATAAAATGAAATAAATAAATAACTACAACTTCACCTACAACCTACATGTACACCTACAACTACGCCTACATCTAGGTACACCTACACTTTCAACTACACATACACCTACACCTAGTACCTAGCCAAGTGTATGATTTAGCTATAACGATATTGTATCTTTACGAGCGTCTCACCAGGAGAGCGATTAGCGTTATCGATTTCACATAACAAATGTTATTCTTACGAGATTGCTGGGACATTAAATTGTTACAGCTATTGGTCGCATGGGACTGTTACTATGGCACCAGGTGGCGCCATTAGACCTACTCTGTGGTTATCTTCATCAGAGGGCCTAGCAGAAAAATTTGATAGCGGCATAAACGTAACATAAGACTCACAGTTTTAAGTTATACTATGTTAAGTTTTTGTCTGTGCTAAAGCCTACTAGAATTAGCTACAACAGGCAATTTTTTTCTGTATATGAGCGAGTTTGCGTTGAGCGGAGAGTCATCCATTCATGAGATGATTTTTTTTTGTTTGAGTATGGCAATAATGTTTTTGCCTAAACGTCTTTAAATTTCAAAAAAATAAACAACGGGTTTCACTCCGGAGTGCCGGCAGAAGTGAAAACTTGAACATTAAATTGGAAAAACCACCATCGGTTAAAAGATACGAACTAAAATAGTTTCATGCTCGTGTAAGGGCACTAAGAAAAACCGCCATCTAGGTTAAAAGATACGAACTAAAATAGTTTCATGCTCGCGTAAGGGCACTAAGAAAAACCGCCATCTAGGTTAAAAGATACGAACTAAAATAGTTTCATGCTATGCTCGCGTAAAGGAACTAAGACAGCAAACAGTTGCAAGTTGCATCTTACGAATTTTCGATCAGGTCACGTGTCCTGACACTCCTGACGCGAGTTTAACATTTTTTTACCCATCCCATGAAATGCACAACGCCGCTAAAGGAGTTTTCACTTCAAGAACAACGGAAGCTATGCTGATTTGTATACACCCAGGTGTTTATGGCAGGCGAAGACTCGTGTCGCTATACGTATAATCGTATGTTTACAGGCGTATAATCTGAAGGAGTAATTAAAATTCATTGCTATCTGAGTCGTTAACATCACCATAATCTTCAAGGTTAGCCGTAACATATTTTGGAGGTTTTTGTGAGCCTGCAGGCTACAAGTGACAAGACGCTTCGATACGCAAAATTTTAAGTTTCGGACAACTAGAGGGCGACCGGCGGTGTGGTCGAAATTCGTCCTTTAGGGTTTCTTTTGCCTCAAAAAGTTTAGGAGTTATTTTGCCTCAAAATAAAATTATGACAGATTGACAAACGTCTACATGTAACAAACGGAGTGTGTCTATCAAACACACAGTAGTGTGTGTTAATTATCTGAGGTGGTGTGTGTTAGTGTCTAAGCATTATTTAAAAAAATATTTACTATCCTCCACATAAACTTTTACCGGCTACATTTCATACTCCGGTTGTACAATTCTCGTAAAACTCTACAGAAAGTTTCAGTACAGTTTAATAATAACTATTAAACACATACGCTGTCACTAAGTAATACATACATAATACACATACATATAATCACGCCTCTTTCTAGGCAGAGACCACTTCTTTCCACTTGCTACGATCCTTACATACTTGTTTCGCTTCGTCTACCTACTTTCATCCATTCCTCCTCTTACATTCAACGTAGCAAAGCGGCTCTCCGTGGGCCACTTTTCGCCACCGCGAGAACGAAACATGATGGGTGGCGAACCACATCTGACATCACCGCCATTTTGGATAATTAAATTATTTTTATGATAAGTAGTACGTAAGTATATTGACGACCTCTGTGGCTCAGTGGTTCAGCGCTTTGGTGCTCAAGCCGGAGCTCGCAGGTTCGAATCCTGCCGAAGGAACAAAAAGTTTTTCTGTGATCCTGGGTCATGGATGTATATTAAATATGTGTAAATATATAACAAAAATCTTAAATATATGTATAGTATAAAAGTATTAAATATACTTCCCGTTTTCTGGTACCTGTAACATAAGTTCTTCGGATACTTAGCATGGTTCCGTTGACGTGGTGTGAAGCGTCCATAGATATTATTATATTATTATTATTAGTGATTAATGGCTCTAAGTCTATTATGACGTCACGTAACATAAGTCCTACAATCTTTAAAAAAATTTCTACGACCCTTAATACTTTATGAAATTCCTGAAGGCGATTTTCCCGTGACGCCCGCCAACCTTTGTCAATTCCAGTCCGATTACGTACTGCCAGTCTGCCACTATCCAGATATAAATAGACGGTATTTATAACACGCGTTATTTAAACTTACATATTATATTATAGTATACCTTCCACAGGCGAGGCGTGCATACAAGCCGGCTTCCCTTATGAATATTACTTTAAATCTATTATTTAAAATATTATATTTTTTAAATACGGATTTGGTACGTCACATAGTGTTAACGCATTTTTTCGACAAAAATGTTGGAATAGTACCTTTTTCCGTATAACAGAATACACCTCTTTTGGCTTCGGGGGTTAAAAAGGCGTATATCTACATTTTCGAAGAAATCGTTATAACATTTTAAGCATTCACCACTCGATTTATTATGTACCAGCAATTTCCTCAAGTCATGATTAACATTCGATCATTAAAACTTTATAAACGAGAAAAGCTTTGTGAAGAAAATTTAACTTGACGTAAAGGGGATAAATCGTAGAGTAATAGAGAATGCTTAAACTCTATCCCCTTTAGCTTTAGCTTTGAATAGTTACACAGTGTTTTGGCTCCTTCAATCGAATTAAAAATGTTACTTGTGTGACGTGAACAAAACACTGTATATAACTATTCAAAACTTTTGTTAGTATGGGGGACAGTGTGTATGATATTAAATTAAAAGTAGAACACATTTAAAATATTAAAGAAATACCGATTTAAAAACTATTTATACATACATACATACATACATATAATCACGCCTTTTTCCCGTAAAGGGGTAGGCAGAGACCACTTTTTGCCACTTGCTACGATCCTTACATACTCGTTTCGCTTCGTTCACTTTCATTCTTACCATCCATTCCTCCTCTTATATTCAACGTAGCGAAGCGGCTTTCCATGGTCCGCTTTTCACCTCCGCGAGAAACGAGACGTGATGGGTGGTGAACCTCATCGCCGCCATTTTGGATAATTAAATTATTTTTATTATTATCCATTGCGTTTCCACGGATTGGTAGAGAGGGTAGGAATAAGGAAAGGGAAGGATAGGTGGTGTGGAAAGGAAGATTGGTAGGTTAGAGTGGGAAATAGGAAATGTAGGATATTACCGCCCAGGAGGGCAAGGGATAGGACAGTAATAGCTAGGGAAGCCGGGGTCGCGTACCCGTATACTATACCACAACTACCGGACAGGTAAGTTGGGATGAGTACCCCATGACAACATCCCGAAAAACGAAACGGTTCCCATGGGATCTTCAAAAAACAGTACCTACCTATTTGACGTTATTTCAGGCAATCTATTCGACGTATTTAAATGAAACTTGGCACAAAGGTAGATTAGAACATGAAATAACTAACAGGATATATTTTTTTCTTGGAAAACAAAAGTGTTCCCACGGGTTTATGAAAAAACTGTATTTTTGAACCTTCTTCACAAACCGGAATTAATCATCATTTTTCGCATTAAATCATCTTTTTTAACTGCATTATTTTGTTTTCTTTTGAAATAAAACTATTAAATTAAAACCTCAAAAATAAAAACGGGTTGCATTTCGGGAGTGCCGGTAGAAGTGAAACATCTCAAAGTGGGGCTATTTAACTGAAGACACTTTTTTTCCATAGTGTTTTCACCATACGTCAAATTTCAAAATGGCCCCAAAAATCTCAAAAGTGGGGCCATCTAACTGGAGACACTTTTTTCTCCAGTGTTTTCACCATACGTCAAATTTCAAAATGGCCTCAAAAATCTCAAAAGTGGGGCCATTTAACTGGAGACAATTTGACGCCAAAAATTAGGTTTACCTACCCTCGCCTATAGATGTTTCAGATTAATAAATCTATTCTCTATCCTACTCAATACAAATAATAAATAGCGAAGGAGTAAAACCAATACTACAAGGTCTCTTTAAACTATGAATTTACTTCAAGCGGGAGGTCAACTTATCTGGAGGCTCATAATAAGTTGGTAACATTTGACAGATAAGTAAGTACTATTCGAAACCCCCCAAATTCCCCTCGAGGCATATCTTAGTCATCTTTTTACAAATTACAAAAACCTCAAGACCCCATCAAAATTTTTTTGACCCCTCCAATAGCCTTCTCACGAAACCTTCCCTTGAAAATGTAAGGAAGTTTGTTACTCTTTCACGCGAAACTACTGAAAGGATTTTGATGATATTTGGTATGGTGGTAATTTAAGCTCTGGATTAAAACATAGGCTTAACTTATAAGCATAACTTTTTATCATGAAACATTCCCGTGGGATATTTTATTTACGCGAGATCTATACTAATATTATAAATCTGAAGAGTTTGTTTTTGTTTGTTTGAACGCTAATCTAATCTAATCTGGAAAATAATCGCTAATCTCTGGAACTACTGGTACGAATTGAAAAATCCTTTTTGTGTTGGATAGTCCATTTACCGAGGAAGGCCTATAACATCATCATAACTCAATACGAGCGGAGCACCAATCAAGAATGTTACAAAATTAGGTTTTTTTTTCTTTTGAGAGCTTTCGCTGTGTACGCTGCGGAAACGGTTGAAGTTTCGCTAAAATTATGACAAAATTGTTTCCCTAAAAAGTCCGCGACTGTACAAAGTGAGCCAACTTTAAAAGATAGACGTATGTCTATCTTTAAAAGTTGGCTCACTATAACCTTTTTATGCTAACCAAATTTGTTCTAAGAGTAAGTATAATTTGTGAAGTTGTTTTCATAAATATGATACTAATCCTTATCCAAGTAAAATTCTTTTAGATTAAAGAGCATTTAATCTAGAAGAAATTTATCGTTTACATTATTTGATTTCAATGAGTATTTTAGAAGATATCGCGGTAATAAAATAATCAAGCGCGCAATAATAATGCACGGCGCGCAGCGGGCAGTCGTGAGGGGGAAGCGCGTTCTCCTTCTACGTAAATGAAGTCGTGGGTAAATTTTAGCGATATCCCAAAGTAACTGTTCCACGCGGACGAAGTCGCGGGCAAAAGCTAGTATATAATATATTACTAGCTGCTGCCCGCGGCTGCGCCCGCGTAAACATAGTATACCACGGGAATACTGTACTCTTTCGGGATAAAAAGTAGCTTATGTTAACCAGAGCCTTAACTACCATCCCAAATTTCATCGAAATCCATTGAAAGTTTTTGCATGAAAGAGTAACAAACATCCATCCATTCTCACATCTTTCACATTTATAATATTAATAGAATAATATCCCGCGTCATATCACATCTTCCGCAATTGTAATGTCGATAGACACTTAAGCGGATAAGTACAATATAATGTGTAGGAATAGTAACTTTTATCATAATATAAATGGTGTATTCGAAGAGTTATTATTCGGTAAGCGGACGTCGTGTTCGTATTAAGTATAAGCTTTCGGAGTTCTAATGCACGGGACTACTGCCGACCTTCAAAGGACGACGGCTTCGTGGACCTAAAGTACTGGAAACAACTTGAAAAGGTATAGCCAGTGCGGCGGTCAAAAAAATATAGGTTAACGCGTTGGCGCTCAAGCCGGAGTTCGCGGGTTTGTATCTCACCCGGGAACAAAAGGGTTTCTGTGTTCCTGGTTGAAAATTATATGTATTTTTAATAAAAATCTTAAATAAAAGTTACCCGTAGGCCGTAACAAAGTCCTTCGAGAAATTACCACGGGACAAGATTGACGTGGTTTTCACACCACGTCAATCTATATAGCGTCTATAGATATCATATTATAATAATATAATATTCATTCAGTCAGCAACGATTTTAGACGAAGGAAATAAAAAATCCAGCATCCAGCAACATTTGACTCAACACTTGTGTGTTCGATTTTCCGCTCTATTGTATAAGCCCAGAGTTCTATTTTCAATTCTCTGAATTGTCTACGGCCTTCCGGATTCCGGATCATAATATAGTCCCAGACTTATACTACGCTATGTCAATTCTCACCATTTGGCTAGGCCTGAGACGTCGCATTAGATGCAAATAAAATTTAATTCAGAGCACTTCCATACGCCAGACATCCATGTAACAGTATGACGTAATCGGGGTAGGGGTGGGTCACGGGTAGTGGTAGGGAGGGAAGAAAAAGTACAAAGCCTCACCTACATACCTACACACTACACTCGATCACTAGAAAAATAAAATACGCGAAAGTTTGTGAGGATGTATGGAAAGAGTGTGTAGATGGATGGAAAGATGGATAGATGGATGGATGGACGGATGGATGGCTGGATAGATTGATTGATGTTTGTGACTCTTTCATGCAAAAATTAACTGCACAATTTTTTATTAAATTTGGTATGGAAGTAGTTTATGATCTGGATTAACATTTAATACAAGACTACTACTTCTCTCTCATTCTCATTCGTAGAACGAAAATAAGTGCCGTAATAATTTCTGTGAGTACCTACGCCAAAGCCTATACTTTAATCGATTCTCCATTTTTTGAGGATTAGGAGGAAAAAGGAGGTTTTTTTCATTGATCCAGGAGAAGTTTACTTCAGTGTCCATGTGCATAATCTAGGTGGATTTTTTTATGTCCACTGGAATGAATTTCTCAGTGGACTTAACATCGATTATTATGAACATATAGACTATTGATACTCGACTAGCTTACCAATCATTGACTGCAAAGAAACTTAGAAGGGAGTAAAGCCACGTTTCCACGAGCGTTATTTTTAAAGTTTTTTAGTGGTTAAAACAGATAAAAGTGAAAGCATACACACTATGTTTATACATACAAAATAGAACCGTGCGCTATCATAATAGAGCTGAAAATCGTGTTGATTTTCAAATCTGACATTTGACACTTTACATCACACTCACTCTCATCTTTTTACATCTAGGCCCAAGAATGTATGAAAGCGTATCCATCTCCTTTTCAGCTCTATTGTATTCTGCACTGTAATAAAAAAAAATCAGTTTTTTTACCACTACTAATATATCTCCTGTAGGCTATCGAGTCCTACTAATATTATAAACTTGAAAGTTTGTGAGGATGGAGTATGTTTGTTACTATTTCACGCAAAAACTACTGAACGGATTTCGATGAAATTTGGTATGGTAGTAGTTTAGACTCTGGATTAAAACATAGGCAACTTTTTATCCCGAAAAAGTACAGTGTTCTTTTGGGATACTGTATTTACGCGGGCGGAGCCGTGGGCAACAGCTAGATGATTTATATACGCCGAAAACGTTTCTGACTATCGAGTCCAGAACCTTCAATTATCCCCACGTAGACGTTTCTGGAATACTGATGTGTAATAGTTCTGTAAACTTGCCTATTCTCGCCTGAATCCTGATTCGTTTCTTGGCTCATTTATAAACCACAATTTTGTGGAAAAACTTGGGTTATTTTCTTTTCCCGGAAAGTATACACGCCTAGGGCTTTGTAAAATTAGTAACGGACCTTACCTCCCACATAGTATAAAGCAGAAAGATCTCATTGTTTAGTAATGTTTTTGTTTTTTTTTAATCTTTACACAGAGTTAAGGCGTACGCGTGTTCTGAAAAGCCGCATCAAATATTTAGCGCCACTTTTTTCGCTTCCATTTTCTAAATCCCTTTGAAATAATCCTTTTTTTCTGTTATGAATTTAAAATGAGCTGCAGCAGATGTATGAAATATATTTTATACTAATACACTTTCAGTACATTTTTACAATACCTAATTGTGCTAACGGAGGAGTATGATATTAGGCACAGTTAAAGTTTCTTTGAAGAAAGGTGTGCAGAAAGCTTTAAAAGTGTAGCAATCATAGATATATAATATTAAAAAGAGTAGCAATGTTATTTATTTAACGTTAAACGACGTTAGGGTCGCTGATAAAATGCTACGTATCGTATACTTTAAACGAGACAATTCCACGAGAAATAAAAAACATATTATATAATTTAAAAATGCGCAGTTTTATCCCTGGAAACAGTTCATTTTTTAATTATTTATTTTGTTTTTTTGTTTCGTCGCGGAACAATATATTTATTATTCATATTTATAACAATATATTTATAATTTCAACTCTATCATGTCATGTCAGTCCGATTGGCAGATTGGTAATTTTTTTCGTTGTTCAGACATGTGGTTAGGTTCGAACCCCGGTAAAATATTTTTGTGTTTTTTTTTAATCTACTAGAGCTCGGAGCATAGCTCGGTTACCCAGAGTCCTTTTAATTTCTATGTCACAACCTCTACATCAACTATGTAGTACGTAATTTGTGTCTACACGTTCCAAAGTATTCCAAATACATTTTGTCTTGGCTCTCGGCACAAGTACAAGGTTAGTGAGCTGGGAGGATCGATACTGTGGCATCGATTGTACTGTACCCTGAATAACAAACATCCTGAAATACTCACGTGAAAATGTAATTAAAACACACAGTACAGCCACAAGCTAAGCATTGAGCGTGACAAGGCGGGCACATTTTAAGATGGCAATACAGAATTTTACTTTATTTACTAGTATACGACTGAAAGACTTTGTATCCATTGTCATGAATAAATTAAAAAAAAAACTTTAATTAGGTACAGGGAGAAGGTGGTAATGTGGCCCCCCATTTTGTTTTTAGCTTATAAAAAAATATTTAATAGGTCTATTAATAAACAATATACCTTAAAATATTAGGCATTTATCTATTTATTCGTGTCTGGGCCTGTATTGAATGAAAAGCGATATTTTAAATAAAAAAAAACGTTTTTTTCGAAAAAGTAGAGAAAATGTGAATTGAGATATGAGGATGGTATTATGGACCCCTGGGGGCCATATTAAATGTAAGAAACAATAAAGACAAAAATCGCAGATATAGTGCTCTCCTTCAGGGCCCGCACAAGCGCTATGAGCCCACAGAAGGCACTGTATCCAGTCTTCACCTCGACGATCAATGGAGTAAGCAGTTTCACGGCTATCCTGTATGCAGACCGTCGAATATCTTGCCTAGTCTATCCATAATAGGTACTTGGCTTCCATGAACATAGTCTAATAAACTTTTCTCTAAATTATGTGGCAGGATAGACTTGATTCCGAGTGGTTTTTTTCACTGCCAAGTCTAATGATTCCTCAACATCCTTTACAAGATGTTTCAATGTGGACCTCGGAACAGTAAAAGCTTTGACTGGCTTTCTTGTAACCCATGGGTTTGTTTCGGATGGCCTGAACTGCTTGTTTCTTTTTTTCGGGATCTCAGGTTTTCCTTTTTTTAATCGAAGTTTACGTCAAGGTCTTTCATGGCATCTAAAAAAAATAATTCATCATACATATAATATGACCCCCGGGGTCATATTACATACTATATTAGGGGGTCATAATACCAAAATGAGACATTTTGCGACAACATAATATTTTTTTTTATTGAACAACTATTGAATGATAATTACCTTAAAATCGAAGACTCAGGCGTCCAACACGTTGAATTAATACATCAGATGAATCCAGAATTACTTTTAGATATAAATATTGAATTTTAAAAACGCACACGCAAAGTTTTCGCCCGGACTCAATAAAACTTGCCTGAATAACTAAAAATGAAATACCATCTAGCGGTGACTTTGGGTATTAATGATCATTTTGGCGTGTTATCTACTAGTTAACCTGCTTTTGAACTAGATGACGCTGTTTAAAAACCAAAATATTGAAGGGGGCCAAAATACATGCAGGGGTCACATTACCACCTTCTCCTCTACCTAATAGTTCTACAGCCTACTACACAAAAATAATTATTATTTGTTGCACACAACTCGCAGCGATGCATAATAATATCAAATATGCAATTATACGGATGTTCTAACGGTGAAGGAAAACATCGTGAGGAAACCCGCACATGGTTGGCCCCAGACGTATTGACCAGTCATTCCTCTAGACTAGGCCGACTATGTTGTGAGAATGCCGTATATGCTTGGGCAACCATACGACATTTAAAAAACCAACTGTCCCAGACACTACAATATTTCAAGAGTGGTTACTTTGCTCAGAGAATACTGTAGGGTCAAGTAGGTAACAGTGACTCAGTCGACTACAGTGGCTTAGTCTCATTTCGACCTGAAGGAATGGCAATATACAGCTGTCTCGCTTAGTGATTCGAAGCGGTTGGTACCCCGACGCGCTTAAACCAACCCACTCGCAGATCGTGCGCCCTATTGAAATGTGAAGCGGTGTTAAGTTTTTTCGCGCCAAAAAAATACTTTTTGAGATAAGTTTCAGTTCTTCTCACGTCTTTGTTTGTTGGAATTGGTAATAACCATTATATTGATTGAATAGTAGGCATGTTATCAATTAATTTGAATGCATGTTTGGTCACATTTGATTTAAATTTCGATTGTTGAGATGAAATATTTTTAAAATGGTGTAGAAGTCTTCAGTGACTCATTTTTGAAAGGTACACAGTGGCTCATGAGCCACTGTGTACCTTTGGAGTGTAACGCTCAATAATTTGAATTTAATTATTATATTCATAAAATGTCGGGACAGAAGACAGATCGAAAAATAGGGAACACTCCACATTAAAGAATCAAAGAAGATTTACGGTTAATAAGGAGAGGTGAATCCATAAGAAAGGCATCAGAGAGTGTCATTAAGATAAGTGATTAATAAAGTTTCTAACTAAATGAGCACAAAATGAGGGTAGTTATATAATATTTTCTAAGAGTAACGGATTATATCAAATCTCTCAAAAAGGTCTTAAAGGCTGATAAAAATTGAAAAAACTAAAAGTGTTAATCAAGAGACTGCTATTATTGTTTCGTTATGAAAGTCAAGGAATTTGGTGATTTTTTTAAATTAAAGTGTTTATATTTTTAGAATGTTTTTTATGTTTATTTTTTTCTTTGTAATAAAACAAAGTTTTTCGACATTTTACTTTATTTTAAATACTCCTGAGTCACTGTGTACTATTAGAGTCACTGTGTACTACAGTAGTGAGTCAGTGTGTACACCTAGTGGTACACAGTGACTTAATTCCCATTTTTTTGTTTTAGGTCCCTAGTTTCATTTATGTAGTAAATAATAAAGAATCATATAAGCTAAATTAAAATACAATAGAATAACTACAATGTGAGCAAATTTGAGGCCCAATCTATGACAATTTCACAATTTTTCAATCTTCTGAAAAAATCCGAGTCACTGTTGCCTCCTTGACCCTACCTATAAATTATCCATTAACGGATGAAGAGGCCTAAGTTTATTTTTTTTTATATTAGATTACAGCAGTTTTAAGAATCCTCACGAGGCATGTAATCCTACTATCCTACAAAATTACAAATATTATAAATGTGAAAGTTTGCGAGGAGATCCCTCCTCGAGATGGATGTTACTCTTTCACGCAAAAACTACTGAACAAATTTCGATGAAATTTGGTATAGTAGTAGTTTAGGCTCTGGATTAGAACATGGACTACTTTTAATCCCGAAAAAGTACAGTATTCTCGCAGGCGGCGCCGCGGGAAAATATAGTGTATACGTAAATACTGTATATTATTGTTCAAAAATCCATACAAACGTTGGGTTTTGCTGTCTGGTCTTGTAAAGACGGTCACTCAGAGATTTCGGATTTCCATCATACAATCTACGTGTGAATTCAAACTATGAAGATAGCTATTCAAAATTGAACTTTATTCACTATACGAAACGTTTCATTGCAAGAGCGGCACCTTCGACATTGAATTTGATCGACTTGACATTAGAACTCTTACTGTTAAACGTGTATCTTAGTGTGTAGTGAATAGTTCAAGTTCAAATAGCTATCATAAAATGCAGGGTCGCGTCGCGTTTCGTCTGTGAACTGACCCTACGAGACACCATACACGTGTTTAGACATAGACAATAGAGCATCTACAGTACAAAGTAAGCGCTATACTCCAGTCACTAGAGTGAAGTGGGCTGGAGACTGGAGTGGACTGACAATTAAATTCGAAGATCGATGTCTTGTGACGTCACTACTAGCTAAGTACTAACTACTAGCTGAACAAAGGTCAATATCACAAATTAGTAGGCTAGAAATGAACATTAAATACCTACAACATATTGTAACTAAGAGCATCCATAAAAAACATGATTTTGAAAATGGAAATTTACGAGAAAACAAAAAATAATAAAAAATCATAGGCTGTGTTCCGCGGAAAATAGCGCTTGTTAGCGCTTGCTAGCGCTAAAGAAAAAAACAGATGATTATAGGCCAGGACACGTTTGCTAGCTTCAATACTGCTAACTGCTAACATAATCCGCCATTTTGATTATTTAATGCCAGCGGTCGCCATTTTTCTTACGTTTTTTTTTTGTTAGAGCTATTTTCCCAAAAACTTATATCTAGGTTACAAGGACAAGCTTAGAGATTTTTCGAACTTTAGTATTAATAATTGGAACCCGCGTACTCCGGCTTGAGTGCCGATGCACTGAGCCACAGAGGTCGTCAAAAATATACAATAATAATTGTTCGTTAAAGTATCAGATAATAATAATAATCAAATTTACTCATGCAGAACTCGGAAGGGAATTACATGAATTTTACAATTTAAATGTAGGTAAGTATATCAATATCGAAATAATTTCTGAGAAAGCATTATACGCATGAAAACCATCTGGCAGGGCTTTCCTGAAGCTTTTACATAATAAGTTTCGTTTCAAATTGGAAGCTTCCCGAACAGAAGCTTTAAGAAATACGATAAGGTGCAATTAAATTCATCTGAAGCTTCGAGTTGAGCTTTCGAAATATCTTGGAAGCTAGAATTACATCTATTTTACTTATTTGAAAAGCGCCTTTTGTGTTCTATAAGAGGAAAAAGTTTCACTTAACAGTACGTTAGAGCTATAGTGTTTATTAGACTATAGTGTATGTTTTATAATGAGAGAATAACAAGTGGTTACAGAACCTCAATTTTTTTTTTTTTTTTTTTTATGAAATAAGGGGGCAAACGAGCAAACGGGTCACCTGATGGAAAGCGACTTCCGTCGCCCATGGACACTCGCAGCATCAGAAGAGCTGCAAGTGCGTTGCCGGCCTTTTAAGAGGGAATAGGGTAATAGGGGAGGGTAGGGAAGGGAATAGGGTAGGGGATTGGGCCTCCGGTAAACTCACTCACTCGGCGAAACACAGCGCAAACGCTGTTTCACGCCGGTTTTCTGTGAGCCCGTGGTATTTCTCCGGTCGAGCCGGCCCATTCGTGCCGAAGCATGGCTCTACCACGTGTACCAATTCTCGTATTTAAAGTAGACTTTCATTTGACTTTGATTGTATTGTAAGTGAAGCGACTGTTATCATTAAACTGATTTTGTAAAGTTTGAACCAATCAAGATGCGCTTCACGCTGCTTTAACGTTAACGAGAATAACGGTTTGACAGTTTTAGATTTAGGGGTTTGATTTTAATTGTATTACGATAGGTAGTATTATTGATAGTAAGACCCTCTGGTTACTAAATAAAAACTATATTTAAATAATATAATGTTGATTGTTGCAGCTATATTATATCTTCTATTATTATTGTGATAAATATACATTAGAGTTCGCTCTGTGGTCGAAATTAATCATAAATCTTATTAAAATTTTTGAGATTAAACTATTTTGCCTCTTAGATAAAAATATATAATAAATGTAAATGAAATGTGTAAGAAAGATTAAGAATTGTGTCAAACCAACACCTTCTGTAATTAGGTATACCTACAATCGCGTGTGTGTGTCTCTCAAAAATCGAAATCAGTGTGCGTGAGGTAGTGTAAAGTGAAAATACAGCACAATTTTTTCCAATTTTATGTATTCCTGAGCATTATTTTAAAAGCTTTTGCACACCTTCTCCCACATAAACTTTAACTGTGCCAAATTGCCTACTCCATTCACACCGTTCTCGTCTCTACGTGAATGACAATAAACCAAGCAATATACGCAGACAAAACATTTATCTAAAGATAAAATAGACTATTGCGTCAAAACGTTCCTACCTGTTAAAATATACGAGCCGAGTACGTAGGCCTGATAACACAAATTCTGCGCAAATTCCAAATCTAGGGGTAGGGGGGAGGGGGACCAGTGACGTCAGCCAAGATCAAGGGCGCAGGAACGAAAAAACAATTGGAGACGCTACGTTCGGGTTGTTGTGTTTGTGGGATGAGGGAACAAATCCAGACTCAAGTATATTATCAAATTGTGTCAGTGTTTAAACGATTGACATTCGAAAACGATAGTTAAATTGAGTGACGCTCAAGTCACATGCTGTCTTACGGCCGGTTTCAGTAACATATCTACCAATAACTATTTGTTAAAAACATCATCATTCAATCATTTGCCGGTTTTTGCGATACAAATTTGACGTTCTTAACAAATAATTATTGGGCGTGTTCCACGGAAAAAAGCACTTGTTAAGGCTTGCTAGCGCTTAGAAAAAAAAACCGATTATCGGCCAGGACACGTTTGCTAACTTCAATACTGCTAACATAATCCGCCATTTTGCTTAGGTATTTAACGCCATTTTGCTTACGTTTTTTTGCTAGCGGTATTTTCGCGGAACACAGCCATTGCATTGTTAGATAATTTATTTTTTTTTGGCCTACGATTTTGGCTAACAGAGACAGCGACAGCGCAGATTAAAGAACGAGGAACAGATAAGCAGCTACATACTTAGAGTTCGATTTGATTGCACTACTACAAGCATACAGTGTAGTGGATATGTCACCGTAAAATTGTAAAAACCGTTAGATTGTAATGTTACTAGAGATATTATATAATATAATGAGAGATAATGTTGTAATATTAACCGTGCCGATTGGTTAAACGGCAAGTGCCCCGCGCCGCCATATTCGTTTGCTTTTTAACCGACTTCCAAAAAAGGAGGCGGTTATACGTTCGGCTGTATATATATATATATTTTTTTTGTATGTTCGCGGATAACTCCGCCGTCTGTTGGCCGATTTTCAAAATTCTTTTTTTGATGTAAAAGGTATATTCCGAAGTTGGTCCCATTTTTAGAAAATTGGTGACCTGATGATGGGATCCATGAGGAATCGAGGGAACTCCTCGAAATTTATATGGACACATATGGTGATTTCAACTTTTTCTGAAGTAGTCCAAGCATATGCTACCAAAAAGTAAGATTTGCTCCAAGGTATACCCTGGATCCAAAAGTACAGAACAGAACTCCTGACTCATTATAGATACATGTTTGGGGATTTTGGCGTTGTTTAAAGAACTGCAAGCATATGCCACTTTTGTCAATTAGAGTAATCATCATCATCACCACCACTATCACAGCATACATCATCACATTATGATGATAAAGAAGGTACTTCTCATAGTATTTTACACTAACACGGAGATCTTTGAACATTACTCTGCCATTTATGGACCTATTTGCAAAATTCTTTTGTTGTAAAGGGTTTAATTCGAAATTGGTCCTTTAGTCACTAAAGTGGACACGTGATGATGCGATCCATGAGGAATTGAGAGAACTCCTCGAAATTTATATCGACATATATAGTGATTTTGACTTTTACTGAAGTAACACAAGCATATGCTCCAAAAAAATAAGATGCTGAAACCAAGGTATACCCCAGATCCAAAAACACTGAACAGAACTCCTCAGTCTTTAAAGATACGCGTTTGGAAATTTCGGTATTGTTTAAAGAACTGCAAGCATATGCCACTTTGTAACTTACAGTAATCATCATCATCATCTTAATAACAATATCTAATAGAAGCTTGGCACGTATTCAGTTATACATTCGATCGTTTATTTTAGACGTTTTTAAGACGTATTAATAATAACTTAACAATATTATCACTAAAAAGGGTGAAATTATTATTTTTAAACAAAAAATTTAACCGACTTCCAAAGTACAAATACACAAAAAAGTATGAAATAAAACTTATTTTATAAATAATTCCCCTTTTAAATTTGGCTATTTCTCTACTTAATCTTCTTAATTTTGAAGTCGGTACCAGCAAATATGAACGTGGGTTCTATAAAATATTGTAGGATATCGTTTGGGCTGGTAGCGACTTCAGAATTAAGAAGATTAAGTAGAGAAATAGCCAAATTTAAAAGGGGAATTATTTATAAAATAAGTTTTATTTCATACTTTTTTGTGTATTTGTACTTTGGAAGTCGGTTTAATTTTTTGTTTATTCATAATAATAATTATAACGTCAAAATAATGCGTACAATTTTAAGGAGGAAATTGGAGGCTTGGCCCACAATTTTCCCACACAATCGTGGGATTGTGTGAGAAAATTGTGGGCCGTTCTACATGAAATTATTCTATGAAAGCTGTTTCTCTGCATGTATTAAGAAAGTTCATAATTATATTTTCCTCTCTGTGACGATAGCCTGTGATTTTTTTGGGAAAAAAAAAATATTTTGATTAGCGTTTTAGGTAGTAACTATTTATTAATCTGTGGTTTTAGTATTCGACCATCACATAGGTAGGTTATTGCTGTGAAGTTGTTTTCAACTCCCAATACTTTATAACTTATTGTGTTCAATAGAGTTAAAGAATGATCGCATTAAGAAAATAAGAAAACTCTAGTTTCCCTTCTTTTTTCATAATTTCAATTTAAGGTAAAGTTTGTTGTTAAAGTTAATGAAAAAGTTTGTAGCCCTACTGTACAGGTTTGGCAGATATGCTTAAAGGTCAATTCACAATGAAACGAAACGATTAGGGCATCGAGACCGGTTTTACCCGAAACCGAAAACCCGGGTTTTCCCGGGTTTTTGGGCCTACAACAAAACCGGTTTTCGGTTTTTTCGAGCTTTTTTTCATTATGAAATTCTACAACAGTTTATAACAGTTAAAGTCACAAGCCGAACGTTATAGTGGCTTGTGATTGTCAATGTAGAATTTTAAAATAATAGTTATAATGTTTTCATGTTGTATGTAGTACACTACCGTGCCCCCGCCCCGCCAGGACGAGTGAGCGAAGAGCAAGGGCACTACCAGACTACCTTTTCTCGAAGCGATTCATCGATTTTTTGGACCTTCATAACTTGGTATAATATAATATTCGGTTCCATCAGCGCTCAGTGCGAATTGCTCTCCGTTCCTATGATACCCAAAAGTCGAGTGGGCCTAACGGAATCCGTCTCATTGTGTTGAAAATGTGTGCTCCAGAGTTGGCACCGGTCTTAACGCATCTTTTTCGGCTCACCTGCTCTTATGGCACAGTCCTGGCATCTTGGTAGACAGCTTTAGTGTGCTATCGCCTGCCCTGTTCATACTGCATATTAATGATAATATGTGATGACGACAGTACGGGTGATGCCTTATATTATATAGGTCGCCCGAACATCTCTAGACAAAACGTCATTGAGAGACGAAATATACTTGTCTCTCAAATTAAGATTTCATTGGAGAAGATCTCTGAATGGGGTAGACTTAACTTAGTCCAATTCAACACCTCTAAGACACAGGTTTGCGCGTTCATCGCTAATAAGTTACCGATTGTCGTATGTCCTCGTTTTGAAAGCATACCCATAACTGCTCCTCCAACATTGGAAATTGGAATACTTGGTGTTAGCATATCGAGCGAGGTCCAGTTCCGATATCATCTGAAGGGCAAGGCCAAGTTAGCCTCCAAGAAGCTTGGTGTTCTGAACAGGTCAAAGCAGTATTTCAGTCCGGTCCAACGCTTACAACTCTATAAGGCGCAGGTTCGGCCTCACATGGAATATTGTTCTCATCTCTGGGCAGGAGCGCCAAAGTACCAGCTTCTCCCTCTGGATCGTATCCAACGAAGGGCCGCTTGAATTGTCGACTGCCATAGTATAAATTATTTCAAACAGGCTTTACTCCTTAGAGCTACGTAGAGATGAGTATCGCTCTACATCCTATATCGGTTATATTACGGGGAGTGCTCCGAGGAATTGTTCGGACTTATACCTGCTGCAACTTTTTGTCACTGTTCCAAGGGACAAAATATTTATCATCCTCATCACCTTGATGAGTGGCAGTCCTCCACCGTGCGCTTTACCCGAAGCTTTCTGCCGCGCACTGTAAAACTCTGGAATGAACTGTCGCTAACAGTATTTCCGGACCATTAGGACCTACACACCTTCAAGAAGGTAGCGTATTCCCTCCTAAAAGGCCGGCAAGGCACTTCTGTTTCTACACGCCTTAACTCTACAAGCCTAACTACACAAACTCTACACTTTAGTCAAATTATATGGCTTGGCCATTTCGTCAGGCAACGTATTTTGACTAAGGTGTAGAGTTTGTGACATTACTTTACATGAAAATGTTTATGGTCAGATCACATTTTACCAGTATTACATTGTAACAACAGAAAGCAGCTGATAAAAGTAAATTATAGGACATTCCTAACCAAATTCTACAAAATCAACAAAAAACCCGAAATACCCGAAAAAACCCGGGTACCCGGTTTTGAAGATGCCTGGGACCGAAAAACCCGGTTTTTCAAAATATGGCCGGTTTTCGATCCCCTAGAAACGATACGAGACGTGGCGCTCCATTTTTAAGATAGCTATTCAAAATTGAACTTTATTCATTACACACTGTTAAAGTTTGACTGTCAGGTTTCACAGCGCTGCACTGCATGAAACGTGTACCTTTTTGTATAGTGAACAAAGTTCAATTTTGTATAGCCATCTTTAAGATGCAACGCCGCGCAGCGTCGCGTATCGTTGCGGTGAGAACTGACCCTTAAAACTAAACCAAACACACTTTCTATTCTAAACAAAAACAGTAACATTTACATAAGCACACTTAACAAATTACAAGGGATTTGTTACATAAGTGTACACAAAATTACATTGGAAGAATAACTTGTTTGCCGAGTTCTCCTAACAAAAGCGCAAATGAGCGTGCGGTTTACCTAATGTAAGTGATCACCCCACATGCGCGGGCCCCCTCCCCCCCCTCTTTCGAAGGTTCGGGCGGCGCCTCGTGTGACGTAGGTCTCAGATGGAAAATGGGATGCGGGAGATGTATTAGATCGTTTTGTAATTGTAAGCAATCTTACAATTTTTCGGATGTAATATAAATTTCGCCTGTCTATGTTTATAACTAATTTCCTCAGAAACGGCTTGACCGTTTTTCATAAAATTGTGTGTGTGTGAATACAGTTATTGTGTAGGAGTTTTGTAGTCCAAAAAGCTTATTTAATTTTAGCCACAACTCACAACGATAGTGCTTCTGTAATCTGCACGATCGGCACACATGTCTGCGTGGGCTTCATCCTCTGCCCACGCCCACTCACAATAAAATCCACATAACATCACATTAGTGGGCAATGGACTCGACAGGCCACACGGAAACCCTGGACTTTACAGGGTCATACGAATAATCAATAACAGGGCAAAGAACTGTATGACTTTAGCTCGGTGAGCCAAGGAAAGCGTGCATAAGGTCGAACCGAGCGAAAAGATACCTACGACCTCACAGAAGTTAGGTTTCACCAAGTTCCGAGTGAGAACGATTAGTCTGTTTGTTTTCCTGTCTTTTTCGGAAAAATAAGAAGGCAATTGGCATACATCATTAGAATACCTAAAGGTGCGAGAATTTGGGTAGTAATATAACGATTTTCCGTGTTAGAGAATGGGGAAAATGCATGATTGTTTTATTGGCTTTTCGAAAAGTACAGTATAAGCCAGGAAATATTGTCTTTGCAATCTACGATCAACCGTTAACGAAATACAGTCATCACAAAAGTGAGATCGTTGGAGAGCATTAAAAACGCTCTACACAAAAATATGTAGCATGAGTGACGTCACAGGCCACGGCAATTGAAAATGTGTGAAGATAAATACAAAAAAAAATTTTTTAACATAAGTTAAGCGCTTAAGTTTAATATTGTCGTAAATCGTAACAAAAAATGTCAAAAATAACTTAAGTATTTGTACAGTAAGTTTCGTTTTTCAATCAATGCAAAAAAAACTGGTCGTTTTTTAGTCCTTTTTAGTCTTGCAACTTTTTAATTTCGCGACTTATTACAAGGCCTCTAGTCAAGACGCATTCGATAATTTCGACGGCAAACTTCGAAATCAAAAATGTATGGGATTTGACATAAGTCATAGACAAGTGACATGTCGTTTGCGATACTTTATATCAAATCCACTACATTTTGTTTTCGAAGTTCGCCGTCGAAATTATCGAATGCATCTTGACTAGAGGCCCTGTTCTTTTTTAATTTTTCCGTCCGTTTATGTTTCCTTTCGGAAAATATAAGAATTTTGCTGATCTAAATACTTACTTACTAAAACAAATTCGTGTTCCCTGGCCTATTAGATAGAAATCATATTTCACTTCTATCGAATGAACGGTAGGCCGAAAAATCCAACAGAAGATTTGACTATAATTAGTATTGTTTCTAAGATTCAACTAATATTGTGTCGCAAACCCCAATACCCAATACTCAAGTCCCAATTGTCCCAAGTATTTCTTATCTGTTTCATACTTGTTCTGTAGAAGAAGATTACCTGTAATTCCCAGCTGAGCCTATTTTCCTGACAGCTGAGTATCACTAACTCCTTGAAACAGAGTATAAAGAATTAATGAGTTTTAGTTAAATATTAATCTGAAACGCTTAGGAAAATTATTTATTCCTTTAATTACTTTTAGATTGGCTAGGAATCTTACCATTACCATACTTCTATTGATGTAACTGATAACAAAAATACATTGACATTAAATTTTTCACCAATTTGGAAAGATTCATGTATCTTAAAGGTATTTTTGAAGTGTAACTCCTTTAGCGGCGTTGAGAGTGAAATTTCAAGTTCGGGCCGCCTCGCGAGTCACATGATTTTTGATATTACGCCATCGATATAACGCCATCTGTCGAAAGCTACTTATAATTTTTATATAACAACTAAAACTAACTAAGAAAGTGAACA
Organism: Glaucopsyche alexis; assembly: GCA_905404095.1. Lineage (NCBI taxonomy): Eukaryota > Metazoa > Arthropoda > Insecta > Lepidoptera > Lycaenidae > Glaucopsyche > Glaucopsyche alexis. The sequence continues at coordinate 17,464,201 of FR990059.1, forward strand.
CAAGGAATAATCTTTAGGCATGGTGAGATTTTTTTATTTTAACTGATGAATGAATTTTCACCTCTGTTTTCTGCACAAGTTAGTTTTTTTTAAAACTATTTTTAGGAGCGTTAAAAGTACATAAATAGATTATAGTGGTTTAACAACACATTTCTTAAACAAACGTATGGATTGCTTAGAAACAAGCATTAAACTACCTATGCAATAAAATATCATTAAACGAAATTGTCCAAGTTCCAACTATCGCACGCGAGCGGCGAGACACGGGCAGAAGGGAAGTCCAATTAAATTATGTATGAACTGTGTTGTGTGATGAATGTATGGTGTATGGAGTTTGACGAATGGACACACGTGTACACTATTAATAGAATAATTGATTGACACTGACGTTAACGCAAGTGGACCTGAGAGCGTTTTCTCAATGCGATCCAATATCCAATATATTATACTCGTATTATGTTCAGTGAGATCTGGTTCGGTATTTTTAAATTATACGCGAAGAAAAAACTTTTAGTACAATTTTACGAGAATTATTCAACCAGAGGAGCACGAATTTGGCCGGTAAATTATAGTTTATGTGGATGAAGGTGTACAGAAAGCTTGGATTTTTTTATAAAGCTTAGAAACACATAAAGTTATTGAAAATAACAACAACAAATACTGCCTCAGATTATTAACAACCTACCGTGCGTTTGTTATACGTTTGTCAATCTGTCACAGTATTTACCTTTTTATTTGTAATATAAGAGGCAAGAGCACCTTCATAAAGCTTAAACTAAAAATTATATAAATTATTATGGACGAATTTCGACCACAGTGCGATCTATAGTTTTTAAAATTATGTTAGTTTACACGTTGATTTGCACTTAACAAAGAAAATGCATATTATTATGTTTTATGTATATGTCACCGTAAAATTGTAAAAACCGTTAGATTGTAATATTGCTAGAGATATTATAATATGTCGACAGATTGTCAAATAAAAATTCTCCATGCAATTGTACCTACACATTATTTTTCGTTATAATTATTATTAGGAAAAAGCAAACAAATATAGTGGCGTTGGGCACTTAGGTACCGCTTAACCAATCGGCACGGTAAATATTACAATATAACAAAAAATAACGTGTAAATTGTAAGAAGAAAATTTTATTTGACAATCTGTCGACATTTTATAATATCTAATAATAATAATAATAATAATAATAAGCTATTTATTCGATCACATAAGACAAAAATAGGACATTACATTACAAACAATATGGATTTCCGCTACAAAAACACAATAACATAATATTTGATTTACATAAAACATGAAAAAGAGAACAAAAAAATATAAGAAAACAAACCAAGATACAATTGACAAAATACTAACAAATACGTATAACGTGTAGGTATGTGGATAGTCGATAGGAAGGAAGGTAGTGTAATGTCCCAGTCCTAGTGCCGAAAAGGAGACCACTCAGGCATATCACTGCGGCGTAAATACCACAGTGCCTATCTCTAGTAAGTGTTATCTCTAGTAATATTACAATCTAACGGTTTTTACATTTTTACGGTGACATAATTATATACTATACTATGTTACCGAGTGCTTGTGATTGTGAGTCGTGACACTAAATTGGCAACAGACAGACAGAAAGTGTTACTACACACTAAAAATCATTTAAAATTTAATCAGTAAATGATTTATTTATAAACACAAGTAGCACACATTGATTATTAGGTACACAACAAATTAGTACATAAATAGATATGTACGTCTGTAGATATCAATCAAGATTTGCTCCGTCCGGCTAATCTATATCTGTTATTTATGTTTTTCTTATAGTGATTATGTATCTAAATTTAGATTAATGGGAGAGCGCAATATCTGCTCGCAGTTTAAAATATAATAAACATTTAAATTATCATTATCATCACGAAGTATAGATACCAGGAGTCTGAACGTAATGTTAAAATAATGGTCTCAATTTAGGGGACAGATTTTTTGCCGGTAGAGCGCGCCATTTTTCAAGAAGTACCAAGCACGATTCAGGACTGCGCGCTGATTGGTCCGCAGTCCGCCACAATAGCATCGGTACGTCCAAAATTCTAGCGCAGCCAGTGGCAGAAAAGAGAAATAAGATCTGGGTTTATTACATATTGTGTACACGAATACTATCGAGAAGCCTATACCATTCCGATTCCTTGTATCTATACTTCGTGATTAACATAATCAACCTATCGCAGTCCTATGCTGAACGCCAACCATGCCAATCTTGGGCAGCCCTCATCCATCCGCTGCCAGCCTGAAGAAGGTTCTTCAAATCGTCGGTCCATCGTGCCGCAGGACGTCCTACACTAAGTTTGCCTAAGCGTGGTCTCCACTCTAATACTTGTCTGCTCCATCGACCGTCTGTCCGTCTGCAGACATAGCCGGCCTACTTCCACTTCAGCGTGCTAAAAAATCTGGATATCAAAATACTATTTTAAATTAGGTTTAGTCTACATATTATGTCACGTAGATTAATGAAATGATAAATTACTTGGATTTATGAATCCGAAAATACATTTTATCTCATTCGGGAGTTTCATCACCGTCAGATAAGATAAGACTTTATCCCGGATCTCTGGGTGATTTGAGTGACTTCTAATGATTAATGATCGTATCATTAGGATCCAGATGTTACTATCATGTGATGAGCTAGATGAAAAATTAGACGCGTCGGTGGTCCAGACGTTTTGAGCTTGGCTCAAATGTTGGTCATCCGTCCCACTAGGTTGTGAGAGTAAAGGATGAGAGAGTTCTCTTGCGTACTGCGCACATACTTTGGCACTATAAAATAGCTCATGCGTAGTCGGACTGGTTTTAGTCAGCTACTTCCACCGAAATCGATGTTGAAGGGCACATATATTAGATTAAAAATTAATAGAATAAAGTTTCACTTACTTGGAAATTTTCATACGCCTTCGCGGACTTCAGAGACACCATTTGAACGTCGCGTCTATAAGAAAATGTCATCTGATAAAGTAAAGGTTTCTTAAACAACTAAAAATCATATCGCTCACACCTGAGATGATAAAAAAAAAACGTTTAGTAAGTGTTGTTACAGCTGTCGATCCTGGCTACACAGGAATTGCAGCAGTAGCTGACTGTGTAGTGTGTTGTGTTACAATGCCCGTTTAAAAAAACTGCTCCAATATAACACTAACATACACATTTAAGAAAAATAACGCTCGAAAATAACTCTTTAACGAACCTTTCATCCACATTTGTACGAAAGGAGCTATTTATAGGCCACTCTCAATTAAAAGCTACAAGTTGTGAATTATCGATTTCAATCAGTGAATGGGAATCGCGGTCGACGATCAAATCATTTCCTTTTAGCAGCACCGAAATGTATGGATATTGGACTACTTTACTGAATTGAATAGATATTTGTGAATGTAGAGTTGTTAGCAGGGAATATGCATAAAATATAAAAATAGCTTAAAACATAATAATATGATACTAGATTGAAAAATAAAGGAAATGGCGAAAAAAAATGTCAATATCTGTTGATAAATGAGCAAGATATGAACGATCAAAGTTTGTAATCTATCTCTTTCTAGCAAAACGAAATTGAGTATGAACTTTCTATGAAAGTCGTGTTATGTGACGTCACGGTACACGTCCCATCTCTCTGTCTAATAGACTACTTTAAACGTTCATATCTTCGTTATTTTTAATGATAACAAAAAACTGATTTTAGCATACGGTTTACCAAACAAGATAGATCTATATAAGAAAATAAAAAAAATACGTGCATATTCCCAAACGGCGCGGCGTGGGGTTTCTATAACTCTTTTCATATCGGCTTCACTTGCCACTTACCTTTTGAAGACCCTCGTCCAAATCCCTACCTACTTTTATACAGGCTAGGGCTTCCCTATGACGGAGAACCAGCCTTCACCACTGCTAACAACTAAAAATGCATTAAAATAGAGTCAATCAGAACTACGACGCTTTATTTATATGCATATATTATATAATAATATAACGTTTTGCCAAATTATTTACAGAAACTTTGACCACATGATTTTTTGCTTGTAAACACGTTTAGGCTAAATAAAAATTATAAAACGTGAAAAGAAAAAAAAAATTATAACTACAAAAATTACATTGCGCTCCTTCCAACACTCACTAACTGCGGTGTCAAAGACCTTGCAACAGATTTCAAAATTGATTTTAATGAATATCAATTTAATCAATCAGCTATGTGCGTTCAATGACGTTTTTAGAGGTATCAATTATATTTACTTATAGGAATCGGCATTGATAGTCGCTTTAAGATAACTTGTCATATAATATGTTTGATTTGTTTCACCAAATATCTTTTCTTTGATTACAATGATAAAATGAAATAATTAGTACTCGTATTGTCATCAAAACATATCGCAAGAATTAACAGCATTTTCTCTATGTCTAGCGTCACTAAAAACTACGATCAACGGCATTTTCCTTGTTCCCAGCAGTGGCGGCTTCTTACAACTCCATTTCTATCGGCTTCCCTTACCGCTTACCTTTTGAAGACCCTCGTCCAAATCCCTACCTATTATACAGGCTAGAGCTTTCCTATAAAGGAGAACCAGCCTTCGCCACTGGTGACTAGCCCCACTATAAAGTATAAACATCGTTCAACGGCATTTCTCTCTAGTCTAGCCCGACTAGAAGCGGATTTACACAGGATAAACGAACCTTGAGTCAGGAGGCGTGTGAACATCACGCGATAACCACTATACCGGCCCCGATTCTCGTGCTTCGAATCTCGGTTCGATTCTCGCTGACTCATTCACACAGGCGTCAAATCATGCGTGCGCGAGCAGGACAGACTGACAATCGAACCGATATTCGAAGCACGAGAATTGGGGCCCTGAACGTTCGTGTAACACGCGAATTCTAGGAATCCCATAACCGGCACAGCCTAACAACGAGCTGAGTCGCCTAATGGTAAGCGATTACAGCCCTTACATCGGAGGGGTGGCAAGTGTGATGCTAAAAGTTTAAAATTTTGCGGCTGTGAATTGTTAAACCGTTCTCATAATTATATATTTATATAATTACTAGATGTGGCCCGTGACGTCGTGCGCGCAACAGGAAATACCGCGAAAACCGTACATTTTGCCGCAGTAAAAAGTAGCATAATATTATGTCCTTTCCCGTGGTCTATCTATATATACAAACAAACAAACAAATCTTTCCTCTTATCTTATATATATAAAAATTTCGTGTCAAGATGTATGTTCGCGATAAACTTCGAAACTACTGATTACTGAACCGATTTTTATCTTTTGTAAACATATTAGACTAGTACTTTTAAAACCTCTGACAATGGTCAAAAGTAAAGTAAATTTATGGTAGGATGAAACCCATTAGAAAAGGAAGAGAATATAACAAAAATAAAAGGAAAAATAATTTACGGGCGATTTGAGGTCGGGAAGTTAAGGGGGGTGAGTTTTTAAGGGTAGATAACGGTTTATCTCGATTTCCGGCAAAACTACAAGTCCTATGGAAAAAGTCAAATGGCTAAGTTGTAGGTAAGAAAAAGATCTACAACTTTGGTAATTTACTCTTTTTTCACATAACCTCAAAATGTATGTGAAAAATTCAAATAACCAAGTTTTTGGTTTTTTATTTTTATCTTGTACAAAAATAATACTTTTTTCACGAAATTTATTGAAAACTTATTTTTTTATGTCCCAAATACAGTGTAATATTTTTGATTTACCTTAAATATTTATTTTTACACATAATTTTGACTTATTAATATCGAAAAATTAACCCTAATTTTCAATCGAAAATTCTCGCGTCAAAATATCAGCATTTTAAAAAACTCGGAGGGTTTTTTGTTCATTGAAATCTATTATTTCTGATAATGTAAAAAAAATATACATTACCATAGTAAATATTCTCTGAAAATGCAAAGAGAAGAAAAAGTAGTAAGGCCCAGACCCCTTCCCCGCTTGTCTATGAAATGCTAAATTTGAAGAGGATCGCATAAAAAATTGAGGTGGAATCATAGATATATAATATTAAAAAGAGGTAGATATGTTATAAACGCGTAAAAATGAAGACTCGAATTGGCCCGAGTCGGGCCAATTTTGGTTAGTGTGCTCCGCGAATAATTAGCGTGTTTTGTGTTACTATGCGATGTTGACATATTGACACGCGTCCCATGTATGTGTGTCGTGGCACAGAAATATTGTCAGTTTTGTAAGGATATAACGTATCTTTGCAATAATTAATCAAAGGGTGGAATAGTTTTCGGTACCTACTCATGCGCCGATTGCCGCTGGGCTAAGACAAAAGTTACATAATATTTATATTGCGTATCTTAGAGGGAAAGAAGTTTTCAAAATTATTAGGATTCTTTCAAATCCCAATAAATTTGAAAATTAAAATTTGTAATAAGAATTTTTGTCGAATTTCGACCACTTCTCGACCTCAATTGATTATGGTTGCTCGGAATTTTTCTGCAGTAGAAGTAACTGCATAAAATTAATCATTTAAAATTCTGCAATAGTCATCGTAGAAACTTTGCTACTATTACAGTTATAGGCGCTTGACATAAGAAAGTAGTGCGGATGTTAATACCTGAATATCTCTAAATAAACAAACTTGAATAAAAAAGACAATAACCTTAAATAACTTATTCTTTAAAAGAAACGCCATGCCGCCGCGCCGCAGATCGCGTGAAAATATTATAATATTATGTCAAAGGCTGCGTTCGAAATTTAAAAATAATAAAAAAAAATTATGAGTGTGCCAGTATTATATATATAGTTGAAACTTATTAATAATGTAACCATTATTAATTGACTATTAAATTGCCTGTGATAAACACTAATAGCGGTAATAAATTATTAATTGATTAATCTAGTCGCATTTAGAATCTGAAAGGCGCGGTATTTACAGTACCGTTCACAATTTCTCAATGCAATAGGTTTTAATTTTTAATATTTTTGGATTTAGAACTTTAAAAGTAAAGCATTAGGGTTGGATTTAAGTTGACAAGGCGTTATGAGTATACTTGCATTCCTATTAGCACGTCATTACACATAACCTTAAAGTGACAATGTTTTTCTATTTTAAAGGACAAAACATTATGTTGAAATATGTTCTAAAATACTAAACCAAATAAATTATTCTGGTCTCATAATAATTTTTGAAAAAACAGTAATATATAATGAAATTGACCAATAACACAGTATTCATAATTAAAACCCAAAACTATTATAATATGTTAAATACGTACAATTTGAAGTTATTTTATTAATAAATAAATAAATGTTATTTAGTTAGAGACTCAGTTTGCGAGAGGAGATGGCACTTGATCCTGAAGGGAGACTAGGTACAATCAATTTACAGAGATTATAAGGAAAATACTTTCTTTTACAGTCTCGAACTGCTTATAATAAATTGTAGTGCTTTTAGAAGATGACGTCAAATTACATGACGTAATTTTTTTACAAACGGACTGTCCCTGAATATTATAGATTTGTGGTTCCTCTACCGCACACTCGTGAGCAGTGGCCTGCTTTTTACAAACGAGGCCTGCCTATATAAGCCTGTTATACGGTCCTGGTATTTCGGTGATAAATACTCACCGTACATGGTATAATGTCTATATTCTTGTGGCATGCGAAAATTAATAGTATAACTAATGCCAAGTAAAATATAAAATCAAGGTGGTTCGTACTTCGTACTGTCAATATTACTGACTTTTGCTCGCGTACAGTATCTCACGGGAACACTACTTTTTCGTAATAAAAAGAAGCGTATTTTTTATTTCAGAGCTCAAACTACTACCATACCAAATTTCAACAAAATCCGTTCCGTAGTTTTTGCGTGAAAGAGCAACAAACATCCATCCATCCATTCTCACAAACTTCCACCTGCACCAAGAGTACCTATTACAGTAGGATGTAAACTAGGTTTAAAAAGGGTAAAGGTAGGTTTAAAAAAAACATAATAAAGAGACTACCTTCTACCAAAACTCGGGAGGTATACCTGCCGGCTGCCACCTTTTTCAAAACGCCAAAATATAAGTGAGGCTCATAAAATACATAAACGAACTGCGCAAAATCTGTATTATTACTTTCACATGTGGGCGGATTACCCAAAAACTTCACAAAGGTGCACTCTAAGCTCTACATTTCTTATTCATCAGTTGATTATACATTCTTACTGTAAAAAGCCACCTATCTGTAACACCTGAGGCATCGTATTTGACAAAACCCTATAATTCTGCAACAGCAGCGGCACCTCAATACCGCTATTATTGCGACGTCGCTGTCCGTCCGTCCGTCCGTCGGTCGATCGGTCCGTCCGTCGGTCGGTCGGTCCGTCCGTATAGGTTTGTTGATATGTATAGTTGAATTATTCACAGAAGATCTCAGCAGAAGATGTATTTCTGTTGGCGCTATAACCACAAATATTATGTACCTACTAAAAACAGATAATTTCATAACAGTGGGGCTCCCGCCTCCCATGCAACAAAAGCGAACTTTTAGCCGTTTTTTACACGTTTTTATTTTCAACTAACCTGCGTTTTCCCCGCGACTTCGCTCGCGTAATTTATACAGTATCCGTGGGATACAGAACACAGTACTTTTTCATAGACAACATTACGTTTAGCTGTCAGTTGCGTTTTGTTATGTAACCACGTTTTATGTCACGTCCCACGGGAACGGGATATAAAGTGTTCGTCTCCTAGTTCTAAGCTACCTCCCCACCAATTTTGTTTCCAGGTTTGGGTAGAACAAAGCAGGCTGATCACCTGATTGTCTGACAAGAAAGATGATCCATGCGTCGGATGGGCATGTAAAAAGTCGGACCTGCACCTCATCTCTCGTCGGTCGTAAAAGAATAGAGAGTGCTCTTGTGTACTACGCACACACTTGGGCACTATAAAATTACTCCTGCGTAACTGGCCTGGGGGTCTAGTTAAGATGTATTCGATAATTTCGACGGCGAACTTCGAGATCAAAAATGTATTAGATTTGACATAAGTCATCGTTATGTGACATGTCGTTTGCGATGCGTTATGTCAAATCCCATACATTTAGTTTTCGAACTTCGCCATCGTAATTATCGAGTGCATCTTGACTAGAGGCCCTGGTTTCAATGAAACCGGCCACCGTCACCGAAATCGGTGTGGGGAGTTATTATTATTATTACAAATATTATATACTAGTTGCACTGTTTAGTGATGATGTTGTGATATATTTGGACGTGATTGCGCCATCTGCAGCAGGTGGCTCTAATGGCTGACCTCGGCCGGTTAGGTGTCCTAACGAAACTTGTATGTTGTGGGCTGTGGCTAGTTTAAATGCTAATTTTGTTGCCTATTTTAAAATTATACCTATTTTTTAGATATCAAGAACAAGTCGATAATATTGTTTATGGGATATAATTAATCGAGCGAACAAAAAATAAGTTGGCGGCTGCACGTGAGCATACTGTATTACTGAATTTGGCAGCGAATTAATATGTTGGCGACTAAATTACTAAACTGGCGAAAACACTCGGGTGACAAAAAATTCTAAAGTCTAAAGAGGCGAAATTTAATCCAAATTAGCACCGACATTTATAAGTTGGTGACTTAATTTCCGAGTTGGTGACCATTATACCATATAAGCAGCTATAAAACCAGATTTGATTGATAAATTAATGGCTGCTAAAATTTCAATTTGCAGGCTACGGAAAATCCTATTTTTGGATACTGTTGGATGTATGTTTTTCTTTGTCATGGGTGTCATATTCTATTTCTGGGGGTGCAGAATAATATGAAAATAAAATCTGTTTCGTAATGCCACAATAATTCCAAATTTTTGTTATTAAAATTAACAAGGTTGTCCTTTTCCCGGTTTCTGGGGGTTCTGATTACAAAATTGTCTTCCAATTTCATTTTCCAAAATTGAGAATATTTAATCTTCGGAAAATGAATATGAATTCTAAATTAAAAGATCTTTGGGATGCTAATTAGGATTGATGATTATTATTACAGTATGTTATGTAGTTCAAAGTACCAGCTATGTAGGTATAGAATTTTTTAAAAATTCAGGGTTCATGAATTTTTCTGCCATTCATGAAGAAAATATGCGATTTCTAGATTAATAAGGGTAGCAAATTTTCATTACTTTTGCAGTAGGATGCACCGTTTCTGAGATAGAAGCGACTATAGAAAAAAAATATGACAATGCTGTACTGAGATACGAGGGGTGTATCAATCTATAGAAATGTTGGAAAATTCAAGATTTTCGAATTTTTTTTCTCCCATCATGAATAAAATATGATGTTGCGTTATTCCTAAGGGGGACGAAATTTTCATTATTTTTTTCAATAGGATGCACCGTTTCCGAGATAGAATCAATTTTATAAAAAAAGAAGTAAATGCTGTACATTGAGATACGACGGATGTATAAATCTATAGAAATGTTGGAAAATTCAGGATTTTCGAATTATTTTTTCTCCCATCGTGAAGAAAATATGATGTTGCGGGAGTCCAAAGGGGGGCGAAATTTTCATTATTTTTTCAATAGGATGCACCGTTTCCGAGATAGAATCAATTTTATAAAAAAAGGAGTAATGCTGTACATTGAGATACGACGGATGTATAAATCTATAGAAATGTTGGAAAATTCAGGATTTTCGAAAATTTTTTTCTCCCATCATGAAGAAAATGTGATGTTGCGGGGTTCCTAAGGGGGACGAAATTTTCATTATTTTTTTCAATAGGATGCACCGTTTCCGAGATAGAAACAATTTTATAAAAAAAGAAGTAAATACTGTACATTGAGATACGACGGATGTATAAATCTATAGAAATGTTGGAAAATTCAGGATTTTCGAATTATTTTTTCTCCCATCGTGAAGAAAATATGATGTTGCGGGAGTCCAAAGGGGGGCGAAATTTTCATTATTTTTTCAATAGGATGCACCGTTTCCGAGATAGAATCAATTTTATAAAAAAAGAAGTAAATGCTGTACATTGAGATACGACGGATGTTAATAGCTATAGAAATGTTGGAAAATTCAGGATTTTCGAAATTTTTTTTCTCCCATGATGAAGAAAATATGATGTTGCGGGGTTCCAAAGGGGGGCAAAATTTTCATTATTTTTACAATAGGATGCACCGTTTCCGAGATAGAATCAATTTCATAAAAAAAGGAGTAAATGCTGTACGTTGAGATACGACGGATGTTTATAGCTATAGAAATTTTGGAAAATTCAGGATTTTCGATTTTTTTTCTCCCATCATGAAGAAAATATGATGTAGCGGAGTTCCAAAGGGGGGCGATATTTTCATTATTTTTTTCAATAGGATGCACCGTTTCCGAGATAGAATCAATTTTATAAAAAAAGAAGTAAATGCTGTACATTGAGATTCGACGGATGTTTACAGCTATATAAATGTTGGAAAATTCAGGATTTTCGATTTTTTTTCTCCCATCATGAAGAAAATATGATGTTGCGAGATTCCAAAGGGAGGCGAAATTTTCATTATTTTTTCAATAGGATGCATCGTTTCCGAGATAGAATCAATTTTATAAAAAAAGAAGTAAATGCTGTACATTGAGATACGACGGATGTTTATAGCTATAGAAATGTTGGAAAATTCAGGATTTTCGATTTTATTTTCTCCCATCATGAAGAAAATATGATGTTGCGAGGTTCCAAAGGGGGGCGAAATTTTCATTATTTTTTCAATAGGATGCACCGTTTCCGAGATAGAATCAACTTTATAAAAACATAGTAAATGATCTACATTGAGATACATTCCTAGATGTATAAAGCTATAGAAATGTTGGAAAATTCAGGATTTTCAAATTTCTTTTTCTCCCATCATGAAGAAAATATGAGGTTGTTGGGTACTAAGGAAATTTAAAATGGATGACTTTTTTGTAATCAGCACCCCCAGAAACCAATAAAAGGACACCCATTTTATTTTTATGAAATTAAGTATGTCCGCCATATTGGAATTTCAAAACGAATGTCATTTTCGTATCCAGCACTCCCAAAAACCTGGTAAACGACACCCATATCAATTTTACGAAAAATAAATATCCGCCATTTTTAAATTTCAAAATTAATCTACACAATAATCTACACCTCCCTAAAACCGAGAAATATAAAAAATTGGGAATTTTGTACGCTCCTTTATGGTTTTTTGTGTGCGCTCGTTTCGCTGCTTGTATGGTTTTTGAGTTACCTACATCAGGAAAATATATGTGCCTATTCTTAAAATAAATGTGTACTCACAAATTGTCGTCAAGATGGTTATTTAGTCGTTAAAACATAATCCCCCTTACTAATAAAAAATTTCACACTGTGTATACAGGCGTTTTAAGATTTTTACTACTAATAATCATTTTTTTGACATTAGGCCAGGATAGCGATGTTGTAATTTCCATACTAATTTATTCCACGCCTATACTAGGCCATACCCTAGTTTAAGCGTGTTATAAGGACAAGATGGCGGATTTTCAATTCATCAGCTGATTTTATATTCTTTCGAAACTCGTTAGCGTTCTATTTCTAGTACCTAACTTAAGAGTTGGACTACAATCTACATAAATATTGATTCTTAGGCTAGGAAATTATTCTTGCGCCCGGAAAAATACAAATGTATAATGATCGTGATGATCCGTTATTGTTGTATTTTTGGTAAAAAACAATGACCTAATTTCATCAATTTCAATCCTAATATTATGTATAATTAACTGTTCTTACTAACGTAAGAGAAGACAGGGCTAAACTAAGTAGTTAGAAGGGTTCTCAGTAGTGCTATGGAATTCAGATGAGGGTCTTCAAAAGATAGGTAGGTAAGGAGTATGGATACTACCTTATACCTATAACACTACCTAACTTTTATACAGACTAGAGCTTCCCCCGAAGGAAATGGAGTTAGACCTATTGCGAGTTGCAACCTATCAATTATACAGGCTAGGGCTATCCCCTGAAGAAGAAGAACCAGCCTTGTACATAAGGTTTGGTAAAGTCAATTAACTTATTTAAAATCAAGGATCTTCTGTGCATAATTATTGCTAATTATGATCTACTACTTACGTTAAGATGTTTAGGCAGAAATATAACATCCTAATCTCAGGCGTAGGTGACCCTTCGCCTAACACAAAACTATTTAAAGAATTATTTTTTTGCCCAAATTTTTTTTCTGTATATAAGTGTATTTACAGCAGCAGTATACCATAAGCCCAGAAGATCCATAATTAATTTTACTAAAGCTTATTATTACAGTACAACTACGGAATGCCAGTAAATGAAATTTACTGAATTTCAGTGTTTTGAGATTGCAACGACAATCTCTACAATCTTTAAAGTACAAAGTACAAAGATAAACGCTCAAAGTGTGCAATTATTATGTTTAAATTGCGAGTTGCGATTAATCGATTATAGTGCATACTGTAATCCTTGTAGGCACCATAATAATGTAGCGTTGCCATAACATCCTATGTACCGACCGGGACCATAACAGTGAATTACTAAAATAATACAAGTAAATGAAAAATGTGATATTTATTACCAGTTAACTTTATAAGGAACCTTTATTTTCTTAAAAAAATAGCTTACAAATATAAAAATTAAAAAACAAATATGAAATCAAATGTTCTAAATGAAATATTAATTTGTATTATATACCTTATTCAGCAGGTCCGGTTTACCCATAATATGTTTATGAAATTATGAACATGTCATATTAAAATTAAATTTGCACTGTATTATACTTTCAACCATGTCTACTTGAAATGCGCCAGCCCAGCCACTACTTGCCGGGCTGTGCTGTTGCTGTATGCATATTGACGGGGATATTTTCTAGATTAACCGGGACAAAACTTTCAAATTGGTGACATGTCCCGGTATACCGGGACGGATGGCAACCCTACCATAATAGCAACTTGCATTTTAAGTACAATTGAAAATATGAAACACTTTTAAGATTAAGAATTACATATAATTATTATAGATAATTTTTGATACTATACTTTCATTTTTTATTGAAATCGAGCTCATCCAACTATTAACTAGCTTTTTTGTTGCAATGCAACCTATAATATACTTACTTTTATGAATTAAGTGTCCATTGACATTAATACTTACGGCTTACCCAGCTATTTATCATACAGCTATTAGGGTGCAGCTTTCTAGCTCTGGTTTGGTCTGTGCATTGATATATCAGTCAATCAGCTTTGCCTTTTATATATAGATAGATAAAGAGACACAAAACAATAAACATCACATTATGTGATAGACAGTTAAAAACATAATACTTAGGATACAATACCTACAATCAGTCAGAAAAAAGGAAAAAGATGCATTACATAACCCATTGTGTATTCTTGGAAACATTTGGAGTAAATTAAAAACCAATGAAAGGCATTATATTTTCATAAATATGTTTATTAATAGTTGGACACTTCACAGATGTTCGCACATACCTTATACAAATAACCCTTTTGTTTGTTACTTTCTGTGTTTTGCTTGTGTTAATTACAACTCCAAACAATCAGAAGTTATCAGAGTTGATGTTCTAATTAGAAAACTCCAGTTTAGCTGAAAATTAAAAATCTCAAGAAGACAAGAACTGCAGTCTCATTAGAAAATAAATTACGTCTAGGGATGCTCGCATCGAAAATCGATGATCATCGATGTTAGATGATAAAACATCGATTTTTTATATCGTATCGATATTGCATTATTTAAAACATCGTAACATCGATGTTATTGACCCATACATAATCGAAAAACCTAAAGTTGAAAAAACTTGCGGTAGTATATTTAACCACTATTGCGACATAAACGCCATCGGAGCAATTATTTTCTAAGGCTGGTTCAACCCTATATTTACAGCGCAACAGGTTAAAAGGTTCTGCGCTTTCAAAATTATCATTTTTACAGTCAATTATTGACAAAAAATATTGGAACTTATAATGTGCTCCTCCTTATATCTCCAATATAAAATTTCTATGTTTCATTAAAAAAACATGTGATTTTTTTTTTATAATTTACTAGCTGATGCCCGCGGCTCCGCCCGCGTACGTACAGTAACCCACCTGAACCTTATATGTCTCGCGATAAAAAATAGCCTATGTCCCTCCCCATGGTCTACTTTATATCTGTGCCAAATTTCATAATCGGTTTTGTAATTTTTACGTGAAACCGTAAATACATAATATATGTAATCTAGAACCTGAGAAAGGACATAGGCTTCTTTTTATCACAGGGAAATGTAAGGTTCCCGTGGGATACTTTATTTACAGTTTCATGTTAAAACTATTAAGCCGATTATCATGAAATTTGGCATAGATATAAAGTTGACCACGGGACCTTTCCGTGGAACCGTAAATAAAGTATCCCACGGGAACCGTACATTTCCCCGCGATAAAAAGTAGCCTATGTCCTTATATGTACGGTTCCCGTGGGATACTTTATTTACGGTTTCACGTAAAAATTACTAAACCGATTATTATGAAATTTGGCATAGATATAAAGTAGACCACGGGAATGGACATGAGCTACTTTTTATCGCGGGGAAATGTACGGTTCCCGTGGGATACTTTATTTACGGTTCCACGGAAAGGTCCCGTGGTCAACTTGACCACTTGACTTGTATGTCCTTTCTCAGGTTCTAGATTATATTATGTGTATCAAATTTCATTTAAACCGGTTCAGTAGTTTTGGCGTGAAAGACGGACAACCACACACACACTTTCCCATTTATTTTTAATATTAGTATGGATGTATTACCAATATATATTATACGGCCGTGAAGACGTTTGTACAAAAACATCGATGTTGCCTGACATAGATGTTTAGAGCTCGATAAACATTGAACATCGATTTTTAGCTATCGATCTCATTATTGATGCCAACATCGATGTTTTTGCAATATCGAGCATCCCTAATTACGTCTTGTGACATTGACAACTGTCATTGTCAAATGTCAATTTCAATGACAGTTTGACAGTTTGGCAGAGGTGCGTTCAAAAATGTTAGTACCTTATTAAATTTTGTGGAACTATTAATATTTACAAAATTCACATACTTAACTAATTGAAACTGATTAAAAATGTGTAAACATCAATTTTGTATTTAATTAAAATGACGAAGTCCATAATAACGTACATTTTATGTCAATTTTTGTCATCAACACGCGAACATCGGATACGTGTTATTTGCGTGTTATTCAATTCCTGAACGTTTTTCTTTGAGTCTTCTGTCTATGGTGTGTAGCGTGAGTATAGTTATACAAGGTCTTGAATATCTTTATTAGTAGTCAGCTGTTTATGCGCTTTATATCGAACGTATAACTTATACAGCGAGTTTAACTATTCTAACGTTATACCTCATTTTAAGATTTCTTTATTAGTAAGGCCTAATATGTTTGCCAGTTTGGAAAATTCAGTGGTATTATTTAGTTTATTAGTAATTTTTTTGTTCCTTACATTCTTTCGCCAACTTGGTAATTTAGTATTCAATATTGGGTATTTTCACATCCAAAATTTAATTGTTTTGTCGCAAGTTTAAATACATGCCATTGTTTATTTGGCTCCGGCGCAAAATCCCATAGTAGCAAAACGGCATATTCTCTAAAGGACTTTTTTTCAAAACGTCGTATTCTCAAAAGAACAGAAGTACACTCGTCAAAATATTAAGTTTACTAGCTTTTGCACGCGACCTTGCCCACGTTAGATTGAGTTTCTATGGACCTATTCTTTTATATGGTCATGAAATATGTTCTTAACTGACATTTCTTAACTGTATTCTACTTCTCTTTAAACTTTTTATACAGTGTGTGCTTTTGTCAGAATTAAATATTTAACTCAACATTAAGGCGCTCTTACCCTAGAAATACGCTTCTTTCAAAAATTTTTTGAGACGAATGGATACATTTTAGTGCAGCAAAAAAATATATGTTAATTTTGATCATATATTTTGCTAAGGGACCTTCGTTTTCAAAACACGTTATCTGAACATTTTCTCGATAAAAAAAAATCATAAATTAACCATTAAAATAGAAATTCTTCAGTTGTAACTGTATTATTTGTGAACAGAAATGAGAAAATTATTTGCAGTTTCGTAAAACATAATAAAAGGAAGGGAATTGTTGTTTTGATTTTTCGTATAGAATGTGATATTTGTTAGTATTAATTTATTTCAATGATAAATAATTCGTACGAGTCGAAGAAACATCGCGAAATGGCGACCTGTCATTCCTTCTCTTTCATATCTATTGAATAAGACAGTACCGGCTTAGGCCTCTTGCTAATGAGGCGTATGTCAAATTTTGTCCCTCTTTTCTGCTCAAAAATTATTCGAATTTATTGTTGAAAGTCCGTTCAAATTTATTTTACCCCCGAATGGACCTTTATGTCGTCTGCATAAAGGTTAAGTCAATATTAGTTTTTCTTTCGTCGTGTAATACTTATAACATATGCGTAATTTCGCAAACTGATGTAAGACGCTTGGTGGCCCTTTGGCTTTTTGCGTTGTTGCGACCAATTGGTCTCGGGTTCGAATCCCGGTCAGACGATTTTTTTTCTTTTTTTTTGTCGCACTATAAAACTCCGAGCGATGCTTGTTTTCCCAGTAATAAAAGTATATGGTTAATTATGTACTTATTTTTTTATTAGTTACTTTAAGTTGTTGTTAATATTAGTGTAGATTATATTATACAAAGTATGAAAAGATTGTATTCGATGAATGTCCAAATTTTTAGTCCAAAGTTTTAAGATGGAGGTACAAAAACTCTTTATAAGTAGGTACTAGGGAGACCGAGCTTTGGTCGTAGTTTTAGTACAACGATAAAAATTAATAAAAAATAAATAAAAAAATATTAAAGAAAAACAAAGACATTATAAGAATTACAAAAATAATATTTATCTTACCGGGATTTGAACTCACCACCAAAAATCGAACGTCGGTACGTAAACCGAGCTGCCAGTCAGACTGACGTAAAATAACCGAAATTATTGATATAATTTATTACACGACGAAAGAAAAAACATATTTGATTCAAAATTGACAACATTGATTGACAACAGAATAAGTAAATATATATATACCTAAATATTATTCTGTTGGTTTGTAAAGTTTATACATATTATTATAATAAATTCTAATGCTAATCACCATGAACAGATATTAGGAACATGTACTTATTTAGTAATCTACGTTTATTTTTTACTAGCTTTTGCCCGCGACTTTGTCCGCGTAAAGTTCGGTTTCCATACAAAATTTTAACCCCAAAATTTTACACCTGTAGGGGGCGAATTTTCAAAAATCCTTTCTTAGCGGATTCCTACGTCATTACAGTTGTAATGTTGCTAAAATTTGGCACAGATAGTTATCTGTGCCAAATTTTAGCAACATCTGTTCAGTAGTTTCGGTTGTGCTTTGATAGATGAGTCAGTCAGGTTTGCCTTTTATATATTTAGACTAGGTGTTGCCCGCGACTTCATGCGCGCAAAAGGAAATCTCGATGGAATCGTACATTTTTCGGCAATAAAAAGTATGCCTATGTGCTTCCCCGTTGTCTATTCTATATCTGTCCTAAATTTCATCAAAATCATTCCAGTAGTTTCGGAAATTCAATGCAAACAAACAAACATACAAACAAATAAACCTTCTCTCTGTATTATATTAGTAATAGATTAAATAAAACAATATTTACAATTAATATGATGTAGCCGAAGAGACTATTTGGTTAAACCACAAATGTCAGAAACTAGGTATTTGAAATTGTATTTTTTTTTTTTTTGCTGTCAGATAGCCGAAGTTTCATGTATGTAGAATGGGAATATTTGATATTGAATTTTATTGTGTATTTATGTATTGTATAAAATCAGTCGATAAAATTTAGCTTTGTGCTACGCGAACGAAGTTGCAGGCAAAAGCAAGTTTAGATTTTGTAACCGCTGAAAAATGCGAAATATATAAAATTTTGAAATGTCGTCCTAGGAAGAAACGTCAATGTGTGTGATGTCATAATGTGTATTGTGAAATATTGTGTTACATGTTGTAGTGTGCGTATTCCGCAGTACCTACTTCGACCGCATATTATAATAATACTAGCTATCCCGGCAAACTTCGTACCGCCTTAGAATTAAATTTGTTGACGTACTGACTACTGACAGCAGCGCCACCTACCAGGTCCGATTGCAAATCTAAGCCATTCTCGAATCAACCTGAAGACACACAAAATTTTTCATTACTTAATATCGGTACAGCCGTTTAGGAGTTCAGTGACTTAATTGAGCTTTTGTTTAGATTTTTTTTACCCTTTAACTACTTACTAAAAAACTTGACTTTCTCAAATCGCAATGGCTAAATTTGGCACAAAATTAGGAAATAGACTTCTTTTAATTGACCTAGACAGAAAATAGACATTTTGAAATATAATAAATTATAATGAGATTTGAACCTAGACGCTACGCTTTGCTTTAGGCGGGCAAAATACCGCTAGGCTATGAAGCACATTACGACTTTATCGAAATTACGCTTTTGTACATTATAGACACATCACTTTGACGTATTTCACATGAAGTCCCCCGCAGTAACGGGGGCGGCACGTCCCCCACTCATCTCCTTCACCCCCTCGAATACTTCATAGTTGACTACTCACAGCGCCTTAAGCTGCAATATTACTAAATTATGACAGTATGTGTCAGTTCCGTGGGGTTAGAGTTACCAGGGGGCAGGGGTTTAAAACCGAAGATCCGGTTGCAAGTATTAAAAAAATGATTTCAGTTTAAAAGTCCGGTAAAATATGAGCTAGATAACCGACAACAACGATTTCTTGATCAAAGTTGTTATTCAAATCCAAATGTGATGTGTGAAAATGCAAAATAAGAATTAACAAATGTACCTACTAGGCTACTATGTAACATCATATTGTCTACACTAATATTATAAAGAGGAAAACTTTGTTTGTTTGTTTGTTTGTTTGTTTGTTTGTAATGAATAGGCTCAAAAAGTACTGGACCGATTTCAAAAATTCTTTCACCATTCGAAAGCTACATTATCCACGAGTAACATAGGCTATATTTTATTTTGGAAAAAATAGGGTTCCGTAAAATATTTGGGTTTTTCGGACACAAGGTGTAAAAAATCAACCAGAAAAGTTACTTATTTTGCGTACGCTGCCTAAACTATAAAAGATAGAACCATAAAATGTTCTAATTAATTGTAGATCTTATAAATATCTACAAAAAAGTCCGCGACACACTATACCTATCTATGTCCAGTGAGGCACAACAACCATTTTTTTATTTAGAAATCTTGATTTTTTTTTTTGGACTACATTTAAACGCGTTTATTTTACTCATGCTATTAATCCTTATCAAAATAAATTATTTCATCACTAAGTACAGTTTATGTAGATAATATTTGGTCTTTGAATGATTTAAATTGGACGTGTGGTTTTGAAGTTATGGCGAAATTAAAATATTACGATTTTTGCTGCACGGCCCGTTGCGAAGTGGGCGTCACCAATGCGGGGGTGCGCGTGCGGGGGGAGTTTAGATCTATGGTATTTCATACGATAAAAGTATACCTACCTACTTATTTCATTGAGTTTTAGTAGGTACCTATATTAATTTGTTTCTGTTTGTTTTGACTAGATTTCGCCCGTTTTGTTAGAGGTTCAAAGACATTCTTTAGTATTAGTATCAGTATTGTACCCGTGCGAAGCTGGGGCGGGTCGCTAGTATCTTATATAAGGAAATAAATGCAATTTCGAGAATATAATAGAATAGAAATCTATTCTATTATATTCTCGAAATTGCACACAGACGATACGATTTTACATCCGTTCAGGTCGAAGTCTGAACTGGAAAAAATCAGACCGTATATGCCGCCCCTTAAATAAATAGACACACATATTTAACCAAAATTAATAGTGTTCGTTGTCATAACACTAACGACTAACCTAACGCCTAAGGGTCAGGTCACACCGAACACAATTTATATCGGCCGCCTATAATTTGCGGATGACGTCATCCCGTCGAGTCGTCGTGATCTTGTTGTATAATGTAGGTTAGGGCCACACTGACGAATCTAATGGAGCAAAGAGTGAGGTAATACAGCTATTCTGATGTAATTGCTTTATAACTATTAATTAATAATAAATATCTAACTAGTTAGATAATAAAATTTATAAAAATTACCAATTAACTTATGTAACTGATAAGAATAATATCTCCATCTGTTTTTTAGATACCAAAATCTGCAGGTGCTATTGGGGAATCTAAGACATTGGGACCATCCATAAATTAAGTCACACGAATTTCATGACTTGACCCCCCATGAAGGACGGGGGTCCTTGTCACAGTTAGTCACATTTGTGGCCAACTGTGGCATATTATTACTTATTTTTATTTTATTACTTATTTGTTATTACTTAACACTTAGATTAAAATAGATTTTGGAATTTGACGTCACGAAACCCCTCCCAACCCCTTATTGTGACTATGTCTCACTTCATAGACCCCCTCCCTCCCCCTTAACGTGTGACGTAATTTATCGATGATCCCTAAGCAGGTAGACTGTTCTCGTAATTTAATTAAAATAATTGTTAATAGAATCAGGCGTTACTTTGCGGAAATCCATAACATAAAATTAATAAATATTATTATTTTTTAGCAATCTTCCGCCAAATAATACCCACAACCTGCAAGCAAATGTGTGAGTGCACGCATAAGCATGCGTAACGCACCTCCCTCCTCCCACACTATTTATGCGTACTCTCAGATGCAAGATCGTGCAAACACCACCACCACACAAGCAACAATGTCGGCAAGATCGTGCAAAGCCCCACACCACCATGCAGGTTGCAAAACTCGACGCGCGTTTCGCCCCGAACCCGGAGCATCCTCAGGAAGTGGACCTGCGAACAAAGTGTGGGAGGAGGTAGGTGCGTTACGCATGCTTATGCGTGCACTCACACATTTGCTTGCAGGTTGTGGGTATTATTTGGCGGAAGATTGCTAAAAAATAATAATATTTATTAATTGTTTTTAATTAAAATAAATAAATAAATTGTGATGGCGATCGAACTACGAAGCAAAAAATCATCTGTTTCTTTCATTATTTTCTCTGGCTGTTCCCCATTTAATCATCATGTGTCCATTGTCCATATGTTAGTGAGTAGTGACATTATCTCTCCATCGGGCACACCCGTACCCACATACAACTAGGACAAAATGGCCGCCTTAAATGAATTAATTTGCAGAAGTTTCGATGGTAGCTGTGCTGTCTCATGTCTGCAAGACAATTAATTAATTAAATATAACTATTTATTTATTTATTTATTATTTTATTCTTCATGTAGATATTTGGACAGTTAAAGCAATACATTGGCGTAGGTATTTATAATATCACTATTAGGCCCACTTGCGCCAATCCGGGTTAAAGTTAACCTTGGGTTAACATATCATGCTTTCTCTTTCACAAATACGAAGAACCAGAAAGATAACATGATTTTTAACACAGGGTTAACTTTAACCCGGATTGGCGCAAGCGGGCCTAAGAGATCGCTTCCAGCAAACCTACAATTTAAACCTATAATTAGGGAAAAATACACAAAGACACAATATACTCGTATTACCAAAACATTAACATTCAATCATAAGTTCATCCTTAATTGCTTGTGACTTTTTAAATAATATGGACCAGGCATTAGGAAATGAGCAGACGGATCGCCTGATGGTAATCGATTACCGCCACCCCTGGACACTCGTAACACTAATTGTACATAACTCCTCTAGTGTTGGGCACTTGCGTTCTTGGTCCTTAGAATCCCCAAACCCTCTTGGGCTTCCGGTAACCTCACTCGATTATTTTTTGAGGCTGTTTTCTGTGAGACTGTGATATTTCAGATTGAGCTGGCCCATTCGTGCCGAAGCGTTGATCTCCCACTTCAAAATCAAGAAATTTTAGGGTATAATGAAAATAATAGTCACGCTGAAATATCTGAAACATCAAAAATCTAAACATTTTAATGCAAAATGTAATTATGCGATCATTTTATCCATTTTTTTTTAATGTTCATGCTCGGTGTAACTTCCAGATCATTTGCTTATTACCAAGACAAAAATATAAAAAGCATTGTAAACGAGGACTATAAAATGAATTATCCTCGAATCGATAAATAAACGTAATTAAAAGATCAAAGGCGAGCAAAGCCTGAGAGAGTAACTATTAAATAATAAATATTAAAACTTTCAACATTTTACTTAATTGAATTATGAAATTTCTATAAAAAGATTTCCTAATTTAAGGCAGAAACGAGGATGTTCTTGCCGACCTTATGTAATTAAAGGCTGAAGGGAAATGCGAAAAAAAAATTAAGTTACAACGTCAAGCAGTAATTAGGATGATGATGATGAATTACAATTAATTAATATTATGATTTTAAGCAGTTTTTCCGCCAAACAACCTGCAAGCAAATGTGTTAGTGCACGCGCATACGTAACGCACCTCCCTCTTTGGGAGGATTCCATGAACGATAATGAATTACTAACAACACTCTCGATCACGTCAGCTACAATTAAAAAAACCTAAAACCCGACTATGTTAATTATATAGCCTATTGATACATCATCAATTAAAATCGGACCAGTAGTTTAGGCGCTATGGTGGAACATACATACAATATACATAGACTGCCAAAATCATTAATTCATTACCCTTCCTTTTGGCTTCGCCGTATTTGGGTAAAAAAAGACTAGATCAAAATCGATTGATCCATTTGGTAGCTATTATGCTACGAACCGACATACACATACACAAACACGTCTCCTGTTTGTGTACACGTCTCCTCTGTTTTCGTCGGGGGTAAAAAAAACTATTAGCTGCTTTTACAGCTCATTTGTGAGAAATTTCTCCATACACCTTCATGCTGATTTAATTCAAACCCTTTTGAATAAATTTGGTCAAACTACTTGAGTCTGAGGTGGCTATCAGTAACTGGCATTGATTAGATTTAAACTTTCATCCCCTTTTTTAATCCCTTTGGGGGTTGAATTTTGAATAGTCCTTCCTTAGTAGATGCCTACGTCATATGAGGAATACGTGTGCAAAATTTCTGTAGCCATAAGGGTTTGGCCTGTGCGTTGATACATATAAGTCAATCAGATTTGCCTTTTATACATAGAAGATTATTATTGTATTAATCGTGTTTTACCTGGATTATTTCTACGAATTTTAGACTGCGATTGGCGGAACCTTCTTAGAAATTCTTCTAAGACCTTGTATCAACTATAATATTAATTACTTTTGGTACCTCCTAAGTTTTTCCTTATTTTAACCTAAACCTGATTTTTTTAAATTGCTTTATAAAGCAATTTAAAAAAAGTCATATAAACGAGTCATATTAACATTTTTTTACGAGCAAATAGAGCCTTCGTTATCTGAAGAAGATTATATCTACGTTTTTTTATTATAACTATTAACTAAATCTCACTAAATACTAATAGAAACTAAATCACACATTGCAAAAAGGAAAATCTATACTAATATTATAAAGCTGAAGAGTTTGTTTGTTTGAACGCGCTAATCTCAGGAACTACTGATTCGAATTGAAAAAATATTTTTGTGTTGGATAGTCCATTTGTCGAGGGAAGGCTTTAAGCTATATAACAATACGCTGCGACCAATAGGAGCATCTGTGAAAAATGTTGCAAAAACGAAAAAAATTGGACAAAAATATTGGACAGATTTTAATGAATTTTTTTTTGTGTGTGTTCAAGTGGATTCGAGAATGGTTTAGATTTGTAGTTGGACCCGGTAGGTGGGGCAGCTGTCAGTACGTCAACAAATTCATTTCTATGGCGGTACGAAGTTTCCCGGGACAGTAATAAAATATAACATACTATCGCAGGTCGATAGTATGTTATATTTTATTATTTCCCAGCTTCCCGCGAGTGGAATCATGTATTACACATGCAAACCTGCCTCTGGAATCATTAATATAATATTGGTAGTTCTATGCACTCTATATTTTGCTAAAAACTGAATTAAAATCCAGATAATAGTTTATAAGATTTAAGCGAATAGAAAGGAAGCGACTTCATTTGCGAACTGTTTTTATGTGTTTTCGTATTTATTTTATTTGTACTAATTGGTCACTGTATTAGGGAAATTTTATTCGTACATAGGTATTAAAAAAAATAACAATTTTCTTCACGAGTCGTACATGCGCTAAAGTTCGCAGAGCCTATGTTCAGACTGGCCAAGATACATCGGCCATAGTGTATGTATTGTATATTGTATATAATATGTAACAATTTATGTCGCCATGCGGTAATTCCCTTAAACTTGAAAAATGGAGAAAAACCTTGTAGCGTCACGCATCTAAACGTTACTTGCGACAGTTGCGACCAATAACACAATTTTATAACAATAACCATGAAATCTCAATAAAATCAAAATTTCGACCAGGCTTTTATTATATTACTACAAAATTGGAGCGATCCCATACCGCTTTGTATTTTTGTTAGTTATGATAGAAATTCAATTATACAACATGGCCGACTGACACGGACGAACAGGGTTGACGATCTTTGTTTTTTTTTGTTTATTTTTAAAATACTTTCATGGAAAACTCACAGCTAGATACAATAGAGTTAGAATAGACAGAATACACAATTACAAAGCCAATTAAAAGTTTTCGCTAGTTACAAAACATAAAAAATAGGTACTTATATTACCTGATTAATTTGGCCTACCTAATTAATTTAAATAAAATTGGTAATGTATAATAACTATAAAAATATTGCATAATAATTATAATGGAGGACTGGAGCGAACTGCACAATTTTTTTTATAATAATGCATAAAAATACATTAGGTATATTCATAAAATAACGTTACACACACTACCTCAGATTAATAACTCACACTATTATAATTTATAACATGCGTTCTACGAATAACAATAATAAAGAAGCGTAACTGAGCCAAAAAAATGGTTCGACAAGTAATCGCGTCGGGCGGGGTTAAAAATCGGGGGTCGTGCGGTTGCGACTGCCGCGACACACATTGACAAGGGACGCGTAGACGTATATTAATACGAAAACTAACACAATAATTGACAGCAGCGGGACAAACTGAGTCCTCACTTTTGACGCGCAATACCATATCTACCTCTTTTTAATATAATACATACATACAATATACATATAATCGCGCCTTTTCCCGTAGGGGAGAGACCACTTTTTTCCACTTGCTACGATCCTTACATACTTGTTTCTCTTCGTCCACTTTCATTATTCCCTTCATACATGCTCTTCGGTTTAGGGTTACCTTTCTTGACCTGGACTTTTTTCAAGACGACCCTGATTTGGTCTCGAAACGTCCGCCTAGATCTACCCCTTCCAACACGAAAAAAATGTATAAGTCGACTGTGAATGGTCACACTAGACTTATACATTTTTTTCGTCAATCGTTCTTCATTCATTCTCTCGACATGGCCAAACCATCACAGCATACCTTTCTAAATTTTTGTCACTACATCTTCTTTCAGACCACCACGTTTCCTTATCTCACTATTTCTTATCCTGTCACTCAGTTTAACTCCTCTCTCACTCAGTTTATCATACTTCTTAACGCTCTCATCTCAACTGCATTTATTCTGATTTTATGTTTCTTTTGCCATACCTAACTTTCACTTCCGTACATGAGTGTCGGAACCAACACCCCCATATACACAGCCAAACGAGCCTTGTTAGACACCTTCCGACTGTTTATAAAGTTAATAAATATAATACACCTATGGTTATTACACTATTTTCTATCGCAAAAATACGATCGTGTGTTATGAAGTGGTCAAGTCCTTCAGTTAAGCGTAACACTGGATTAAACTTTGATAAGTAAGTAAATTTGTCTAGGTTCTGCTCATCTTGTGTTGCCTGTATTTTTTATTTTTTTCCCCTTGAGGCGGGACAATCATACATTTGGGTTGGATGGAAAATACCTCTGCCTAGAATTAAGCTGTCCTCTGTGTCTGTATCTTAGTTAGATCAAAATGAGTAAAGTACGTTCTTACTATTTATTGCTTATAGAGTAAGCTAATCTTTCGCTTTCCATTAACTATGTACATATTTTATTTATCATAAAAGTTAACACTAAATCATTTGAAATTAAACAAACATATTTTCAAACTTATTGTCGTCGTGATAACTCTAACTGTGAACTGAATACATAAACAGCAATAGATATGCAAAGTCGAATATTCTGCGATATGCATTCAGAATACTTAATACTCTCTTGAGAAAGTTTTTATGACACTAATTGTGTGTAATTCACTATACATAATGCACTGAATATATTATTTTGTTTTAATACTTAAAAGCATAGACGTATAATTATATTTTAGACGAGACAAAAACTGTACCCACATAAATGACCCCACTTTTGGGGTTGTTTAGGGCCATTTTGACATTTGAGGTACTAGGTGTATAGTGAAATCAAGATGGCGCGGGTGTACCCTTTTTGTATTATATATGAAGATTAGTTCTGGCAAATGTATGTCATAACCTATCTTTAGTTTTGAAATCCGTGGTCTAGTGGTTACAGCATTGGCTCTCGACTCAGAGATCGTGGGTTCGATTCCCGCATTGTACCAACAAGAAATGTTGTGTCCAAGTTTGGCTAGGATAATGCAGGCTGACCACCTGATTGTCTGACAAGAAAGATATCGGATGGGCATGTAAAAAGTAGGCTGATCTCTCGTCAGTTGTGTCGGTTATCCGTCCCACTAGATTACGAGAGTAAAAGGAAAATAGAGTGCTCTTGTGTACTGCGCACACACTTGGGCACTATAAAATTACTCCTGCGTATCTGGCCTGGTATCAATAAAACCGGCCACCGTCACCGAAATCAGTATGGGGAGTTATTATTATTATGTTAACTATTAAGGTGGTTCGTTTCCTATACAAAAAAACAATGGACATTATTTAGGTAATTTCATACTATTACTACATAAATTTATATGCACATCTATTTATTCTGCAATACAATTGTCGCAAAATGTATTTAAAATACTTTATTTCACACAGAAGTCACATTTTTATTGAATTTTCGACAAAAAGTGACATTTGTAACTTATGTCACTTTTTGTCGAAAATTCAATAAAAATGTGACTTCTGTGTGAAATAAAGTATTTTAAATATATTTTGCGACAATTGTATTGCAGAATAAATCGATGTGCATATAAATTTATGTAGTTATAGTGTATGGGACTGTATTTTTCCACTAGGTTTTCACCGCCGGCTCTGATCAGACTCGAAGATAGCAAGGTTACACCGATTCGGGCAGAGCTGGGGCGTATAAAAAATAACACTGATTTGAGGAGAACATTTTACACGATAAGCCGTTAGCTTACCTGGCTCAAGGCAATGCCGTATAGGGAGCACAAATGTACTCTTCTAATTTCCATATAAGCTATCTCTCTCTTATTTCTCTATACGGCTATTTTTCCATAATTTTCCCTAATTTCCCTTTATCTCCCCTGAGCCAGGATAAGTGAAACGCATAACGTGAAATTCTTTATTTACCATAAAACAATACATAATCACACAGTTTACATAGATACTTAATAACACATAAGTTAAAGTTACAAGTATAAGAAAACCATATATTTTTCACCATTATAATCTAATTTTCTCTAAAACCATTTACATTTCTATTTACCTAAATGTTATTTACTTTAGCCACGAATTTTTCCTATGTACAACACTAATTTTCCAAGCGAAATAAGCTACGGTTAAGAAATTATAAAGAAAATAAACTCGTGACTTTAAAACAATTATTTACCACTATTCTAATGAATTTAACACTTATGTACAACACTTATATTCACTATTTTCACTCTTAAGAGTTTATGTACTATTTACTCACAGTTTTTAGAAACGTTTTAAAGCACTGATAAGCGTTCATTGTCTTTAAATCCACTTTAAAACACAGGCGAGGCCGCTGTCCTTAACATCCTCCCCCCGGCGCAGTAGCCAGGTTCTACGCAGCCTCCTCTGGTGACCGCGGGCTCGCTGGACCCGCCGTGGACTGCTCCGCTGACTGCCAGCTGTCTGTGTCCGCCGCAAACTGCTCCGGTGACTGCGGGCTGACCGTGCCCGCTGCAACTGGCTGCGACCGCGAGCTGTCTGTGCTCGCTACAGCTCGTGATGGTGACTGCGAGCCGAATGTGGCTCGCTCAGGCGACTGCGAGCTGTCTGTAGCTCGCTCAGGCGACTGCGAGCTGTATGTAGCTCGCCCCGGCGACTGCGAGCTGTCTGTAGCTCGCTCAGGCGACTGCGAGC
Organism: Glaucopsyche alexis; assembly: GCA_905404095.1. Lineage (NCBI taxonomy): Eukaryota > Metazoa > Arthropoda > Insecta > Lepidoptera > Lycaenidae > Glaucopsyche > Glaucopsyche alexis. The sequence goes on from FR990059.1 coordinate 17,493,560, forward strand.
TGTCTGTAGCTCGCCCCGGCGACTGCGAGCTGTCTGTAGCTCGCTCAGGCGACTGCGAGCCGTCTGTAGCCCGCTCAGGCGACGCCCCCGGCTCCGTCTGCTCCGCCAGCGGTCGCGGTTGCGACTGCGGCGCCTCCTCCAGCACTGCCAGCTTTGATGTGGGCCTGCGGAACACACCACTGCGCGTGCGAACGTCCGCACAACGCACCTGTCCGTCCGGGCCAGGGTAGACCCGGTGCACGACCCCGCGCGGCCACGTATTACGCGGCAGCGCCGGATCTACGACCACGACCAGGTCGCCCGGAACCAGGGCACGGCTGCTCTGCGGCGCCCCGTAGCGTGGCGTGAGCGTGGGGAGGTATTCCCTCACCCAGCGCCTCCAGAACTCGTCGGCAAGGGCTTGCGCGACTCTCCAAGTCTTCTTGTCCGCCGGCACACACGGTCCGACGTACGGCAGTCCAGTGGACGACCCCAGGAGGAAATGGTTCGGTGTGATTGCCTCCGGGTCGCTGGGGTCCACGGAAACGTGAACTAGCGGTCGTGCGTTCACGGAATACTCCGCCTCGGCCATTAGGGTCTGGAGTACCTCTTCTTTCGGCGACTTCTCGTTCAGCGTAGCGAGTAAGGCGGTTTTCACCGACCTCACCATCCGTTCCCAGGCACCTCCTTGACTCGGCGCCCCCGGCGGGGTGAATTTCCATTGCATGCGGTGCGTGAGGCCCAGCTGAGCCATAGCCGGCGCCCACTCAGCGTACGCCTGCCGCAGCTCGACGTCCGCTCCTCTGAAGTTCGTCCCGTTGTCGCTGTACATAACTGACGGCCATCCTCGCCGCGCAGCCATTCTTCTCATGGCCATTATTGCTGAGTCTGTCGACAGCGAGGCCACCAGCTCCAGGTGTACGGCCCGCGTCGTCAGACAGGTGAAGAGCGCTCCCCATCTCTTCTCGTGACGTCGGCCGATGGTGATCGTCATCGGGCCGAAACAGTCGAGACCACAGTACGAAAATGGTCTCTGGAACGCCCCCAGGCGCTCCGCCGGCAGGTCTCCAGTTTGTGGTGTTCTCGGGTGCGCCCGTCGCAGCCGACAAAACGCACACTTACTTGTTATGCTGCGCACTGTCGGCCGCAGCTTCAGGATCCAAAACCTTTGCCTGAGGTCGTTCACGACCCTCTCACGGCTCCCGTGTCCTGCCCTGGCATGCTCCCGTGCCACCAGTAGCTTCGTGAACGGATGTCTTCCGTCCAGGATGATTGGGTTCTTCATCTCCGCTGGAACCTGCGCTGCTTTGATTCTTCCGTCTAGTACGAGCAGCCCGTCTTTGTACACTGGGTTGAGCCGGTACAAGGAGCTCCACCTAGGCGCCGTCTTGCCACTTGTGATCTTTTCAATTTCTTGCGTGAAGCTGTCCCGTTGTGACCTCTGATACCACAACGTCTCGGCCCGTTCTAGGTGTCGTACCTCGAGGTTGGCTCGACGATCTCGGCACTTTTCTAAGAATAACAAAACCATCGCTGTGCATCTTATGAGGCGCTCGTAACTCGAAAAGCGCGTCACATCCGGTAGACAATCCAGCTCACTCGCCCTTGTGGTGTAAAAGGCGACGTGTTCTTCTTTATCCTCGACTTGGGCGGGACTCTCCGCGGGCCACTCGCTCATAGGCCTGCGCAGGAAGTCTGGCCCTTTAAACCATGGGTCCTCGTCGCTCCTCGGAACATAGCCCGTTCTCGTGGCTAGGTCCGCGACGTTGTTCTTAGTGCTCACCCACCTCCACTGGTGGACAGATGTCAGTTCGGCGATTTCCCCCAGGCGGTGCGCGACATACGGCGTGTACTTCCGGCTGCCGTTCTGTATCCAACACAGCACCACCTGTGCGTCAATCCAGTAGAAAACGGTATCTGTTTTCCACCTGTGCTCTGCTACGACGGCGTTTCCCAGCCTCGCTCCGACCAGGGCGGCCTGTAGTTCCAGCCTCGGTATGGTTTGGGCCTTCAACGGCGCTACTTTGGCCTTGGCTGCGGCCAACACGACTCGAACATCTCCATTTTCCTGTTCCATCCTCCAATAGACGGCTGCGGCGTATGCGTCTTTGCTCGCATCACAAAATACGTGCAGCTGCCGGCTCCTCGTCGGGCTCCCCCCGTTGTAGCTCCGGGGCAGCTCGAGATGGCTGATGTATTCCATGTCTGTCAGCCAGCGGGTGAAGTCCTCGGCTGACTCAGCTGGCAGCGGCTCGTCCCAGTCCAGCTTCTGACGCCACAAGCCTTGTAGGATGACTTTGGCGGTAATGGTGTAACAGCTAGGTAGCCCCAGCGGATCGTAGATACTCATTACGGTGCTAAGGGCCTCCCTTTTCGTCGGCGCGCGCTGCAGCTCACGGACCTCCACAGGAACTCTAGATAGCGACGTGTTGAATTTTAGTTTGTCACCTTTGGAGTCCCACAGCATGCCCAGGGTCTTCTGCTCGTCCTTGGTGACGTGCTGCGTAGTATTCTCAGCTAGGCGGTCCTCAGGCAGCTCCTCTAGCACCCTCCGGTCGTTGCTCGTCCAGCCTCTTAAGTGGAAGCCACCTTTCCTGTGCACCTGGTCCACTTGCTCTACAACCTGCTTGGCCTTCTCCCGGTCTGGATAGCTGTCCACGTAGTCATCCATGTAATGGGCTTCGGAAATAGCGCGATGGGCTTCCGGGTGTGACTCAGCGAATTCTTCCGCGTTCCTATTCCGGGCTGAGTGTGCCAGGAACGGCGAACACGACGCTCCAAAAATCATCACCACCATCTTGTACCTGGTCGGCGGCTCGTTCGGGTCCTCTCTCCACAGGAACATCTGGGCCGGCTGGTCTTCTCGTCTGACTTTCACACGAAGGAACATCTCCTGTATATCGGCCTTCACAGCCACAGCTTCCTCCCTGAACCGGAACAGGATTCTTGGCAGTGACGTCAGAAGGTCAGGCCCCTCCAACGAGTGATCATTAAGGCTCACGCCGCTTGTCTTCGCCGCCGCGTCGAAAACCAGTCGCAGCTTACCCGGTTTGTTTGGGTTTTTGACCGGGAAGTGCGGCAGGTACCATGTACGGTCGCTTCCGGCCTCCGTCCCGTCGCATTTTTCCGCATATCCCTTGCTTATGAGATTTTTCATCTGCCCATGGTACTGCGCCTCGTCTTCTGGGTTTTTCCTGAGCTTGTGTTCTAAGTTCTTAAGCCTCTTCAGCGCATTGTTGTAGCTGAGGGGTAATTTGACGCCGTCCTTGCGCCACAGAAGTCCCACTTCGAATCGACCGTCTTCCGTTCTCTTGGCCGTCCTGCCAAAGAGGTCGATGGCCCGCTGCTCGCCGTCTGTCAGCCTCGCCTTAGCCGCTATTCCCAATGCGTCTATATCGAAGTGTTTCTTCACCATTTCTTCGAGCCGTTCGCCCCTGGTCTCGATTATGGATATGTGCAGGATACTCTCATCATCCTGCCTTATGATGCGCCTCGGGATGCTGCCGTGGATCACCCAGCCGAGTTTGGTCTTTGAGGCCGCAGGCTGGTTCCTTTTCCCGATTCTCAGTTCTCTTGACACGATGAGCTGCCAGTTGTCCGTACCGATGAGAAGTTGGGGTTTCTCGTTCTCATAACACATCTCTTCATCCCTGAGATCGTGCAGGTGAGCGAGTTGCAGCAATGATTCCGGAACGGATTGAGTGAGCAAGTTCAATCCGCCCACCGTTCTCGCAGTGATGTCGTGCCTGGTACCGTCGTGACCCCGTACGCCCAGTTGTACGAGTCGGCTTTTTTCCTCATTTCTCTCGGCATTGATCCCGTGCATCCGCAGCACTTTCGACGGACCGTCTGCGCCGATAGCCTTCGCGACGTCTTCATCCAGCAGAGTCACTGTCGAGCCCTCGTCGAACAGCGCGAAGATGTCCGCTTCGCCCCGTGGACCTACGACTTGAACCCTTCTCATCTTGAGTTTTACCGCACGGTCGGACGTGACCGATGCGGTAATAACGGCGTCCTCAGCCTGTGGAGCGCCGCCGGACCTCTCCTCGTGCAGCAACGTGTGGTGCAGCCGCTTACAACCCTGTGCGCCGCACCGTTTCGCCTTACAGTTGAATCTTCTGTGTCGACTCGATATGCACAGGAAACACAGCCCCTCTTTCCTGACTGTGTCCCATCTCTTTGGTACGTTCATTTTCTTGAAGGTGGCGCAGCGAGGCAGAGCGTGATCATTGGCACATACCGGGCACTTCATTGCTTCCTCGCGTACCTTCTTGGGTTGGCTGTGGCTCGGCGAACCCCTGCCCTCATCTGTCACCGCGAAGACTGGCCTTCTTGCTCTGGTTTCACTCTTGTTCGGAGGTTGACGCGGTGTTTCCCTCTTCGATGTCGTGCTGAATCCGTAGCGCAGCGCCCTGTCCGCTTCTCTCATTAAGAATTCAGAGAGAAGGACGACATCGGGCTCGTTCCTGAAGCGCGACGTCTCTTCTGCGTAGTCGTACCACTTGCTTTTCTCGTAGGGACTGAGCTTCTCTAGAATGTCTCTCGTAAGCAACGGGTTGAAAAGGTACCCGTGCCTCAGCCTCTTCAGGATAGCCACCATGTTCTGAATCTTCACGGCGAATTGGTTGAGTTCCGCCGCCGAACCTCCGAGCCTCGGTAGCCTCTTCAGGTCTTCCATCATGCGGTCCACCATAACTTCTGGACGTCCGAAGCATTGTTCTAGAGTCTTCATGATTTGTTCGGGCGGCGTAGCGACGCTCAGCAGTGGTGCCACGGCTTCCCTGGCTTCTCCCCGTAAGCAGTTCCTCAGCCGAGCTAAATTCTCGATCGGTTTCAGCTTGTAGAATGCAGTGGTGTCTTCCATTGCTGCCTTGAAGGATAACCATTCGGTGGGAGCCCCTGAGAATGTAGGCAGCTCCGTTGTGTGGCGCGTCTGGCGTTGATTCAGCAGCTTGTCTAACGTTTCAGCGAGATGTTCCACCCCGTTGGCCCTAGACGTGGGCGGTGTGGGTGAGCGTGGGCGGCGTTGTTCCGGCCACTCAAATCTCGTCTTCTGGCCTTCGCGTCTTCCTCCAGTTGGTGGCATGTCTTCTGGCTTCGGCGTCTCTCTCTCCTCTAACACGACCGGCTCTTGTCTAGCCTCTTCATGGTCGGGTCCTTGTTCGCTTAGCCAGGCTCGTACACGTTGCTCCACCTGTTCAGACGGCTCGTCGTCATCGGGGCTGCTTCCATCCTCTGCAGCGGCGACGTCGGCGACGAGTTTCTTCTTGATAAGTTCTGCTTCTATTTGCAGTTCCTTTTTACGGAGAGCGGCCAGCTTCTCTTCCGCCTCATATTGTATGCGTGCGACGACACTCGCTGTCGATCGACGCGACCTTATTGAAATAGCCTTCTTCCTGGCTAGTGTTTGCACTTCCGGAGCTACAGGTGCCTTGCTAGTACCTGGTCTCGGTTTTAAAATTGTTTGAAGCAGATCTGCCCTTCCCTCGGTCGGCGGCGGCTGGCTCGTGGCGGCAGCAGACGGCGATCGTGGCGGATCTGGAAATCTTCGCGGTTGTTGTTGTTGTGGTTGGTTCTCCTCGGCCCCGCTCTGACTCCTTGTGATGACCATAGTTTAAGTTAAATGTTACGTTAAGTTAAATCCTCAAATCAAAAATTAATCTTCAAATATTCGTCTTCAAACTCCAAAAATCTTCAGAGTCTTCACGACTCTTCAAGAATCTTCGGTAGGTTTTTCAGGCGAAAAATCTGCGAATCCTTGCTTCCCTCTTCCTTGGTGTTGTCTTGTATCTTCGAGTCCAATCTTCTAATCTGAGTCCGTCGATCCCCGGTGTTGAATTCCTTTCTTCCAAAATTCTATGTTCGGCTTGATAAATTTTCTTCAAAAAATTTTCTATGTCCTTGGCTCGATGAAATTATTCTATGTCCAGTGTTCAGTAAATTTTTCTAAGTCCAGTCTTCAATAAATTTTTCTATCTCCTTGGCTCAGTAAAATTTTTCTATGTTCCGTCATCAATAAATTCTTCTAAGTGTCGTCTTGATTGTTTTCAACTGGTATTGGACTTCGAAAATTTCTTCAATCTTGTATCTCGGATCACACGCGACTAACTCACTAACTTGCAATCCGGATCGCAAGGACCACGCACTACTGTATGGGACTGTATTTTTCCACTAGGTTTTCACCGCCGGCTCTGATCAGACTCGAAGATAGCAAGGTTACACCGATTCGGGCAGAGCTGGGGCGTATAAAAAATAACACTGATTTGAGGAGAACATTTTACACGATAAGCCGTTAGCTTACCTGGCTCAAGGCAATGCCGTATAGGGAGCACAAATGTACTCTTCTAATTTCCATATAAGCTATCTCTCTCTTATTTCTCTATACGGCTATTTTTCCATAATTTTCCCTAATTTCCCTTTATCTCCCCTGAGCCAGGATAAGTGAAACGCATAACGTGAAATTCTTTATTTACCATAAAACAATACATAATCACACAGTTTACATAGATACTTAATAACACATAAGTTAAAGTTACAAGTATAAGAAAACCATATATTTTTCACCATTATAATCTAATTTTCTCTAAAACCATTTACATTTCTATTTACCTAAATGTTATTTACTTTAGCCACTAATTTTTCCTATGTACAACACTAATTTTCCAAGCGAAATAAGCTACGGTTAAGAAATTATAAAGAAAATAAACTCGTGACTTTAAAACAATTATTTACCACTATTCTAATGAATTTAACACTTATGTACAACACTTATATTCACTATTTTCACTCTTAAGAGTTTATGTACTATTTACTCACAGTTTTTAGAAACGTTTTAAAGCACTGATAAGCGTTCATTGTCTTTAAATCCACTTTAAAACACAGGCGAGGCCGCTGTCCTTAACATATAGTATGAAATTACCTAAATAATGTCCATTGTTTTTTTGTATAGGAAACGAACCACCTTAAGGCACTGCCTCGAATTTCACGATGAGCAGCACGAAACTTTACTATAGAAAATACTTTACGTGACCCAACAAAGAACGTGATTCTCCACAGTAAAACGTTCCGTGGTAAAATATTTGTTGAAGTGTGTCCAAACTCTAAACAAATTTTAATATACCCGGTCATAATTAATGCTTGTCTGACTGTGCAACGACAAATATCACATTGGCCAATAGGCTCAATTACAAATACAAAGCCAACTCTAACCGAATATATTTTTAGGGTTCCGTACCCAGGCCCTGGTACCTAAAGACCCCGCTGTCCGTCCATCTGTCTGTCAACAAGCTGTATCTCATAAACCGTGATAGCTAGATAGTTTAAATTTTCGCAGATGATGTATTTCTGCTGCCGCTTTGACAACAAATATTTAGTATTTGTTGTCAAAGCGGCAAAAAGAAGAAAATTTTTTTGTTTGCATTGAATATGCTCCGAAACTACGAGACCAATTTTGATGAAATTTGGTACATATATAGATTAGACCACAGGGAAGGACATAGGCTACTTTCATCGCGCCACGGTTACCGCGGGATTTCCTTTTGCACGCACGAAGTCGCGTGCAACATCTAATATTTTATATTTAGGATGTGACTTCCATACGACAAACGACGAATTCGGAACTCTTCGTGCGCGAGTCCAACTAGTTCTTGGACGGATTTTTCGGGTATCGATGTGTATATTTTGGCCGGGTATTGTATATTGTATTTAATGGAAATTTCCCGCGTCGCCAACCCTGTTACACGGGTTTGTGGACAATTAGAATTGTTAATTCGGCGGCGACGCACTGGCGTGTGCTGGCCTGTGTTGGCGTGTGTTGGCAATGCGCGACGACAATTAATTCGGTGCAAGTGTTGTAATGCTTTACTAGCTAAATTTGCAAATATGTGTTTGTTTAATAAATAACGTTTGAAATTGTTTTTAAAAGTAATAGTCTATGACTCTAGGTATTTGGTGGTTGGAATGAAAAGTAAATAAATACGCGAGTGGCATTATTTACTCTTACGGTCCATTTCAATAACCTATCTATCATTAAGTATATTTTGTTAAAAACGTCACATTTGGTATATAAGTTAGTTTATCGAAACGCGAAAAAACCGGTAAATTATACCAAAAGAAGGCGTTTTTAACAAATAGTTATTGGTATCAAGGTTATTGAAACCGGCCGTTAGCCAATGATTTCAAAACTAAGGAGGATCACAGACGGTGAAGATACTATAATAATTCATCTTAATATAAAATATCGCTTGCTGCTATAACAACACCCGTGGTCTAGTAGTTAGAGCATTGGCTCTCGACTTGGTCGTGGGTTCGATTCCCGCATTGGAACAAAAAAAATGTTGTTTCCAAGTTTGGTTAGGACAATGCAGGCTGATCTCCTGATTGTCTGACAAGAAACTTCAAGAAAGATGATCCATGCGTCGGATGGGCAAGTAAAAAAAAAGTCGGAGTCGGAAAGCCTCATCTCTCGTCAGTCGTGTCGGTTATCCGTCTCATTGGATTATGAAAGTAAAGGAAGAGAGAGCGCTCTTGTGTACCGCGCACACACTTGGGCACTATAAAATTACTCCTATGTAATTGGCCTGGTTTCAATGAAACCGGCCACCGTCACCGAGATCGGTGTGGGGAGTTATGTTATGTTATAGGCTATATCTGCTAACCTGCTATAGACTATAGTAGGCACTAGGTATACATATAGGTACGGTTACGTAGGGTAGCTGCACAGTGCACTCACCGAGAAAATTGGTCTTCTAAACGGACAAATCCTGCCACTTGCGAGCGTTACGTAAGTTTTAGTGTTACTACTTACTCAATATAGTCGTGGACCTAACGTAGAAGTCATTGATATAAGGACTAATGAAAAAAGATAATACTTCGCAGTTCGCATCTTATGGCATAAATAATAACCTAACCAAGAGCATATCAGGCATGTCTATACCAGGGTTCCGTAACTATCTACGCGCAATAAAGTAGATTTTTTGTAATTATACTTCAAGAGCTGTTTTCCGATTTCGCTCTAAATAATTTTCCTCGGGAGTTTTAAGCATGACCTATCATGGAAACTTACAAGTTTCTGTCTCTTATAGTTTAGAAATGGCAGGAGGGGGGGGACCAACATGACCAACTGATAAACCACTTTGGAGGTCGATATCTCGAAAATGGTTAAAAAGTTCTGTATGAAACATTGCCTTTATTTAAAAAAGACCTATTCGACGATACACCACACAATTAGGTAGAATGAAAGAATATTTTTCATCTTCACATTAAGTACATGTATTATATTCATAATCAGACAGACGGATAGACAGACTGACGGACGGACGGACAGAGTAAAACTTTGCGGGTTCCTTGCTTGTACTTACTAGGAACTCTACGAACTTTTCTCAAAAGGAATTATAATGAATCAGAACTCTACAAGATTGTAGAGTTTTAGAGATGAGATAGGATACAAAGATTGAGTTTTTCTCGCTGTCAAGACCAGCAAATAGGGAGAAGCTACAGATTTTCGTGCTAAAAATAAACTTTTATTATAACGTGAAAAAAAAATTAACATAATAATATAAAGGTTAACAGACGCGACACAATGGGAAAGCAGCGGAAACTTCGCCAGCTCTTAAAATGATTTAATCTCTGAAATGTTCATTTTCCTTTTCAATTGGAAACTGTCGTAAAGTTAACTATCTTGATAACGGAAAAGTATTTTCCAGGAAAAGGAATCATGAAATTTAACTGGTAAAGAAACATATATATCAAATAAATTTAAGTTAGGTTAAAGGATAACTTTAGGTCCAGGCTCAGACTGAGCCGATTTGTATAAAATCCCATAATTCAAGCCTTCAATAAAACTGTGGTTGTCTACTTTCTAGCCTGATAAAATGCACGGTTGTCAGATTCCGTTGTAAATTATAATACACTAGCTTTTGCCCGCGGCTCCTCCCGCATAAATACATTATCCCGCAGGAACACTACTTTTTCAGGATAAAAAATATCCTATGTCCTTTCCCGAGACCCAAGGTATGTCTATACCAAATTTCATAAAAAACGGTTCAGCGGTTAAAGCGTGAAGATGTAACAGACAGACAGTCAGACAGACAGATAGACAGACACACTTTCGCATTTGTATTATTAGTATAGATATAAATAAGCCGAAAACGGACGGACGTGACGAAATCAAGGGTGAGACGAGACGAGAGATTACGAGACGTGAATTACGACACTTACGACAATTACGACACTCTAAAAAAAAAGAGTATGATATTATATTTTACGAAAACTAAGTAGTAAATACAACTTGTAAGTCTTACCACTGTTATAAATATGGAAGTTTGTGAGGATGGATGGATGGATGTATGGATGGATGTTTGTTGCTCTTATGCAAGAACTACGGAACGGATTTTGATGAAATTTGGTATGGCAGTAGTTTGAGCTCTGGAACACAAGCGCTACTTTATGTCCCGTAAAAGTAGCGTTCCCATGGGACACTGTGTACGCGGGCGGTGCCGCGGGCAAAAGCTAGTATAATAATAGGTCCTTACAAATTGTAGTATGCTTTAGAAAAGGAATACTTACCTATAGATTATACAAATAGTAAGTACTACTTGTAAGTATTGAATAAAGCTTTTCAAATATGGAACGTGGCAGTGGCCCATCACAAAGGCGTTGGACCAAGGCCAAGGTTGAGACAAGGTCGTAGGGCTCGGGCGAGCCATGCTCCAGGGACATAAGGAAGGGACCCTTATCGCTACGTGTGACACGACATTTTTCACGGGGGTCTAAGATAAGTTTTTATTTAAGCAAAATAAAAGATATGTTCTAGAAATGTATGAGGCGTGGGCCAGCACTATGTACACTATATGTAAATATATCTACATAATATAGTTATGTACTGTTTCCTATTCTTTATTTTATTTCATTTCACTTCGTTTCAATCTACATTTAAAATAACTTCGTCAAGGAGAGCAATACAGCGTAAAATAAAACATGGCGGATCAGATCAGAATTAAACAAAGAATGTCATTTTGATAATGACATGACTTTTGACAAAGAAAGACTGTCATGTCTTCCCTAAAAATAGGGAGCTATAATATTCTCGCAAAAAAAAAACTCTTCAAATAATCATCTTTGTACGCATGTACCCTTCTTCAAATATTTTTTTTGTATTTTTATGATATTCCCATTATTTTTTCCTATTAACCTATGACGTGTACATAGAGCTGGCCCAAAATCAAATATCTCTTTTACGTCTTTGTATCTTACGTCGATGTACTACGAACTAGCCTGAAATTTGTGTTACGCGTCGTCACGAAAAGATCAGAAGATGATTTCTCAATCACTTATTAGTCTATACTAATATTATATAGAGGAAAAGTTTGTTTGTCTGTTTGCATCGAATAGGCTCCGAAACTACTGGACTGATTTTGATAAAATTTGGCACAGATGTAGAGTAGACCACGGGGAAGGAAATAGGATATTTTTTATCATGGAAAAATGTACGGTTTCTGCGAAATTAGCTTTTGCGCGCGCGAAGTTGCGTGCAACATCTAGTATTGAATAAAAATTAATAAGAATAATTACTTAATGTCAATATTTGTGGATCTCTGAAATGATAAGACGAATTTGAATAATTGCCATGTCTACATAAGACTATGGCGAGAGTGAGCCGAGACAGTCATATTGACAAGATTGTACTCGGTCGGTCGTTGTTTGACAGACCCCAAATACATAAATCAGTTAAACTGCCTCAATTGGCGGCTATACATAGTACGTGACACGCGAACACGGAGTGTTAGCGAACATTTAGAGACGTATTAAACGAGCAGACGGACCGCCTAATGGCAAGAGATCACCACGCCCACGGAAATTTGCAACGCCGATCGGTCAATCGATAAAAGATCAATCGTATTCCTAAGTGACATACCAGCTATACTACATGATAATAAAAACAAATTGGGAATAAAAAGTTTTTAGCCAAAACAACAAAACAGATTTTGATGAAATTCAAAATTTTATTGCACAATTTTTCAGAAATACTTGGATTGCAGAAGCCCTACGTCATATCCCCTTGCTAATAAAAATATTTACACAACTGTAAGTTGTAACGTAGGAAAACTATATTGCTTTGAATTTTTGTCTGTTTCCCTCACATCATTTCTTTGGTTTCTCTGTACGTTTATTGGCGCTAGTCTCAGAAATGGTAAGATTTTGATGAAGTTTGGAGTGGATCTGAAATCTGGATTCACCACATAAGCTTATTTTTGTCGCAGCAAAATATACGATTCTAGCGGGATTTCTTTTTCACATGCGAAGTCGCGGGAAACTATTTCTTTAATTAGCCATTTTCCTCTGAAGCTTTACAAAATTCGCGTTACCGCTAGCGCTAAGGGGTACAAATATATTGATTATTGATATAAAAAACAAAAAACATAACTGTGCCGTAATAATAATAAGAGTGAATATAAATTTATAACACCACAGATCTGTGGTTCGCAGAACTCTACCTTTACTTTTTTATTTTGGTCTGAATTTATAGAACGTACAAAACGACTATTTAATATTATATGATTAAGTTTGTTACGCCGGTTCTTCTCGCTGGGTTAGTTCCCGAACCGGTGGTAGGCATCAAGTAGGGACAATCTTTGTAACCAATATGGAAATAAAACTTTTTTTGATTTTTAAAAACATTATCATTATTACGGCACAAAACAGTTTTTACGTTTGCCTTTTTACGTTTTGTAAATCAAAATATTTGTACCCCCTAGCGCTAGCGGTAACGCGAATTTTTTGAAAAGCTTCAGAGGAAAATGGCTAATGGTTTTTGTAGATCCCATTGCATTAAAACACTTGCCTAAGCTTGGCCTTCATAAATCTTCTTAATTATTATGATGCTTGATATTATTATTTTTTATTAGGTACCTACTTATTGTATAATTAAGTAAAATACATAGGTAATTATACTAATATTATTAATATTACCTTAACTTTTGAAACCAAAAATAGCTTCAAGATCGGTAAATTTTAATGTCTACGTTTTTTTTACATAATATGCTTACTTAATTATTTATTACTAGCTGTACCCCGCGGCTCCGCCCGTGTAAATATAGTTTTTTCGCGGTCGCGGGTATGTGACTGATGCAAAAAATAGATAAAAACAATCCTTGATGCGAATTATATATCATGCTAAAATTTCAGCTCGATCGGTGCAGAACTTTTTGAGTTTTTGAAGCGTACACAAACCAACATAATATATTTATATATATAGACAAGCTGTTTCCCGCGGCTCCTCCGGCGTAAATATACTATCGAGTATCCCTCGGGAATACTATAAATTTCCGGGATAAAAAGTAGCCTATGTTTTAATCCAGAGCTTAAACTACTACCATACCAAATTTCATGAAAATCCGTTTAGTAGTTTTTGCGTGAAAGGGACAAACATCCATCCATCCATCCTCACAAACTTTCACATTAATAATATTAGTTGGATAATTTTAATTTTAAATGATAGCATATTTCCATGTTTTGTCTCTATCGCTTATTATTAGAGTCCGACCGAAACTGGTTTTCCGGCCGAAACCGAAACCGAAACCGAACATTCGGCCGTGGCTTGAGTTTCGGCCGAAACCGAAACCGAAACCGAAACTCACGTGGTCAAGTAGAAAATTTCTTAAAATACTGAAATTTGGTGCATTTTATCCATTACTCTGCATTAATTAGGACATGAAATGGAAACACGGTATATTAATTTTGTTGTAATCTGGGAGCATGGTAGTGCCCCGTCAAGACGAGCTAAGCGAAGCGCAAGGGCACTACCAGACTACTTTTTCTCGAAGCGTTTCGTCGATATTTTGAACCCTCATAACTTGGGATTAGATTATACCAGATACACAAAATTTTCAGGATATGTTCCCAGTAGCGGACTAATGAAACATGTAAAGTTTTGATTATAAAGGTCTAATAATTTAGGTTTTAGTGATATCCCTGATTTCGTCACTGACTCACTGATGATCAACAAAAATATAGGGTACTTTCGGATGTCATAGAAAGCTGAAATTTGGTATGTAAGCTAGTTTTAGCATATAACCAATATAAAGATTGTCAATCTTGGAACTTTTATCCTCCAACCCCTTAAACTAGGGGATGAAAATTTGTAAGAGACTTACCTAAATGTTTACTCTAGAGGTCTGAAAATTGTCTTTCAAAAAGAAGTGAAATCTTACCAAAAACATTTCATGTAAAGTGATGCCAAGACGATACAATATAACTCGCACTGTCAAAAAGATATTAGATCTCATGTGAAACCAAGCTTCTGACTCTACCTAACTTCTAACTCTACACGCCTTAACTCTACAAGCCTAACTCTACAAACTCTATACTTTAGTCAAATTATGTGGCTTGGCCATTTCGTTCGTACAAGAATAGTATAACAGAAAAACAGTCCGTAAATTTTTCACCTTACGCCTAAGCGAATGTATCGAAATGGCCAGGCCACATATTTTGACAAAGGTGTAGAGTTTGTGGAGTTAGGCTTGTAGAATTATGGCGTGTAGAGTTAGAAGTTTGGTAGAGTCAGAAGCTTGGTTTAACATGAGATCTAATATCTTTTTGACAGTGCGAGTTATATTGTATCGTATTGGCATCACTATACATGAAAATATTTTTGGTGAGATCATTTATTTAATGTAATATTAAATGAACTTGAAAACATAATTAAAATATAATTAATATTTAATTATATTTTAATTATGTTTTCAAATTCAGTTGCGTTGTCAAAGCGTTGCCGCAAGAAACGAAGTTAGGCGAGTGTGCACGAAAACTTCCGAAATCAGTTTCGGTTTCGGCAAAAGTTTCGGCCACTTTTGGCCGAAACCGAAACTGCCGCCGAAACTTGATTTTTGGCCGAAACTCGGCCGAAACCGAAACCGAAACCGAACTTTCGGTCGGACACTACTTATTATAAACCTCGACGTGACGACGCGAGGCGACAAAACCTCCGAATAAGCTATTCGACAATTATTGAGCGATTGTAAAACAGGCCCATATTGTAATAATAATTAATCTATATTCTATAGTATAGTATAATTATTATACCTTTAGTTTTATATTAATATGTTTGAAAGTTTATTTGAAATTAATCTGACGTATGTGAATATTTATAAAATTGTAAGTAGGGTATCGGTATGCCGTACAGTTGGAGATTCATATTTCAAGTTAATTTGTATGATAAAATATATAAAATTAACAACATAATCCCCCTTACCTACTAATAAACGTTGTATAAGCTTTGAATAGTTATACAGTGTTTTGTTCACGTCACACAAGTGACATTTATCAAGGTAGGTACTCTGTGGTGACATTTTTAATGCGACTGAAGAAGACAAAACACTGTATAACTATTCAAAGCTTATACAGCGTATAATCTTTGAATAAGGGGGAAAGTCTACAGTGCACACTGCGCCTACTAGTATATTATTAGAGTCCGACCGAAACTGGTTTTCCGGCCGAAACCGAAACTGAAACCGAATATTCGGCCGTGGCTTCAGTTTCGGCCGAAACCGAAACCGAAACCGAAACTCACGTGGTCAAGTAGAAAATTCCTTAAAATACTGAAATTTGGTGCATTTTATCCATTATTCTGCATTAATTAGGACATGAAATGGAAACAATTTTTTTCTCTTTGCGACATTCTTGCGTTGTTAAATTCAATTTTTTGCCGATGTAAAAGTGGTTTTTCTGGAAAATGCAGTTGCCGAAAAGCGGGCATTAAGTGTAGTCTTATGATCTGTAACGGGTACCTAGGAGCTTGTACTAATGGAGCCCCTATCGATGTTAATGATAAAGATGACGAAGATGAAACACAATTTGATTGATAAGTCGGCATACTCGTGCAAAAAAATTTGTTTAATTTTTTAGAATTAAATTTTTTAAAACAATTTAGCTTCTTATTTTTATCACCTTTAATACTCTGTATCTCCTAAAGTATTGATCGTACAGTAAAAATGTTCAGACTTAATTTATAGGAAATTTAATGTAGAAGTCACTAAAGAGATATTATAAATAATTTTCGAGTCACAAGCAAAAACCTTGAAAAAGAGACCTTCCCCCCCCCCCCTCCCCCACCGCCGGCTCGTGTCCCTCCCTCGGGGGCTTTTAGTATATTCATCTGGACACCTTTAGGAATAACTATAGCAACTTTCAAAACTACATGAATTATTCGGTCTGAATTCCTTAATTTTCCCAGACTATTATACCTATACCAGGCCTGTCTCACTCCCCTAGGTATAGAAAATGCAAGTACGCGCGGCATCCCGCTCTGCGTGGACAATCAGTAGGGACGCAGTGCTGCGAGCAGTGAGAGACGTACGCGCGAGATTTGTTCGTAATTATTATAATTTTACGTATTATTTTAAAAGTGGGTATAATGGGTACTATAATATTATAAATATTAAATAACAATATTATTATAAATATAGTTTGAGCTAATGCTATTAGTTGAGATTTTGAGAACCAATATTAAGTTTTTAGGTGTTGGCTCCTGAACTACCTGTTCGCGTCATAAACTGTCATTCCGATGCAATGTGAATTGTGATACGATTTGAAAAGTAATTTGTTGACAAAAGTACCTAGAGTAATAGTAAGGCGGCGTGATTCAACATCTTTGAGTAATATCAGGCCGTAAAGGTATCGAAAACGCTTACGTTTACACTTTACGCATAACTACTTATACGTAGGTATGCGCGAATTTATTAGAGTTAAAGTACCTAACACCTGCCTTAGGTTTACTTGGAAAGTAATTCGTTCACTAAAGTACAGTAGGTAGGTACTAGAAAAAAAAAGTTGTATTTAAATAAATTATTTTCTAAACGGAGACAACCCCGATTTCGTCACAATTATGCGATATGAATAAGAGTTATGCGATAGAAAGAGACGCAACTTGTAGGTAAATATAATCGTAGGCGATCGCGCGCTGCACACAGCACAAGGTGAATTGAACTTAATGGTATAGTAGTAAGAGTCCCTATTTCTTCTAATAACTCTTCGAAGTGGTGCTTCTGTGGTAACTAATATCTATTATGTGCCTATACAACGTAATTTAACAAATTAAACACTTTTTTTCATTTACAATCTCTTTTTTACATGTGACTTGATTTGTTAGTAACAACAAAACAAAGTTACTGACTCAATATTTAACTATATAAATCATTCAAGTACAGAAACGAAACAAAAACTTACATGTAATCAGTTCCATCAAAACAACATCTAAAGAATGTTTGCGTCGGGCGATAACGCACTGACTAAGTTGTGTTGCTACAGAGCTATCCGAACGGCGCACGACAATTCCCGAACGGGCCGCCAGCGTCCGCCAAAGCGTTGCCGCAAGAAACGAAGTTAGGCGAGCGTGCACGACAACTTCCGAAATCAGTTTCGGTTTCGGCAAAAGTTTCGGCCACTTTTGGCCGAAATCGAAACTAACGCCGAAACTTGATTTTTGGCCGAAACTCGGCCGAAACCGAAACCGAAACTTTCGGTCGGACACTATATATTATCATATTATACTATGCATTTTACGTCCTACAGCACAGTATGTTGATAATAATTATGAATTACTAGCTGATGCCCACGGCTCCGCTCGCGTAAGTACAGTAACCCACGGGAACCGTATATGTCCCGCGCCTATGTCCTTTGTGAGGCCCTAGACTAACTGTGTACCAAATTTCATTTAAATCGTTTCAGTACTTTTGGCGTGAAAGACGGACAAACAGACACACACTTTCCCATTTATAGTATTTGTATGGATGACGTCAATGTTTGCAAATGAGTGACGCGTCAGTCATGAATCTAAATTCTTAGTAACTTTCTGGACAAAGTCATTACTTTACATCATAATTATTTTTTAAATTCATTAATAAACTAAAATATAACCTAACCAAGAGCATGTCAGGGCAATGGGCATATCTAAGGAGGGTTCCGTAAGTATTAATGTACGATAGGTTTTCTTTAAAATACTTAAAAATCTTATCAGATTTCGCCTAGAACAATTTTTAGCTGATTTTCTGAAGAGTTTTTAGCTGATTTTTAGTATGGAAACTAACAAGTTTTTGTCTCTTATAGTTGTTAGACTAATATTTATTCTGTGCTTATAGTTTAAAAATTATTAAACACCTTGGAGGCCGATTACACGTAAATGGTTGAATTTATAAAAAAGTCATAATATATAAGAAACCTTGCAATCATTTAAAAGGACCTATTCAACGATACTCCACACCGTGGGGTCCAATCAACCAATGAAAAATCGAATTTCAATCGCAATTCACATGTATGGAGAGCCACCGCCATTTTTACCTTTGCACACTCTTATCACCCCTATGCTTTATTATGCTTTTAAGCTCCACCAGCTTTATATCTTTTCTTTTCTGATGGTTTCATTGAAGCCTCTGATAGCGGTTTCAAACAATAAGTATTGTAGTTAAAAGCTCTTTTACCGCTGTCCCACCAGACTACCCTTATATTCTTACTGATAACGAACTGACTAACGTTCTGACTAACGAATTTTGTTCGCAAGTCCACTTCCACGAGGATGCTCCGGGTCGGTGCGAAACGCGCGTCGAATTTTGCAACTTGCATGGTGGTGTGGGGCTTTGCACGATCTTGCTGACATTGTTGCTTGTGTGGTGGTGGTGTTTGCACGATCTTGCTGACATTGTTGCTTGTGTGGTGGTGGTGTTTGCACGATCTTGCTGACATTGTTGCTTGTGTGGTGATGGTGTTTGCACGATCTTGTTTCTGAGTATCCATGGGCATATTGCATTAGCAGTGTGGGAGGAGGGAGGTGCTTTACGCATGCTTACGCGTGCAATCAATCCTGCAAGAGGTTGTGGGTATTTATCGCAGAAAATTGCTAAATATTAATTAAATTGTATGCTATAGATTTCCGCAAAGTAACGCCTGATTCTATTAACTGTTTGCACAAAAATAAAAAGTGGAAAATCATCCACGTAGAAATGACAATTAAAAGCAAAAAAACATTTTATTTAAACGCTCTAAAAAGAAGAAAATAAAATTTTCCTTCAAAATTTTAACTATCAACTTAATATAATGTATTATAAAAGCTTGCCTTACACAAACACACACAACACACAAACTAGCCGGTAGGCTTACGTTCATTGTACACATCATCATCATCATTTTCCTGCCCTTATCCCACGCTAAGTAGGGTCGGCGCAACATGTTATCCCCTTCCACGCATTCCTATCTGCCGTCAATTCTACATTCACATCTTTCATTTCCATATCATACTTCACGCAATCCATCCATCTCTTTTTCGGCCTTCTTCTGCATACATATCCGTCCACATTCATATTCATCACCCTTTTGGTGACGTGTGTGTCTTCCCTCCTCATTACATGCCCATACCATGCTAACCTTGCACTCCTTACCTTATCCACTACCGGTGCCACTTTCAAACTTCCTCTTATATACACATTCCTGATCTTATCTAACCTGGTCACACCACACATCCATCTTAGCATGCGCATCTCACTTGCATGCACCTTCCTTTCATCCATCTTTTTCACACAATAAACTATAAATACCATAATATAATGATTTTATCAGTATCATGCCGAGGCCCGGGCCTAGATTCTCAGTTCATAAGGCCCAAACACTAAAACAAAACGATCATATAATTTTAAATTTTTTCTTCATTATTATAAAACACAGTTTCGTTTGAGACAAAATCACAAACTTTTGAATTAAAAACTTACCCAACACTTATGAGAAGACTGAAATCGGACCTAATAGTTAAAAAAAATCTCTGAATAATAGGGGATCGGACAACATCTGAAATATTTAGTTTTATTAATATATTCAGTAACATTGAGGCAATACTACTTGGTTAATGAAAAAAAATATATTATTTTATGTGTAGTTTACTAATTAAATACATTTAAAAAGTACCAAAATAAATTATTTGTTTTGCGAAATTGGTAAACAAAACCGACATCATATTATTAAGTTTACTTACATTATAATAGGTTGGGGAAAAAGTCTTTTCGCATTATAGTATGTATGAACTTGTCATAAAATATCTAGGGCTATACCAATTGTATCTGGCTGATTTTGGTATCATTAAAAAGTTTTAATTTTACAGAAGACAATTCCAAATTCAAATTAGGTAAATTTGAGATTTTCATTTGTTTTTCTTATTGTTAAAATGAGTGATTCTTATGAAGAATTCCGATACATTTTAAAATTGGACATACATTTTAAAATTTAAAAGTGGAGCAAGATCGGCATATTAGTAGTTACGATGTAGCTGAAGAACTGGGGATTGACCACAAAACGGTTTTGGCGCATTTGAAAAAAGCTGGGTACACACAAAAACTCGATATTTGGGTGCCTCATGAGCTCACTGAAAGAAACCTAATGAACCGTGTACTCATTTGTGATTCTTTATTACGACGTAATGAAACCGAACCATTTTTGAAGAAGCTGATAACTGGTGATGAAAAGTGGATCACGTACGACAAGAACGTGCGAAAAAGATCGTGGTCAAAGGCCGGTCAGGCTTCACAGACTGTGGCGAAACCCGGGTTAACTCGCAACAAGGTGATGCTGTGTGTGTGGTGGGATTGGAAGGGCATTATTCATTATGAGCTGTTACCGCCAGGCAGGACCATCAATTCTGAACTGTACTGCGAACAACTGATGAGATTAAAGCAAGAAGTTGAGAGAAAGCGGCCGGAATTAATTAACAGAAGGGGTGTGGTTTTTCACCATGATAACGCTAGACCTCACACATCTTTAGGCACTCAGAAAAAATTACGGGAGTTTGGCTGGGAGGTGTTAATGCATCCGCCGTATAGTCCTGACCTTGCACCTTCAGATTTCCACCTGTTTCGGTCGCTGCAGAATTCCTTAGGCAGTGTCAGGTTGACATCACAAGAGGACTGCCAAAACCACTTGTCGCAGTTTTTTCATCAGAAGCCCCAAAAAATTTATAGCAATGGGATCATGTACCTACCAACAAGATGGCAAAAAGTTATCGAACAAAATGGCACCTATATACTTTAGTCACTTGTAAATAAACTTTATAAAAAAACCTTTTGAATTTTTATATAAAATGCGAAGAAACTTTTTCCCCAACCTAAT
Source organism: Glaucopsyche alexis (assembly GCA_905404095.1). Taxonomy (NCBI): domain Eukaryota; kingdom Metazoa; phylum Arthropoda; class Insecta; order Lepidoptera; family Lycaenidae; genus Glaucopsyche; species Glaucopsyche alexis. The sequence goes on from FR990059.1 coordinate 17,514,680, forward strand.
ATTAATTCATATTTCATATTATACAAAAACATTCATTATAAATAAGTATGAACTTAAACGTAATAATATAACACAACTTTTTATACACACTTTTCCACTTTATTTAGATTTTTACAATAATAAATTTTTATATAATAATATTATTATAATTTAATAATGTAATAATATTATTATTGTAAAAATCTAAATAAAGTGGAAAAGTGTGTATAAAAAGTTGTGTTATATTATTATGAACATGAATTTCCACCAAGAACCAACAGTACATTCAATCAGTTATGAACTTAAACGCACAAATATCGGAGATATTTACAAATATATTCCTGCGGCCGTATACTTCATACACCATACGTGACGTAATTTGTAGGTCGACTTTAGTATGAAGCGTTTTTACGAGACTCGCGAAATTTTGTATACAAATCGCTGTACCTTTGAAAATATTGACTTTTGATATACGGTTTCTTCTGAGAAGTTACTCATATTTAAGAGTACTATTCATTTATGCAATAAAAAAATTAGTCTGCTTGCCTATTCAGCTTATTCATAAACCATAACTAATTTGCATTAAGTCGTAGAATAATACACTAAACTAAAACCAGTGTTTCAGCTTTAGCATACAAATTCGCGTAACATCAGTACATAATGTATTGAAATGTACACCTTATAAATAAACAGTAATGTTTTCATTGTGTCCATTGACGTCAATGTAGTACAGGAGCCAAAGGAGATGTTTTCATACGTTGTTAATGTAGAGACGTTGATAGAATACATTCGGGAAGTTTTGGTTTTTTCTTGCAATACTTATAAGTTAGTAATTTAGATTCCGTATTTTTAATAATTTATGTTTAAATACAAGTATAATTCGATTGTTTTATTCTATATAATTATGGAAGTTCAGGGAAGGTTTAAGCGATGAGAAAATTTGAAAAAATTGCGATGAAAATATTAAACACGATAAATACATTTTCCCCATACTAACTGTTCCTACCTGTCAAACTTGATGTTCGTTCCGTCGTCGTCGATAGCGTAATTTCGGGTCTCCAGTGTCAATTGACTTTAAAATATTGAACAGTTACTTCAGATATTATTTAAAGGTAATGTTAAATCAGCAACTGTAGGTGTAGGTTGCAAGTGTACACTGTGGGTATAGGTGTATGTTGGTAGGTAGGTAAATATTATGTTGGTTAGTGGGTTGTGTTATGTGTAGATTTAGGTTGTAGGTATGTTTATTTTAATTCATATTCAAGACAGAACAATGTTTGTCGAGTCAAATTAACCTGATAATTATGGTAATGGTTACCTACAATATTTTATTTAATTACTCTAAATAAAAGCAAAATTAAGTTACTTTACATGAGTTGTTTAATACCTACTTAAAGTTAATTATATTACAACAACTATAGTTGTGTTAGTGTGTTAGTGTTAGTATACTTCCAGAATTATGGTGAAATCTTCATTAAAAATTAAAAAAAAATAGATAAAATCGGAAAATATGAACCTCTACAAAACCTCTATTTTTCTAGATTTTGTTCAATTGAAATAAAAAAACTTAGCCATATAATGATCAGAGAAATCAGTCATCTAAAAAAACTTCCCAAAATATCAATGTAAGTAAATAGAACTAAAATTAAGTCACGTACTCCTGGACTACACGAGCGGTCGCTCTCTCGGCCATAGACAATTTGATTTGATTAAAATTTTCCGAACATTTTACCGGGTACATTAAACACGAACGTAACTATTTACTAGTGATTTGATAAAAGTAAAAAAAACAGAAAATATTTTTTAGATCAAATATATCCTTTATGTAGGTTTTTAGCTCTAGCTATCGTATTCGTACTAACCTATGAAATATATTCAGTGAAACCTTGCCTTTTGGGATCTCAAGGGGACCAAGGTTTTTGTACCATTTAATATAGTTTTCTTTCAGTTTCCCAATTAGAGAGGCACCATTATAATTTTCTCAATCACAGAGGCATCCCGGTATAGAGGTGGAAATGTACCGTGATTCCATTTATAGAGTTCAGAGGGTCAATTCTGCTAAATAAAATCTGCAATAATACAATAGGGAATATGCATGTATTTTTTTTTTAAACGTTTCTACTGGTTATAACATTACTAAAAATATATATAACACATCAAAAACATTATCCATTAAGCTGGAAAAAATGTTACAAAATTACTATAATTTTTACGCGGTTTAAACAGGCCATTTTCGCGGGCTTGGGTTGTGACGTCATCGTACACGAAAAAGACAGTTGACAGATAAAATCATAGACAAGTCAGAGCATAACATGGTCGCGACTCGCGACCAATGGAGACGCGTTTCGCAATTTTAAATATCCCGGTCTGATTTTGCATTTTTTATATATTTTTTTTCGGCTTAAATAAGAACTAAATTTAAAAAATTCCTTTTAGTTATAATGTGACGACAATAAAGAACAGGGAAAAAAATATTTCAGGCAAATTAAATTTTTATGCATATTCCCTATTACAATTGTGGCGAATCGCCACCGTAAATAATATTATACACTTATGTAGTAACACCTTGTAATTTATCTTGTAGTCCTGGCAACACTACAATTGTCAAAAGAAAAACTTTGCTATCCACATTTTCCCTCCGTAAAAACTTGTATCGATAATTGTTTTGGAAATAGTGTAATACTAAATTAAGTTGCTGTATTGTGTCGCCTGCAAAATAAAGGACTGTTGTAACACGTATGGTTTTATTCAATCAACCATCAACGAAGATCCGCCAAATTGGTGACCCTCGACTACGAGTCCGCGCGTTTTCGTCGGAGAAAAAATTTACTTCACGGCGGCGGCGGCATCGGCAGCTTATCGGATATATAATCCGATTCAAGTTTCTCTTCGTCTTCTCAAGTTTTCACCTTCCAAGTGTGTTTCAACTTTCAAGCCAAAAACTGAAGCAGTATTGGAGTGGCGTGCATTAGCGGCGTGCATCAAGAGCTTGTGTAATACGCATGTTTGCCTCTTAACCTACGCTTGTACATACATGGGAAGCCCAGGATTACGCCTTTTAACATTGCACGAGGTGACATTGCACAATTTTTTCACAAAAACAGACTTTTAATTGCATAACCTTGTTTTTCACATGTTGCATGTTGTTGTTTGTAAATAACTTTGTGTTTGGTTTGGTGTAAGAAAACCTGCATTTTGTGTGCTAATTAACTAAACCTGTGCTCACTTTGTCTTTTATAAATCTAGCCAGGTATTTGTAATACTATTTAAAAATTGAAATTTAACAAATGTCATTTGATATATATAAAAAAACTAAATTTTAATTTTATCTAAAAAACTTAATATTTTTGGTGTATGTTTGCATGTAAAACTTGTTTTATATTGTATATACTTACAATATTAATTAAATTTTAAGTTATTTTCCCACAACATAACCCAGCGGTGAGGGATAAGTATATTTTATAACCCGTTAACATTAACATTTTTTTCTTTCACTATAGGACTGGTTGGTTTGGTTTGCTTGTGCTTTGTCAAACTCATAATCATGACTGACAATAACAATAGTGACATTACTAATGATAACACTGTTCCCGTACCAACAAATCCCACACAGGTCCACAAATATGTTAATAAGGTAACTGCTAAAATTCCCCAATTTTGGCCAGAGAAGCCAGTTCTTTGGTTCAGCCAAGTGGAAGCGGAATTTCATCTGGCGGGTATCAAATGTGACACCACAAAGTACAGCTATGTTATTGCTGCCCTGGATCAACGCACAATAGGGGAAATTGAAGACAACATCATCAACCCACCCATTGACAATAAATACGAGAAATTAAAAAATGATTTGATAACTAGATTTTCGGCTTCAGAAGAACAACGTGTTAGACGTCTCTTGGGCGAAGAGCAGCTGGGAGACCGACGACCTTCGGCTTTTCTTCGACATCTTCGATCCCTGGCCGGTTCTCTAAAGGACGATAATTTGCTGCGGCAGCTGTGGATGCGACGACTGCCAAATCAGGTGCAGGCCATTTTAGCTGCACAAGCTGACCTAAGCCTAGATAAAATAGCCGAGCTCGCAGATAAAATTATGGAGTTACCAACTGCCTCCACTAGTGTTTTCGGTGTTGAAAGCTCACCGTCAGTGCTAACCACACTTATCGCTCAAGTCGAAAAGCTGACTAAGCAAGTTGCAGCTCTTACCTCTGTGCCTCCACAGCACTCCCAGCGCGGCAGATCTCGTAACCGCTCTGATTTTTCTTCCAGAAGCCGCAATAGCTCGTCATCTGGAAAACCTAAAATGTGCTGGTATCACAAGAAATTCGGCACCAAAGCCAGCAAATGTATCTCCCCATGCAGCTGGACGGAAAACTCGAAAAGCGGTCAGTAACGGCGGACACTGACTGCTGCTCCATAAATTCCGCTGGCCGCCGACTCTTCGTCACCGACCGAGTAACGAAACGTCAATTCTTAATTGACACTGGATCCGACTTGTGTTGCTACCCATACCGCTGGGTCCCTGACCGGAGGAAACCTACCGACTGGGAGCTAAGCGCTGCAAACGGAAGTTGCATAAAAACATATGGAACCATAAATCTTCGACTTGACTTGGGACTGCGACGCGATTTTCCATGGCAATTTGTAGCTGCTGACGTCAGTACAGCCATAATCGGCTCGGATTTTTTGGCATATTATCAACTTCTGCCAGATTGCCATTCAAAAACCTTAGTGGATGGTACCACTGGTTTAAGAGCCGCCGCAGCTACCGCCGCAGTCGAGCAGCCCAGCGTTAAATCCGTTGATATCCAGAACTCAACCTACGCACGAGTGCTTGGTGAGTTCCCAGACGTTACTCGTCCCCCAGGTCTTCCTCGGCTAGTCAAGCACAACACAGTGCATCACATTAAGACAACCGATGGACCGCCTGTTTCGTGCCGTCCTCGCCGTTTGGCGCCTCAGAAATTGGTGGCAGCCAAGACGGAGTTTGAAGACCTGGTACGGAATGGCATCGCTAGACCATCAAAGAGCTCCTGGTCCTCGCCATTACATATGACGCCCAAAAAAGACCAATCCTGGCGTCCATGCGGCGATTATCGCGCCCTGAATGCCAGAACTGTACCGGATCGTTATCCCGTCCGGCACATAAACGATTTTGCCCACAATCTCTCTGGAGCCAAGATGTTTAGCACAATAGACCTTGTAAAGGCCTACCATCAAATACCGGTTTTCGAGGAAGACATTCCCAAGACTGCCATCGTTACCCCGTTTGGCCTCTTCGAATTCCCTTTCATGACATTTGGGTTACGAAATGCAGGTCAGACGTTTCAGAGGTTTATCGATGAGGTCACACGGGGTCTCGATTTCGTTTTTCCTTACGTAGACGATATCCTTGTTTATTCCGCTGATGAAACCCTTCACAAGGAACACCTTCGGATCCTGTTTAAACGCCTCCAGGATTACGGCGTGGTAATAAATCCGTCAAAGTGCGTTTTTGGCGCCAGAGAGGTAGTATTTCTCGGATATACCATTAGTCCAGAGGGTACCCGCCCTCCCAAGGACCGTGTCCAAGCTTTGCTTGAATTTCCTCCACCGGAGACCGTGCAGGGCGTGCGTCGTTTTCTTGGTATGTTTAACTATTACCGTCGGTTTGTACCTCATGCTGCGCAGTATCAAGCCCCACTGATTGACGCCTTAGTAGCTATTAATGGCAAAGGTGCGAAGCCATTTCAATGGACACCTGAGCTTCTGGAGCATTTTAAGGTCTGTAAGGCGAGTTTGGCTAGCGCTACATCCTTACAACATCCAGTCAAAGACGCACCCCTAGCATTATTCACCGATGCATCGAGCACTTGCATAGGTTCTTGTTTGCAGCAACAAGTCGAGGGAGAGTGGCGCCCCCTGGCGTTCTTCAGTAAGAAGCTAAGACTACAGCAAACGCAGTGGCCAGCTTATTACCGGGAATTGTTAGCTGTGTACGAAAGTGTACAGCACTTTCGGTACATTTTAGAGGTCCAACACGTAACCATCTTTACTGACCACAAGCCGTTGCTGTACGCTTTCGTACAACGGCGGGAAAAGCTGCCACCTGCGCAACTCAACCAGCTATCATTCATAGGACAGTTTACAACTGATATTCAGTATATCAGGGGTGAAGATAACGTTGTTGCGGACGCCATGTCCCGGGTGGACGCTGTTGCTTTGGTGGACGATCGTGAAGCCCTTGCTAAGTCGCAAGAAACTGATCCGGAGCTCGCAGATTTGCGCAGAGGCGACTCTGGCCTTCGCCTGACCCAAGTCATAGTTCCAGAGTCAAACGTCTCTATTACCTGCGATATCTCTACTGGAAAACCTCGCCCATATTTGACCCCTCCATTTCGTCGTCCGGTGTTCGACAAGTTACATAACTTGAGCCACCCCGGCGTTAAGGCAACGACTCGTCTTTTGCTGGACCGATACGTTTGGCCATCGATAAAAAAAGACTGCCGTTTTTGGACTCGGTCATGCCAGGCATGTCAGCGCAGCAAAATTACGCGACATGTCACCGCTCCCCTCAGTCAGTTTGACCAACCATCTGGTCGATTCACCCATGTCCATATTGACATAGTGGGTCCTCTCCCTGTCTCAAACGACTACCGTTATTGCCTTACGGCTATAGACAGAGTATCGAGGTGGCCTGAGGTGTGGCCCATGCATTCTATCACTGCTGAGGAGACGGCTGACACCTTCACTAGGGAGTGGATATCTCGCTTCGGTGTGCCGGTAACAATCACGACAGATCAGGGTAGTCAATTCGAGTCCAATTTGTTTCGTCGACTCACGGAAACCTTCGCCACGAAGCGGATAAGGACAACCGCCTACCACCCATGCGCAAACGGGATGATCGAGCGTGTGCATCGAACACTCAAAGCAGCACTCATGTGCCACGGTGGATCCTGGTACAAATCTCTACCGTTTGTACTTTTAGGGATGCGTACAGCTTTTAAAGACGACCTAAAGGCTACAGCGGCCGAAATGCTGTACGGCGAGACGCTGCGTTTACCCGGTGAGTTGTTAGCTCCCGTTCCACGCGCCGATCACTTCGAAGACCCTGGCGATTTTGTTGTGCAGCTACGACAAAAGATGTCGAGTATGCGACCCATCCCAGCCTCTCGCCATTGCAAACCTTCTTCTTTTGTTTTTAAGAACATATCAACGGCTACTCACGTTTTTCTTCGCGACGACACCGTTCGTCGTCCCTTACAACCACCCTACACTGGACCATTTCTCATTTTGGAACGTTCCAGTGACGGAAAAACACTGACTCTCGACATAAAGGGTAAGAAGGTTGTAGTGACCGTCGATCGAGTCAAGCCTGCCTTCGTCGAAAACGACATAGGTGACACAACAGTTCCACCCCATCAAGCTGTACCTGAACCAGCTGTTTTTAGCCCACCCCTTTCAGATTCCACTACTACTTCCCAGGAACCGGACCAACCAGTACCACGCATCACTCGATCCGGCCGAGTAGTTAGATTTAAAGACTGCGAAGATTTCATTTATCTTTCTCCGTGGGGGGGTGGTGTGGCGAATCGCCACCGTAAATAATATTATACACTTATGTAGTAACACCTTGTAATTTATCTTGTAGTCCTGGCAACACTACAATTGTCAAAAGAAAAACTTTGCTATCCACATTTTCCCTCCGTAAAAACTTGTATCGATAATTGTTTTGGAAATAGTGTAATACTAAATTAAGTTGCTGTATTGTGTCGCCTGCAAAATAAAGGACTGTTGTAACACGTATGGTTTTATTCAATCAACCATCAACGAAGATCCGCCAAACAATCAAGTCCCGATACGCTAAAACTGTCAAACCGGTTTTCAAAATTCTCGTAAACATTAAACCAACGTGAAACGCGTTCTAATTGGTCCAAACTTCACAAAATCAGTTTATGATAACAAGTCGCTTTACTTACAATACAATCAAAGTAAAATGAAAATCTATATTATATACGAGAATTGAGGTTCAGATCTTTGTAAATATTCGAAAAGTGTCCCAACCTGCTGAAATATCTCACTTATACAGGGATTTAAGCTATAGATTCTCATTTAAAGAGATAAACATCGAAAAAATCCTGGAAATAAAATTTCATTTAAAACCTCAATTCTCGTATTTAAAGTAGACTTTTTTTTTAACGGGCAATTGGCCCACCACACTTTCCCACCACTGCAACTCCTGTGTAGCCAGGATCGACAGTGGTAACCAACCGCAAAAACCCTTTGATATGATCTCAGGGGTGCCCAGGGGACATGCTAAATCTGTCTTGGAACCCGCAACGAAATTAATCAGAAGATTGTAGGAGGAGTAGGAAGTATTCCAGTTTCCCTCCCCAAGCAAAGCGGGAGACAGCAAAAATTGTGATGACAAAAAAGTCAGAATTAAAGGGGAAGCACCACGGGAGTAACATGTTTTTTTTTATGACTACAAGATAATGTAATTATATGTTTTAATTTATTTATGTATGTTATACATAACAATAATAATTTATGACAAAAACGTTTGAAAGCCCGGAAGTTCTTCGCGCAGCTCACGAGATCTTCATAATACACTACCCTAGAAACACAATGGACGCTGTTCAACATTTCGATTCTTTCGTCATACCAGAGATCACACTCCCAGAGTATGTGATGAGCAGTTTGTTCATAAGGGCCGCCTTCGGTCGAACACTCGCATAGCGCAGACGGGACTAATTTAAATCCAAAAAGTTTCGCTTTAAAGTTTCCGTGACCTGTCAAAAATTGTGCGACGTAGTGATCTATTTCTAACCATTGCTTAGAGAGTCCAGTTTAAAGTAGACTTCCATTTTACTTCGATAGGTTTGAAAGTGAAGCGACATGTTACCATGATCGGATTTTATGACGTTTCTACTTTCGATCAACCAGTACCCCAGCAGGAACATTTTGCGGTATCGTTACGTGTACGTAAGCGAGAAATATTGTATGAAAACCATGAAAGCGCCTCTAGCGGACGTAAAAGTAACTAAAATTTCATACAATATTCCTCATATTTCTCGTTTACGTACACTTAACGATACCGTAAAATGTTCCTGCTTGGGGTACTGAGCGCGTTTGAAGTTAGTTTAACTTCCATAAAAACACTGTTTGAGAGTTTTAGACTATCGGGACTTGATTGTAATTGTTTAGTAGAAACATAATGCCTTTAAGTAGTGTTTGCTAATAACTAATAACCCTGCAGTCAGTACTTCTATAATATAAATTGAAACAAAACAACGATCCTATATCGGTCACCATTACATAACAACTAAGATAGATCACCAGTTATAATTGTCAAAAACGAAGGTCGCACGCGAACGCAATCTTCAAATGAATGTGTCCAACCTTGACAGAAGCTAGTTTACATATTGCGAGTATTATAAAAGCCAGTAGATTGCCAAATACTAGATGGCGTTGAACGTTAAAAAATCCTAATAATAATATAAATATGAAAGTTTGTGAGGATGGATGGATGTTTGTTACTCTTCCACGCAAAACTGAACGGATTTAGATAAAATTCGGCATGGTAGTAATTTAGGCTCTGGATTAAAACATAGGCTACTTTTTATCCACAAAACGAACAGTGTTCCTTTGGGATACTGTATTTACGCGAGCGGAGCAGCGGGCAACAGGTAGTTAGTAGATGATAAATAATAATGTAACTAGTAGGTACGTATTAATTTTGTGATAGGTGATGGGGCTAGGATTGTCAGATTTCCGATTTGCGCGGGATGACCCGATTTTAAGGGGTCAAAAAATTTCTCAGAACGGCGCTATAATAATTAATAACATAATATATAATGCTTACAAGGAAGGAAGGAGTCGTGGACGGAGCATACTACCCATTCGGTCGATTGACAAAGGGAGATTCCCTTTGAGGCTGCCACAATTCACATAGACCTAAATCGATGTCTCTAGGAGCTGAGATGATGATTATACATGTACCAAGTTAAGACAAGGACAAAATATTCTATTGCTTATCCACTGTATAAATATTTTTATTAGAAAGGGGTTTATATATAGATAACAACATTTCCATAGTTTATTTTGGCATTTCTGATCAAAACTCCGACAAACTGATGTATTTTACCAAACATAGACACTTGAAAAAGGCATAATCGAAAGTAGCTTAAGTAGCCCTGTCAAATATCCTCCTTGAATGAGTAAATTCCGGGAATAACCTTTTGGATTTATTCTGTATTATTCGTCGAGCGATTACGTGGGAGGCTAGAGGCTATGTTTCTCAGGCACCCACAAAAAAGGCAAACCGAGCCAAAACGTTAAATGCCAAGACGTATTTCATACGCGTTGACCGAAATAAAGTAATTTAGACGTTTTTGGCAACGGTCATGTGCGCCATCCTGACTAAAACTAAAACATAGCACAAACTTGTATACGAAAAATGTTTTTGGCATTTGTTTTCTAGACAGACGCCATGTTAACTTTTGCATTTAAGGGTCAGTTTGCACCGCGACGACACACGACGCGACGAACTTTATTCACGATACGATAAACTTGACATTCGAACTCTTACAGTGAAACTCGTGTACTCGTGTGTTCGATTTTCAACTCTACTGTATTAGTCCAGAGTTCTAAGCTTTCTGCTCTGCATTTTCGCCGGTGTTCCGGATTCCGGTGGATATAGTCCCAGCCTTAGTGTGGGCAGTAGATTGCTACCTTAGTCTACTTACGTTATTCGAACAAGTGTTTTAGTTCACCCACGCTCAAGGCTCAAGCCAAAATTACCTAAGCGCCAGGAGCAAAATTAACATTTACATTTTATATTACAATCCTCAGATCACATAGTTGTTATTATCAAAGAATTTAGAATAACGTTAATCACACAGTCTCCAGCAATTTTCATAGAAAACCTTTTTTGTAGTAAAAAATAAATCAATGTTTAACATTGAAAATTCCTTGAAAATGTTTTTAGTTTAATTTTCTAATTTATATTAAAGGCCAAGTTTATTGACAGATGTATCAACGAATGAACGCATAGGCCAAACCCTTATGGCTAGAAATTTGAAATTTTGCACACGTATTCCTCATATTACGAAGGCATCCACTATGAAAGAATTTTTCGAAATCAACCCCCAAGTTGGTAAAATAGGAGATAAAAGTTTAAAACCTAATTTCACGAGGGCGAAGCCGCGGTGAATTAATACTACATAGTTTAAAAACAATATTGTCAATAGAAAATGTTAGGTATGCCTTATATTTAGATACGTTATATTGCAGTCTTTTTATACAGACCTTTATACTCAGGAATGCACAAAGAAAAGGTGCATGTCGCTTAACAGTTCACCCCAGGGTCCGTAGAGCAAAGAAATTCTAGAGTTTGTAAAGAGTTCTATTTTAAACTCTATTCCTAAGGAGAAGAATTCTTTCTTGTATACTAATAGCTGATATGAATTTTAAATTGGCCGTCAAATACTATTCCTAGAGCTTGTAGACAGAACGTACATATAAAAATGTATATATATCTACTGTGTGTACGATGTATTTGATGAACTACAAAAGTAGAGATCCAAAGGGATTCGGGGATACCAATACCTATTTATATACTGCGTTTTATCTCGAGTTTAAGAGATTCCTATACTTTCAACAGCTGAGTGTCGGTAAAAGAAATAAACTTTTGGTGTTGTATTTTACGTCAAAGTCATCGAATACTGATAATAAATAAAATTTTGGGGTAAACGGGCTACTTTTACTCCAAAATTTTATTTTAAGAACTTTTTACATTATTTTTAAACAAAAATTTAACCGACTTCCAAAATAAAAATAAACAAAAATGTATGAAATAAAACTTATTTTCTAAATAATTCCCCTTTTGGTTAAAATTTTAACTATTTCTCTACTCAATCTTCTTAATTTTGAAGTCGGTACCAGTCGAAACAATATCCTACAATATTTTATAGAACTCACGTTCAAATTTGTCGGGACTTGACTAACGAACTTTGTTCGCAGGTCAACTTCCTGAGGATGCTCCGGGTTCGGGGCGAAACGCGCGTCGAGTTTTGCAACCTGCATAGTGGTGTGGGGCTTTGCACGATCTTGCTGACATTGTTGCTTGTGTGGTGGTGGTGTTTGCACGATTTGTTTGTTGTTTCTGAGTGTACGCATAAGCAGTGTTATATAATTAGGTTTATTCAACGTGAGGTAGTAACCAAAACATAAAATATTCAATTGCTCGTAGCTTGGGCGGATGAGGGTTGTGACTTGCGACCCCCAAAAGGGGGGTGTTTTGTCGATAAAATTAAACCTATTATTTTTTGCCGTTAACATATCTTAACCTCGAGACGAAACACATGTACGTAGTGTATATTAAAGACGAGGCATGTCAACACTTAAACTGCCCTACTTTTGGGGTTGTTTGTCGAGGTTTGACATTTGTCATCTTATATTACAATCCTCAGATCACATAGTTGTTATTATCAAAGAATTTAGAATAACGTTAATCACACAGTCTCCAGCAATTTTCATAGAAAACCTTTTTTGTAGTAAAAAATAAATCAATGTTTAACATTGAAAATTCCTTGAAAATGTTTTTAGTTTAATTTTCTAATTTATATTAAAGGCCAAGTTTATTGACAGATGTATCAACGAATGAACGCATAGGCCAAACCCTTATGGCTAGAAATTTGAAATTTTGCACACGTATTCCTCATATTACGAAGGCATCCACTATGAAAGAATTTTTCGAAATCAACCCCCAAGTTGGTAAAATAGGAGATAAAAGTTTAAAACCTAATTTCACGAGGGCGAAGCCGCGGTGAATTAATACTACATAGTTTAAAAACAATATTGTCAATAGAAAATGTTAGGTATGCCTTATATTTAGATACGTTATATTGCAGTCTTTTTATACAGACCTTTATACTCAGGAATGCACAAAGAAAAGGTGCATGTCGCTTAACAGTTCACCCCAGGGTCCGTAGAGCAAAGAAATTCTAGAGTTTGTAAAGAGTTCTATTTTAAACTCTATTCCTAAGGAGAAGAATTCTTTCTTGTATACTAATAGCTGATATGAATTTTAAATTGGCCGTCAAATACTATTCCTAGAGCTTGTAGACAGAACGTACATATAAAAATGTATATATATCTACTGTGTGTACGATGTATTTGATGAACTACAAAAGTAGAGATCCAAAGGGATTCGGGGATACCAATACCTATTTATATACTGCGTTTTATCTCGAGTTTAAGAGATTCCTATACTTTCAACAGCTGAGTGTCGGTAAAAGAAATAAACTTTTGGTGTTGTATTTTACGTCAAAGTCATCGAATACTGATAATAAATAAAATTTTGGGGTAAACGGGCTACTTTTACTCCAAAATTTTATTTTAAGAACTTTTTACATTATTTTTAAACAAAAATTTAACCGACTTCCAAAATAAAAATAAACAAAAATGTATGAAATAAAACTTATTTTCTAAATAATTCCCCTTTTGGTTAAAATTTTAACTATTTCTCTACTCAATCTTCTTAATTTTGAAGTCGGTACCAGTCGAAACAATATCCTACAATATTTTATAGAACTCACGTTCAAATTTGTCGGGACTTGACTAACGAACTTTGTTCGCAGGTCAACTTCCTGAGGATGCTCCGGGTTCGGGGCGAAACGCGCGTCGAGTTTTGCAACCTGCATAGTGGTGTGGGGCTTTGCACGATCTTGCTGACATTGTTGCTTGTGTGGTGGTGGTGTTTGCACGATTTGTTTGTTGTTTCTGAGTGTACGCATAAGCAGTGTTATATAATTAGGTTTATTCAACGTGAGGTAGTAACCAAAACATAAAATATTCAATTGCTCGTAGCTTGGGCGGATGAGGGTTGTGACTTGCGACCCCCAAAAGGGGGGTGTTTTGTCGATAAAATTAAACCTATTATTTTTTGCCGTTAACATATCTTAACCTCGAGACGAAACACATGTACGTAGTGTATATTAAAGACGAGGCATGTCAACACTTAAACTGCCCTACTTTTGGGGTTGTTTGTCGAGGTTTGACATTTGTCATCTTATATTACAATCCTCAGATCACATAGTTGTTATTATCAAAGAATTTAGAATAACGTTAATCACACAGTCTCCAGCAATTTTCATAGAAAACCTTTTTTGTAGTAAAAAATAAATCAATGTTTAACATTGAAAATTCCTTGAAAATGTTTTTAGTTTAATTTTCTAATTTATATTAAAGGCCAAGTTTATTGACAGATTTATCAACGAATGAACGCATAGGCCAAACCCTTATGGCTAGAAATTTGAAATTTTGCACACGTATTCCTCATATTACGAAGGCATCCACTATGAAAGAATTTTTCGAAATCAACCCCCAAGTTGGTAAAATAGGAGATAAAAGTTTAAAACCTAATTTCACGAGGGCGAAGCCGCGGTGAATTAATACTACATAGTTTAAAAACAATATTGTCAATAGAAAATGTTAGGTATGCCTTATATTTAGATACGTTATATTGCAGTCTTTTTATACAGACCTTTATACTCAGGAATGCACAAAGAAAAGGTGCATGTCGCTTAACAGTTCACCCCAGGGTCCGTAGAGCAAAGAAATTCTAGAGTTTATAAAGAGTTCTATTTTAAACTCTATTCCTAAGGAGAAGAATTCTTTCTTGTATACTAATAGCTGATATGAATTTTAAATTGGCCGTCAAATACTATTCCTAGAGCTTGTAGACAGAACGTACATATAAAAATGTATATATATCTACTGTGTGTACGATGTATTTGATGAACTACAAAAGTAGAGATCCAAAGGGATTCGGGGATACCAATACCTATTTATATACTGCGTTTTATCTCGAGTTTAAGAGATTCCTATACTTTCAACAGCTGAGTGTCGGTAAAAGAAATAAACTTTTGGTGTTGTATTTTACGTCAAAGTCAGTGAATACTGATAGTAAATAAAATTTTGGGGTAAACGGGCTACTTTTACTCCAAAATTTTATTTTAAGAACTTTTTACATTATTTTTAAACAAAAATTTAACCGACTTCCAAAATAAAAATAAACAAAAATGTATGAAATAAAACTTATTTTCTAAATAATTCCCCTTTTGGTTAAAATTTTAACTATTTCTCTACTCAATCTTCTTAATTTTGAAGTCGGTACCAGTCGAAACAATATCCTACAATATTTTATAGAACTCACGTTCAAATTTGTCGGGACTTGACTAACGAACTTTGTTCGCAGGTCAACTTCCTGAGGATGCTCCGGGTTCGGGGCGAAACGCGCGTCGAGTTTTGCAACCTGCATAGTGGTGTGGGGCTTTGCACGATCTTGCTGACATTGTTGCTTGTGTGGTGGTGGTGTTTGCACGATTTGTTTGTTGTTTCTGAGTGTACGCATAAGCAGTGTTATATAATTAGGTTTATTCAACGTGAGGTAGTAACCAAAACATAAAATATTCAATTGCTCGTAGCTTGGGCGGATGAGGGTTGTGACTTGCGACCCCCAAAAGGGGGGTGTTTTGTCGATAAAATTAAACCTATTATTTTTTGCCGTTAACATATCTTAACCTCGAGACGAAACACATGTACGTAGTGTATATTAAAGACGAGGCATGTCAACACTTAAACTGCCCCACTTTTGGGGTTGTTTGTCGAGGTTTGACATTTGTCATCTTGACATTTTGACATTTACTTTCTGCAGTATGCTTATTCCGCATATAATTGACAAAATTATATGAAATAAAGATGGCATAACATTTTCTTGTATGAATATTTTTCTGTCAAATGTCCGTCATAGCCCATCATTAGTTTTGATGTCATTGGATTCAGATAATTCATTTTTTCTTTACATTAGACATTCAACTATTTAAGGGGACAATCGTGGTGAGCCTGATTCTTATTAACTAAAACAAAGACCCCAAATTGTGGAGTAGGGACAGTAAAAACATATTAATTTTCGTAAAACGGAGTACTAAGTTTTTGAAGTTTTTGCTTCACGCACTAATTAACATATTTATGGCTAGATGTTTGTACATTTTTCCGCGGTAAAAAGTAGCCTAAGTATATCCTTTGCCGTGGACTACTCTATATATGTGCCAAATTTGATTAAAATCCAGTAGTTTCGGAGCCTATTCGATGCAAACAAACAAACCTTTCCTCTTTTTACATAATATTAAAATAGATGATGATGATAATATGATTAGCATATTTTTTCGAAGTACTCAGACTGATTCGCGCTTGGCAGGCATATTTTAAGCATTCTGCAATGTTATCTCTACAATTTGTGTCGTCTAAATACATATTAAGTATCCTTTATCTTGCATGCAATAAAATATGTCGTTTATATTCGGCTAGATGAGGTTACGTCACTTAAAAGAGTAAAATATTTTAGAAGCATAATATTATGTAAGAAGTTATTATTAATATAATCTATACTAATATAATAAAGAGGAAAAGTAAGTTTGTTTTGTTTGCATTGAATAGGCTTCAAACTACTAGACCGATTTTGATGAAATTTGGCACAGATGTAGAGTAGACGGGGAAGGACATTTTTATCGCAGTTTCTGTGAAATTAACTTTTGCGCGTACGAAGACGCGAGTAACTGTTCTTGTCGGTTGTCCAGCTCATATTTTACCGGACCGGAATTTTTTAACACTTGCAACCGGCTTTTCGATTTTAACCCCTGGTAACCCTATCCGTATATCAGTCAAGTATTCTTTACTGTATTTTATAAGGCTAAACAATCAGTATATTGTAGTAACGACGACTAATGCCGCAGTAACCAGGGTCTCTAAACTCTCTAATCAAGATGCATTCGAAATTTTCGACAGCGAAGTTCGAAAACAAAAATGTATAGGCTTTGACATAAGGCCTCGCAAGCTACATATTGTCATAGCGATGCCTTATGTCAAATCCCATACATTTTTGATTTCGAAGTTCGCCGTCGAATTTATCGAATGCATCTTGACTAGAGGCTACGAGTGCGTTGCCATCGATCGTTCATGTTTTTCTGTAGAATTGACCTATGTGAAACCATAATGACCGTAGCCGTAGAGAATCCCGAACAATAGTCGTCAAAACACGCGTGATGTCGATTTACGCGGGTCCACAAAAGTTGTCAGCATACGGTTTCACCATAAACCCTCATACACACTTCCTTATTTATTTACAGCTAGTTTTTAGGGTTCCGTACCTCGAAAGGAAAAAACGGAACCCTTATAGCAGGGTTTCTCAAAGACGAATGGCGAACCCCTAGGGGTTCGCGTACCCACGCGAATCCCTAGGGGTTCGCCATTCGTCGGTAGGGGGCTCGCGGCAAGATTTACGTAATGGCGGCTTGATGACTCAAGAGTGGATTTTCAGTTTTCACACTGGTCATGATGCAAACGAAATACAGAAATCAACTTGATGCCGAGTCAGAATTAAGGTTAAAACTAATATTAAAAAATATTTCTTTTGACACTGTTTTTGTTACCTTATATTGAAATAAAAACCTCTTTTTCTTCAACAACTTTGGGGGATATAATTGGTTAGTCAAGGGGTTCGCTGTCATCTGGAAACTTTAACAGGGGTTCGTGGAGCCAAAAGTTTGAGAAACCCTGCCTTATAGGATCACTTTGTTGTCAGTCCGTCCGTTCGTCCGTCCGTCTGTATATGTCTGTCTGTCAAGACCCTATTTCTCAGGAAAGCGTAGAGGTAACAAGCTGGAATTTATATCAAATGCTCAGGTCTACTGTCACTTGGAGCTGTGAATCTCAAACTTCTAAGCCAACGCAATCAAAAGCTACAGCCGTGTATGCCGCAAATTTCTGCAAATTTTCGACACTCTCAAAAAGGAATCAAAACCTACAGGGTACTTCCCGTGAACTCAGAATCTTGAAATTTTGGTACGAAGCAACGTCTTATAACACAGATAAAGGAAAAATTGCAAATACCGTACATTTTTAGTTACATATCATATATCTAAAAAAAATATTTTTAATTTTAAACTTACTACCCCTACTATGACTCGATTGTCGTGATGGGTGAACTTTTACTTATATACCTACAGGTTTATAAGGAACCCTCGGTGCGCGAGTCCGACTCGCATTTGGCCGGTTTTTCTATATTATTAATTCACTAGCTTTTTCTCGCGGCTCCGCGCGCGTAAATAAAGTATCCCACGGGATGCTGCACTTTTTCGGGATAAAAAGTACCCTATGTTTTAAATCCAGAGCCTAAACTACTACCATTCCCAAATTTCATCAAAATTCGTCCAGTAGTATTTGCGTGAAAGAGTAACAAACATCCATCCATCCATAGTTCCATACATCCATACATCCATCCATCTATTCTCACAAATTTTCATATTTATAACGATTAACGATACTAATATTAGTAGGATTAAATGGTAATAAACATGTATGCGCCTTAAAATTCAACGCGAAACCCCGCGACTTAAAAACTTCGTAAGCGCCAGTCCACACCGCGATGAAACGCGTCGTTACATTTATAGGACAGCTATTCAAAATTGAACTTTATTCACTTCAACAAAAATATACACGTTTTATTTGACATCAGTGATACACTGCATATGCGCTGTACAGCGCGGTGCAACTTGACATTCGAACTGTTACAATGTAACGTGTATCTTATTGTGTAATTCACTACACAACAAGATACACGTTTCATATGACATCAGCCATACAATACACATGCGCTGTACAGCGCGGTGCAACTTGACATTCCAACTGTTACAATGTAACGTGTATCTTATTGTGTAATTCACTACACAACAAGATACACGTTTCATATGACATCAGCCATACAATACACATGCGCTGTACAGCGCGGTGCAACTTGACATTCCAACTGTTACAATGTAACGTGTATCTTATTGTGTAATTCACTACACAACAAGATACACGTTTCATATGACATCAGCCATACAATACACATGCGCTGTACAGCGCGGTGCAACTTGACATTCCAACTGTTACAATGTAACGTGTATCTTATTGTGTAATTCACTACACAACAAGATACACGTTTCATTTGACATCAGCCATACAATACACATGCGCTGTACAGCGCGGTGCAACTTGACATTCGAACTGTTACAATGTAACGTGTATCTTATTGTGTAATTCACTACACAACAAGATACACGTTTCATTTGACATCAGCCATACACTGGACATGCGCTGTACAGCGCGGTGCAACTTGACATTCGAACTGTTACAATGTAACGTGTATCTTATTGTGTAATCAGTAAAGTTCAATTTTGAATAGCTGGCCTAAAACATAAGTGTCGCGTGACGCGTCGCGTATCGTTTCATTTCGTTGTGAATTGACCCTTAAGACTTGAGTTAACGTTTTATTCTTATTCTCGGAGATAATGTAGAGTCACGGTCACGGCCAAAAATAAAAATATATTCACGTACCTACTGAGTACTGTAAGTTGTAACTAGTGTTGCCATGTGCGATTTGATTTACCTGTCAAAATCCTGTCCGATGACAGGAGGCAAAAAAAATCGGGACTGCAAAAAAATAACTAAAACAGGTAAAGGTTAAGGCAAAATGTTTTTTTTTTTCGCTATCATTTTACATGAAGAATATGATTATGTTAAAAGCGTGTACCTACTTACACGCTAAGAGGGAACGAGCATTTTTTTTCCAATATTACTTGTACTCTTTGAAAGACTATGGAAAAAACAATAAACTAAAACCTAACCAAGAGCATGTCAGGACATGTCTAAGGAGGGTTCCGTAACTATAAACGCGTAATATGCTTTTTTTTTAATTACTCCAAAAGTTACTGTTCGATTTGGTTCACAATAGTTTTCCTAAAGAGTTTTTAGCATGATCTATCAGCATGGAAATTTGCAAGTTTCTATCTCCTATAGTTTAAAAATGCTAGGGGGGGGACCAACTTACAAACTACTTTGGAGGCCGATTACTCGAAAATGGTCAACTTTATAAAAAAGTAACGTATGAAACCTTGCCTTTATTTTAAAAGACCTATTCTACGATACCCCACACGATGGGGTAGAGTGAAAAAATATTTTTCATCCCCACTTCACATGTATGGAGAGCCACCCCTAAAATATAAAATTATTATTTTTTTATAATCCCGAAACCGTGATCTATACACAATCTATAACTGTACCAAATTTCATCAATTTATATTCATAATTACAGGAGCTAGAGGCGCGGACAGACAGACAGACAGACAGACAGACAGACAGACAGACAGACAGACGGACAGAGCGAAACTATAAGGGTTCCTTAAGTATTACGGAACCCTAATAAAAAGCGCAAAACAGAACATTTTACGTTTACTAAGCGATCGCGTTATTCGATGTTACCATCAACAAAGTTCCTGCTCGACCAGTTCCTGACATTTTAACACAAATCTAATAGCCGCAACGACTGCAGATGTGGTTGAACCCTATATTTAAGTGCGTGTGTGTGCATTCGCAAGATTCAACGATTTTTGTCGTATCCGGTATACGACAAAAATTGACGAGTGGCAACTTGTTCGAGGGTACATTACCTACCCTTAAGGCGACGCCTTGATAATTTGGCTGTAGCGATATCGATTTTTCTCAGCAATGAGTAAGCTAAGAAAATCAAAGTTCATTGTCAGTATTCATCATGTCTTTGTCTTTGAATTACCCATAGCATAACACGATTGGTCAACTTTTATAACACAGAATAATTAATCAAAAACACCTCTGTAAAAAAAGAGATTCCTATTTTGCTAACAGAGGAGAGTGTTTTAAGCTTCCAAAATTTGTACATAAGTTGGTTCAAGCATACACATTAATTTGCCCACAGCTTATATGAAATTTATTGTATTTATGGTTTTTAAATTACGCGACAAAAACCATTTTGTCGCTTACGCCCTTTCCATTTCTTGCTGTTCCATTGCTTGTTCTCATAAACTGAAGAAAACGAAAACAAGCAAAAAAATGAAAACAAGCAATCTAAAACACGGTTTTTTACTTTAATGCGGCGTCATCTTAACATCGGGACATCCCGCGCAAATCGTTACACCTGGCAATCCTAGTTGTAACGGTTGTAACTGCTTGTGATCGAAACAGTTCACTTGTAGACAGTAGACACCTGGCTTTAGTAGCTATTTACGTAAACACTCTAATTTAATTCACAAATTCGCGACTACGCAGTTATGTTCCTATAAAATATGTAACTACATCTCTAGGGCCATGTTGAATACTTTTTGGAGATTAATATTGCGTGAAAAGTAAGCCGACATATTGTTATTCTATATTTAACATAGCTCTATATTTAACTCAATCATTCAATTTATAAAAAGGTTGGTTACGGAAAGAAGAGCATATTGTACTTGTCTTACCGGGTCAAAAGGAACATACCTAGTCCCTTTAGGGCTGGGACTATATTGTCCGGAATCCGGATTTAGTGTAGTAGTAGTATTAGTGCAGATCACTCCTCCTCCATATAAACTGTAAATGAAAATTCCAAGTTTCAAACTCCTCTATTTTTCCATAACGTATAATATGATTATTGTTTATTTGATCGAAGGATTTATCGCTGAAAGAGGCTTCTGTTTCAGGGTGAATTCGGTCTTTAGTATTATAGTACCTGCCTGGGTAACCGAGCTTTGGTTGGAGTTCTGATAAAAGTATCACAAAAATATTTATCTGACCGGGATTCGAACACACAACGAAAAATTCGGATTTTCGAGCAAAGTAAAAATTATATATACGCGTACTAAACTGCCAATCGGACTGACATAATAGAGTCGAAATTGTTGAAATATTGTTGCACGAGGAAAGAAAAACCATACTTGTATACGTTAAAAATGCGCTTCTCAGGGATAAGACCTAAGAGTTATATCACACGGCTTGCGTTTGAAATACGCCGTGTGCTATGGCTTGAACTAGATCGATTTTTATCCCCCAAAACACTCCGTACACTAAATTTCATGGTAATACCTGCAGCCGTTTACGAGAAACCGTTTATTTATATAAAGTTTAAAGTATAAGATAAATATGCATATATTATAATGTCTGCGAAAATCAATTACGCATACTTCGGGCACATGATCCACTGCTTGTGTTTAGGCAAAAAAATAATTGTCATACTCAAAGTAAAAAATCATCTCTTGTATGGATGACTCTCCGCAAAACGCAAACTCGCCCATATAAAGAAAAAAAATGTTGTATGACAATTATTTTTCTGCTTATAGGTACCTACGTCTTTACATAAGCAATAGATCAATTACGCATATTATGCGTAATTGATTTTACCGAACCTTATAGGCTTATAATATGTTTTCTTATATGATTCGATTACATCTACCTCTGCTCTGCAGCCTTGATAGGTTCTAACTTCTATATGTCAGTTCTCGACGTACATTACAAGTTACAACATAATATGTTACGGTGTTAATAAAATTTACTCAATAGGCCATGGCAGAATTCTGCGGATGTTCATTGAGTTCCCGTAGCCCCTCTGTTGCGTAGAAGTAGGCCGCCGCAGGGGTTTTAGTGCGTAAAAATCCCATATAACCTACTCTGGCCAATGTCCCCAGGGCTAGTCTAGGTATCTTCCGAAGATTTCCCATGCGAAAAAACCCATTTCAGAATGGTTACAAACGAATACAGTAACGTCAGTAACAATGCACCAGCATAATGATAATACATCAATTTAGTTTACTAGACAAAATATGACAAAACTGCACGCTTGTAAACACTTATTTATTTTTTATATGGAAGGCACTATATAAAATTATTTACTCTGAAATGTGAATATAAAAATAACTTTTATACAGATAGAGGAAAATATAGACATGGCATGTTAGAGCGTGTTCACACGAGCGCATTTTTTTCGGCACGATACAACGCGCATCGCGTCAGAATCTCTTTAGAACCATTGTAATTTAATGCTTATCTTTTGTATTGTAAAGTTATAAAGCATCTTTATCTACACTAATATAATAAAGAGGAAAAGTTTGTTTGTTTGTTTGCATTGAATAGGCTCCGAAACTACTGGACCGATTTTGATAAAATTTGGCACAGATCTAGAGTAAACCACGAGGAAGGATATAGGCTACTTTCTATCTCGGAAAAATATATGGTTTCTGCAAAATTAACTTTTGCGCGCACGAATTCGCGGGCAACATCTAGTAATTATTAAATACGCGCGGTCGCTCGCTCGAGTAGCAACTAGCAACAGCATAGATTATACAGATATATAATTATACTAGTAAGCAACAGCGTCGCGCACGTGTCGCGATGACCAGCGTCGCCTCCACACCCCCTCTACACGACAAAGACGCTGTATTTCAATTATACATAATGGTCATAATTGAATGGTCTTTCAACTGTAACTTTGACTCTGCTCGTTCGCGACGCAATAGGCATGTTGCCGAATTTTTTTTTTTTCGTCTATTCGATGTTAGACAACATGTTAATAAACAATCCAGAACCCATTTTTGTATATCTGAAAAAATAACGTAGGTACAAACCATTGAAATTTACAATATGAGAGAGAGCGATATATCGGCCTGTGACGTCACAGCCTGCTACCGCCATACATTTGTCATGACAAAATGTATGGCGGTAGCAGGTTGTGACGTCACGAATCGTTTTGCTAGAAAGAGATGGACAATATTTTTTATTTGCTTATATTTTTAATCCCGTCACTCTAAATACTTATTTCTTTCAGATTTATGTATCCTTAATCAACAATTTTAAAATTTAATTTGTAAAAGTGTGATATTCCACACTAGGCAACATCCCTATTTTGGTTTACGCGATCAGCGCTCATGAACGCGTGTCATCTGAACCTCAATTCTCGTATTTAAAGTAGACTTTCATTTTACTTTGACTGTATTGTAAGTTGACCGACGTGTTATCATAAACTGAGGGGAAATTCTGCTAAATAAAACCTGCATTAATACAATTACAATCTAGTCCCGATACGTTTATACTCACTCCCAAACGGTGTTTTTATTAACGTTAAACCAACATGAAACGCGCACTGATTGGTCGACACGTCATAAAATCCGTTCACGGTAACATGTCGCTACACTTTCAATATAAACAAAGTAAAATTGACTTTTTAAATTGTCTGCTTTAAAAACGAGAATTGAGGTTCTGATTTTGTGAAGTTTCGACCAATCAGAGTCCATTTTACGCCGGTTTAACCTTTACGAGAATACGGTTTAACAGTTTTAACGTATCGGGACTTGATTGTAATTGTATTAATGAAGGTTTTATTTAGCATAATTGACCCTCTGAACGCGCCCTAGGAGAAAAGTCGCTGACGTGTTGACTCTATTCAAGGTAATAGGTATTGTTTGTCGAACAGAAATAGTTCCATTAGACAATAGCCTGAAATAAACAACCTCTGCTATAAATAGTTTTATCAGCTGACAGTTACAGTGTTGTTATTTCAACGTCAAACAAAAATACGGAACAATGTGTTGGAGTTTACTCCTTATGAAACGTTTTCATATATAACTAAGCTCGGATATGAAAATCTATGGAAGTAAAATCGAATGTACGATGTTACACGAACCACGGTACGATGTCACACGATGTTAGGCGAAGTATTTGCATCGGTCACTTTGCATTGCAATTTGCACACCAAATTTTACTTTTTAGAGTGAACTGAACTCCAGTCTTGCGTTGGAGTTGACACACACACTTTTTATGTTTTATTTTATAGTTCAGTAGATAAACGTGAGACTATCTACGGTACTCTATGTACGGTATTCCTACGGTACGGTACAACTGAGTTTTGAATCAAAATCCTTATTTGGACTAACAGAAGGCTCTTTAGTGATCAACGGCAGAGTCGGCAGAATACTGAAAAGCTAATCAAAATTTAGAGCCCTCCTATAGACCACCTATCCCCGCTGTCACTATCTCTGCTAGCCGAAATGACAAGGACAGCATCTGACTTGAGTGCCACTTGATCTAAGTATTCAGCGTTAGAGACGCGTGATATTAGATTATAGAGTCAAGCGAAAAGAAATGTAAAGTGAACTAGTTGGTTTTTCATTTCGAACAAAAAACCAAATATTTTAAACGTATCTAACAGTTTCTCAGATCTTTGACGAGTATGACAAGTTGGAGTAAATACAGCCATTTTGGTAAGGCTGTGTTTGTCTTGTTGATTTGAGTGGAGGATACCAAAAATTGGGTTGATTTGTGGATAGCCTCAAAAGACAAGGAGTTCTTCAGACGTGGGATTCGAATGCTGCCTGAGAGATGGAAAAAAGTGGTTGCAACTAATGGGCAATATTTTAAATAAATTTATATTACCGTTCTTCTATAATAAATATTTAATTTGTGTTAAAAAACGGCGGAAACTTATTTGTACTCCTGAATATTATTTATACCTACTTTAAAAAGGATAAAATAAAAGTAAAATTAAAAAATTTAAAAACCCCCTGACACAAAAAATAAACTCTAAAAAATAATAAATAATATTTTAAACCTAAATATAATTATATTATCACATATTATAATATTATGTAAGTTGAAATAATTTTATTTTCCAACCGTCGTCTCGTCGGGGGACCGCTATGTGAAAAAAACAGGTGTAGTCGCAAAATGAACAAAAGAATTTACTCCGAAAAAAAATTGCTCATACCTAAAGTAATTCGTAATAATTAATTAGCTGTTGTTGTAAAAATACTTTATAAACTTTAGCGGTCCCCCGACGAGGCGACGATTGGAAAATAAAATTATTTCAACTTACATAATATTATATGTGATAATATAATTATATTTAGGTTTAAAATATTATTTATTATTTTTTAGAGTTTATTTTTTGTGTCGAGGGGTTTTTAAAATTTTTTATTTTATAAAGTAGAGTCTCTACATCTTCAGCCAATTATACTACCGAGTGCTTGGTCGTTTAGTGTTTTTAATCCAGTTACACAATCATATCCTCTGTGGCTCAGTTGGTTGAGCGTGTTGGTGCTCAAGCCGGGGGTCACGGGTTCGAATCCCGCCGAAGGAACAAAAAGTTTTTCTGTGTTCCTGGGTCATGGATGTGTATTAAATATGTGTATAATATAATAAAAATCTTAAATATGTGTATAGTATAAAAGTATTAAATATATTTCCGTTGTCTGGTACCTGTAACACAAGTTCTTCGGATACTTAGCACGGGGCCAGATTGACGTGGTGTGAAGCGTCCATAGATATAGATATTATATAGGGAGTCTATTCTAGTTTCTAAATATATTTAACATGCAAAATTTTTAGTAGTATATTATAATATATTAAAAGAAAAAGAAACGTAGCAACTTGCACCTTTCGACACGATATCGTTCCAACGTTAACGTTTACGAAAATACGGTTTGACAATTTCACCTTACCAGGACTTGATTGTAATTATTATATTAATGCAGGTTTTATTAAGCAGAATACACCCTCAGGACGTTAGGTTGTGTATTTTCCCAAATGTTGGTGGAACGCGGCATATTGTCTGTGCAGCAATGTGCGTGAATTCGATCGATGCCACAATTATTAAGCATTTCTTAATTGCATTCGACCCTGAAAGAATGTGAAAGTTTGTGAGAATGGATGTATGGATTCATGTTTGTTCCTCTTTCACGCTAAAACTACTTAACGGATTTTGATGAAACTACTTCTTTTTATCCCAAAAAAGCGTAGTGTTTCCTTGGGAAATTGTATTTATACGGGCGGAGGTGCGGGAAAACTGGTTTATAATAATAAATAATAATTAACCTTTATGTCAGACTGCACAGGCTATTGCCTTGCAACTAACTCCGTTCAAGAATTACCTCTTACCTCCTCGACCTACTCGTGTTGATGATGATGACGAATCATTATGTAAATCGCCTGCACAGAGAACCGACCGCTAGACGAATGAGTGATTGACCATCAATTAACGAGTCAAGGCGAGTGCGCTACGTATTAGGATGTTATTTGCGTCGCCAAAAGAGGGCTTTGCAATAAAACACAGAGGCGTAGCTAATAGCTTTGCGAGTATGGTGTCGATAGACCTTTGATAAGCCCTTGAACCTCAGTTTGGAATAACCGCTGTTACCTAGTTTGTCTAAAACTTATTAGATCTCTATTGGATCTATTTAGTTTTCCGTAATACTAGAATGAACCCTTATAGTTTCGCTGTTCGTCCTTGCTAACTTCTGCAATTATTTTGCAAGGAAACTCTCAGCCACTTAGCTAGTAGGTACTGCTAGTACCTAGCTCTGCTTGTTTCGTTTACTTTTTATCACTTCTTTCCTCTTGAATGTAAAACGTTATATCAGTGTTTTAGTGTTTACTATGACGCAACAAAGAACTAAGTATAGACACTACACAGGCTGAACTCGTTTAATAAATCATTAATATATTCCGTCTGTACTTTCCTCGTCAATATAGTGACGTGCCACGGAATATGTAATTAATTAAAAATCGATAAGCTGTCACTTCGCCATGGCCTACTTGAGTGTTGCCGAAATTCCAAAATGGCTACCGAATAAAAAGATGAAACAATCATTATACACAAATTGCACCCGTATTTATAAGTATTTTATTTATACTGTTAACTGCAATGATATCAAACCTATGGTCATACATTTGAAAAAATCTTCATACAAGAAAAAGTTACGCCATCTAAATGCGGAATAATTAAAGCAAATATCAAGATGACAAATCAATGATGCCTCTACATGTCTCACCTATAATAATGTATGATATAGTGCGATTCAAATGAGAATAGGTTCGAGTCGGCGCCATATTGTTTCGAATTTAGGCTTTTATGATAGTTAAATTTATGTTTTGATAATTGATTACTATTTAAGGTTTTTATTTAAATTTGATGCATATTAATATTTTTAAGCACTTAAGTTTTTCTGAAAATCGCACTTTTCAAGTGACATTTGACAGAAAAAGGTCATTGACGTTCCTATTCTCATTTGAAACGCGTTATATGGTAAACTGTTTATTTATAGCGCAAAAATAATTGTAGGTATAGTGTATTTTATGTTCCTACTTTTAATGATAAAGATTGTAGTTTAGTTTACAACAAATTAGAACACGTTTTAAATTTCATTTCATTATCCCATTACTATTAATGGGATATTTTTGGGAAATTATTCATAGAAAAACTCATTCGTCTTTGCTTCTATTCATCGATTGTATTTTGATGTATGAGACACAATAATATTTGTTCAGTATAGTTTTACGTGGACGAACTACGTAATGTTGACTTACTGCGATAACCGCGACATTATCGATAACTAAACAATTGCGTTGCGTCACTATTCAATAGGTTACTAATATTTTTTCACTATTACTATGCCTTGTTCGCATTATGCTAGTATTTAAGCCTAGTAGGTAATTTTGTATGTAAATTACTCGGCGAAAAAATTAAGAATTAGCTGTCATCTGTCATTAACTCATTACCATTATTCGGAGCAATACCGGAATTCGAATCCATCAATTTACTCGGCCCGATATCGTATCCGTGTCCACGCTCCACAGTCCGATAGCGATGTCAGATCGGATAATGTTATTATTATTTTTAAATAAAAAAATTAAACCGACTTCCAAAGTAAAAATACACAAAAAATTATGAAATAAAACTTATTTTCTAAATAAGTCCCCTTTTAAATTCGGCTAAAATTTTAAATATTTCTCTACTCAATCTTCTTAATTTTGAAGTCGTTCATCATGAACTTTAATTCACATGGTGGTATATGCTTGCAGTTCTTTAAACAACGCCGAAATCCCGAAACATGTATCTATAAGGAGTCAGAAGTTCTGTTCTGTAGTTTTGGATCCAGGGTATACCATGGAGCAAAATCTTACTTTTTGGTAGTTCGAGTAGTTATTAGTATTTCGAGGAGTGCCCTCGATTCCTCATGGATCCCATCATCATGTCACCACTTTTTTCAAAAAGGGACCAACTTGGGAATATACCCTTTACATCAAAAAAAGAATTGTGAAAATCGGTCCACAGACGGCGGAATTGTGGTCTAACATACAAAAAAAAATAAAAAATAAAAAAATATATATACAGCCGAACGTATAACCGCCTCCTTTTTTTGGAAGTCGGTTAAAAAGACACTCTCACTCGAAACTTTTTAGTACAAGCTTAATTTGCATAATCGGCCTAAAATCGGGTTATTGGGTAAAATAAAGCGGGCATTGTCACGAAAACCTACTTGATATAAATATAATATATCAAGGTATGTTTATGATACGTGCTGTATATACAATAAATTAGTGCGAAAGACTCCATCTGTAGCACATAAATAATAAGTTTGGAGCCGTGCCACGTGTTCCTATACGAAGATAGCTGTTAGCTTCAATGCTGTGACGAGCGTGTCGAAAGACGACCCTGGTCCTTTAGTCAAGATGCATTCGATAATTTCGACGGCGAACTTCGAAATCAAAAATGTATGGTATTTGACATAAGTCATCACTAAGTTTAAGTTACATGTCGGTTGCGAGGCCTTAACTCTTAAGTCAAATCCCACATATTTTGTTTTCGAACCTCGTCGTAGAAATTATCGAATGCATCTTGACTAAAGGCCCGGATAGTAATTATGAGAAGGCTGAGAACTAGCTTGGGAAGAAAATTGTATGCTGTACTAGAATACTTTATCAGAGTCCCGTTGTGCTTGCCCTTCTAGTTCTGACAATTTTCGTCATTACCATTTGGCTGTCTCCCGCTTTCCTTGGGGAGGTAAACTGCGCGTCGCGGGTCCCAAGACAGATCTAGCATGTTACTCCTCTGAGGGTTTTTGTGGTCTGTTACCGCTGTCGTTCCTGGCTACACCGGAGTTGTGGTAGTGGGTGCCTGGGTGGGCAATGTATATTGTGTGCTGGACCATTTGCCCGTTAAAAAATTACTTTATCAGATAGGCTTTTGGCTTTTCAACTCAATATTTCCATTTCTAGTATATTTAGCGAAGCCCGTCGATCTTGAAAAGAAGACAAGGGCATATGAGTGCCAAGTGCCAATCACTTAGGCATAATTTAGACATGCCCACGGCCTACTAGATCTAGAGCTCGTCAGTGCAAATCTCGTTAAATGCATATTAATCTTAATCACAGTATCACAGGAGGTAGCTTTATCCCGGTCTGGCTGAGTTTTGGCCAGGTTTGAGCATTCCAGACCGACGGGTTTCGAAAGAGCACTAGGAGTCGAACAGATTGACATATACTTGACCTTGTTCCCTACGACCTTTTTTACTGAAAATTCTTACACCTTCAGGGCGGTCTGTCTGGAAACTGGTCAAGAGTAGGACTGTCAGACTTGCATTTTTATCGGTTTCTAGTTGGTGCGCAGCCGTGTACCAAAACAATTTTCTTGTTCCTTATGACCTTTTTTACCCGACTGCGCGACGCAAAGGAGTGGTAATGTGTTTATCAGCCTATGTATGTATGTACCTACTTAGTTTAGTTCACTTTTTACGCAGTCGGGTTTTTAAATTTTTTTAATTATAATTTTTTACTCAAAAAATCTTCACACATTTTAGTCTATAAAAAATAAATCTGCCAGGTTTAGAACCGCCAGACCGGCGGCGGTTTTTATGCCCGAACTTTTAGCGATCTGCAGTGGTCCGATGCTTGTTCTCGATGGCCTTCTTTTTCGACGTCGAGCTCTAGGTCTATACTAAGTACTAATACAAAATACATAGGTAAAACACGACACGTAAAGATTTATTTTATGATCCAAAAATAGATCTTGTACACCACATACTGAAAAGTTTATAAATACCAACAAGGAAAACAAACAGCAACCATACAATTTTATATTTTGCACACGGTGAAATATTGCCATAGGGCCACCACACTTTTTAAAATTATGGACATACACAGGAAATATATTTTTACTAGCTGTTGCCCGCGGTTTATCGCCTAAATGCAGTATCCCTCGGGAACACTGTACTTTTTCGAGATACAAAGTATCCTATGTTTTAATCCAGAGCTTAAACTAGTACCATACCAAATTTCATCAAAATTGCGTGAAAGAGTAAAAGAACAAACATCCATACATTCATCCATCCATCCTCACAAACCTATAATATTAGTAGGATCATCATAATATTATTTAGTTTGGCACATTCGAACCTGTGGCTTGGTTTTTCATTTATCTGCAAAAGAACATTATTAATTTGTATGCAAAACTATTTGAAAGTCAATAAATAGGGCATGTATTTAAACTTGCGACAAAACAATTAAATTTTGGATGTGAAAATACCCAATATTGAATACTAAATTACCAAGATGGCGAAAGAATGTAAGGAACAAAAAAATTACTAATCTGGTGACTAAATAATAACCACTGAATTTTCCAAACTGGCAGACAGATTATGTTTTAGCGACTAAATAACCATCTTGGCGACAATTTGTGAGTGCACATTTAATTTAAGAATAGGCACATATATTTTCCCTGATGTAGGTAACTCAAAAACCATACAAGCAGCGAAACGAGCGCACACAAAAAAACCATAAAGGAGCGTACAAAATTCCCAATTTTTTATTTTTCTCGGTTTTTAGGGAGGTGTAGATTATTGTGTAGATTAATTTTGAAATTTAAAAATGGCGGATTTTTATTTTTCGTAAAATTGATATGGGTGTCGTTTACCAGGTTTTTGGGAGCGCTGGATACGAAAATGACATTCGTTTTGAAATTCCAATATGGCGGACATACTTAATTTCATAAAAATAATATGGGTGTCCTTTTATTGGTTTCTGAGGGTGCTGATTACAAAAAAGGCATCCATTTTAAATTTCCTTAGTAACCCAACAACCTCATATTTTCTTCATGATGGGAGAAAATTTTTTTCGAAAATCCTGAATTTTCCAACATTTCTATAGATTTATACATCTAGGAATGTATCTCAATGTAAAGCATTTACTATGTTTTTATAAAGTTGATTCTATCTCAGAAACGGTGCATCCTATTGAAAAAATAATGAAAATTTCGCCCCCCTTTGGAACCCCGCAACATCATATTTTCTTCATGATGGGAGAAAAAAAATTTCGAAAATCCTGAATTTTCCAACATTTAGAGCTATAAACATCCGTCGTATCTCAATGTACAGCATTTACTTCTTTTTTTATAAAATTGATTCTATCTCGGAAACGGTGCATCCTATTGAAAAAAATAATGAAAATTTCGTCCCTCTTAGGAACAACGCAACATCATAATATTTTCTTCACGATGGGAGAAAAAAAAATCGAAAATCTTGAATTTTCCAACATTTCTATAGATTTATACATCCGTCGTATCGTAATGTACAGCATTTACTTATTTTTTTATAAAATTGATTCTATCTCAGAAACGGTGCATCCTATTGAAAAAAATAATGAAAATTTCGTCCCGCTTAGGAATAACGCAACATCATATTTTCTTCATGATGGGAGAAAAAAAATCGAAAATCTTGAATTTTCCAACATTTCTATAGATAGATACACCCCTCGTATCTCAGTACAGCATTGTCATATTTTTTTCTATAGTCGCTTCTATCTCAGAAACGGTGCATCCTACTGCAAAAGTAATGAAAATTTGCTCCCCCTTATTAATCTAGAAATCGCATATTTTCTTCATGAATGGCAGAAAAATTCATAAATCCTGAATTTTTAAAAATTTCTATACCTACATAGCTGGTACTTTGAACTACATAACATACTGTAATAATCATCAATCCTAATTAGCATCCCAAAGATC
The DNA here is from genome assembly GCA_905404095.1 of Glaucopsyche alexis. Taxonomy (NCBI): domain Eukaryota; kingdom Metazoa; phylum Arthropoda; class Insecta; order Lepidoptera; family Lycaenidae; genus Glaucopsyche; species Glaucopsyche alexis. The sequence goes on from FR990059.1 coordinate 17,547,348, forward strand.
TTTTAATTTAGTATTCATATTCATTTTCCGAAGATTGAATATTCTCCATTTTGGAAAATGAAATTGGAAGACAATTTTGTAATCAGAACCCCCAGAAACCGGGAAAAGGACAACCTTGTTAATTTTAATAACAAAAATTTACGCCATTGTGGAATTACGAAACATATTTTATTTTCATATTATTCTGCACCCCCAGAAACCTAGAAAATGACACCCATGACAAAGAAAAACATACTCCAACAGTATCCAAAAATAGCATTTTCCGTAGCCAGTACGTTCCATAGTAGTAGCAAATTGAATTTTTAGCAGCCATTAATTTATCAACCAAATCTGGTTTTATAGCTGCTTATATGGTATAATGGTCACCAACTCGGAAATTAAGTCACCAACTTATAAATGTCGGTGCTAATTTGGATTAAATTTCGCCTCTTTTTATCTGCCGACTTTAGAATTTTTTGTCACCCGAGTGTTTTCGCCAGTTTAGTAATTTAGTCGCCAACATATTAATTCGCTGCCAAATTCAGTAAAACAGTATGCTCACGTGCAGCCGCCAACTTATTTTTTGTTCGCTCGATTAATTATATCCCAATAAATAGGTACTAAAGTGCAAGGACTTTTAATAATAATTCTGTTAAATTCTGATAGTTGTAAGACATGATTTACAGTAAGAAGCTTTTCTGTTGGAATTTATATTTTTATTGACATTTCAAAATAAACGGGCACTGCATTGACGTCTTAGGGTCAAATCACACCGAGACGTAACGATACGCGACATTTTTAAAACAGCTATTAAAAATTGAACTTTATTCAATACACAAGAATGTCCACGTTTCATTGTAAGTCCTGATTTACACAAGTAGAGTTTATCGTACGATTTGGGCGAGAATATCGTATCATATTCTCGTATTCGAGACTGGCCATACGATTATCGTCTTCAAAGGTTGTTTACACTATGCAAGAATATTCTCGCCTGACATTGTCGCCTGCACCCGTTCGAGAAACTCTCCTTGTGTAAATGAGGCTTTAGAGTTCGAATGTCAAGTACACTGCGCCGCACAGCGCTAGTGCAGTGTTAGGCCGATGTCATATGAAACGTGTATAATTTTGAGTAAATAAAGTTCATTTTGAAGAGATATCTTAAAATTGCAACGCCGCGTCGCGTTGTGAACTGACCCTTTGTCTCGAAAAAAGATTGGATTGGACCGTCAGGTTTGCGTTAAAAATTGTACTACAATTTGTCTACAAATAAATTTAAGACTGCTCGATGCTTTTGTATAATAAGTCACCGTTAAATTGTAAAAACCGTTAGATTGTAAAATAACTAACGAGATTGTAAAAATATGTCGAAAGATTCATTACTACATATTTATAATCTAACGAAAAATAATTAATGTGTTAAATTATAGACAGAATAATCGCGTCGGAAGTCTATAAACATTTTACAATTTCACTAGTTATATTGCAATCTAACGGTTTTTACAATTTTACGGTGACATATAGGTACACGATATTTTTTTACTATACCCAAAAGGCTAAACATATTATATTTTAGAGAAATTACAAAACTATATTTAGAGAAGAACCTTACTTTTTTATTTCATAACGTAAATTAAAAGTTGTTCAACTGTTTTTTTGATAAAAAAAATAACTTGTTCTTTATGTTCTTATGGTTAATATATTATTTAAAAAAATGTTTATTAGTGAGAACAATTAACGAGTGGTCCGGTTTACCTTGAACAACATTCTTTAGCTTTAACAACAAAACTGTAGTTAAACACAAGAATGTAACTTGATACCTGTTTTTACCCTCTCACAAGAAGTTATCACTTCAAAGAATTACCTCAAAACAGATGGCCAGATGATAGAAGGCTGCCATGATTAATAGCTTAGTTATATGCACTAAGTACCTACCTAGTATGGCTATTTTACTAGGTAAGTACATAATATAATATATAGTTGTAACGACCTACGTGGTCTAGTGGTTAGAGCTTGGCTCTCGATTCGGAGGTCGTGGGTTCGCTTCCCGCATTTGAACAACGAAAAATTTTGTTTCCAAGTTTGGTTAGGAGTTAGGACAATGCAGGCTGATCACCTTATTGTCTGACAAGAAAGATGATCCATGCGTCGGATGAGCATGTAAAAAGTCGGACCTGCGCCTGATATCTCGCCAGTCGTGTTGGTTATTCGACACACTGGGTTGTGAGAGTAAAGGAAGAGTACACATTTGAGAACTTCATATAAAATGACTCCTGCGTAACTGCCCTGAACCTTAATTCTCGTATTTAAAGTAGACAATTTAAAGAGTCAATTTTACTTTCAACTTGATACATCAGTCAATCAGCTTTGCCATTTATTTAATATATTATATAGATGAATATTATGTCATAATGTGATTTATTTATTCTTCCATTATATTTAACATACAGACTATATAAAAATGGTTTTTATTAAATTACACATTTGACTAAATAAAATCTTGGCATTGGCAAGGAGTAACTAGATACTGCCGCATTGTAGAACTAGTCCGTGACGATATCTTATACTTTATCTTCGAAATTTATTAATACAGTAGTACTTTTATTGTTACAAGTGATCGCCTGGTTGTCGGAATTAGCCCTTATTTCATATAACTTTCAAGTTTGAACTTTATAAGGGTTCCTTTGCCTCATAGATAGAAAAAATAATTAAAAAAAAATTGTGACAGACCACAGTGTATTTTTTCTGCAGACCACAAAAGTCAACGTGTGACCTACCTATATAACGCACGGTGTTGCATGGTGTGAGTTAATAATCTGAGGTAGTGTGTGTTGTTGTTATTTTTATTAATGTTATGTATTTCTAAGCATTATTAAAAAAAATTGCATTCTGCTCAATTTCCCTTAATTTTCCATGTGACGGAGTATCCGTCACAAAATTAATTATGTATTGCAAATTGCAATATACATTATAATATTATGCTTATTAATTGAATTGTATTTAAAACAATGTATTAATTTGGTATAATATTTCTTCCGATTAAACCTCTGCCACTATAATTTATATTATAATGTACTGAAACCAAGGCGCAACTGAATATAATATGTAGATCCGTGTTTTCTACGATATTTTTTTCACTTTAACATTCATTGGTTACTTGATTAAGTAAATACATACATACATACATATAATCACGCCTTTTTCCCGTAGGGGTAGGCAGAGACCACTTCTTTCCACTTGCTACGATCCTTACATACTTGTTTCGCTTCGTTCACTTTCATTCTTACTATACATTCCTCCTCTTATATTCATCGTATTACGTAGCCAAGCGGCTCTCCATCATGCATGGTTTGCTTTTCGCCTCCGCGAGAAACGAGACGTCCATGGCGAACCACATCGCCGACATTTTTGATAATTGACTTAAAAAGTAAATACCTAATATTTTTTAAATAACCCAACCACATACCTAACAACATATTATTATGCTAATTATACATCTTGTTAACTCTTTAGTTTATTGAGCAGTTTAGTTATAATGATATGACTTATTATAACAGCTTGGAAAATGTTCCAAATAATAATAATTTAAATTAGCCTGTAAGACAACAGAGGAAGTCTCTAGTATTGTAGGTATAAGAAATAATAAAAATGATATTTTATTTGAAGATAATAAATTACTCTGCAGCAAAATCTCTTCACATTAGAAATAAAATAAAGAATTCGAAAAATAAGATTAAAACAACTTGGCAAATCATTGCAAATGAAACTGGAAGAGTCACCAGTCGCAACACAGATTTCAAATTGAATATAGATAATAAATTAATTAAATCCGACAGTGAAGTTGCAACTGCTTTTGAGGAATTCTTTGCTGACATTCCAGTTTCAACCACCAAAAATTTGAATGCCTCTCCTGCTGATGCTGAATCACCTCTTAAAGAAAATGTAAGAGAGTGTGAAATCGAATTTAGATTTAAAGAAATAGGACCCCAAGACATTATTAAAAATTTTAATTTATTAAATATTAAAAATACTGCAGATTTATGGGGCCTTTCTATGAAAGTTATGAAATCTGTAATCGATATTATCGCACCTTACTTAGCAACTATTTTTAATGATTGTATAAAAAGTGGCGTATTTCCTGATCTAATGAAACATAGTAAAGTTTTACCTCTGTTTAAGTCTGGTAGTAGGTCGGATCCATCTAACTTCCGACCTATATCTATTTTACCAACAATAAGTAAAATATATGAAAAAATAATACTTATTCAGTTACTAGCACACTTTAATATAAATAACATTTTACATGATAAACAGTTTGGTTTTACGAAGGGTCGCTCTACAACAGATGCAGGCGTTGATCTAATTACTTATATTTTTGATGCTTGGGAGAGGTCGCAAGATGCTCTAGGAGTCTTTTGCGATCTCTCTAAGGCATTTGATTGCGTGCAGCACAGAACGTTGATCAGGAAACTATGCCACTACGGAGTAAGGAGACCAGCACTCGTCCTATTAAAATCTTATTTATCAAATAGGACTCAGAGGGTTGAGATAAATGGAAAAAGATCCACAGGTACCAAAATTGAGATGGGGTCCCACAAGGATCCATTTTAGGACCCTTCCTTTTTCTGGTCTATATAAATGACCTACCATACCTTATTAATGGAAAAAACGGTATAGTCTTATTTGCCGATGACACGTCACTTACTTTTAATATTAATCGCCAAAACGCTATAATGAAAACGCTATAAAAATAACTATGACGAAGTAAATAATGCTCTCTCAAAAATAGTACACTGGTTTAGTGTTAATAATCTTTTGTTAAATAGCAAAAAAACTAAATGTATAAAGTTCACGTTGCCGAATGTAAGGCAAACTGAAACCAATGTACTATTGAATGAAATTTGTAGATACAGCTGTCTTTTTAGGTATAACATTAGACGCAAAACTTCAGTGGGGCCCTCATATTGCTGGGTTGGCCGACAGACTCAGTACAGCAGCATTTGTTGTAAGTAAGATTAGACAATTTACAGGTGAAAACACAGCAAGGCTTGTATACTTTAGTTACTTCCACAGTATAATGTCACAGCCTATGGAACTTACCTACAGTCGTCCAACGGACACGTCTAGACAGAGCAATCGTGCGAGGCGTGCGGGGTGAGAGAGGGGCGGTAGCGAGCCCACGCTGCCATACACTCGCTTGGGACACGTCAGCCGGGGTTGACGCTTTTTAATTTGATTGTTTTGAGTTGTATATACTATATGTACGTATGTACAATAGTCAATTATATGAACAGCTAAAGAAGATTAATTTTAATACAAAACCATGCGCCTGTTTCCCGTCAGAATTTTTTATAAAATTGTATCTACGTATGAGAATTTACTAACTACATCGTCAAATTCAAAAATCGCAATCTAAAAACTAGTAAATCCAAATGTCGAAAATACCTTTCAGTTTCGCATTTGTAGCTTTTGCAGGGTTCGTAAATATCCGATATTTATAATAAATATCAAAATATCAGATATCTTTGATATATCTTTGACGACCTCCGTGGCTCAGTGGTGAGCGCAGTGGCGCTTTAGCCGGTGGTCGCGGGTTCGAATCCCGCCAGGGAACAAAAAAGTTTTCTGTGTTCCTGGGTCATGGATGTGTATTAAATATGTGTATAATATAATAAAATATATTTCCGTTGTCTGGTAGCCGTAACACAAGTTCTTCGGATACTTAGCACGGGCCAGACTGACGTGGTGTGAAGCGTCCATAGATATTATTATTATTATATATCCGATATTTTTGATATTTTCAAAATTACATACAAATTTCATACTCTGATATGTTTTTTCGTAATAGTTGAATCGAAATAATTTGTATGTCTGATAATTTGAAGATAGGGAAGTAAAATTAAACTCATTTATTTATTATTGATATTGAAAGTTTTCAAATAAATTAAAAATCAACGATAGATACTTTTGAGTATCAATTTAAGTCTTAAATCCATAAAATGACTTTTGTTTATAACCAGAAGAAAAAAAAGTGGATTAATTTTATCAGTCGAATTAATTTGACACATGGTATAAATGGCATAACAATAGTATAATAACAAATAAGGAATTTTTTTCCGAAAAACAGGGGGTCACGTGGGTGTCATAAGCCGTTACAAACCGCGTCGACGGCTATGATTAGTTAATGTCGTGTCAAATAGCAAGTTTTTGATGACCTAGGCTTGTGAAACTCTCGGAAAATAATACCTGTGTTGATGTAAGATTTTTTACATTTATAACATTCTTTTACATTTTTAAATATAAATATCATTTTGATATATATCAAGCATAAATATCAATTGATATATTATCATGATATATATCCGATATATATCAATTGATATATATCATGCTAACCCTGAGCTATTGTATACGCATTTGTATTTTTAATAATAAAACTCTTCATTAATACTTCTATATATATTTTTTTTTGTTTTATTCCTAGTACTCTACATACACATACTACGAATACACAAAATGTAGAACAGATTATAATAAAACACATTATTGTGACAACCCTGCAGCAATGACGAATACCTACACAAAAGCGGCATTTCGCGCGACTTCAAACGCGTTGGCCCACTGTATCTCTTTATTACACTGTGATAATGTCCTATGGCATTCTACCGTGGGGAAATGCTGCAGATATAAATACTATATTTGTGCTGCAGAAGCGAGCTGTTCGGGCAATCTACAAGCTGGCCCCCAACACTTCATTAAGAGAGAAGTTTAAAGAAACTGGAATCTTAACTGTAGCTTGTCAGTATGTTCTAGCAAATGTATTATATTTAAAAAAGTGACAACCACAATAGAAATACTCGAAATAAGCATAAGCTTGATGTACCAGTGACTAGACTTAGTAAAGTAAAGAACTCGTTTAAAAGCCAATGTATACGCCTATATAATAAGATCGCAGAACGCGTTCAAATTTTTTCAATCAATAAATTTAAAAAAGTAGTTAAAGAACGTTTATGTGCTAAAGCCTATTATAAAGTTAATGATTTTATGAATGATAGCACACCTTGGGAATAAGGAGGCCCCCTGCAAGGCTACTTCTAAATTACATATACAATGTGTAACACATAAGGTATACCAATCCGAAACCCAGTGATAATACTCATGAAATTGAATAACTTTCTCCAGGAACACAGGTCGAAATATGAAAAAAAAAAATTGACCTCCCATACAATACGCACGGCCAGCAAATCAAATTAGTATGGGAAGTCCAAATATTTTTTTCATATTTTGACCTATATTCCTTGGGGAAAGTTGTTCAATTTCATGACTATTATCACTGGGTTTCGGATTGGTATACCTTATGTGGTACACGTTGTATATTATTGTATTCTTGTTATGTAGTTTTAGGCATAACATTGTTATATACCTTTTTTATTTTAAAAGAACAATTTTCCATCTTTTTGGTAAAAGATGGCCCCGTGCGAGTTTCTTACGCCGGTTCTTCTCGCCGGGCTAGTTTCCGAACCGGTGGTAGGCATCATGTAGGACAATTCTATAAGTGTTATTTATAACCTATATGGAAATAAAACATTTTGAGTTTGAGTTTATATAACCTAGTTTAATGACGAGAGCTTACAGCTTACGCATGAAAATGTATCAAATTCTTCTTTATTAGGTAAACTACTACCTACGTCCTACATGTAGGTACATTGTACAATGATATAATAAAGATTTCCTCTTTACTATAATATTAGTGTATTATTTGTTTGTTGCCATTGAAGAGGCTCCGAAGCTACAGGACAGATTTTGATGAAATTTGGCATAGACATAAAGAAGACCACCGAGGAGTGAGTAAGGACATAGGATTGTACCGCGGACATTTTATCGCGGCACAATTAACCGTGTAGTGTGTACGGCTCCCGCGAGATTTCTTTTGGTGAGACTTCCGAATTATTCAGTATTATGAAGATAATGAAAATAATGTGTACATACATTACACAGACGATAATAAATCTTACGCTGGCATATTAGAGTCACTATTTACATAAAACTTTCATAATTTATAAATAGAACACAATAGCAAGCAACCAGAGACAAGAACCTTGCTCGAGCCAAGAGCAATGTCAGACGAGAATAGACAATTAATGTAAAACCTGTTGAAAAGCTGCCAATTCGCGAATCAGCTAAAATATGCAGACAATGTCAGGATGGCGAGTGAGTTTGATATTCTAATACATAATATTATATTTAATAGCGCGTCTTAAAAATATTAAATTGGATACTTGTTTTACGTAAACGTTAGCGTCACGTCAGAACCGCAATTCTCGTAAGTATTTAACTTAAACCACAGATTAAAGAGGAACAGATAATTGCACTACTACATTCTACAAGCATACGGCGTATCAGCTGTCACGGCTCACGGCGGCGTAAAATTGTAAAAACCGTTAGATTGTGATTTACCTAGTGAAATTGTAAAATGTTGAAAGACTGCCGGTGCCGACCCTAATATTCTGCTTATAATTTAACACATTATTTTTCGTAACATTATAAATATTCTTATAAAGCAAAGAATCTTTCGCCATATTTTTACAAGTCGCTAGTTAAATTACAATCTATCGGCATAGTCTAACAGCTTTTAAAATTTTACGGTGACAGATACACTACGGCCGCTGTATCTTGACAGGTCTGAACATAGGCTCTGCGAACTTTAGCGCATGTATAACTCGTGAAGAAAACTGTTATTGTATTATTTTTATACAGGATGTCCCAGAAGTCGACGTCGTCCCTTCGAAGGCTGATAGAATAGCTCATGACTCACCAGAATATCGTAATATGATCTTAGTAAAAAATCTTTAGTTTTCGAGATATTGGCACTTTTAATAATTTCTTAAAAATTACACCTCATGTCAGTTTTTAGGCTGCCGCAACTACAATTTCCCGTATTGTGGGATACAAATTAGTATTGCGGAATCCTGACCAGTTCTGCTATTGATCACGGTTATAAACAAAGTTAATAGAGTTTGAACTTTGTAGAAAAAAAGAAAACTTTTCCCTAATCGTGATTTCAAAAACTCTTTCTCCTAACTTTCACTATCCATACTGAACAAAAAATATACCACACTAACCTGGGTTGTTACTTTAAAAAGTTGCTCATTTTATGTAGTTTTCGAAATAGTAAAATAGTTGCTATTAATCTACGTCAAAAATTTTTTTTGCTATTTTAAGTGCACAGAGAACACATTTTGAATGTTTTTCTTTAGTTAGAATTTCGAACAAAAACACTCGTTACATTGAAATCACCCAGATGTTTACTTAAAAATTGTACGTTGAAGTGTAAGATGCTTACTAAACTTAGAAACTAAACAGAATACAAGGATTTTTTTTAAACTGAAAGGAGAAATGCAAAGAAGGAGAACACATTAATAATATCATTTAACGAGTTAGACTCATTACAGTGAGAGAATAGGTGACGCCACGCACGTCTTTTATTTGTTCTATACATGAGTTTGTTTATTAGTTGCAAGTACGTTACGCTATTGATGTGCATCGTTTTGTTGTTTTCTTACTTTTAACGGATTTTGCATTGTAATCTGGACTTGAGTACCTTAACCTTTCGCGATACAGATTAGCTGCAGCAGCACCGTTGCCTCTGTATTCCTCGTAAATGTAATGTATGTTAGCATACTGATGTATAGTATACGCCATAATGACTGGTAGTAAGACGCGTATCACAAAAACATAAAAGTCTAGAAGAGAGCCATGTCAGTTCTTTACTGTCTCCAAGCACACTTAAGTCCGAGTCACTAGGCAAAAGAAGTCCAAATTACAATGCAAAATCCGTTAAAAGTAAGAAAACAACAAAACGATGCACATTAATAGCGTAACGTACTTGTAACTAATAAACAAACTCATGTATAGAACAAATAAAAGACGTGCGTGGCGTCACCTATTCTCTCACTCTAATGAGTCTAACTCGTTAAATGATATTATTAATGTGTTCTCCTACTTTGCATTTCTCCTTTCAGTTTAAAAAAAATCCTTGTATTCTGTTTAGTTTCTAAGTTTAGTAAGCATCTTACACTTCAACGTACAATTTTTAAGTAAACATCTGGGTGATTTCAAATAACGAGTGTTTTTGTTCGAAATTCTAACTAAAGAAAAACATTCAAAATGTGTTCTCTGTGCACTTAAAATAGCAAAAAAATTTTTTGACGTAGCTTAATAGCAACTATTTTACTATTTCGAAAACTACATAAAATGAGCAACTTTTTAAAGTAACAACCCAGGTTAGTGTGGTATATTTTTTGTTCAGTATGGATAGTGAAAGTTAGGAGAAAGAGTTTTTGAAATCACGATTAGGGAAAAGTTTTTTTTTTCTACAAAGTTCAAACTCTATTAGCTTTGTTTATAACTGTGAACAATAGCAGAACTGGTCAGGATTCCGCAATACCAATTTGTATCCCACAATACGGGAAATTGTAGTTGCGGCAGCCTAAAAACTGACATGAGGTGTAATTTTTAAGAAATTATTAAAAGTGCCAATATCTCGAAAACTAAAGATTTTTTACTAAGGTCATATTACGATATTCTGGTGAGTCATGAGCTGGTCTATCAGCCTTCGAAGGGACGACGTCGACTTCTGGGACATCCTGTATACCTATGTACTAATAAAATTTCCCTAATACAGTTGATCAATTAGTACAAATAAAATAAATACGAAAACACTTAGAAACAGTTATTGGATAACCTTCCGCGCGAAGTTCAGACCCGCCAAGATACATCGGCCGTATTGTACATACAATAATTTATAATACGAGCTTTTGCCCGCGGCTCCGCCCGCGTAAATACAATGTTCCCAATAAAACAATAGTTATTTGTGCAACAAGAGATCAAAGTTGTTTTTTTCTTTCGAGTGCTGATTTTGAGTCCCGACTCCCGAGCAAGCGAAGGATTCTTGATTGAAGAAAGATGTTTGATTCACGAGCATAGCAAGAAATCATGCTAAACATTTGAAAAGTTACAATACACCTGTAGGTACTTAATTGGTTTTTCTTATCTATTTATTAAATAATATTCTAATTATTAAAAGATTCGAAATTCGAATGTTTCAAATTTATGACTGAACAATGTCAATTCGTTGTAGGTACTGAAGATAGAAAAATTAAAAAGCTACTTTGACCCACGCTCGAATCAAAATTTTCGCGTTTTGTTCATTGTTGTCTCGCAGCAAAAGCGGCATGTTTGAGCTGCTGGGGTGAAAACATCTATTCCATCCATTTATCCTCATAAACTCTCACATTTATAACAGTAGTAGGATTATTTACTCTGTGCTCGTACCATGGCAAACGAATGCAAACAGCAGTGTCAAGTCAAGTGTTCTTGCCGGGTCATTGAACCGAGGTTTGCCGAATTTAATCAAACAATGAGATCTCATTTAAAGTCTGTCCACGCGTTCCGCAGATACAGATAAATAAAAGTTTCGAGTTTCATAAAATACGCTGATTTTGCTTCAATATCGCTGAATGTAGGTATATTGTCACACAGTAAAATTGTAAAAACCGTTAGATATTAATATAACTAGTCAAATTTTTAAATGTTGAAAGACTACGGACACGAATATTCTGCTTATAATAATTTTAACACATTATTTTTCGTTACAATAATAATTATTATACTACACATTTCATTTCTCGATATATATTTTACCATGTAGTATATCCATACTTACGAGGCAATCCACGCATATTTCATAGCTAGAAATCAAGAAAAAAGTTACTTCTTGTCTATGATTCCTAGTTCCATAGATAGGTAGGTATGTTTCCTGTCACGCCATTATTTATGTTTGCGTGGCAAATGACGCATATTTTTGTTCCAAAAAGTTGAAAATAATTGATCTATAAGTTGAAATATGATACGAAATGTGATTTCAAGTCATTTGAGAAATGCTGAGACAAAAACTAACAAAAGAGGAAGAAATTGCAAAATTTAGGACGAAAATACGTAAGTCAAAGAAAAAATGCCGGCGTTAAAATTGCTCCATTACAATCACAATGTCTAATAAATAATCCAGGTATGCCAAGATTATAATATATTTTCTACAATTAACATTAGTTCCAAAAATCAAACGCAATTTCTGTCAGTTTAGTCTCATAAAGGAACATTATACAAAGAACGTATATTTGTCGGGAATCCGCTCTCTCTCTCTGTTTAATATAATAATTTATTATTCATTTTTTGCATAGAACCACATATACACATGAAACAGTATGCGATTTGCATCTGTTGCTACAGAAAATCTAAAGTATCTCAGGCAAATTTAACGCTGGAACTGTCCTTAGTACAAGATTAGTTTATATGCAAATACACGAGTTGTTTTTTAACATGATCTAATATTATAAATTTGCTTAGTTTATTCTTCCTAAGAAGAAATAAGAATATATAACTGGAAAGTTGTCATTATAATACATTGGCATAGTGTATACCTACCTGGTGTTAGGATTATTTTTAGAATCCTTGAAGTTTGTTAGTAATACTAATTTAAAGAGTACTCTGGAAAGTTGTAAGGGTTTTTAGGTTTCATTTATAATACTGGTTCTATTTAAATGAAGATACTCATTGTAAAAGTTAGTAGGTAAATAATCCAAAAATCAAAGTCATGATATTTGGGGCTTAACTCAGCTGTTAGGTATTGGCTTATCCAGCAGTTCATATAGAGTTATTTGCTTATTGCATAACATTGCTTCTCATGGATAATAGAAATTAATATACTCATGGATCAAAATGGGTAGAAACCTTTGAAAAAGTTTCAGAATCTAATAATAATTTTAATCTTGAAATTTATACAAAGCATCTTAGATTGTGTGTAATACTTAAAAAGTCATTGGTATATAGAAACAACAGGAATTTTAAATTAAAAAACTGAACTAAAACGGATCTGTTTGTAAACTATTCTGGCTATAAATAAACTACAATACAAACATTATTATACAAATATAATAATAAAGAAATAGAAATATAATAAATTTAATGAAATAAAATATAAGCAATAAAACTTCAACCAAAAATTTATTGGGTGGTAAGTTGAGGGCTTACACACTACAACAATAATAACTCCCCGCACCGATTTCGGTGACGGTGGCCGATTTCATTGAAACCAGGCCAGTTACGCAGGAGTAATTTTATAGTGTCCAAGTGTGTGCGCAGTACACAAGAGACTCTCTCTTCCTTTACTCTCATAACGGATTAAGGGACGGATCCCGGAGTGGGACGGATCCCGGAGTGGGACGGATCCCGGAGTGGGACGGATCCCGGAGTGGGACGGATCCCGGAGTGGGACGGATCCCGGAGTGGGACGGATCCCGGAGTGGGACGGATCCCGGAGTGGGACGGATCCCACTATAACAATGTATACATGTGTATGAGAAAAGTGTGAAAAACAGTCTATTGCTATTTATATTTTTTTTTGGAAAATATACTTAATTTATATTATATTATATACAGAATATTTCAGTTTATAAAAATCAAATTATGGTCACACATAGACCTTGCTAAATGTTCACAGCACAAGTATGGTATTTGGAACATGATAATATTTCATTGTACATTTTATTGGCCATTGGCAAACAACGTTGAACAAGCAAAGCCAAGTATCTCTTTAGATACCATTACATTATCCATGGGTGATATATTAGATACCATGATAGCTTAATTATCAAGTAACAGTTTAAAGCAACAATTTGTATCTGATGAATGATAAATTTGTATCAAGATATGAATTAAGGATTGACCAGATAAACCAGTAGAAAGTTTTTTGCAAAAAAAAAAAAAAAAAAATCTGTTAACAGTAAGACACAAATATAAGAATAATATCAAAAAAAAAAAAAAAAAAAAAAAAGAGAATAAGAAATAAAAAATTGAAACATGGACAATAATACAGATGATAATATGAGGTCTTATTGAACACGAGTGGGAACTAGATGCTTTTGTTTTGCCACAACAAGATTAACCTAAAATACATTAGGTGCATTGTACACGGGTGATATACGTGATATATTGACGTGATAACAGCTGACATGGGTGATATGCGAGACATATTGACGTGTTGCTGAATGCAAGTGACAATGAGATGTACATGTGTTGCCATAATAAGATTAACCTAAAAATACATTAGGTGCATTTTACACGAGTGATATGCGTGACATATTGGCGTGATTACAGCATACACGGACATATTGACGTGTTGCTAAATGCAAGCGAGAACGAGATTTACTTGTTTGGCCACAACAAGATGAACAAGAACAAAAGCAAAAAATTACATTAGGTACATTTTACATGGGTAATAAGTGAGACATATTGACGTGTTACTGAATACAATTGGGTACTAGATACAATGGTATACTTTATTCAATCTGAATACGCACAAGCTATAACAAAAGTAACATAGCAATGTACAATTTACATTATCCATGGGTGATATTTTTCATTGATAGGTTGCTTATGACAATTAGTGTACCTACTATGTGAAGCATATAGTATATTTTATACAATCATGGAGTGTATACGATATATACAAGAAGGTACTTGTGTCTGTACAACACACGTTACTCCTTCTAGATGAGTCTACAAAAGAAGGAGGAGGGGCGCAATACAAGAGTAGTTCATGTAATATTATACATATATGAACGCTTAATCTCTATGACCCAAATATCGATAAAAATTTAAAATAAAATGAGATTAATTCTCAAAAAAGACCTGGAGAGGAATATGAACAAGAACAGGACAAAGAAATACTAACAGAAGTTGATTAGGTATATCGATATAAGATAAAACAGTGTAACTTTAAAGGAAAAACACAATTAAGTACCCAATATAAAATGGAAATCTAGCAAAACTTATTTTAAATAACTCAATATTAATCCTTCAAGGTGCATCAATAAACAAGTTTCAAAATTACTTAGTGTGACAGACAGTATTAAAACAGAAATAAATAAATAAATGATAATCAACAACTGAGGCAGGGTTTATACCTACCCGTTTTTTTTAATAGAGCTCTATTTCTTATACCAACTAATGCCTTTGAATTTATATATATATTTTTTTATCAATATAAAAATATCATACTACACCCTTACTATAAAAATATCATAATTTGAATTTGGAAAAATCTATCATATAATACAATTTATTAATTTATTAAAACTTCATATTCTCCTTAAAATCTGGCATAATTCGTTTCAAATTTACAATATCTGTTTGAATTTTACTCTTCACTATTTCAAGCTTGCTCCACAAGCAAAGCATATCCAATAAATCAAAGCATGAGACGCAAAACATTGAGTCTGAAATTATAAAATATCTTGAATTAGGAGATATAACATTTTTTGTGAACCTATTTCTTATCAGTTTGTATCGTGAATTTTGGTAATCCTAAAACGGTAACAAAGGTATACTTTGAATTTACTCAAATATTTTTTATATTTGTAACCTTTTTTCAATATAGCACTAAGCACAACATAGAATAGGGTGGCAATGATTAATCAAGATAATTTTTCAAATTTAAGTTATCTTGTACTTATTCATCTAGAATCTAGATAATAGAAAATATCTAAGCTGACGATAGTGTAGTCAATAATGAATTTGAATCATTAGGGGGATTTCTGTATCTATACATTTTACCAAAATATATAAAAAATTATATTAGCAGTAATATACATATGAAAAGGTATTAAAAATATAATTCATCTTGATAATATCTTGTTGATAAGTATATCATCATATATATAATAACACAGTAGTGTTTAGTCTCAATAACAATAATTTAACTCAACTCATTAATCAAAATTTATTATCCAAAACAAAAACATACTTAGTGAACCTGAATTATGTCCTACACATAATTAAATAAAACTGAATAAATTTACTTTAGACATAAATTCTGGTTAAAACCATAAATACAGATAAAGATAACTAAGTCGCTGTTTTAAGAAGTACTTACTTTATGGAACTTTAAAGCTGTTCCAGATCAAAACAAAATACAGAGTCAATGGATGCTTGTAAAACACGGTTGTCACAATCTTTCACCAAATTCTTTATTAGGCATACGTCTTACCCTAACAATTTTAGTTACATTATATTAATAAAATATAGTCTGTATTTGGTTTAAGATCATATTATTTATCCTTCATAATATATTAGTCATAATATATTAGTCTTAAAAAATGTGACTTCCATAAGACACAATTATCGTTTCTCTTTTACATAAAAGTAGGATAAATATTTTGAAATTAATTATTTCAGTTATATGATGGGTTCTTGGCGCGATAAGTATTAAGGGTAGGAGCATAGTTATTTAGTTGAATAATTTTGATTTGAGAAAATTTAAAAATAACAGTTATAAAATACAAATATTATATTATAATTGTAAGTAGATACTTAAATATCGGTTACATAACTGATATAAGCTTAAACATGCAAGAAGGTATCATAATTTAGTAATGCTTGTTATTTTACTTAAACTAACAGGTAAAATAAACCGGAAGTATAATTATATTATAACAAGACTAATACCATACTATTATTCTAGTGTTTAACACATTACACAACTCCCATACGCTCTGAACATCTACATGGTAAAATATATATCGAGAAATGAAATGTGTAGTATAATAAGTGATCAAACGAACTTACCTTAAGTGAAGTTCGATCATTATTATATGAAACATTTCATTTCGAAGATATATACCCACCCAACCCAAGCACATAAGGCTATAAGTATATTATAAGCCTTATATGCGTAGCCCTGGGAGTTGTGTACATGTGGAAAGCTCTAAACAGAATGGCGTGACAGGAAACATACCTACCTATCTATGGAACTAGGAATCATAGACAAGAAGTAACTTTTTTCTTGATTTCTAGCTATGAAATATGCGTGGATTGCCTCGTAAGTATGGATATACTACATGGTAAAATATATATCTTCGAAATGAAATGTTTCATATAATAATGATCGAACTTCACTTAAGGTAAGTTCGTTTGATCACTTAATATATTATATAGCAATTAGCAAAATAATCTTTCGACACATTCTTACAATTTCGCTAGAATCTAATGGATTTTACAATTTTACGTTGGCATAGCTATTAAAACACGGTGTTAATAAGGTGGGGTAGTGTGTGTGTATTTCAAGGCGTCATTTAAAAAATATATTAGCTTTCTGCACACCTTCCCCCAGATAAACTTTAACCGGCCAAATTTCATACTCCTCCGTACGCACAACAGTCATCTAGCCTGTAGTCGTAAAACTGTACTCAAAGTTTTTGCTCCACGTAATAATATAATATTATATAATTTTTAAATTCTTCTAACTTAAAATTTAATTTTTAAGAAGTATTGTAATTTGTAAGAGAAATCCAGGAACCTAATTAATTCTGAAATGGAAAAGTATTATAAATGGAACAAGTCTTCAATGTAAGTAGCTTAAGCAAAGATTTCTAAGCTTAACTTTTTTTGTCATTTAAATGTTTGCATTAGACGTCATAATGACAAATCACTTTAACTGTGCTTCAACTCTAGAACTAAGACGTATGAAGATTGAAGTCACTCACGAAAAATTAGCTTGGTAGTTCGTCGTCGTCGTCGCTTCAGCCTGATGACGTCCACTGCAGGACATAGGCCTCCCCCATAGATTTCCAGTGCGACCGGTCGCTCGCGGCCTGTATCCACCGCCTCCCTGCGACTTTTCTCAGGTCATCTGTCCACCTGGTGGGAGGCCGTCCTACGCTTCGACGTCCAGTTCGTGGTCTCCGCTCAAGAACCTTTCGGCCCCAGCGGGCATCGGTTCTAGGGGCTATATGTCCAGCCCATTGCCACTTTAACTTGCTAATGCGCTGGGCTATGTCGGTAACTTTAGTTCTGCTACGGATTTCCTCATTTCTGATTCTATCACGTAGAGAGACTCCGAGCATAGCCCTCTCCATAGCTCTTTGAGCTTCTCCATAGCTTGTTGATAGTAATCAATTTAAAAAACATTCCCCGTACCCCTGACTAATAATAATATTATGAAATATAATCTCACATACACATGTAAACAGATAAACGATATCTCCGTAACCGATTACGCTTAATCTAATCCGAATTATCGAACTATGATACCCGGGCCTTTTTCAGACTTATCGAATTTTCAACAAACTATTTAGAAAACTGTCAACAAATTAACGAGAAAAAATCACATAAAAACAAACAAAACCGTACAAAATAAGCAAAACTTAGTAGCACATCAGCACAGATTAACTAAACAGCTACATAGTTAGCTATCGATTAGATTGCTCTACTACAAGCATACGGTGTGTACACGATTGTGTATAGAAAATTGTAAGCCGTTAAAGGGGACGTCAAAATTTTCAAAATCGTTCTATGTGAGTAGAGAGATTATAATATGTCGACACTGTCAAATAATATTCTCCTTACAATTTTACGCATTATTTTTCGTTATGACATTATATATTATTTCGGTGACATAAGTGTGATAGTGTGACAGCAGATGTAGGTAGCTTCATACTCTTCAGACAGCGTAGAGTCGAAGCGCAGTTACGTTAGTATTTAGTAATATGTATTCTTGTCGCAGTGAAGCGAAATTCTAAAATTTGATACAGCATAACCCTTATGTCCACAAAAGCACATATAAATTGAGCATAAGCGATTATAGCCGACTGAAACCCGAATTTTTATACTCTACCGAACTAAAACTACTCAAAAGTCACAAGTCACTAGGCGAAGCAACGCAATTTCATGCTAGTTCTTCTTATTCGTGCCAAAGCATGGCTCTACGACGACGATATTTAAAAACAAGATTAAAAGATTATTTTGCAATTTTTAAACTAAGTACCTACTTGTGTTGTTATAAGATTTTTAAACTAAGTATGATCTAATTATAAGTAAGAATGTGTGCCATGTTATTTTAACCGACTTCTTTTGGTTCCCATTACCGCGCCTGTACATTTTGTAAAGAAAAATGCAATTAGCGAACTGTAAACTATATCGGGCTATCGTAAGATCTATCGAGTGATCTGTAGTGAATTTAAGTGCCTATAAAATTGCAGGCTCAGACAAACGCCAAACTTAGTGCGGGAGGTCGCGCTTACAATATTTTGAAAGTGTTTAATCTGTTTTTTTTTTCTATTGAATTAAAGGGATTTTTTCACGAGGTGAACATGTCAGTCCCATCGCAACTCTTACATTTAATTTTATCTACGCTGACTATACAATGAAAATAACATATTTGCAGCAGGTGACGTTGGCTGCGACAACAAACCGCGACACATTATGCAAATTTAAGCCAAGTTTTGTTACAAGTATGTTTCTTTTAGAAGCGTCGCGGACACTAAAATCTGAAATTCGTTAGGCCGACTAGATCTCAACATCAACATACAGTATGAAACAGATTTTTTTAAACAAGGAACAATGTTCTTCATTTAATGTAGAAATTTTGGTGTTTTTTTTAATAGATACTTACTTAAAATATTATAGAACAGTTTTTCAAAATTAGTTATCTATAAAATTGCAGTCACCTCGCTTCAGCCATACGACTTACGAGTTTCACTACCAGACAAATACAAACCTATAGATTTCAACTGCAATTGAAGATTTCAAAAGGTCATTGTAGAATTCTGCATTCACCGACTTTAATATTTTTCAAGATTTTCAACCGTCATTGCAATGAATTATATAACGTGGTCCACGTTTTATAATACATTGCAATTACTTTTTTTATCATTTTTTCCAGTCATAGGCTCCTGTACTAGTATTTCATAAATCGTAGCCGTCGATAGCGATCTCTGGGTCGGCCATACCGCCGCCGATCTTATCTCTCTAACTATGTCTGATTATGGAAACGACCTTATAATATTTATTTACAACTATTCGTATGAGATAGGGATGTCCAAACTCCAAACATCATCGTCGGCTAGCCGCACACACGCAATATTATCGACACATTAAATTGGCAATACTAGTCAATACATACTTAAATAGTGGCAATACTATTATCAATATGAGTATATAATTATATTGTCAATAATATTGCATGTGTGCGGCTACCCCTCAGAAACTCTACGCACGCCAGTTCACGCGGAGACGAAACACGGCGCGGAGTTTTTATCATAGCGCTTCAACATTGAACTCTATGTATTAAGATACACGATTCATTTCAAGAATTCGAATTCCGAGCTGCACCGCACTGCGCAGAGCGGCACCGCGGAAGTACTTTTAACTACACCTACTTTGATACTTTTTATACAGTACTTACATAGATTTCAAAATTTTATTATACAATACATAATATACACATCCATGACCCATTAACATTGAAATCTTTTTTGTTCCTTTGGCGGGATTCGAACACGCGATCTCTGGCTTGAGCACCGACGCGCTTACTGACCCACAAAGGTAGTAAAATGAAGACTTATTATTTTGCTGAGATGAAACTGATAAGTTTTGGTCTTGAAGCTGGAACCGGGCCGTATTTTTTTCTTGATCAAAGTTTTCGTTAAACAACGCCAAGAAATATCTGAAACTACGATAATCTAATAATGCGTTCAGGATACTGTTGAGACTAATCGAGGCTTTCTCGCTACTGCAGTGCATCGGGGATGTTTGCAGAAGCACGAGTGGATTGCTTTTACGCTACCATGCGTAAAAGATGTGCATCTCTGGTGCCCAAGGTGCGGGGAAGCGCCACCAGCATTATGACCATGGTTGCGGTTCGACTCGACTGCCCTTACATTCATCACTGCTGCCATATCTAACGACATGGTGCGGAAGTCGTCACATTGCTTTATTAACCTTTAAAATACTAACATACATTATAAGTGTTACTAACCATTAACCAATATGAGTCTATGTAACTTTAATAAACAAATAATTTATTCATTCATAATATAGCAAGTAGCAACCCTAATGAGTGGAGCAAGAGTTGTTGAAAGGTCATTTCGTTGAAATCGAATTTCATAAGAACAAGTGTTCTGAACTTTAGATAATTTTAACCCCCCACGAAACACAGGGGTGTTAAAAGCTTGACGTGTCTGTCCGTCTGTCCGTGGCATCGTAGCGCTCAAAACTCAAATGGTCCATACAAAGTTCCATCTTTCTAGCACAGACCTTTTGGACGGTAAGCCGAAGTCGGACATGACGAAACCATGAGGATTCGGTCGGACATGATGAAACCAGGAGGGAACTACGAAACAATGCAGCACCGCATCGCATCGTGCAATGTGAGCTGATGCTTATTGTACTTTCATCCCCTATTTAACCGCCTTGGAGGTTGAATTTTGAAAAATCCTTCCTTATTATCCAATAAGGAAGGATTTTTCCGGGATTTCCGGCGGGCTTATTACGTATCTTGCAATAGCCAAGCAATAGCAAAAATTGCGCAATTTTTGCGCAAAAATCGCAAATTCGTATTACGTATCTGCAAAAACCTAGCAGAAGCAATCTAGCGACAGTTCTGCCTCTACCGAACAATCGAGGAACTATAAATTGCAATCAATCGTTAGATCTCTTCACTGCTGTCAAATTTTTTGTATTACGTAAGTCTTTTACAGCAAAGCGAAAGCAATCAGCGAGCGATTTGAACTGTCAGTTAGCAATAATAAGCGAAAATGAAGCAAAGTGCATTCAAACACAACAGCGAGCGATTAGCAATCGATCGCATAGGTAATACGATTTTATTTGACGTTCAGCAATCGACTACGCGTCTATCGCGCGATGACTGCAAGATTTTTGCTAATCGCTATTTTAACGTAATACGGCGGCCGGTTCCATACCCTAGTAGGCATCCGCCTATTGCCTACGTCATATAAGGAATACGTGGGTTTGGCGTGTGCGTTGATACATCAATTATTTTTATGTCACCGTAAAATTGTAAAAACCGTTAGATTGTAATATAACTACTTAGTGAAATTGTAAGATGTCAAATGACTGCGGACCCGAATATTCTGCTCATAATTTAACACATTATTTTTCGATAAACTATAAAAACTAAAAACGCAAAGAACCTTTGACAGATTTTTATAATCTCGCTAGTTATATTACAATCTAACGGTTTTTACAATTTTACGGTGACATATAATATGTATATAGATTTATCAATAAGTGAGCAGGAATCGGGATTCAAACACACGACCTCCTGAGTCCTACAATAAACTTTGTAACAATAGTAGCCGGTACAGGGATTCATAACAGTTTGCAATAACTCTATTGTGAAGTCAAACTTAGGCCCATAGATTATACAGATATATACTAGTATTACTAGTAGCTTAGGCCTTTTCATCCGATAATGGATGATTTATACAGTATTCTCCGAGTGAATTAACCACTCTTGAAATACTGTAGTGCCTGGGACAGTTGGTTTTTAAATGTCGTATGGTTGCCCAAGCAGATACGGCATTCTCACAACACAGTCAGCCTAGACCAGAGGAATGAACTGGTCAATACGTCTGGGGCCAACTATGTGCGGGTTTCCTCACGATATTTTCCTTCACCGAGATCTGAAAAAGTCTCATTGGTACACGCCTCAACCTCAATCTCTCGAGTGCAAGCCAAACGGTCTACCCACTAGGCTACGGAGCTCAATTGTGAAGTCAATGACTGTAATTATAGTTCTATTGTTAATTTAGCTACACTACACATTAACATGTCAAAGTAAAGGTTAACTACTTCCTCAGTATTTCAGATTTAATACGAATATTTCCGATTTATTGCCAGTAATAAAAATCTTAACTGGGTCTCGTCAGACAATAATAAGTACCTGGGTAACCGAATTTTGCTCGGAGCTGTATTAGATTAAAAAAAAGTATTGCAAAAATATTTCACCAGGGTTCGAATATATACCTAACTTAAAAATGCGCAGTTTCTCAGGTATAAAACCTACCTAGACCGATTTATCGCCCCCGAAACCCCCTGTATACTAAATTTCATGAAAAGCGTTGGAGCCGTTTCCAAGATTCAGGTTATCTTACCTAACTTAAAAATGCGCAGTTTCGCAGGGATAAAATCTACCTAGACCGATTTATCGCCCCCGAAACCCCCTGTATACTAAATTTCATGAAAAGCGTTGGAGCCGTTTCCGAGATTCAGGTTATCTTACCTAACTTAAAAATGCGCAGTTTCGCAGGGATAAAACCTACCTAGACCGATTTATCGCCCCCGAAACCCCCTGTATACTAAATTTCATGAAAATCGTTGGAGCCGTTTCCGAGATTCAGGTTATCTTACCTAACTTAAAAATGCGCAGTTTCGAAGGGATAAAACCTACCTAGACCGATTTATCGCCCCCGAAACCCCCTGTATACTAAATTTCATGAAAATCGTTGGAGCCGTTTCCAAGATTCAGGTTATCTTACTTACTTAAAAATGCGCAGTTTCGCAGGGATAACACCTACCTAGACCGATTTATCGCCCCCGAAACCCCCTGTATACTAAATTTCATGAAAATCGTTGGAGCTGTTTCCAAGATTCAGATTATATACAAGAATTGCTTGTTTAAAGATAATATGTCGCCGTAAAATTGTAAAAACCATTAGACTAGTAAAACTAGTGAAATTGTAAAATGTTGATAGACTTCCGACGCGAATATTCTGCCTATAATTTAACACAATAATTTTCGTTAGATTATAAATATTAATTTTTATTCTTTCGACATATTTTTACAATATCGTTAGTTATTTTACAATCTAACGGTTTTTACAATTTTACGGTGACAGATATAAGATATATACCAAATAAACAAAAATAAGTAAGGCTGGGACTTAATATGATCCGGAAACCGTAAAGCAGGGAAAAATTCAGAGCACTGAAAAACTCTGCGCTGATACAATAGGGCTGATAATAATCAAACACACAATTGAGTCAAATGACAAAAATGTTATTGTCGAAAATGACAGCTAGACAACTCGACACCTCGATTGTCAACTCTATTGTAGAGTTCTATTTTCCATGCTCTGTATTTTCCCGGGCCCGCCGAATTCCGGATCACTCTCAAAAGTGTCCAATCTGGCATTTTACTAATCGTCTAATGTCTATATTTTTTTACCTTTATTGATTGTACAGTACCTATTTACCAAAAATGCACAAAAAATATCAAACACCGTTTAGACGTTTGCTTAAAAAATTATGCTCCAAAAAATTACTGCATAACTTTAACTGGCTTTAACCGCGAAGTATTTGAGAGGAAACATTAATTTATGTCCAATTGTCCAACATAATATATTTGACATTGCGCAGAGCAAACGTTATTGTCGTAAATTATACAGAATGTTTGATAGAAGGTAGCCAATCCGTAAAATATAGACACGCCGCACGCGTCCGGGACTCAGGAGTAAAGACAAATCATTTTCACGGATTGCCTACGTTCTACCAAACAGTAATACTAGTTAATCGTAAATAGGCAAAATTATATAACTCGCGGATATTTTCTTATGAAAGCAGCTTGTTTTTATCACACCAAAACATTTTCATATAAAGTGATGCCAAGATCGCACTGTCAAAAAGTTATCAGAGGGGCAATTCTGCTAAATAAAGCCTGCATTAATACAATTACAATCAAGTCCCGATACGCTTATACTCCCAATAGGTGTTTTTATGAACGTTAAACCAACGTGAAACGCGCTCTGATTGGTCGAAATGCCATAAAATCCGTTCACGGTAACATGACGCTACACTTTCAATCCAAACAAAGTAAAATTGACTGTTTAAATTGTTACTTTAAATACGAGAATTGAGGTTCTGATCTCATGTAATACCAAGCTTCTGACTCTACACGCTTTAACTCTACAGGCCTAACTTCACAAACTCTACACCTTAGTCAAAGTATGTGGCCTGGCCATTTCGCTACATTCGCTTGGGCGTAAGGTGAAAAATTTACTCAGTACTGTTTTTCTGTTCTGTCTTGTAGGAACGAACGTTTTAGTGTTCCTTCTTTTTTTAAGAATCAGGTAGTGAATAATAAAAATTGCATAGTTGCCAAATTAGTGAGCGTTATCACTATTGTCTGTTACTGATAACAGCCGAGAATCGAAATAGGAGGCTGTGTGATAACTGATAACATCAATTTCTTTTCAGTGTCACACTCGCTAGAATAAAAAGACAAGTTGAGTATCTGACTACTGACTTATTAGAAGGGAACAAAAGTAATTTCAAATTACTAATTTGTAACCATAGACTAGCCGTACATACACCATATTATTGGCAATAATGCTCATATTGACAATAATATTCCTTGTGTGCGGGCCATATAGCCGTTTTTTTTTGTACGTGTTGACTAGTATTGACAATTTTTTTTGCCGTCAATAATATTGCACGTGTGCGGCTAGCTATAATACTAGACTTCTATTTATTAGTTACTAGGCTTCGCCCGCATGAGATTGGGTTTTAAATGATAACTAATTAAGTTATTGCCTACTAGCTGTTGCCCGTGGCTCCGCCTGCGTACATATAGTATCCCACGGGAATATGTATTATGCACTGTACTTTTTCGGGATAAAAAGTCCAAATTTCATCGAAATCCGTTCGGTAGTTTTTGCGTGAAAGAGTAACAGACATCAAACATCCGTCCATCCATATAGCCTATCTCACTCACAATTATCGTAGCCTTCTATTGTTAAAATAATTGTCAAAATCGGTTCAGTAGATCCAGAGATTACCCTCTACAAAGTCACAAACTTTACCTCTTTATTATGTTACTAGATTTTGCCCGCGACTTCGTCCGCGTGGAACAATACTTTGGGATATCGCTGAAATTTACCCGCGACTTTATTTATGACTAACGAAAGCGGAATCCTATTTTTTTAAACGGAACCCTAAAATAAAAGTAGCCTATGTTAGACCCTATAACATCAGCCATCTGCTAGTGAAAGTCCCGTGAAAATCGGTCCAGCCGTTTCAGAGATTAGTCGGAACAAACAGACAGACAGACAGACGGACAGACAAAAATTAAAAACAAAATGTATTTTATTGTAAGTACCGAATATACTTTCAGATTCATTATGTAAAAAGCTGTTAATTTGAAGTTACAAGCAGACACTTAAATTGTATTTAACTGTATAGATGTATAGATATTATAATGTATTATATTTTAAGATATTATCAATTTGATGTTTATAAAATAACTAAACTATTTAACTAAACTAAACTAAACTAAACATTAACCCGCACGCGCACCCCGCCTTGGTGACGCCCACTTCGCAACGGGCCGTGCAGCAGAAATCGTAATATTTTAATTTCGCCATAACTTCAAAACCAAACGTCCAATTTTAATCATTCAAAGACCAAATATTATCTACATAAACTGTACTTAGTGATGAAATAATTCATTTTGATAAGAATTAATAACATGAGTAAAATAAACGCGTTTAAATGTAGTCCAAAAAAAATTCAAGATTTCTAAATAAAAAAATGGTTGTTGTGCCTCACTCGACATAGATAGGTATAGTGTGCCGCGGACTTTTTTGTAGATATTTATAAGATCTACAATTAATTAGAACATTTTATGGTTCTATCTTTTATAGTTTAGGCAGCGTACGCAAAATAAGTAACTTTTCTGGTTGATTTTTTACACCTTGTGTCCGAAAAACCCAAATATCTTACGGAACCCTATTTTTTTCCCAAAATAAAATTTAGCCTATGTTACTCGTGGATAATGTAGCTTTCGAATGGTAAAAGAATTTTTGAAATCGGTCCAGTACTTTTTGAGCCTATTCATTACAAACAAACAAACAAACAAACAAACATACAAACAAAGTTTTCCTCTTTATAATATTAGTGTAGACTAAACTATTTAACTAAACTAAACTAAACTAAACATTAACCCGCACGCGCACCCCGCCTTGGTGACGCCCACTTCGCAACGGGCCGTGCAGCAGAAATCGTAATATTTTAATTTCGCCATAACTTCAAAACCAAACGTCCAATTTTAATCATTCAAAGACCAAATATTATCTACATAAACTGTACTTAGTGATGAAATATTTCATTTTGATAAGGATTAATAACATGAGTAAAATAAACGCGTTTAAATGTAGTCCAAAAAAAATTCAAGATTTCTAAATAAAAAAATGGTTGTTGTGCCTCACTCGACATAGATAGGTATAGTGTGTCGCGGACTTTTTTGTAGATATTTATAAGATCTACAATTAATTAGAACATTTTATGGTTCTATCTTTTATAGTTTAGGCAGCGTACGCAAAATAAGTAACTTTTCTGGTTGATTTTTTACACCTTGTGTCCGAAAAACCCAAATATCTTACGGAACCCTATTTTTTCCAAAATAAAATTTAGCCTATGTTACTCGTGGATAATGTAGCTTTCGAATGGTGAAAGAATTTTTGGAATCGGTCCAGTACTTTTTGAGCCTATTCATTACAAACAAACAAACAAACAAACAAACATACAAACAAAGTTTTCCTCTTTATAATATTAGTGTAGACTAGATGTTGCCCGCAACTTCGCAGAAAAGTTAATTTCGCAGAAACCGTACATTTTCCGCGATAAAAGTAGCCTATGTCCTTCCCCGTGGTTTACTCTATATCTGTACTGAATTCCATCAAAATCGGTCCAGTATTTTTTGAGCATATTCAATGCAAACAAACAATTTTTCCTCTTTATGATTTTAGTATAGATTATAAATTATATTAGTACGTGTGGTATAGATTTGAATTCTGATGTACTCGTAATATGGGCTCGTACTCGTATATGCGGAAAACCTGGAAGTACGCACGAGAAATATTAACCCACCAAAAACATTTCCATGTAAAAAATTATGCCAAGACGATACCATATGACTAGCACTGTCAAAAAGTTATGAAATCTCATGTAATACCAAGCTTCTTACCCTACACGCCTTAACTCTACAAGCGTAACTTCACAAACTCTACACCTTAGTCATTATATGTGGCCTGGCCATTTCGCTACATTTACTTGGCCGTAAGGAGAAAAATATATAACCGACTGTTTTTCTATTATACTCTCTTATAGTAACGAAATGGCCAAGCCTTGGCATAATTTTTTACATGGAAATGTTTTTGGTGGGATTTCACTTCTTTTTGTAAGTTGTTATAACAAATAACAATGTTGTTATTTTCTTTTTCTTCTTTTAGGGTGTATTTCTTGCACAACATAGACGCTTTTTTTCTGCCCACTCTCTTATCTTTGCCTTTTTTCTTTGTTGGGTTACTATTTACAATAAGTAGCAGATCAGGGCGATGGCTTTAACGGCCCGTTTCAATAACCTATCTATCTATACCTGTTTGTTAAAAACGTCGTCATTTGCCGGTTTTTCGTGATACAAATTTGACGTTTCTAACAATTACTTATAGATAGATAGGTTATTGAAACGGGCCATTAGTCGATTATTAGTCGATTATAATCGACTATAGCTGATTGTTGTGCTTTAATACAACTGAATACAACTGAAGTCGATATTTACTAGGTGAACGCCTTGCAAATTGGTCACTCTAGACAGTGTTACATAAGCATGCCCACAAGAGAACGTAGATGACCTAATATTAATAAGAGCATTATTCAAACTTAGCCCTTGACTTTTGTGAATGGTGATAGCGTACGCAACACGGATCGGGAACTGTTCGCGAAATATAACTTACTAGCTTTTCCCCGCGACTTCGTCCGCGTGGAATAGTTACTTTGGGATATCGCTAAAATTTACCCGCGACTTCATTTACGTAGAAGAAGCGCTTCCACCTCACGACTGCCCGCCCGCTCCGCGCGCCTTACTATAGCGCGCATGATTATTTTATTACTGCGATATCTTCTAAAATACTCATTGAAATCAAATGATGTAAACGGCAAATTTCTTCTAGATTAAATGCTTGTAATGAATAACGTATTTACTTGGATAAGGATTAATATAATCTTTATGAAAACACCTTCACAAATAATGCTTACTTTTAGAACAAATTTGGTAAGTATAAAAAGGTTATAGTGAGCCAACCTTAAAAGATAGACATATACTGTCGCGGACTTTTTTTTAGAACTTTTAAAGGGGAACAATTCTGCCATACATCATTTTAGCGAAACTTTAACCGTTTCCGCAGCGTACGTAGCGAAAGCTCTCAAAAGGAAAAAAAGACCCCCGATTTTGTAACATTCTTGATTGGTACTCCGCTCGTATTGAGTTTAGCATGATGCTATATAGCCTAAAGCCTTCCTCGATAAGTGGACTATCCAACACAAAAAGAATTTTTCAATTCGTACCAGTAGTTCCTGAGATTAGCGCGTTCAAACAAACAAACAAACAAACTCTTCAGCTTTATAATATTAGTATAGATAAGACAGAAAGTCATAGACATCTCCCAAAGAATCAGAACGACCACGTTCCTGTTTATATTATGGAATATGGTCAACACGTTATAGAATGTTCGCGAGCCTCTTATACAATATACGCCTCGTGTTTTCGATAGCGTGATGGAGAAGCAGCTTAGTGTCATCTGTTGGGGCTATCCGAAAACTTTCAAACTATTAGTACCGTATAGTCGTATTCAGAGTCTCTATTCTCTGTCAATTTGTACACGTATGAGCTTTGAGTATATAACCACGTATGAGAGTTTCACCCCCCTGGTAAAACGTTTATTCAAATTGTAAGGGTTTAAGACTTAAGTAATATTACACACCGCTAGCGCGGTTCACGCGTCGATGCGCTGACATCTATCGGTAGAAATAAGCACTACTTGAATGCACATTATAATAGGCTAGACGACTGAATTTTTTTTATTGCATGAATGAATAGTACTCTTAAATATGAGTAACTTCTCAGAAGAAACCGTATATCAAAAGTCAATATTTTCAAAGGTACAGCAATTTGTTTACAAATTTTCGTGAGTGCCGTGAAAACGCTCCATACTAAAGTCGTATGTAGCTATGACGTATTTTGTACTTTTTAGATGTATCTAATTACTAAACTATAAATAAAATAAAATAATTTTTTACATTTACGAAGTAGTAATGCCTCAAAATTTCTGAGTACATTAATGAAACTCAATATTTTAGATGTAGTCGTGTACCCAATTGATTATTGTTTATAAGCTATGTGTGTTTATCCTAGGTGGCGCTTTTACTAGATTTTATTTTATTCTAAGCTACTTATAGTGTCAATATTTTGATGATACAAATTCTAAAAAGTATGTAACTGTAATTTGATACTTAATTAGTTAATTAATAATCGTTTTAATGATAAATCATAATATTATTTTTATAGTTTTGTATAAAAGCGACATCTATCTCGTACATTATGAATTATGTTAGTTATGTGTTCGTTCGTCGCTTGAATTGGAAATTGGAATCTAATTGGCGTAATATTTAAATAATTATTTCCCGAGTATTCTTTAGCGATTTAAACGGAAAAACATAAACAAGTAGGTACAATAAAATATGTCGATAAAGATTAAAAATACTTATTGTATTTTTTGTTGTTATTTAAAGGGTTAGGTACATGGTTACTTTATTTAATTTTATTATTATTATCGGATCCCTAATAATAAAAACAATAACAACAACAATTTTCAGACCTCTAGCTAAAGTGGAAGTCTTATACAAACCATCCTGTATTTCAAAGGGTTGAAGGATAAAAATTTATATGAGACTTCTTAACTTAATAATTTTTACCATAATAAAATAGAATGTAACCTTTTCCGTTGAAATTACTACAGAATATTCGGGAAACAATTATTTAAATATTACGTCAATTAGTTTACAATTCAAGCGATGAACGACAACAAAACTTACATAGTTCATAATAACGCGATAGATGGCGCTTTCACGGATAATTAAATTTTAATCCCTAGTTTAAGAGGTTGGAAGATAAAAGTTCCAATTTTGACAATTTTTATGTTGGTTGTGTACTAATACAATCTTACGTAACAAATTTCAGCTTTCTAGGACATCCGGAAGTACGATATAATTTCGTTGATCATCAGTGAGTCAGTGACGAAATCAGGGGTTTTTAGATATCAATAAAATCTAAAGTATAAGACCTATACAATCAAAACTTTACATGTTTAGTGAGTTCGCTACTGGGAACATATCCTGAAAATTTCATTCATCTGATATATACCGTACCCAAGTTATGAGGGTTAAAAAAATCGACGAAACGCTTCGAGAAAAGGTGGTTTGGTAGTGCCCTTGCGCTTCGCTTGTCCGTCTTGGCATGGGGGCACTACCGTGCCCCCAGATTCTAGCAAGCGGCGTTGAATAAATTTTTCTCGCGCGTACTGATGTCTCCTAAGTCCTTTATTAATTTAAACTGTATGGTGTAAACATAGGCCTTTGCATCCGTTAATGGATGATTTATATAGTATACTCCGAGCGAAGTAACCACTCTTGAAATACTGTAGTGACTAGGACAGTTGGTTTTTAAATGTCGTGTGGTTGCCCAAGCACATACGGCATTCTCACAACATAGTCAGCCTAGTCCAGAGGAATGAACTGGTCAATACGTCTGGGGCCAACCATGTGCGGGTTTCCTCACGATGTTTTCCTTCACCGTTAGAGCGTCCGTATAATGCACTTGAGATCTGAAAAAGTCTCATTGGTACATAAGGATTAATATTGTAGTCATTTTTCATTCAGTCAGTCATTGTGATCATTGTTTATACTTAGAATAGATTATAGTAATCTATCCTTAAAAGATACACACATGCCTACAAAAGAGAAACAATCATACATAAAGTATTAAATTTCAATTATTATACTTCTTTGGATTCATAGCGCTGAAAATACAATTCGGTTAACTCGAATATTGGTGATCATTACAAATTACAATCGATTAATAGATCGGAATCCCATTCTAAGCCTGGGATATAACACGTAGGTACGACTCTACTTAATTTGACATCCTTTAGAAGTCCTAAAAATATGGTATATTTTTTTATATTTTTGGTTTGTTAAGGCCTGGGGTGGAGAGTTTACCCCAAGCCCCTTACAAACCAAAAATATTATAAAACAAACATTATTAAAGATCGCTGATAAACTCAGCTGTTTCAAACGACCTTAAATAAATTAATAAAAAAAATCTTTAAGGCCTTCTTAAAAACGAAACAAAATATACACATAGATATAGGTACTCATTGGTAAATTATAGCAGTAAGTTAGTCATGTTGTAGGTAACGTTTAAGTAGGTACATCATTACAAAATAAATGGCACAGTAATCTTATCAGAAACAGCTAAAACATGTTCAGTGTTCACACTTTCCCTGTTGGTCATTTATCTAAACATGGAAACTATCTTTTATAATCTAGAACAAGAATCTACAATCTACATACATATATCCTACATTATCACGGCACGATTATGTAAAATCGTTTTAAATTCAAATAGCTTTGCCGCCTTGAAATTTCTATTCAGTATCTCGCCCAAAGAGGCACGGTAGTAACTTAGTAGTTAGTACTTGTATTGGATCGAAAGGAAACTTCTTGACTACTTTTTTAAAATTTGAGGTTTGAATTCAGAGTACTAGATACAAACTTAAGATTTCAAAAACTGATAATATGATTTCCTGCTTCCTAATGGAAATCTATACCGTAAATAAATAGAATCGAAGAGTCTGTTTGTAATTTTAAATTAACAGCTTTTACCCTTAATGCATATGAAAGTACATACGGTACCTACGTAAAATAAAAATAATTTTTTTTCGTCTGACCGTCTGTCTGTCTGTTTGTTTGTTCCGCTTAATTTCTGAAACGGCAGGACCGATTTTCACAGGACTTTCACTGGCAGATAGCTGATGTAATAACTTATAAGGTATAACATAAGCTACTTTATCTGAGGGTTCCGTTTATAAAAATATAGTTCCGTTTCCATTAGTTCTACGCAAACGAACTTTCGTCTTGCGGGCACCAGCTAGTAATAACTAAAAGTTTAAAGTAGTCGATAATACTTACTCGATATAATCGATAACAGTTAATTTCGCAGAAACCGTACATTTTCCGCGATAAAAAGCAGCCATGTCCTTCCCCGTGGTCTACTCTACATTTGTGCCAAATTCCATCATAATCGGTCTAGTAGTTTTGGAGCCTATTCAATGCAAACATACTTGAAACTTTTCTTCTTTATTATATTAGTAGATAAAAATATAGAAGGACATACTGTACGTATTCGCCAAGTCTTCAACTTAGAAGTTGCGAAGTCACGAAATTGCGAAATGTAAAATGCACCACGCATTTTGCCCTGATATTTCCTACTAGGCTGAAATTTGCAGAAGCTAGAAAAGGATGAATGCAATGGCAGACATCTCAAGTCTCAACGCTATCAATTAGCACTTTTAGGCTAAACAGCTCATGGCCTAAATTACCTAGGTCTCTGAGCGAGGGCTAAACCTAGAATTATGTTTCAATTACGCCCGTATAGAAGCTGTAATTATAGCTATGTGAAATGGTATTAAGGTGTCACTGATAAGTATGACGAGTGTTATCACTGTCGTCGCTAGCAATTATCAACTCTAGCACGTTGTGCTACGGGCGATAATTGAGCGAACACGCCCAGGGGCACATGCCCTTGCCGCGAATGTAAATTTCAATGTTGAGTTGAATGCTCGTTTTCGAAGATTGTTATCGAAAACATTATGTAGGTTCAACGAAATGAGAAAATAGACGAAAGAAACTATACTAAATTGTTTTGACTTTTACTCAGCCAGTCAAGTAAAGCAAGAAACGGAGGCTAAGTTTAGACACATAATGATGGATCAACTCAAACTCAAAATCAAACTGTCCTACATGATGCCTACCACCGGTTCGGAAACTAGCCCGGCGAGAATAACCGGCGAGGCGTAAGAAACTCGCGCGGATCACCTAATTAATATAAACTGTTAACAGATAAAAATTGGAAATTGTTCTTTTCAAAAAAAAAATTTACAAATTTCAACTCAAGATCCATCCATCTTGGTTTTCACCATAACTCAAATGTCAGCCATCTTGTTTTCACCATACTTCGAATTTCAAAATGGCCCCAAAAATTTAAAAATTGGGGCCAATTTACTGGAGACAGTTTTTGCCTCGTCTATAATATACGTCTATGAGTACAGTGAAAATTTGTTATATCGACATTGAAGGGACCGACACATAGTCTTAATAGCCGATAGTAATTAAAGCCGGTATTAAAATGTTTTTATTGTAGCTTGACAGACATCTAAATATTGTCGTAATATCCGGTTCGTCGTTATAGTGTCATGGGATACTCACCCCAACTTACCTGTCCGGTAGTTGTGGTATAGTATACGGATAGGTATGCGACCCCGGCTTCCCTAGCTATTACTGTTCTATCCCTTACCCTCCTGGGCGGTAATATCCTACATTTCCTATTTCCCGTTCTAACTTACCAATCTTCCTTTCCACACCACCTGTCCTTCCCTTTCCCTATTCCTACCCTCTCCACCAATCCTTGGGAACGCAATGGATAATCATAAAAAATAATTTAATTATCCAAAATGGCGGCGTTGTGGTTCGCCACGCCACCCATCACGTCTCGTTCTCG
This sequence comes from Glaucopsyche alexis, assembly GCA_905404095.1. NCBI lineage: Eukaryota > Metazoa > Arthropoda > Insecta > Lepidoptera > Lycaenidae > Glaucopsyche > Glaucopsyche alexis. The sequence goes on from FR990059.1 coordinate 17,581,849, forward strand.
CGGAGACGAAAAGTGGCCCATGGAGAGCCGCTTCGCTACGTTGAATGTAAGAGGAGGAATTAATGGTAAGAATGAAAGTAGACGAAGCGAAACAAGTGTGTAAGGATCGTAGCAAGTGGAAGGAAGTGGTCTCTGCCTACCCCTTCGGGAAAAAGGCGTGATTATAATATGTATGTATGTATGAATGTATGTCGTTATAAATAGTGTCATTATAAATTATTTTTAATGGAAAAAATACCACCCAATAATATTAATTAACCAACTAATTCATAATACTTACTTCGAGGTTAAGGACAACAAGAGCTATTTATTGTTCAACATTATACTCAAATGGATCCCATTCACTATAGTACAAATTCCAAGGCCTTTTTATGAAATACCATGCATCAGTCATTTTGCATGAATTACAGGAAAGTAGGCCTATTCTACATATTTTCTATAGGTGCCTGTCTTCTTTCTTTGTATTTCTATTGTAACCAAGCGGGTTAACTTACTGTTAAACCACTTATCTACTAATTTATTATTGTATGTTATAAGAGGTTTACTAGTTTTTTCCATCCGCGTAAACACACTACACAGTATCCCACGGCAATACTGTACTGTTTCGGAAATTTTATCATACCAAATTTCACTAAAATCCATTCGGTAGTTTTTGCGTGAAAGAGTCACAAAAATCCATCCATCCATCCATCCTTACACATTTATAACAGTGTAGTAAGAAGTATGATTACGTTATAATATAACTTCATAAGAACCACCGACCAAGTTACTATTTTTCAGCCATTACAACGTCACAAATCAGTAATCACAATAAACTTTAAGCATGTAGCAATCAGTGTTACAAACTTATCACTCGCGATTCTGAACCCTGTAAAAGAACCTGGCCATATTTTTTACCTGACAATTTTTTCAAATGGCCACCGATACTAATGCCGTAACTGCGAAAACTTGGAAGAAAATAGCTCGATCGATTCTTCGAAGTATGTCGCAATCAATTATCGCATATGAATCGCCTACTTGCTGAGCCCACACGCGCATTGTTCACTCCCATACTTTCAAGGCTGAATTGTTCCTCGCTACTACATGTTTAATGAGAAATTGCTCGAATACCAACTGGCTGTGAAGCCACCAGCTGAGTAAATGGCATAAGTTGCGTCAAAATAGGAAGATAAAGACGTAAGAGTTTTCGTGATCTAAAACTGACCCGGAGCAAGTCAGCCGAATGGGCACGGAAATAGCCGAACAAAACTGGTTATTCACGAAGCACAACATTTTCATTGTGGGTATAAGTATTTAATTTTTTAAAGGCATTATTGGCATTGACATTCAGGTATTTTCGTATTCCTTCCCCCGCCTACTCTGCCCCCGGGGTAGTTTTAAAACTCGAAAACGCCAACATTAAATAAATTTCACTTTTCTCGGAGCTTATTGACAAAAGTCTGGGTATTTACAATCACCAGGTTGTTTTAATTACACTGTTTTTACACCTACATTCGGTGTAATGCCTGTTATTACTTTTTCTAATACGTCTACACATACCACTAGAGGTAATATCCCACATAAGTAAATTCACACTGTTCTGGTACAACGAGCAATATCGACATCTGATATCCTGCAATACCATTTGCAATATAAATGAAACAGCTTTGTTATTTCTCCACCAGCTCGCGTGAACATTGTCCATGGGCGGAAATAATTGCATTGCGTCTGTGGAAAAACTGTTTACCAGACAAATTCAGGATATTATGTCCTACTTATGGTAAGTTTTGTCTTATTTAGATATGGGGTTGAATACATTTACTCCTTCTATAAACTGCCATAAGAGACATTATGCTCAATTCAGGGCAACTATAGTCTAAAGCCATATCTGGAGATAGAATACTATTCCTAATTCTACTATTTCATGATATTATAGTCAAATATTTTGTGACGTTATGTACATGAATAATATTAGGTATGCGTAATACAGCTCATAGCCTACTGCTACTCTGTAGAAAGCATTCTGCCTCGATTTTGTGAGAAAAATCAAATAGTGATTCTTACAAAAACAAGATGGAATTTTGTCATACTCCTTGCGATTTTATTTCTACGGTTCATTAGCTATCCCATCTCTGTTTACTGAGAAAATTACATCAAAGGCCCGAAACCTTTGAAAAAATGACCGATGATAAAACGGCTATTTCTAGAAAACGTATGTTTAGATATAAATTAGGAAAGCAGTATAAACTGTCTTTAGCGACCGGACGCACAAAACAAGAGTAGGTATTTTTAGGCGTTAACAAATTTCTGCGCAATGTTTGTGTTAGAGCATCGTTTATCATCGCGCCACGCCTCGTGTCAAACGGAGAGCATCTCCTTATCGTAATTACTTGTTGTGTTATGTGTATTTATAAACATTCAGTATTTATTTTTTTGACGATCAATCGAAAAAAAGTAAGAATGTAAATTAATCCAGACCCTTTTAACCACTTGCCGAGAAAGTAGAGTTTGTATTAAATAATTTATTTTGAAGAGCCCAGAGCAAGACAGCTAATATCAGTTATGATTATGAATTAGCACTTAGCATCAATCTCCAGTTACACTTCTAAGGAAAGATTTGTTTCTATGTTTGTTTTCACGGATCTAGAGTAGACCACGGAGAAGGACAGGCTAATTTTTATCGCGGGAAAATGTACGGTTCCCAAGGCATCCCTTGGGTGTATGAAGTCGCGGGCAACTTCTAGTAGTCAATATGTCTGGATTTGGAATACCAGTTGATAAACCCGTGTAAGTTAATCATATTATGCTAAGCTATAATGCGTTTGTCCTCCTTTGTCACTACTTATTATGACTCCAGAATAGACGGGTCGCGCTAGGCGTATTCGAGGTGGTAAGTGGAAAAAATTCTAAAGTCGCTGAATTTTTGTGTGTTGATAAAGTAGTCCCTGGGGAGCTTATCATTAAGTTTTGTGCCATTTCTGCCCACTGCGTTTTCAGCAATTCCATTATTTGTGGTTGATTTTTTTATATGGCTATAAAAGTGGCAATATTGATTTAAAGTTTAAAATATTAATGGTATCTTAACTGGGACAGCTTCCAGAGTATGGAGACTTAATTTGCGTCGTTTTCGTCCAGTAAAAAATGACTTAGGGTCATTTTTTGAAAACAGTACCGGCAAAAATTCTAAAGTGTGATAAACGACTATTTTCTGTTTAAGACCACTAAAATAGGCCTAATTCCAAATTTTGTGCCACATTAAGCGACTGCGATTCGAGAAATTAAGTTTTTTAGTTTCCCTAAGCTAAAAGCGTTCCAAAAACACATAATCGTTAAATAAAGTTCACGTATTCAATATTATTAAGTCATAAAGAATCTATATTCCAAGTTTGTGCCTTTTTCATTGAGGGTTTAAATAATAAAATGCAAAAATAATATTATTATAATATGCGGTCGAAGTATTGTGGAATATTCGCACTACAACATACACATTACACATATAGGTACGTAAATGTGTGTGATAAATGTCATTCATTCGACTACATTTCAAAATTTTTATATATTTCACATTTTACAGCGATTACAAAATTTTAACTTGCTTTTGCCCGCAACTTTGTTTGCGTAGCACGAATGACGAAGCTGAATGTAATTGTAGCCTGATTTTATACAATACATAAATGCACAATAAAATTTGATATCCGATAGGCTTCCACATGAAACTTCGGTTATCTAACACCAAAAAAATTACAATTTCAAATACCTAATTTTAGTTCTTGAAATTAGTCGTTTAACCGAATAGTCTCTTCAGCTACATCATATTTATATTGTATATATAGTATTATTTAATAAAAAATAAATAAATTATTTCAACGCTTGAATTTTATACGTAGGTTGCTGAATACATGTTTCTAATACTCGTGGTTAAGGACTTATTTATTAGGTTATTAATTGATTGTAATAATTTATATAATTAAATACATTTTACAAACCAACAAAATAATATTTGTTTATATTGTTATTCATCCCGTTGACAATTTTATATCTAGGGGCACGGCAGGGCCCCGCCAAGTCGAGCCTAGTGAAACATCAGAGCACTACGTACGAATGTGGACCGATCCTTGTACTGCTTTTCGATATTATATGTTTACTATGTTTAGCATTAATTTATAATAATGTTAGTCTTATAAAATAATTGATTTATAATACCTAACGTTAGTCTTAATTTAATTTGTAATTTTATTATAATTTTTAATTAGTATTATAAAAAGCATTAATTTGTGAAACTGGAAATAAAATGTTTTTTTTTTATTATTATTATTGCTTGTTAGTTTTATGTTAAAACTAGCTGGTGCCCGCAGCTCCGCCCGCGTAGGTACAGTAAGTAGTATTAGAAGCTATGATTTTTTTATCTTTAAGTTATTTTGTTTTTTGTATAACTGACCTTTGAATTACATCAATTTTAAACTTTGCTTGCCATTTTGGGAACACTCCTTGACTTTTTATTTTTTTAAAGTCTCACGTTACGCAGCCACGGAAAAATTAACCACAAATAATCGAATTGCTGAAAAGGCAATAGGCAGACATGGCACAAAACTTAATTATTAACTCCCTAGGGACTACTCTATCAACTACATATAGGTACAGAAAAAATTCAGCAACATTAGAATTTTTCCACTTCCCACTAAAAAACAGCTAGCGCGATCCGTCTAATGAGTCAAAATGCATAGCTTGAGCGTTTCATTACTTCATGAGCTTTTGTATAAGGCACACCCCACACTAGCAATATTCGAGCGTCGTCGTTGTGCCAGAACATTGTATTCTCTAACATAAAAGCTATGAACAGTGACTAAAATATTTTTTATCTTAAGCCTATTTTCTACTTTACGAGTTAGTAAATTCAAGCTTTATAGAGTTAGAGAACGTAGAGTGGAGTCAGAAGGTTCTAGACGAGATCTGAAGACATTTTTTATTGGCGAGTCATAATATTATGGTCTCGTCTTGGCATCATTAAACATGAAATAAATTTAAAATTGAAATTATAAATTTTGCATTTAGAACATTATTACTTGTCAAGTTGTCACATAAATTGTCATTTCATTTTGTCGTATTAATATGAAACTTGGGCCCCTCCCCGCGTGGCGAGAGGCCCGCACCCCGTATTCGCCATTGATACATGATAAAAGTTAGTTTTTTACATTCTAATAAAAAATCCCGCGGATAAACATGATTAAACTTATAGAAAGTGTTTTGTAACACCATAATCATCATATAGATATGAACTCTACTAACTAAAAGTTTCATTAGTAGTTTTTATAGCGAGTTTGAGGAAAAAAAATGGAATATCTTTATACGAAATTGCCGAATGTGGCACAACTTTCTTACAGACTCAGATATTAACACTCTGAACAATTTTTTAAGATTTGTCAGACATTAGAATAATTGTGGGCCTGGTGGGACCATGTTTTATATAGTAGCCGAATATCAGAAAACCCCTGGTTGGATACGACTCAAACTGCATATGTGCATCGGTTACTCTTTCCTTAATATCGTGAAAGTAAAATTTTTAGCTATAATTTACTTTTGGGCCAATATCCATGAAAGACACAAAAACCTAAATTGCTACAAACGCAGCCATCCAAAATGGCACAAAATCAAATATTAGACTAAGAAGAAGGTCCGGAAACTATATGCAAAAAATAAAAGACTTTAGAATTTTTGCACCCTCAAAACTTATCCAGACCCGTCTAAGAAATAACTTCTTGCCATTACTTGCAGCTTATTTCCTTGTGATAAAACAATAAATTTCTTAATGCAAATACAGAAATATTATAATTCACATTGTGTTACATAAGATAATATTACTGAATGGCCTTCAAGATTAGTATGTCAAAATATACATTGTAACACAGTTATATAAGTTTCATTGCTTGGAATATTAAATTCCAAGATAGAACAAAGAGTGATAGAGCGTTACGACGCCTCTATAATGTAGATTTTTCTGATATCTGGCATGTTTATTTGTGCTGAAAATAGATAAGAAATCGCCACAAAACGCTAATGTAATATATGCGTCTAATCGAATTCGAAATTGGGCGAATTTAGGACAAATTCTTGGGAGTACCTCAGGTATTTAAAATCACCTGACCTCGAAAATGGTCAGTTGCAACTTACAAAGTCTAGACAAATGATTACATAAACGTTCCAAATTAGCTCAGACTGACGGATTACTGCAATGTTAGAGTAACCTTCAGCATCATAGACGCGGACGCTTCACATGTACTGTGCATCTGTCCTAGAAACTAAAGAAACGCAATCTTACGGCTGTTTATAATGAAAATAAAGGAGGTTACACAGTGCGAGCTACTCATGTGACAAAAGACGGCTACTTCATCCCTGTACTTGCATGGCAGTAGCTCGACTCGTCTCACCCGGTCACACAAGTGTGAGCTGCTGATGTGGCAGTATACAGCTACTGAATCTGTATACTCGCCTTCCGACTTCTCATGTGACAAGTATGTGTATGTGCGTGTGCTTGTGCGTGGTGGGGGAAGGCGAGTGACGAGTAAAATCAAAAAAAATTCGGATGCGAGTTAAGGCCGATTTACACACGTTAAGTTGATAAGTAGGTAACTAAATTTTAACTTAATTTTAAGTGATTAATTGCATGTAAACACTAAATTTAGTAGTAAGTTGCAAGTTAAAATTTAGTTAACAACTTAACTAAATAATTAGATTTTTTTCTATTTTTCGATTAAGTTGGTGGGCGGGGCTTGCTACTTGACACGTTTGGACATGCACAAAATTAGTTAAGTGCATAAGTGTAGTGGCGCTCTTGGATTAAACAAGTAATTAAAGGAGTCTTCTATCATCCGTAGCGCATTAAAATATTATAATATCAAATAAAGGGACACTTGCGCCATACTGATCTCTTCTATTTATCCAATTTCTCACCTACAGTCTTTTGGGTATAGTTATAGTTATTTCCCTAATAATTTCATCTTTGACTTCGTCCAAAACCTCACTAATAACAAATTCAAGTACAGAATTTACGACTTCAATACGTTGTTGCGCGTTCATCTTGAGTGAACTAATGAGCTTAATTTCTTAAATACGTTTGGACATACACTTAAATATAAGTCACTTAAAATTAAGTTAAAATTTAGTTACCTACTTATCAACTTTACGTGTGTAAATCAGCCATTACGTACTAATCGACTCGCACATGACAGTAACTCGTATGCTGCGGTCAGTGGTCACGCAATGGGAGTAGCAGCACTACAGTAACTGACTTGGCCAGCTTGGACGCCAGCTCGCACTGTGTAACCTGGGCATAAAACTTAGCGCCTTTGCCTACATACTTTTAACAATCCCATGATATTTTTAAGTCATAACCAACATATTTTTTTACTATATTATATAGGAACTCCCCCTTTACTATAGATATAAATAATTTATGTCTATATATTTAAATTATATTTTAGTGATAGGCAAAACTTGTACCGTCTTATTACATAATCTAGATGGTGCCCGCAATTTGTGCGCGCAAAAGTTAATTTCACAGAAACCATACATTTCCCTGCGATAAAAAGTAGCATAATATGTCCTTTCCCGTGGTCTATTCTACATTTATGCCAAATTTCATCAAAATCGGTCCAGTATTTTCGGAGCCTATTCAACGCAAACAAATAAACTTTTCCTCTTTATTATATTAGTATAGATAAACGAAAATAATGGCAAGATTAAGGCTGGTAAGCTGTAGATGTAACGCAGTGTTCAGCTAATAAATTCACACATTAATAACGAAAATATATGGATCGCCTTTGAAAATAAATTAAATAATACCGTGAAACAATGGCAAGACTTTTACGACTTATTATACAAATTCATTGTTTTTATGTTGTAACTTGCAATAACTAAAACATGCCAAGTATTTTGGATTTTTACATTGACGACTTTTTCTAAGTGACGTGTAAAAAAACTGTAAAACTTTGCCCGTTTATTTATATTCTATTCAGTCACATGTAAGATAAAATAATTCTTTGGCAACAAGACTGAAGCGAACTGTTCGTAGGAAAACTGTTCGAATTAGGAAGCTACAGTTTAGCAGTCACCCTAGTCTCTACATGTGTTCGGGAGTTGCCAAATACCCAGCGACCAGCGTGCATTAGCAATGCTCGCTCATTAACTGTTTCAAATGAGAATAGGCACGTCAATGACCTTTTTCTATCAAATGTCACTTGAAAAGTGCGATTTTCAGAAAAACTTATGTGCATATAAATATAAATAGTTAAAATTATTTTTATATAGTTATAAATATCGAATTTAAATAAAAACTTTAATTATTAATCAATTATCTAAACATAAATTTAACTATAGAAAGTCTAAATTCGAAACAATATGTCGCCGACTCCATCCTATTCACATCGCACTATAATTTAAAATTGAAGCATCTATTTGTAATTTAAAATTAAAGCTTTTCACTTAAACTTTAAAGAATATTATGAAAGTATGTACAGTATTTATAATAAAAAAAGATTTTAAAAATTTTGGTCTGTCCGTCTCTTTGTCTGTTTGTCCGGTACAAACAGACAAAGAAACGGACAGACCAAAATTTTAAAATTAATCTCTGGAACGGCTGGACACATTTTCACTGGTAGGTAGCTGATGTTATAAGTGTCCAAGGCTACTAATTTATCTTAGGGTTCCCTTTCCGTTAGTTCTATGGAAACGTAGTTGCGGGCAACAGCTAATTGTGAATTATAAATAAAGTTCTTACACTTTGGAATTAATACGAGACTTTCAAAAATTCAAATACGTATGTACTGTAACGCCGAATGCGTATAAATAATACATTTTCAAGGTGTAGTTTTTTTTCGAAATTCAGTATTTTTTAGACATTTTATTTAGATACATTTCCAAAGTAGCTCTCATATTTTAAAACTAGTTTAGGAAATAATTGAATCCTTAAACTGAAATCAAACAAATGCTCACTGTTACATCAATATTTTAATTTCATCGTAATTTTATGGAAGATCAATACATGGTGACAAATAATTATGAAAATTAACTGACTTTTTACACTTGAACTTCTCCATGCTATAGGCACTCGATATAATAATAATAGATCTAGACGTGAACAATATTTTATAATACGCACAGATATAAAAAGACTGCTCACAAGTACACGTACCGACACACTAATGTTATAATATCTAAAACGGTTTAAAAAAATGTCTGAATCCATGTTAGTGAGCATATGAAGCACATGTGGAATGAAAATTCGACCTATAATAATAAAGCAGGTATTACTAGAATACCGGGGAACACCATTACTCTAAGTTATATACAGCAATAGTCACAAGACAAGAGGGGACTGCAGGCATACCGACTCGACCCTTCCTCTACCACAGTTCTATTTGTTCAGATACGTGGTGATCAGAGAGGCGACAAACACTAGAAGAAACTCAGGGTTCATTTGTATCTGTGAGACACTTCACAAAATATAATAGAAACAAGAATTTTCAAGTACATGACAATGGGATTTTCTATTTTTTCTGCTCGTTTTTCAATTTTTTTGTAGTTTCTCACAACGAATTAACCCTAAACTTAGTTCACAGCATATCGATTATACCTGCAATATCTACTTGAATCTAATAAGTGCTTACACATATCACCAACATTATGAACATGTTCTATTCATTTCATTTTTATGTGGAAAGTGTGTACAATTCACACAATCATCTCTATAACAGTGAAATCATTGTAAAATACTTTTAAAGTTAGAGAAGCATTCTCTCATTCAGATTTTTTTTCATTGTGGTGTTGTTTCTAACAAACTAAATTAATTGTTCTCAAAATTGTCAAAATATCCGAGCCTAGAATCCAGCACCAAGACATTTATTTTTTCTTATTCATCAGCCTCATTTCCTTCTATGTTTTTATCTTTAAAAGATAACATAGAAAACCAGTTCTTAATTTACATTTGGTCCATGGCTGTATTGAAGGACAATAAAGTATAATGAATTGGCTTCTATCAACAGCTGACCACATAAAAATGAAAATTATACTTTGCTAAGATACATTACAGCACATAATATATTGGTTCACATTAACATGATACAATTTGATAATGTATACTAAAAGCAAAGTTGAAAATCTTGACAACAATGTCTTTACCATGAATGCGAGAAAACATAAAAATCGCACCATGTTATAAAATAAATGTTAGAAATTGAAGAACATAGAATTTGTTGATGAATTTTGTTCTGTCCAGACTTTTTACAATCATTCAATATTTGTATGTGGATGATGTTTTTATATACCTACTCTTTTTACCAGCAAATTGTTCCTATCTGTTTGAAACTCTACTTCTACTCGGTAAACAGTGCTCTTGCACCTCCATGGACAATCCACAGAATATTATCAAGATGAGAAATCTTAGATAATCTTACACATACAAATGCATACTTCAAATGTTTTGTACTTAATTAGCATCCTACAATATTAAATTATAGAAATGGTGCATGGACTTAATACTGACATATAAAAATATCTTAAACTATTTCACAGTTTCGGTTCATGTATATCACTAGTCCTGTTATAGTTTGATATAAAATGTTATTTACACAAAATGAACCATGTAAGGAAATTTATGGCACCATTATGTAAACTTCTTATCATCAAACGTATATGTAGTAATAGCTACGTAATCCATCACATACTAAAATGAGTTAAGGTGGTTCGTTTCCTATACAAAAATACAATGGACATTAATTAGGTAATTTCATACTATTACTACATAAATTTATATGCACATCTATTTATTTTGCAATACAATTGTCGCAAAATATATTTAAAATACTTTATTTCACACAGAAGTCACATTTTTATTGAATTTTCGACAAAAAGTGACATAAGTTACAAATGTATTGACGACCTCCGTGGCTCAGTGGTGAGCGCAGTGGCGCTATAGCCGGAGGTCGCGGGTTCGAATCCCGCCAGGGAACAAAAAAAAGTTTTCTGTGTTCCTGGGTCATGGATGTGTATTAAATATGTGTATAATATAATAAAAATCTTATATACAAGTATAGTATAAAAAGTATTAAATATATTTCCGTTGTCTGGTACCCGTAACACAAGTTCTTCGGATACTTAGCACGGGGCCAGACTGACGTGATGTGAAGCGTCCATAGATATTATTATTATATTATTATTATTGTATTTTTGTATAGGAAACGAACCACCTTAAGAAGCATTTTAAAACTATACAAAGTGTACAAGAATTTAAGACGAGAAGTGTGCTTTAATCACACACATGTACAGGAAAATATACCATGGTAGGTTCACATGATAAGACATTGTTTTCAATTCCGTATAATGTTAAATACACAAAGGTAACTTATTTTAGACTACATAATCTGTAATTGATTACGCATAAGACAAGCAATTTGGTCTGCTTCTAAATCTACATATCATGGACATTAGTCATATAAGTATATATATTTAGAATAATTGCTAAGGAGCACAATTTGATATGATTTAGCCTCGTCCATCAATACATATAACAATGGATGTCAAATTTTGTTGAGTTAAAACAAATTGACACAAGCGTTTCACAAAAATGTGCAAGAATACATGACCCTTTAATAAAAATTAATCTAATGACTATTATTTACCACAAACTCACAATTACAATGTAAAATTTTCTACAAATATCTAGGTAGGTAGATAATTATTATATTTGTACAGCCTGTTTTTAAAGTGCTAAGTCTAAAAGCTAACAGCTAAAACTGCCAGCAGATAGTTTCTTTGAAAGCAACCATTTTCAGACTCATTGCTATTACCGATTTCAACAAGGTAAACAGTAGTAGCTGCGTGAAGAATAAACATGACAGTTCAGTTTAAGACTGAGAAGTACATTACGAGATAGACGATTTATTACTAATATTTTAAGTTATTGCTTTCAAAAATGGATTCTAGCAATAAGCATGAAATGGTCTATTGTACTATATTAAAAACTGGCTTATAACATAATGTGCCTATTTTACCTCCGTATCTAGATTTATTATACATCTACAAAACAAGGAACTATATAAATATTACACTTAAATCCAAAAAAATCCATACGTAAGATCACAAACGTAGGCAGAATTACATAAATGAACTTCATTATAATAAATTAATCTCTCTGATTTAGTGATTATTTTTACTTAATTAAAATATCAATGATCTAACAAACATACTCTAAAAAAACCAATAACAATGTCAAAAATCAAAACCTTTCATTAAACTTACACTTAATGTATATTTAAATATAATATAAATCAACAACAATAATGATTTTTCACAATGAATAAACTATTTTAGAATTTTTTTGGATTCTATATGAATTTTTGCATGCAAATATTTTTGGTATGGTGTCTTTAAAATGACTTAACAATAAATAGCACAAAATATAAAAAGATCAAAAAGTTGTTACTCCATCTGTAATCTACGTAGACCTGGCTCTAAATGCAATGAGGTGCAGGATGTGATTTTTTTCTTTATTTTTTACGATTTCTTATCCCATGTATTGAACTGTCACATTAAACTTATTCCATGGTATAAATCAACAAGAATTCTCTGCACCAGCTATAGATTACATCAAGATTAAATTATATCTGTGTGCATAATGCTAAGACTGAAAATAGTTTCTCTTGTAACAAGAAAGTTTGTAACAAAATTATAGAAATTGTTTCTATCAGTTTAGTTTGATACAAAGTAGATTGGAATTCATATTTAACCACTTTAATTTGCTATTATAAACTGTGGATTTGTTACCTGAAAGGACACTAAGGAAAAACACCACAAAAGATAACTTTGCTCTCATTCCACCGTACCGTAATTCACCAGAATTGTCAGCTTTCGTGTGATTCAATGTCTATACACACCCTAAGCCTTCCGCAGAGATGCCTTCTATGACTTTCCATGACCACTGTCAAGGTAGATTAGCTAATACAAAATACCTACTCACGGGAATGTCCGTACGCAGGCTCCAACAGTGCGCTCAGAACTCGGCAAACTCCTTCGCACATTTCTCAGTTGAGGAGATACGTAACGCCTCTTCTTCGTAATCATCAAAATTACTCGTATCCCCGGGGCCCTTACAGCGAGGAATGAAAGGTGCTTCGATCTTCTTTTGGAAAACTGCTATCCAGTCGGTACTGGCGAACCACTTGTGCCCCTTAATGTCATTCACACCGGCCTTCAAGTTACCATATCGTTTTGTCAAATCTACTTGCAGTAAATTACGGAGGAGATCCTTTAGATCTGAACCAAAGTGGGAGGGAAAACGGACTTTCCCAGATACAATTTTTTCATATATTTGTATAGGTTGATCTGCGAAGAACGGCGGATATCCAGCCGCCATCTCGTACACCAGCACTCCGAGGGCCCACCAATCTACTGCCTTATTATATCCTTTGGAGAGAATAATTTCTGGTGCTAGATATTCAGGAGTTCCACACAGAGTCCACGTACGTCCCTTAACTCGTTTCGCGAATCCGAAATCAGTAACTTTGAGGTAGCCCTGCGAGTCGATCAATAGATTTTCGGGCTTCAGATCTCGATAGATAAGGTCTAGGTAGTGAAGGTATTCGAATGCGAGCACTATCTGCGCGGCGTAGAATCTCGAATGCGGCTCCGAAAAGCGGCCCACCTTCCGAAGATGAGAGAACATCTCGCCACCAGGCACATACTCCAACACCATGTACAGATTTGAATTATCTTTAAAATGAAACTTAAGGCTTACGAGAAATGGAAAATTGATGGCTTGCAAGATACGTTTCTCGTTGAGCGTATGCTCCACCTGTTTCAATTTTACAACTTTTTGCTTATCTAATATTTTCATGGCATAGTATTCTTTCGTCGGCTTATGTTGGACTATCATCACTCGGCCGAACGAGCCCGTGCCGAGCGTTTTGATCCGCTCGAAATCGTTCAGTCCGGCGGTGTTGGTAGGATTCTTCTTCCATTTCTCCTCGAAGTCTTCTTTAGCCTGGTCGAGAAACTCCTTGACGCTTTCGGCGGCATCCACCTTTTTGTTGGCGGTGGCAGCATTGTTGCCCATGGCGCACACCACAAACTGTACGGACACTCGATTTGCCTTAAATAAAGGCTACCGTTTTGTACTAATCGATGCCCGCCTGTAGGTCCACGTAAGAAAGGGGCAAGTCAACATAAACCAATTCGAAAAAATTACATCCTCCACGATTAGAACACGTTTTCACGTCACAAATTACACTTCTTTCGAGCACACATTTAACACTATTGCATAAAAATGAGAGTTTTCCAAAATGTTTTATCACAATCACAAAAATAAAATGGCTTCCACAGCCGAACTCAATCGACAGAGCGAGGATCGAGCGAACGATTCGCTCACGGGTGGCGGTCAAGTATGTTAGTGTTGCTAAGTAGCAAAATAATTTTCTACCGTATCTTGTAGAAATATACTGTCTTCTCTAATAATTTATATTTAGTAATGTTCATAAATTATATAAAAAATACTAAATATAAAATAGTAAAACAAACTTTTTAGAGTAAAGTTACTTTAGGCGCGTTGAGAGTGAGTGGAGTTTCAAGGTCAAATAGGAAAAATAAAAGGTTTTTTTTTAATACGTCACGCTGTCTTTTATTTTTCGTTTTTAATTTTTCAGCATGACATTTTTTCAAAATTAGCTTAGAATCGATTCTTAATATGCAGCTGAACGAGCAATCTAGGACCCAAGCATCCCTACCCATCCGTTATGGTGGTTTAGGGATTCGCAAAATTTCCAGTGTCGCTTTACCAGCCTTCCTATCTTCTGTCCATAGTTCAGCAAATCTTATAAGTAAAATTTTAAGGGCATCCCCTTCAGACTTTGAGATTGCTGGCCTGGAGGAAGCTAGAAACGCTTTCTTAATTGTGTGGGAATATGGTGGCAAGCCCCAAAGGAAGATCTCCGACCGAGCGAAGTGCTATACTCGGTCAGGCCGAAGCCCACTGTAGTGGTTTTGAAATGTTCTATAATAT
This sequence comes from Glaucopsyche alexis, assembly GCA_905404095.1. Lineage (NCBI taxonomy): Eukaryota > Metazoa > Arthropoda > Insecta > Lepidoptera > Lycaenidae > Glaucopsyche > Glaucopsyche alexis. Next base: position 17,596,874 of record FR990059.1, read on the forward strand.
ATACCACCGATCTTAAAAAACTTCGATAGCGCGATTCAGGACTGTGTGCTGATTGGTCCGCCACATCACTCCCCCTTAAGACCGGAGGTCTAATTTTTTGAGTCTTCTGACTTCTTGCTTGAGTCGCCAGTGCCAGAGAGTTCCAGTGAGTCGGAACTTTGCTGCCGTGCGGGGCCAATGCTACGTGCTGACCAGGAGGGGTGCTTCGTGCTCTGCTTGCTAACCGATAGTTGTAGTTGAGATCAAAATTTTCCAGTTTCTCCAAATTCACAAAGGAGCTGGGACGACATAAACTGCAAATTGACTTACGACAATCTTTTGAGCTGTAGTACAGGTTCAGCGCGTGCTAGGCTTTTGGCCGTGGGTGCGCATGAGGCCGGCTACTGGCTTCACGTATACCCTTCGTCAAATACAGGAACATTTCTTGAGCCTGACACGCTCCGAATCGCAACCTGTCTACGGCTTGGGGTGCCGGTCTGCGCTCCTCATAAATGTCCCTGTGGCAGTGATGTCGACAAGCTAGGACATCACGGACTATCATGCCAAAAAAGTGCAGGCCGCTTCTCGAGACATGCCGCACTTAACGATATCATACGCCGGTCCCTTGCCACCGTCAACGTGCCAAGTCTACTTGAACCGACTGGTATTGCAAGAGACGATGGCAAGAGACCGGACGGTATGAGTTTGATTTCATGGAAGATGGGCCGGGTGCTGGTATGGGATGCAACCTGTTCAGACACGCTGGCCCCTTCCCATCTACATGGAACCAACAACAGGCTGGTGCGGCCTGTGAAGCGGCTGAAAAGGCTAAAACATGCAAAAACAGGGGTCTGAGCTCCGAATATGATTTTGTTCCATTCGGTGTCGAGACCCTTGGTCCGTGGGGTCCTAGCGCTATAAGGCTTTTTAAGGAAATAGGAAAAAGGTTAGTCGACATCACAGGAGACCGAAGAGCTGGCAGCTACCTCGGACAAATAAATTATTAATCTAGCTATTCAAAGGGGGAACGCTGCCAGTATAGCTGCCTAAAGGGACTCCTTTTAATAATCTGGGGGCACGGCAGTGCACCCGCCAAGTCGAGCGCGAAGCAAACACTGCCGTACCATCCTTTACTGGAACCATTTCGCCGCATTTTCAGGCCCCTATTTGAGAACCTCTGAAGAAGAACGCAGAAATTTTCGTCATCCAGTAAGCTATAATCACATACTTAAAGTCCAAAATTTCAAGTCTGTAGGTCATTTAGTTCCGAAGTTAAGCGAAAGCAAAGTTTCGCATTTACGACACTCACTCACTCACTCACTCATGATCATCAAAATAGAACTAGTACCTCCCATAAACTCAGAGAGCTGAAATTTGGTACAGAGTTAGGGTTTAATGGCCACATAAAGGGAAAACTATAAAAACTAGGATAATCGATCTGGGGGCACGGCAGTGCCCCCGCCAAGTCAAGCGCGAAGCAAACACTGCCGTACCATTATTTACGGGAACCATTTCGCCGCATTTTCAGGCCTCTATTTGAGAACCTCTGGATAAGACCAGAACGTCGATCTGGGGGCACGGCAGTGCCCCCGCCAAGTCGAGCGCGAAGCAAACACTGCCGTACCATTATTTACTGGAACCATTTCGCCGCATTTTCAGGCCCCTATTTGAGAACCTCTGGATAGGACCAGAACGCAGAAATTTTCGTCATCCAGTAAAGTATAATCACATACTTAAAATTTTAAGTCTGTAGGTCATTTAGTTCCGAAGTTAAACGAAAGCAAAGTTTCGCATTTATGACACTCACCCAGTCACTCACTCATGATCAGAATAGAACTAGTACTTCCCATAAACTCAGAGAGCTGAAATTTGGTACAGAGGTAGGGTTTAATGGCCACATAAAGGAAAAACTATAAAAACTAGGATAATCGAAGATCTGGAGTACCTGGTGACCCTTATTAGAAAACACAAGAGCCCAACCAAACTATTAGAGATCGACATACTGCCTTTACAAAAAATATTCAACTTGGTGGGCCACTTCATTTGATGTCATAAATCGAAGGTCTGAAGTATCTGATGAAGAACCCTCAGCTGGTCTCAGCTGATTAGAGATATGGCAATGCCCCCTTCTACTATTGATACATGTAAAAACTGTCTGTAAAAACTACTGTCATTGCAAAAATCCAGTGAAGTGGGACACATCTTCTAATTTAATCTAGCCGGTAGCGTCCCACTGCTGGGCGAATGCCTCCCCTTCTGCTTTTAATACGCATAAAAATAAAATTAAAGGAAAACTCTGGATAAGACGAGACTGGCTTTTATACTTATACTTACAAGTTTACAAGAAGAAATAGTCGAACAATTAACTTTATTCTACTCGAACATTACACAAATTAAATAAACAAATTACACTAAAATCTAGTAAAATAAATCAATATTCCTACGTTTCTACAAAAAGAAGTGAAATCCCACCAAAAACATTCTGTAAAAAACTAGCCAAGTCTCGATGGAGCTGCTTGTTTATGTCTAAAAAGTAATTAAATCTAGACTAAGTCGTGCCAAGTCTAAGGATCCTTACTGCGATTTATTTATTATTATAGTTAATGTTGTGTGACTTGGCCCTTGAAAATTCTTTATACGTTAGAAGTCAATTTTGTTTACACGTAATGTTATATCAGATTCTGTTGTCCGCATTGGAACAAAATAAAATATTGTTTCCGAATTTGTTTAAGACAATGTATTGTCTGATAAAAAAGATGATACATGCATCAGAATGGCATATAAAAAGTCAGTTCTACGCACGATCTCCCGCCAATCGCATCGGTTATCCGTCCCACTAGGTTTTGAGAGTAAAGAAAGAGAGAGTGCTTTTGTGTACTACGCACACACTTTAGTCCAAGAAAATAGGCTCTGAAATACGAATGTTGAGTTAAAACTTGAATTTTTGATATAAGTTACTTTGAATAATTTAAAAAAGAACTGTGAAAGTTTTACTTTAAATTCACCCCCGAGAAGGGGTGAAAACCATAAAGAAAGTTTTAATTTTTTTATTTTGGGAAAACGGCAAGTGCTAGAAAAAAAATCTTCAAATAAAAGTTGTAGAGCGTAAAGTTTTACATAAAAATGTTCTCATGACTTTTTTCCTAAAATTGAAATTAACTGAGAAGAGGTAGCTAGAAGCTAGAGTATAATGACCGGAATTTTAAAAAATCATATTTGGGCACTATAAAATTACTCCTGCGTAACTGGCCTGGTTTCAATGAAACCGGCCACCGCCACCGAGACCGGTGTGGGGAGTTATACCATTGAAACAGTTCGCTGATCAATACATTCAAAAATAAAACATTCTATTAGGGAACATTACGATTTTAACAGTCGGGCGCGGGACTCATAAAAATCCGGCTTCCTTATGAGTCCCGATTATTTTATCGCGAGTCTCACGACCACTAATAACGCTCGTGAAAACGTAGGTAGCCTAAAAGTATTTACATCATGATAATTATTTTTAGTTCTCCACATTGCACGCAACTACCACGTCGTAAGAAAATTCTACACAATTGTAATTTTTTTTAGCTGGTATCATTTATTCTTACGTACTTAGTCACCAGGTGGCGCTGCAAGGCCGTTTGCGCAATGTTAATACAATACAAGTACAACCTACTATACTACTAAAACTACGGAGTACGGATAATGCTCATGCGTACATACGCCAAATGTATATAAAATAATTATTTCATCTTTGTAACAAACTGAAAAATTATTATATAAATTAGTAATAATGTCATTTACAAATAGCTAAATACTGTTGAATTTATAGCATTAAGCCGTGTCTCTTTTTTCAAGCCAGCTGGAATGCCTTTGATTCTTTATATAGCAAGCAAATATTAAAATTTTGCCTTTTAATTGACCCTAGTAGGTGAAGTCACGAGAATTTCAAGACCGAATAGGTAAGGATACCTCCTTCCTGACACAGTTATAGTCTTCTCCTTTACAAAATAAACTTAGAGTCTCAATCAACTATTAGTTGGAAGAATAAATTTAAAAAATGTAGTCTCAAAAGTAGGTAGGTATCATTTACATAATTGATAAGGCATTAGCATACTAATTGTTTCTAGTTACTTACTCACGACTTATCACTTCATAGTACCCTTCTAGTAGTAGAGGAACTCGCATTGAGCTGTTTATCATGACTTCCAACAGATGGCGCTAGACGTCACTAGTTTATAAATGAAAAATATCCTAATAGCAGTGCAGCTGTCCTAGCTATATCTGTATAAATTCTATATAATATGTCCTAGCACGGGCTGTGAGCGGTACGGTTATATACATTGCCTGTCTCGTAAATTGTAACCTTCACTATTACTATAGGTACATATTAGAATAGAGAAGATGCAATTGTTTTAAATCAGCAAAATCTGGGGGCACGGTAGTGCCCCCATGCCAAGACGTCAAGCGAAGCGCAAGGGCACTACCAAACCACCTTTTCTCGATTCTTATATTTTCCGAAAGGCGACATAAATATGGACCGAAAAATGCAAAAAGTACAGTAATTAGTGCTAAATTAAAAAGTTGCAGGATTTTAAAAAAACGACGATTTTGTTTGCTTTGATCGCAAAACGAAAATAACTGTTCAAAACCTTTAGTTATTTGTTGTGACACAACAGCTGTGACGTCACTCCTGCTACATTTTTTTGTATAGAGCGTTTTTGATGCTCTCCAACGATCTCCAACTTTTGTGATGACTGTATTTCGTCAACGGTTGATCGCAGATATGTAATTGTAAAGATAATATTTACTGGCTTATAATGTATTTTTCGAAAAGCCAATAAAAAAATAATGCAAGATGCATCTATCTTCTCAAAAAACTAATAATCCTCAAAATCCCTTGCAGCCTTGTAACCTATTGCAAGCATACAATATTCGCGTAATAATTTTTAAGGGATAAGGGCTGCTTAAAAAAACTTATTGATACTTAAATTGGTATTTAATTTATTTTATTTGGAAAACTTACAGTATTGATTATTTATTTTTAGGATGTGACTTTCTCATAATATTATTAGATAAAATCTCTAATGAATAGCCTATCCAGTTTTAAAATCAATTTCCGCCGGATTCCGGATCATTTATAGTCCCAACTCCCAGGGTCGCAGCCTCGCATCCTAAACGCTATCATTCACGGTACGATAGATCGTTTCGACTTTCGATCAATCTGACGAATATCCTAAACCCGCTATCCCCAACCCGCGGCCCGCGGGCCGCATGCGGCCCGCCGCCGGGCCTTTATCTGCGGCCCGCGTGAAATCTGTAACCGTTAGATAAAGTTGTGAAAAAGCGTTCACAATTCCAAAAATCTCACTGAGTGAACATAATTATTATAATACATATTTGTTATTTTATTTTAGTTTGTATCGTTAGCTCATCTTAAATGTTTAGTTTCACTCTTTTAACTACCTTGTGTTATTCTATTATTAAATCGTTAATAGAAATTTATGAGGCGTGGGCCAGCCCTATGTACACTATATGTAAATATAGCTACATAATATTATAGTAACTGTTTCCTATCCTTTATTTTATTTTATTTTATTTTATTTCACTTCGTTTCAATGCACATTTAAAATAAATTCGTCAAGGAGAGCAACACAACGTAAAATAAAACATGGCGGATTAGATCAGAATTAACCAAAGAATACAGTCGTACAAGGATCTTTTGGCACTTGGATGGGGGCGTGAGTGTCTCAAATAAGAACAATACTTATTACTAAAAGTGAAATTTTACAAGACGGCGATGTTAGTACTGATTTTATCCACGTGCCAAAAGGTAAGTGTCGCAACTACAAACCAATACATAATATTAAAAGTGTCATTTTACAAGACGGTGATGTTAGTTCTGATTTTGTCCACATGCCAAAAGATCCTTGTCAGACTGTATCATTTTGACAATGACATGACTTTTCACAAAGAAAGACGTATGACACTCAAGAAGATGTCTCTTTCTAAAACTATCAACTACGTCAAAAGTCAAGTCAAAACAACTGTCAATGTCACCCTAAAATAGGAACCCTATTTAACCGCATTAAAAAACTCTTCAAATAATCATTTTTGTACGCATGTACCCTTCTTCAATTACTTTTTTTGTATTTTTATGAAATTCCCTTATATTTTTCCTATTTACCTATGTGGTGTATATAGAGCTGGCCCAAAATCAAACATCTCTTTTAAACAACATATTTTTTTGCCCCTAAAAAATTTTGGTTGCGGCCCGCGACACCAGGAGTACAACGGGTTTGTGGCCCGCGTAAAAAAAAGGTTGGGGACCACTGTCCTAAACGATTAGTCGCTTTGATTGAGGCCAACATATTTTTATTCGGTCTGAGATTTATATATTTACGATGGATCGCTCAGATCATGCATCGTTACGAATGCTCGCTTCGCTTTGCATACAATTGGTCGTTGCGATCGATCGTTTACTTTTAAAGCAGTGCCAGTGTAAGGATTGAAGACGTGTTTAAAAATTCTGGCGTCCTCTGTAAAATGGAACAAGAACTTTTTCTTTTCTTTACGTAGGTATGTGGCGATATTTAAGATATTATATTGCATCGAATCGTTGCTTGCTTTTACGATCCGCTGCCATACACTGTCGATCCATCGTTACGATATTCAGATTGCATGGGGTTTTGTTGCGATCTCCGATATTGTCTTCGACGATCAATCTTAACATACAACGATCGATTCGTCGTTTCGATTCGGTCTGATGCGACTAGGGTTGCCATCTCTTACATATGACTCCCCAGACAAGACGCATGAAAACCCCGGATTTTGGAGTACGAAACCCGGACATAGAACAGTTTTTACCCGACTACGGCAATGTCAAAAAGAAAGGAAGATTTATTATTGCTGCAAATCAAAAAAAAAAAACTTAGGCCTTCCTAATTCTGCCTACAAAAACCCGGATAGCAAATAAAATCCGGCCCGGACGCTTCCCGGACGCCCTTTAAACTAGGACAAATCCGGAGAAACCCGGACGGATGGCAACCCTAGATGCGACTGATCGTACAGACTCGTGGTACAGACCAATCGTACCGTGAATGGCGGCCCTAATTTTTATGTTATGATCCGGAATCCGTAAGGCCGGGGATAATTCAGAGCACTGAAAATAGAACTCTGCGCGATCTGAAAATCTAACACATGAGTGTCGATTATAATATAGTCCGGAATCCGTACGGCCGGAGGAAAATTCGGTATATAGTAGCTGTGATAGTAGTAGGATAATGCCGATGCCCCTCGGTCTAGTCTCAGATCCTCGGCCCGCGTCCGGCGTCCCTGTTTAGTGCCAGGAAATAGGGAATTGCAAATAGGGCTGCCAAGCTTCGTAAATTATATTAATGCAGATTGCAGAGTGCTACATGGGTATTAATATATAATTTTAACAAACGTAAAAAATGGAATTAGCGTAGGAAATTAATAAGTACAAAACTATTATTTCAAAGTCAAACGCTTAATATTTAAATCTTAGACCGATTAAGAAGTAATTAATACATAATTATATTATGAATTATGAATAAGTAATAATAATGTACCTATAGAATTAGAAGTTTCTTATTTGATCTGAGATATTTCACCCACCTACCTATACTACTAGGTAGGTAGTATAGGTAAGTAGGTGGGTTAAATATTTGAAATATATACTAAATCTATGATGTTGATAATATCAAATCTATGGTTAGAAATAGTTCAATAACAGTACCTATTCTTCTTCTTAAAAGTTTTGCTCTTTCAAATTAGCTCACTCAGCGTATACACTTCGACTTTCATCTGTATTGTATTAGGCCTAATAGCCTGGCCAGACCACAGATTAATAAATACTACGTAATTTTTCCCGGTCTTTCGGATTCCGGACAGTACAGTATGATCTAGTCCCTGACATATTATCGCGATCGTCGCGTCAAAATGTTCTTTAACATTAGGTTAGGTCATAAGTCATAACTTATATACTAAGCTAACCTTAGGTACCGGCAAACAATATACTATAAAGTTGTAAGGTACCTATGTAGTTTAAAAATTAAATTCAGAGGCGGCCTTACCCATTGCGAGGCTCCGGGCGGCAGGTGTTTGCGAGGCCCTTTGTCCTTCGTGAAAATTATGTGATGCGAAATTAGGTCTGGTTTTTTGAAGGATTTACAAAATGGCATGTGTTTAAACTTGCGACAAAACAATAAAATTTTGGGTGTGAAAAAACCGAATATTGAATACTAAATTACCAGATTGGCGAAATAATGTAAGGAACAATAATTTCCAAATCTGGTGACTAAATAATACCAGTTTTGTTCACTGAATATTCCAAACTAGCAGACATATATTATTTTAGCTAACAAATTACCATCTTTGTGACAATTTGTGAGTAGGTACACATTTAATTTAAAAATAGGCACATATGTTTTCCCTGATGTAGGTAATTCAAAAAACATAATAAGCAGCAAAACAAGTGCACATAAACAACGTAAAGGAAATTTTTATTTTTTTTCGGTTTTGTTAAAATTTAAAAATGGCATAAGTAAGTATATTTATTTTTCTGTAATATTGAGGGTGTGGTCTTCGAGGTTTTTAGGGGTGCTGAATACAAAAAAGATATCCATTTTGAATTTCAAAGAGCGGATATTAATATTTTTAATAAAATTAATCTAGGTGTCATTTTCTAGGCTTATGGGTAAATGGCGAAATTTCAAAATGGCGGATGTATTTAAATTTCTGTAAAATTCTTCGATCTCGAAAACGGTGCGTTCTACTGAAAAAAAAAAATGAAAATTTGCTCCCCCTTATTATCCCTGCAACCACATATTTTCTTCATGGTAGAAGAAAATTAAATTTGAAAATCCTAAAATTTTCAACTCTTCTATAGCTTTATACGTCGCTCGTATCTCAATGTAGAGCATTTACATTTTTTAATAAAATTGTTTCTATCTCGGAAACGGTGCTTCCTACCGAAAAAATAATGAAAATTTCCTCCCCCTTAGTAGCCCAGCAACCACATATTTTCTTCATGGTGGGAGAAAAAGAAAATTGAAACTCATTTGCCAACATCTATCCTACTAACATTATAAATGTGAAAGTTTGTAAGGCTACTCTTTCACGTAAAAACTATTAAGCGGATTTTGCCTATTTTGATCCTGAAAAAATAGAATATTCCCGAAAGATATTGAATTTACGCGGGCGGAGTCGCAGGCAACAACGAGCGATGGCTCGTACCTCAAAGTACAGCATTGCTCTAATTTTTTTTCTATACTGAAAAAGTAATGAAAATTTCCTCCTCCCGGCAACCACATATTTTCTTCATCAGATGGGAAAAAAAATGAAAATCATAATTTTTCCAACATTTCTATAGCTTTATACATCGCTCGTATCTAAAAGTCATTGCCACCTTTTTTTCTATAATCGCTTCTATCTCGGAAATGGTATTCAATATGTATTCAATAAATCATGCACCATTTCCGAGATAGAAGCCTACTAAATCAAATCAAATCAAAAAAGTTTTATTTCCATATGGGTTACAAAGTAACGCTTAAAGAATTAAATCGCTTAAGAACTAAAATATAATATAAATTTCTTTCTCCTTAGTAACACCGCAATATTTTCTTAATGATGGGGGAAAAGAAATTTTAAAAACCTGATTTTTCCAACATTTCTATAGCTTTATGCATCATCACTCGTGTCGCAAAGAAGAGCATCGTCATATTTTTTTCTATAATCGCTTCTATCTCGAGAACAGCTAGTAATTCTACTGAAAAAAAAACACCGTTCCGTACAAACCAGGGCCTCGATGCATTCGATAATTTTGACGGCGAACTTGGAAATCAAAAAAGGATGGGAAGTTTAAAAGATATCATGCAGGAAAGAAAACCGAAAAAAAAAACACCGTTCCGTACAAACCAGGGCCTCGATGCATTCGATAATTTCGACGGCGAACTTCGAAATCAAAAATGTATGGGAAGTTTGAAAGATATCATGCAGGAAAGAAAACCGAAAAAAACATCGTTCCGTATAAACCAGGGCCTCGATGCATTCGATAATTTTTAGAAGCACTTTTATTTTTGAGCTCGATAAGCTCAAAAATGACGCATTAAATAAAATTTAAGCGCTAATTTTTATTATACGATGTAACTAAAAATTTACGGTTTTCGCAATTTTCTTTTATTTGCGCTTTAAGACGTTGCTTCGTACCAAATTTCAAAATTCTGTGTTCACGCGAAGTACCCTATAGGTATTGATTTCCTTGCGAATGTCGAAAATTTGCCGAAATTTGCGGCATAATCGGCTGTATCTTTTGATTGCGTTGGCTTAAAAGTTTGATTTTTCACAGCTCCAAGAGACAGTAGACTTGAGTATATTATATAAATTCCAGCTTGATACCTCCACGCGTTCCTGAGAAAAAGGGTCTTGAAAGACAGACGGACGGACAACAAAGTGATCCTGGGTTCGTTGTTCGCACGATTAATTATATCCTTTACAAATAACAAATACAGAGATGATGATTTTGTAACTCATACTGCAAGCAGAATAATTCCGAGGTGACAAGAGTTGACGAGTTGACGAACGAAATGAAACACAGGGATTCTTTCAGCGATAGATGAGCAAAACCTTATGTCATGACTTCCGCGCTGACCCGAGTGCTATGGATTAAAAAACCGATCTTCAAGTGTTTCGAGGCGCGATATTCAAGTACCACATAATGAATTTTTAATTATGTTTTGAATGAATGAATTAGTTAACTAACTTTATTTTAATTTTCCATTATAACTTAATAAATAATTAAGAATCAAAATTAAAAAATACATATAGATTTTTTATCTATATCATGTATTTTTAGATTTTGAAATTTGTTTTTAGTGAATTTTAAAATTTGCTTGGGTTGTTGCGCGAGGCCCCTGCAAGCGCGAGGCCCCGGGCGATTGCCCCGTTCGCCACCCCCTAAGGCCGCCACTGATTAAATTGATATTATTTGGCAGACCGTGTAATATTTTTTGTACCTATAAGTTGTTATAACAATCTTCCCATCGTAAAAATGCTAGGAAAATTTACCTGCATCAACCAGCATTCGTAATTTCGTACAGCTATGCATTATCTACTGACTACTTTGCAACTGTCTGTTACACAAATATTTTCTTGATGATCTTATCACTATGGCAATAAGGTTCAAAAGTTGAAGTATCGCGCTCCGTGCACGACTTCAGCGCCACCTAGCGTACGCAACTTTGTTGGCTCTGACCGTTCTGATTTTTTTAATTTTTTTGGCGGCAGTGTGATAAAATATTAAAACAATAATTTTCCTAAAGAGTTTTAGCATGATCTATCAGCATGGAAATTTGCAAGTTTCTATCTCCTATAGTTTAAAAATGCTAGGGGTGGGACCAACTTACCACTACTTTGGAGGCCGATTACTCGAAATGGTCAACTTTATAAAAAAAGTAGCGTATGAAACCTTGCCGTTATTTTAAAAGACCTATTCTACGATACCCCACACGACGGGGTATCGATGATATTTTTCATCCCCACTTCACATGTATGGACAGCCACCCCTAAAATATAAAATTATTATTTTCTTATGATCCCGAAACCATGATCTATAAAAACTTAGGCCTTTGCATCCGTTAATGGATGATTTATACAGTATTCTTCGAGCGAAGTAACCACTCTTGAAATACTGTAGTGCCTGGGACAGTTGGTTTTTACATGTCGTATGGTTGCCCAAGCACATACGGCATTCTCACAACATAGTCAGCCTAATCCAGAGGAATGAACTAGTCAATACATCTGGGGCCAACTATGTGCGGGTTTCCTCACGATGTTTTCCTTCACCGTTAGAGCGTCCGTATAATGTACTTGAGATCTGAAAAAGTCTCATTAGTACACGCCACAACCTGGGATTCGAACCTGCACTCTCTCGAGTGCGAACCAAACGGTCTACCCACTAGGCTACGAAACCATGATCTATACACAATCTATAACTGTACCAAATTTCATCAGTTTATATTCATAATTACAGGAGCTAGAGGTGCGGACAGACAGACAGACGGACAGAGCGAAACTATAAGGGTTCCTTAAGTATTACGGAACCCTAAAAATACTATTGTATTATTAATGTAAACTTCAAAATTACTGTGATTTGGGTGGACAGTGTTGTGTAATCATTTTTGGGCATTCAAATTAGGTATGGTAGGTAGGTAGGTAGGTAGGTAAAATGTGGTAGGTATGTAAAATCTATTCAAAAGTGTGTTTTATTTTGGTTATATCTGGATTTGCTTACTTCTTTTTTAATTGTAGTTTTACTGTAAAACAAGAAGATAAAGCGACTTTAATGGTTTTATTAAATAATAATAAATTTAATTTAATTAAATTTTAGCAATAAATTAAATATTGTTTTCAGATCAAAATGAGTATTATTTTAAAGACCGGGTTTGTGAGTATCACTCAATACAAAATTTCAACCACAAACCGTTTGTAAAGGAAAATTGTTGGTATCTGCTGGACATGTCCGAGATGTAGCGGAATTAAGAACAAAACAAGGACAGAGTTCTATAATTCAAGCCCGCATTATCAGACAAACATCTGTTACTTTGATACATAGATATATAATATTAAAACTTTGATACCTTAAAAAACGCTTTTAGAATTTTAGAAAATTAAAGATTGCTTCGGCATTGACAGATGACAGAGCCTACATAATTTCTACTTTTTGTCACCATGAGCGCTGCGATCGATTATGATACCCCCACCTAGTACTTCGCACCCAGCGAATACCTACCTAACACCGGATCTGTATTCTGTCGGCGCACTATATTACCTATTATATAATATAACGGATATATAAATTATAAGCAATAAAAAATCTTAATTCATAATAACATTTATTAATATTATATAGGTACCTACTGGATTAACGAATTGATATTCTTTTTATGTTGGAGTTCTGACGAAACCGCTGAATTGTGCCAACTGCCAAGATTTCTTGTGAAGCCAACGACCCTATTTAAAAATCACCTTCACAGTAAAATTAAAATCACACCGCGTGCAGTGTCGTCAATAGGGTCGAAATTTGCTTGAATACAATCGTATGGTTGTCATCAACGCGTTTTACGAAATCAACGCTTCTCACTACTATTGTAGCTACATAATTAATTAGTCCCCGCAATATATCTACCCAACTCTTTCTGTACATAATTATTATATATTGATTCTATAAAAAAAGGTTTGAAAATCAAAATCACTAGTAGTACCAGCTATGGGCTGGGGCCTGGGGCGGGGGGCCTGGGTTTTATTGAGCAATGAAAAATAGTCCCTAATATCAGTTAAATATGTATTTTTTATAACTTTAAAAGTTTTCATGTGCTAGATTGGTGTAAAATGTTCATTATTGTTTAAAACATAAAATTTTAAATAAAATGACTGAAATTAACCACTTTATATTTCATTTAAATAATAATATGAGTTTGCAACCACGGAAATTTAAGGTTATGTGAAGTCTTGGTAATATTTTTGATTCAACAACATAAAAGCTATACAATTGGAACTATTTGATATAATAAACGTATTACAAAGCCTTATAATATCGATAATTATTATTATAATAAATTAGACTATGCTTTTTCACATTTAAATTCTAAGTGGGAACAGGACAAACTGAATGATAGAGCAGGATGGACAAGTCATTTCCCGCTTCATTCTACTCTTCAAGGCTATTTAAAGATAAAGAATGAAATATATAGTTATCTCTTTTTAGCACATTGAAACCATATAGCACCTTTTCGCTATGAAGTTATCGCGCTTACTTCATTATACACTCTTGGCGCCATTGTTGATCGCGCAAATATTTTCTTCTTGCTTCCTCCTTCATTTGGTCGCCGGTGTTTGTGCAGTGAACATTGTTCGAAGTGCGTTGCACGTGTCTTTAAGTTCTAGAAGAAACACATAAATAAAAAATCTAAAATGGCAGACGCAGCAGTTGAAAAGAAGTAAGTTCTTAACAGAATTATAATAATCGTGTTTTGAAGATTAATTTTGGCGGTTAAAACAGTATCAAAATGGCTTCCATAATAATATCATGTTTTATTTTATTTCTTGTGATTTCATATTATTTTTATAAAAAAATCTTTTATTTTAAGTAACGCGCCGATGATATATTTAATTTATTTTAAGTATTATTTGTATTAAAAGTGATGTGTATGACGCTTGCTTAATGACGCTGATACACGCGGGAAAATGTAGTTAAGTTTTACAGTGACGTGTTTACGGTGTAAAAGTAACTCCTTATGTGTTGTGCGCATCCATGTTATTATTTCTCGTGCTATTTAAAATACATGAGAGAAATATGAAAAGAATTACAAGGTAACGGGGAAATAAGCACGCCGGTTGACCGCGAGTTTTCAAGATGGCGTTGTGTGCGCGGCGTGCCGGCGCAGTAGCGTCATCGACGCGCGCTCGGTTCAAATTCGCCCGGCGCGACTTGGAGGTGTACCGTAGTTTTGCAACTTGTGGGTTACGTTATCGCTACGCGGCCCGTATGTTGTCATTACTTATTTTTAACGCTTTCGAGACCGCCTCTTGAAGCGACTCACTGGCGCGAGCTACGTAGGTATCCAACGATAATTTTCCATGCCACTTTCCCACATGCAGCCTTGCGCAACATAATATTATTATGTTTGTTGTTAATTCCGCCTCAACCCTACTTTTTTATACAATTACAACACGTAAGCAATTTTACTTTTATACCGCAGCAAGTACCTATACCATTACAATTGTCAGCATTTTGATGAATAAATGTAATGTAACATTATTATTTAAATGTACATTTACATTATAGACTACAGTTTTACACGTTAAGACTTGACAAGATAGTGAATAAACCATGAATTTGTCAATTACAGAGACGTCGCCGAGGAAGTGACCTCCACTGAAACTCCAAAGGAGTCGCCAGTTAAGAAGTCTCCGGCTAAGGCCAAAAAGGACGCCGAAGCTGCTGAGAGCAATGGCAAAAAGGAGGAGAACGGCAGCGGAGACGCGCCGGAGGAGACACCAGCAGAGAATGGTGATGCTGAGGAGAGCAATGATGCCGTCGAGAACGGAGATGCAACAGGTTTGTTTACTATTAGCTCCTGTTTCACTATCTACTGATGAGTGTAGTATCAGATAGCTTACTTGCAGGTCTCCGTCGCTCAATATGAAGTTAAAACAGCTATAAAACTCCGAATAAACTATCTGACACATTAGAAGTTTATGAAACATGCCCAAAAATTTTTATGAAAGGTTTTTCTGACATTTACAATAATTATATTGACTAATTGCAGTGTAGAGTGCATTATATTAAGTGTGATTCTAATGCTTTGTCATTGTTTACAGAAAAGAAGGAAGCCGGTGTAAAGAGGAAATCTGTTGTGGCCGAAGAGGATTCAGCAGAAAAGACCGCAGAGAAGAAGGCGAAAGTAGCAGATGAGGCCCCGGCGGAGGAGGCCGCTGCCTAAAATCGTTCCTGCCCTAACACTTTGGTTTACTGCAATGCATCTCTGTTCAGAAGAGTCCAACTCTCACCCCCATAGTGTTACCAAAGCATCAAGTTCAGCGTCAAATGTAAGGTTTCATCTACTTTCGTGTTAACATGATGTTTATGCAACACTACCATAGACTGACATATCTGTAAATTTACAAATACTATGCCAAACTATAGTTTATATTGTTACATACGTAGATGTATTCAACGGAGAGTTGAGCTCTTGTGACCGTGGTAAATTTAGGTTTATAATACATTTTGTATTAAACATACCTGTCAATGTACCTGTAAAGTGTAAATTTAATGAAACTGTAAATGCTTTGTGCATCGCAGTGAACTGATTGTGAGTTGGTTTTAATGTTGTATGCTGTTTTTGCATATCGGTGTCTAATTCAACAGACTTAAGATGAATTTTTGATATACGCATATTGGTATTGGAAGATTCCGCCAGTTGAGTACTGCCAAAATTGATTCACCTAGAGTGAAAAACACTATCCGTTCTGTGAACGACACTTTAACAGCTTCCGATATACAAGGATATAGATAAAGTAAGATTAATTAAAGAGTTTAGATAAATAATTCAGTTGTAAATTTAAGTTAGCAGTTATGTCGCACATATATGATTTATAGGCATTATTACTTAACCATTTATGAACATTCCTGACAAGGTTACGATTGCATTGTGGTGAACTTCATCGAAGCGTGGGTCTCTCAATCCATGCACTGGGATTCTAGCGAACATGTCGCCAGTAATGCAACGGTAATTTTAAGATTGTGAAAATTAAAAAGTTCAAAGTTGACATAAGGTGATAGAATCATATTGACATACTTCTTACGTGCTATATTCTATGGGTTTATTTTTCATAATATTTTTTCTAATTTATTTGCTTTTGTATGTGATAGATAATAACCTCGAATGTAGGTATATCCTATGAATCTGAATCTTTATAAGTATTTCCAGACATGTTCAAAATAGGTGAAATATAACTATTAAGGTTTGACTTATTTTTCTAAATATTTGTCTTTTTCTAAACAATCTTTCATATTTTTGAATACACTAAGTATTAGATTTTAGTAGTATGTACAGTTTTTAACACTACTTCTTGTGAAGTTTAGTGTAAAGGTTCTGGCAATAAAATAGTCCAATATGATTTTTTATTTTATTTATTCTCCCTTTTGAGTGCAGGCAACACTTCCTGAAATTGGTTCGTCGGATGCCGTTTACACACATTCTATTGTGCCAAGGCCACTAAAAGTTGCTTTCCCTATTTGTGATCAACTGAGGTGGCTCATTTGCACTGAGCCCTCTTATCTCGAAAATTATGTTTGCAAGTTCATCAATGAGTTCGAATCCCGCTTTGGAACAAATTGTATTCCATTACATAAGGGACCGTCCATTAATCACGTGATGGTTAAATTAACAACTTTTTAGACCCCCCTTCCCACTGGTGATACGTGTGAGGTTTTATACTACCCCCTCCCACACCTAAGATCACGTGTAATTTTTTTACATAGTAAGCAGATCATGTTTGAAGAAAAACTTTAACTTAAAAAACAATTTAATCGAATAATATAACCAATTTAAAATTATACGAGTCATTTGTCTTGTATTTAACAACACTACGAATCTACAACCGATAATAATTTATACTCTGAATTTCGGTATGCATAGACTAGATTCGAAAATTAAATACACGTGTGATATCTCCTTAAAGGTCCTCCTCCCCTTGGTGATACTTGGTGATTTTTTTTCGGCCAAAGTATAAAATTCACAAAAAAGTATGAAATAAAACTCATTATCTGAATAATTCCCCTTTTAAATTCGGCTAAAATTTTAACTAAGTATTTCTTTACTCAATCTTCTTAATTTTGAAAACCGTACCAGCCCTAACAATATCCTACAATATTTTATAGAACTCACGTCCATATTTGCTGGTACCGACTTCAAAATTAAGAAGATTGAGTAGAGAAATTGTTAAAATTTTAGCCGAATTTAAAAGGGGATTTTTCGAACCAGGGCCTAAACTTGATATGCCACTTGACGTCGCGTTCGACTTTTGACTGTTTGAATTTGTTCGGCTTGGCTCGTACAGATGTGACGGGGAATCCCCTGGCAGAAAGATCACACGTACCTACACTACGCACGCCTTTAAAAACATATTAACTTGACCTAAGATGCGTTCATAAATCTATTAGTACCTATCCTATCCTATCAAAAACATAAATGTGAAACGAGAGCCAAATTCAATATTATGATATACTAGATGACGCCCGCAACTCCGTTGCGCCAAAATTCGTTTATCGCGGCGGAACGTACATTTTTCCGGGATAAAAAGTATCCTATGTCCTTTCTCGGGTCTCAAAGTATCCCTATACCAAATTTCATCAAAATCGGTTCAACGGTTTGGGCGTGAAGAGGTAACAGACAGACAGACAGACAGACACACTTTCGCATTTATAATATTAGTATGGAAGTATATGCCTTGCTTGTTGACTTCAACGACAAAAAAGTGAGCCTTAAATGGGTGCCAAGGTCAATAATGGTCAGTCGTGAAATTTATTTATAACAACATAAAATATCATTTCTAATTATAACTGAGGATAATAATATAATGAAGCCTAAAGGTGGGTTTAGACCAAGAGAGCGAATGCTCATTCTAGTAAAGCTCTTTTGATGTAAACAAACAACGGGCATTCTTTCGTTGTTCTAGTGTATTCGCCACGTGTTCGCTGGTAATTTGGTAGAATGCTCTAAGAACACTCGCTCGTTTGGTATAACCGACACAAGAGCGCACAAATAGTTGCTTAGAGAGTTCTTTCGTATTCGGACGTGTGTGTGCGGCTGCGGTACATACAGGGCCGGATCTACCTAAGGGCTACTTGGGCTGCAGCCCAGGGCCCCGAGATTACAAGGGGCCCCCAAACCCGGCTAAAAACAATAGGCGATAATTTGAATTTAAAAAATGGTTGTCTGTAAAGTCGGTTTGCGGGCGATATTTTTACGTGATATTGTCATAAGAGAATATTGTAAAAAAATTGCATACTTCTATGAATTGAGTTAAGGCGGAAAATACGTGTGAAAGGATGTTTTCATGCTGATTTTCATAATTTTTTTTAAGGTATTAAAAATGAATATTATTTATTGAAACTATTAGGTTATTTTATACATATCGCACCTTCAGAATTGAAGCGGCTTTATGTAAAATTCTTGATTTTTGTTAAACGCTTAAAATGTAATTGAAAAATAGGCCATTTTTTGGTTTTTTGACTATAATAGTAAGTGTAAGCCTTTTAAAAACATGAGTTTAATTAATTAGAACCTTTGTTAATTAATCATTAAAAAAAGGTGCCACTTTTTTCCAAAAATTTTAAAATTTAATTGGATTTTCATAATTTTTTTTAAGGTATTAAAAATGAATATTATTTATTGAAACTATTAGGTTATTTTATACATATCGCACCTTCAGAATTGAAGCGGCTTTATGTAAAATTCTTGATTTTTGTTAAACGCTTAAAATGTAATTGAAGAATAGGCAATTTTTTGGTTTTTTGACTATAATAGTAAGTGTAAGCCTTTTAAAAATATGAGTTTAATTAATTAGAACCTTTGTTAATTAATCATTAAAAAAAGGTGCCACTTTTTTCCAAAAATTTTAAAATTTAATTGGCTATTTCATCAACATCAGCCTACGGACAATATGGATAGCCCACTGCTTAACGTAGGCCTCCACTAATGAGCGCCAACCATTCCGATCTCACCCTCATCCATCTGCTGCCAGCCAACTTTAAATCGTCGGTCCATTGTGCCGCAGGTCGTCCTACACTACGTTTGCCTAATCGTGGTCTCCACTCTAATGCTTGTCTGCGCCATCAACCGTCTGTCCGTCTGCAAACATGGCCGTCTCACTTCCAGTTCAGCGTGCTAATTCTATGAGCAATGTCAGTGCTATAATTCGTAGTAGTTGTCCCGGAGATTCCCGAATGCAACCCAGTCCAAGCTTATTCTTCTATTTTCCTCGTTCTCAAAGATATGCCGCCCTAGTTGAATGAAAGTTTGCCCAAGATATATGTATTCTTGCTTCTTAACTTCAAGACTACCATTTACGACGACAGGTCCCTGGAGAATATGTTCAATATGCATAATTTTGGTTTTGTAAAGGTTCATCCCGAGACGCACCCATCTTGAACAATTGCTTAGGCTGTTCAGCATCTCTTTCAGGTCCTGCAGATATTGACATAATGATTATTTCATCCGCAAACTGTAAGTGTGAGATGTATTGGCCGTTTATGTTCAGTCTCAGGCCGTTCCAATCAAGCGACTTGAAAACGTCCTACGACGCGTTAGTAAACAGTTTCGGAGAGATAACATCCACCTGTCTCACTCCTTGATCCGTTTTATGATCTGTTCTTTTACTTGGTCGCTAATCGTTACGGCCTTGAACAGACATCTTAACAACTCGAAAGGCATTTCTGCATGAATTCCAGCAAAGACCAGAACCTCAATTCTCGTATTTAAAGTAGAATTTAATTTTACTTTATGACGTTTCGACCAATCAGAGCGCGTTTCACGTTGGTTTAACGTTTACTAAAACACCGTTTGAGATTAGCGTATTGAGACTTGATTGTAATTATATTAATGCAGGTTTTATTTAGCAGAATTGCCCCTCAGGTCTTGACGGTATCGATGGCTTTCTCATAGTCCACATACGCTAAGCAGAGAGGCTGATTATATTTCTCGATGTATGTATGTGGTTTCCGGTTTGCTCCACTGGCTGAAAGTCGTTGAACTTCTGGGAAGGATGATTCGAGATAACCTTCGATAATAGCTAATAGGGTAGTGCCAGTGTGAATGACGGAATTAAGGAGCTTAGTCAAGACAGGTGTTCCTCCTGCCTTGAGCAGCTCTGTGGTTATTTCGCCATTTCTTGGTGCTTTATTATTATGAAGCTGCCTGAGAGCTATTCTAATCTCACCCATGTCAATATCAGGAATCTAATCTGTAAGGTGGCGCATAAGTCTGGCTCATGAATCATCTGCAAGACGGGTTTGGGGTGGGCTCGTGTTTACGTGTACTGTTCCCATTTCGACTTCATCGAGAATCTCCGATTTCCTGGTGACAATAGTGTCTTGGAAGTTGCGGCTGCGTTTTGTCAAAAATGACAACATGAGTCATTGAGTTTAGCAAATACCTTCGAGCCCTTGTTTCGCACGCAAGCATAGTTTGCTTGATGGCCCTAAATACCCAATATTTTTATATTTATAGAAAAACCCAAGCCTTAAATATCTTTTATACGTTTTTGCTGAAATCATCTTTTCTCTTATTGTATTTTTATTCCGATTATATTTTAATAGTAATATAACATAATTATCACACACATAACCTGTCAATTCTTTTACTAATTCATAATAAATAAATAAAATTATTTTAGTGCTTTTTATATTCTTATATATATCACTATTTCGGTTTCTCTCTCACCCAAAGGTTACCTGGAAGAGATTGCTACCACAGCAATAAGGTCGCCTTTTGTACAACTATTACTTGCGTAGATTTAAGTTATATTTATGCTTTTTTGTGCGATAAAAAATATGTAATAATATCATTATAGAAAAAGTTTTTGACATGGCTATTAGTTGAGTACCTATTTAGATAGGCCCCTAATTAGTTACAGCCCAGGGCCCCACAAATTCACGATCCGCCCCTGGGTACATAGTGTGAACAGTACTACTTATCGTTGGCAAATGAACAATGAGCATTCGCTCATTTGGTCT
The DNA here is from genome assembly GCA_905404095.1 of Glaucopsyche alexis. Lineage (NCBI taxonomy): Eukaryota > Metazoa > Arthropoda > Insecta > Lepidoptera > Lycaenidae > Glaucopsyche > Glaucopsyche alexis. The sequence continues at coordinate 17,618,157 of FR990059.1, forward strand.
AAATGATTCTCATATAAAGAGCAAAAATTCTTGTTCTTATTGTTCTTGTTCGGAATGATTAGTGTAAATGATGTAAACTATGTCTTAACGAATTATCGTTTACATTAAGGTGGGTTTAGACCAAGCGAGCGAATGCTCATTCTAGTAAAGCTCTTTTGATGTAAACAAACAACGAGCATTCTTTCGTTGTTCTGGTGTATTCACCACGTGTTCGCCGGTAATTTGGTAGAATGCTCTAAGAACACTCGCTCGTTTGGTATAACCGACGCAAGAGCGCACAAACAGTTGCTTAGAGCGTTCTTTCGTGTTCGGATGTTCTCGCTACTTGAGGCGGTCTCTTCAAAGGGATTCTAGTGTTCTTGAATTCTTGTACATTTTGGCGGCTAGTTTTAAGTTTATTCGTAAATATGGATTGGAGCAACGAAAAATGTATGATAGAAATGTACCATAATATAAGGTGTTTATGGGATCCAACTTATGTTTTATGAACATTATAAAAATAAACTGTACACGGAAGATGCCTGGAGGCAAATTGCAACAGCAATCGTCACCCACCAACGTCTCTTCCTTCTTTTCTTTTTCATTAATTACGTATTATCAATAAGTGAAGCACTTGAAATCACAATATAGTCGCTATCACACTCAGACATAGTGTAGTGTGAACAGTACTACTTATCGTTGGCAAATGAGCAATGAGCATTCGTTCATTTGGTCTACATGATTCTCATATAAAGAGCAAAAATTCTTGTTATTATTGTTCTTGTTCGGAATGTTTAGTGTAAATGATGTAAACTATGTCTTAACGAATTATCGTTTACATTAAACGAATACAAAAGAATGTTCTTGTGTAGTTCTTGCTCTATGTTCTTTTGGTCTAAACCCACCTTTAAAGGAATACAAAAGAATGTTCTTGTGTAGTTCTTGCTCTATGTTCTTTTGGTCTAAACCCACCTTTATTGTTCTTGTTCGGAATGATTAGTGTAAATGGTGTAAACTATGTCTTAACGAATTATCGTTTACATTAAAGGAATACAAAAGAATGTTCTTGCGTAGTTCTTGCTCTATGTTCTTTTGGTCTAAACCCACCTTAAGGTCTGACTTGGCTAGTTTTCATATATGAATTACAATATTATAACCGCAATTTCTAAGCCTGTTACTTGTCGGTTCTTATTTTATTATTCCGAAAATTGGCTTGCTGGTAGAAAATACCCATCGACCATAATAATTCGTATATAAAAACTAGCCTAGTCAGACCTTAGGCTACAATATATTATCCTCAATTATAAGTAGAAATGATATTTTATGTTGTTATAAATAAATTTCAGGACTGACCATTGACGTTGGCACCCATTTAGATCTCACTTCTTTTGTCGTTGAAGTCAACAACCAAGGCATATACTTATATCATAATATTGAACTTGGCTCTTGTTTCACATTTATGTTTTTGATAGGATATCATTAGGGGCCATCCATAAATAACGTCACACGTTAAGGGGGAGGGACGGGGTCGACGAAGTGTGACATTGTGTGACAAGGGGGTGGGAGGGGTCCTAAATATTGTGACGTCACATTTCAAAATCTATTATATTATCTAAGTGTTAAAATACGAACTATAAACTACTACTTTACGAAAACCTCAAAAACATTTATATGCCAGTTATAAATAATTTAAAGGAGTGGGTTCAATATCCATGGATTGAAGATTATTAAGTTTGTATCTTTAATTTAAAGATATTTCTATTAATATTATTTTTTGTTTTGTTAACTTCTTTAATTAATATAGTCAATCGTTTTTTGTTTCGTTAATTTATTTAATTTATATAATTAATCGTTTTTTGTTTTGTTAATTGTTTCATTTGATGTTAATTTTATTAAAAATAATTTAATAGGAAATAAAACTGATTTCGGAACCGATACTTTTATTCAATAATTTCGATAAATATAAATTTGCAAAATATGTGACGTCACACTAGGGGGGGGTCTGACAAATGTGACCAACTGTGACAAGGACAAGGTAGGGTTAAAAAATCGTGAAATTCATGTGACGTTATTTATGGATGTCCCCTTACTTTTTGTACATAAATTATTAGTAGGTACTTATTTATAACAAAATAATTACCTATGTTAAGTCTAATAGAATCAATTAAGTGAAATATTTTTAAACAAAAAATTAAACCGACTTCCAAAGTAAAAAAAACAAAAAAGTATGAAATGAAATTTATTTTCTAAATAATTCCCCTTTTAAATTCGCCTAAAATTTTAACTTTGTGGAACTTGGTTAAAGTTTTGATCTATAGGTCAGTCAGTGATAAAAATGACGATTTTTGGACGTTAATATCTAAATAACCGTTTGAGATGTGCTTATGAAATTTGGAGTACATAATATTATGTATCTCGCAAGTTTCAATATATGAGCCAAAAGCGATGTTCAAGAAATGTATGAGGCCTGGGCCAGCCCTACGTACAGTATATGTAAATATAGCTACATAATATAGTAACCGTTTCCTATTCTTTATTTTGTTTAATTTCACTTCGTTTCCATGTACATTTAAATTAACTTCGCCAAGGAGAGCAACACAAAGTAAAATAAAACATGGCGGATCAGATCAAAATTAACTAATTAATGTCATTTTGTCAATGACATGACTTTTGACAAAGAAAGACGTATGGAATTCAAGACGTCGTCTCTTCGTAAAACTGTCTACTACGTCAAAAGTCAAGTCAAAACAACTGTCATGGCCGCCCTAAAAATAGTGTTCTCGCAATAAAAAACTCTTCAAATAATCATTTTTGTACGCATGTACCCTTCTTCAAATTAATTTTTTTGTATTTTTATGATATTCCCATATTTTTTTCCTATTTACCTATGTAGTGTAAGTACATAGAACTGGCCCAAAATCAAACATGTCTTTTGACATGTTTGTACTTTGTGTGAAATACTTTTTGAGTTATGAGGGGGTCAAAAGTGGCTCCAAATGGTTCGTGTAATATTACACACGGTGCTGCTCGCCAGTTCTGTTACTTGAACTTGGCTTGACACGCTACCGCATGTCTAAATCTGTTTAAAAACTAACTGGGCATTGGAAATAGAAAAGTTTGTTTTTCAAACATAATATTATGACTCGATTACTTGATAAAAACCTATAAGATTGTGGGAAAAAAGGCTTCATATATAATATACTAGCTTTTGCCCGCGGCTCCGCCCGCGAGTTATGGGGTTTTTTGGCCACTTACGACTGTACTCTAAGTTAAATCTGTATCTTCCTTATCTTACGTTCTCTCTTTAATTACTAATTGTTTGTCCGAAGCACCATCATACCATATTTCATTTCAATGATTTAAACACTTAAGCCATGAAAGACATTAAAAAAATATACACAATAGTACATTATCCCTCGGGAACAATATTATATATCTTTTTGGGATAAAATGTAAAAATACACAAAAAAGTATGAAATAAAACTTAATCTCTAAATAATTCCCCTTTCAAATTCGGCTAAAATTTTTACTATTTCTCTACTCAATCTTATTAATTTTGAAATCGATACCAGCCCAAACAATATTCTACAATATTTTATAGAACTTACGTTCATATTTGCTGGTACCGACTTCAAAATTAATAAGATTGAGTAGAGAAATAGTAAAAATTTTAGCCGAATTTGAAAGGGGAATTATTTAGATATTAAGTTTTATTTCATACTTTTTTGTGTATTTTTACTTTGGAAGTCGGTTTAATTTTTTGTTTAAAAATAATAATTTCACCCTTTTTAGAGATATATTTTCTTAAGTTATTATTAATACCTACGTCTTAAGAACGTCTAAACTAAGCGATCGAATGTATAATTGAATACGCGCCAAGCTTCCATAAAATATTGCTATTAAGATGATGATGATGATTACTGTAAGTTATAAAGTGGCATATGCTTGCAGTTCATTAAACAATACCGAAATTTCCAAACGCATATCTTTAAAGACTGAGGAGTTCTGTACAGTGCTTTTGGATCCAGGGTATACCTTGGTACAATATCTTATTTTTTGGTAGCATATGCTTGTGTTACTTCAGTAAAAGTCAAAATCACTATATGTGTGGATATAAATTTCGAGGAGTTCCCTCGATTCCTCATGGATCGCATCATCAGGTTCCCACTTTAGTGACTAAAGGACCAATTTCGAACTAAACCCTTTACAACAACAAAAGAATTTTGCAAATAGGTCCATAAACGGCAGAGTAATGTTCAAAGATATCCGTGTTAGTGTAAAATACTATGAGAAATACCTTTTATATCATCATAATCTGATGATGTATGGTGTGATAGTGGTGATGATGATGATGATTACTCTAACTGACAGGGTGGCATATGCTTGCAGTTCTTTAAACAACGCCGAAATTCCCAAACATGTATCTATAAGGAGCCAGGAGTTCTGTTCTGTACTTTTGGATCCAGGGTATCCTTGGAGCAAAATCTTACTTTTTGGTAGCATATACTTGAACTACTTCAGAAAAAGTCAAAATCACCATATGTGTCCATATAAATTTCGAGGAGTTCCCTCGATTACTCATGGATCCCATCATCAGGTCACCACTTTGATATGAAAAGGACCAATTTGGGATTACACCCTATACATCACAGAAAAAACTATGAAAATCGGTCCACAGGCGGCGGAGTAATCGTTGAACATACAAAAAAAAATAACCGCCTCCTTTTTTGGGAAGTCGGTTAAAAAGTACACTGCGCGTTTGTCCAAAGCATAAACCACTGCCATACCAAATTTCATTCAAATCAATTCAACCGTTTAGCAGTAAAAGACAATCAAAGTACACATAATAATAATACATTATCCCACGGGAACACCGCAAATTTTTGGGACAAAAAGTATCCTATGTCCTTTCCCAGGACTCAAAGTATCTCTGTACCAAATTTCATCAAAATCGGTTCAGCGGTTAAAGCGTGAAGAGGTAACAGACAGACAGACAGACAGACAGACAGACAGACAGACAGACACACTTTCGCATTTATAATATTAAAGTATGGATTTTATTCATTGTCTTTACTTTTTAGTTTTACAAATTTAAATAAATTGATAATAATAGGTTAACTCAGGTATTATGTTATGATTAAGTTTTATTTTAAGTTCTTGCTAGTTGCTGTACAATGTACATACTTGAATTTCCACTTTGTTTATTTAATTCGTTACCTATTTATTAGTGAAAACTTGTTACTGGCAATTTGTTTTCTAGTAATAAAAGTTATTGTTATTATATTTTGTTAGCTGTAGTTAAGTTTTCCAAATAAAATAAAAAAATATTTTTTGATATTCGTTCGATATTTCGAATTCTTGTCTCAAGGATTTGACCGATTTGGCGCCCCCATGAAACTGGCGCCTGGGGCAAGTGATCTGACCCGGATCCCATAGATCCCGGGCTGCCTAAGTAGGGTTGCCAGATTTTTTTTCAGCCTTTATGGGACAACTGTAAATATACGCCAAAAATACGGGATTTCGGTTTTTTCCCGGGACAAAAAAAAATGTGCCAATTTTTATTTTTTGACATTTTTCTGAGTGTCGAGCGAGCATTTAGCATAACATTTTTATTAGTTTTAGCGCGCCCGAGCTCATATTGCATTAGTTTTTACGAGTACTTAGTACTTTAAACCCTAGATCGCTCGATTTACGGGACAGTGCTTGACCCGGCGGCGGGACATCTTTAATAATACTTAAAATACGGGACGTCCCGGGAAATACTGGACCCTATGCCTAAGTTACCTAAGTAGGTAGTACCTAATAACCTATCAATAAGCGGCGCGGTAATGACTGGTGAATGGTGATCGATTATCGTTAGGCTATTTTCCGTCCGCGTAAATACAGTATCCCACGGGAACACTATACTTTTTCGGAATAAAAAGAAGTCTATTTTAATGCAGATCCTAACTACTACCATACTGAAATTTTATACAAACCCGTTCAGTAGTTTTTGCGTGAAAGAGTAACAAACACCCATCCATCCATCCTCACAAACTTTCACATTTATAATAATAGTAGTAGGATATTATACATCATACATGATACATAATCACCTAAAATATTGACGACAGTATTATCATTTCAATATTTTATTTATACCATGATCGATGGTTTTACGAATTCATAAAAACAAGTAACAACAGAATGCTAACACGAACGACTATTTACATGATAGGTGAGTTATTGCTTGTTATTTATTGGATAAGTAGAATGGTACATCAATTATCTACCCAAGGTCGTTGTAGCCATAGCAACGGGGTGGACAACATACTATATGGGCACACTAATCCATTTGGCGGCATTTGTAAACTCATAGCGTAGTACGCTTCTTCAAGATGTGGCTATTAGTTTTAGTAACATTCTCCCATATAAACAGTGCATATTTTCAAACGACACAGAATATCAACGTTTGTATGTCTACTTTTATTTGATGTATTTTAACAATATTTAGATTTTTGTAGAATAAGATCGGCAAACATGCTGTCGCATGGCTCATGGTAAGCGATCACCACCGCTAATGGACTCCAGCAACACTAGCAGAAAAGTTTAATTACTTATACAATGTGTTGTATGTAATATTTTCATGAGATTTATCTAATTCAACAATATGATAAGGTAGGTATTTTTTTATAAGGCTAAAACGAAGTATTTATTTTAGTGCTTGTCAATGAAGAAAACAATGCACTCGCCGAAAAATCCTTTGAAATAGCCAAAGAGTATGTACGGCGAAATCCCAATTTGGGTCTTGCAATAGATCCCGTTATTGTAGTTGGTAATCGTTCCGACGCAAAGGCGTTTTTGGAAAACGGTAAGATGTCTTTTGATATGAGTTATTTATTTGTTATTTATTAAATACATAACCATTTATACTTAGTTTGTAGAAAATACAATGACATGATTTCTTCTAAGAAAACACCGCACGTCGTTTTGGATTTTACTATGACAGGAGTTGGTTCGGAAACTATAAAGTCGTTTACTGCAGCCTTGGCTCTACCGACTATTTCTGGATCGTTCGGCCAAACAGGTGACTTGCGGCAGTGGCGAACCTTGGATAGAAACCAAACTAAATTCCTTTTACAAGTAATGCCACCGGCCGACGTCCTTCCTGAATCGATAAGAGCTATCGTCACTAAGCAAGACATTACTAACGCTGCTATTATTTTCGACGAGTTCTTCGGTAAGTATTATACTACAATAGCATCTTGGATGGATGGATGGTTGATGATATTAAATTCGAACATTACTTAAACTAATAATTATTGTTTTACAGTAATGGATCACAAGTATAAATCACTGCTTCAAAACATTCCGACACGTCACGTTATAACGCCAGTGAAAAGTTTCAGCAAGGATGAAATTAAAACACAACTGAGAAGTCTTAGAGAGTTGGACATTGTAAATTTTTTCGTTGTCGGCAGTTTGAGAACGATAAAGAATGTTCTCGACGCAGCAAACGAGAACCAATATTTTGGAAGGAAAACGGCGTGGTTCGCTTTGACCTTGGACAAAGGGGATATAAGCTGTGGATGTAAAGATGCCACCATTATCTATATGAAACCGACTCCTGATGCTAAAAGTAGGGACCGGCTTGGCAAGATTAAAACTACCTACAGCATGAATGGCGAACCAGAGATAACATCTGCATTTTACTTCGATTTGTCGCTAAGAACTTTCTTGTCTATAAAGTAAGTTCTTTTATGTACCTACTACAGTATACCAAATAGTAAGTTTCTCAGAATAACCTCCGACAAACCAACGAAAGTGGGTACCTACTTACTAAGTCACTAATCTGCACTGACTTTGACCTATGAATGTCAAAAGTTTTCCGTGCAGACTCCAAACATCAAAGACGAGTTAATTTCCGTCAAGTTGTAAATCAGCAATATTGGGTGTTGCTATAATTAGCGTTTACAATTCCAGATCCCTGCTGGATTCTGGAAAATGGCCAAACGATATGAAATATATTACATGCGACGACTACGATGGCAAGAATACACCGAATAGGTCTTTGGACCTGAAAACAGCTTTTCAAGAGGTAAAATCGTGTATTTCATCATGACGTATCGTATCGGCTGACGATTATTTTGGCTTTATTGCATTATTTTGGTTTTATTGCATTGCTTTATTTTGGTTATTCGCATTGGAGGAAAATATTGGAACAATTATACTATAATTATTTTCTTCAATTAACTATCCAAGCGTTTATCCAAGAGATAAACTAGTTATTATTATATACATTAATTATTTATTTAAAAAAATAGGTGAAGGAAACGGCGACCTACGCACCATTTTACATACCAGAGGACGATCCAATGAACGGTCGGAGTTTTATGGAATTTAGCACTGATTTGGCGGCTGTGACAATCAAAGATGGCGCTTCGGTGGGCAGCCGGTCCTTGGGGTCTTGGAAGGCGGGCCTCTCGAGCCCTCTGTCGCTAACCGACCCTGACAACATGACGGAGTACTCGGCACAATTGGTGTACAGAATTGTGACGGTCGAGGTAGGTGAATGACCCTTTTTGTAGCAATCGGGAGTAGTAGATGTAAGAAATGTAGATGCGGCAATAATAATGTAAATAGGGATGGTCCTACTGCCCAGTATCAACTAGATTTTTTTTTACAAATGAATTTAAACATAATTGAACAGGATATACCTAGATGTATATAAATCTAGACGTGATTAAAAATTGCCAGTCGCCAATCATTATATTTATGAAAAATGAATGGCGGCAGCGTTTTTTTGTCACAGGCCCGACGATATATCGCTCTCCTTTTTTAATTTCAATGTTCAATGCAGTCAAATGCAAAAAATTGCCAATCGCCATACATTATATACCTATATGAAAAATAAATGGCGACAGCGTTTTTTTGTCACGTCCGACGATATATCGCTCTCCTTTTTAAATTTCAATGTTCAATGCTTAAAACATGTTAATTTCCTCATTATTGTTATTTCGTGCTTCTTAGCGCTCATTAATAATTTTATCCCGTTTTCTCAGACAGCCTCATATAAGACTAGGTACTTAATCAGTAAATAATTTAGATTAAAAGTAATATGGTAAATGCTTTTTTGACGGTGGATTGTGACTTGTGAGTTGTGACACGTCTATTATTCAATAAGATCTATGGCGTAGAGTCAGTCACTTGCGTACAAACCACGAAAACAACAGTTTTAGTTTCTGACTTTGAACTCTTCTGAACTCTGGTACTACAATACTTACTTACCTGTACTTACAATTTTGTCGTTAAGAATTTTGATAAAGTTTAACAATATTTTTTCGTCTAATTACGCTATGTTTTACTTTAATGTGGGAATAAATCTGCATAGGAACGTTCTTTACAATAATATGATCGTTTCTTATTAGGGGTTATTGTAGTAGCATCATTCTGAAGCATGTTCCCTATACACTATATGACAGCGTATTTATTCTATGCTGACACGTAAGAAAAAGGCTCCATCCGTGCTTAGCAGAACGAATATATTATAATATGTCACCGTAAAATTTAAAACACCGTTAGATTGTAAAATAACTAACAATATTGTTAAAATATGTCGAAAGATTCATAACTATATATTTATAACTCGCTTTTGCCCGCGACTTCCCCCGCGTGGAACAGTTACTTTGGAATATCGCTAAATTTACCCGCGACTTCATTTACGTAGAAGGAGAAGGAGGAGAAATATTCGCGTCCGAAGTCTATCAACATTTTACAATTTCACTAGTTACATTACAATCAAACGGTTTTTGCAATTTTACGGTGACATATATACTTGATAGCAAAATCCCTGAATTTCGTAAACAGAAGTACCTACCTGTTCCAAACACAGGCGAAGCTTAGAGAGCTGTAAAATTTAACATTGACACAAATACAACAAGAAGCCGATCTACAAGTTTAAAATTAAATAGCCTTTTAGTTATGCATAATACATTTGCATATTAGGTATGTTCATGTTCAGTTTATGTATCAACTAGGGTTGCCAGATTTTTTTCAGCCTATAAGGGACAACTGTAAATATACGCCAATAAATACGGGATTTCAGTTTTTTCCCGGGACAATAAAAACAATACAAATCACAAATTTTATTTTTTGACATTTTTCTGAGTGTAGAGCGAGTTTTAGCATAACAGTTTGATTAGTTATAGCGCGCCCGAAATCATTATATTAGTTTTCACGAGTACTCAGTACTTTAAATCTTAGATCGCTCGATTTACGGGACAGCGCTTGTCCACACGACGAGACGTCTTTAATAATACCTAAAATACGGGACGTTCCGGAAATACGGGACGTCTGGCAACCCTAGTATCAACCATTGTGCACTGTGCAAAATATGAGAAAATATTTAGAAATGAAATACTCTCAAACGAATTAAAAGATTGCATTATGTAGGTAAGTATTATAAATATATTTTTTTTAGTTACTTACAATCTTACATCAGTAGGTAATTATTATCTTAACTTTACTTACTAACCGACTTCCAAAAATGGAGACGGTTATACGTTCGGCAGCTTAGGCTGTATATTTTTAACTTCCCGCTAAGAAAATGACGAAGATGAAGAAAAGGCTCAAAAATGACTTAAAATGACGCATTAGATAAAATTGAAGCGCTTAGCGGGAAGTTACACGGAAAAAAAATAGGAAAACAGTTGACATGTTTTCATTTTTTTTTTCTATGTAAGGTATGTAGGTAATTATTTTTGTACATAATAATATTAAAATTTATAGTTTATTCGCGTTTGAAGTCAGTGAATCATGCTATATCTCATTGTATGTCAAAGTGGCTCACTTAAATTTTCAGATTTTTACACTGTTCAGATTTTAGTTACACACTGCATAATAATAGAATAATATGTGCATTTGTTTTAAATCAACAAAATTCTTATATTTTCCGAAAGGCAACTTTCCGAAAAATGCAAAAAGTACAGTAATTAGTGCTAAATTAAAAAGTTACAGGATTAAAAAAATGAGGTTTTTTTTGCTTTGATCGCAAAACGATAAAATTTACTGTTCAAATCCTTATGTTATTTGTGACATTTTTGCAACTACAATGCTTATATTATGTATACCTACGCAGTATTTATGTTGATAAAATCAATTTTGTATTTATCTTCATACATTTTCGTTGTGACAACAGCTGTCACTCCTGCTACATTTTTTGTATAGAGCGTTTCTGATGCTCTCCATTCTCCAACGATCTCACTTTTGTGATGAGTGATGAGTTGATGACTGTATTTCGTCAACGGTTGATCGTAGATATGCCATTGCAAAGACAATATTTCCTGGCTTATAATGTACTTTTCGAAAAGCCAATAAAAAATTATACATCTTCTCTATTAGAACTCTTCCAATTAAACGTGTGTGTAAAATCTTCTTGTGTAGTGAATAAAGTTTAATTTTCCATCGCTATCCTAAAAGTTGAGTGCCGCGTTGCGTCGCGTCTCGGTGTGCCGTTGCCGCTTAGTTCTTAGGCCGGGACTATACGGCACCGGAATCCGGAAGGCCGTGAAAAATTCTAAGCAATGAAATAGATCTCTGCACTAATATAATAGAGTTGAAAATCGAACATCCGAGTGTCGAGTCAAATGTCAATGTCATATTATATGACAGCTCGACACTCGAAACTTCCATTTTCAACTGTATTGTATTTAGCAGAGTTCTATTTTCAGTGCTCATAATTCTCTACGGCCTACCGGATTCCGTTGCATATAGTCCCAGCCTTACCGATATACACGTGGTGTGAAATGTCCTTAGACATTCGTGTCGCGCTTTCGGCTTTGATGACGTCACAGAACACCTGCCCCATCTGTTCCATGCCCTAATTTGACGCTAAGGTCATTCACATTAGGTCCCAGACATCAGGTGCAAATCAGAGTGCAATTTAACTTTACTTTATAAAAGAAAAATGGAAAATATTTAAAAAAATGTAGAGGTGAAAGGCATAATAGGGTTAAATTCGCCTTAATATAGTTTCACTCTGTCATAGCGTTTTAAATACTGCAGAAAACCGTTAATTCCGTGGTTATATGCCGAAATGAGTACACGTAACGGTATAGGTACTTGATAACCTGACAGGTTTGCCTGCACAAGTACACCTGCGCAGGTGTATGTTGCAAAACTGTGCAGGTAAGCCTGGCAACTGACATTCTTAATTTGACATTCTTTAAGAACGTCAAATTCAGGTCGAAGGTAAAGTTTCCAAGAACACGCATAGCCCACGTCTTTGAGTAAGAAGTCTTTGGCCCACGTACCTACTTAATCTTTCAGATTATTAATAATATGTAATGTCAAATTAAGAACGTTTGTGGTCAGGCTCAACATGTGTATGGTGTCTGAATATTGTCTATGGATTAAGATTCTTAAATCCAGGAAAGAATTCAGCACGTCTGTGGCCAGCTTATACAAACTATGTACCTAGTTGCCTTATCGGCATGAGCTTACCTGACACTTGACAGGAGTATCTATGCAGGCAAACTGTGACCCCGGTCTCCGGCGCCGCCGAAAAATTCATTGCCTTTTTAAGATTTTCCAACTTTTAAATACTTGAGCTTAGACCATAGAGCTGATTTATTTTCTCCATGGCCAGGCCTGTCCCACTCCCCGTGTAGGTATTAAAAATGTAAGTACGTGCGGCGGCCTCCTTAAACGGGCCAATTACGAGGGACTCGCGCGCGAGCAGTGAGCGACGTATGCGTGAGATTTGTTCGTCGCAATGTTTTATGGATTGGATTTAATACCTTACAATCTGTGCATATAATATTACGATAGGTACTGTGTAAGTTAGGTAAAAATCACCCGGCCAGCTATAACTATAATACCATATAACATAATGTATAACAATATTTAAAAATATAGTTTGAGCTACTACTGCTACTGCGATTACCTGATAACCAATATTTAGTGTTTAGGTGTTGGCTCCACAGTCCACTTGAACTATCTGTTCGCGTCTTATGTTATTCCGATGTGATACGATTTGAAGAATCATTTATTGACAAAAGTACCTAGTAGTACCTAGTAGTAAATATAAATAAAAATAAGGCGGCGTGATTCAACTTCTTCGAGTAATATCAGGCCGTGAAGGTATAAAAAATGCTTACGTTTACGCATAAGTATGTATATACTTATAGGTATGCGCTTTATTATAATAATAATAATAATATTTATGGACGCTTCACACCACGTCAATCTGATCCCGTGGTAAGTTCTCGAAGAACTTGTGTTACGGGTACCAGACAACGGAAATATATTTAACACTTATTTAAGATTTTTATTATATTATACATATATTTAATACACACCCATGACCCAGGAACACAGAAAAACTCTTTGTTCCTTCGGCGGGATTTGAACCCGCGACCCCCGGCTTGAGCACCAACACGCTCAACCAACTGAGCCACAGAGGTCGTCAAATTATTACAGTACTATTAACACCTACCTTAGGTTTATTTGGAAATCAATTTGTTCAGTAAAGTACAGTAGGTAGGTACTAGAAAGTAGGTAAAAAAAGTTGTAATTAAATATTAAGAAAAAATATATATAATACGTATAATCGCCTCCTTTTTTGGAAGTCGGTTAATAATTTTCTAAAATGAGACAACCCTAATGTCATTAGAAAGGATAAGAATTACGCGATAGAAAGAGACGCAACTTCTAGGTAAATATAATCGTAGGTAATCAAGCGTTGTGTTAGCTGAATTGAACCTTATCGCATCGCAGAAAGAGTCCCTATTTCTTCTAACCATTTGTCGGAGTGGTTCTTCTGTACCTCTAGGTACTATTATTTATTCTGTGCCATGGCTTTAACTTAATATATTTCTGTGCATAGATTCTAAAGTTAACAAGCGCTTTTGATTTGAACGTAATTTCGCAAACGTGTTAGCGAACTCAAAGCGTTATTGAACTTCTAAATTACCAAAAAAATCACTCCAGAAACAGGGAATTAGTGGTTTTAAGAAAGTTAATAGTTTCTTTTTTTCAGCAAAATCCTTTTATCATAAAAGACGATGATGCGCCTAAGGGCTTCAAAGGTTACTGCATTGATTTGATTGAAGGTATTCGACAAATAGTGAAGTTTGACTACGAAATAACCCTAGCACCCGATGGGAATTTCGGAACAATGGACGAAAACGGCAACTGGAACGGAATTATCAAGGAACTAATGGAAAAAAGGGCCGACATAGGTCTGACGTCACTATCGGTAATGGCGGAAAGGGAAAATGTCGTTGACTTCACCGTTCCCTACTACGATTTGGTCGGAATCACCATTTTGATGAAGCTGCCCCGGACACCGACTTCGCTTTTCAAATTCCTAACGGTCCTGGAGAATGACGTTTGGCTGTCAATTTTGGCGGCATATTTTTTCACAAGGTACGCCATCTTGTTTTACTTTAGAAATAGTCATTGAAACAAATATCAATTAACTAGGGCCTACTTTCGGCAAATGTTTAATAAACAAACTCCGTAGCATACAAACTCGGTTAAAAATAGTTGGCGTAGGTACATAGATTGGCGTATGCAAAAGTGTAACTGTTTGTATAATGCAGTGAGGAAATCGCACAGCATTGTAATTGTTTCAATATATTATGCGAAAGTTAAGTGACGTATAAGTAATTTGCAAAGTAGGTTACACTTGATTAAGTGAAATGCTTCACATGACAGTTACATCACAACCGAATCGTTCCATCTCGCTCATTCTTATGTAAGAGATGTACGCTAGTTTGTCTCTTTCTAATCGACGATGAGGAGAATCATGATTTCATTCATCATTGACTGGCACCGACACCGGTATAACAGGACATGGCGGTTAAAATCAGTGAGAGTTCAGAGTAGTAGACCTACTAAGTTCTATAGGCTGTGCTAGTACTATGTATTATAACAGAATAAATATGTATTATCTATACTTCTATACTAATATTATAAATGCGAAAGTGTGTCTGTCTGTTATCTCTTCACGCTTTAACCGCTGAACCAATTTTGATGAAATTTGGTATAGACAATAGACATACTTTGAGACCTGGGAAAGGACATAAGATAAGTACTTTTTATCCCGAAAAAGTACAGTGTTCCCGAGGGATACTATGTTTACGCGGGTGGAGCCGCGGGCAACAGCTACTCAGCTATAAATGTGAAATTTTGTGTAGATGGATGGATGGATGTTTTACTCTTTCTTAAAAAAAGGATTTTGATAAAATCTAGTATGGTTTAAGTTCTGGAAAAGTACATTATTCTCGTTGGATGATGTATTTATTTAAACTTTACTAAGCTAGTAGATACAAAAGCACCGAAAACCTACATAATAGTAATTGTCTAAGTACGTCTACCATTTATTGGAGGGAGCGATTGGTGATTACATTTTTTTTGTAAATCTATACTAATATTATAAAGCTGAAGAGTTTGTTTGTTTGTTTGTTTGAACGCGCTAATCTCAGGAACTACAGGTTCGAATTGAAAAATTATTTTTGTGTTGGATAGTCCATTTATCGAGGAAGGCTTTAGGCTATATAACATCATGCTAAGCTCAATACGAGCGGAGCACCAACCAAGAATGTTTCAAAATCGGGGGTTATTTTTTCCTTTTGAGAGCTTTCGCTGCATACGCTGCGGAAACGGTTAAAGTTTCGCTAAAATGATGTATGACAAAATTGTTCCCCTTTAAAAATTCTAAAAAAAAGTCCGCGACAGTATATATCTATCTGTTAAGGTTGGCTCACAATAACCTTTTTATGCTAACCAAATTTGTTCCAAAATTAAGCATTATTTGAGAGGGTGTTTTCATAAATATGATATTAATCCTTATCCAAGTAAATACGTTATTCATTACACGCATTTAATTTAGAAGAAATATGCCGTTTACATCATTTGATTTCAATGAGTATTTTAGAAGATATCGCAGTAATAAAATAATGTGGCGCGCGGCGGGTAGTCGCGGGCAGGGAAGCGATTGTCCTTCAACGTAAATGAAGTGCCGGTATATTTTAGCGATATCCCAATTCCCAAAGTACACCACGTACAAGTGTTCCACGCGAACGAAGTCGCGGGCAAAAGCTAGTACTTATATAAAAAGCTTGTTAGGCGTAAATGGTCCACAAGTTTTACCTTGCTCAGAAACAGCCAGATTCATCATGCGTGACATTAATAGATTTTTTATCCCTTTCGATGTAACTTGTAAATCTTTCTTATTTAGGACCCGTTTCACAATCTACTGATAGTATCAGATAGTTTATTTCCATGTTTTGTCTCTGTCCTTCACATAAATTAAGCAGCAACAAAACTTCCGAATAAGCCATCCGACACTTACTAGTTTTAATAACTTCTGAAATTTAATATTCGCAGATATTACTTACCACTTTAATGACTTACTTACGTGTTTTTTATTGCGCGCTACCGTAATTGTGGTTTAGCTAAAAAGGTAGTAACGGAAATTCATAAAAACGCAATTTGTAGTGCATGGAACCTGTTTGCAATAGTTGTTCATTCAAGATCAGGCATTTTAGACCAGCTGGAGCTCAAGGATACTTTAATGCAATGCTAGATTATTACGCTACGTGAGCAAACAAGAGTTCCTTTCGGCTTGGATTCGGATCAAAGCCTAAAGGATGTGTAGAGTCCATTCTTCGGTAAAGATGTCATGGCTATTTCTGTAAAGACCCATATAAAAACCATAGGAATCGGCACAAAAAGTTTAGTTATGTAGTAGGTTACATACGTAATTTTATACAACATAGTCATACGGTCTGTGATACAGACGTCTACTCTGTAATCTACAATTAAATAATTATAGGTACTTACACAATATTAATAAGTGACATGAACGTAGAGTCTTCATAAGAAATAGTATAGATGGTGGCGGTCATGACGCGGGCGCTCTAATTCAAAGTGAAGTTGGCAACACAAATTCAAACAGACTTTTTGTAACGGCTTAGCCAAGGCTAAGTACAGGCACACCACACAGTGAAGTTATAAACAAGTAACTTAAACTCGAAACAAATAGTTTAGTTGAAGATTTATAAAAAAATGTATGTTTTACTTTTTACTCATTAAAAGCGACTACGTATTAATAAGAAATGCCAATTAACACATAGCTACAGGTTTAATTTATTATTATTTAATATCACGTTCCTTTTACGAGAGTTCTGGCCAATTGGCATGGCGGGTTTATGAAACCAGCTACCGTAACCGAAAACGTTTGTTAATTATATTTTCGATAAGTACTTAAGTAGGTTTATGGCTGGGACTATATTTTCCGGAATCTGTAAGGCAGGGGAAAACGTACAGCACTGAAAATCGAACTCTGTGCTTATACAATAGAGCTGAAAATCGAACACCATTAAGCCTGGGACTATATACATATATGCACTGGAATCCGGAAGGCCGTAGAAAATTCTGTGCATTGAAAATAGAATTCTGCGCTAATACAATAGAGTTGAAAATCGAAATGTCAGGTGACAAGCTGTCATAAATGACATTGACGTTAAACCGACACTCATGTGTTCGATTTTCAACTCTATTGTATTAACATTTAGCGCTGAGTTTTATTTTCAATGCTCAGAACTGTCTACGGCCTTCCGTATGGCGGTGCTTTAGAGTCCCAGCCTAAGTGTCGACTTAAATGTCAATGTCATATAATATGACAGCTCGACCACTCGACACTTCGATTTTCAACTCTCTTGCATTGTATGCGCCGTGTTCCATTTTCAGTGCTCTGAATTTTCCCAGGCCCACTGGATTCCGGATCATATTATAATCCCAGCCCTACAGTCGTACAAGGATCTTTTGGCACGTGGACAAAATCAGTACTAACATCGCCGTCTTGTAAAATGTCACTTTTAGTAATAAGGGGTCGTCCATTAATCACGTGATGCCTAAAGGGGGAGGGGGGTCCGAAAAAAAATCACCAAGTATCACCAAGGGGAGGAGGGGGTATAAGGAGACATCACGTGTATTAATTTTCGGATCTAGTCTATGCATACCGAAATTATTATCGGTTGTAGATTCGTAGTGTTGTTTAAATACTTACAAGACAAATTACTTGTATAGTCTTTAATTGCTTAAATTATTCGATTAAATTGTTTTTAAGTTAAAGTTTTTCTTCAAACATGACCTGCTTACTATATAAAAAAAATACACGTGATCTTAGGTGGGGGAGGGGGGGGTAGTATAAAACCTCACCACGTATCACCAGGGGGAGGGGAGGGGTCTAAAAATTTGTTAAAAACATCACGTGATTAATGGACGGCCCCTAAGTATTGTTCTTATTTGCGACACTCACGCCCCCATCCAAGTGCCAAAAGATCCTTGTACGACTGTATGTTTAGCTAAACACCTGTCGCCATGATGAGATGTGTCGTCCTCGTCACTCGCCAGTCGCCGCGTCATTAAAAGGAGGACTTGTAACTTCATATTGTTATTTTTACATAATTATTTACGGAAACATTAGAAATATTTCCTGAATATGAAATCATATTATTATGAATTATGATTTATAGATTATGTAGGTACGCGTAATAATGATAATAAACCTCGACGCACGCGCGTATCAGTGAGTTGTGACTTATCGGTCAAAGATTTCATTCCTTATCAGTCAACTTATCTATTTCTGGTATAATTATAATTTTATAGAGCCTACGGCGATAAAATAAGTATATGAAATTCAATCTGTAATACAAGTCATTATGAAAATTATTAAAAAAAAATGATAAGATCAGATAAGAGTTACCTAGTACTGGTTGAAAAAAGACAGTAAAAATTAAAAACAGTAAAGCACTATTAATGTCTATGAATTTATGAAATAATTCATTATTAGTTTAGATGTTGAATTTGATCCTTTTTAATGGTCCCGTATCCAAAGGGAAAGAACGGACACTTACTAAGAATCCCCTGTCCGAACAGACAGGGGTCCGTTTATCCGTCTGTCCGTCTGTCTGACACCACTCACGGCTCACCAGACTGTATCTCATGACCCATGATAGTAAGAGAGCTAAGGTTTTCACAGATGATGTCGCTGTCGCTATAACATCAAATACTAAAACCGACCAAACTACATAATATTATCTTCTAAATATATAAAAGGCAAACCTGACTGACTCATCTATCAACGCACAGCCGAAACTACTGAACGGATTTTACTGAAAATTTGCATGCAGATAGTTGTAATGACGTAGGCATCCGCTAAGAAAGGATTTTTGAAAATTCGCCCCCGTAGGGGGTGAAAAAGGGGTTAAAATTTTGTATGGAAACCGAACTCCACGCTGACGAAGTCGCGGGCAAAAGCTAGTTAACTATAAACCTATAACGGCTATTCGCCGTGAGTGCAGAACTGCGGACTGCGGATGCCATAGTTAGATCATCATGGCTTCATACTGACACTATCATAGCCAGTGGACTCGCTGGGTGGCACTCATAGTAGACAGGTCAATGGTCGCCACTGGCCGTAAAACTGAATTAACGAGCCGCGATTTGATTCAGGTTTTTAAATTTTATTGTCTTTATGACCTTGTATTGTTTGACCGCTAATTATTAGGGTTGATAAAAATCATGAATTAAAAAAAAACAGAATAATTTGGTTTACATCGGATTTATTTTAATCAGGGTTGATAAAAATCTTTTTTTAAATAAAATAAAAAACAGATTAATTTGATTTAAATTGGATTTATGTAATTTCAATCAGATTCTTTTTATTTTTTACTTTCTTGTCTTTTATAATTTAATTATTAGTCAGTTTATTAATAAAATAAGAACGTATTTTGGTTTACTTTATTTGTTATTATAATTAAGATAATTCAACAAGTTTTACTAAAATCAACAATTTAAAAAACAGTAGCGCTGAAAGTATTACAAGGAAACTCAGATCAAATAATAAACCAAGATAGCGCATGGCGTTTGATTGAACTGAAGCCTCAAAAACTACGCTACTTCAAGTAAACACACGCGCTCACGCGCACACAAGCAAAAAAGTATGCTACTTTTCGACACTATCGAACGAGTCGTCGCGACGTCTACTCTATACTGACAAAAAGTAAAGTACTTTTTTGCATGAGTGTGCGTGAACGCGTGTGTAAACTTGAAGTAGCATAGTTTTTTAGGCTTCACTTCAAACAAACGCCATGCACTATCTTAGTTTTTTATTTGATCTGAGCAAGGAAACTAAAAAAAATAAACTAAAAATGGAACATAAACCAATACTTATAGTAAGTAAATATTAATAACTTAAAACTTTTTATTTTTTAGAATTCGCATTCAGTTACTTCAACAATTTGTAAATTTTTGGCCAATTTAGTTGCAGTAAATTTTTTATGATTTAAATCATTGATTTTTTTGTAAATCACTTGATTTAAATCACTGATTTAAATCATATCAACCCTGCCGCTAATAAAAATGCTTTTAAAGCACTACTACTGACTACTGAGTAGGTACTGACACGTGCATTTTGTACCGTGTGAATTGTGATACTTGATAGCTTGCTTTGGCACGAATAGTTACCATGGGCTCCAAGGAAATCGGCGTAGACCGCGTAAAATAACACTTGCGATTGAGCTTGCGATGTGTTTCGTCGAGTAAGCTCACGAGTCACGGTCCACGGACGGTTCTTGAAAAGTTAAAACTATTACCAGACTACGCAAATATAGCCTATGTTAGCCGAGCCATTATTACGAGACTATTGACACCTCATTCATTAAAATCAGATCAGTACTTTAGGCGTAACGATGGAACAGACATACATACATGCATACATACATAGACTGCCAAAATACTTTCTTTTGCCTTCGTCGTAGTCGGGTAAAAATACCAGCAACACCCTTGTAAGGGTCCATCCACATATTACGTCACAGCGCATGGGGGAGGGGGGGTCATACTAAATGTGACAGTATATGTTAAATACAAGTACATGGATACTAAAAATCGTGACATAGGGGGGGGGGGGGGTACAAAAAGTCGAAATTTGTTGTTGCGTGACGTAATATGTGGATGGGCCCCTAAGTTGTACCTAACTGCTAAAGTGTCGATCAGGCAATTAAATAAATAAATAAATCGTTTATTTACAAGATACTTTACAAACATTATCTTTTCTGTCCCCCAACTAGACGAAGTCTGTCCTATGGGGGAAGTTATAGGGGATTAAAATTATAACAAACTTAAACAGTAGTTCTCGTTACTATTAAAATTAGCAAATAAATAATTAAATTGTAAAATGAGTATTATTTAAATATAGTGTGACAGTAATTTGGTAGGCAGTTAATTAATTATCTAATTATTAAATTAAATATGATATATCTAATTAAATCTGCTCGTTTGTCAGTTACATGTCTAGAACAGTCCCAGCCAGGTAGGTTACTGGTAGGTACTGACGTAACGCGGATGTGTGCTACCCACCGAGCGGAACAACGGAGGGTATTCACTTGTGAGGTAGACCAGACGTAATGTGTAATAACTTAATAAGTAATAACTTTAGGGATCTTATCGCGGTTTATAAGTTTTTTTTTACTTGGGTTCCGTACCTAAAGTATAAAAATGGGACCCTATTACTAAGACTTCGTTGTCCGTCCGTCCGTCTGTCTGTCTTTCACCACTCACCAGGCTGTATCTCGTGAACCGTTGCTAGACAGTTGAAATTTTCACAGATTAGATATGATTTTGCTATAACAACAAATTACTAAAAACAGAATAAAATAATAGATATATTTAAGTGCTACTTAAATATGCTTAGATAAGTTATACAACAAATTTGTGATTTTTTGCTGTTTCGTACGGAACGCTTCGTGCACGAGTCCGACTCGTACTTGGCCGGTTTTAGTATTTAGTACCTAATCTACACGAGGACTTAAAATAGTAAACTGATACTATTTTTATGAAATAAATAAGGTAGTTGGTGAATCTAATTAATAAAAAAAAGAAAGAGTTATTTTTTCGTAAATCTTTTTTCGTAAAAATTTTACTTTTTATCGAATTTTGCTAGCAACTGAAATATTTTGGTGTTTGCGACCTGATTTATGCTAAGTTTTTCGAAAAATGCCTTAAACATAATATATTCTCTGGTTCTTTTTTCATCATATTGAATCTAAACTCTAATAATAATTATCTCAGTATTAAACGTTCAACTGATACAGCGAATTTGGCAGGTCTCCAGCTGTGTTCCAGGTTTATTTCGGTTTATTAAGAATAATAACCAGCGCGACCGTAACCCTAATAGTTTATTATTGCACGGAAGGGGGTCATGCCTAGTCACTGGCAGTTTAGACTATTTCAACACTGAAATATTGACTTCTTCGGCCTTCCCCTGCCTTTAGGATACAATATCATACAGGACAGCAAAATGTATTGGCTTTTTCAAAATTATTTGTAAAAAAAACGAATTGTCTATGGTTCGAAATAATGGCGCAGAATAGTTCAGAGCACAAATCGCAATTTACGACAGAATTTGAGCATAATTAGAGATTTTCCATACATTTTTCAACCCCACCCCTTTTCACCAATCTAATATGAAATTTTTCAAAGTACCTATCTTCTTATTTTGCGTTTATGATTTGAATTAAAACAACAGCTGTCCAAATTTTATATTTCTACCATTAGTGGTACCATTCTAACATAGTTCAAGCGGTGCAAACTATATTATGTCAGTCATTCAGTCTCAGTGGAAACATCTTTTTTATGGATATCAATGTAGAGAAAAGTTTTGTAAGTTTGTAAAATGTAAAGAAATTTCGAGAAACAGTGGTCTATATTGATAATGTAGCTACTAGCTGCGTTTATCAATAAACAATATTTTCAAAAAATAAACTAACCAAATGATCCCTTTTACTTGGGCGTTTGTAATTAATTACAAAAAGGTAATTACGTAACGCATTGGTCGGACCTTGCAACACATCGTAACGTTTTACAAGACACCCCCCTCCCCCTTACTGCGTTACGTAATACTTGAACGCTCCCTACGTTGCGTTATCGTCCTGCTAACATTTTTGATAAGAATGGTAATTAATATTTTTTTATTTTTTTATTTATAATTAACATTTAAATAAATAAGTACCTACATAATCCAAAATCGCACACTTTGCTCTTCAGTAAAAGAACAAAACAAATTAATTTGGTAGGTAAAGCTTTTAAAATATGCGTGTAAAGACAACGATTTAAAATTTACCTGCTATGCTCATGCCAAAAAAACGTCAACTTTTTTTATACCTAAATAAAAAAGTATCAAGGATATCTACTGTACAATATGTTATGTACCTACGCCTACCTACTGGCTTCTTTATTTAAAATAAAGGTTAAACGCACTGAAGCTAAACAACTAAAAGAGGGAAATTAACCTCTTATCACTCAATTCGTTATAAACTTATAAAGCGCCAAGAAAATAGCGTCATACTAGTTTCCGCCATATTGGTATTTTTGTTACTATGTGCCTGTGTGACACGTGGAATAATTTTGTTATTGCGAAATCAATTTTGTTTTCTTCGGCATAAGTTTCAAATTGTATTGTATATGTTCAGAATGAGGTCGTCTACATAGCGAGTGAACAAGGTAAATAAAAATAGACGTTCTGACGTGAGTCATAAGATTGTTTATTTTAAAAAGAAACATTTCCGAACTGATAAAGGTTATTCGAATTTTAAATGGTTTGTGGAATGTAGCGACATCTTGTGTCCAATGTTTGCACTTCTTGATACTTTTAACTTTTTCGTGTAATGTTTGCGGTCATGCTAATTAACTACACGCGTTGTTTTAAATTAGTGTTAATGAAATACACAAATAGCTTTAGCAATGTCATGGATCAATTTTCAGGTCAATTGAATATTATGTATTTCCTATATTTTTGCTATGTCCATTCACCACTGAAGTCGAATTTCTCCGTCTCTGGTCTCCAAACTACAAGCACATGTTGCTAAATAAGGATACTTCGTTACAACAAGTATTGTAATAAATAATTGTATGTATGTAGGTATGTTAAATACCTTACATATTTAATCTACACTAATATTATAAAGAGGAAAACTTTGTTTGTATGTTTGTTTGTTTGTTTGTTTGTTTGTTTGTTTGTTTGTTTGTTTGTTTGTAATGAATAGGCTCAAAAAGTACTGGACCGATTTCAAAAATTCTTTCACCATTCGAAAGCTACATTATCCACGAGTAACATAGGCTAAATTTTATTTTGGAAAAAAATAGGGTTCCGTAAGATATTTGGGTTTTTCGGACACAAGGTGTAAAAAATCAACCAGAAAAGTTACTTATTTTGCGTACGCTGCCTAAACTATAAAAGATAGAACCATAAAATGTTCTAATTAATTGTAGATCTTATAAATATCTACAAAAAAGTCCGCGACATACTATACCTATCTATGTCGAGTGAGGCACAATAACCATTTTTTTATTTAGAAATCTTGATTTTTTTTTGGACTACATTTAAATGCGTTTATTTTACTCATGTTATTAATCCTTATCAAAATAAATTATTTCATCACTAAGTACAGTTTATGTAGATAATATTTGGTCTTTGAATTATTAAAATTGGACGTTTGGTTTTGAAGTTATGGCGAAATTAAAATATTACGATTCCTGCTGCACGGCCCGTTGCGGAGTGGGCGTCACCAAGGCGGGGTGCGCGTGCGGGTTAATGTTTAGTTTAGTTTACTTTAGTTAAATAGTTTAGTTATTTTATAAACATCAAATTGATAATATCTTAAAATATAATACATTATAATATCTATACATCTATACAGTTAAATACAATTTAAGTGTCTGTTTGTAACTTCAAATTAACAGCTTTTTACATAATGAATCTGAAAGTATATTCGGTACTTACAATAAAATACATTTTTTTTTAAATGTTTGTCTGTCCGTCTGTCTGTCTGTCAGTCGGTCTGTCTGTCTGTTTGTTCCGACTAATCTCTGAAACGGCTGGACCGATTTTCACGGGACTTTTACTAGCAGATAGCTGATGTTATAGGGTCTAACATAGGCTACTTTTATTTTAGGGTTCCGTTTAAAAAAATAGGATTCCGCTTTCGTTAGTCATAAATAAAGTCGCGGGTAAATTTCAGCGATATCCCAAAGTATTGTTCAACGCGGACGAAGTCGCGGGCAAAAGCTAGTATTTTATAAAGCATAACGTTGTTTGATAAATAACAACAATGTTACTGTGCGGAGGCCGGAGAGGTCAACAGATTTTCCGTTGAAATTAAAATTATAAAAACAAATGAATAAAGATTAGATAATTATGCTTAAAACTTGCCAAATAATTTACACAGTAAGGGTGAGGCCAAACGAACGTAATTTTGTGAGTCGTGAGTAGCAGAATTTCGGTCGGCAGAAACTCTGCTGCATTCGGTTTCATAGAAAAGTCCTATTTGATTCACACGCGACGGCGACGCAAAATGAGTTGATAAAAAATTACGCGACTGAAAACTGTGGGAGAGCCACGCTTCGGCATGAATGGGCCGGCTCGACCGGGTAAATACCACGACCTCACAGAAAACCGACGCTTGCGTTGTGTTTCGCCGAGTGAGTGAGGTTTCCGGAGGGCCAAGGGGGGATTGGAGATTTTAAGGACCAGGAACTGAAGTCGCAGCACCAGAGAAGTTACAAGCGTAACTTCTCTAGTGTTGCGAGTGTCCATGGGCGGCGGTAATCGCTTACCATCAGGCGATCCGTCTGCTCGTTTCCTGGTTCATTACATAAAAAAAAAAAAAAAAATACGCAACTCACAACTCACAAAATTACGCTCACCTCACCCTAAGTCATAACACGCCTTTTTAGTTGTTAGGGTGCCGCGGCCGTAGCCAAATGGAAAAACAGTCCTATTACTAAAACTCCGCTGTCCATCCGTCTGTCTGTCACCAGGATGTATCTCTGTTATCTCAAAAACCGTGATAGCTAGACAGTAAAGAACACAGACTTATATTGATACTAGATGTTGCGCGCGACTTCGTGCGCGACAAAAGGAAATCTTATGGCACCGTACATTTTGCCGCAATAAAAAGTAGCCTATGTCCTTCCCCGTGGTCTATTCTATATTTGTGCTAAATTTCATCAAAATCGGTCTAGTAGTTTCGGAGCCTATTCGATGCAAACGAACAAACAAATAAACAAACTTTTCCTCCTTAATATATTAGTATAGATAAATTTTCTCAGAAAATGTATTTCTATGGCATTTCTGTAATCTGCCCCCTTACTCCCGACACAATCGAGAATCGAATCAGTTCGATCTCAATAGCTTTTGGTACTCCCGACACCTACACTAGCGCACGATCGCGCGGTGGCTCAATTTGTAACTAGCCTGGATCGAGAAGTTCGTTAGATCGTAACTTTTGGTACTCCCGACGAAATCAATCGATTGAGAATCGAATGGCCGGATCGTAAACAAACGTCAAATTACACGATAGCTAAAGAGGTCTCATTTATAGGATCGAGTTTGCTTGTTTTAATGTATTTAACTAAATTATGAGATTTTTATTACAATATGGGTCGTCTATAAGCATTATTTATTGTTATTAAAGGACCTAATAGAATAAGGATACGTAAAACTTACGAATAATTACCCGCTTCAACACATTGGCAATGGACATGGATTGTAAGGAATTTCGATGAAATTATCGCCTTAAAAATTATTTATTCGTTTTATTAGTCGCAGATTTAACTCCTCTTATGAAGAAACCAACTCACCGTTATAATATTATGTAAAGTTACTTAAAACTTTTACGCATTCGTTTACACAATCATGTTTTACAATATATTTTCACTTAAGACAGGGACCGAGACAAACGAAGTCTACATAATATGATCTATATTAACGTACTATCATAATAATATGAAGACTTCTTTTGTCTCAATCACATGTCTTTGAATAGGTATACAAAGTACTATTGACTTCACAACACTTGACTTTCTGACAAATTATATCAACATTTGACTTTGACATTTGACAGAACGTCAAATAATAAAAAGAATAACAAAACTATTGGTTATGGTCACAGTTTTGTTTAGAAAAATAACCTTTATAAACCTACCATTGCATAAGATTGAGGCTGATTAATTTGAATAAACAAATATAAAATGATATTTAATGTGAAAAATATATAATTTTTACATATTTTTAATAATCTTCACCATAGACTACGGCACTCAGCTGTAACTTGTTTACTTTGTGGACGTGACGTCAGCAACCGGATACAGCTAACGACGCTGATAAGACACGATCTCAACGCGATCTTGATTTCGATACGATTTTGTTCGGGAGTACGCATCAGGATCGAATCTAGATCAAAATCGAAATCGGATCAGACTCGTAAATCGAAATCGTATCAGTTTCGGGAGTAAGGCCCCTGTTGCCACAACTCACAATACCAATAAATACAAAAATAGAATAAATTAAATATTTCAATACGGCTTCCATACAACAATCGTATTCGTGATTTTTTGCCGTTTAGTATAGAACCCTTCGTGCCAGAGTCTGACTCACACTTGGCCCTGTTTTTACGTCAACGAAGGCATAAGTAAACGAAGAGTAAAATACTACAATATATGAATATAATATAGCTGACCAGCACTATTCTACTAACATAATTTTATTATAGTGGATAGTGGTTCTAACTTTTAAGAGGGTTAGATTGTGGTTAGATACAACTTTCTAAGTCTAAAAGACATCTTTTTTATTTGTATTAATAATGAAAATACATAATATGTACATGTAAGTGTTAAGCCGCGTCTCCTTCATCGAAACATTACACAAAACATCGAAACATTGGGGCGTGGCTATACACATTTGTCTAGGAATAAACAATGTTTTTGTTTTCGGAGACGGACGGAAAACATTCCCGCGCGGGTAGAGAAGGGAAGAAATGTTTCATTTCATAACAAGTGTTCACATCATTCACATGTTTAGGGGTTATAGTTTTGCTTGTTGTGATTTTTGTGTTTGTTTTTGTGTTCGCTCATAATATATCCAGGCCTGACTTAATAAAAAACATCAATTTTGTCAGTTTTCAATAGAAATGCGTAAAATGGCGCACATATATTTTATGAGTTGAAAAAATACTTTTATGAAACACCTAAAGTGGCCTTTTCAGAACCCCTGTTTTCCCCTAGATTCTACATCTGCAATCACTAAAACTGCGAGCGCTAATACGTCTTCCCCGTCGGAACTTAGATCTTGTCTGCACAAAATGTTTTGTTTCGACCAAAAACATGTTCTGGAGACAGCTTGTGTATGAAAACAAATATTTTTGTTTCATGTTTTCTGTGTAATGTTTTTAGCAGGAGTCACGCCTTAAGAATGAATTTTGAATTGAGCTAGTTTCTAAAGATAAAACTGAAACTAGAAGTGCTACAATAATATATCGATATTTTTAGCCTGGGTAAATTCCGTTTCATTTCAGGCAGACCATGACTGGACTATATTTAAATAATTATAAATGGGAAATCTATTTTAAAAACTGTTTAATTTGACCACAGTTTTGTCTAAGTCATTATCATCATCATCAGCCGTCTACTACTGAACCTTAGGCCTCGGCCCTCCCCGAATGAGCGTCAACCACAGTAATAGTGTTCTGTGGTCAACCATCCATTTCTCTATCTCTTACGATCTCACGCTCTAAGTACTTAAAATTTAAAATTCGATTTAAGTTAGTTGAACCACATAATAATAAATAATTACTACGGTTAAACGTTGTTTAGCGCCATCTAGTGGAATTATTTTTCTAGACGCTGTTTTTTTCTTTTTTTCAGTTTTCTCATGTGGGTGTTCGACAAATGGAGCCCGTACAGTTACCAGAACAATCGAGACAAGTACAAGGACGATGAGGAGAAACGCGAGTTTACACTGAAGGAGTGTCTATGGTTCTGCATGACGTCACTCACCCCGCAGGGGGGAGGGGAGGCGCCGAAAAACCTTTCCGGGAGATTGCTAGCTGCCACGTGGTGGCTGTTTGGGTAAATCAGAGATTCGGTCATACTTCATTCGCATTTTGAATTCGTATAAGGGGGACTATAATATGATCCGGAGACCGGAATCCGGAAGGCCGTAGAAAATTCTTGTGTTGTGTTTGTGTTGAAAATAGAACTCTACACTAATACAATAGAGTTAAAAATCGAACACATGAGTGTCGGGTTAAATGCCAATGTCATGTTATATCAACCTCAATGTGATATATTAATAAGATTAACTATGACAGCACGAAGCTCGATAACTCGACACTTCGATTCTATGGAGTCATTTTAAGGCTGGGACTATATGCAACGGAATCCGTTAGACCGTAGAGAATTATGAGCACTGAAAATAGAACTCTGTGCTAATACAATACAGTTGAAAATGGAAGTTTCGAGTGTCGAGTCAAATGTCAATGTCATATATGACAGCTCGACACTCGAAACTTCCATTTTCAACTGTATTGTATTAGCACAGAGTTCTATTTTCAGTGCTCATAATTCTCTACGGCCTAACGGATTCCGTTGCATATAGTCCCAGCCTAAAGAAGAAGATTTTCCCTCTGAATATTTCCCTTTCCCGACGGATTCCGGATCATAGTTATAGTCCCAGCATATATTCGTAAGTTTAAACGTGTATTGAAATGTTGCAGACTACAATTGAAAACCAGAATCCCAATTTAGTCGACACTAACTGTGTGTTCGATTTTTAGTTCTATTGTATTAACGCAGAATTCAATTTTCAGTGCTCTGAATTTGTCTCAGTCCGCCGGATTTCGGTTGGTATAGTCCCAGCCTTAGACGAACTTTATATCTAGTTGTATCAAAACTCTATCGCTAGCCGCACACACACCATATTATTGGCAATAATGCTTGTGTGCGGGCCTTATTGCCGTTTTTTGTATGAGTTGACTAGTATTGACAAATTTATTTGCTAGCCTTTAGTTATTTTGTTAATAGAATCAGGCGTTACTTTGCGGAAATCCATAACATAAATTTAATAAATATTGATATTTTTAGCAATCTTCCGCCAAATAATACCCACAACCTGAAAGCAAATGTGTGAGTGCACGCATAAGCATGCGTAACGCACCTCCCTCCTCCCACACTGCTTATGCGTGCATCGTTACTAACGAACTTTGTTCGCAGGTCCACTTCCTGAGGATGCTCCGGGTTCGGGGCGAAACGCGCGTCGAGTTTTGCAACCTGCATGGTGGTGTGTGGCTTTGCACGATCTTGCTGACATTGTTGCTTGTGTGGTGGTGGTGTTTGCACGATCTTGCATCTGAGTGCACGCATAAGCAGTGTGGGAGGAGGGAGGTGCGTTACGCATGCTTATGCGTGCACTCACACATTTGCTTGCAGGTTGTGGGTATTATTTGGCGGAAGATTGCTAAAAATAACAATATTTATTAAATTTAGTTATTTTCTTAACAAATCTCTTACAATGCTTTTTATTTCCAGGTTTATAATAATAGCTTCCTACACAGCCAACCTGGCCGCTTTCTTGACGGTCTCGCGTTTGGACACTCCTATAGAATCGCTAGACGACCTGTCCAAACAGTACAAGATACAGTATGCTCCACTCAACGGCTCCTCAGCTATGACTTACTTTGAAAGGATGGCGAATATAGAAGTTAGGTTTTATGAGTGAGTACTTAATGTTGAATAGAGGTTTGGGTTGAAAACTGTGCTTTGGGCTTTGGCACGATTAGGCTGGGACTATATGCAACGGAATCCGGTAGGCCGTAGAGAATTATGAGCACTGAAAATAGAACTCTGTGCTAATACAATACAGTTGAAAATGGAAGTTTGGAGTGTCGAGCTGTCATTATATTATGACATTGACATTTGACTCGACACTCGGATGTTCGATTTTCAACTCTATTGTATTAGTGCAGAGTTCTATTTTCAGTGCTCATAATTCTCTACGGCCTACCGGATTCCGTTGCATATAGTCCCAGCCTTAGGCCGGCTCTAGAGCAATGTAAAGCTATAATAATAGTAAGTATAGTAATGGTAGTAATTGGTAAGGCTCAATATGGTTTAAAACTTGAATGGCAATTGTATTTCCTCTGGTGTATGTCATGTCATGGGATACTCATCCCAACTTACCTGTCCGGTAGTTGTGGTATAGTATACGGGTATGCGACCCCGGCTTCCCTAGCTATTACTGTCCTATCCCTTGCGCTCCTGGGCGGTAATATCCTACATTTCCTATTTCCCACTCCAACTTACCAATCCTCCTTTCCACACCACCTATCCTTCCCTTTCCCTATTCCTACCCTCTCCACCAATCCGTGGAAACGCAATGGATAATCAAAAATAATTTAATTATCCAAAATGGCGGCGATGTGGTTCGCCACCCATCACGTCTCGTTTCTCGCGGAGGCGAAAAGCGGACCATGGAGAGACGCTTGGCTACGTTGAATGTAAGAGGAGGAATGGATGATAAGAATGAAAGTGGACGAAGCGAAAGAAGTATGTAAGGATCGTAGCAAGTGGAAAGAAGTGGTCTCTGCCTACCCCTACGGGAAAAAGGCGTGATTATATGTATGTATGTATGTGTTGTGGAAGTCAACGGGTGGCGGTAATCACTTATCTACCATCAGGCGATCCGGCTGCTCGTTTGCGGCTCTTACCATAAAAATACACATTGTAAGTCGCGTTAGCATCGGAATGACTATGAAAATATTAAAACTAGATGTTGCCCGCCAAGTGGTTCGTGCAAAAGAAAATCGCGCGGGCACCGTACATTTTGCTGCGATAAAAGTTCCCATGGCCTTCTCTATATCTGTGCCAAAATTAATTAAAATCGGTCCAGTAGTTTGTCTCTTGAAGTCTTAATTTATCAAATAAATGTCTTTTTTTTAATGCAAACAAACAAAGAAACCTTTTCTCTTCATAATAATCATCTTCTTCTCTTTCTTATTCTTATTCTTATATATAAAATGAATTGTTGTTCGTTAGTCTCGCTAAAACTCGAGAAAGGCTGGACTGATTTGGTTAATTTCGATCTTAAAATAATCGTATCAGTTCAAGGAAGGTTTAAACGGTGAGACAGTTCACAGTTAAGGCAGAACAACGTGTGTCGGGACAGCTAGCAGTATATAAGTATAGATAAATATACTCAATAATTCTTACGCGAATAGTGAATAGTATTTACAAATTCTATTTCCTATCGCTCGCGTCAAGGCGACAAACATAATATTAAACAGTACAATTCCTACAGTGTTTCCTCAATAAAAGTAACGTACGTATAATGTGGCCTTCTTACAATCGTAGTCATTCATTTAGCAAATTGGTCTATTGGTGTAATATTCACTAAATCTTTAGACGTGGTCTTATTTACTTAAGATGGTTCTCACTTCTCACACTAGCAAAGGAAAATATTTGGAAACTTATCGAGCAGGAACTTTGCCGATATTGTACCTTTACACCTAACTAGCTTTTGCCCCCGACTTCGTCTGCGTGGAGTTCGGTTTCCATACAAAATTTTAACCCCTTTTTCACCCCCTTAGGGGGCGAGTTTTCAAAAATCCTTTCTTAGCGGATGCCTACGTCATTACAACTATCTGTATGCCAAATTTCAGCAAAATCTGTTCAGTAGTTTCGGCTGTGCGTTGATAGGATGAGTCAGTCAGGACTCAGGTTTGCCTTTTAATATTTTAGTATATTTAGATTAAGTCAATACGTACGCTCCATTTTGAATAAGTACAATTTGACTTTAAAAATTAACGACATTAGCAAAGAAGTCAGGCTAAAAAGATAAATAAAAGGCAAGATAAAAATTCTTCCTCAGATAAAATCTAGCGTTATCGGTCATACTGTAAACATATTGCTGATAGCTTATTAATATTATTATCTTCAATACTGGTTTCTACTTTCTAGACTATATAATTTTTCTAAGTTACGAAATTTCTAAGTTAGGACGTTATGTAAAATATAAAGGGCCTGAAACAACGCCGCTGAATCGAAATCACGCAGCTCACCACGTCTGCAGTCCTTGCGGTCACCTCCTTTGTGTTTAAATTTCAGGCGTCCTTGTGCAAAGGAAATTGGTCGAGCAGGAACATTGTCGATATTGAATTTACAAAACGGTGATACTAAATGGCCTCTTCACCATGACGGTAGATGACACTTTGTATGGTCAAGGTGTGTAGTAGGCAGTACACAATTACGGCCATGACACCATAGTAATGACGTATTTAAGTAAACACTCTTGAATAGTGTTTTTAATTTGGATAAAGAATTAGCGCCTAATTGATACTTGATACATGTTTTTCTATTGTTACAACCTTCAATTATAAGCTAAATACAAATACATATATGTTTAATTCTTTTACGTTTACTTTTAATTAATAGGACTAAAGAAACGCTGATTTAAGAAAATGATAAAGTAATGCCCGGTTTCTGAAGATTTATCATAAATTATTTTTTCTAGCGCCGTGTCCCAAAAGTTCCATCTAGTGGTCACTAGACGGAACTTTTTCAAATACGAGGAAAGAGTACCAAGTAGTTTGTTTTGCTATAATTCGGCAATGTAACAGTACTATAGTTTTATAAAATTATTTGTTACTGTAGGTGTGAAATGAGGCTATAAACTATTTTAACTAATACAAATAAACATTTATTGTAATATTTATAAAAGTTTTTAATTCATTTCTGTGTCAGCGCCATCTATCAGTAGCAATGTTAATTACGAGTCATTGAATAGATTATAATTTATACTATATAGTAATTTAAGTTAAAATTACATATTGGTGATTTTAAGGATCAGGAACGCAAGTTGCAACGGAGTTACAAGTATAACTCCTTTGGTGTTGCGAGTGTCCATGTGCGTCGGTAATCGCTTTCCACCAGGCGATCAGTCTGCTCGTTTCCTGGTACATTTCATAAAAATAAGAACTGTATAAAAAGGCGGTCTTACTGAAATGCTTCAATATCAATAAATCGTTTTTTTTAGAATATGGAAAGAGATGAGCCTTAACGACAGCTTAAGCGACGTGGAGCGAGCGAAGCTGGCGGTGTGGGACTACCCCGTGAGCGACAAGTACAGCAAGATGTGGCAGGCCATGAAGGAGGCGGGGCTGCCGAACTCCATAGAAGAGGCTGTGGACAGGGTCCGCGCCTCCAAGAGCTCTAGCGAAGGTGGGTTTTTATTTTCCGTTAACCTTTGAAAAGCTACGGAACGGTGGGTTTTTATTTTCCGTAAACCTTTGAAAAGCTACGGACAGGTGGGTTTTTATTTTTCGTAAGCCTGTAAAAGCTACGGAAAGGTTGGTTTTTATTTTTCGTAAACCTGTAAAAGTTACGGAAAGGTGGGTTTTTATTTTGCGTAAACCTTCAAAAGTTACGGAAAGGTGGTATTTAATTTTTCGTTAACCTTTGAATAGCTACAGAAAGGTGCTTTTTTATTTTACATAAACCCTTGAAAAACTACGGGATGGTGGGTTTTTATTGTATTTTCCGTAAACCGCGGGCTTATTACGTATCTTGCAATAGCCAAGCAATAGCAAAAATTGCGCAATATTTGCGCAAAAATCGCAAATTCGTATTACGTATCTGCAAAAACCTAGCAGAAGCAACCTAGCGACAGTACTGCCTCTACCGAACAATCGAGGAACTATAAATTGCAATCAATCGTTCGATCTCTTCACTGCCGTCTAATTTTTTGTATTACCTAAGACTTTTACAGCAAAGCGAAAGCAATCAGCGAGCGATTTGGACTGTCAGTTAGCAATAATAAGCGAAAATGAAGCAAAGCGCATTCAAACACAACAGCGAGCGATTAGCAATCGATCGCATAGGTAATACGATTTTATTTGACGTTCAGCAATCGACTGCGCGTCTATCGCGCGATGACTGCAAGATTTTTGCTAATCGCTATTTTTACGTAATACGGCGGCCGTTCTCCGGTAAGTGTGGCTGGGACTACATGATCCGGAATCCGGCGGGCCCGAGAAAATTCCGAGCATTGAAAATAGAACTCTGCTCTAATACAATAGAGTTGAAAATCGAAGTGTCGAGCTGTCATATGTATACGTCATTGACATTTAACTCGACACTTGTATGACATACGTCAAACTCCCAGTAGGTGTCAACAAGGACCATAAACAAGTACCATTAAAATCTCGCATAATTTCATAAACATTTCGCAACCTTGGAGCCATGCTTCGGCATGAATGGGCCGGCTTGACCGGATAAATACCACGACCTCACTGAAAACCGGCGTGAAATAACGCTTGCGTTGTGTTTCAGAGGAGTATAACTCCTCTGATGTTGCGAGTTTCCATGGGCTGCGGTAGCCACTTACCATCAGTCGATCCGTCTACTCGTTTCCAAGCTCATGTCATAAAAAAGTAACAAACTTGTCCCCGAACCTCGATTCTCGTATTTAAAGTAGACTTTCATTTTACTTTGATTGTATTGTAAGTGAAGCGACATGTTATCTTAAACTGATTTTGTGAAGTTTGGGCCAATCAGAAAGCGTTTCACGTTGGTTTAACGTTCACGAGAATACCGTTTGACAGTTTTAGCGTATCAGGACTTGATTGTTGTAGGTTTTATTTAGCAGAATTGACCCTCTGATTCCAGGTTTCGCGTGGCTCGGCGACGCGACCGACGTGCGCTACCACGTGCTGACCAGCTGCGACCTGCAGATGGTGGGCGACGAGTTCTCGCGCAAGCCCTACGCCATCGCGGTCCAGCAGGGCTCGCCCCTGAAGGACCAGTTCAACAACGCGTGAGTACCGCAGTGGGGTGGTGTAGTGGACAGCTGCTACAGCATACATATGGCGACGCGACCGACGTGCTGACCAGCTGCGACCTGCAGATGGTGGGCGACGAGTTCTCGCGCAAGCCCTACGCCATCGCGGTCCAGCAGGGCTCGCCCCTGAAGGACCAGTTCAACAACGCGTGAGTACCGCAAATTCAAATTCATTTATTTGCAAAGATTGGTACAGTAGGTTACATATTTTATAGAGTTCGACATATTCTACTACATAAATAGTGTGCAAATATTTTCAGTTTTTCATTGTTATTTAAAATTTATTTTAGATTTTTAATTTTCAATTAAGTAATTAGAATTTGTTGTTATAATAATTACATTAATGAATAATATAGTCAAAATTATAAAAACGTCACAATAAAAGGTCAGATTTAACAATAAGATACAAATTAAATTAAAATTCATGTCGTGATAAATATTCTAAATAAAATTTATTGTAATGTCATTTTTGAAAGTTTGAATGTTACTTGATATCTATTCGATCATTAAAATATTCATTGATTGTATAATACATTTTGTTAAGTTGTTGTTGTAGTTGGGTGGTGTAGTGGACAGCTTCTAAACTTAGGCCTTTACATCCGTTAATCGATGATTATACAGTATCCGAGCGAAGTAACCACTCCTGAAATACTGTAGTGCCTGGGACAGTCGGTTTTTAAAATTTCGTATGGTTGCCCAAGCACATACGGCATTCTCACAACATTATAGTTAGCCTAGTCCAGAGGAATGAACTGGTCAATACGTCTGGAGCCAACTATGTGCGGGTTTCCTCACGATGTTTTCCTTCACCGTTAGAGCGTCCGTATAATGTACCTACTTGAGATCTGAAAAAGTCTCATTGGTACACGCCATAACCTGGGATTCGAACCTGCACTCTCTCGAGTGCGAAGCAAACGGTCTACTCACTAGGCCACGGAGCTCTATCAGCTTCTGCTATCAGCAGGACAGTTACTACAGCGTACATATTATGATGATAATCTTAGTTCAAGATTTAATACTCCTTAAATTGTCCGGAATCCTGCGAGTCCGGGAAAATTCAGAGCACTGAAAATAGAACTCTGCGCTAATACAATAAACCCGAAAATCGAAGACAAGAGTGTTATGTCAAATGTCATTGCCAAATCTGATACCTCGACACTCATGTGTTCGATTTTCAATTCTATTATTTTGTCCAGTGTTTTCAATGTTCTGAATATTCTTCGGCCTTTCGGATTTCGGATAATATAATCCCAGCTTGAAGAATTAGTGTAACCGTTATTATATTTTCTTTCCGCCTTAATTATGCTTGTCGAATTATTGCTTAGTTTTATTATGTAAAGCGCTTTTTCCTTCTCTGTATCTACAGCCGTACCTATGTATTTTCATGCATCCATTTTATATTGGAATCTTTCTCGATCATGAATGAGAATTCCTCGATATTGA
Organism: Glaucopsyche alexis; assembly: GCA_905404095.1. NCBI lineage: Eukaryota > Metazoa > Arthropoda > Insecta > Lepidoptera > Lycaenidae > Glaucopsyche > Glaucopsyche alexis. The sequence continues at coordinate 17,655,295 of FR990059.1, forward strand.
CTAAAACCGACAAATTGCTGACAATATTTTGCTACTATTATAACTAATGAGTAATGGGGTATCAGACGTAACAATTGTCAAAGGTTGATCGAATTCACTGCTGATTGAATTAATGATGCAAACGGACCGCGGTCCGCGCGCCGCGCCGCTGACATGATGACATTTGATTTATACGTACGTGGTTTTATATGTTGCGACATTTCGGACGACATTGGTGTCTTGTGTGGTACCGACCCGGGAGTATTACACCAAGTCTGTTAAAGTTAAACATTGATTAGATATCATGTTATCTCTCTCTTTTTCTTCGTATTAATGACAGCGATAGCATGATATTTTGACAAACGGTTAATCGTTGCGTTAACACAAGCGTTGGTGAAATCGGGACTTAGGCCTTAGACTTAGTCCCACTATATGCTCCGGAATCCGGAAGGCTGGGCGAAATTCAGAGCACTGAAAATAGAACTCTGCGCTAATGCAATAGAGTTGAAAATGGAAATTTCAAGTGTCGAGATGTCATTTATGATATGGACATTTGACTCGACACTCACGTGTTCGATTTTCAATTCTATTTTCAATGCTCAGAATTTTCTACGGCCTTCCGGAATCCGATTTCATATAATTATGTAATCGCAACTCCCACTTCCCAGCCCAATATTTATAGAATTGTAAGAGATCCGAGACCAAGCCAACTTGACGCTAGCGATCATGTCGAAGTGTTGTCGTCAGTTGTAAAATAATAAAGTAACAGTCGATATCCGATTGAATTTTAATTTGTCACAATTGCATACATTTAACATGTGGCCCGCTAACATGGCAGTGAGAACTGTAAACGGGACTGTTACTACTTACTGGATGAGTCTAGACACTGTTTAAGTAAATCCGAAGTTCCTGATATTTAAAAAATCAATTTATCATTCTTCAAAGTTAAGACAAAATGCTCAATTGAATAATGTTAATAATACCATGTTACATAATAATGTTACATAATACTTGTACTAATATTTATTCTGTGATAATACTTAATTCATAAAAACAAATGTTAAGCTCTGATTTTACTCTTAATATCGAATACATTTTTGTCGTTAAGTTTATAGTTAGACAGTTTTTAGTAACTGTATTGTTTGATTTCACTTTATCGTGCGCAATAAAGTGTTCATTAATTCATTCATTATCAAGTGTTAATTCATTCAGATTTGCGTTTTTTTTTATCAGTGGCTCAATGTTTGTTTTGCAGTCAAAAAATAGAATAATAATTAATAACTCTTAAAGTTATTAAGAGTGGCAATGTAATTAGTTTCTTGAATGTTTGTATGTCGACGTTTTAAAATTCAGCAATGCAGATAATTAATGTTCAGTGGTATTTAATTAGTTTGAAGTTAAACTCAGCCACGCGAATCTAGTACTTAAGTTACTCAATTTTCAATTAAGTCATAATCAGTTAATGATAATAAAATGTTACAGAATCCTGCAACTCCTAAACAAGCGAATTCTCGAGAAGTTAAAAGAGAATTGGTGGAACAACAACCCGAACGCAAAGAAATGCGAGAAACAAGATGACCAGTCTGACGGCATCTCTATACAGAACATCGGAGGGGTATTCATAGTCATCTTCATGGGGATAGGCCTAGCCTGTGTCACCCTGGGCGTGGAGTACTGGTGGTACAAGTGGAGGCGACGACCCACTATTGGGGACATCACTCAGGTCAGTTTAGTTTCGTGTGCGCTCAACAGATGGCGTTAGTAGAACTATGCTACTAATGCGCCATCTGTTGTGATACACTTTACAAAATATTGTAGTTTTTTGTTTTAAATACAGATTGTTATTACAATAATAATAGATAATATTTAAAACTTTATTAGCATAGGTCGGTACATTTATTAATTATTATTTATTACATAACATAATCTTACTAATGTTATAAATGTGAAAGTTTGTGAGGATGGGTAGATTTTATGAAATTTTGTATAGTAGTAGTTTAGTATCTGGATTAAAACATAGGCTACATATATTCCGAAAAAAACAGTGTTCCCGTGAGATACTGTATTTACGCGGGCGGAGCCGTGGGCTTAAGCTAGTATCGAAATATTATCGAAACAGAAAATAAAATACATCGTTAAGTTAACCCTAATATATAATGTACTTATCTAATATGGTATTTATAAAAGTACTTATTAGGTGCTAGCTTTTTCCCGCAGCTCCGCCTGCGTAAATACAGTATTCCATGGGAACACTGTTCTTTTTCGGTATTAAATGTAGCTTATGTTTAATCCAGAGCTTAATCTACTACTATAGCAATTTCATTAAAATCCGTTCAGTAGTTTTTGCGTGAAAGAGTAACACATCCATCCATCTATCCTCACAAACTTTATAATAGTAGTAAGATATATAGTTTTGCTCGAACTTATTATATAAACTAATATTATAAAGATGAATAAATTATTTGTTTGCATTGAATAGGCTCCGAAACTACTGGACCGATTTTGATAATATTTAGCACAGGTATATAGTAGACCACGGGGAATGACATAGGCTACTTTATATCGCAGGAAATGTACGATTTCTGCTAAATTTTGTGCGCACGAAGTCGCGGAAAACATCTAGTAATAAATAACAATATTACAGGTGGAACCGGCCAAAGCACCCAGGAACAACGCTGGCAATGTGAAGAAAGACGAAGGATTCTCATTTCGCTCCAGGACTCTCGGACTCAGCAATTTGAAACCTAAGTTCTAAGTTTTCGGAAGTTCCTTAAAATTGATCTCAAGCTATAAGTTTTAATTAGAAGTTCTTAAAGTGTATATTCTAGTGTTTATAAAACTGGCTTTAATTTATTTTAAGTCATAGTTGAGTCAAGTGCGGAGTACCACACAACAATTAAATAAATGTATTTATAAATCTGTGGTAAAATTTTTGATTTAAATAATTTTAAAACAGGTATAAATGTAATAAGTAAAATACATAAGTATAATTTATAATGTTTTACATACATATTTTAATAGTAGTTTATTTTGTTTAACATAAATGTAATTTAGGTTTTAGGTTGTGGATGTAATATTCCTACAAAGTACAAATGGATGGTGTGTCAATAAAAATATTATTATCGTGTGGTGAACTTTTTTGTATGTTTATTATTGATTCACTTAAAACTACTGCACCGATAAAAAAATCATCATTAGAATGCTACATTAAGTATCCCAGTTAGCAAGGCTCCCTATTTTTATTTAAAAAAAAATAGGAATCCTTGCTATAACTTTGTGGCCCAAGGTGATTTTGATTTAGCGAATTTAGATAAAAATAAGTTGATCTCGCTAGATGGCCCTTTTTGGGTTTGACGAATCTCCTAAAAAATAACAAAGTACGAGGAGCGCATTTAAAGCATACTATTTAAACTAAAAGATACTACGTTGAGCCTAAAAAAACAAAATTAGACAAAAAGCAAAAAAAATGTGAATAATATTTTTTTCTTCGTCTCGTGAGGACGAACTGCAATGAAAGCAGCGCCACCTATTGTTGAGTAGAAACAATAAATTTAAAAAAACAATTTGAATTATTTTCTTCGTCTTCACTGACTAGATAGAACTTTTACGTGTTAAATAAAAAATCTGCACTAATGACTATGTTATATTATTATAGAATTTGTAGAGGAAATATTTCTTCATTGTTTGCATTGAATAGTCTCCGAAGAATATTTCATTAGAGTAGTTTAGAGTGTTATTACTAAAATAAATTGTGTATCAAATAAAATAATTTTATTATCTACAACATCGATATCAATATAAAATATAGCTTATAACGAGGATAAGTTTTTACAATAATTTACTTTAGCCGATATCCGTCAGAGTAAATAGACCAACATAGGCAAGAGGCGTATGTACAATAAATAAATATTACTCTACTGGTTTTGGTTATAGTTCGATAGTTTTCCCGTTGTGGTTCAAGTTCTTGGCGTTCTTATTGCAGAGTTCTAGTTCTAGTTTGAGCCCGTCGAGTTCTGCCTCCAGCGTGCGCGATCTCTTGAACATCTGGACGTAGTTCATCTGTAACTGTTTCTGGTATCTTAGTACTTTGTCTTTCTCCTCCGACCATTTTCGTCTTTCGTTATTGAACTGTGTTTCCTTGTTTTCTATCTCGCATTTCAGTCTTTCGACCATGGCACTGGCCGGGCAGGGATCGTTGCAGGAGTCAGGTAGTTCCCCGTTGAGTCTTTGCACTTCTGCGTCTTCTAAGGCACTGTCGCTTGGGTTCCAATGGTACTCGTTATTTTTGCAGGCGTCGTATATTCCCCTCAATGTTCTACCGCATTCGATGCCGGCATATCCGTTGAGAGATACTTCGGACAATTCCTGTCTTAGTTCTTTGATTTCGGTCTTCAATTTGTCGATTTCGTTCTTGCTGCTCTCCTTGGCCTTGGACAGGTCGGAGACACTTTCCATTAGGTCGTTCGTCAGTCTATCGACTTCGGCTTGCAGTCTTTTTATAGTCTTGTCCTTTTCCTCGGACTCGTTGCGAAGTCTAGTGGTTTCTTTGTCTTTCTTATCGATGTTCTCTCTGAGAGAACGAACGTCAGCTTTCAGGGTCAAATATTCATGTCCTTTTGCGGTTTGTTCATTCTGAAAATGTATAAAGGTATATGTTAGTACTCAATAATGAATAATAGAACCCAAATGAAATTTGCTTTTAGGGTAAAAATTTATTTAATTTTATGATTTTTTTTAATTGACGTAGTCGCTAAGAAAATATTTTGATATGGAATAAGATAGGCAAAAGCGAAGGCTGAATGCCTGATGATAAGCTATTACCGCTGCTTATTTAGGTACACCACATCAGAGGAGGCACCAGTGCCGCCGTAGGCCTCCGGTATCCTCACTCCAATCATAACTTAAGCCTTTTTATCCGTTATTGGATGATTTGTAGAGTATTCTCCGAGAAGTAACCACTCTTGAAATACTGTAGTGCCTGGGACAGTCGATTTTTAAATATCGTATGGTTGCCCAAGCACACACGGCATTCTCACAACACAGTCAGCCTAGTCCAGAGGAATGAATGAATCTGGGGCCAACCATGTGCGGGTTTCCTCACAATGATTTCCTTCACCGTTATAGCGTCCGTATAATGTAGGTAAGTACTTGAGATCTGAAAAGTCTTATTGGTACACGCCACAACCTGAGAATCGAACCTGCACTCTCTCGCGTGCGAATCAAACGGTCTAGCCACTAGGCTACGGAGCTCTCATTCCAATCATAACACTTGACATATTTTACACTGGTGTTACGCTTTATAGCTTTGATCATCTAATGCTAAATTGATCAAAGTATTAAGTACCTAATCCGGACCTCAGAAACCATTAAGGTGGCGACTGACATAGAATATTCGAACATTCGATGTGAATTTTCGCATGAATATTTGTTCGTTGAATGCTCACAGCACCTGAATATTCGAGACGAATATTTGCTCGTCTGTGCTCCATCCCATCCATCCAGTTAAGGCAGCGACTGACTTGTAACATTCAAAGGAATGCGCCAAAAACCGACAGCCGAGTTGAGCACGCTCGGGCGCTTGGCGCTCGTATCGAGCTGCTCGGCTCGCGGTATTATAGTCTAGTCTGATTCACAAGATCCATTTCAGTGAATTTCTGTCCAAGGGCACCGAAAATTATGATCCAGGGCTCACTCGATTCGGAATGACTTCTAGAAACTTTCCGCGTGGGTCCGTACTATCGGTCAGCAAGCGCGGGACGCGTATCACCGCTTTTAGCGCTATTTTCACCTCTAATATTAAAATTATAAAATATATTGGTCATAGAATTCTGGGAGATGGAACTTTTTTTTAGGAAATTCCCTTCTTTTATGGATTTTGCTCAAAATTCGGATATATTTAATAGTTTCTGAGATATTTTCGAAAACCCATACCCCTTTTTGTTTTTTATCAAATTGTTTATAACTTTTGAAATTTTTTGAGCCCCTCTTGAAATTTTTCAAAAAGTTTCTAGAGGTCATTCCGAATCGAATGAGCTCTGGATCATAATTTTCGGTGCCCTTGGACAGAAATTCATTGAAATTGATCTTATGAATCAGACTGGTACTGACATGCCGAATGTTCGACTTGTAACGTGCTCATCGAGCGAATATTAAGTGTCAGTCGCCGCCATCAGGTTGTATAACTCTGATGTCTAAGCGTCTATACCTGAGCGTCTTTCAGCTGTGTCTTCAGCAGTGAGATCTCGCCGGCACGCTGGCACAGGGACCACTCGGCGTCCTCGAGCCTCTGCCGCAGCAGCGCGCGGTCGCGCCGCACGCGCGCCAGTTCCGCGTCGTGCGGCGCGCGGTTGACGCCGCTGTACGTCTGCAGAAGCAGGCGGGGCGCGCGGACCCGCACGTCGCTCCGGAGACGGTCCGCTGTGCTGGAAGTTGGACATATTCTAGTTATATGATTGCTTAATATGTGCAGAAAAAAAAGCGAGTAGCGACCAGTGGCGTGGGGTTCCTATAACTCCATTCCTATCAGCTTCACTTACCACTTACCTTTTGAAGACCATCGTCCAAATACGTGAATATATATGAAGGAGAGTTAGCCTTCGCCACTGATACCTAGCAACACTTCGTAATTTTGTTAGTTTTGTATTATGTCCTTACATTTATATTAGCCTATTTATAAAATTGATATGCATGTCGTTTTATTTAGTTTTGATCTATTTATGAGATTGCTGGGTACCTACGTAATAGGTACGTATTATTTAAAATCGACCGTTGGTTGAGTAAATGTAAATAAAACGAACGTGGGAAAGGGGATACTTGGAGATTATATTGATAACGGACCTTATCACAACAAACACAGCTCTGTCAATAGCCGATATTACCGTAACTTTTAATACTTACTGTAGCTGAATTATTGTCTTACGGCTTTTCAATATCCTATCTAAAGTGGTTTTTATACAATAAGTCCTGCGGCGATTATTGGAACTAAATTTGTTAAATTGTTGTAAAGAGTGCTGCCCAAGAAATTATACTCAAGGTTTGTGAAGCAGAACAGCAGAATCAATACCTTGATTCTGCTGTTCTGCTTCACAAACCTTGAGTATAAATTCTGATACCCATAAATAATGCTGACAACATTTTGTCGCGCGATTATAGTACAGCGCCGCGTCTAGGGGACCTATTTCATGGACTCTACCAATAACTAATTACAGACTCTACCAAAAACGTCAAAGGTATCTCGCTGTCAGCGATCTCGCTGTCACAGACAAAGATTCCTCAATCTATTAGTTAGTTTATTGAACCGCAAATTATACCAAATGTAACATTTTCAACACATAGTTATTGGTAGTAATTAAGTTAATGAAACCGGCCGTTAGTTGCTGTCAGTTTAGTTTGGTTGAGTTTGGCAGCTGATAAGTCCCTAGTTCCCAAGAGATCTATGGCCCTATATCCACAGTATCTTACTTCTATTATAAATGTGAAAGTTTGTGAAGATGGATAGATGGATGTTTGTTACTCTTTCAAACGAAAACTACTAAACGGATTTTGATGAAATTTGGTATGGTAGTAGTTTGAGCTCTGGATTAAAACATAGGCGACTTTTTATCCCGAAAAATACTGTGTTCCCGTGGGATACTGTAGTTAAGCGAGCGGAGCCGCGGGCAACAGCTGGTCTATTATAAATGTGAATGTTTGTGAAGATTAATGGTTGGATATTTGTTACCCTTTCACGCGAAAACTACTTAACGGATTTTGATGCAATTTGATATGGTAGTAGTTTAAGCTCTGCATTAACACATAGGCTACTTTTTAGCTAGTAGATATACCTGTAGTCGTGGTGGTCTCTCTCCAGCTCGGAGACGCCAGAGTCAGCTGGCGAGGGTGCCGGCGCGGGCTCCTTGCACTCGCTGCCCAACATGGTGCTGGATTTCGTTCTGGAAACAACAACGGCATTAAGTTAGACAAGTCGGTTAAAATTGGTAATAATTATTATAATAATAATATCTATGGACGCTTCACACCACGTCAATCTGGCACCGTGCAATTTATCCAAGGAACTTGAGTTACGGGGAAGACAACGGGAAAGGGATATTTAAGATTTTTATAATATCATACACACATTCAATACACTGTACACATCCTTGACCCAGGTACAACTTTTTGTTCCTTTGGCGGGATTCGATCCCGCGTCCCCCGGCTTGAGCACCAACGCGCATAACCGCTGAGTCACACAGGTTATCAAAATAAGGAAAGACAGTTTAGAAAGAGGCGTTGCTAAACTAGCGATTGTCAAAATGAGCGATGCGCAGCGACCAGCGTAGAGCTTTCGATTTCTTTGTCTTCGATCTACAAATCTACGTATGTTCTTGTTCTCCGTACAATTTTTTTTCAAATTACTAACTTTAGCCATTTTCATAGTTTGCACATAATGCAATGTAAAGTCCCACCTACTACTATTATAATTATGTGAAAGTTTGTGAGGATGGATGGTTGGATGGATGGATGTTTGTTACTTTTTCACGCATAAACGATGAAATTTGGTATGGTAGTAGTTCAAGCTCCGAATCAAAACATACTCTACTTTTTATCCCGAAAAAGTACAGTGTTTCCGTGGGTTACAGATACTATATTTACGCGGGCGACGCCGCGGGAAAAAGCTAGAATTATTATAAACGCAGCAAAATTCGATCACTTGGCAAACGGTTTCCATATTTTCCTATGGTCTTAACTCTTACGTTCATGGTATCGCCACAGTCTATGGATATCTTTATTACGCTGTGGTATCACCATGTGAAGGTATGGTGGTATGTCTCGGTCGGCGGGTTGTCGCGCTTGGCAGAGCGGAACTCAACCTGTACTTAAGTAAAAATGTTCTTAACAGTTAAAGTAGTTTTCTAGGGAAAACTTTTCTTTAAACATCTCTTTGAAACTGACAACAAGAGTTATGTGAAGTATGAATTCTGAGGCGACAAAAAAAACAACGAAACTGCATAAAACTTTTTGTCATCGAAGATATGGGGTCAGGGAAAGCCGCGAAAATGCTTCGGAAAAATATGACACTACACCAAGTAAGAATTAAGTAACTTTAGAATTATTTTAACTAACACTAATATTATACCTAATATACGTCGCTACTAGTATAAGGAAATAAAAAGAATAGTTTGAGTTTGATATAGTTTTCAAGAACCAAGAGAGACAAAAAATGAATGAGGGGAAAACGTTTTGGATTTTTTTAGTTTTCAACAAATACTCGTAGTTATTGGTAGAGCGTAGAGCGGTAACGGGCTGTTAGAGCCTGATTCACAATTGATAATAAGTGTCGAGAGCTTATTTGCACGTTTTGACACTGTCGCTCAATATAAGCACCGACCAAACTCCCGAATAAGCTATTCGACACTTATTTAAAGATTGAGTAACAGGTTACAAAACACACTAAATTTTGAGATTGGTTATCGGCGAAGTAAAACTAGTCCGTGGTAAAAGTCGAGGCCTAATACTTATAAATTATAATACTTATAGTTACTAGTTAGGTATTAGTTATAATAACATATTACATAACGGAAGGCAGTTATAAGGTGAAAACGTTCAAATAACATTTTCGATAACACAATCCAATTAATCGAAGTTTAACACGAATAGTTATTTGTAATAACAATAACGGAAATGTAGGCTAGATAGCTAATTGTAACATTTTTCGGAAGGTTAGAAACATTAGGTTTGGTGAAATACAAGCATACCTACCAAAATACTTACATCTTCATCACAAGAAAAGCCCATCATATCCCGGCGTTAGCTTTTATCGGCGCACGGGTCTTGGAAGAAGAATACATGGAAGGAATACTAAAATTGATGCCGTAAGCAGCAGTGGCGAAGGTTCGTTCTTCATAGGGAAGCCCTAGCCTGTATATTAGGTAGGGGTTTGGATGAGGGTCTTCAAATAGGGTTATAGGTACCCCACGCCACTGGTAAACGGTTATATGTCTAACAAAATATCAATGGATAAAACCTTTATGTGAGAAAATAAAAACAGTCGATGGTGAAATTGACACTCAGTATTCAAAGCAAGATTACTGCGAGTTTACACTCTCAACTAGCCATTGTCTTCTTTTCATCTTTGAAGTTTGAGAGACCGCACATAGGGCCAGGCCACACGGTGCGGTACGGCTGCGGCGCGGCGCCTGAGCGGTATCGCAACGGGTCTTTTACATATAAAAATGTATGGTATGCCACACGACGCGTCCGGCGCCGCTCCGGCGCCGCACCGCAGGCGCACCGGACAGCGGCGCGAGGCGGGGCGAGACAGATGAGGCGGGGAGGGGTGCACACAGGGCGACGCCGCATTGATCGTGTGGCCGCCAGTGCGGTGCGGAGTATTGCGGTGCGGTGCGGCGCCGCGCCGTGTGGCCCGGCCCTTAGGGCCAGGCCACACGGTGCGGTACGGCTGCGGCGCGGCGCCTGAGCGGTATCGCAACAGGTCTTTTTCATATAAAAAGGCATGGTATGCCACACGGTGCGTACGGCGCCGCTCCGGCGCCGCACCGCAGGCGCACCGGACAGCGGCGCGAGGCAGATGAGGCGGGGAGGGGTGAAAGCAGTGCGGTGCCGCGGCGGCACCGCTCAGTTGTATGTACGGCGTAGGGAGAAGTGTACGCTCGTTAGAATCAACGTATAATTACGTGATACTGATACATATTATACAAAAAAATAAATTTTCATTGTTTATTGGAGACTGTCGTCAACAGGACAAGCCATTAGCCAAGTCAACCCTGTTGCGGTGCCGCAGCGGCGCCGTAAGAACATTGCGGTGCCGCAGCGACGCCGTAAGAACATTGCGATGCCGCATTGCTCGTGTGGCCGCCAGTGCGGTGCGGAGTCTTAGTTTTTTTAGTTCTTACAACGCCGCTGCGGCACCGCAACAGGGTTGATTTGGCTAATGGCTTGCCCTGTTGACGACAGTCACAATATTTTTTTATAATAATTGTTTTTAAAATTCTCATGAGACTTGTCCCACAGTATTTCCCGTTCTTGAATTAACGAAATGAGGTAGTCCACGTCTATTGATTCCATACTTGTACTCATTTTTTGTATAGGTAATATAAATGTAATATAAATATAATAGGTATCACGTAATTAATCGTTGACCCTAACGAGCGTACACTTCCGCTTGCACCCCTCCCCGCCTCATCTGCCTCGCGCCGCTGTCCGGTGCGCCTGCGGTGCGGCGCCGGACGCGCCGTGTGGCATACCATACAATTTTATATGTAAAAGACCCGTTGCGATACTGCTCAGGCGCCGCGCCGCAGCCGTACCGCACCGTGTGGCCTACAACTATACCTAGCCGGCAGAAAATGAAAAAAAAAATCCAAAATTCTGCGAAAAGCACTCAAAGTATTGAGCAACAAACCTTGCAAAATCACGATTATTTTAATTGTACCTTCGCATGGTAATGAGCGCGGCGGAGAGTGCTTCCTCTACTGATGGTCGCAGCATCCATCCATCATATTTTTACGATTCTATGGTCGGTTTTTTGGCACGAATGTGCCAGCTTGAATAGAATGCTACCATGGGCTCTCAGAAATCCAGCGTTAAGCAGTGCTTACTTACTTCTTTTTGATGATGGTCGCAACATGACTCTACCACAGACTATGGAGTAGTGATGGTTCGAAAGAGCGGACTTGAACTGAGAGAAACCGCGGCCTGGTAGAAAAATTGCTCGAAAAACGCTTGCGCCTTGTGTTGCCGAGTGACTTAGAATACTGACTGTTCTACACTGTAGAACTAAAGGAGAAGAAGTTTAAAAGTGTCCAATGTACAAGTACTTATGGACCACGGAGGACCACGTATTTTCAAAATCTGAAGAGAAAGAAATGCGTTTTGTCTACTCAACAATAGACACTATGACAGGTAATATAGACAAACGACAGATTTCCTTTAACACTATCACTTTGTCTATTCATCCGCAGAATGAAACCATTTCTACAGTGGTTACGCTACGCAAAGCTCCGTGACCTCGTGGGTAGACCGTTTGGTTCGCACTCGAGAGAGTGCAGGTTCGAATCCCAGGTTGTGTACCAATGAGACTTTTTCAGATCTCAAGTATTTATACGGACGCTCTAACGGTGAAGACACATTGCGTCGTGAGGAAACCCGCACATAGTTGGCCCCAGGACTAGGCTGTCTGTGTCGTGAGAATGCCGTATGTGCTTGGGCAACTATACGACATTTAAAAAACCAACTGTCCCTGGGGGCAGGCACTACAGTATTTCAAGAGTGGTTACTTCGCTCGGAGAATACTGTATAAATCATCCATTAACGGATGTAAAGGCCTAAGTTTCTAAGTTTTATGCTACGCGTGCAGGTTTAGTGTAATGCAAAGTACTCTTATTTCCTTTCGGTTACCCAAATACCCACAGAAACATATATTATCTATGCGTCGGGCATTCTCAGACAGGAGGTCATTTTCACATTTTGTATGTAATTTTTAACACACGTGTTAACAATAGGTGTGCTTCTGTTAAGGAAATTTAGCACTATGATTTTCTTTATTTTAAATTCGAATCATGCGTACCTACTACTCACTTGTCATAGGTTATGAGTTATGACTTATGTATTTTGCTTGCATACTGTAACAATTGCCATATTTGTATTATTATTATTATTGTTGCATCGGCTGATTTGATTTTTTATAAATAAGAAATCACCTAGGTCTTCCCCACCAGGCACAAAATAGTGCGATTCAAATGAGAATAGGATCGAGTCGGCACCATATTGTTTAGAATTTAGATTTACTATTTAACGTTTTCATTTAAATTCGATGCAAGACTATTAATAAAAAACACATAACTTTTTTTGCAAATCGCACTTTTCAAGTGATATTTGACAGAAAAAGATCATTGACGTTCCTATTCTCATTTGAAACGCGTTATACCTAGAAGGCTTATAGAATTTCCCGCTGGATTGCGATCTCACTCTCTGGGCCATTACTCATTCTGCCGGCTCTGGGGCCTCGGGTGGCCTCAATGAGTTTTTTGCATAATTAGTTCTAAATTCGTAATAATACTACTTTTGTAATAATTTGGTACGTATTATGTATTATTTATGTAAATATGTGGAGAGTAAAATTTTCAAATAAAAATATCAGAAAAATATATTACTTATTTTTAAATGAACACCCTAACGTTTAAAGTGTAATTTTTGTATGTAATTTTATCTGCTGTTAAAGTATTTTAATCTCGAGACGAAACTCATTGTATATGATATGAATTTACAATGCGTAAATCGGAAAATATCGTACTAGTTTAACCACAATAAAGTTAACTGCGTAGTGAGTACACATTAATATTTATTTATCAATATAAGGACGAACGCTCACTTGGGAAACGACAGTTTGGTCTCACACAGACAAGCCTGTCTTACGATTAGTATAACGTACCTGAGAACAATCTTATTGGCACACGCAACAACCTATCGAACCTAGTCAAGATGCATTCGATAATTTCGACGGCGAACTTCGAAATCAAAAATGTATGGGATTTGACATAAGTCATCGTTATGTGACATGTCGCTTGCGATGTCTTATGTCAAATCCCATACATTTTTGTTTACGAACTTCGCAGTCGAAAATATCGAATGCATTTTGACTAGAGGCTCTTTAGTGCATACCAACCGATCTACCACAAGGCTACGAATTCTCCGAGGTTTAATACAATCAATTACAATATTGTTAATGTTATGAATAGTATTATATTATTGTACTTTGCTCAGTCATAGTACAATCATTTCCTGTGTTATCAGTCCACTACATTTTATTCGTCATCCAGGGCACTGCTTCCCGGAATACTTTAAATAGGTTCATACACACATCTGTGAACCTCACGCGCGGCGGCGCAATAAAAATATTACTTTTTGCCCGCATGGTTTTCGGTTTTCGTCATTAAAGCGTTATAATTTAATGACTCATCAATCTGGGTGTAGGGGCAAAGCCCTAATTATGCGATTATGGGCAGGAGTACACCGTTGGGGAGTTTAAATTGGGGAGTTAGGTTTAAGATGGGTGATGTGGATTTAGAGATAGCTGGTCTCTTTGGTGACTGGTGGGATGTACTAAGCAGTTTTCTCTGGGCGGAGTTTTCTTTCTCTTTTGTGGAGGTTTTCTTCTCAATATGTATAATTGGGGGGATTGGGGATTTTAAGGACCAGGAACGCAAGTCGCAACACCAGAGAAGTTACAAGTGTAACTCCTCTGGTGTTGCGAGTGTCTATGGGCGGCGGTAATCGCTTACCATCAGGCGGTCCGTCTGCTCGTTTCCTGGTTCATAACATAAAAAATATACACTACTGACTAAACAGGATTATCGATAGATGCACAAAATGCATATGATACGGTACGAACATTTTTTGACTGTCCGTCCGTCTCTCTGTCTATTCCGGCTAATCTATAAAATGACTGGACCGATTTTGAACGTACTCTCACTGGCAGATATCTCATGTTATAAGGAGTAACTAAGGCTACTTTAATATAGGATTCCGTTTAAAAATATATTTTCTATTTCCATTAGTTTCACGCAAATGAAGCGCTCACCAAATTAGTAATAAGAAAAATCTCAATCAGGACAAAATACCTATGTAGTTTATCTAACGTTCAAGTTACGGTAAACTATGACATATTCGTGGCCAGTCTTCACCTACGGTACATCATAATGACGACAAAAACATATCGACACTCACACACACCAATCTGACCTTTGTCAGTTAAAAATCTGAGTTCAATCGTCAATCGTGGGTCAATCAATGAATCGATTAATAATATTTTTGAAGCACTGCACTAGATTTTGCCCACAACTTCGTAGTTCTATTCCGAATCGTACATTTTGCCGCAATAAAAAATATCCTATGTTCCATAATAATATGTAATAATTTATGTGCCAAAATTAATTGCCAATATTGTATTAATTTTAGGTAAACATTAAAAAAATGAAACCATCTTTATTTTTAGACGTTTGCCTCCAACTGAATTTCACTTATTTCTCTCTAGTATTAACAGCTATAGTACTCTCTACTAATCTGTCTCTAGTAGTGACAGCTGAGCTCCAGCTCTACTAGCTCCAGCTTTACTCTCTACTAATCTCTAGTAGTGATAGCTGGAGCTAGTGCTCTCTACTAATCTCTAGTAGTGACAGCTGAAGCTAGTACTTACTTTCCACTAATCTCTCTCTAGTCTCTAGTTGTGACAGCTGGAACTAGTACTCTCTACTAATGTCTCTCTAGTAGTAACAGCTGGAGCTAGTACTCTCTACTAATCCCTAGTAGTGACGGCTGGAGCTAGTACTCTCTAGTTTCTAGTAGTAACAGCTGGAGCTAGTACTCTCTAGTCTCTACTAATCCCAAGTAGTGACAGCTGGAGCAAGTGCTCTCCACTAATCTCTCCTTAGTAGTGACAGCTGGAGCTAGTACTCACTACTAATCTCTCTACACTAGTTCTCTCTCTAGAAACGGTTGCTTTTATCAAGCGTGTCAGATGGTAACGAGCATCGAGATTACAATAATGTTAATCATTCAGCGAAAGTGCTAATGATGCAATGTATTGTACGGTATCATATTATTAGCTGATAGCTCTATCTATATTTGTTTTTAGATCTTTGGTCTAGTGGTTTTAGGCTGGAGAAATTGGCAGTTAAAAAGTGACTTAACAAATTAATGAACTTTATCTATTCCTGAAAAAAATCTAAAATATTTTATACAACATTATTTTTTATGATTATATTTTTATCTTCACATTTTCTTTCTCTCTCCTCCACATTCTCCATCACTCAACCCAAATCTCTCTCCTCCTATAAATTGAGATTTTAAAAATCGTCCATAAATAGGAAAAATCACATAGCATAAACCTTACCTATACATGATTATCACTATTCACTTCACATCACTCGAAATTTAATCACAGTACATCACTAATGTAAATTAGGGTACATCACTATTTAATAACATCACGAGAATATGGTACACACGTCCATTTCACGATGTTCTTGCGATATGAATAACGCGTGCGGCGTGCGGTACCGGGGCTCTAAACTGTAGCATGTGAATATGTACAGTATAATATGGTTAACAGTTAGTTATTATTATACAACATTATGTATACCTACATATTTAAAAAGGAGATGTAATAATAAGTAACTATTTAATACAGTATTAGGTGTATTATACAAGTAGAACGTATATTATTAAACGTTTTAATAATATTGACGTAATTTCAAGTGTGATACATTTTTTTAAATGTAATAAGTATTTACATATTTCAAACTCAAACTCAATTTTTTTTATTTCCATGTAGGTTATAATATAACGCTTATAGAATTGTCCTACATGATGCCTACCACCGGTTCGGAAACTAGCCGAGCGAGAAGAACCGCCTTAAAAACAGTTCACATGTTTATAGACTAACCAGTGTTTAACCAGATCAAGGGTAAGCCTAGTGACACAATGAGAGGCAGAGGCGGAGAACCTCAAGCGGCGCAAGTATGAGAACCTTAGTACCTACTATTTGAACCGGTTGGGGTTGAAACCCTAGGCACATGGGGTCCGGGGGTACACAAACTATTCGGAGAAATTTCGGAAAAACTCGTAGAGGCCACCCGAGACCCCAGAGCATATCTATTATCTGGCTCAAAGAGTTAGCATAGCCATCCAGCGAGGGAATTCTTTTAGCCTGATGCTTATCAGAGTGCCTACTCTGCCTGATGGGGACGACCTAGAGGTTTTCTTTTTTTTATAGCCTTTAAAGTATCTTGTACTTTAGTTTTCTCTTTTTTAGTTTTTTTTTTCTTTCTTGCTTTTAGTCTGTAAATAATTTAAAGTAGGTAGTTTTATTATGTTACCTACTTATATTTATATTATTATTATTTATTATGTATATTGTATAAAATAGTGACACAATTAACAAATTCTAATTAGATTTTCGAAATTCTAAATATAGCAATTCAACATAAATTAAATTTAAAATTGCAAACGTTTCTGTTTTCTCTTATCGTATTTCAATCGCCAATAAAACTAGAACAAGACATTATCAAGTCGTAGTCGTTTATATTTTATTACACTTTCGATAGCAATAAACACAAAAGCAGCATTTTACTCGTCCATTGAGCAGTCATTCAGTACAGTTAGGGCGAGCGCACACTCAAATGGATTTAATTGAACTAATTAATAAAATGACGAAAATGAAAACAAATATTTTTGTTAGGGGTACGATTTTTTCAAACAAAAACTTTATAAAACACTTGACATGTAAATAAAACTTGTTAAAAAGTTTTATATATTCTATTTTATTTCAGTCGAATAAAATAAAATATGTTAAAGAACTTAAGAAAAAACAAACATCCATCAAAAACATTTTCATTTAAAGATATGCCAAGACGATACCATATGACTCGCACTGTCAAAAAGCTATTAGATCTCATGTAAAACCAAGCTTCTGACTCTACCAAACTTCTAACTCTACACACTTAAATCTACAAGCCTAACTTCACAAACTCTACATCTTAGTCAAATTCTGTGGCCTGGCCATTTCGCTTTCAGGGGTTTTGGATATCAATAAAATCTTAAGTATAAGACATATGAAATTAAAACTTTACAAGTTTAATAAGTCCACTACTGGGAACATATTCTGAAAACTTAATTTATCTGGTATAATCCAAACCCAAGTTATGAGGGTTCAAAAAATCGACCAAACGCTACGAGAAAAGGTATTCTGGTAGTGCCCTTGTGCTTCGCTTGGCTCGTCTTGGCGGAGGCACTGACGCACGCAACTGAAAACCTCCTTTTTTGAAGTCGGTTATTATAAGAGCAACATTTTACGGCGCATAGAGAAGTCATTCGGTAAGTTAGGATGGGGACGGGAGCACCCTAATGAGCCTAATGAAACTAATTGACAAGACGCGGACGTCGACATTACAAAATGGCGGTCAGAATCATCTTTATTGAGATGGGTAGAACGGGAGAGAAAATAGTCGCATTGAAATCTCTGTGGAAGTTCATTGTACACTTGTACAGCCATGAGCTGTACTGAATATTATGAGTCTTCTCTTAGGAGATCATCTCTTCTACCTTTTCTTCATGATAAGATTGGGTAATTTTTTTAACCGACTTCCATAACATGATATACATTCGGCTGTATATATTTTTTTTGTATGTTCAATGATCACTTCGCCGCCTGTGGACAGATTTTCAAATTTTTTTCTGTTATGTATAAGGGGGTGTAATCCCTCCCTTTTGATATCAAAGTGGTGACCTAATGATGGGATCCATGAGGAATCGATGGAACTCCTCGAAATTTATATGGACACATATGGTGATTTCGACTTTTTCCAAAGTAGTTCAAGCATATGCTACAAAAAGTAAGATTTTGCTTCAAGGTATACCCTGGGTCCAAAGGTATTGAACAGAACTCCTGACTCTGTATAGATACATGTTTGGGGATTTCGGCGTTGTTTAAAGAACTGCAAACATATGCCACTATGTCAATTAGAGTATTCATCATCATCACTACCATACCAAATCTAAAAGCTTTAAGCTATTTTAAGCTCTCGATTGTTTGCAAATTCGTCATGTCCGTCCGTCCGTCCGTCTTCGGCTTACCGTCCAAACGGTTGGTGTTACAAAGATGAAACTTTGCATGGACATGTGTATTTACCATGTCGACAAAGTGCAAAAAATCAGAAAAATATTTATCTGTAGGTTGCTAAGACGATTTCTTTATTTTAGGTGTCCGTTTGCGAAACATTCAACTTTAAAGCTCGTTTTTAACTTGACGGACTGACGGATATGACGAAACCATAAAGGATCCGAGACGTATACTTCGGAACTCAAAAACCGCATCTAAGTCGGACCATCCGTTATGATCTACTATGCCACGAACACACACAGACAGACAGATACGTAAAACTATAACACCTCTTTTTGGGTCGGGGGTTGAAAAGGAATGATAACAGTTATTCTGTAAAAACAAGGTATCCTTATGGATAACAGTTACTTTTAAATCTAATTGTACAAAATCTCGGTCAACATTAACGGAAGTGGCTCTACGGTTTATGATTTTACATTAAAATAATCTTAACTATTCACCTCAAATGTAAAAAGTTACGACACAGACCTCGATGCTCACTCAGAACGGAGGAAACGAGAGGTTATACAACAAAATGGCGGATTTACATTACATTAAAAATGTTTATTTTATCAAACAAGAAGGAAATAATGTAACATCCTGACGTGACGTTATGGCTCAGTATTAAGTTTTATAATCATTGGTAAGATTCCCGCCAAGAAATTAAATCTGTGTAGTCATTCTTAAAAATGCACTACGGCTGGGACTATTTAGTCCGGAATACGGTAGGCCGGGAAAATTCAGAGCATTGAAAATAGAACTATACACTAATACAATATAGTTCAGCTCTATTGTAATATCGCAGAGTTCTATTTTCAGTGCACTGAATTTTCTTCTACCTACCGAATTCCGGATCATAAAGTAACAGCCTAAAAAGTATTAAATAATTATGAGTATTGATATATTTCTCCTTTTCATTTAACTATGTTTCCAAAATCTTCACAATTTTGAAGTCAGTGTGAGACGTGAGTTTAGAGTTACTAATAAAAAATATGATTTCAACACATAATAAACTTAGGCCTTTTCATCCGTTAATGGATGATTTATACAGTATTCTCCGAGCGAAGTAACCACTCTTGAAATACTGTAGTTCCTGCGACAGTCGGTTTATACGACATTCTCACAACAAAATCAGCCTAGTCCAGAGGAATGACTGGTCAATACATCTGGGGCCAACCATGTGCTGGTTTCCTCACGATATTTCCCTTCACCGTTAGAGCGTCCGTATAATGTACTTGAGATCTGAAAAAGTCTCATTGGTACACGCCACAACCTGGGATTCGAACCTGCACTTTCTCGAGTGCTAACCAAACGGTCTACCCACTAGGCCACGGAGCTCACAAAACAGAATAGCAAGCTACAAATTACTATTACATTCCATAAGATGATCTACATGCTCGTTTAATTTATTAATGAAAGCAGAAAGTAAAAATACGCGATGATATCAAGCGAATAGCGATACCACTACAAGTGATTCAATGATTCAGAACTTGTGATTTGAATTTAATTTAAATAAAAATTCACTCTACTATTTATCAAAATGATGTCAGCGCTAAAGTATTTTACAGCTTTATTCTTCTATACAAATTTTATTTTAGTGCTATTTACAAATTTATTGATCTTAGAATAAAATAGTTGATTGTTTGTAACTTTGATGGCTTAATTGTGATGAATGCCATCGGCATACCAAAGCAATCCGGTATTCAAGGTTGTATTTTTGCAGTTTTAACTTAGCAAAATAATAACATAAAAAAAAACAGTTTGCGAAATAAATACAGATAAATGTGAAGAAAGGATGCAGGAGACAGGACACATGTATAAGCAATAGTATGATTAATTTAAAAGCTATCAACACTATCAACATATTTTTGCTTTCCACACGTTTTAATTTTTTATTTTTTATTATTATGTAATGAACCAGGAAACGAGCAGACGGATCGCCTGATGGTAGGCAATTACTGCCGCCCATGAGGAGTTACACTTGTAACTCCTCTGGTGTTGCGACTTGCGTTCCTGGTCCTTAAAATCCCCAATCCCCCCATGGGCCTCCTCCATGCAACGCAACAACGCAAGCGTTATTTCACGTCGGTTTTCTGTGAGGTCATGGTATTTACCCGGCCGAGCCGGCCCATTCATGCCGAAGCGTGGCTCTCCCGCAGTTCCCACGTACCGACCACTTCTTGTCGCGTCGTCGGTGTGGTGTAGTTATGGTACACTTGAAAAGAAAGAAAGGCCAGAGGTTCCTAAACTTATTTCGTCTAGCGTCCACTTTGAAAAACAGTTATTTTGCAGCGCTCCCCATTATTTTTTCACCTTAAAAACCTCAATAATATTAGTCTCCCCTGAAGAGTATCTTTCGTCTATTCAAAATTAACCAATGTACAACATTGAACAATAATAATAATTAATACTACTCACATCAGCGCCCCCCAATTTTTTCTGGGCCTTTTACCGCCCCCCTTTAGGCCTTCAGCGCCCACAAGGGGCCGTTATCGCCCACTTTGGGAAAGACTGCCCTAACCACTCAGTGTCGCTGGTGGTTGCGATGTGGTTCACACTTCATACGTAATCACAGCTTGACGATATTTTGTCGCGTGGTGTGGTGCGGTCGTGGCACGTGTGGGGAGGCCCTAAAAGACTACTTCTTATTAGATGTCTATGACCCATCAATGAAAGTAGAAGTGATTATTAAATAGCACATAAAAATATGTGAATAATATTGAGCAATGTGCAATTCGCACGCAAATTATTATTTATGTTTACAATCTGAATATCGAATGTTATTTTTAAATACGCGTTACTTTTACCTGTGAAGATAAATACGCTTCACCTCTAGTTTATATCTCACTAGCTTTTGCTCGCGGCTCCGACCGCGTAAATACATTATTCCGCGGGAACACTACTTTTTCGGGATAAAAAATATCCTATTTCCTTTCCCGGGACCCAAGGTGCTCTATTCAAATTTGAACTTGTTCTTTATGCCGTTCGGTACGGAACCCTTCGTGCGTGAGACTGAACTTCTTACTTAAATTATGTAATAAATCCTTAATAATATCATCATGAATATTTTCTTCCTGTCGTTGAGGTCTCTCTGTAGGCACCTGGCTACACACAACTATGTAGCACTTGAAAAAAAACTCCCCACACCGATCTCGGTGATGATGGCCGGTTTCATTCAAACCAGTCTAGTTACGCAGGAGTAATTATTGTGCCCAAGTGTGTGCGCAGTACACAAGAGCACTCTCTTGTGTACTGCGCACACACTCTCTTCCTTTACTCTCATAATCCAGTAGGACGGATGACCGACCGACTACTGGCGAGAGAGAGATTAAATACCCATCCGACGCATGGATCATCTTCCTTGTCAGACAATCAGGTGATCAGCTTGCATTGTCCTAACCAAACTTGGAAACAACATTTTTTTTATTCCAACGCGAGAATCGAACCCACGACCTCCGAGTCGAGAGCCAATGTTCTAACCGCTAGACCACGGATGCTGTGTACGTAGCACTTGCAGTGTGAATGTGTTAACTATCTATCTCTACCGTACACAGTTTCCTTGGCGAGACATTGCCGGATCTACCATAAGGCTTTTTGTACTTTAGCCCAGGGCCCCGTGGATTCGAGGGGCCCCCAACTAAGTGAGGTGAAAGTCAAAAATAAATTATGCGAAAAATGTTATTAAAATAAACAAGGGCCTCTAATCAAGATGCAGTCGATAATTTCGAACTTCGAAATTAAAAATGTATGGAATTTAACATAAGTCATCGATAAGTGACATTTCGCTTGCGATGCTTTATGTCAAATCCCATACATTTATTTTTCGAACTTCGCTGTCGAAATTATTGAATGCATCTTGAGGCCCTGGTCTTAACTCTTAAGTATGTTATATGTAACTGTCTTATTTTTTCCTAACATTTTGAGTCGTTAGCCCAGGGCACCAAAAATTGAGAGAGAGAATTGAGAACACATTGTACGCAAAGATTTCAAAACTCAAGATAGGCTATGATAATGTACTAGTGATGTAACGAACGTCTTTTTTTTAGCATTCGCGAATGCGAATGCGAATATCTGCTACCGACATTCGCGAATGCGAATGCGAATGCGGATATTCAGTTTTTGTTCATATTTGGCGCCAATTTGTCTATAGCTTGGCGGCAGTCGCGTTCGGACAGTTCGTTACGGGTTCGTTACACTACGGCCGCTGTATCTTGACGGGTCTGAACATAGGCTCTGCGAACTTTAGCGCATGTACAACTCGTGAAGAAAACTGGTATTGTATTATTTTTATATACCTATATACTAATATTATTTCCCTAATACAGTTGACCAATTAGTACAAATAAAATAAATACGAAAACACTTAGAAACAGTTATTGCGCAACCTTCTGCGCGAAGTTCAGACTCGCCAAGATACATCGGCCGTATTGTACGTTCGTATCTTCCGAGTATTGCCGAGTTCATACGAACTCATCTACAATCTTAATAAAGCGTCATTCATTCCGCTCCACTCACTCAAACTTAAACTCAAAATTTTTATTTCCATGTAGGTTATGATATAACGCTTATATAGAATTGTCCTACATGATGCTTACCACCGGTTCGGAAACTAGCCCGGCGAGAAGAACCGGCGTAAGAAACTCGCACATTTGCTTTTGTTTTCTAATATTTATATTCGCATTCGAATGCGAATATTCGTTAGGTACATCACTAATATGTACACTTATATAGAAAAAATCTTTATCCAGGAAAAAGTTACGACTTACGTCATCTTGTTTGTTACCATACTTCAAATGTCAAAATGGCCCTAAAATTTTCAAAAGTGGGGCCATTTAACTGGAGACACTTTTTGCCTCAACATGCCTCGTCTATAATATATAGGTACGTACGGCAAAAGTATGGGTAAGAATATGGTAAAAATATATCACTAACAAAAACAACAGTACTCACACAATAGCGGAGCGGTGTCTGTGGTGGGTCGGAGGGAGCGACGACAGCGACGCCGGCTGCGGAGACCCGCACCAGCGACTCTCGCGCACGTCCGACGAACCTGGAATGTAGAAGGTGGTTGTGCTAAATAAAAAAACATGGGCCTTTTCATCCGTTATTGGATGATTTATACAGTACTAGCTTTTGCCCGCGGCTCCGCCCGCGAGAAATGAGGTTTTTTGGCCACTCCCGACTGTACTCTAAGTTAAATCTGTATCTTCCTTATCTTACGTTCTCTATTTAATTACTAATTGTTTGTCCGAAGCACTATCATACCATATTTCATTTAAACGGTTTAAACTCTTAAGCTATGAAAGACGTTAAAAAAATATACACAATAGTACATTATCCCTCGGGAACACTATTATATATCTTTTTGGGATAAAAAGTAGACTGCACGTTTGTCCAAAGCGTAAACAACTACCATACAAAATTTCATTCAAATCAATTCAACCTTTTAGCAGTAAAAGACAGTCAAAGTACACAAAATAATACATTATCCCTCGGGAAGACTATCTTTTTGGGATAAAAAGTACACTGCGCGTTTGTCCAAAGCATAAACCACTACCATACCAAATTTCATTAAAATCAATTCAACCGTTTAGCAGTAAAAGACAGTCAAAGTACACACAATAATAATACATTATCCCTCGGGAACACCGCAAATTTTTGGGACAAAAAGTATCCTATGTCCTTTCCCAGGACTCAAAGTATCTCGGTACCAAATTTCATCAAAATCGGTTCAGCGGTTAAAGCGTGAAGAGGTAACAGACAGACAGACAGACAGACAGATAGACAGACACACTTTCGCATTTATAACATTAGTATGGATGGATATGGATGGAAGTATGGATATGGAAGTATGGATGTACACAAATTAAAACATTATCCCTCGGGCACACTGTATATTTTTGGGATAAAAAGTAGACTGCGCGTTTGTCCAAAGCATAAACCACTGCCATACCAAATTTCATTCAAATCAATTCAACCGTTTAGCAGTAAAAGACAGTCAAAGTACACACAATAATAATACATTATCCCTCGGGAACACCGCAAATTTTTGGGACAAAAAGTATCCTTTGTCCTTTCCCAGGACTCAAAGTATCTCGGTACCAAATTTCATCAAAATCGGTTCAGCGGTTAAAGCGTGAAGAGGTAACAGACAGACAGACAGACAGACAGACACACTTTCGCATTTATAATATTAGTATGGATATGGATATGGAAGTATGGATGTACACAAATTAAAACATTATCCCTCGGGCACACTGTATATTTTTGGGATAAAAAGTAGACTGGGCGTTTGTCCAAAGCATAAACCACTGCCATACCAAATTTCATTCAAATCAATTCAACCGTTTGGCAGTAAAATACAGTCAAAGTACACACAATAATAATACATTATCCCTCGGGAACACCGCAAATTTTTGGGACAAAAAGTATCCTATGTCCTTTCCCAGGACTCAAAGTATCTCTGTACCAAATTTCATCAAAATCGGTTCAGCGGTTAAAGCGTGAAGAGGTAACAGACAGACAGACAGACAGACACACTTTCGCATTTATAATCAGGGGTGGATCTTGAATTTGTGGGGCCCTGGGCTGTAACTACTTAGGGGCCTATCTAAGTACCTACTCAACTAATAGCCATGTCAAAAAACTGTTTCTATAATGATATTATTACATATTTTTATTGCACAAAAAAACATAAATATTACTTAAATCTACGTAAGTAATAGTTGTACAAAAGGCGATCTTATTGCTGTGGTAGCAATCTCATCCAGGCAACCTTTGGGTGAGAGAGAAACCGAAATAGTGATGTATATAAGAATATAAAAAGAACAATGAAATAATTTTATTTATTTATTATGAATTAGTAAAATAATTGACAGGTTGTGTGTGACAGTTATGTTATAATACTATTAAAATATAATTGGAATGAAAATACAATATGAGAAAATATGATTTCAGCAAAATCTAAACTTATGGTTGTTTGGTTTTTTCTATAAATGTATTGGGTATTTAGGGCCATCAAGTAAACTATGCTTACGTGCGAAACAAGGGCTCGAAGGTATTTGCTAAACTCAATGACTCATGTTGTCATTTTTGACAAAACGCAGCCGTAACTTGCAAGACACTACTGTCACCACGAAATCGGAGATTCTCGATGAAGTCGAAATGGGGAACAGTACACCTAAAACACGAACCTACCCCAAACCCATCTTGCAGATGATTCACGAGCCAGACTTATGCACCACCTTACAGATTAGATTCCTGATATCGACATGGGTGAGATTAGAATAGCTCTCAGACAGCTTCATAATAATAAAGCACCAGGAGATGGCGAAATAACTACATAGCTGCTTAAGGCAGGAGGAACACCTGTCTTGACTGAGCTCCTTAATTCCGTCATTCACACTGGCACTACTCTGGAAGCATGGAGCAGGAATATAATAGGTGGTTTCATTTTTAAAATAGGCGATAACACGCGACTTGAAACTACCGTCCCATTCCGCTCCTGAGTCACGTTTATTAGCTATTATCGAAGGTTATCTCGAATCATCCTTCCCAGAAGTTCAACGACTTTCAGCCACTGGAGCAGACCGGGAACCACATACATACATCGAGAAGTATAATCAGCCTCTCTGCTTAGCGTATGTGGACTATGAGAAAGCCTTCGATACCGTCAAGACCTGAGGGGCAATTCTGCTAAATAAAACCTGCATTAATACAATTACAATCAAGTCTCAATACGCTAATCTCAAACTGTGTTTTTATAAACGTTATACCAACGTGAAACGCGCTCTGATTAATCGAAACATCGTAAAGTAAAATTAAATTCTACTTTAAATACAAGAATTGAGGTTCTGGTCTGTGCTAGAATTCATGCAGAAATGCCTCGTTGACTGCCAATAATATTTCGAGTTGTTAAGATGTATGTTCAAGGCCGCAACGATTACCGTCCAAGTAAAAGAACAGACCATAAAACCGATCCAACTTCGTCAAGGAATGAGACAGGTAGATGTTATCTCTCCGAAACTGTTTACTTACGCGTCGTTTGCGGATGAAATAATCATTATGTCAGAATATCTGCAGGACCTGGAAGAGATGCTGAACAGCCTAAGTGATTGTTCAAGACGGGTACGTCTCGGGATGAATCTTAACAAAACCAAAATTATGCATATTGAGCATATTCTCCAGGACCTGTCGTCGTAAATGGTACTAGTCTTGAAGTTAAGAAGCAAGAATACGTATATCTTGCGTAAACTCTCATTCAACTAGGGCGGCATAACTGAGAACGAGGCAAATAGAAGAATAAGCTTGAGCTGGGTTGCATTCGGGAAGCTCCGGGACAACTACTACGAATTAAAGTCACTGACATTCCTCATAGAATAAGCACTCTGAACTGGTAGTGAGTCGGCCATGTTTGCGGACGGACAGACGGTTGATGGCGCAGACAAGCGTTAGAATGGAGACCACGCTTAGGCAAACGTAGTGTAGGACGACCTGCGGCACAATGGACCGACGATTTAAAGTTGGCTGGCAGCAGATGGATGAGGGCTGTCCGAGATCGGGATGGTTGGCGCTCATTAGTCGAGGCCTACGTTAAGCAGTGGGCTATCCATATTTCCATAAGCTGATGATGAAATTTCCCCGTCGATAATAATTTATATTGACCTCTGATATTGAAAGGCTTGTTTAAATAGCATGTCATTTTCCTGCATAATAAACATTATTTTGATAGGAAGACGCCACGGTAACTTATGTACCTTATTTTTTATGTATACGGTAAATACATAAAAATATAAGATACCTAATACATACAAATAAGGTATAACTTTATTACGCACAAAAGAAAAGTTTTTTCAGTGTCCTCTATTCTAATTTACCTTTAATTTTAAAAGTCAAATTAATAAAGTAGTTCCAAGAATTTCGTCATCAAAACTAAATTTTACATTAGAAATAAATAGCCTATTTTTAAAATAGTTACGTTTTATTTTTGAATGCTTCAGTAAAAATTAGACACAAAGCTAAATAAACCAATTAAATTTTAAAAATTTTGGATTTTATGATTAATTAACAAAGGTTCTAATTAATTAAACTCATATTTTTAATAAGAAATCACTTAAACAACTATTCACCTACGGCAAATAACAAAAACTGTAACTACATAAGGCTTACACTTACTATTATAGTCAAAAATCCAAAAAATGGCCTATTCTCCAATTACATTTTAGGAGTTTACCAAAAATCAAGAATTATGGATTAAGCCACTTCAATTCTGAAGGTGCGATATGTATAAAATAACCAAATAGTTTCAATAAATAATATTCATTTTTAATATCTTAAAAAAATTAATGAAAATCAGCATGAAAACATCCTTTCACACGTATTTTCCGCCTTAACTCAATTCATAGAAGTATGCAATTTTTTTACAATTTTTTCTTATGACAATATCACGTAAAAATATCGCCCGTAAACTGACTTTACAGACAACCATTTTTAAAATTCAAATTATCGCCTATTGTTTTTAGCGGGGTCTGGGGGCCCCTTGTAACCTCGGGGCCCTGGGCTGCAGCCCAAGTAGCCCTTAGGTAGATCCGGCCCTGTTTATAATATTAGTATGGATATGGATATGGAAGTATGGATGTACACAAATTAAAACATTATCCCTCGGGCACACTGTATATTTTTGGGATAAAAAGTAGACTGGGCGTTTGTCCAAAGCATAAACCACTGCCATACCAATTTCATTCAAATCAATTCAACCGTTTGGCAGTAAAATACAGTCAAAGTACACACAATAATAATACATTATCCCTCGGGAACACCGCAAATTTTTGGGACAAAAAGTATCCTATGTCCTTTCCCAGGACTCAAAGTATCTCTGTACCAAATTTCATCAAAATCGGTTCAGCGGTTAAAGCGTGAAGAGGTAACAGACAGACAGACAGACAGACAGACAGACACACTTTCGCATTTATAATATTATAGTATATAGTATATAGTATATAGTATATAGTAAGTATATAGTATATAGTATAAGTATATAGTATAAGTATATAGTATATAGTATATAGTATAAAGTATATAGTATATAGTATATAGTATATAGTATATAGTATATAGTATAATAGTATATAGTATAAGTATATAGTATATAGTATGGAGTATGGATTCTTCGAGCGATGTAACCACTTTTGAAATACTGTAGTGCCTGGGACAGTCGGTTTTTAAATGTTGTATGGTTGCCCAAGCACATACGGCATTCTCACAATACAGCCTAGTCCAGAGGAATGACTGGTCAATACGTCTGGGGCCAACCATGTGCAGGTTTCCTCACGATGTTTTCCTTCACCGTTAGAGCGTCCGTATAATGTACCTACTTGAGATCTGAAAAAGTCTCATCGGTACACGCCATAACCTGGTATTCGAACCTGCACTCTCTCGAGTGCGAACCAAACAGTCTACCCACTAGGCCACGGAGCTCTTTTGGTAAATCACATGCCTAAATATTGTGAAATGAGATCCCATCTCCGCCAGATTCCCCTAATATTCTTACATCTGCCGTCTTCCAACTTAAAGGCGGTTAAATGACAAAAACAGTTTTGAGATAGAACTAGAAAACACGGGATTATTTTGAATTCAATATTGTCATTTAACCGCCTTTTAGTTTCAGGATGGCAGACTGGTAGTATAAAATGTATGTCGTATAGTAGTATTAGTTGTGTACCTACAATGAACGTTTGAAACACACTTCCGTCCCATTTCACGAAATCACTCCCACAAATTGCAAGAAAGCGAGAGGAAAGATGTTAACCCATCAAATTTGTAAATGTTGTGGCATATGACAAACATCAACGTATAAAAAAACTATATAATATGTATCACACACCGTGCGTATGTCCATATTAAGTTGGCTAAAACCAAAGATTTCAAAACTCGCTAAAACAGTACTTTAAATTGTGATTCATTCCAAAACAAAGATAAAATAAAAATGGTATAATTGAACAATTTAGTTGAATTACAATGTCATCATCACAGAACCTTCAAATTATGTGCGATTTATATCAAGGTTCAGGATTGTGTTACAGATGTGAATACGGCCGTAACGTGACCGACTTGATATTGAACTAAAGCGTGAACAAAAAAGAAAATGAAAAGGTTACAACGGTTTTTTTTAACAATTTTTCGGCAAAATAGAACCTTGGTCGGGTTAGGTATATAGGTAGTAGGGGTAGTAGGACTCAGTAGAAGCTATGAATGATTTTATGTTCAGACAAGATTGCCCGTCATCTATCTATATCAATACTAATAATAATTAAGAGGAAAAGTTAGAATTTTCCATTTTACTCCGCCTAAACGGAAAAGTCTGCGATCAAACTAAAACGAAAAGAAAGCTTAACATCAGGCCTATCTAGCCACATAAAAATCATATTCATACTTGGAAGCGTTCATGAGTTATTTCCTTCATGGCGCAAGGATTTATTTTGCCAAAAGTTATTTCTGAGAACTGATAAGAGAGCGGATAAAACACATGAAAGCGCAAATAATTACTAATAATTTAATTAAAACTGTTAGAATCGAAATTATAGACAATTTTGTGTTTATACATTTTGTCAGTTTACATGTTTTCGGTTTTAGTGATGTACTTACTGCCGTAGAGCGTCATGAGCGAGGGCGGCCGGCTGGCCAGGGCGGGCGTGGAGCCGTAACGCTCGCCGCCCGCCGACAGCCGCCCGCCCAGCGGCTTGAATGCGATCGGCCGGATCACCGACTTGCCCTGGAACAACAGAATATCAATGTTAGTACAGTATTACGTAGTAACTAATTTCTGATCTGTGGTACAGTACGGTTACACACATAGTTACACCTCGAAGATACACTGTGACGATTTTATTTTCTACTAGCTGATGCCCGCAACTTCATTTGCGTAGAACGGAAACGGAACCCTCTTTTTTAAACAGAACCCTAAAATAAAAGTAGCCTATGTTAGACCTTATAACATCAGCTATCTGCCAGTGAAAGTCCCGTGAATATCGGTCCAGCCGTTTCGGAGATTAGCCGGAACAAACAGACAGACAGACCGACAGACAGACAGACCGACAGACAGACAGACAAAAATTTTAAAAATTGGTTTTTTATTGTAAGTACCGAATATACTTTCATGTGCATTAAGTGAAAAGCTGTTAATTTGAAATTACAAACAGACACTTCAATTTTATTTATTTGTTTAAATGTATAGATACTCTACCTCTTCGGGCTCTTATAGCAATACACAAAGATTATCCTCTGCCTTCACCTATGGGAAACAGACGAGATAAAACTATCGAATCGATCTAACTAAAATCGAAGTGTGTAGTGTCGAGTTGTCATATACGAACATAGATGTATTATATCTTTGATTAATTATTACATAGATACGTTATATCCTTACAAAACTGACAATATTTCTGTGCCACGACACACATTGACATGGGACGCGTGTCAATATGTCAACGTCGCATAGTAACACAAAACACGCTATTACTCGCGGAGCAAACTAACCAAAATTGGCCCGACTCGGGCCAATTCGAGTCTTCATTTTTACGCGTTTATAACATATATTCTACTTCTTTTTAATATTATATATCTATGTATTATATTAAAAGAATACGACATTGACATTTGACTAGACTCTAATTGTGTGTGCGATTTTCAATAAATAATAATAGGTCTAATGGGAGGTATGTGATACAAAATATGACAGATCGATAGAGTACTGAGTAGACGTAGATATCAACCTGTATAAACCAAATTAAATTCAGAGTCCGCTTTAAAATACAACTGTGGTATCGTGAACACGCTCGGGCAGATGACACAGTTCGGTATATTATAATAATCGCGTTTGTTCCAGTGATATAAACTAATAGATCGAAGCACGGACTCGACATTTGGTGGCGCAACCAAATGTCACGATTGCGGCAACACTGATTGTTTATTTTAATAGTGTACCCAGTGCCATCGATAGCGCTTAATATCAATGCATATTTTTGGGGTTAGAGTAATGCAATTTTATTTTAAAAGGCAATTGATAATGCCTAGATTTGATTTTTTTTCCGGAAGTGAGAAAACTTCCATGACTCAAGTTTTCCTTAAGTGGCCCTAGACGTAATTGCAATGTTTTTTACGCGTTTTTTGTAAAAAAACTAGTGAAACGTTGTGTAAAAACACGGTGTGTTGTCGAATACTGTTCGACCCCTTCAACTACTCTCTACAAAAATAAACTATACTCACACGGCACACCATACCACATAAAAAAGTGAACTTCTGCGAACCACACACTTAGGCCGGTCTAAACTACGCCTGGCTGTGTAATTATACAGCCAGGCGTAGTTTAAACCGGCCTCAGTGTGTGGTTTTATTACACAGTGTCACGCACACACATGTAACGCAACTACGCCTTACGTGAGTAGTTTTTTTATGTATCTATTGGGTAGCTTATGTAATACGCACAACATACAAAGCCGTCCATAGTTTTGTTTGACAGTCTTTACTTTTTTATTTTTTCTGAACCAACCTGAATAATTAGCAAGGAACATTTATTATGTCTCCTGATATATAAAAACTAGATGTTGCCCGCGACTTCGTGCGCGCTAAAGTTAATTTCACAGAAACCGTACAGTTTTCTGCGGTAAAAAGTAGCCTATGTCCTTCCCCTTGATCTACCCTACATCTGTGGCAAATTTCATCAAAATCGGCTCGGTAGTTTCGGAGTCTATTCAATGCAAACAAACAAACTTTTCCTCTTAGATAACATAACATTAGACGATCTTTACAAGATAACAGTAACAATACAGTCTCGTGGCTGGTGAAGTGGTGACGGTTTTTTCCGGTGACATTCCGATACCTCTTGATTGGCGATCAATGCGTCTGAGATATTTTACTTTTTACGGCAATCATTCCGGCTGATCAGTCGCAACCTTTTTATTGCGCGACTAGGCTGAAAAAACGCAACAATTCTCTTTCAAGGTATCTATCTCTATGGTAATATTAGATACAATTAATATTCTACAAAATATGACGAATGTTTACAAATTTATAAAACTCTTATAAAAGATTACAATTTAGACTAGATTAATTAATATAGTCTAAATTGTACAACTAACTGTAACTTAACTTACGAATTGCCGAAATGCATAAAAAAAAAGAATTTATTTACTTCCATTTAAATTAAATTAACTGATATTTTATTTCAGCATTTTATTAGCCGAATAATTAGCGTGACGTAAAAAACTGACCTCACTGTGACCTACTGCGCTATTTTTGAATTGAAATAGTTCTCCTTGACCTTTTTCTAAGTTGTAAAAAGTAATTTATTACAGATGTAGCATTTCAGCTTTTTTACAGTTTTAAGATGCACTTTAAGATGCATATTAATTAAGTTACTTAAATAGTTTTATTTTTAGGTTTTTAATTAAAAATGTTGCTTTTTAATTAAAAATATTAATTAATAAATGATGGCTCAACTCCTCTTTTTAAAATGTCGGTTATGGCCCACCTTCAAACCTACTAAGGGCCAGTGCACACCGCGACGTTACGCAACGTTACGCTGCCCTGGATTTTTAAGATAGCTATTAAAAACTGAAAAGAAAATAGCCGTTCATCAACGCAAAATGGAAAGGAGTATGTTGAGCATCAAAATATCAGACAGAATCAAAAATGACAGTATAAGAAAAGAAACAAAAGTAACCGACGTATTAGAAAAAATTAGAACCTTGAAATGGAAATGGGCAGGACATGTGATTAGAATGGACAATGAGCGATGGACCAATAGAATAACAGAATGGCAATCAAGGGAAGGACAGAGGAAAAGAGGAAGACCAAGAAAACGATGGGAAGACATATTTAAGGAAAGATGCGGATCAGACTGGAGAAGGAAAGCGAGAGACAGAGATACCTGGAGGAAACTGGGGGAGGCCTACGCCAAAGAGGCGACTTCCACATATTAATTATGAATAATTTAATAATAGATATCATAATAGAAATAATAATTTACAAATTAAATATATAATTATAATTTTAAATATATTAATAGAAATGCAAAATGTTAAGTAACAATTATAAATTTAAATTAAAAACGAAATGCTTTTTTTAAGATACTGAATGTAATTATTGTGGTAGAATAAAGGCTATTTTATTTTATTTTATTTATTATTAAAAACCGGCCAAGTGCGTGTCGGACTCGCGCAACGAGGGTTCCGTATAAACCTGTAGGTACTAGGTATATAACAAGTAAAAGTTGGTAAAAGTTCATCCATCACGACAATCGAGTCATAGTAGGGGTAGTAAGATTAAAATTATGATTTTTTTTTATGATGTAACTAAATATTTACGGTTTTCGCAATTTTTCCTTTATCTGTGCTATAAGACGTTGCTTCGTACGAAATTTAAAGATTCTGAGTTCACCGGAAGTACCCTGTAGGTTTTGATTCCCTTGCGAGTGTCGAAAATTTGTGGCATAAACAGATGTATCTTTTGATTGCGTTGACTTAGAAGTTTGATTTTTCTTAGCTCTAAGGGACAGTAGACTTAAGTATTTGTTATAAATTCGAGCTTGATACCTCCACGCGTTCCTGAGAAAAGAGGTCTTTATAGACAGACGGACGGACAACAAAGTGTTCCTATAAGGGTTCCGTTTTTTCCTTTCGAGGTATGGTAGGTACCTATACTACACGTTTCATATGCCATCAGTCATATACATTTACAGCTGCACATGAGTTGTGCAGTTCGGTACAACTGACATTCGAACTGTGACAATGAAACGTATGTCTTCTTGTGTAATAAATAAAGTTCAATTTTGAATAAAATTAAAATAATAATAACTATCTACTTAAAATTATTTACAGACTAAAAGAAAGAAAGAAATAAAAAACTAAAAAAGATAAAACTAAAGTACAAGATATGCTATAAAAATAAGAAAACCTCTAGGTCGTCCCCATCAGGCAGAGTGCCTATCAGGCTCAAAGAATTCCCTCGCTGAATGGCTATGCTAAATCTTTGAGCCAGATAGGTGCCGGCTTTGGGGTCTCGGGTGGCCTCTACGAGTTTTTTCGAAATTTCTCCGAAAAGTTTGTGTGCCCCCGGACCCCATGTACCTAGGGTTTCAACCCCAAACGGTTCAAATATGAGATCCCTACTAAGGTTCTCATACTTTCGCCGCTTGAGGTTTTCTGCCTGATTTGCGGCCGCACCTGCAGTACTTGAGGTGCCCTGGACATGGGACGGAGCGAGTGTATCGACGCAAGTAGCGTCCCATACAAGAGCCCGTCCCAGTCTCTTTATTTTGAATAGTTATCTTTAGAATGCAGCATGGTGCAGATTCAAAATGACGAACGTATAAACAGCTACATAGTTAGCTATCGATTTGATTCTACTATAAGCATACGGTGTGTCCACGATTGTGTGGAAAAGTGTAGGCTGCTGAAACTTTCGGCGCAGTCGCGGAAGTTGTAATAGTCCCCGTGGCTCTGCCAACGGCGGTGCTGACGGAGTACCGCCGAGTTTTTAGTAGGTAGAGGCTGCTTCCACTTACCATCTTTCGGAAGCAGCGAGTCCCACATACCCGCGCAAGGGAATCCCCAATCCCCTGCGGGATGCGGAAGAGTATTTTCTCGGCGTTAAAAAAGAAAAAAAAGGCTGGGGCGCTTCAAAATTTTCAAATTTCGATCGTTTTGGATCTTCTATGAAAGCTATTTCTCTGTACGTTAGTATATTATATATTTTCTACTCGTATCGTTTTATTTCGATATGGATTGACCCCTAAGTGACGGCTCTTTATTAAAGAGCCTGTTATGCTACACCAGTTTTGTGGGAAAATGTTTAAATGTTTGTGAAAGTTTATTGATAATTTAATAAATAAATAAAATAAATGTCCAATATATATCGATCCCAATAATCTCTTTATAGTATTGTAGTGAGCCAAATACATCTTTTCATTATAAAACTAGATTGAAAACTTTCACCCCAACTTTGTAATAAAAACTAATAAACTAATAAATGTTATGAATTTTGTTAAAAACAACTTTTACTTTTTTATTATTGAGATCAAAACTTAATTTAATAATTATACATTATTTAATAAACTAGCTCATCAGTGTGATTTTCGAAATTATATTATTGCAAATCCTATATACGATATTTCATGAAAGTTATAGAAGATTGAAGAATATAATGTTTACTAGCGCCTAGCCGCTACATTCTTCTTGAATAGGGTTGCCATCTCTTACATATGACAACCCGGACAAGACGCGAGAAAACCCCGGATTTTGGAGTACGAAACCCGGACATAGAACAGTTTTTACCCGACTACGGCGATGTCAAAAAGAAAGGAAGATATTATAGCTGCAAATCAAAACAAAATGAAGCCTTCCTAATTCTGCCTACAAAAACCCGGACAGCAATGAAAATCCGGCCCGGACGCTCCCCGGACGCCCTTTAAACTAGGACAAATCCGGAGAAACCCGGACGGATGGCAACCCTATTCTTGAATAACTCTATGTATTCCTGAAAACTGCATTTAAATCAGTTGAGTAGTTTATAAGATGTAAGCGAACAGACAGCGGAATCGACTTCATTTTTAACCGACTTCCAAAAAATGAGGAGGTTATATTATACCACTAGATATTGCCCGCGACTTCGTGCGCGCAAAAGTTAATTTCGCAGAAACCGTACATATTATTAATATAATAGGCCTCCCCCACATTTGGCCATATACCTATCACACGTAAGGAGATACAGCCTGGTGACAAACAGACGGACGGACAGACAGACACAGGCAGACAGCGAAGGCTCAATAATAGGAGCCTGTTTTTACCGTTTGGGTTCTGATACGGAACCCTAAAAATTTTGGACAATGATGAATTCATTAAAAATCTTACTCGATCCACCTAAAATATTACCAAAATTAATCAACGACAAACCAACCAGTTCGCTATCATGGAACAAGCTCTAATTTATCAGCTATTAGCGTATTTGACTAGTATAAAGTAATGAAGCAATCTGTGTACGTTCGCAGACACTCGGTGTAC
The DNA here is from genome assembly GCA_905404095.1 of Glaucopsyche alexis. NCBI lineage: Eukaryota > Metazoa > Arthropoda > Insecta > Lepidoptera > Lycaenidae > Glaucopsyche > Glaucopsyche alexis. The sequence continues at coordinate 17,691,985 of FR990059.1, forward strand.
CACTTTTAGACCTTATTGCCATAGAAATAGGATCGAAATGTGGTACTCGTCCGGCTGGTGAACGTACCTATTAGCGGCGCCTGTAGAGTGGTAGACTACAATCTGAAATATTGATTACATTTTCTTGAAACGACTTAATACCGATATCTAGTGCATTAACTTATCTTACATGCGCTTGCTAATAGCTGCGATTAAGCACATTTTCGAACTGATACAGACTACTAATGGGTAATGTGTACATATGTATCTTTAATATGTATTTTTATGTATATGTATTTTTAAATGTTTACAAATAAATTTACTAGCACTAATATTATTATCAAGAGGCAAGACTTGTTTGTTTGTATTGAATAGGCTCCGAAACTACTGGATCTATTTTTATGAAATATGGCACAGATATAGAGTAGACCATGGGGAAGGACATAGGTTACTTTTTGTCGCGGTAAAATGTTCTATTCCCGCGGAATTTCTTTTTGGCCGTACTAAGTTGCGGACAACATCTAGTATTATTATGAAGAGGTAAGACTTGTTTGTTTGTATTGAATAGGCTCCGAAACTACTAGACCTATATTTATGAAATTTAGCACAGATATAGAATAGACCATGGGGAAGGATATAGGCAACTTTTTGTCGCGGTAAAATGTACGATTCCCGCGAAATTTCTTTTTGAGCGCACTAAGTTGCGGACAACATCTAGTCTTTAAATAAATAAATTTTTAAGAGGCAAACGTGCAGACAATAATATCTGTTCGTCTTTCTTTAATCTGTAAATTCTGTGGTAAAAAATAAGGGAATTTATATATGTCACCGTAAAATTGTAAAAAACGTTAGATTGTAATAAAACTAGTGAAATTGTAAAATGTTGATAGACTTCCGACGTGAATATGCTGCCTATAATTTAACACATTATTTTTCGTTAGATTTATAAGTAAATATATAGTTTTTAATCTTTTGACATATTTTTACAATCTCGTTAGTTTTTTTACAATCTAACGGTTTTTACAATTTTACGGTGACATACAGGTTTATTCCGTTCAGAGTTAGTTTCTATATGAGTGATTCTTGTGTCGTCGTCATAAGGGTCATGTTAGAGGTAAAATAGCTGTGTAATATTGTTGATAAGTTTCTAGGTTACTAAACCCAAAGACGTATGTATAATGGACAGTACATGCACGTTCATGTAATAGCTGCGTCTAATAGCGGCAGTAATTAGCATACTTTATGTGCATGCAGAATCCGGAACTAGTATAACCCTGTATTATGTTTTAACTGCTAGGAAGCACCTATTAGCTAGCACCTATAGAATATCGAAATTCGCCCATGCTCTATACTCTTCATTCGTATTATAATTTTTAAGTTTGAACTTTAAGAGAGTCCTTTTGCCTCTTATAAAGAAAAAAAATGTAAATGTCACAGATTGACAAACGTCAACGTGTATAGCTCTACCAGAATCTGATGGCATTTTAAAAAAAATAAAAAATGTGATTTTCATATGGCAATGTCAAGTATGACCCGTCAAATCAAAGTACGTGATCTGTCAACCGCTGCTAAAATTTTGTGATTATGTTCTTGGAATTTGTTGTTTTTGTGAAAATATCCAAAAAGGCAATTCGATCTCAAGCGAGAAATATTGTTTTCTATGTCTATAGTAAAATACAGAAAGAAGAAGGTGTAAATCGAACTCAATCTTATAATTTAAAGTTCGTGGTAGAGTTGACCGGTAAGTTAGAGTGAGTTGTTTTGATACTTTTAGTTTTTTTATATTTTCTTAGGTAATTATTGTGACTTCTTTAAATGTGTTTCCAGTACTACTATAAGGTGAATCGTAGCTGATGGCACATCGAATGATGGTTTGTTTTCCATGCCTGGTAAAATGAGGAGAGGAGGAAAAAAGAAAATCAACATAAGACAGTTTCGATTTATAGTTGATTAGGAATAAAGTAAACGAGTTCTATACAGTTCGGAAGGAAATTCCAACATTAAATAAACTGTTGCCAATTTAATTGTATGTAATTCGTAATAAATAAGTATATAAAGTAATTCACGATTGATTTATTTTTCATGAAATATCATTATATTACATAGTATAAAACAAAGTCCCTTTTTTGTCTGTCCCTATGTATGCTTAAATCTTTAAAACTACGCAACGGATTTTGATGCGAGTTTTTAAAATAATAGTCTTTAAGTATTTAATAGTCTTTAAGATATTATAAGATTATGGTAAAATTTATATTCAAGTGCGATAAATAAAATACTTATTATGTAAGTATATTATCAAGTGGTCGCGCATGTCATATCGAGGTGATAGGGTCCCATTTTTAACAATTTGCATTGGGCAAACCTAAAAACATGTTCAATATTGTATCAGTAGTATATTGCTGTAAGTAGGTAGAGAATTATTCGCCAAAGTAGTTTTTTCTCCAAGAACACTATTCCACGCGGGCGAAGCCGCGGGCAAAAGCTAGTTTTCTATATTATACACCGAACATTCTTCATACAGTCTTATTATAATTCATGTTCAATAATACTAGACATAATTAAATATTAACCAGTATCAAGATCGTTTAATCCAATTTCCCCAGTATTGCACACTACAATTTTTTTTTTCCCTATTTGCCATGAGATTCTGGTACACCTATAGCATTCATGTTGGCGAATCACTATGAAGCCATTTTAAAAAAGAAGAAGAAGAAGAGGTTAGAAGAAGAAAAGGAGACCGATCACTACCTACATGCTAAAGAGTTGCCCGCGTCCCTGAAAATTTGTAGAATGTATAAATTCATTTTTTATCCACCAGCCGCGCTACCGTCGGTAAGTAGTATAATTTTCCTCGCGGCATTGGTGGCCCGCTTTTATTGAGACAACTTAGCGATCGCAGCGCCTCACTCACTTTTGTCCATATTTCTGGGACATTCTTTTCTACAACTCTCCTTTTCTCTAACCTCCATGGCACAAATTGTATCTATCAAACGCACGGGAGTGTGAGTAAATAATTTGAGGTGGTGTGTGTTGTTTTTAATTTACCTATTAATTTTATGTATTTCTAACTTAGAGCATTAAGCCGACATTTATAAGAATTTATAAAACGTTAGCTTTCTGCACACCTTCCTCAGTTCCTCTTCCTCCTCATAAATTTTGACTGTGCCAAATACCATACTCCTTCGAACTGTATTAAGTTTTTTCTTCACAAATCACGAATCAGCATAGAGTTCAGACAAATCGGCACCCCTTGCAAATTTCGCCGTGATAAACATAAGAGAAGATGGCATAGAGGGACACACTTGATACACCACTACCACTGTTGTACGTGGAAGAGCCATTTTTAACCGACTTCCAAAAAAGGAGGCGGTTATACGTTCGGCTGTATATATTTTGTTTTTTTTTTTTTTTTTTTTTTTGTATGTTCGCGGATAACTCCGCCGTCTGTTGGCCGATTTTCAAAATTCTTTTTTTGATGTAAAAGGTATAATCCGAAGTTGGTCCCATTTTCAGAAAATTGGTGACCTGATGATGGGATCCATGAGGAAACGAGGGAACTCCTCAAAATTTATATGGACACATATGGTGATTTCGACTTTTTCTGAAGTAGTCCAAGCATATGCTACCAAAAAGTAAGATTTTGCTCCAAGGTATACCCTGGATCCAAAAGTACAGAACAGAACTCTTGACTCCTTATAGATACATGTTTGGGGATTTTGGCGTTGTTTAAAGAACTGCAAGCATATGCTACTTTGTCAATTAGAGTAATCATCATCATCACCACCACTATCACAGCATACATCATCACATTATGATGATAAAGAAGGTACTTCTCATAGTATTTTACACTAACACGGAGATCTTTGAACATTACTCTGCCGTTTATGGACCTATTTACAAAATTCTTTTGTTGTAAAGGGTTTAATTCGAAATTGGTCCTTTAGTCACTAAAGTGGAAACATGATGATGCGATCCATGAGGAATCGAGGGATCTCCTCGAAATTTATATCGACACATAGTGATTTTGACTTTTACTGAAGTAACACAAGCATATGCTACCAAAGAATAAGATGCTGTACCAAGGTGTACCCTAGATCCAAAAGCACAGAACAGAACTCCTCAGTCTTTAAAGATATGCGTTAGGAAATTTCGGAATTGTTTAAAGAACTGCAAGCATATGCCACTTTATAACTTACAGTAATCATCATCATCATTTTAATAACAATACCTAATGGAAGTTTGGCGCGTATTCAGTTATACATTCGATCGTTTATTTTAGACATTTTTAAGACGTATTAATAATAACTTAACAAGATATATCACTAAAAAGGGTGAAATTATTATTTTTAAACAAAAAATTAAACCGACTTCCTAAGTAAAAATACACAAAAAAGTATGAAATAAAACTTATTTTATAAATAATTCCCCTTTTAAATTTGTCCATTTCTCTACTTAATCTTCTTAATTTTGAAGTCGGTACCAGCAAATATGAACGTGAGTAATTCTATAAAATATTGTAGGATATCGTTTGGGCTGGTAGCGACTTCAAAATTAAGAAGATTGAGTAGAGAAATAGACAAATTTAAAAGGGGAATTATTTATAAAATAAGTTTTATTTCATACTTTTTTGTGTATTTTTACTTAGGAAGTCGGTTTAATTTTTTGTTTAAAAATAATAATCGGGTCAACGAATGGGCCGGCTCAACAGGAAAAATATCACGTTACGGCCTCACAGAAAACAGGTGTGAAATAACGCATTATGGTAAGTATGAACTTAAATGCACAAATATATATACCTAATACATATTTTCCTGCGGCCGTAATCCGTATACTTCATACACTTTTTACCACGTGTGACGTCAGACGCGGGTACGACTTTAGTATGGAGCGTTTTTAACGAGACTTGCGTTGTCGCTGTACCTTTAAAAATATTGACTTTTGATATACGGTTTCTTCTGACAGTTACTCATATTATTTAGATTCGTTCGTCCCACAAAGTTTCGTCCTAATGGGACGAAAAGACGAATTTCTTTAAGAGTACAATTCATTTAAGCAATTAAAAAAAACAGTTAGCTAGCCTACTGTTCGTCCTTACAGCCCGTTGTTGACATTGCCGGCAAAGACGAGACAGAGTACTTTTTTAACTACATGAATAAGAACATTATGTATCATGGAATTTGATGCCTACATCAGTTCATTGAAGCGTGATGATTAAGTTCTCAGAAATATGATGCCGATTAACAGCAGCTACTGGCTACTGGATAGCTGGTAGCTGGTAATTAAGATAAGTGTCAAAGTTAGGTATGTTAGCATGATATATTTTTAAGAGATTTAGTATAAACAACTGTTAATGTTGTCATAAGCCATTCATGATAACAATTGTTTTTACAAAGTCACTAGCATCAATTCAAAATAATCCCGTGTTTTTTAACTCTATCTCAAAAACTCTTTTTTTCATTTAACCGCCTTTTAGTTTGAGGACGACAGACTAGCTGTCTCAACACACGTGTTCTGTCTTAAATATGAACTGGAATGAATAAATAACTACACCAACAATGCAACCTACGTCCTAGTCCTACACCTACACCAACTCTTATACCTTTTCCAATATTTCTCACTGTTTAATCCTTCCCTGAACTTCCACAATTATTTCAAGACCAAAATTGGCCAAATCGGTGCAGACGTTTTTGATTTATAAATAATGTGATTAACACGACTTTCTTATATTATAATATTATTATAGATGTACAGTAGATCATCTTTATACTTCTTTTTATACTGTGTTCATACTAGACTGCCCGAATCAGCGCACGCACACATACGTGTCATTTATAGACTGCTAACGAAACCTCAAATAGCAGAAGTGTGTAGGGTTATGCGGTATGCCGTCCGACCGCTAAGATTTTACGACTTACGAGTTACGACTCCATTTTCTCATGGAGACTAGAAAAGGAGTAGCTTCTTAATACAAGAAAAAGTATCTGTACTGTGGATTTCAGAGGGGTACTTGTCAATTGTTCGGTACCTAATACGAGTTCGTGGGTTCGATTCCCGCATTGGAACAATAAAACATGTTGTTTCTAAGTTTGGTTAGGACAATGCAGGGTGAGGCGTCAGATGGGCATGTAAAAAAGTCGGACCTGCGCCTTATCTATCGTCAGTCTTGTCGGTTATACGTCCCCACTGGGTTATGAGAGTAAAGGAAGAAAGAGTGCTCTCAGCGCACACACTTGGGCACTATATATTCATACACTTTATCTAATCGTGACGTCACAGTTAGGGACGACTTTCCACGAGCGTTTTCACGAGACTTACTAAATTTTGTTAACAAATCGCTGTACCTATGAAAATATTGATTTAAACTGTTTCTTCTAAGAACTTACTCATACATATTAAACAGTAGGTCTGTAATCTGTATACTATTAATTTATGCAATAAAAATTCGTTATTATAGTTCGTGCTAGCCCCACAGACCTACATAAGCTAAACCGGTCAATAGGTACTTAGATCTAGAATAGACCGTTTAGATGCAAGTGTATAATTGTGTCGATAAAAAGGCTTTGAATGGAGAGAGCCGCTTTCCGAATACCCTCGGGCGAGCCCTAGCATCGATACATACAAAATCGCAATACTTCACTTTTTGTGGCGAGAAAGCCGTGTATACTGCTTGTTCTATTAATAATAGAATAATAATGCTGATTTCACAATTCAATCTAATGCAAAAGAACTTGTGTTACGGGTAGACAGTTTCGGACCGTAAGTCTAGGTGGCCCTGGGCTAATACTACATAGGCTGGCCGCACACGTGCTAATTAATAATTAATTCCCACCTAATTACTCGAAGTATAGGAAAAAATTAGACAGTAAAATATTAATGACCTGTTTCGTTTAATAAAATTGTGGATTTTCATTACCGTCTAGACTGAAGTCCAATTAGCCATATGATAAGATCCAGGCTTGTGTAGGCATCAGTAAGTTCTAGGACTTTTCAACTTTCAAAAAAAAGATTCAACAGCAAATATTTTTTGCAAACTTTAAATCATATTTGATGTCACCGAAATACGCCGGGTATACAAGTTATGATCAAATTAGCCGGGTCAATTTCGGACCATCACCTTTACTTCTATCAGTTAGTCCTGTAGGCAATATAATATTATATAAGTATTATATTGTCTGTCCACTCGCTAGCGTACTTTGTTAGTAGATTTCAGGGTGTTTGAAGCTAGTATCGTCACTTTTCTCTGACATAGATTTCTTGGCGATCTTTTCATTCTCTATTTAAGCTTCCTCGGAGAACTTAAGAAAAATCTTATTACACGCCAATCCGGGATCGAAACTGTACCCATACGTCCCGTTTTATTGAAACGGGAACCTATAATTCTTACGGCCACTTTCAATAACCAATCTATCTACTCGTATAACTATTTGTTAAAAACATCGTCATCCAATAATTTGCCGGTTTTTCGCGATACAAATTTGACGTTTCTAACAAATAGTTATAGATAGATAGGTTATTGAAACGGGCCGTTAGAGTACACAACATAAGATATAGGCCAGGGGTTCCTAACTTTTACCCTATGCTCCAATCATACCCTATGAATCCAAAGTTTTGGGAAAATACTACGCCCCCCTTCTAGCTGGCAGCAATTTGCCACAACAGTGCTGTCGTCACACTGCACTGCATACCAGGAAGAAGACTTGGCCCCCCTTTATGCCCTTACAACCTAGTCTTGTAAATTTGCTCCTAAATCACATCGCAAATCTCCGCCGCGCGTAAGTACTTTGAACAATTTTAATAAAAGTATTAGCTATTATAATAATAACTACAAATGTTATAAAAACTATTACCCGACTAGTACGACTACGTAAATTATAAATATAGCCTATGTTACTCGGGCTGTTATTACGAATATATTGACACCTCACTTATTAAAATCGGATCGGTATAGTTTAGTGCTACGGTGGAACAAACAAACATACAAACATAGACTGCCAAAATCATCACACTTCCTTTTGGCTTCGCCGTAGTAGGGTAAACAGTAACATACAGCTAAAGCTAACAGCCTCCGTGGTCTAGTGGGTAGAGCATTGGCTTTGGCTCTCGCCTCTGAGGTCGTGGGTTCGATTCCCGCATTAGAACAACAAAAAATTGTTGTTTCCAAGTTTGGTTAGGAGTGTTAGGACAATGCAGGCTGATCACCTGATTGTCTGATAAGAAAGATGATCCATGCGTCGGATGGGCATGTAGAAAATCGAACCTGCGCCTGATCTCTCACCTGCAGTCATACACGGATAACCCATTATCCGTCCCACTGGATTATGAGAGGAAGAGAGAGTGCTCTTGTGTACTGCGCACACACTTGGACACTAACAAATTACTCCTGCGTAACTGGCCTGATTTCAATGAAACCGGTCACCGTTACCGAAATCGGTGTGGGGGAATTATACAGATGAAATTACCCCATAGGAGGAGGGGGGGCTAAGAAAAGGGTCTTTAATACTATTAGTGGGACGCGATAGCCCTCGAAGTGGGCTGTCGCGAGCGCGACCCACTAGTTGGGAATCCCTGCACTAGGCCATGGATGCTAATCTTTAAGCATATAGGCATATGTAAATTGATTTGCTGGTGTACAAATGACAGTGTTTAGCAAGCGGTAGGTAAGTACTAAGTGGTGCGCCGTGCGGCGTGAGAGAGCAGCGCATTTATTACTTTATTGCCCTGCACTGCACAGTTATAATACTTACTTAGGGCTGTCGCGATTGTTTCGCAATTATTATTACGCGCGCAAAAGCTAAGTTCGAAAAACCGTACATTTTTCCGCGATACAATGTAGCCTATGTCCTTCCCCGTGGTCTACTTTACATCAGTGCCAAATTTCATCAAAATCGGTTCAGTAGTTTCGAAGCCTATTCAACGCAAACAAACAAACCTTTTCTCTTTATTATATTAAATTATAGTATAGAGCAGTGTTTTTCAATCTGTGGGTCGCGACCCCCAGGGGGGTCGTGAAGCTTCTGTAGGGGGGTCGCCGGAGGTCGAGAGAACTTTAGTAAAAAAACAATAAAGATTAAAAAGATTGATTTATTAAGTAAGAGAATTTTAACAAAAGGATACTCATAAATCGATCATCGATATCATCGATGTATGTAATTGTAAAATAATGTGTTTCGCGTACTATATTATGTACTTATATCCGAATCCTAATTATGGAGACGCATAAAAACGTCATATGGAATGAACATTTGTAACACTGTAACATACACATACCTAAATACATGATAGAAAAGCGAAGGGCCGGGGGGTCGCGAAATATTTTTTCATACAAGGGGGGTCGCATCATGAAAAAGGTTGAAAAACTCTGGTATAGAGTAATACGTAAAGCAAAAACTTTCAGTACAGTGTTACGAGAATCGTGCAACCGGAGGAGTGTGGTTAGGTTAGTGGATGAAGTCGTCACTTTTCAACACTTGTGTGTTCGATTTTCAACTCTATTGTATAAGCGCAGAATTCAATTTTCAGTGCTCTTAATTTTCCCGGACCTTGCGGATTCCGGATCAATATAGTCCCAGCCTCAGATTATTACCATATTGATCACGCCAAACACCTGCGTGTAACAAACCTACTATGAGACATTATAAAGCTATAAAAGTGTTTTTTTCTGTCGACACTAAAACTTAAAAATTAAAACATAAAATTTATTTTCCACAGACGTTTCCACAGACAACATTTCATTGGCGGACGGCAGATGTATCAAAATCGGAATAGTGATTTTGGAGATAAGTTGCAATAATGATAATTTTTACTGCAGTAACTGCAACTAGGAGTAATCGTAAAACCTATATATTAGACGCACACAGATGTGTACCGGCCTTAGATCATATACTACGTACCGGCAGTGCTTCTCTAGTGCCTTACGCACACACGTATAAAGGTTGCATCAATACATTCGTTGCGCGCGTTACATACTGTATTTATTAATTATTACTCTAAGGACCCAATTCTTAACGAGATGAAAAATGTTAAGTATATGTGTCACCGTAAAATTGTAAAAACCGTAAGATTGTAATAAAACTAGTGAAATTGTAAAATGTTGATAGACTTCCCACGCGAATATGCTGTCTATAATTTAACCCATTACTTTTTTTTGATTATAAATATATGTATAGTAATATATGTTATCTTTCGACATATTTTTACAATCTCATTAGTTAGTTATTTTACAATCTAACGGCTTTTACAATTTTACGGTGACATGTGCGTATAATCGGATAGGGCAGTGGGCAGCCCTACTGTCCTGCACAGCAGAGTAATTCCCGTTCAAGGTATATTTTAAATCACCATTGAATAGCGTAAAGTATAATATGTCTAACACCATTTACAGCAGATTTATGTTGCACAATCGCAAGAGATATTAACCGAATCAAAGTGATCCGTTATATTCTAGTATCCAGTACGGCGCCAGTATTCATAGTCAAATAGAAAATTATATAAACTGTCTCAGAGTTATTTATTAAGGAATAGAAATTAGAAATTAAAGGAAAATGAATAACATTTGTTGCATACATAGACATATCCGCTAGTTTGTACAGTGTTATATAAGGCTGGGACTATATTTTTATTATATAATTTATAATATGCCCCGGAATCCGGAACGCCCGCGCCGGTGAAAATTCCGAGCACTGAAAGTAGAACTTAGCGCCCGTGAAAATTCCGAGCACTGAAAGTAGAACTTAGCACCCGTGAAAATTCAGAGCACTGAAAGTAGAACTTAGCGCCCGTAAAAATTCCGAGCACTGAGAGTAGAACTTAGCGCCCGTGAAAATTCAGAGCACTGAAAGTAGAACTTAGCGCCCGTGAAAGTCCAGAGCACTGAAAGTAGAACGTAGCGCCCGTGAAAATTCCGAGCACTGAAAGTAGAACTTAGCGCCCGTGAAAATTCAGAGCACTGAAAGTAGAATTTAGCACCCGTGAAAATTCCGAGCACTAAAAATAGAGTTGAAAATGGAAGTTTTGAGTGTCAAATCAAATGTCACATTATGTAAGTTTGGGGAAAATCAATTACGGATATTTTTGGCATAATATTTACTGCTTATGTATAGACGTATAGGCAGAAAAATAATTGTCATACAATAAAATATCTTCCTTTATATGGGCGTGTCTGCGTGAAGCGGAGATTCTCCTATACATGAGGTGATTTTTTTACTTTGACTATGACAATATTTTTTTGGTTAAACATCTTTAAATGCCATATTGAATATCAAACGTATCAACCAATGTCCAAAACTGATAAGGGTGATGAAGATAATAATTGATAAATGATGATGATTGATTAAAAAGTCCAAGTGCGAGTAGGACTCGCGCACGTAGGGTTGCGTAGACGTGGGGTCGATGCGAAAAAAAAGATCATCCCACTTTACGTGTAAGGGAGATATCCAAAAAAATATTTTTCCGTTTGGACGGTAAGCCGAAGAAGGATGGACGGATATGACGAAACCATAAGGGTTTCGAGACGGAACCCTAAAAAGCCAACGAACTTTAAAGCGACATCCGTGTCAGATAGCAATAACTACGTCCTATAAAAGGATACATTACGTAGTTAACTTATTAAAATCCGCTTATAAGAACATAATTATATAATACTCAAAACGTAGTGTATTAATATAAAGAAGACAAAAAGTGAAGTAAAGGAAGCCCACATAGTATGAACCACGAACAAAAGAGATTGCAAAATGCAAATATTTTAATTCTGGCAAATGGGCTTGGGACTAAATGATTCGGAATTCGGAAGTCCGAAAAAAATTCTGAGTACTGATAATAAATAATTACTTAGTTTAGGCTAATACAGTAAAAATCGAAAAAACATAAGCAGTGGATCATGTGCCTGAAGTATCTGTAGGTAATTGATTTTCGGAGACATTATACTTATATAATACTTATAATAACTGATGTTATCCGTTTCTACGTACGCGGCAACCGTACATTTTGATGCGATACCATAACAAATTTCATAAAAATTCGTTCAGTAGTTACTAGTTTTTGCGTGAAAGTGTAACTATCATCCAACCAACAACATCCATTCTCACAATTTTTTTACATTTAGATATGTAATCTTAAACGAGATTGTCCAACAAAATACTATTTCGTTTAAAAAATACAGCCTGTATAAAGGACTTATAAAGTTAAAAGAACATAAGTCACAAAAACGTAAGCTTATTATTTTTAAAGAATAACAATTGTTTTCCAAAAGTGACTCAACGGAAGCCCACACGAACAAAAGACATTGCAAAAATTCCGGTTGCCTTGTTGGAAGATTTGCAACACCTGAGGCGTCTCCCACGCTTCCCCACGCCTAACACGCAACTTAGACACGTGTTCGAGCATTTAGGAGCAGGTTAGGTCAGGCGCAGAGTTACTTTTGGTTTTAAATATTAGAAAATCTTCATTCACATCAATAATAGCAGTCATGGAAGCTTTTACTTCATAAAATGGTTACAGACATCAACCGCACGTGGTTTCATTCAGTTGGACATATTAAACATTTTTAGGGTTCCGTGCCTCGAAAGGAAAAAACGAAACCCTTAAAGGATCACTTTGTTGTCCGTCCGAATATCTGTCAAGACCCTTTTTCTCAGGAACGCGTGGAGGTATCAAACTGGAATATATATCAAATACTAAGGTTTACGCGGTCTCTTGGAGCTGTGAAAAAATCAAACTTCTAAGCCAAGGAAATCAAAAGATACAGCCGTTAATGCCGCAAATTTCCGCATATTTTCGAAACTCGCAAACTCAAAACCTACTACCAGGGTACTTCCCGTGGATATCCGGTATTCTCGTACCCCCTTACTAACAAACACTGTATAAGCTTTGAATAGTTATACAGTATTTTGTTCACATCACACAAGTGACATGTTTAATTCGATAGAAGGAGACAAAACACTGTGTAACTATTCAAAGCTTATACAGCGTTTATTAGTAAGGGGGTTAAACGTTAACCCAACGTGCAGATTTTATTTAGCAGAATTGCCATCCAACGCCAACGCCTACAACTCTATAAGGCGCAGGTTCGGCCTCACATGGAATACTGTTCTCATCTCTGGGCAGGGGCACCAAAGTAGGTACCAGCTTCTCCCTCTGGATCGTATCCAACGTAGGGCCGCTCGAATTGTCGACTGCCATAGTGTTTCAAACAGGCTTGACTCCTTAGAGCTACGAAGAGATGTAGCATCGCTCTGCATCCTCTATCGGTTATATTACGGGGAGTGCTCCGAGGAATTGTTCGGACTTATACCTGCTGCAACTTTTCGCCACCGCTCCATGCGACAAAATATTTATCATCCTCATCACCTTGATGAGTGGCAGTCCTCCACCGTGCGCTTTACCCGAAGCTTTCTGCCGCGCACTGTAAAACTCTGGAATCAACTGTCGCCAGCAGTATTTCCGGACCATTATGACCTGCAAACCTTCAAGAAGGGAGCGTATTCCCTCCTAAAAGGCCGGCAACGCACTTGCAACTTCTCTGATGTTGCGGGTGTCCACGGGCGACGGTAATCGCTTTCCATCAGGTGATCCGTTTGCTCGTTTGCCCCCTAGTTTTATAAAACAAAAAAAACAAAATTGACCCTCAGATTTTCCACCAAATAATATACAAGTTTGCGCCATTCCTTGGTCCGAAATATTCAGTGACAGTGCATTTTGAACATGCCCCTGGCCAAATCCCATGGTTAGTGGAAATTGGAGGATCGGGAGTTTATCAGCTAACGGATAATTACTGTCACGCCATGTTTGGGTTCTGGAGCTCAAAGATTAAACGGGCATTTGGTATACAATACAACCACTGCAAATGCTGTGAAGGCTGGGAAGGTATGATCCGGAATCTGATAGGCCCACGAAAATTCAGAGCACTGAAAATAGAACTGTGCGCTAATAATATAATAGAGTTGAAAATTGGAGTACCGAGATGTCATATTATATTATATGAGATATTAGCGGTTGCTCGCGGCTTCGTCCGCGTAAATACAGTATCCCAAAAGAACACTGTACTTTTTCGGGATAAAAAGTAGCCTATTTTTAATCCAGAGCCTACTACCATACCAAATTTCATCCAAATCCGTTCATTGTTTTTGCGTGAAAGAGTAACAAACATCCATCCTCACAAACTTTCACATTTTTATTATTAGTAGGATTGACATTTGACTCGATACTTGTGTGTTCTGTTTTCAGCTCTATTGTATTAGATCAGAATTTTCCCCGGGCTTCAGGATTCCGGACAATATAGTCCCAGTCTTATGACCTGTCTCGCAATCCTCTAATTAAGTGTCGCGTCGGATAGCTTATTCGGAAGTTATACAGAGCGATAGAGACAAAACGTGCAAAAAGTCTCTGTAATATAACGCCTAACAGGAGATCAGAAAGTTGTCGAAACTTGTTATTAGACTCATCAACATTATTAAGTAGTAGGTACTTATTTTGATCGAAGCTTAGACTTTTAATTTTCTTTCAATCGTTCTACTCGTAATATCATAAATATGAGAGTTTGTGAGAATGGTTGAATGTGTGTTACTCTTTCACGCAAAAACTACAGAACGGATTCTAATGAAATTTGGTATGGGAGTAGTTTTTTTTTTTATTTTTTTTTTCTTTTTCTCCGTCCCCCTAACGTTGTCAGGGCTTGTTTTTTACTATTTTATTTTCTGTTTCAATTTTGTTTTCATTTTCCACATTTACATAGTATTACAATATAAAATACGATTACTTAATGTCAAAAATAAATTACAATAAAATTACAAATAAAATGTCAATCCAGAAAATGTCAAAATAAAATTACAATAAATTATCAACCTAAAACAATATACAAATGTCAATGCTAATCAAACTAAAACTACGGCACAACAATCAACTAACCCTAATATCACAGCTTACCTAATATCACAGATCACAATGTCTTTTATTTACTGTTTGCACCACTCTCTTACAAAATGAGAGAAACACCTCTCTCCTCTTTTCCCCCAGGAAGGAAGGTAGGCTCTCACCCGTCATCGCTATGCCCAATTTTTGCTCAATATCATATCTATTGTGTGCAAAAATTGGGCACTCGAGTAACAGGTGAGGAACCGTCTCCTCAACTCCGGGCTGACACAGGCACGATGGATCCTCCTTCAATTTGAATCTGTTCAAGTAGAAGGCGAATCCACCGTGACCAGTCAGTATCTGTGTGGTGTGGTGTGTAATGTCTATTTTCTTAACTATTTTGTATGCAGCAGCAGCGCTTGGGAAAAAGAGCTTCGTGACTCCGGCCGTCCCTCCCACTTCGTATCTCCTGTCCCATTCCTCAATCGTATCCTCTCTTAAGATACGCTTGACGAATGAAACACAGATCGTAGTCAGGTTTCCTTTTCAATCTCAGCGCGGTCTCCTTGGCTAATTCGTCAACCCTCTCATTCCCTCTCAACCCTGCGTGCGCTTTTATCCAAAACAGGGAGACCTCCCGCCTCTGCAATGCAGCTTTTCGGAGGGCCGCCCTTGTTTGCACTGCCAGGGGATGAGGGGAACTAAGGGTGACTGCCTGGAGAGCCGATCTGGAATCGCTAAGGATACCGACCTTCGCCATTCCACTCTTGCAGGCTATACTTACTGCTCTCTGGAGCGCTAGTAGCTCGGCTTGGTAGACGGTGCAATACGGCGGCAGTGCAAGCTTGATGGTCTTCGTCTCGGCCTCACCCTTCCATACGGAGAGTGCGGCTCCGACTCGACCCTCAATCTTGCTACCGTCCGTATAGATCCTATGGACGTGGTTGTTAACCACGTCTGCATACGAGTCCTCGTCTACCAACCCGAACCTCAGCTCTTCCTGCTCTGCCGGATGTGGGTCCTCAATCGCAGTAGCCATTTGCTCCACCTCCCTGTCTTTCAACACCGGGTGTCACACTCCCTTCTTGATCTCGTAAAGCCTCGCAGCTTCGAGGATTCTGAGATCAAGAGGGAGTATCCCAGCCAACAGCATCGCAGAGTTCAGGGAGACGGTCCGATATGCTCTGCAGATCTTTAGGGCAAAACTCCGTTGAACGGTGTTAAGCCTTTTTTGGACCCCCATCTTTTCCACGGTGGGTGCCCACGCTGCTGATGCATACAAAATAGTGGGTTCAATTACTGCTGTGTATATTAACTTAACTACTTGGGGATTAAGTCCCCAGCTCACTCTGGCTGTCCTAGCTAAAAGCTTATAGCGGGATATTGCCTTCTGGCAGACATTCCCGACGTGGGTATTGAAAGTTAAGCCTCTGTCAATTGTCAGGCCCAAAATTTTTATCTCGTCGTAGTATTTAATGTCCACTCTCCCCATTTTCAATCGCGGCACATCAAATTTTAACCTTCTTGTCGATAGAAGCGCACAGGTTTTATGCGGTGCGAAGTTTAATTTGTTTTTCTTTCCCCATTCGTTTATTCTGTCTAACGCCTTATTTGCTATTAACTCTATCTCTAGAGCCGTTTCACCCTCAAAAACGCACACGATGTCGTCGGCAAACGCTTGACAGTAAACATCCATCTCCTCCATTATCCATAGCAAGGGGTCCAACAAGAGGTCCCACAGGATCGGTCCACCTATGGACCCCTGCACGCACCCCTTGTTGGTCTCCCTGCTCACTTCCATTATGGGAGTAGTTTAAGCTCTGGATTAATACATAAGCTACTTTTTATACCGAAAAAGTACAGTATTCCCGTGGGATCTAACGGATGTAGCTTATAGCGTTGCCATGTATCTCCAAAACTACAAGTCCGATTTTGAAGTGGTTCTTAGTGACGGGTTTGATTGGCATTTTTTATACTTATTTCTTATAACGTTGCATTTTTTCGTTGTTCCAGTAGTTTCATCCTCTATCAATTTCGTATTAAATCATATTTTTTTTTCTATCGCATCCCCAATCTACCATTTATTATTTCCTATCCTATCTTTATTTCCGTGACTAATCTTTAATCTTTACTACAAAAGATTCATATAGCACGTGGCCGACAGATGTTTGTACCAGCTGCCCTCATTTCAGCCCTAAAATACCTCGCCCTATTTCAAAACAGTCCAATTATATGGACATTATGATGCCATTATGCTAGTGGACTTAGTAAACACAAAGCTTTCAACTAGGGGGGTAACCGTTTGATTGAGCAAGTTGTTTCGATATGCCTGAATTATTTTAAGAAGGGGGAACAGTTTTTAACCTTGAATGTTACTTATTGTCGATTTGAAAATAATTGATTTAATGAAGAATAAATTACTTTTGAAACTGCAGACTTGATTCACTAAAATATTGAATGATTGCATTTTACACTTACAACCAATAGGTTGTAAGTGTAAAATGCGAAATGCCCAAAAAATTAAGACTGAAGGTAAGCTATTGCCCTAATTTAAGAACTTTACATCCTAATGTTACATTATGTTCCAATATTTATTAATTCAATTAATCAATCAAGATTTTACACCGCTATTAATAAAGATGATAACAATAAAAATGTTGACCCAATCAAGTTCGCAAAAAACATAAATAAGAAACCACGTCAGACCGGTTGTGATAACCGATAGAGAGGGTCACGCGGTCGGAGAAAGTTGGACATCTGATCGCCAAATAACACCTGATTATGGCAGGTATGTGCAGGTAGATTCTTCACGAATTGTAATTTCAGGATTAACCGACACGGTAACCGAACTTTGCTAGGAGTTCTGATAATAAATAAAGAGAATAAAGAGAATCACAAACATATGATCGTAATTCCAACCATGAATGACCCATGTTCCAAATTTTCGAACAAAACAAAATTACACATACCTACGCATTACGCATACCAAGCTGTCAATCCGACTGACATGATAAGAGTCAAAATTATAGATTAAATGCTGCACGACGAAAGAGAAGCGACATGTACCTATAGCTTAAGGCGCTGTGAGTAGTCAACTATGAAGTATTCGAGGGGGTGAAGGAGATGAGTGGGGGACGTGCCGCCCCCGTTACTGCGGGGGACTTCATGCGAAATACGTCAAAGTGATGTGTCTATAATGTATAAAAGCGTAATTTCGATAAAATTGTAATGTGCTTCATAGCCTAGCGGTATCTTGCCCGCCTAAAGCAAAGCGTAGCGTCTAGGTTCAAATCTCATTACAAATTACAATTTAATATATTTCAAAATGTCTATTTTCTGTCTAGGTCAATTATAATAAGTCTAATTCCTTATTTTGTGCCAAATTTAGCCATTGCGATTTGAGAAAGTTAAGCTTTTTAGTAAGTAGTTAAAGGGTAAAAAAATCTAAAAAAAAGCTCAATTTAGTCACTGAACTCCTAAACGGCTGGGCCGATTTTAATAAAAAAAATTGTGTGCCTTCAGGTTGATTCGAGAATGGTTTAAATTTGCAATTGGACCTGGTAGGTGGCGCTGCTGTCAGTAGTCAGTACGTCAACAAATTTAATTCTAAGGCGGTACGAAGACTACGAAGTTTCCCGGGATAGCTAGTATTATTATAATATGCGGTCGAAGTACTGCGGAATACGCACTACAACATGTAACACATTATGCTATCTACAGACACACGAATATGGTACGGAGCGTACAGCGAACCATATCCGGAGACCAAATTCGGTGTCGCTACACACGCACGAATTTGGTACGGTGCAGTATAGCGAAACGCTCGGCACTCGTGTGTTCGATTTTATGCTCTATTACATTAGCACAGAGTTCTACTTACAGTGCGGTTTTTAAACGACGACGATGATTCCCGCAATTCATTGATAACGGGCAGTGATACCAACACTTTAAAAAATATTTCTCCCCAAATTTTACCCCTGATTACTTATACCATTGACAGGTCTAAGAGATAACAAGCTAGAAAGAAAGGTTATGTGTTTAACATAAAGACTTACGCGTGAATAACATAAAACTAACTTGTCTTAATCTGATTTCACTCCCAATACATTTTCATATCCCTGGCTATATACATACATTAAAATAATTTTTATTATAACATACAAATTGATTCATAAGGAGTAAACTCTAAACATTCTGTCCTCTAGTAAACCCCGGAGATATTTTCCCTAATTTTGGGGGGTACATCCCTACGTTGGCAACACTGATACTGTTGTACGGCCAAATCGCCGGACTGCTCTACACACGCACGAATATGGTACGGAGCGTACCAGATCCGATGCGGACAACGGTGAACTCTTCGCCTTCTTCTTATGTTCGCCGGACTGCCTTATACACGCTCGGATCTGGTACGGAGCGTACCAGATCCGCTGTACGCTCCGTACCAAATTTGTGTGTCTGTAGACACCATTACACAATACACATTATGACATCACACACATTGACGTTTCTTCCTAGGTCGACATTTCAAAATTTTATATAATATTTCGTATTTTTCAGCGGTTACAAAATCTAAACTTGCTTTTGCCCGCAACTTCGTTCGCGTAGCACAAAGCTAAATTTTATCGACTGATTTTATACAATACATAAATACACAATAAAATTCAATATCAAATATTCCCATTCTACATACATGAAACTTCGGCTATCTGACAGCAAAAAAAATACAATTTCAAATACCTAGTTTCTGACATTTGTGGTTTAACCAAATAGTCTCTTTGGCTTCATCATATTAATTGTAAATATTGTTTTATTTAATCTATTACTAATATAATACAGAGAGAAGGTTTATTTGTTTGTATGTTTGTTTGTTTGCATTGAATAGGCTCCGAAACTACTGGAATGATTTTGATGAAATTTAGGACAGATGTAGAATAGACAACGGGGAAGCACATAGGCATACTTTTTATTGCCGAAAAATGTACGGTTCCATCGAGATTTCCTTTTGCGCGCATGAAGTCGCGGGCAACACCTAGTCTAAATATATAAAAGGCAAACCTGACTGACTCATCTATCAAAGCACAACCGAAACTACTGAACAGATGTTGCTAAAATTTGGCATACAGATAGTTGTAATGACGTAGGCATCCGCTAAGAAAGGATTTTTGAAAATTCGCCCCCTACGGGTGTAACAAATTTTGTATGGAAACCGAACTTTACGCGGACGAAGTCGCGGGCAAAAGCTAGTAAAAAATAAACGTAGATTACTGAATAAGTACATGTTCCTAATATCTGCTCATGGTGATTAGAATTAGAATTGATTATAATAATTGATATAACTTTACAAACCAACAGAATAATAATATTTAGGTATATATATTATATTTACTTATTCTGTTGTCAATCAATGTTGTCAATTTTGAATCAAATATGTTTTTTCTTTCGTCGTGTAATAAATTATATCAATAATTTCGGTCATTTTACGTCAGTCTGACTGGCAGTTCGGTTTGCATACCGACGTTTGATTTTTGGTGGTGAGTTCAAATCCCGGTAAGATAAATATGATTTTTGTGATTCTTATAATGTCTTTGTTTTTCTTTAATATTTTTTTTATTTATTTTTTATTAATTTTTATCGTTGTACTAAAACTACGACCAAAGCTCGGTCTCCCTAGTACCTACTTATAAAGAGTTTTTGTACCTCCATCTTAAAACTTTGGACTAAAAATTTGGACATTCATCGAATACAATCTTTTCATATTTTATATAATATAATCTACACTAATATTAACAACAACTTAAAGTAACTAATAATAAAATAAGTACATAATTAACCATATACTTTTATTACTGCGAAAACAAGCATCGCTCGGAGTTTTATAGTGCGACAAAAAAAAACGAAAAAAAAATCGTCTGACCGGGATTCGAACCCGAGACCAATTGGTCGCAACAACGCAAAAAGCCAAAGGGATACCAAGCGTCTTACGTCAGATAGCGAAATTATGTATATATTATAAGTATTACACGACGAATGAAAAACTAATATGTAAATATTGACTTGACCCCGACTTGACCTTTATGCAGACGACATAAAGGTCCATTCGGGGGTAAAATAAATTTGAACGGACTTTCAACAATAAATTCGAATAATTTTTGAGCAGAAAAGAGGGGAAAAATTTGACATACGTCTCATTAGCAAGAGGCCTAAGCCGGTACTGTCTTATTCAATAGATATGAAAGAGAAGGAATGACAGGTCGCCATTTCGCGATGTTTCATTCGACTCGTACGAATTATTTATCATTGAAATAAATTAATACTAACAAATATCACATTCTATACGAAAAATCAAAACAACAATTCCCTTCCTTTTATTATATTTTACGAAACTGCAAATAATTTTCTCATTTCTGTTCACAAATAATACAGTTACAACTCCAAGAATTTCTATTTTAATGGTAACTTTATGATTTTTTTTTATCGAGAAATTTTTCAGATAACGTGTTTTGAAAATGAAGGTCCCCTAGCAAATATGATCAAAATTAACATATATTTTTTTGCTGCACTAAAATGTATCCATTCGTCTCAAAAAATTTTTGAAAGAAGCGCATTTCTAGGGTAAGAGCGCCTTAAAAATGCGCTGTTTCCCAGGAAGAAGACCTAGCTAGATCTCTTTTTCTTTCTCCCCCACAACTCCGTGCATATTTTTCATGGTAATATTTGCAGCCGTTTTTGAGAAACCGATTATATATACAAGATTGTCCCGTTTAAAGTATAAGATGTATTTTTGTCATGGCTAGCAGTAATGTAAGCAATATTTTCATGATTGTCCTATGCAAACCAACATTTATAATTTCTACAGAATTAATTTCCAATGTTCACGAATTGTAAACGTATTCGAGAACGCAAAATACGCACAAGGGAATCACGGAGGATTGGCCTTACCCTTAGCTGTGGTTAGTAGATTTTTAAACAAGCCTTACTACCTTTCACCATCAGACTTTGCTGTAAAGTATTTAGTCCAAAATGCTATTGCTGTAAAAATGTGACAACTTACAAAATACTAGGAGATATTCGTTGATACCAAGGTATATTTCTGAAAGAATATTTCATTACAATAATAAGGTGTAATAAGAAATGATAGATGGTTTGTAATTAAGGATTACAAAAGATCTAAAACTTGACATAAAGGTTAACAGCTACATGTAAATAGAGCACTAAATCAACGAGGTGTTAGGAAATGGTACAGTAATAATTAGGTAGTAGGTACATTATGGTTCAAGCCATTACTAAGGGCAATAATGACTAAGCCAATATTATGATTTATGACGGTATTATAAAATTAAAAGCAAAACTTTTAGCACGACCTGAAAGGAGAGATAAGAAAGAAGTAAATAAATTAAATAATTAACGATTAGTAGATTAGTGAAGTAAAAGTAACCGCCATTCGATTGTTTAACCTTAATTTAAGATTATTGCTCAAGAAGTTAATATCCGTATCTAGTTTTACAGTTGATAATAAACTTCTAGCCTTTCCCTGCAGTTCCGCTAGCTTCATATAATACGCATGTAAAATAGATACTCTAATAATTAATAATATAAACCTATTTGAATGTATATTACTAAAACCACATATAAATCCATTGAGTAAAATATCTAAGCTGGACATAGTATAGTTAAGTATAATATGGTAATATATAATATGGTAAAGGTATATAGATGTGATACTGTTTAATATATAAACGTAACCATATTTATAACAACCATCATAACGGATGATGTTAATGGTTGTGCATAACCTCATAATATTTAGGAGTTATTGTGCATGTGGGAACCTTGGCACAAATGTTAGTTCGTGACCAGAACACAAGTAATCCTATTAAATCGCTCACGACTAGTTTTGGTAATAGTACTTCCATTCGAAGTACCAACTATCTTCTTCAGTTCTAGACCAGCTTTATGAGCAATTATAACATTGTTACTATAAGTAGGTACTGATCTTTAAAGCTATAATTAGGCTTCTTTATTTGAAGTGAAACTTCTGCAGCGGCTTTGAGAGCGAACTTATCTCAAATATTCGATGGTAAAATCCGTTAAACTAATCTCGAAAGCTTCTAACATCAGCTATCTGCTAGTGAAAGTCCCGCGAAAATCGGTCCAGCCGTTTCAGAGATTAGCCGGAACAAACAGATAGACAGACCGACAGACAGACAGACAGACGGACAGACAAAAATTTTAAAAATTGGTATTTTATTGTAAGTTCCGAATATACTTTCAGATGCATTATGAGAAAAGCTGTTAATTTGAAGTTACAAACAGACACTTCATTTTTATTTATCTGTATAGATTTAATATTCTCATATATCCGAAGTAAAATATCGCAAAGCTTACGAGAGGAAATAACTTAAATAAAAGTCGTAATCCGTTTAAAATTCCCACACTAGAAAAAATAATCGGATGCACTATAAATAAGATAATTTAGCACTAAGTGTATACTTAATTGAGCAAAGCGGATTATTGAATCCAAGTATGGATAACTTTATTTCTTTGAAAAGATACGATTACCTTATTGGAGCCTAGATATAAGGATGAACATACATACATACATACATACATACATACATATAATCACGCCTTTTTCCCGTAAAGGGGTAGGCAGAGACCACTTTTTACCACTTGCTACGATCCTCACATACTCCTTTCGCTACGTTCACTTTCATTCTTACCATCCATTCCTCCTCTTACATTCAACGTAGCGAAGCGGCTCTCCATGGTCCGCTTTTCACCTCCGCGAGAAACGAGACGTGATGGGTGGTGAACCACATCGCCGCCATTTTGGATAATTAAATTATTTTTATGATTATCCATTGCGTTTCCACGGATTGGTGGAGAGGGTAGGAATAGGGATAGGGAAGGATAGGTGGTGTGGAAAGGAAGATTGGTAAGTTAGAGTGGGAAATAGGAAATATAGGATATTACCGCCCAGGAGGGCAAGGGATAGGACAGTAATAGCTAGGGAAGCCGGGGTCGCGTACCCGTATACTGTACCACAACTACCGGACAGGTAAGTTGGGATGAGTATCCCATGACATGACAAGGATGAACAGTATTTAATAATGTTCACTTTAGGTCTAATTTAGATTCAAAAAATGTTTAGGAGCAAATACTGATTTCCTGATCCATAACACAATTGATAAAATTATTGATAAAATCGCTGTAAAATTTTGCAAGCAAATATTTATTTTTACTTCAGTATTCCCTACTAGCTGTTTCCCGCGGTACCTGTTATATGCCTATGCCAAATTGCCAAGCCTATGTTTTAATCCAGAGCCTAAACTACTGCCATACCAAATTTCATCAAAACCCGTTCAGTAGTTTTTGCGTGAAAGAGGAATAAACATCCATCCATCCATTCATCCTCACAAACTTTCACATTTATAATATTAGTAGGATGTAACGATTGTCTTAAATTTGTCACCTAAGGAGATGAGATAGTAAAAAGGTCTAATGTTTGAACGGAGAAATGGGGGACAAAAGCTTTATGATTTTATTCAAAACCGAAGTTCATTCTGAATCACAGTGATAATAATATTAATAATGATGATGTATAAGACATAGACGATGTAGTCGCTAATGTTGATGATATCCAGGCTGTATACTCTCGTTAGTGGTATTGTGTGCAGAACGGAGAACCTTATAAGGCGAGGCGCCGGCATTGTGCAATCATAATGAGACGAATTACACCGCCTTGTTTAGATGATCCGTTTGCACAATTTTAATTTATGTCTGTGGGCGGTTGTGTTTTGTAGTGATCTCTATTGTAATTTATAATATTGCAAGGTTTACCATTTAAGTGAAGGAAGCATGTTATTTCCTTGTTTATAACCGATTTCGAAAAGTGGCGGTTATTATTTTATTTTATGTTAGTAGTGTTTCTTTAAATTTCTGAATTTGATACCTAAAATGTTTTCTACTTCAAAAGTACTGCTACCTACGGCTACAAACTATTGAAATTTATAAAGTGCACATTGCAAACTTATGTTTTATTCAAACAGAAATAAAAGAGGTAATAAAAATTTATTTGCCATTCTTTGCATTGAGCAGATATCTAAAGTGTATTTTAATGTTTATATAATAATCTACAAGTAATACTGCAAAATACATACTCATTGCATTTGAAATATTAGTTACGATGCAAACATTGTAAACAAGCGAAATATTATTGTTTTTAGAGCATTTGCCAAACGTAAAAGTTATAAGCTTTCGAAGATATTGACATATTTTTACTACATATTTAGTGTTTACCCATTTCCTTTAAGACTTTTGTTTACTTACATTAAAAAGGTCCGAAATTACTGGAGCGATTTTCATAAAATTTGGCACAAATATAGAGTAGATCACGGGGTAGGACAAGTGCTACTTTTTATTACGATTTGCGATGAAATGTACGGTTCCCGCGTGATATACGGATAAACGTTATTTTGGGCAACATTTCGTAAAACCAACTACCATTTAGTAAATCTAATATCAGCTATATTTCTATTTCTCAATTTACATTCGTAGGCTGCACCTGTAAGCCAATTTCGTGCTTCGTCGACCCGATAAAACAATGAACGAATTTCATTAATTTCATTAAGGAACAATAGAGTGTAGGGATTTATTAGACATGTTTTTTCCTTTCTAACTAAACGTCGATTGTTTTTCAATAGGACATTGTGTACTAACAAAATAAACATATTGATTGAGATAAATTACAATGTATAATATATTCCAACTGGGCGAACGAATTGATAATTCTTAAGGTAGTAATAAAGTTTAAATAATACGGAAAAGAAACTGTGTAAGAGCTAAGAAAAAAGGAAATTTATTAATTATTTCTAAATTCACATATAATATGTAAGTAAAATTTTTGTTGACATTAAACATTATGTGAGGTTAGACGTAACAATCAAAGGACGTAACCTATGTAAAGCAATCTATTTCTCACATTGAAAACGTTTACGAGCAAATTCATTAGAAACGACCTTATAAAACAAAAGCTTATGAAACGACACACCCTCAGACCATGGAAGGTCTCCAATGACCATATTACTTAACACCAATTATTTTTATTACAAAAACTGGTCGATCTTCGCGATAAACTGGTAACCCCATTGCAAAACTCCAATTATACTCGATTGAAATGAATTGTTAATTTTTTGTTGCGAATTCTCGACAATATGTCTCGTTATACGCACGAGATTTATCGATGCCTTATAAGTGGAGGCAATAATATGATAATATCGTCTTCTTAATTGATACGACAGTTCACAGTGTTCGCAAAAACGTGTTGTTTTTCCTTTTCGTATAGGAGAAAGCATAACGGGCTCAAGAAACCCTTGAGGAACACCGTGGATCCTATGTAAGTTTTGAAAAAACTAAAGTAGGCTTTGTAGTATCATCTATCTGTATCAATCTTAGGCTCTCGCCTGACATTGATACAGGTAAATGATAGATAGACATAGATAGAAGTAAATTAATAGATATATTGATTTTTTTTTATTTTAAAAGAACAATTTTCCATCTTTTTGGTAAAAGATGGCCCCGCGCGAGTTTCTTACGCCGGTTCTTCTCGCCGGGCTAGTTCCCGAACCGATGGTAGGCAGTATACCGACATTCAATAAGTGTATAAAAATACCAACATTGAATAAAAAAATTTGACTTTGACTTTGATACATAGGTATTAAAATTTATAGAAACGACACAATTTGTCACTTATAGGTAGCTACGAAAGTTTATTTGTATACCTACCCCGCGTAAATAACACATATTTAATGATGCCATTAATTTATCGCGCAATAAAGAAATACAATGAAACATTTTATTGGAGCTGAATTATATATTATACACTTGTTAAGGCCACCCGAGACTTCATTGCTGGCACCTCTGGCTCAAAGGCTCAGCATCGCAATCCATCGAGGAAACTCTTTGAACCTTCTAGGTATTCTGCCTGGTGGGGCGACATGGGAGATTTCATTATTTTGTAGCTCTTTAAGTTTTTTTAGTTTTAGTTTTCTTTTTAGTTATTTAATAGTTTGTAAATAAGTAGTTAGCCAGATATCACCTTACATAACATACAAATAAGTGTTCAAAGCCGAACAAAAATGGCAATAATTTTGTATAAAATGTAGTATTTACAGAATATATATTATGTTCATGATACATTAGACTCGAAATTATATTACTTTGTTGGTTGTGTAAAGCTTACCAGCTACTGTTTACTGAGGCACGTCGCGAACTTCAAATATCTCACCTATTATATTTGTTGAACTTTTTGTGTCTACTTTCTACATTTGTACAGGTGAAAGCACTTTTTTGCTTTGATTTCGACTGAATTTTTAAAGCAAATATTTTACTATCTTAAGCATCGATTTTTATCTTAAATACTTATTATGTAATATTTTTTTTTTAATAATTGACCAATTATATCATTCCGACTTCCGATGTTAAAATTTAAGCGGATACATCAAATAGTTATTGCTAAAATCTTATACTATCCATAGTATCTATTCAATAAATTGTGACTTTGTTTCTATAAGTAACGTAAAATATTTTAAGGTCTCTTTTAAAATTAATAACAAAAAATTAATCGATGGTAAAAGTAAAATATATTATTACACCCACACCTACAATAGTAAACTTATTATTATAGGTACCAGTAGGTATTGTTGTGGTTTGAATTGAGAGTGAAAGTTTTCGGAGAAAAAATCATAAAAATAATAATGATTTTTATTACATAATTTTCTTATGCGGGGTTTACACAGGTGACAATAATTGATTCCCACAAAAAGTATTAAATAAAACATATTATTAATATGTTGTTAGATAAAACTTACAAATTCTTTTTCTATCCCATTTTATATCCTCAGACGTCAGGGAACAAAATCCATGGTTTTTAAGCTTTTCCTTACAACAAAGGCTCTACCCGCCCACACCTGTCCTATCTCTACATTTCTTGTATCTGTACCACACAAACAAACAAACGCAATCGAGTTTCATTACCTGTCGGCGGTCACGCGAATAACTCTGTCATTTAATCTCTTGTATCTTCAGCTCGGAATAAACTTGTCAGCCCTAGGCTAGGGGTGGGAGAGTAGTGTAAATAAGTCACTAAGGTTTATAGTTTTATCTTTAATCTTTAAGGTTTATCAAGTTATGAGATATGTAGTAACAAATCTAGTCCAGAATTTAAGAAACCACGTCATTTTAGATTGCTCAATTAGAATATTGTATTGACTAAATTGACTTACAATCATTCACTAATCACCTACTTTTGGGAAACGGATGTTCTCAATGTGGTGAAAAATGAGAAATGTTCTTGCTACAATTTAGAATCACTTAATACTAAGAACTCACGAAGCTGTTTTCGTGTGCGCGGTTATTCGCAGGTCCCGAAGCACCGGCGGGCAACTAGTAGAATAGCGCTGGCCGCGGTCACCCGTAGCTTCAGCGGGTAGCGTCCACGGCCACGCGCTCTGCGTTCGGTTTGCGGGCCAAATTCAGAAATTATATTGTAAATATTATGTATTTGCCTTTTTGCAACCGCGCGTCCTACGACCTTCGCCCGCCACGTTTGCGGGCGATAATCTCAACCGCGGCGGCTGCGTGACCGCGCAAAACCGGGAACGCGGGTACGGGAAAAAACCGCTCTGTGAGTTCTTAGCGTAAGAGTATATTTCAGGTATCTATTAGCAATAAATTATTTTAAAGTTTTTACAGTTTTGCTAACCCTGTTCAAGACGTAGGCGCACTTCAGCTGGCAGGTCGGACAGGCGTGAACCTCACACGTCCACAATCCACATGCTATCTGCGAATTAATAAGGGTTATCACAAACACGCGTCAGCGTTTTGTTTGTGCAGTTTCAATTATAGAACGCTAGATGGCGTTGTTTTATCAATTAATCGTGATATTCTTTTTGAACTGTGCATTCATAGATGTAAAAAATTAACAGAAAATGATTATTAATAATATTAATGTACTGGCAGATATAATAGTCTTATAATCAACTGTAAAAGTAACATAAAATATTATTACAGAGACACTCAAAAAAAGTAAAGTAAAGGTGATAGTAAGATATTTCAGTTATTAGTGTATTGTAAATTAATACGTGGGAAATTTGAGAATTATAAAAACGGATGTTTAGATAAATCGGACAGGAAGGAATATTAACCGATTAATAGCGGATATAATACGTATTGACATATTATGTGTGTTTATTACCTGTTTATGATTATTATATAATTCAAATATTAACATAGTAGCTGAGACCTATCATTGGAAAAAAAGTAATTTTAAGGTATACTTAAAGATGGGCTTAAATTTATGTTCCTCAGTAACCATTTAATTATTCAAAACATGCACTTTTGCATTTTCTCTTGTAAATAAATATCTTGAATCTGCCTAAGTCAAGTAACTAGTAATTACTGTGAGGTCAAAGGGTGTGTCCCGGATATTATGAACAATACGCGTACACCGTTAGCTGACGATGCGTATAGCGTGAACTTGCTAATTTTGACTTGAATGCTGAGGAAATAATATTATATTTTGGAGGAAAAATATATATTTACAGGATATGATATAATGTAAATATATGAAACGGCATTAGTTAAGCGATTGTCGCTAACAATGAATACTCGCAATATCAGGAATATTTTTGTAACGACAATTGTTGTTCGTAAGATGTTGTAATTATGATACGAACTTACTTTCAATATCTTACCGTTAAATACAATTTGAACAAGAATCTACAGAAACATCCACAAAATACAATTTACACGCTAGCGCTACCAACGGAACTATACAATTCGAAATACCAAACATAATAGCAGAACAACGAAATAAAAGCATTTCAGCAAATGAAAAGCTGACAATGCTATTCACCGTTACCCTTTCTAATGAGAGCATTGTTATCTAAAATAGGTATTAACACTTAGCTTAGAATTGTTTCAGCGCATGCTAAACAGAAGTCGTGATAGCCTACTATAGACATTTGGGTGATAAATGGTAATGTTTTTAGGTTATGTCCATAAATATCAAGGGGAACGCTTTTGAAATCAGTAAAATCAGTTTATCCTAGAATAGAGACATTGGGATTGAGAGAGATTCATCAGCCGCAAATGCGTTAAAATATATTTTTTTATACTTTGACTCTTCAATGTCACCGTCTAAATTGTATCAAAACATACCAAAATAGATCATACCAAGAATTTTTCAATGCGGATTTTAGCCTAAGGGTCATTCACGTCGAAACGAGATGATACGCGACGCGGCGCTGCATTTTAAGATAGCGATTCAAAATTAAACTTTATACACTACATAAAAAGAAACATGTTTCAGTGCAAGAGTTCTAACTGTACACTACGGCCGCTGTATCTTGACGGGTCTGAACATAGGCTCTGCGAACTTTAGCGCATGTACAACTCGTGAAGAAAACTGTTATAATATTATTTTTATATACCTATGTACTAATAAAATTTCACTAATACAGTTGACCAATTAGTACAAATAAAATAAATACGAAAACACTTAGAAACAGTTATTGCGCAATCTTCTGCGCGAAGTTCAGACTCGCCAAGATACATCAGCCGTATTGTACCGAGCTGGATAGCGCGGCACCAAGTGACCTGACCATATATCAACATGATACAAAATTGTTGAAGCTGATGATGATGATAGTTTCATTATTTCTCGCAATTCTAATAATGCCTTTAAAGATAGGCTAAGCAATAAATTACTTCTATCTTTAATCCCATAATTTAAAAGCACAAACACCAGAATTAGACCAGATCTAGTAAAAGCGCTAAACCAATAAACAATATTAATCGGTGAACAAAATCGCAAAATGATTTAATGTGTACATAAATATGAATGAAGATTTCTACGAAGATACATGAATAGTCAAGTAAGGCTATACAACCACCGTAAAAGGAGGTATGAGGCTGGTAAACAATGACGATTAATAAAACATACTCTTATCGTATTGGGGTTATAGAGATGCATATTGCATTTGTGCTACTTGTATGGTTTTCGCCATTTTTGATAAAGAAATCTTGTTTTTACTTTATTTGGTTTTGTGCTACGAGACATTATTGTTCATTTGATAAGGCAAATGATAAATGTTGCGCACAATTCAGAAAGTATACTCAATTTCAAGGACAATAAGTTCAAAATGCCATGCCAACGGAAGAACTAGATTATTTTTAAGGTGTAGCCATGTGGTAGTTTATTTTGATTTTAAGTATTAAGAGAATTGAAATTGATACAATTAAGTGATGTAATAACTAACCAATCTATCAACCTAAAAATAACTTAAAATTAAATATTAAATTAAAAATATCTGCTAATCTTTTTTAATTTTTGTTTCTAGCTGACATTATCCTCTATAAGCATTAGAAAATACCTGATGTGTAGACGGTTAAAGCTATTGAATTGTCGGATGTTTGTCGGTCACGCGGTCAGGCGTTGTCTATAAATTATTGTGTATTACAGGTTTAATACACTACACTAAGATACACTTTCGATTCCTCGGCACCGTTCGCAGGATCTGGATGTGTATCTGGGACACTTGTTGGCCGCTTATGTTGAAATTAATAACGCTATTTCGAAATATAGATGTGTTATAAATAGTATTATGAAGGTGTTCCGCAAGGGTTTAAATTGGGTTCGTTATTGCTTTTAGTTTACGTTGCCAAAGGAAAAGTTAAGTGATAATATCTAAGCAATGATGATAGATTTTAGAAATTTTAAAGCCTTTAAGCTTTAAGCTTTCTTAGTTAGCATAGTGGGTGGGTAGGTGGGCAGGTAGGTGTAGATGTGGGTTTAGGTTGTAGTTGTAGGTGTAGATGTTGGTATAGATTGTAGGTGTAGTTATATATTTATTCCAGTTCATACTTAAGATAGAATAACATATTTAATAACTAAGGTAGCTATAGATATAATACAAATCACAAGTTATTATATAACACAAAACAACGATAACCGTGGGACTGAAAAAGCAATGTCAAATAAAAACAGCATAGCAAATTACGATTTATAGAATTTGAATACGCAATCGTCTATCTGGTCCAATCGGCAGTTCCGGTTGAATGACCCATCGACGTGACCGTGAATGCCTAGATAAGGACAAAACGGAGGCTTTTATTGCTTCAAAAAAACCTATTGTGTCTTCAGATAAAATATGATAATTTCCATAAATTGTTGTATCTTGTAAAACAACATTGAAGGTATAAGATGAGGTTGTATATTGATGTGAAATATCTAATGTGGCAGAACGTCTATTAGCGTGCTGATGTGGCTTAGTAGCGCGTTGCCATTTACAATAGAAGCTTTATACAAAATATTTATAAGCAAAAGGTTGAGTTGTAAATGTTATATAATAATTCAATTAAGTTTGAATGGTTAGGTTATGACACTTTTATCAAATAAATTGGTCCAATCTTGCTTTTAAATCTCTTTTCCATTTCTCTTTCTTTAATTTTTTTCTTCCTCTTCTTTTCCCTGCGCATTTGATGAAGTCGTCAAATTCATTTGATCGAATGTACATTAGATTAAGATATTTGATAAGTGTAATACGGGTGGTATTACACTAATAATTAAGCCAGCAGGAAAATTATAAATTGAGTTAATAAAAAGTTTAAATAGCCTACATTAAATAACTTGCTGAATCATTATCGATAATATTACTGCTGCCTTAATTAATTAATTTCACAGCGATGTTTTTTATTGCCGTTATTCTCCTTGGCGGAAGTCAAAATGTCGAATCTTTCCACGAGATTGAATTAACTTTTGGATACTAGTAACTTGGCTGAGTAATAAACAAACGACTACACTAGGTAGTATTTAAAATACGTTAGTCAACCTAGTCATTGAAGTTAAAATAAATGGTATGAGAAAGTCAGAGAAGAAATTGGAGGCAGTAATTGGCCAAAGAAGAAATAACGCAACCACAAAACTAATGACTTGGGAACTGTCAACTGACTAAAAGATATCTGATAGCCATTATTATGTGGACGTGCAATTGTCACAGCTTACTTATCAGGATTCTAGACACATTAAAGAAGAAATTGAAAGCAATAATTAGTCAAAGAAGAAATTACGCCATCTATCGTTTTCCGGTATGTTTTTGAAAAATTCGTATCGCATTTTAATAGAGCTTATTTTTGCCTTAGCAAGACCTCTGCATATTAGTTTTATCAGGATAAATTGAAGAACAATTTGAAAGTAATAATTTTGGCCAAGGAAGAAATAAGGTAACAGAGAGAGAACAATAACAAAATATGTCATGAGTACTGACCAACTAAGCTCATATTATTAGCCATAATTATGTGGGTGTGCAATTGTCACTTATCAGTTATCAGCTATTGTCAGGTCGTGAGCCTCAGATCCGCCATCGCAGTCGCCCTTGGACTAATTCTGCAAAGGTCAGCTAGAAAGTTGATGTAGACAAAAGACCTACATTCCTGACCAATTTTGATCCGTATCTGTACCTAATTATTATAATGTACAAAAATTATGCAATATTTTACGTTTGAGTAAATATCAGCAAGTGGCAAGTAGCAGTAGGATCAAAATGACTAAAATATTCTGCAGAGAATTAGTTATATAGATTAAAAATATTAAATGTAAGCACATAATATGAATCCTTGGTAAAATATGTTAAGAATATTATTTTCAAATATAAAATAAAAAATTATGAAACAACTTGTGTAAATGTTTTATTCGAGGATAACAACGATACATTGTCTCTATGGCTCGATATTTAAAAGTACGCAGATACAAAACTTCCAATGGAAACACTTCAGTTCAGTTTAAATCACAAAAACAAAATGGTCGTAACAGATAATCGTAATAGCCGTATAATGCTGACAATTACGCGATCCGACGTGACAAAACAAGTTACAACACCCGACGATACTGGAACTAACCGACAAGGTCAAGTTCCATCGAAACAGATGGATAATGAAGATCGTATAATTTCTATTATATTTAGTTATTCCTCTGCTTCTGCAGAGGAATAGCAAAAATACAAAATGAAGACGAAAGAAAACGCAGAAGCAATACCCTGACCATCCAGCCAGCAAACCCAAAGCCAGTACATAAGGACGTCATTAGTGCCAATCGTGTCGAACATTTTTAACTTTGCCTACCAAATACCAATCTACTTCAACTTGACACTATTGACAGGTTGCTAGATTTACAGGCTGGATGGCCAGGATGCCCCTTTAAAAGTCATCTCCAACCTAACGTGAGCTGATAGATATTAGATACCTATATATAGATGAAACCAAAGATTTCAACTCAAGATAGGCTATCACGTACTTACATTTAGCAGAAAAAAATTCATACGAGAAAAAGTTACGCCATCTTGGTTTTCACCATAACTCAAATGTCAGCCATCTTGTTTTCGCCATACTTCGAATTTCAAAATGGCCCCAAAAATTTAAAAATTGGGGCCATTTTACTGGAGACACTTTTTGCCTCAACATGCCTCGTCTATAATATACGTCTATGGATGAAACGAAAATAAGTAAAGAAATTCCTGTCGAAAACTTTACAGAATTCAATATAAAGAAAGACACTGAGCAAAGGTCAAAAGCAGGATGAAAACAGTTAAAATAAATCATGTAATTAATTAAATGTAATTATGTAAATCCTATGAGACATATTATTTCCAAATGATCATCTTGTAGGCGAAGTTTATCTGTTACTTTTAATAATAGCTACTGATTTATAATGCAAGAGTTCTGTCCCAAATCTATAGATTATTAATTTAAAAAGATTTAATATAAACCACCCACGTAGGCCGTATCTAAATAATATTTATTATCTACGAATTATACGCCGATTAAAATTTAGCCTGATTTGAATTGCCTCACCTAATCGAGTTATGATAATGTAACGAAAAGTTTATAATACTTAATATATTTGAGTTACATATTTGTAACTGCTACGAACGTAAAAGTCAAAATGATGAGACAGACATAATTATAATTTAGGCTCTCCTTAGTATGTTTATGTTAGATATTCTATGTAGGAGCGCTGGCAAAAAAGTTTAGGACTAAAATATTAAAAAATAATAATAATAAGTAACCCTGAATCGATCGTGTTACCTGTCAAACAAAAAAAAACTAGGTTCCGTAACATAAAATTGATTCTTCCGTTTGGGAGCTACGACGCCACGGCCGAACACACATGTCACAGAGTACAGATAGACACGTCAAACTACTATCGCACCTCGGTTTTCGTAAAATGAGACGTCCACTTTAATTTTCTTCAATTTACAAGGAGAGTTAAACCTTAACCCCCTTACTAATAAACGCTGTATAAGCTTTGAATAGTTAATATACAGTGTTTTGTCTCCTTCTATCGAATTAAACATGTCACTTGTGTGATGTGAACAAAACACTGTATAACTATTCAAAGCTTATACAACGTTTAGTAAGGGGGTAAACCTATATTTTAGACCCCAATAACAATAATTACATATTTGCTATAATTGAACAAGAGGTTTTCAGGAAATAAGTATGTGATTTTAACATAAGATTTTAATACAGTTTTTTCATACCTAGTTATCCTATCTAAGTTTCAATTGAAACAATCATCAATAGGATTAATAGAGCCATAAGTATTTAGCTCGTGAGTACAATGTAATTAATTTAAACTATGTAATGACTGTAGATGAGAAACAATGCTTTCTCATCGGTAACATCAGTCATCCGTTAACTCCACAAGCTCCCACGGCGGCCATCTTGGAAACCATAGGCTATAGATACATTATACTCTATGTCAATCTTCTTCTCATCATATTTAATTATTTGCATAAATCATTTTTTCGCTATAAAATCAACTTAGGACAAATAAGGAGAAAAGAAATATGATTTCTGTGTTACTTTTATAGCATGAAATAAAAATAAAATCTTCTGGATAATAGAAGAAACAGCTTTCCCATACCAAATAATATTTCACACAAATGTGCAA
This sequence comes from Glaucopsyche alexis, assembly GCA_905404095.1. Lineage (NCBI taxonomy): Eukaryota > Metazoa > Arthropoda > Insecta > Lepidoptera > Lycaenidae > Glaucopsyche > Glaucopsyche alexis. The sequence goes on from FR990059.1 coordinate 17,727,821, forward strand.
ACTACAAAAACGGTTGATGGATCATCTCAAAAGGCTTATACACCAGACATTAAGGCACCTTTCGAAAAATAAATTTGCATATAAATAGCGATATAGACACATTTTTTTCACATGATGGTCATACACTAAAAAACGTAGGCGCAGCCGGGCGTTAAATATTTCTGTCGTTTGCTACTTTTTGCTGCGATGAATCATCAGGAATCTGGGTGTACGAACTGGTTCATTTTTGGTCAGTTATTCAATAATAACTGGCTCACTCCCAATGGAGTTAATCAATTTTATATTATTATGGTGTTCCAAAACCCATAGATTATACTCATTACTCAAAATAGGACGAGCAATAACAACTCAATAAAAAAAAAACTAATTTCAATGAGGGTCATAACAGCAAAGACTAGCCTCAGAAAATAGTCTAGAATTATTTAAATTTCGAATTATGTTAATTATTTAAATTAAAAATTTTCTCCAATAATCTTTCGCTAAAGCTATAATCTAATTATTATTATTATTAAAGCCTTGTTTCTAATCAAGATAAGATTTACAAGTTGGCAAAAACTGCTCTACATTTAAAATTCAAATGTTCATTTGTGAGTATAATGAGTTAATGACTTTCCAAAACAAATATCATTAATAAAAATAAATTAGATTACAACTTCATTCGCGTACAACATACTTTATTCATTAATATGTTAAGTTTGCGTATGTGCGATTGTGGACCTTACACGAGTAGAAATAAGATCGATTCAATCAGTTCCGGGAAATCCCATTAGGGAATAAGTCTTTATCCAATAATAGTGTTAAAACCGGCTTATAAAATGGAGGTTAGTGTGTTGAGTGGGCGATTTTTAAGCGATATTAATATAGAGATTACTATGACAGATCATCTTTTGATGTATGTCTTCGTGAATCGTGGAGTAGGAATGACAAGATGGTGAAAGCCAGAGGGTGTGTTCCGAAATATAACCCATCGTACTGGCCAGTGTTTTTGACGTCATGAATCCAAGCCGCCATAATATTGTACGGGTGAGATAGGTGTGACAAGGAAATCAAACAGGAGAGAGAGATATGAGACAAGTGTGAGCATCAGACTTTGAAAAACACTGGATTAAAGCAAAGGGGGAGGTACATAGACTTCTTTAAATCGCGACATAATGCATGGTTCAAGCGAGAATTTCTTTTGCCCATACGAAGTCGCGGGAAACGCGGTAAAATGTATGCTAGCGGTAAAAACAATGTTCCAACTTTTAAATTGGTTCTAAATATAATATGAACCTGGTAATTGGTATGTAAATAATTAAAATAATTTAATATCGACTTACAATATATTATTCTAACATGTTGGTGTTAATGTGGACTGTGTAATAAATACTAGGATCTAGGTCTAGTTTCCCGTAAATACTAGAATACTTGAAGTAAAAGTACCTAATACTCGAAGCAATTTTCATCTTAGCGGAAACCGACTCTACATAAACTTTGTATATTATACAAATATTTATAGTAGAGTCAAAATGCTTGTTACGTACTTACCAATTAATAAAACGCTAGATATACTAGCTAGAGTCTGTCTAGACTTTATACAGATAGACATCAAACAGGAACTTACCTGTAAAAGAAAACAAATATTCAAATTAACACATAAATACTCTTAAAATTGCGCATAAAATGGTGCTAAAGGCTTAAATTCCATAAAAGCTTATCTTAAATCCTATAAAAGCTTATTAAGATGCTATAATTGGAATAAAATAGAGCTATAAATATAAAATGAATTTTATTTGTTTTATTCTATGTAGTCGCGTGGTGGAGCGTAAATATTTTAGCAATCGTAATAAAAAATAGTTATACTTTAGCCGAGTTAAAACATAAAAGTTACCTGTAACTTGTAAATAATATTATTATTATTTACAATATTATTATTTACAATATTATATATTATTATAATATCTATGGACGCTTCATATCACGTCAATATGGCCCCGTGCGTATCCGAAGAACTTGTGTTACAGGTAAGGGTACACATATATTTAAGATTTTTATTATATTATACACATATACACATCCATGACCCAGGAACATAGAAAAACTTTTTGTTCCTTCGGCAGGATTCAAACCTGCGACCTCCGGCTTGAGCACCAAAGAGTCGAACCACTGAGCCACAGAGGTCGTCAAATAAAAAATAAAAAACTCGAAATGCTTTTTTTGTAATTTGCAGCAACATATTAAACGTAGGTAGGTATTTAAATAATAATAAATACATAAATATAAAAAACTAACTGAATATTAATAAACTCAATAAATATTTGTTTTTTAATCCAATTACCTCAAATATAACACTCAAAATCATTATCTCATATTATTATGATCTTGTTAATTTTACCGTTGGGTTTTAATGACTTTAATAAACGACTATAAAGTAATTAAAGTGTGACAAAATTTTAAACGCTAATTAAAATAAAAACCTTAATTTGTATAACCTTTATTAAAATTTGGAATCTTAAGGACCCATTACACGGATTCGGTCTTTAACCGTACATAATACTAATTGTAGGTAGACTACAAGTACAAGTACTTTAAATTTTTAAGATTCATAGCTTTTTTTAATTAATAATAATTTATAGGTTTCGCATCCACTTTACAAGTAAGTTACATTTACTACATAGTTAGATATCAACTATCTACTTTAAGTAGGTTAATAAGTAGGCTACTTATCATCTGCTTAGAATTAAGTGTTAACTTTATTCCTAAAAAGTATTATATATAATATTATGAAATAGAATTAACTCTTGCACCTTAGATTATATAGTATTATAATAATATTATAATACTATATGATCTAAGGTGCAAGAGTTAATTCTATTATGATCTAATTCTTGCACTAATGATACAGTTTTAGTTGTCAATAAAAACCGTCTTGTGGTCTTATCCCTCCTTTTAAAAGCTTTACTTTTCACTAAATCCTCTTAGTTCCATATACCTATGGATTCCGTGTTTGATATTTTAAAGGATCTAAAATTAGGTAGTCACTGAAAATTGGACGAGTACATACGTGCCTTAAAACTGAACATATGGACAATAGTGACACCACCTGTTCAATCAGCTGACATCCGTAAAAAGAGATTTTATAAGCTAATACTTGGCTAATACTATCGGGGAATCTATTTCATAAGCAGGTAGAATGTTCTCATAATTTATTAATATTATAATGACGCCTCGTGCCATGTAGTATCAATACAATTGACAATGTTAAATAATATTATGTCAGTTTGATATCTTTTACTCGTATAATACGAAAAAATTATGACAACGGTCAACCAGCATATGAATTAGATTTCCTGATAGTACATAAGGGAATAAGTATAATTATAGTAAGTTCAAAGGTTAGAGATTAAAATATATACGTCTATGGAGATTAAGTTAACTCAATTAACTCAGGCTAGCGTTGTTCCCCATATTAAGAGGATAAGGACGTTAGTGAGTTTAGTGACAAAGTAATATGATGATAGAGGTTTAGATTGCTTAGAATGAAATCTTAAAATAATACGGGAACGTAAAGAAAGTGTGAAGAAACAGCCGTGGCCCGTGAGGCCACTAGTGTTGAAAATAGATTGAAACGGATGTAGGAAATTTCGAAACAGTTGACAGTTGACATTTTTAAAAGTTCACTGAACCGAAGGAAAATTTTCTATTATTTTTGTAACGTTTAAATTAGATTTAAAAACATAGGCATACCTACCAAGTATCAATTATTTAATACTTTTATATTATACACATATTTAATAGTGTATCCATGACCCTAGGAACACGAAAAACTTTTTGCTCCTTCGGCGAGATTCGAACCCGCGACCCCCGCGAGCACCAACATGCTCAACCACTGAGCCAGAGGTCGTCAATTTGTATCGATTCGGATTGTTCTTTGAAAACTGGGCCTCTAGTCAAGATGTATTCGATAATTTCGACGGCGAACTTCGAAAACAAAATGTATGGGATTTGACGTATTGCATCGCAAGCGACATGTCATTTAACGATGACTTACTATGTCAAATTTCATACATTTTTGATTCTTGTTTGTTACACTACTAGTTATAAGTATGTTATCATCACATAAAGAATATACATTACTATTTACGACTTACAAGTTACAACAGATTTTCAATATTTCTCACGCATTTCTCAATAGACATCGGTAGACGGTAAATCATCTGTAATTTATCTTATCTCAGGCACTAACTTGGTGAATGGAAGTGACTCATGATGACGTCATCGCGTCCCGAGAGGTCCTTGGACTGTTATTACATTTCGTGTGAACACAATTTTTTACCAATAAAAGGAAGTAATAAATGTACAATTTCAAATCGTGCAATAGAGTTCGATGGCATTTAATTGCTAGAGTTTCAATTCGAGATTTAGTTAAAATTGTAAATAATAATTATTATAAAACCAACCCAAGCAAAATGTACCAAATTGATTATTTGACTCTTCTATTCCCCTCGAGTCTTGACTCTAGACACAGTCCAAGGAAAAAATTCAACACGTTCTACCTATTCTCGTAACGAAACTTCCCACAAACACAACAAAGTAAACAAGAAGTGTGAATAATACTAATCAGGCTGATGCATTACGTTACACAACGTAAATAAAGTGCAATGCACCTTATGGCACAGTGTGTCTTGTTGGCCTTCGCCTTCAACTACGTAAATGAAAAAAGTAAAGCGTTCTAAATTTGATTAATATAATTGTTTTTTAAACTATTGCCAGTGTGAACACTAATTAATAGAATCGTTTAAGTTTTTAACACCGTTTTTGTAAATCGTCAAGTCCAGAGTCTAGTCAAAGGCCAAATAAATCGTCAATGTAGTCAAGTCAGTGAATACAGTAAAATGCTAGACGCTGAAACTTCCTAGGGGGTTTTGGAGAGAACACTAAATATGTAGCACGCTTTTTGAAGCTGTACCACTAGCCCACTATACGTTAACGAATATTTAATGGTTAAACATTAAGAATCGAAATAACACTTCATAATGTAAGAATACAAAAACAACAATGTCTCTCCTTTACATACCTACCCAAACTCTAATCGACCTAATATTTGAGTTTACCCCAAAAGTGAAGCAAAAGTACCCCCCGCCCCCCAGTTTTTGTAATATCAAAACATGGTAGGTACAAACTTGGTTAATGAATTAAATATAAGGATTAAGGAAGTGAATATTTCATTTTAAAAATATCAGATTTGGCGAAAACGCGATAAATGATAATTAATTTATGATTATCATAAATTAACACACAAAATAAATAAATGCGAGCGAAATAAATATGTATTAAAATCTCGAACGGAATGTCCTGATGAAAACAAACGATACACATCTTCACACTTAAAACGACCGGATGTGAACACCCATAAAATAAGAAACAGGCTGAACGATGTGCAAAATTACGAGAAACTTATCTTACAACAGCAATTATATTACGTATTTAAAAAGGGTCATTTGAATAGTACTTAAAAGTTATAGCGTGGAAAAGCTTAAAGCTTCCACTGGGTATTTTATTGATGGAGTTAAAAAATAAGTTTATTGTAATGAACTCGAACACAACACTAGATAACGCTATAATAAAAATAAAAACAATGCCATACACTCACCTCATTGTATAGAGATGTCATCTCGTCAATTCACAATGTTTTTGTTCACTGATTTAAAACTAAAAACACATTTCACGACAAAATACGCAAAAAAGAATAAAACAAATCCAATATTAAAAAAAAGAAAACTGACAATTGAAACAAAAATGTTTTTAAAAAAGTAAACTGTCAAATTTCCCGCGCAAGGCAAATATTTGCGGTATACAGTCACGCGTGTGACACGGTTGGTGTTTAGAATCGGCACTGAGCTTACTCTCGGGAGCGGCGCCCAATGGGTGCGGTCGACAGTCAGCTGTGCTCAATGAACCATAAAGTTCGAGGGTCACTTCGAACGTATTTGAATTTCGAGTTTGATCTTTACTACATCTAATTTTGCTATGTACTACTAATTGCATTGAACTAAATCGTGCGAAACAAATTAGTATGCTACTGATTGCATATAAATTAATCTACTTACGTAAAAAAAGCTAAATAAGTAGCTTCGAATTTGGATAATGCAAAGTCGTCAATTGGTGAAACAGTGCATTACTGTTTCACCAATTGACGTTTCGAAAAATTGTCTTTTCTGTCTACCATCACCTACCATGTCACGAATTGTCATTAAAAAAATCTTATTAACTTCTTAATTATTAATTACAAACTCAAAATTATACAGTATGAATTAAGTACAATGTCTAACGAAGACATTTTAATTAAGAATTATTTGTTTGCAAACAAATTAAAACAACTTCCAATTTCTAAGTTAATTTAAATAATTTGTAACAACAAAGCTTAATCCACTTTCGAATTTTAAGCTTTTAAAATTGTATGTGGTCTGTGGATGTTTTCAACAGTAGACATCATACAAAGGAATTTGATATAGTGAAAGTTTGATTGTTACTACATGTAATTGGTAATAAATAAATTAAATTGTGTTATTCTTTTGTGTTACATTGGAAATTGGATAAAATATTAATAGAAAACCATCAGGGGGTATTGACAATGTACGATTTACTGTAGAAAATATGTAATAAATTTAAATAAAAACATTTATTCTCAATAAAATTTTATGTGATCATTTGAAACGAATAACACATAAAAGTTATCTGGCCCCAATTTTTTATTGTTTTGCGTATTCACAGTCGTGGTTTGTTATTTGTGTATGTAATATGTATGAATATTGAATGCAAACTTTACTTGACTCATGAGAGAAAGACAGACTTGTTACCTACTTTTCAAGAACCACTACTCACTAGGTCAAACAGATACACGAAAAAATTAATAGAAAAATTTTTTTTTTTTGCGTATTAGTTAAGATGCATTCGATAATTTCGACGACGAAGTTCCAAAATAAAATGTATGGAATTTGACATAGGGCATCGCAAGCGACATGTCACATAACGATGCCTTATGTCAAATCCCATACATTTTTGTTTTCGAACTTCGCCGTCGAAATTATCGAATGCATCTTGAGTCTTGACTAGAGGCTCTATTCTCTTTAATATCGTTCTCGGACACTCATTAAGCTTACATTATAGAATCAGATTAACGTCTTATCTATTTTATCGGTCTTCAGCATGTATTAAAATCAAAAGAACAATTGGGTGTATTTTCCTATCTATTTGTAAAATTTTGTTTTTTTAAACATTCAGAAATAATTAAGAACTTATTACAAGTTGATAAAAGTAAAAAGAATTAATATAAGGTTTTATGTGTACATAATTTCGTAATGCATTTAAAAGTCACAAAAAGTTGATATAATTTTTTACAGTATACAGGAATATTTTTTCATCGGTACAATAAATTTTACCACGTCATTGGTATCGATAATAGAGTACATTTCTCAAATAAAAAAAAAATATTTTTTTATTCATTTCAATTATTTTATCCTATAACCAATCTAATACCGCATGTGCGCACTAACTACAAGGCGTCAACGGGTGCGGTATGAGGTAGGGGGCGGCGAGGTGGGGTAAGCGATCGGCCGGGCGGCGCACGAGTTGGCAACAAAGCATCGATAGATGCGTAACGTATCCACATTTTGTATCAGTTTAGCGGATAAGTTCGGGGATTGATAATTTTGTTTTTTTGTTCCAAAGGGGTAGTAACAAAAATCGCTAGTATTTTTTATTTTTGACAACTATTACGTATGTTGATTTATTGTACTGGTGAAAAAATAACCCTGTATAAAAACCTACATATTATGTAGTTTCATCAAATACAAAAAGATTAACTATGGTGAGTATGAACATAAACTCGCAAAGTTCAGAGATATTAGAAATTTTGTGCATATGACTACACATTTCGTAGCAACTTACAAGCGTGTGACGTCACTTGCTTGCACGACTTTTGTACGGGGTATTTTTACAAAACTCACAAAAGTGCTTCAAACAAGTTATTTTGAAAGTATTGATTTTTAGTAGGTATACCTACTTTTGTAAACTGTCTTATTTTTCCGAGCACTATTCATTTATGTAATAAAAAATATCATAGAGAATAAAGAATCAAGATGTATAGAGGTTATACGCAACACAAAAACGAACTGAAAGTGATCTTACTCTATATTCTACAATGTACAGCAGTTTATTACATTGCAATCGATTTAGTTATGCCATTACAGATATAATAGTCATTGCATATTATGTTGCAAACAACTATACGTAAGTACTAACACAAAGAAACTAGGAAAGAGCAAGAATAGATGGTAAGGAAAATACTAACGAGTTCCTTACTACTACGTTAGTAATGTACCAGAAAATATGAAAACAATAAACATTTCTAAATGATATCCGAAGGAACCAGACGACATTAAAATCTATAAAAGATTGTTCAAAATCAGTTACGGATATTTTGGGCATATATCTACTGATTATAAGACAAAAAACCGGCCAAGTGCGAGTAGGACTCGCGCACCGAGGGTTCCGTACAAACGTGTAGTGATTTTGTTACAGCCTAAAGTTATTATATACCTGATAACCTGAGTAATATAAAGGCTAACATAAAATATAGCTGATAAAAATAACGCACTATGTACTACATGTTATTAATATTATTTTATAGAGACGGGGTCACAAGACTTACTTAAATTTTTGGCATTTTCGTGGGTCGCGACATAACAATTGTTGAGAAACTATGTTCTAATAAATGACGAATATTCGGAAATTTGTCGTCAAGCTTACTTTATATCGAGCGACAGATATAAATAAACCGAGTTTTAACTCTAACTATATTGGATGTAGATATTTATTTAAGGAACTTTTTACATCCAAATTACCCAAAACAGTGTAATTAATTGGCAACACTTGAATCGGTTTAATGCAGTTTCAAGGTCCTAAGAACTGGCTATATTCTCCCAACAATCGTGGGAAAAACACAAAGCTTATCGATAGATATCCATATAAATTGTGGACGATACCCATCTTAATGGATAGATGGACTTAGATCCAACTGACTACGATATATAAAGGTTTTGATTTTATTTAGCTAGGTTTACATTACATACATTGGTAAGTTCTGAAAAGGAGCTTCTCACAAGTTAATCGCTGTAATTTGCTAAATTGGATTTATTTCTCAATCTAATATTGTGCTGTATTTTACATAATAACATAGGAAATTCTATGATCTCTAAGATCTAGCTGCCTGCAACAGCCGATAGTTATGTATGTTATGTACTATCAGGAAATCTAATTCGGTAAGGTTGATCGCTGCCAGAATTTTATTCGTATAATAATATTAATTATTATGTTATCAAATTAACATGTCATTGACAATTATATTGTGAGATTTGTGACTGCATGCTGATCGCGCGTCATTATAAAACAAATAAATTATGACAACAATCTATGTAATATAGCTTATGAATTAGATTCACTGATAGTACCACGTGGAGGAATTAACACTTCATGTGTTATTTCACGCCCGTTTTCTGTGACCATGGTATCATACCGTCCATCACATTACAGCCGATTGCCAAAGCGGTCGAATGACCGCGAATGCTTTACTCCTAATAAAATCCTAAACATCACGATACTTGAAGCCACCATTAAATATACTAGAAAAACAGTATTCATTTAAAAAAGAAACAATCGTTTTTTAAATAGACCATTTCGCATCAGAGATTCGAGATAAGCTTATCGGCGGATCAAAGAGCAATATGGCCGCCGCGTGGCGTCTTGTTAAAAAACCCAGCCCTTACTTCATTCATTATAATATGTCCAGCCTGCCTCGATGTAAGATAAAGTCTAGACACTAGACACAATCGGCGGATGCAGGCTTATTTGATGTTTATTTTTTACAGTACACTGTACAATGCACGTAAATAGTGACTTTAAATTGTGCTCATCAACGTGACCGAGAATTCCTTACAAAAAGTGAAAAATAACGACAACTTTACATCCATGATCCAATTTAGAATAATTTAGATCTGTCATTTAATACAGAAATGAAAAAAAAATACCAGAATGTACCCGCTGCTGCAGCTGTGAGTTTTTGATATTTAAAACAAAATAAAAAAAAAACCCAAATTGTCAAGCACTGAGCGAGCTAATGATGATGTCTTACACTACGGCCGCTGTATCTTGACGGGTCTGAACAAAGGCTCTACGAACTTTAGCGCGTGTACAACTAGTGAAGAAAACTGTTATTGTATTATTTTTATATACATATGTACTAATAAATTTCCCTAATACAGTTGACCAATTAGTACAAATAAAATAAATACGAAAACACTGAGAAACAGTAATTGCGCGACCTTCTGCGCGAAGTTCAGACTCGCCAAGATACATCGGCCGTATTGTATATGTAAGAACAGTGGCGTAGCGATTAAGTTAATTTTGCCGCCCCCTAACTAGGTTTTGCCGCCCTCTTACTTAGGTATTGCCGCCCCCTTATTTAGGTTTTGCCGCCTCCTTACTTAGGTTTTGCCGCCCCCGTAAAAGTGCCACCCCCTTAAAAGGGGGCTCCCTTCGTTTGCATAGAGCTAACGGAAACAGAACCCTATTTTTTGAAACCGAACCCAAAAATAAAAGTAGCCTATGTTAGATCTTATATCCTCAGCTGATCTTATATCTGCCAGTGAAAGTCCCGTGAAAATCGGTCCAGCCGTTTCTGAGATTAGCCGGAACAAACAGACAGACAGACGGACAGACTAATATTTAAAAAATTTATATTTTATTGTAAGTACCGAATATATTTTCATATGCATTAGGTGAAAAGCTGTTAATTTGAAATTACAAACAGACTTCAATTTTATTTATTTGTATAGATTTACTTACTAATTCATTTTTTTAAATTAATATCAATGATGAAAATACATTTAGTTTTATAGTTTACAATTTTCAAAAACAATACCTAACTGTATCTAGGTTTAATTTTATATCGTGGTCCCTCGTTTATCAAGCCGACCATCAGTGACTGGACTCATTGTAATTAATAATAAAATAAGTCAGCTGGTTTGACTCAGCAGTTCTGAGCTTTCTATACAGCTTTTTCATCTCTTTGTGCTTGAAAAGCTGCTATTTACCAGTAAACCACTACAAGAGCTTTTGCTTACAGTCCTCAACCTTGAATATTTGTGCTTTTTAAATCGTTTTTAAAACAAAAAGACTAAAACAATGACTAAATAAACATTACTTATTTAATACTATACTAGCTGGAGCCTGCAACTCCAGACTCTCGTTTGCGTAGAAGTAACGGAAACGAAACCCTATTTTTTAACAAGGAACCCTAAGATGACGACCTCTGAGGCTCAGTTGGTTGAGCGTGTTGGACCTCCGGAGGTCGCGGGTTCAAATCCCGCCGAAGGAACAAAATATTTTACGTGTTCCTGGGTCATTAATAATAAAATAAGTCAGCTGGTTTGACTCAGCAGTTCTGAGCTTTCTATACAGCTTTTTCATCTCTTTGTGCTTGAAAAGCTGCTATTTACCAGTAAACCACTACAAGAGCTTTTGCTTACAGTCCTCAACCTTGAATATTTGTGCTTTTTAAATCGTTTTTAAAACAAAAAGACTAAAACAATGACTAAATAAACATTACTTATTTAATACTATACTAGCTGGAGCCTGCAACTCCAGACTCTCGTTTGCGTAGAAGTAACGGAAACGAAACCCTATTTTTTAACAAGGAACCCTAAGATGACGACCTCTGAGGCTCAGTTGGTTGAGCGTGTTGGACCTCCGGAGGTCGCGGATTCAAATCCCGCCGAAGGAACAAAATATTTTACGTGTTCCTGGGTCATGGATGTGTATTAAATATGTGTATAATATAATAAAAATCTTAAATATGTGTATAGTATAAAAGTATTAAATATATTTCCGTTGTCTGGTACCCGTAACACAAGTTCTTCGAGAACTTACCACGGGATCAGATTGACGTGGTGTGAAGCGTCCATAGATATTATTATTATTAAGATAAAAGTAGCCTAGATTACAGTGGCGAAAGCTAACTCTTCTTCATAGGGAAGCCCTAGCCTGTATAATAGGTAGAGATTTGGATGAGGGTCTTCAAAAGGTAAGTGGTAAGTGAAGCCGATAGGAATAGCGTTATAGGAACCCCACGACACTGCTAGGTTAGTCCCTAACATTAGCTATCTGCCAGTGGAAGTCCTGTGAAAATCGGTCCAGACTCCAGTCGTTTCAGAGATTAGCCGAAACAAACAGACAGATGGACGGACAGACAAAAATTAAAAAATAGATTATTTATTGCAAACACCGTACATGACACCGTAAAATTGTAAAAACCGTTAGATTGTAATATTACTAGAGATATAATAAAATGTCGACAGATTGTCAAATACAAATTTCTGCTTACAATTTATTGTACACATTATTTTTCGTTATATTGTAATATTCCTTTACCGTGCCGATTGGTTAAACGGCAAGTGCCCCGCGCCGCCATATTTGTTTGCTTTTTCATAATAATAATTATAATGTAAAATAATGCGTACAATTGTAAGGAGAAATTTTTATTTGACAATCCTTCGACATTTTATAATATCTCTAGTAATATTACAATCTAACGGTTTTTACAATTTTACGGTGACATATGTATATACTTACACCGTTTATGCATTTAGTGAAAAGCTGTTAATTTCAAGTTACAGACACTTCCATTTTATTTATCTGTAATCTGTATAGATTTTAAAGCCTTACACAATAATGATGGCGACGAGGTAATTCCACTAACCAGTAACACACATTGTGGTTTAAAAATAACCACAACCGTTTAAAGTCTACGGTATCTTGTATCCACTATATCCAGTATCCATTATCCACATAAGAGTGTATACGATTAGGTATATATTCACTAAAATGTAACAAGACATTTCATAATACTTCACACCTCTTTAAACTCAAACTTTTGGTAGTAGGTAAAATTCGCTTTTTGGAATAATAATAAAAAATGGAATTTAGTAAAATTTAGGAACCGTACATTTCCCCACGATTAAAAGTAGCCTATATCTTTCCCCTTACCTATGTCCTTTCTCAGGCTATAGATTATTATCTGTGTACCAAATTTCATTTCAATCGGTTCAGTAGTTTTGGCGTGAAAGACGGACAAACAGACACACATATTTTCCCATTTATATTAGTATGGATTCCTAGTAAAGTGATTAACGAACATCCATTCACAAATTCCTCAGACATTCGACCTCGCGCGGTAGCATCGTATTACTTTACACTTTACAGGTCACTTTACCTGATCCCTAGAACTTGACCTTTGCAATGTGATACTAGACTTACAAATTAGGTCATATCTTAGTCTATGTAATATTATGTTACGAATATTCGGTACCTTGTACCTATTTCCTATTACAAATGTGAAAGTTTGTAAGGATGTATGGATGGATGTTTGTTACTCTTTCGCGCAATAACTGCTGAACTACTTCGTATGAAATTTGGCATAGTAGTAGTTTAGACTACTTTTGCTCCCCAAAAAGCATAGTGTTCCAATGGAATAATACTGGATTTATGCGGGCGAAGCCGCGGGCAACATCTAGTAATACATAAACCTAACAATATTTTACTATCGAATATTTCTAATAACCCTGTTATTTTTGGGTTGGTTTTTTTAAAGTATATAATTTACATCTAATTATTATACAGAAAAATACGTTGTTATCTATTACTTATTAGTTATTACAGAATACGAAATCGTATCAGAATAGAAAATGCGTTAGCGCAACTGCAATATTAATGGAAACGGAGACAACACTTCCTGTCTCCAATGCATTTATGGAAAACAATCCTTCATTTAAATTTTAAAATGAACAATTAAGGAGCAAATATTGATGTTTGCTCAATGATGCAAATAGCCATATTTGCTGTTTCAAGATGAATACTAAAATCCATTAGGGACGCTCGGATTTTACTTTTTTTACTGATCATGTGTTAAATTTTTTGCCAACTTTTTTTGCAGTTAATTGCTACTAAAATACACGTGCAACGTTGCGGGGTTTCAGAACGTTACCCGTGGTTTTTGTCAAATTTCTAGTGATTCCTTAAGCCCTTACAAGTGCTAACGGAATATTGATCGGCGTGATTTGAGCATTAGCGACACCGTTACTGGCTTTTGTGAATGCTTATAATTAGTAAAACCAAATGCTTTTGTAAGTTATAAACATTTTTTTTAATCAAAATTGGTTTATCCGCTTGGGCGCTACGATGCCACGGACGCACGCACTTACGCACTCACACACGCACGCACGCACAAACCAAATTTAAAAATTAAGAGACCAGGAAAGAAATGTAGGGGTTCAACATGGAAAAAACCGTCTGTGCCTGTTTGGGACCCAGAGAGTTACCTTTTCAAATAGTGTGTCTACTCTTCACATCGTTGGCCAAGACAGTACACTCGTGACACTAAGTCACGAAGCTGAACTGTTTCTATTGTGACACCGGGAGTAACTCATGACCAGCCAGGTTCATCCATGAACATCACGTCAAAGTGGTCCCCTGGTTTATAATAATTATAATGGGTATTATGCGCATTTCGTACCAGAATGCTGCATGGTCCATGGGCATGTACAAATTGTATTGAGGCATTTATAGCTCAATGCAACGATTAAAATTTTCTATTGTTTTTTGAAGTCATGTTCTTTAGGCACGATGAGAGTATTTTTGGATTTTAAATGATGAAATGATCTTGTTATTTGAACACAAAAATAAAAGTGAAAAATGTGTGTGTACACTACAGAGATAAAACCCTGTTTGCATTATTGATATATATCCATATTTCCAATTTGACATTATTGGCAATAATTAAAGGCAAAAAAAATTAAAGGCAAAAAGAAACAGCAATATTATTGTCAATATGACAATAATATTGCTGTTTTTTTGTGTGTATGGCTAGCCAATGAGCATACAAAACGTTTGAAGTATCATAGGCACCAATGGCGTGGGGTTCCTATAACTCCATTCTTATCGGCTTCACTTACCGCTTACCTTTTGTAGACCCTCATCCAAATCCCTACCTACCTATTATACAGGCTAGGGCTTCCCGATGAAGGAGAACCGGCCTTCGCCACTGTATGACACTATACAGTGTGTGTCATTTCGAGGCTAAGATTTTTAATAGCAGAAAATTTTATTTCATTTTATCGACAAAATTTTATTTTTTAGATTTTTTCAAATATTCAAATGCTTAAAATTAAGTAGTAAACAATTATATGAATTATGGGCGAATTTCGACCTCTGGGCGACCACTAGTAGTAAGCATTAATGCCATTATTTAAAAAAAAAGTAAAATAAAATTATTATCCTTCTAAAGTAATATATAAATGATATTTAATTTAAGCTCTACTGAGCTTTGAAACTCTACTAAACTGGTCAAGTAATGCCTATAGAACCATTTAATGAATTATCTAAAATTCAATTAAAAAAATCTAGAAAATAATGAAATAATGTAGAGCTTATATTATGAAATGCTGTAACTTGTAGGGTCAGTAGAGAAGGAAAAGCTGTGTTCTACTTTGCTGACCGTTACGTTGCAGAACAATCGACTTAGCAGTTGGCTGCATCACGAACTCTGTAAGCACTAAGCATCGATTACACGCATCCGACTTGACAAATTAAATATTCCTAAATTTTAGTAGCTATTTTGTCTACTCTCTGTTAAATACTTTAAAAATGTGTAAATACAATATACAATATTAGTATGCGTTACTAGCTATAATTAATTGGTCTTATTTTCACTTTCCCTATGAGCGATTTTAGTTTTATTATATTTTACTTTTTTGTTAGTTATGGTGCTCACTGAAAGTCAGTGTTGCGATTTCTCAACAATATGCTGAGCGAGAAGTGAGCGAGTACCAATTTGTTAAAATGGAAACTAGTTTTTTTTTCGAAGGCAGATCAAAATCGAGCCAGACGTCACTGCGACCCAAGTGGATCTATTGTGATTTGTGACTCCTATGGAATATAATATGAAAACTAGTACCTATTGTCGTTACTTTTATGTCTGTTGTGTTTATTTAAATTAACAAATCCTATTACTATTATAAATGTGAAATTTTTGAGGATGGATTGATTCTAAACGGATTTGATGAAATTTGGTAGGGTAGTAGTTTTTAGGCTCTGGATTAAAACAGGCTACTTTTTATCCCGAAAAAGTAAAGCATTCTTGTAGGATAATCGATAGTGTATTTACGCGGGCAGAGCGTGTGAAAAATAATTATATTTCTATTAATGGAATTAATGAATGGAATATTACGAAAAACCAAGTAAGTTCAAAGAAAGTTAAGGTTAAAGATAGACGAGCATACAGTAATCGATAAATAATTAAAGATTATATACATAGATATATAATATTAAAAAGAGGATTATATAGAAAAGACAATTATAGGCGTGAAAAGTCAGTCAACCTAGCTTGAAACACTCGTGAGACGCGAAGGTTTAAAAACCGTCACACTTGACGCCGCTTCAATGAGTTCAAGGGTACTTTGCTTTGACACCTTCTCGACTCTCTTATGCTTGTAAACATAAATGTAGCCTATCTCTCGTGGTAGTGAAATGACCACAGCAATCAGCGGGTCGTGAGAGCGGACTGACACACTTCGCCTGATTGTATCGCGACTTATTGCTGAATAGGGAAGCGGATTTTTGATGTGAAATCTTGGTAGGTCAGACATACGTTGTGGTGGTTAACACGTCGCCACGCTATATCGACGCGTTCATGTCTATATATAACTATAACTAAAATAGGTGTTGTCTGATAAGATATTTTTGGATTTTAAATAATGAATGAAGTTTCATTGAGGGTTTTTCTTTGATTAATTATTACATAGATACGTTATATCCTTACAAAACTGACAATATTTCTGTGCCACGAGTCACGACACACATTGACACGGGACGCGTGTCAATGTGTCAACGTCGCATAGTAACACAAAACACGTTATTACTCGCGGAGCACACTAACCAAAATTGGTCCGATTCGGGCCAATTCGAGTCTTCATTTTTACGCGTTTATTACATATCTACCTCTTTTTAATATTATATATCTATGGGATTTTTAAATTCGTGCGACATCTGACACAAGGGACGTCGGGCTGCCAAGCGCTGCCTGGTGACAGAAAATAAATCGAAAACTTTCGTTATGGGGCAGACCTAACGCACAAAAAACGCCGCCAGATGACGCTTTGTGTGCGTTGGGTGTGCCCCCTAATGGCAGAAAAAATATCAAACTCCCTCATTCTGCCGCGTGTACTGTGTACAACTTTAAAACAAAGTTTTTGGGACCGACCACGATCACGATTTATGCGACGCGGTGACATGTTCGTGTCACGCGACACGCGACCACATGTTTGTAAATCTGTATATCTTCATCGCCAAATTTATGTTTCCGTATTGAAATGTACAAATGTAAAGATTCGAATTTTGTTCAAGTTACTTTGAACTCAAATATGAACCCAAACAAACTGTTTTTTTTACCATACGTATTGATTTAAATAGTAATAAAATAAAGTAAAACTATAAAAAATATTGCTTCTACCTCTATCTCCTGATCTAAAAGTATATTATGTAGAAGTACGGTCTACATAAGCCTTTACATAAGCATAATAAGATTTTTAATTTTTTAAAGCAGTTAACTGGCCATAAACAAAACAATATTCCCTTGCCTAACAATAAAAAAAGTTCTCAATAAATCTTTCGAATTTCAAATCGACAAGGGGAGTGTGCTGTAGAACAATAGAATAATGGGAATTGGTAAATAGAAGATGCGATCTGTTGGGAAACGTATGTTGTAAACGAACATACAATTACACCTGCTCTACATATCTAATAGCCGAAGAAGATAAGTAATGGTGTATTTAACTGCACAGTCCCTAGCACTAAAAGTATTAACAAACACAGTACACGCATCCGAATTTGGTAAAATAGACATTGGTAATTGGTATTGTCGTTATTTTTATTTTTACCAAATGTTTAAAAAATTAAAAAGAGGAAAAGTTTGTTTGTTTGTTTGAATAGGCTCCGAAACTACTGGATCGATTTTGATGAAATTTGGCACAGATGTAGAACAGACCACGGGGAAGGACATAGGCTACTTTTCATTGTCGAAAAGTGTACGGTTTGTTGTAAGTCGCGGGCAACATCTAGTAAATAATAAAAATTCACACACCATGCTGACAGTGCAGTGTAAGGATGTTTTTTATCTGCCAACACAATACAAAGGCCTTGATTTGATCTCAATGTCACGGTTGCTTTGTTTTACTTTGCATAATGAACATTATTATTTATTATAGTGCCCACGGTTGTAGCCACACGGAAGTAAGAGGAAATAGTATGTATTAGGACGAGGTATTTTTGTTCCAAAATCATCATCGAAAAGCTGCGGATTTCACAAAAATTTGCCACATGGATTTTAAGTGGGCAACAGATATTTGCTGCCGCATGAATACTAAGTGAGCTACAGACATTTGCTGCCGCATGGATTCTATGTGGGCTACAGATTTGATGCCACATTAAGTGGGCTACAGATTTGCTGCCGCATGGATTCTATGTGGGCTACAGATTTGATGCCACACGGATTCTAAGTGGGCTACAGATATGCTGCCGCATGAATACTAAGTGAGCTACAGACATTTGCTGCCGCATGGATTCTATGTGGGCTACAGATTTGATGCCACACGGATTCTAAGTGGGCTACAGAATATATGCTGCCGCATGAATACTAAGTGAGCTACAGACATTTGCTGCCGCACGGATTCTAAGTGGGCTACAGATATGCTGCCGCATGAATACTAAGTGAGCTACAGACATTTGCTGCCGCATGGATTCTATGTGGGCTACAGATTTACTGCCGCATTAAGTGGGCTATAGATTTGCTGCCGCATGGATTCTATGTGGGCTACAGATTTGATGCCACACGGATTCTAAGTGGGCTACAGATATGCTGCCGCGTGGAATCTAAGTGGGCTACAGATATTTGCTACCCAATGGATTCTAAGTGGGCTGCAGATTTACTGCCGCATTAAGTAGGCTACAGATTTTCTGCCGCATGGATTCTAAGTGGGCTACAAATATTTGTTGCCGCATGTATTTTTAATGGTCTACAGATATTTGCTGCCGCATGGATACTAAGTGGGCTACAGATATTTGCTGCCGCATGGATACTAAGTGGGCTACAGATATTTGCTGCCGCATGGATACTAAGTGGGGTACAGATATTTGCTGCCACATGAATTCTAAGAGGGCTACAGATTTGATGCCGCATGGATTCCAAGTGGGCTGCAGATATTTGTTGCCGCATGGATTTTTAGTAGTCTACAGATATTTGCTGCCGCATGGATACTAAGTGGGCTACAGATATTTGCTGCCACATGGATACTAAGTGGGCTACAGATATTTGCTGCCGCATGGGTACTAAGTGGGCTACAGATATTTGCTGCCGCATGGATACTAAGTGGGCTACAGATATTTGCTGCCGCATGGATACTAAGTGGGCTACAGATATTTGCTGCCACATGGATTCTAAGAGGGCTACAGATTTGATGCCGCATGGATTCCAAGTGGGCTGCAGATATTTGTTGCCGCATGGATTTTTAGTAGTCTACAGATATTTGCTGCCGCATGGATACTAAGTGGGCTACAGATATTTGCTGCCGCATGGATACTAAGTGGGCTACAGATATTTGCTGCCGCATGTATACTAAGTGGGCTACAGATATTTGCTGCCGCATGGATACTAAGTGGGCTACAGATATTTGCTGCCGCATGGATACTAAGTGGGCTACAGATATTTGCTGCCGCATGGATACTAAGTGGGCTACAGATATTTGCTGCCACATGGATTCTAAGAGGGCTACAGATTTGATGCCGCATGGATTCCAAGTGGGCTGCAGATATTTGTTGCCGCATGGATTTTTAGTAGTCTACAGATATTTGCTGCCGCATGGATACTAAGTGGGCTACAGATTTGATGCCACACGGATTCTATTCTGCAGTTTGGTGTAATATAGCGCTGTATTGAAATGGAAAATGAACGTGAGCTGTGGCTGTAAGCCGTGGCTGTATCTGTGAGAGATGCCATATAGGTGTTTTATGTATGTACATGGACATCCATGTACACCTATATGGATGTGTAGATATTTGAATTTCAGAGTTTACTTTGTACCTAAAAATGTACCAGATATGGTTTCTGTAGGCCGTAGAACAGACAAACGAAGTCACATACAACATTTGTATGTAAAATTACAATGTAAAAATATGCACTTTCTTTTGCAAAATTATAATATAATACTACCTGTAAAAAGCTAGCGTCTTGTCTTGTTTGCAGGAACAATCTCATTGTTAGACTTTTTGCCTGAGCCGTGGTATTCAGAATGTCGACGTGTTTTTGCGGGGAAAGGTTAAACTTTTAGATCACCATCATCATCAGCCATGTGAGTTTTCAAATTTATACTGAATTTAATGCCTTTTAATAAGTTGATAAAGGTAGAATAGTCATGGGATACTCTTCCCAACTTACCTTTCCAGTAGTTGTGGTATAGTATAGGGGTATGCGACCCCGGCTTCCCTTGCTATTACTGTCCTATCCCTTGCCCTCCTGGGCGGTAATATCCTACATTCCCTATTTCCCACTCTAACTTACCAATCTTCCTTTCCACACCACCTATCCTTCCCTTTCCCTATTCCTACCATCTCCACCAATCCGTGGAAACGCAATGGATAATCAAAAATAATTTAATTATGCAAAATGGCGGCGATGTGGTTCGCCACCCATCACGTCTCGTTTCTCGCGCAGGCGAAAAGCGGACCATGGAGAGACGCTTGGCTACGTTGAAGGAACGGATGGTAAGAATGAAAGTGGACGAAGCGAAAGAAGTATGTAAGGATCGTAGCAAGTGGAAAGAAGTGGTCTCTGCCTACCCCTACGGGAAAGAGGTGGTCCTGCCTACCCCTACGGAAAAAGGCGTGATTATATTATGTATATTGTATGTAATATGTATGTATGTATAAAGGTAGAAACTGACGTGCCATGTAGCTAAACATAGTATAAAATATAGATGTTGTTGTTTTTTTCGACTCTCAGTTACAATAAAAGCTTTAAGTTTAATATTTAGGGGTCTGTTTTACAATCGCTTAGGCCCTAGTAAGTCGAGTCGAATAGCTTATTCGGAAGTTTTGTCGCTGCTTACGTATATAGAACGACAGAGACAAAACATACAAATAAGCTATCTGATACTTATCAATATATCAAATCCTACTAATATAATAAATGTGAAAGTTTGTATAAGGATGGATGGATTTTTGTTACTTTTTCACGCAAAAACTACTGAACGGATTTTGATAAAATTTGGTATGGTAGTAGTTTAGGCTCTGGATTAAAACATAGGCCACTTTTTATCCCGGAAAAGTACAGTATTCCCGCGGAAAATGAGGGCGGAGCCGCGGGAAACAGCTAGTACATAATTATAATAATTTGAATGGGACATTAGTTTAATTCTACCTATTGCCCACATTATAAATACAAAGTATATATTTTCGATGATAAATATTGTTCAACGTACCTAAACTACGTTAGTAATATATTATATCCCACCAAAAACATTCTGTAAAAAACTAGCCAAGTCTCGATGGAGCTGCTTGTTTATCTCTAAAAAGTAATGAAATCTAGACAAAGTCGTGCCAAGTCTAAGGATCCTTACTGCGATTTATTTATTATTATAGTTAATGTTGTGTGACTTGGCCGTTGAAAATTCTTTATACGTTAGTGGGTACAAGTCAATTTTGTTTACACGTAATGTTATATCAGATTCTGTTGTAACTACCTATGTTTGTTAAGCGAGATAATAGCCCATACTAGTATTGGTAATTGGACGCTAGTGTCTTATTTTAGGCGTTGTTGATTGTATAACACATGTATTGGAGCAATGGTGTCATGGAGCCCCTTTTGTACCCTTGTGTACTCTTCAACGGCCAAGTCACACAACATTAACTATAATAATAAATAAATCGCAGTAAGGATCCTTAGACTTGGCACGACTTTGTCTAGATTTCATTACTTTTTAGAGATAAACAAGCAGCTCCATCGAGACTTGGCTAGTTTTTTACAGAATGTTTTTGGTGGGATTTCACTTCTTTTTGTAGAAACGTAGGAATATTGATTTATTTTACTAGATTTTAGTGTAATTTGTTTATTTAATTTGTGTAATGTTCGAGTAGAATAAAGTTAATTGTTCGACTATTTCTTCTTGTAAACTTGTAAGTATAAGTATAAAAGCCAGTCCAGTCTTAACCAGAGTTTTCCTTTAATTTCATTTATATGCGTATTAAAAGCAGAAGGGGAGGCATTCGCCCAGCAGTGGGACGCTAGGGCTAGATTAAATTAGAAGATGTGTCCTACTTCACTGGATTTTTGCAATGACAGTCGATTTTTTTATGTACCAATAGTAGAAGGGGGCATTACCATATCTCTAATCAGCTGAGACCAGCTGAGGGTTCTTCATCAGATACTTCAGACCTTCGATTTTTGACATCAAATGAAGTGGCCCACCAAGTTGAATATTTTTTGTAAAGGCAGTATGTCGATCTCTAATAGTTTGGTTGGGCTCTTGTGTTTTCTAATAAGGGTCACCAGGTACTCCAGATCTTCGATTATCCTAGTTTTTACAGTTTTCCCTTTATGTGGCCATTAAACCTTACCTCTGTACCAAATTTCAGCTCTCTGAGTTTATGGGAAGTACTAGTTCTATTCTGATTTTTATTTATGTAATGAACCAGGAAACGAGCAGACGGATCGCCTGATGGTAAGCGATTACCGCCGCCCATGGACACTCGCAGCAACAGAAGAGTTACACTTGTAACTCCTCTGGTGCTGCGACTTGCGTTCCTGATCCTTAAAATCCCCAATCCCCCCATGGGCCTCCGGTAACCTCACTCACTCGGCGAAACACAACGCAAGCGTTATTTCACGCCGGTTTTCTGTGAGGTCGTGGTATTTACCCGGTCGAGCCGGCCCATTCATGCCGAAGCGTGGAGAGCCACAGATGATGATCATGAGTGAGTGACTGGGTGAGTGTCATAAATGCGAAACTTTGCTGGCGTTTAACTTCGGAACTAAATGACCTACAGACTTAAAATTTTGGATTTTAAGTATGTGATTATACTTTACTGGATGACGAAAATTTCTGCGTTCAGGTCTTATCCAGAGGTTCTCAAATAGGGGCCTGAAAATGCGGCGAAATGGTTCCAGTAAATAATGGTACGGCAGTGTTTGCTTCGCGCTCGACTTGGCGGGGGCACTGCCGTGCCCCCAGATCGACGTTCTGGTCTTATCCAGAGGTTCTCAAATAGAGGCCTGAAAATGCGGCGAAATGGTTCCCGTAAATAATGGTACGGCAGTGTTTGCTTCGCGCTTGACTTGGCGGGGGCACTGCCGTGCCCCCAGATCGATTATCCTAGTTTTTATAGTTTTCCCTTTATGTGGCCATTAAACCCTAACTCTGTACCAAATTTCAGCTCTCTGAGTTTATGGGAAGTACTAGTTCTATTTTGATGATCATGAGTGAGTGAGTGAGTGAGTGAGTGTCGTAAATGCGAAACTTTGCTTTCGCTTAACTTCGGAACTAAATGACCTACAGACTTGAAATTTTGGATTTTAAGTATGTGATTATAGCTTACTGGATGACGAAAATTTCTGCGTTCTGGTCTTATCCAGAGGTTCTTAAATAGGGGCCTGAAAATGCGGCGAAATGGTTCCAGTAAAGGATGGTACGGCAGTGTTTGCTTCGCGCTCGACTTTGGCGGGTGCACTGCCGTGCCCCCAGATTCTTTGCCTAAACGGTAGATTACATTAAGATAAATTAAGGAGAGCCCGCATTGCCATTAATAAATCAATAAAAGCCAATTGTTCTTAATTCAAACGGCTTTTGTTGCCTATCCAACAGTCTGCGCTAAATGTGGCTTATTGTAGTAGGGCGAATCAACTTTTACGAGGCCAATTTGAAAGAGGTTTCAAAAAAGTTTTTTAAAAATTATTATTTTGTCAAATTACTGATTATTAATAACAGTGGCGTACGGATAATTGATTAAATTAATTTATTCTAATATCAACAGCAATATCAAAATGCAATTTATGTGTGTTTTAAGCACATTTTGTTGTTCATAGTCGGAAATTCTCTTGCGTTACGTTGTCTAGATTTTATCATAACATAGGAATAAAAGTTTGAAAGCCCACGAAATCGATATAGATATTTTCCGCAATTAAGGAGCTCATTATGAGAGGTTTTTTTAAACAAAATCCACATTATTACGGTAATAACTGGACTTTGCAAGTCCCCTGCGTTACTACAGTAATTTAAGGAGTCGTATTTTTCAAATATTTCTTCTTTTGTTAGGATTTGGCTTAAACATTAAATATCTATAACAGGGGAAAGTTAGTACGATTATAACTCACCATGGTATATCCATCAAAAACGATCCTGGTTAACAAAAAAACTAAAGTAAAGTAGAATTTTTTTCTATCGGGGACAAGAAAATTGGCCTCGTAAAAGTTGATTCGCCCAGTAATACTTGGTAATACTTTCTGGTAATATAAACTTTTTTATATTTATTATATTTTCTTTTGATTTCTTGAATCTATGGGAGTGATTTTCTGTAACACGAAGTCAGATGTGCAGCTAATGTGATGTATTATTGTAACTAAACAGAGAGAACCACAAACAGGGACTTGAAAATTAATTCAAATGGTTATGAAGAGTCAGTTTCGCTTTAATTAGCAAATGGATTTAACATGGTATGCAGTTCCCGACTATGACTGTCAAGCCACAACGGAAATTTTGGTTTTATTAACATCACAACTATACAAACTTTCGCCTTTGATAAGATAAAAATTCCATATTGTTTACTTATCGCCCACTACACTTGACCGATGACAATTATATTATACCATCAACTTTCGCTGGATGACCTTCATAAGGTGGCACAGTGCTCTAAAGCCTGAGGCAGGCTTTCACGAGACCACAACCAGCGATTATGACCTTTAACACTACTACATAAGAGCTATAATAATTGATACAAAAACTTTGGTGTGGTATGTTATTTCGATATTCGAAATATAAAAACTTAAAAAGTATAAGTGAGTGATTGGCCCCCTGTGAACACTCGGGACGTCCGGTGAAATGCCACTGTCTTCTTCTTCTCATTATTTGAGCAAACGCTAGGTGTTTTGCCACAGTACTAATTAATTATTATTTTAATTAACGGAATAACATATCAGAATATTTCCCAAACTGCATCCTTTATGAATAACGAAGGTCAAAAGTTTAAATATGGGAAAATGTATACATTAAAACACGAGTAAAGGTTGCATACAAAAGCTGCTGCAGGAGCCGTTCGTAAAGAATATAATAATATAATTTGATTTATGTGGAAACTTAAGCAGACGTCATACGGATAAACAAAAACGTTTAAATTTCCAGAACTATTTAAAAATAAACTTTCCGAGTGAGTGCTTTTTTCCGAGAGAGTGAGAGCTTTTACAATATAATTATTATTATTATACTCGTAAATACCAGAATAATGGAACCTTTCTTCTAACAGCAATCATTAAAGAACAAGTCCATTGTTCATCACAATATTTTACTAGACATCGTTTCTTTACTAACGACTTATAAAAGTTGAACTCTAGCTTGCGTTGCCGCGAAAGATTTAAAATATTATGTTTCATTCACATCTGTTGCGGTGGACGCAGCGATTTTTAACCCCCGACGCAAAAAGAGGGGGTCCGATCGATTCAAAATTAGGTACCGGGTTACTTCAACGATATTTAAAGAACATGGTAATGTAACCATGACCTGATTAGCCGTTTGAAGATCATCTTTTCTTTATTAGTTGATAAGGGGATCTGACTATCGGTCACATGTCCTATCGATTCGAAATTTGGTACCATGTTACTTCAATGATGTTGAAAGTATGTATATGGTAAGGTAACCATTATTTATACCTACTTTAAAAAGGATAAAATAAAAGTAAAATTAAAAATTTTAAAAACCCCCCGACACAAAAAATAAAATCTAAAAAATAATAAATAATATTTTAAACCTATTATAATTATATTATCACATATAATATTATGTAAGTTGAAATAATTTTATTTTCCAATCGTCGTCTCGTCGGGGGTGGGAGGACCGCTATGTGAGAAAAACAGGTGTAGTAGCAGAATGAACAAAAGAATTTACTCCGAAAAAAATTCGCTCATACCTAAATGTAATTCGTAATAATTAATTAGCTGTTGTTGTAAAAATACATTATAAACTTTAGCGGTTCTCCGACGAGGCGACGATTGGAAAATAAAATTATTTCAACCTACATAATATTTAAAAAAAAACTTAGACCTTTACATCCGTTAATGGATGATTTATACAGTATTCTCAGAGCGAAGTAACCACTCTTGAAATACTGTAGTGCCTGGGACAGTTGGTTTTTAAATGTGGTATGGTTGCCCAAGTACATACGGCATTCTCACAACATAGTCAGCCTAGTCCAGAGGAATGACGGGTCAATACGTCTGGGGCCAACCATGTGCGGGTTTCCTCACGATGTTTTCCTTCACCGTTAGAGCGTCCGTATAATGTACTTGAGATCTGAAAAAGTCTCATTGATACACGCCACAACCTGGGATTTGAACCTGCACTCTCTCGAGTGCGAACTAAACGGTCTACCTACTAGGCCACGGAGCTCACTACATAATATTATATGTGATAATATAATTATAATAGGTTTAAAATATTATTTATTATTTTTTAGAGTTAATTTTTTGTGTCGGGGGGTTTTTTAAATTTTTATCAAAATAAATCTCTACAAATTATGACACGATAATATTAAAAAATATATATAAGTATTAATATGAATTAATATAGCTTTTTAAAACTTTGGCACGACTTATATAACTTTAAGTTAAACTATACACACTATTTTACACAAATTCAAACCATTTGGTCTGATTTTGTGTATAATAGTGTGTAGTTTGTTTTATTGCCACCAAAAATAAAAGAAGCAAATTAAATCGTTGGTGTTACAAATACTTACCTAATTATTATTAAGTATTTCAGATATTTATTTTCTATCATATTACAACAAAGAGAAAATATTTGTTAATTTATGAAAAGTATATGTATAGTAAAAGCAAAGCTGATTGGCCGATGTATCAAGGCACTGGCCAAATTCTTAAGGCCCTTTCACACGTATTTCTCATATGACGACGTAGGCATCCATTAGGCAAGAGCTTTTCAAAATTCAACCCTCAAAGAGGTAAAAGAGAGATAAAAATTTATATGATACATTTTATTCCTTAGACTTATTTGCATGAAATTTCGTATAAATTGAGTACGGAAAAAGAAGCGAGCGAAGCCGAAGACAAAATATGCTACTAAAAAATAAAGAGGCTCCGAAACTACTGAAGCTTTTTGAAATAAAGGTAGATATATAGAGTCGGCCACGGGGAAAGAAATAGGCCACTTTTAATCGTCCTACTACTATTATTAATGTGAATGTTTGTGCGGATGGATGGATATTTAATCTCTTTCACCCAAAAACTACAGAACTGATTTCGATGATAATTGTTATGGTAGTATTTTTGCTCTGGATTGAAACTAGCAAGTTTTTGATTCCGAAAAGTACGGTTTTCCCGTGGGATACTATATTTACTCGGGCGGAGCCGCGGGAATAAGGTGGTAAGAAATAAATTACATATGCAAGCTTGTCTTCGCCCTGAATAAATATTTTTTAATATACAGGAAATTTTTAAACAATAAAATTACTTATTTCTACAGGCGTTATGAGTTATGACTGTTAACCAACACTAAAGTACAATAAACGTCTAATTACATTTTTTGTAAGTATCAAGCATAATTATTGAGACTCTAAGTAATATACATACTCAGGAATTTATCAAAGAGGTGATAATGAAAAATAATGAGCAGTGTATGAACAAAAATTAAATCCTCAGTAAGTTCATTACATATAGGTACTGTACCTAATGAACTTAAAGCAATAAACCAACTGCTCTAAGGTAATAAACAAATAACGTTATGTAAGATTGATTTACAACTTGATTTTTTGTTTTACACCTATGTAGGTACTTATTTTCCTGATGCTTGATTAAAATAAATATTTAATTGATTAAGATACTAGCGAAATAAAATTATAGTTCATTAGTTTTTTTTTAAATATGAATATATGGCCTACTAACAGGAAACACTGACTAACAAAATCCTACAACAGCTAAAAACGCTGCGTTTCCGTAACATGTATGAAGCTCACTAAACTAATTTATCACTGACAATGACGGCGAAAGCATTGTACATCATATGCTCCCATTAAGTTGTAAACAATAAACATAAAAACTGGGCACCTTCAAACATTTCTAAAGCTATCTTGGCCACTTTTCTTTGTAAGGCTGGGACTATATCATCCGGAATCCCGGCGGTCCTGGGAAAATTCGGAGCACTGAAAATAGAACTCTGCGCTAATATATTAATAATAGGTTTGAAAATGGAAGTATCGAGCAGTCATATACGACTATATCAATGGCTGTGTTCCGCGAAAAAAAAGCGCTTGTTAGCGCTTGCTAGCGCTAAAGAAAATACAGATTATCGGCCAGGACACGTTTGCTAACTTCAATACTCCTAACATACATACCTCTTTCCCGTAGAGGTAGGCAGAGACCATTTCTTTCCACTTGCTACGATCCTTACATACTTGTTTCGCTTCGTCCACTTTCATTCTTACCATCCATTCCTCCTCTTACATTCAGCGTAGCGAAGCGGCTCTCCATGGTCCACTTTTCGCCTCCGTGAGAACGAGACGTGATGTCTGGCGAACCACATCGCCGCCATTTTGGATAATTAAATTATTTTTATGATTATTGCGTTCCCGATAGGGAAAGGGAAGGATAGGTGGGGTGGAAAGGAAGATTGACAAGTTAGAGTGGGAAATAGGAAATGTAGGATATTACCGCCCAGGAAGGCAAGGGATGGGACAGTAATAGCACGTAATAGCTATAGGGAAGCCGGGGTCGCATACCCGTATACTATACCACAACTACCGGACAGGTAAGTTGGGATGAGTATCCTATGACATAATCCGCCATTTAACGCCAGCGGTCGCCATTTTGCTTACGTTTCTTGGTTAGCGCTATTTTCCGGGGAACACAGTTGTTGACTGACTGAGATTTTCAGCTGTAATGTATTTACGCAGAGTTCTATTTTGTATGCTCTGAATTTTACCCGGCCGTTTGGATTCCGAATCATATATTCCCAGCCTTAAACAGTAATTTGAAAAGTAAGGATTGGCCTATGACATTATAAACAAAAGTTATAAAAACGTAATAAAAACAATAAGTTTCGCCATCTTGATTTCAGTGGATACTGTCAATTATATGCAGACTGGGAGGGTAGAGGAAAGGAGGGCTATGTCCATACATGAAAAATGTCCGTATAATAATTAAATAACAGTTTCAAAACTGGCTTACTTGTTACTTAACTAAATTTACTCCATCTCTTATTATAATAATCATATTATAATACGATCTTCTGAATCAAGCGCCATTATGGCCAGTTTTAGAACTGTTATATTTAACTACTATTGTCAGACGCTTTTTAGTTTTTCTGCCTTGGAGATATTATAGTCCTTCTTTCCTCTTCCTACTGAAAGTTTAGTTTTAAGAATTATACTGCGGAAAGCAAATGTCAAAATGACAAATTTCATACTTCGGAGTTCGGAATTAAGGCTGATTATGATGATAATAATTAACGTCCATCACACGTACAGTTCTGACCGCGAAGAGCACGCGCCGTTCCAACTCGAGCTCTGAACCGAACGTGTAAATGCGTGGTTCCGAGAGTCCGATCTGGCATGCCGACAGCGTATTATTCACAATTATGTAAGTCCAACCTTGACGCATTTATCCAACTATCGTTTGATCCACATTCCAAACCGCACAAACTGCGCGTGTTCCTAACCGCGGATTGATATTATGTCATATCAATCCGCGGTTAGGAACACGCGCAGTTCGAACTTTACGTGTGCAGGGCGTTATTCAATATTTTTAAAAGACTTTAGACATGTTTATCGATCTATGCATATCTTTTCGGCAGATAATAGCTGATAAGGATCTGGTCCCGGATAAGTGCACGCTTCTTAATAAGAATGTGAAATATTTTAATTGAATGTTTTATAGATTAGACATGCCACACATTCCAGTAGTAATTAATAGTTGTTCGGCCACAATATAACAGTAGCGGAGTTCAGACGTGTCGTTGAAATTTTTACCTACGATTGAGCGTGGTCGACCGGAGCGCTAGGGCTGGTACGTCTACAAAGAAGGCGATGACAGTGCGCAAGCGTCGCGGCACAACTAACTAAAACTAAAAGGAATCGATTCCTGCGGCGCGTATAGGTGCGCGTTCACCTTAAAACGCATTAGTTGTTCAATGCAAAGTCAAAATCAAAAATAAATTCATTTTTATCAAAATTGGTATTTTTATACACTTTTCGATCGTCGGTCTACATGATGCCTACCACCGGATCGGAAACTAGCCCGGCGAGAAGAACCGGCATTCCTACAATCTCGTACAGTGCAGTGACAACAAACATACTTCTGCTATTTGACGTTTCGTTAGCGGCCGTGTAAATGACGCGTATGTGTGCGTGCGTCGATTCGGGCGGTCGCGGTCCTATATGAAGATGGTCTACTGTACATTTTTTATATTGTGGTTTGGCGCCGTGTTATTACTAGATAGGCAAAGTTTTTTTTTTGTTTTTTTTTAATTATACATTCTAGATTACTATCGCCGGTACAAATATATCCTGTTGTAATAGGTATCCCGGAATCCCGAAGGCATGACTTAGGTTAGAATTTTTCTAACCTATAGGTACCTATGTTTTGTCAAGTTTCTAATTTCATTTTCATAAGAAATTAATAATATACAGTTTTTTTATATACCTTATTATTCATCGTCTACAAAATTTACAGATTAATTTATTTAAAACAATAAATAACAATCAATAAAAGTTTATTTTTGTATGAACCATCTTGACCAAAATTTACAATCGAACATAACAAACCGCAAAATTAAATTGTAAATAATGCAATAAATTAATAAACAGTTTTATTCTTTTGTTTATTTTAATACAATAAATGTCATACAACATACTAATCTGCGTGTGTATTCAATAGAAATGTCAATGTGTGTGTGATTTAAGTTTCAGCAACTATAAGTAAATTGTATCATTTGTATCGGATCTCTTAAATCTTGAGTTGTCTCTAGTTAGAGAACAGTAGGTAAATTGCCTCTTTCTACTTTCTAACCCAAACAAAGGGGCAGTTCACACCAAAACAAAACGATACGCGACGCGGCGCTGCATTTTTAAGATGGAACTTTATTCATTACACAGAGAGGTACAAGTTTCATATTATTATGACATCAGTGATACACTGTGCAGCGCGGTGCAACAAGACATTCGAACTTTTACAACGAAACGTGTATCTTCTCTTGTAATAAATAGAGTTCAATTTCGAATAGTTATCTTAACACTACAGTACACGCGCCCTAATTTTCTAAGATTTTACTCGCGTGGGGTGAATATTCGGACCATTTTCATTGATCGATTTTAGGTAAATATAAAATAATATGAAATAAAATGCGTTCAAATAATCAAAAGTATTTATTATTTATTCTAAATATTATAGAAATTTTGTATTTTTATGAAATGAACAAAAGAAAAATGTAATTAAAAAAAAAGAGGAAAAAGTTATTAATTTTACCAACTCTCCAAAATATTTTTATTTTTTTATTTAGTATTAACAGTTTTTATGTATTTTGATTACAAGATGTACATATTAGGACTTGATGGTCTGGGCAAATCCATCGATTACATGTATTGCAGAATTTCGAAGCAGAACGATCACGTGATCGTGGACAATAGGCGCATCGACAACTTTTTCCTGTTTTCTGGACATTCCGATTTGGATTTGGTTAATTGTCATGGTTTAGCTCTGTAACACATTCCTCTTCATTATCTTCTTTATTGCTAGGTGCAATATCACACTCAACCTCCAACATCTTCTAACCAGCTGCGTAATAAATTTTCCTGACGTTATCGTCCATAATGGCGACAAATCTGTAATGAACAACACAAAGATCAAAGCAATATATACAAAAGCCTTATAGAAACTGAAAACATCTTGAATAGAAGAAAAATAAAATCAATACTTACAAGAAACATTTCAGAATCGAACGAGATTTTGTAATGCCGATACTCGCGTGGGATGATATTCCGTCCCGAGCACTTTCCCGATTTTTTTTTGCCACTAGCGCTCGCGTCGAGTGCCGGCGACGTACTGTTCTTGAACCTTGTTTACTTGACGAGGATTACACTAAGCGACAAAGTCTATATTCAAATAATTTAAAAAATATGGATGAAAGCATCGGTCTGGGGCGAATATTAACCCCGCGCGAGTACTGCAGTGTTAAGAATGCAACTCCGCGTCTCGTATCGTTTCGTTTCAGTGTAAAATGACCCTAAGGTACCTAGTAATTACATACTTAGAAACCATTATTGTAACGTTATCTAAGGTGGAACATGAGAAGTTATTGGACAGCTTGATTTAGTGTAAGCTGATGCATGTAAATAGTAAGTAATTGGCATTCACATAACCGTGGCCCGCTCCTCGTCCTCCTAATAACATGCTCCAGGGCTATCAACAACGACATAATCTCTACATAGTATAAAATAACCGCCTCCTTTTTACCCGACTACGGCGAAGGGTAATGATTTTGGCAATCTATGTACCTATTACTGGATGTTGCCCGCGACTTCATGTGTGT
The DNA here is from genome assembly GCA_905404095.1 of Glaucopsyche alexis. NCBI lineage: Eukaryota > Metazoa > Arthropoda > Insecta > Lepidoptera > Lycaenidae > Glaucopsyche > Glaucopsyche alexis. The sequence goes on from FR990059.1 coordinate 17,760,766, forward strand.
AAAAGTAAATTTCGCAGAAACCGTACATTTTTCCGTGATAAAAAGCCTATGCCCTTCCCGTGGTCTACTCTACATCTGTGCCAAATTTCATCAAAATCGGCCTAGTAGTTTCGGAGCTTATTCAATACAAACAAACAAACTTTTTCTCTTTATTATATTAGTATAGATGTATGTTTGTATGTATCCGATTTTAATAAATGGGGTGTCAATAGATTCGTAATAATAGTCCGGGTAACTTAGGCTATATAGATGGAGAGCTACTAGGAAATTTGGAGCAGGTGTTTGAGGCAAGCTGAAACCTTGTCCTGTACTTCTCCTATTGTAACACGAGACTGCAGGAGTGGCTGGTCAGAAGCGGGGCTAAGTCAATATACAGATTATTGAAAACGGTTTTTTTTTTTTCAAAAAATATGTTTGAGGCAATTGGAAATTTTGATATGTTGTAGTTTAATGTTTAACGAGTTGGGGCAAAAAGCCATACCATTTAGTCACGTAAAGGACACAGGCTTTAACCTAGCCAAATAGCCATTCCAGTGTAAAAGTAAATTGGAAATATGCTATCAATTCATGATTTTCTGACACTGGCACTTTTATGAACATGTTCTTCATATCAATTAATGTATATCAAGATTGTTTTTTCCCCAACTCTTTAAATATTAAACTACAGTCTACAACATATCAACATTTTAAATTGCCTCAAAGGCGTCTAGTACCCCATACCTCACCCACTCGCCGAAATACAACAAAAACTTTAATCCACATCGGTTTTCTGTAATACCGTGGTATCTCCCTAGACTCCGCTAACCCGGCTCATTCGCGCTGACGCATGACAAAAGAATAGAACAGAAGATCGATTCTGCTAATTAAATCATACAATAATACAGTTACGATCCAGTCCCGCTATGTTAAAACTGCAAACCAACGTCAAACGCGTTATGATTGGTCCAAACTCTAAAAATGAGTTTATGATATCTAGATGATTAATGTTTAATTCAATAAAAGTTAAATACAAGAATTTGGGTTCAGTTTATTAGGTAATTTATGTGTTCTGCCAGCCCTATGTAGTATGTATCAGATCCGTCCCACAGCGAGATGTGTGTGGCCCTTAACAACATTGTTTCATAGTTTAATTAGCTGCATGTTGATATTATCGCCAACTTTACGGTCTAAATACAGTATACGACCGTTTACTGCGACTTCTATCATTTTCATACATTGAATAAGATTTTTATTGACCTTATTATGTATAAGTGTATAAATCTGATATTAAAATTTTATACACTGTTTCTATGCTCACAAGCAGTACCTACCGACGTGAGATATTAAGATAGAGTTCAAATCCTTATCATAAATTATAAATAAGAATGTGAGTTTGTTTGGTTGTTACGATTTAACAAATCATCATGAAATTGGGCCGCGGGCAAAAGTTAGTAATAAATAATCTTAAATTATAAATATAAAATAAAAAATAGTTAGGCTAGCTAGGTGTTTTAAATACCAAGTTCTAAGAACAAGTATAAGACTATTATATATTCTGTGGTATAAGTGAAAACCAACTCTTCGTCCGAACGTCGCGTCGTGAGAACTAAGAAGCAAATAATCAATTCTAATATTATTAAGCTGAAGAGATTGTTTGTTTGTTTGCACGCTCCAATCTCAGGAACTACTGGTTCGAATTGAAAAATATTTTTGTGTTGGATAGTCCATATTTTGTCGAGGATTGAGGAAGGCTTTAGGCTATAAATCATCACGCTGCGACCAATAGGAGCGAAGAATCAGCGGAAAATGTGGAAGAAACGGGGAAAATTATTAATATTGGACTGATTTTAATGATTTTTTTTATGTGTGTTCAAGTGGATTCGATAATGGTTTAGATTTACAATGGGACCCGGTAGGTGGCGCTGCTGTCAGTACGTCAACAAATTTAATTCTAAGGCGGTACCTTAGAAGTTCGCCGGGACAGCTAGTGATATTTACAGCGTGTGCGTCTCGGGGCTAAGATATTTTGACACCAATAAAAGGTTTAATTGTATTATTTCAAAATTTTCTGGTGGCTCCTCTTTATAATATTAGTACAGATAATATGTCCAATAGAAACAGTCAAATTTCACAAGAAAATTGCTAAATAACAGGCGCGTTAGAAGATTAACACCGTGTAATTTTGCCTTCCTGCCACGTCTATGGCTAGCCGCACGTACACGCAATATTATTTAACAATAAATTTGTCAATACTAGTCAACACATACAAAAAAAACGGCAATATGGCCCGCACACAAGGAATATTATTGTCAAATTGAGCATTATTGCCAATAATATTGTGTGTGCGGTTAGCCTATGCCCTATGATCTATCTCAATATATCTGCGGATTGTCCATTTGTAGCACGAATGAATGTCGGGTCAGCTGGACCGCTTGGGCCCGCCCCTTATTGTTCTATAGACTATAACCCATCATTTACCGCCTGCGCCATCACGGTATGCAAAATGGCGCCAACTTTAGTTAAGGCTTAGAGAAAGGTTACACGCTCATTCTGGCGTCAGTTCAGTCCATCAGTCTCAGACTGACGCCAGAATGATGGCCGGAAAGTACATAAAATGATCAGTCCGTCAATCACACGGTTACACGATCATTCTTTCGTCAGTCTGGATCAGACTGATGGACTGAACTGATACCAGACTGACCGTGTAACCTTTCTCTTAGGGTCACGTCCGATAATAATCGGTGACCCATTTTTTGTAGGAAAAAAACAGAACATACAGATTGCAATAGTTGCAACGCACACGTCATACAAAAAGTCGGTCAGAAATAAAATCGGTGCATCTCGACCGATCCGATTGTCGGTGATAAATGGAACGTCCGGAAATGTATGCGTTAACGGACACTGCTCACCGACAGTCGGCCGTTTGCAGTAGACTACTCCTTCGAAAGCTACAGACAAAGTGACGGCCGTGTGCGTTGAGTCGGTCACAAAATCGGTCATAAGAATCGGTGGAAATATCTGCCCGATTATTATCGGTCCTACAAAAAGTATGACGTGGGCGGGCCTAAAAATAGTAAGTTTATAACCAACCTAACCAAGAGCATATCAGGACATGGAGGAGGGTTCCGTAACTATAAACGCGTAATAGGTTTTTAAAATTACTTTAAAAGATGTCCGATTTTGTCCAAAATAATGTTTCTATGGAGTATCAGCATGGAAAATTGGAAGTTTCTAAGTCTCAGAGTTTAGAAATGCCTGGGGTGAGGACCAACTTATTATAAACCACTCTGGAGGTCGATTACTCGAGAATTTTTTTCATCCTCACATCACATGTATGTATGTAGAATTGGAGAGCCACCTCAGAGAGGAAATATAATGGCTCCTAAAATCAGTTACGGATATTTTGGGCATATGATCTATTGCTTATGTAAATTACACATTTAAATTATGATGAAAAATATTTTTTCTATTTACCCCATCGTGTGGGGTATAGTTGAATACCTTATTTTAAAATGAAGGCAAGGTTAAAGGTAAAAAGGCATTTATGAAACACTAGACGTTGCCCATTCGTGCGCGCTAAAAGAAATTTCAAAGGAACCGCACATTTTGCCGCAATAAAAAGTAGCCTATTTCCTTCCTAGTTCCCCGTGGTCTACTCTACATCTGTGCCAAATTTCATCAAAGTTTGTCCAGTAGTTTCGGAGCCTATTCGATGTAAACAAACAAACAAACTTTTCCTCTTTATTATATTAGTATAGATAATTTTTTACAAAGTCAACCAATTTCTAGTAATCGGCCTTCAAAGTGGTTTGTAAGGTTGTCCCCCGTTATTAAGCCCCGAGGAACCATTATTATAGGTCTTAAAATAAATAAGCTTCTCCTATTAACTGCTTAAACAAATGAGGCAGATGTAAGCCAAAGGCTCTAGCCTCTAGGCAAGCATGTCTACTGATAAGCTGGAGATGCCCACGCTACTAACTAATGGTTGTTTAAGGATTACTTAAATTGATTAGCTACCCACGAGCAAACATTTAGCAGCGAGATACCAAAAGGAATAAAAATGAGACACCACAATCGTATTAATCGTAGTATCGTATAAAGTGTATTTATTTATAAACAGCTATGCTATGCGATAGAACTATTCATCATCTTCTTCATATAAAAATGATTTGCAATTCCAATGTCTTGCTAAAACGGGATCCCTTCTTTTCGCATAATTTTATTTGTCATAATTTCATTTGGCATAATTTTATTATGCATACTATTACTTTGGCATAATTGTTTTTTGGCATAAACTCGTTAAGCATATTTTTTGTCATAATAAACTCAAGTAATTATAGCCATGGGCGTAGCCAGGGGGGTGGTTTAGGGGGTTCAAACCCCCCCCGAAATGGGCCGGCTGGTAAATATAATACAGAGATCTGACCAATATACAGAGGCGTATTTAGAAATTTTGCGCCCGAGGCCAATAAACATATTTTGCCGCCCCATTAACCCTATCTGAAAGATGATTTTTGAAGTTATTTTAGAAAAATAATCAACAGCCTAAATCAGAACTTTGATTACTACCCCCCCCCCCCCCCCCCAAGTAGTCGTTTTTTTTTCTTGGACCCTCCCCGAAACTAAAACCTAGCTACGCCCGTGATTATAGCCGTAATCCGCTAACATGTTTAAAATTTATCCTTTAGAACTTACTCTATCCTTAAGTGCATTGGGCTCATGGTTATGGCTTGGTGGTGGTGGTGTTTGTCCGAGTTTAATTTCGTAATCAGTCGAAAATTACAATTATAATTGTTATTTCGTTTTAACTCGCACATCCAGTAGAATCAATCATTCATTAGTATGTGAAAAAAAATACTACAAAGAAGTATGCGTAAATATAATAGTATGCTTAAATATCATTCTGCGTAAATATATTTATGCTTTTTAATATTATGCTTGAAAATATTATTTTTAACTAATATTATGCGTAAAAAAATGTATGCCTTACAATAAGTATGCCTTACAATTATTATGCTTTTAGTAATTATGCGAAAAAAAATTATGCTAAGAAAGTTATGCCAAATGAATATTATGCGAAACTACTATTAGGTCAAATGCAATTATGCCAAGTAAAATTATGACATGTGATTTTATGCGAAAAAATAGGGAACCGCTAAAACTCGAGAACGGCTGAGCCGATTTCGCTGAACTCCCACAATCATTTCAAGACGATAATTTCGTCTTGATATTATTGTGGTAGTTCAGGAAGCTTTAAACGGTGCGGTGAGAGATATTAGAATTTAGAACAATTGCGGGGAAAATACTAAAAACTATAAGGGTTCCTCAAGTATTACGGAACCCTATTAAAAACGACGATTGAATTTTCCCATAGATAACAGTACCCCAAGCAGGAACATTTTGCGGTATCGTTACGTGTACGTAAGCGAGAAATATTCTATGAAAACCATGAAAGCGCCTCTAGCGGACGTAAAAGTAACTAATATTTTCATACAAAATTTTTCATATTTCACGTTTACGTACACGTAACGATACCGCAAAATGTTCCTGCTTGGGGTACTGTTCATTGCAAAGGTTCATTGTGTTCAATTTGTCACTTGACTGTCAAATATTTGTAGGTGCGTTCAGTTTACCTATTTGGTTATTTATTTATTACAGTTCATATTTAGAACAGAACAACGTGTGTCGGGAGTCGGGACAGCAAGTAAATACCTACTAAATGGCTAGCCGCGCACACGCAATATTATTGACACAATAAATTTGTCAATACTAGTCAGCACATACAAAAAAAACGGCAATATGGCCCGCACACAAGGAATATTATTATCAATATGAGCATTATTGACAATAATATGGTGTATGCTATCCAATATAGTTCATATTCACTGCTCAGTAAGTACTACTTACTGACCTAGGTAGTCCACAAGTAACTGCTAGCTGATTACGAATATAATAAGTACTCTCCAATTTATGGCCGTAAGCAGATTGGAATAATCTGCAGGGCCGTTCCCACAACATAAATTGTTGGGCCTTAGCGTTATAGAATCAGATAGTACGGTTACTGCTGGACTACAGTTACTGCAGTTAGCCCTTGTTTGATGCTCATTTTCTGGGACCACTTTAGCTGGTTTTGCTTTATAGAATAAGAGTATGCCCTAAGGCTGGGACCGATCCGAATCCATTAGGTCGGGGGAAATTCAAAGCAAAGAAAATAGAAATCAGCGCTAATGCAATAGAGATGAAAATCGAACACACAAATGTCGAGTCGGAGTTTTGCTGGGAATGTCAATCAGTAACGTTGTGATTTTTGTGTTTTTCCCTAAATTTGTGTTATTTCGGTTCTTAATGTGTAATATTGGTAGAATAATATTATCCTTTAGTTATTCGTAGACGTGCACAAGTGTGGGCAAGTGATACAACTACAAAATGCGGGCTAAATTGGGTTTCCCGCCAAAACTCCCTAGGAAGTTTCAGTAAAGCGTCTATCACTTTACTGAATCGACTGACTTGACTCATTAATTACCCCGACTATTTATTTGGACTTTGACTAGACTTTGGACTTGACGATTTGGAAATACGGTGATGAAAATTTGAGCAAATATTCTATTTCCCTCCTTTTTTAATGGCAAATAGTTATACGACGGCCGACGCCATATATAAATAAATAAAAAAGTGTCGAGTGAAATGTCACTGTCATACATGACAGCTCGACACTCGACACTTCGATTTTTAACTCTATATTAATAGCGCAGAGTTCTATTTTCAGTGCTCTGAACTTTCCCGGGCCCTCCGGATTCCGGATCATAATATATTCCCAGCCTAAGTGATAAAATTATGTACGCTGGCAAGTCTCACCCGGTTTCTGAAAGGCTGATCAACGCCAAAATTAACTAATCAGCGGTCAAATCTCTTGTCAAGTGTAAATTGAGTTGCACAAAGCTTGATCAGTCGTTTGATTTGATCAACGTGTTAGTTAACAAAACTAATGCCAAACCACATGTCAAACGCTGTTTTCGGTTTCTGGAAAGCTATTTAAGGCGTAATCATAGATTAATCTAATGTCAAATGTATTGTCAACTGATCATTGTATTTCGGTGAACTCGGACTTTTGAAAATATTAGTTTTTCTATGAGTTTTTCCCATTTTTCCACTGATATTGTTTACAGAAGGTATTTAAAGTGTTTTTACTAAGTTAATTTGGCGCATTTACCTACATTTGGTATGTAGGTATATATTATAAATATATTAAATAACTCCCCACACCGATTTCGGTGACGGCGGCTGTTTTCATTGAAACCAGGCCAGTTACGCAGGAGTAATTTTTATAGTGCCCAAGTGTGTGCGCAGTACACAAGAGCACTATCTCTTCCTTTACTCTCATAATCCAGTGGCACGGACCGACACGACTGGTGAGGGATATAGGTATAATATATATATAACAGCCTCCGTGGTCTAGTGGTTAGAGCATTGGCTCTCGATTCGGAGGTCGCGGGTTCGATTCCCGCGTTGGAACAACAAAAAATGTTTCCATATTTGGACAATGCAGGCTGATCTCCTGATTGTCCGACAAGATGATCCATGCGTCGGATGGGCATGTAAAAAGTCGGACCTGCGCCTCATCTCTCATCAGTCATGTCAGTTATCCGTCCCATTGTGTTATGAGAGTAAAGGAGGAGAGAGAGTGCTCTTGTGTACTCCGCACACACTTGGGCACTATAAAATTACTCCTGCGTAACTGGTTTCAATGAGGTTTCATTAGCGGCCACCGTAACCGAGATCGGTGTGGGGAGTTATTATTATTATATTATAAACGCTTCAACTAGATTTATTTAATGCTCTATGCCTGATATGATTAATCTAATTGAAGAATAATGTGTATTGTAAATAAGTAATTCATAAAACTTTGCTTACATTTTCATTAGCAACATTTTGCCTGATGTTTCTCTCTCTTACTACTTCCTTGTAATAATTGTCAAAAAAAAGTTTGAAATTGGCGGGCTAACGAAAAACGAACGAATATTTCACTCTGTATACTTGACAAGAAATTTACATTATTCTTTTACTTAATGGCAATCGCGGTTGCAAATAGGGAATATTATTCGAATATTCGAATATTCGTTTTATTCGAATATTCGACGATTTTATTATTCGAATATGACTGGGTTCAATATTCGAATATTTCGAATAAAACGAATAATAAAAATATTTTATTTATTTTACAAAAATATGTTAATAATAGTAATAAATTTGTATATAAACCGGAAAGTTTCGTTATTTAATACATTATTTTTATTATTTATTAATATTGTCGTCAATAATATCCTAAAACTGATTTTACTACACTGTTTGTGAAAGAATACAAAACTGTTTTTAAATAAAAAAATATTTAAAGTGAATACTTCCTACAGACCTCAGCGAAAGAAATCCATGTTCACACGCTTGTCAAAATAACCTAACCAAGAGCGTGTTAGGACGGTATCTAAGGAGGGTTCTGTTACTATAAAGCGTAATACGATTTTTAGTTTCTTAATCTGTTCGATTTCGTTCAAAATAACTTTCCTAAAGAGAATTTACAATGATCTACCAGCATGGAAAATTGTAAGTTACTAATCCTCGTAGTTCAGAAATGACAGAAGGGGGTGAAACTAATTTGGAGGACGATTACTTGGAAATGGTTGACTTTGTAGAAGTCATGTATAAAACTTTGCCTTTATTTTAAAAGACATAAAATTTAACATACACTTCACAGTTCACATGTATGGAAAGCCGGGGTGGCTTTCCATACATGTGAAGTGTACTAGACTATATCATAAAATTATATTTTTTTATCAAACCAAAACCGATATCTAGACGCAATATAGCTAGAAGAGCAGATAGAAAGAGACAGGCGGACGAACAGAGTTAAACGAAAAAGGATACCAAGTTAAGTTGGTTATTACAGTATTACACTGGCCTGCAAAATGAAGTACAAATCGTTTAAAATTCCATACTTTTCAAAATATTATAACAAGGTTTATCAGCTTTCTTTAAAAGTAATAAGTTATATATATATCAGTATATTATTTTTATCTTTAAACAAAAATTAACCATTTTAATCTTAGACTAAATTTTATTAAAGACTTAGACTCATTAAAGACTAAATTTACATGTTATATAAAATTGTGGATAACTCCTCGAGGCCTGACAACAGTTTGGAGGAGGTTTGTCATACTGAAAACGAGGTTTTGGAGCCGAATTATGCAATATTCTCTCCCATTCTTATATCAAGGCGTGTTTTAGTGCTGTGAGGGTACTAACTGTAGGACAATTTGCGGCTTCTGACTAGCTTTCGAAGCTCTTCTCAGGGTATACTTAATCGGGTTGAGGTGAGGACATTAAAGATAATCTTTAAGAATCTCTTGACCATATCTTTCTCCAGGTAGAGGTCCAATTGTCATGGCTACATACTCAGTGCGGATTCCTGAAGGTATGCCAGCACATTGTATATGTACTCTGCCTGAGCATACTGGACTCTATCTGGAAAGTAGGCTTGAAGATATCGCCTACCAGGTCACGTTTACTTTAGGGCTATACTGACCATGCAGCCTGCAAGCCCAAGACCACCAATTTGTAGGCAAAAATTTTAGATGACTGACACTACTGACACTAATGACTGTACATTAGTACCGGTGCTGGATTTTCTGGATGCGCCATGCGTATGTCCCTTTAGCCTCCCTTCAGAAGTTCACTTTTACTTGTGAAATTAAAGTGAGTAAATCCACTCATCTGAGACGAAAATTCTGGACCATCCTTTTATTTGTGTTCACGGACGTATCACAGTGTTGCTACTCGATACTAGGGCTCTCGATTTGGTCTCGAGGTGAGACCACTCGCCCTTCGCCTCGGTCTTTAGGGTTTCAGACTTACTTAAGAAAGTCTTCTTCACTGTGCTGTCAGTAACATAGTCCCTTCGGGTCTGAAGAAGCTGTTTCTGAACTTAACTGCATTTAAGTGTTGATTTTCAACAAGTGGTAACAATTTAACGGTCTTGCCGAGCGCTGAGTCTGCCATTAAAGTCTTGCACGGCCTTGTCAAATGTTTTCAGTCTCTTTGTACCGTCGCTTCATCTTCTGAACGGTTCGTAACATGACATACTCCGTTCTTGCAGTACAACGCCTGATGCCTACTTCTGCACTGATGCCTAGTTTCAGAAAAATCAGGCTATGATACAATTTTTAAATCTACTGTTGTCTAACTTTCTTTTTGAAATAAGACTCATCGTTCAATAAAAAACATAAAGAGACCGAAAAACATGGTTAACTTGAAAATGGAAATAGGTTATTTTTGTTTTAAAGAATTTCCACCCACTTTTTACCAACTATGAAGTTTTTTGTTATGATAACATAACATTAAAACCTTTTTTGAGTGCTTTTTATTTTGACGGTTTATCTTATTTACATATTCTTATTACGATTTATATACACCGTATTTATAATATAATGTACCGATTAGGTCTGGAGCAGACCATTATGATACCACGATACTCGTGTGTTTAGAGTTTTCAGCTCCATTATATTAGAACAGAGCACTATTTACAGTGCATTCCGATTTCTGTGCAGTGTTCCAACTCTGCAAATATATTTCTCTCTAATCTTAAACAAACTGATATATAAATAATAAAAAATATGTTCTGTAATATTAGTGTGCTTTATACATTAAATTATACTACCAAAAACTTTATTTATAGAGTCAGACTATAGGTCTGACTTTTTAAATCGATTCTCTGTGTTGAATCGATCAATAGCTTAACTCAAATAAAAACCAGAAAATACGAACCTCTAAAACAAACCCCAAAAATTATCTCCCCTAGAGGATCTTTTCCTTAATTTTTGGGAGAAACCTCTTAGTTGGCAACCAAATCCAAGGTCTGCTCCAGAACTAAGCCGTTCAGGTGTTTTAAAAAGTTATTGCAATTTAGGTAGTATTTTAAGTTTGAAACTTAAAAGAAGATTTTTTTTATTAAAAAGACGTTGATTTTTTTTCGGTAATTTGTGAAACACTTCACATTTTAATATTATTAAATATGCAGGTATATATAAACGCATTATATTACTTGTATTTAAAGTTTATTACCAATATTCGTATTATTCGAATTATTCGAATTTATTCGAATAGTGTTTAGCCATTATTCGAATTATTCGAATAGTAAAATTTGTCGAATAATAACATTCCCTAGTTGCAAAGGTTTCTGCCAGAAATTTACATTAATTTCACTCTTTTCAACGAAATATTGAACGTAAAATTGGACGCCACACACGTGTGATTATGTTAAAAATCAAACTTCGTGTTATGTCAAGATGATCAATGATTAATAAATTTTTCACTAATTAGCGTTTCAGAAACGCAAATTGATTTAACTATCTTGTTAACTTAACATACGCGTTAGTTGATCAACTATTTGATTAGCCTTTCAGAAACCGGGTGTCTATGGCAGGTAATGATCAATACTGATTACAGATTGAATGAAGGCTACTCGAAAGTAGTAAGAAGCACTGAGTGCGCTAGTCAACGGCTCGATTTCAGTGCGGCGCGCGGGGAAAATGCTTGTTATTTCACCTAACATCGGAGAAAAAAAGGATATACCCATAAAATAGTTACCTATACTTATAAGAGAAATGATAGTGCACAAATTTATAGCGCTCTGTAAAGTATTTTAGAAAAGGCTTCCTCAAATTACGCAAATCGACTGTCAGTTGTTGGTGGTTTATGTAAAACCTGTAGGTATAATATTTTTGTCTGAAGTACTTAAAGTTATCTCAATTGCTAATTAATCAAACTGTGTCGGTATGAGCCTGCTTTTTTATTGCACGCCTCGGGTGTGTTCTACTCTCGAATGGCCGCGTTGTGACAAGTTCACAACATAAATCTGTTGAAATACCCGAAATTAAATAGTAAACTTATAGAACAATGGATGTTTTTACAACTAGGAATTCAAACATGACTGTAGACTGTTTTTTTACTTATTTAATTTAATTTATGTGATAGAAAATGAAATAATAATAAAAAAATTAACGCTGTCCGTATGTTCGTTCCATCGTTCGTTCGTGCGTCTGTTTGTTCCATCGATTAAAAAAAAATGGGCAATGTGAGTTGAATCTTTTTTTAAACTTTTCCATTTATGCTAAGGATGAGCCCTATTGCTTGGCGTTATTAAACTCTGAAAGGTTTAAAAGATATACTTAATAAACATTTTTTGATAGAATATTTTATCTTACGGTTTCCTGATTATACGAGGGGAGGTCCAAAAGTTCGCGGAATGGAGGGGATGGAGTGGGGATAGGGTAGCTCGCTTAGTGTCATACTAATTGAGCACTCATAATTAGTATATAATATATAAAATCTCAACCCTATAGCGCCATTCGTTTACGAGTACTCGCCTGCTAAACAAGTCAATCCGGAAGCAAACTGCAACTATGGAGAAAATTGAACATCGCGCTGTGATAAAATTCCTTACCAAGCAAGGAAAAAACGTTCAAACCATTTTAAATGAAATGGAAGCCGTTTATGGAGATCAGTGCCCTGGTAAAACAATGGTTTATAAGTGGCATGGACTTTTCAAACATGGTCGAGACTCAATTGAAGACGACCCTCGCTCTGGGCGGCCAGTTGAGGCCACCACATCAGACATCGTCGAAAAAGTCGAAAAACTTGTACTGGAAGACACACGTTTAAAGAAAAAACAATTATCTGCATTTGTTGGAGTATCAGATACAACCATTTTGCGGATCCTGCACGACCACTTGGGCATGACAAAAGTCAGTGCAAGATGGGTGCCGAGAATGCTCACGCCGCTTCAAAAACAGCAGCGCATCGACGCGTCTAAGCACTTTTTGGAGGTGTGTGGAGACAACCCTGTGCAGATTTTGGAGCGGATTGTTACTGGAGATGAAACATGGGTTCATCACTTTGAACCTGAATCAAAACAGGAGTCCATGCAATGGCACAAAAAGGGTACACCACCTCCAAAGAAATTCAAAGTGTCAGAATCGGCTGGAAAGTTGATGGCCACTGTTTTTTGGGATTGTGAGGGAATATTACTGATTGATTATAAAGAAAAAGGTACCACTATAAGCGGAGAATACTACGCCACAATATTGGAAAAGTTAAAGGAGGCAATTAAAGAAAAACGTCGTGGAAAATTGGCCAAGGGTGTGTTGCTTTTGCAAGACAACGCGCCGGTTCACAAGAGCCGAGTTGCCATGGCATGGATTCGAACCACTTGTTCACCCACCCTACAGTCCAGACCTGGCCCCTAGCGATTTTTATTTGTTTCCAAATTTTAAAAAAGAGCTAAGGGGAAGGAAATTTTCCGACGATAACGAAGTGAAGGAGGCAATTTCGGCGCATTTTGAGGCCAAAGACAAAAAATATTTTTTCGATGGTTTACAAAAATTAATCCATAGATCAAATAAATGTATTACACTTAAGGGTGATTATATTGAAAAGGAAAAATAAATTTATTGTTATATTTTATTAACAACCCTTTCATTCCGCGAACTTTTGGACCTCCCCTCGTAGTATAAAATGCGTGTGAGGCGTGCACTTTTTGGATTTGCGAAACTTTTTTCATTCTTTTTTATTTACGGTCAAAGATACGCTAAAAATCCGATGTTTGGAGGCTTTTATCTTCCAAACTAATTTAAACTTTAGCCCCCTTACTAATAAACGCTGTATAAGCATTGAATAGTTAGTTATACAGTGTTTTGTTCACGTCACACAACTGACATTTAGAATTCACTAGAAGAAGACAAAACACTGTGTAACTATTCAAAGCTTATACAGCGTTTATTAGTAAGGGGGTAGAAATATAAGCACATACTGACCTAGATAAGTGTAATAAATAAAAAATCGACATTACGCTAAAATTTGGGTCTACAGTGTCATACAAATGCTGTTGGTGATTTACTCTAAAGTTTAGAGTAATTCACCAATAGCGTTTGTATGTAGAAAAAACCAACTAGCGATTTCCCGAACCAAGAGAGTACCTAATACCTATCTAGAGACTAAAGGAAGACCATAATCATTAACTTTAAAGCTCAACTTTTGTTTCAAAGTAGGCGTGGTCTCCAACAGACTTATAGACAAGAATGACTTTCGTTTTTAATTCATAAGGAGGTAAGAATAATGCGAAAATAGGAGTTAAAAATCTGTGCCATGCGCCATAAATTTTTCTTGAATACACCTCGATGACAGTATTCTTATTTCTTATCTAAAGCATATTCAAAACATGACCCGGTTAAAATCCCATCTGTCACATCCTTGAGAACAAAATCGAACCCGCACTCGGCAGTCAGCCAGTCACTTTCCGCGCATTACCGTTAAGGCTTTTAAACAGAGATAACACTGGGAGGGCAAAGCCAGACACATGGGCTGATGCCAAATTATTGGGGATCCCTTGTGAAATTATAAAAAACGAAAATAAATTTTAACTTTTAATTTTCTGATGGAGACTTTACTGCCGCGGCAGTGGCGTTGCAGCAAAAAATGTCACACAAAATCTAGTGCACAGTGGCGGCGGGTATGTGTTTAAGCCCCGTCCAGACTGCTCACGAAGTAGGCCGAGGAAATGCTCGCGAAGTAACCCGAAGTATGAAAAGGCGAAACGAAGTGCGTATCCACACTGTCTTATAGGCCAACCTCAGCATACTTCGCGAGTAGAGCTGGGCAGTAACACTTTTAAAAAGAAACGAAACGAAACAGTTTTTTTCGCGTCAAAAACAGTTTCACGAAACAGTTTCATAAAAAACGCTTTCTTCTATAGTTTTGATTTGATATAAGAACTAACTTCCCTTAGTACTTTTAACCAGGCTTAGGACTGGCAGAAAAACTCTTCTTTGTTATAAACTTAAATACATGGAGGTGTATTTAAAAGTTCATCTTATATAGGTAGGTATATGATATTATTATTGTTGTTCGCTTGTTTCGTCGGGTGCCGTTCGTTTCCTTGGCACTTGGCGAATACCGTTTTTTTAAAAACTGTTTTTTGTATGAGGATGAAAGCGTTTCTTCGTTTCTTGGCAAAAAAGCGTTTCTCAAAACTGTTTCGGAAAAAAACGCCCAGTGCTATTCGCGAGTAGTCTGGACGAGGTATAAGCGTAGGTATATTTTATGCCCCGTCCAGACTGCTCGTGAAGTATGCCGAGGAAGTGCTCCGAAGTAACCCGAAGTATGGAAAGGCGAAACGAAATGCGTGCCCACACTTATTCGGCCAACCTCGGCCTACTTCGCGAGTAGTCTGGACGCGGTGTTAGAATCAGTGCTAGGATATAGGACATCAAAACAAAGTTCAGAACAAAAATATTTGACTTTGGCATAAGTAAATGGAGAATAACTATTGGTATTGTCCGTCGGAATGTACTCAGTAACTACCTACTATGAAACGAGTCGTCAATCGTCATGTCAATAAATAACATGATTTGTACAAATTAGTTTTGATGCCTATTGCCGATGATCAGAGTCGAAGCAGGAAATGAAACTAAACGATAAAAATCAATACTAAAGACTTGAATGTGAGATGGACAGCCGAAATAAAGTCGCCTGACATTTACATGATAATAATCTTGTATTGATAATAATCAGATTTGGACACGCTTCACAAATAGAAAACAGTAGATTAATATGAGCTACAGACATAGGTTGGCAAACATTCAAATAAAATAATATGATTTATTATAATGTGCGCTAAACTTCGTGCGCTCAAAAGAAATCGTACATTTTGATGCAATAAAAAGTAGCCTGTGTCCTACCCCGTGGTATAATCTATATAAGTGCCAAATTCCATCAAAATCGGCCCAGCAGTGTCAGAGCCTATTCAATGCAAACAAAAAAATTATTCCACTTTATAATATTAGTATAGACAGAACCCATCGATAATGTAAATCGTGTGAAGTGGCACAGTTATCGGCGTGGCCTGATTACGGAACCCGACGGGCCAATAACAATAATCTTTATAGATGGCGCACGCTTCTGTTTTTGATTATAGAACGAATTTGAATAATTTATGGAGTTTTACTTTTTTTTTTGTCGTAATCACAAAACATAATTAGCGTTTTCGGCATCTAAAACTGTCCCGAGGCAGGGCAACTGAATGTATACGGAAAGAGCGTAATATCCAAAGGTAATATCAATGTCAAAATCGGTGCTGTAACATTGTCAAATATTTATATAAGAAGAAGATAGAAATGAAGTGCTTCGTAAATTACGGCTGTAGTTTCACAATGTCCGTATCTATATTCTATTCGACTGTCCTGCCCCAGGCAGTTTCAGATGTCGGAAAACGTTATTAGGTCAAAGCTTAAACTCATCATTAAGCTAAACTTAAGATAAAGTTTTTACTTAGGTTTAAATTTTACTTTCAAAAATATTTTGTAGACATGAATTCATGATAAACATTGCATTAAAGTTGTTTGTAACGATCATAACAGAAATTAGAATGACCACATTAACTATTAAGTGCTAGAGCCTAGATATAATATCGCCGTGTCATTTACAATTCAGACGAACAACAGTTTACGTCATATCAGATTATAACGATATTATATTATGCAAGTTTCATATTGTACAACGATGGCAAAATTAAATTAATATCTAGATTTTATGCAGAGTTGCAATATCATTCAAAGTTCATAGTTAACTAATAAAGGAAATAAAAATAAATCGAAAGGCGTCTTTACTTAGCCTGGGACTATATGATACGAAATCCGGAAGGCCGGGTAAAATTCAGAGCGCTGAAAATAGAACTCTGCGCTGATGCAGTAGAGCTGAAAATCGAACACATAAGTGTAGAGTCAAATGTCAATGTCATATATGAATATGACAGCTCGACACTTCCATTTTCAACTCTATTGAATTTGCGCATGGTTGTATTTTCAGTGCTCTGAATTTTTCACAAACTTACGGATTCCGGATAAGCTGTCATAGTACTTGATTCTACCCGATGGGTATATGAAATGTTTAGTACCCGACTACTAAATCTTTGTCAATTACAAATTATGGTATATCTAATATGTACTCACGTTTCCCAGGAACCCGCTGCAGGGCTGTATGGGGGGTGGCGGGGGGTCGGGGGACCCTCGCCCGCCTCGCGTGTCTTCCTTCTGACCCATGTCAGTTGAGCATCACTTGAGATCTGGGGACAAACATAGTTTACATATTTAGGTACAACTAGCGGAGCGCCGTAAGCTTTATACCTCGGAATCCAGGGCCAGTCAATGAATCTATACTAATATTATAAAGCTGAAGAGTTTGTTTGAACGCGCTAATCTCAGTAACTACTGGTACAAATTGAAAAATTATTTTTGTTCTTTTTTCCACTTATCGAGGAAGGCTTTAGGCTATATAACATCATGCTAAGTTCAATACGAGCGGAGCACCAATCAAGAATGTTACAAAATCGGGGGATTTTTTTCCTTTTGAGAGCTTTCGCTGCGTACGCTGCGGAAACGGGCAAAGTTTCGCTAAAATGATGTATGACAGAATTGTTCCCCTTTAAAAGTTCTACAAAAAAGTCCCCGACTGTTTATGTCTATCTTTTAAGGTTGGCTCACAATAACCTTTTATTTGTTTTAAATTTGTTTTAAAAGTAAGAATTATTTGTGAGGGTGTTTTCATAAAATATATGATACTTATTAATCCTTATCCATGTAATGTAATCTAGAAGAAATTTGCCGTTTACATCATTTGATTTCAATGAGTATTTTAGAAGATATCGCAGTAATAAAATAATCAAACGCGCAACAATAATGTAGGGCGCGGGCGGGCAGTCGTGAGGTGGAAGCGCTTCTCCTTCTACGTAAATGAAGACGCGGGTAAATTTTAGCGATATCCCAAAGTAACTGTTCCACACGCCGCGGACGAAGTCGCGGGCAAAAGCTGGTCTTTATATAAACTTTGGGAATGTGTTTTTAATAGTAGGTGTAAGTATAGAAAAATGTGTTTTTATTGCGATCTCAAAATTTTCAATTATTAATTATTATTATAAATAATTAATTTTTCGGAGTTTGCCTTTATTTACATAAGTTTAAAGTTATATTTATTACGTTAAGGTTATATTTTAAAATGAGAACTATTACAAACTTTATCTTGGGTCTCAAAAAGCCACTATAGTAGGCTTTGTAATTATAAAACATAGTGTGTTTTTTTTAATTATTATAATATTTTGCAATCTAAAATATTTAAATATTTAAATTTTATTATAGTATTATGGAATTGATAAGTTACTTTATTTTGTATTTCTGAAGATGAAGTCATCAATGCCAGGTAAAAAGACAAAGAATTATAAAATCGAATTCGTATGAATAAATATCGAATAAAAACTGTGAATTTAAGTAAATAGGAAGCAGAAATTAACGGGGTCGCTGTAAAGGGGGCAATAAAAATAACGAATTTATTAAAAAACCGGCCAAGTGCGAGTCGGACTCGCGCACCGAGGGTCCTGTACAAACTTGTATTAAAAATAATGATTCACGGTTTATGCTTAAGGTTTATGTTTATGAAATTAAATGTTTTTTTTATTTGAGTAGATTGAATGAAAGGTAAATTTCGGTTTACGATTTATGACATATTAAAAATAACTACTTACTAGATCTCGTTCAAACCAATTTTCGGTGGAAGTTTGCATAATGTACATAATTATCATATATTTTTTATCATTTTCTTATTTTAGAAGTTACTGGGTGTGGGGACACATTTTACCACTTTGGAAGTGTCTCACGCACAAACTATTTAGTTTAGAAAAAAAATGATATTAGAAACCTCAATATCATTTTTGAAGACCTATCCATAGATACCCCACTCGTATGGGTTTGATGAAAAAAAAATGAGTTTCAGTTTTAAGTATGGGGAACCCCCAAATTTTTTTCTTTCTAATTTTGTGTGAAAATCTAAATGCGGTTCACAGAATACATCTACTTTCCAAGTTTCAACAGTATAGTTCTTATAGTTTCGGAAAAAAGTGGCTGTGACATACAGACGGACAGACAGACAGACAGACATGACGAATCTATAAGGGTTCAAATTTTTGCCATTTGGCTACGGAACCCTAAAAAAAAGAGAACTGTTTCAAGTCGAAAAACACGATTGTTGCAAGTGATGTCAGCTATGCAAATTGTGATTTCATTTTCAAGGATTTCAAGTAGCAAATGCCCCAGAAACCTGATAAGGAAGATTCCTATGGTTCCGTGGTTATTAGGAAAGCTATTATATTAATACATGTAATATAATAATATCTATGGAGGCTTCACACCACGTCAATCGTCTCGTGGTAAGTTCTCTAAGAACTTGTGTTACGAGTATCATATAACAGAAAATAAACAAAATATTATATTTAATACTTTTATATTAAACACATATTTAATACACATCCATGACCCAGGAACACGGCGGGATTCGAACCCGCGACCCCCGGCTTGAGCACCAACACTAGAGATGGCCGTTATAACGTAAAGCGTTTAAAATAGCGTGCTTTTATAAATAAGTTGTAAAGTCGTTTAAAAATTTAAGCGTTTATCACTTATAATTATCGTTCATATCGTTTATAGTCATAAAGCCATAAGTGTGGTATGAGCAAAGAAAAATAGTTCTTATGACAGCGCAATAAGAGTGAAAATTCTTTAATGTAGCTCATCACTTATTTAAACGGGTTATTTTTTGTACTTATAACTATTAAGCTTTTTCGTGTTTATTCACTTTTGGTTAGTTGCGCTTTGCGGGTTGACGAAAACACGTTATATTACGTTACGCAATAATTCGTATTTTAATCGTAATAGTGGTGCTTTGGTGGCTTACCGTGAAGTTTTAATGTAAATAATAAATATAATAATGGTCCATATGGACGTAATATAAACTTTTCGTGTAGTGTTTTAGTATTAAGTTTATTTAGTTTTTGTCGTAAGATGACGAATAAACGACGTGAATTGGAACAGTAATTTATGGAACTACTTTGAAAGAAATGAGGTGGAAAAAGTGGCGATGTTTGTTATCCTATAAATCAACTATTACTAATGATAAGCAACATTTAAGATTAATGCATATTATCATATTATTATATTAATAATTATTCAGATTTCAGACAGTCCTAAGCCTGCAAAGTACGAAGGAAAGTTAATTTAAATCAGTTTAAGCGATCGAAAAACGTAACATAAGCGCAAAAAATATTATAACTTATAAGTGGCAATAAGTAGATAATCAAATAAGCAACTAAGCAGTTAAAAATAGCTGCTATTGAATATTTAATAACGGATAAGTTAACTTTTAATTTTAAGCCGTTTATCACATCTCTACATATAACCACACACAATAACATGTTACATTTTATCGTCGCCGCGTCGTTTCTTTTGCCAGATGAGACGACCTCTGTGGCTCAGTGATTGAGCGTGTTAGTGCTCAAGCCGGGGGTCGCGGGTTTGAATCCCGCCGAAGGAACAAAAAGTTTCTTGTGTTCCCGGGTGATGGACATATAATACAATAAAAATCTATAGGAAAGTTTGTTTTGTATTTTTTTATGCTTCTTTTTATTTTTGAACTAAATCTATATACAGATAAATAAAAATGAAGTGTCTGTTTGTAACATAAAATTAACAGCTTTTCACATAATGTATCTGAAAGTATATTCGGTACTTACAATAAAATACCAATTTTTAAAAATGTCTGTCCGTCTGTCTGTCCGTCTGTCGGTCTGTCTGTCTGTTTGTTCCGGCTAATCTCTGAAACGACTGGACCGATTTTCGCGGGACTTTCACTGGCAGATAGCTGATGTCATAAGGTCTAATATAGACTACTTTTATTTTAGGGTTCCGTTTAAAAAAATAGGGTTCCGCTTCCGTCAGTTAGGCGCAAACGAAGTTGCGGGCATCGGCTAGTTATACATATAACTATACACAATAACATTATCGTCGCCACGTCGTTGCTTTTGCCAGATGAGACGACCTCTGTGGCTCAGTGGTTGAGCGTGTTGGTGCTCAAGCCGGGGGTCGCGGGTTCGAATCCCGCTGAAGGAACAAAAAAAAATCTGTGTTCCTGGGTCATGAATGTGTATTAAATATGTGTATAATACAATAAAAATCTTAAATATGTGTATAATATAAAAATTATTAAATATATTTCTGTTGTCTAGTACCCGTAACACAAGTTCTTCGAGAACTTACCACGGGACCAGATTGACTTGGTGTGAAGCGTCCATAGATATATTATTGTGTTGTGTATTATGAGAAAAAAGTAGCTGATGCGTGGAGTAGCCTTAGTACATTATTGAATAAGCCAGTAAACAGTTTTTATGAATTTGTAACATCTACCATCTTCTTTGCCGTACTTTTCGTTTCTTTTTATTTCGATTTCTGTTTTTACAATAATAATAATAAATAACTCCCCACGCTGATTTCGGTGACGGTGACTGGTTTTATTGTAGCCTAGCCAGTTACACAGTAGTATTTTTATAGTGCCCAAGTGTGTGCGCAGTACACAAAGGCACTCTTTTTTTTTACTCTCGTAATCCAGTGAGACGGATAACCGACACGACTGACGAGAGATGAGGCGCAGGTCCGACTTTTTACCTGCCCATCCGACGCATGGATCATCTTTCTTGTCAGACAATCAGGTGATCAGCCTGCATTGTCCTAACCAAACTTGGAAACAACATTTTTTGTTGTTCCAGTGCGGGAATCGAAATTAGAACCTACGACCTCCGAGTCGAGAGCCAAGCTCTAACCACTAGACCACGGAGGCTGTTCTATTTACAATAAAATATAAGGATACGTACTCAACATCCGTCATGCTTGCCTTTGCAGACACCAAGTCACTCGCAAGTAGGGGTTGCAATCCGGATACTTCGAAATTCGAAAAATACAAAAATCGGCAGATAAAAAGTAGGGAAATTTAATCCAATTAGCACCGATGAGTTGGTAGACCATTATACCATGTAAGTAGCTAATAAAGATTTGATTGATAAATTAATAGCTGCTAAAAATTCAATTTGCAAGCTACGGAAAATCCCAGTTTTGGATACTATTGGAGGTTTTTTTTTCTTTGGTATAGGTATCGTTTTCAAGGTTTTTGGGGGTGCAGAATAATATGAAAATAAAATCCGTTTTAAAATTCCAAAATGGCGTATATTTTTTTTATATTAAAAATGGATGTCTTTTTCCATGTTTCATATGCTGATTATAAAATTGTCTTCCAATGAAATTGGATTTTCCAAAATGGAGACTATCCAATCTTCGTAAAATTAACATGTAGTTTGTAGAGGTGCCAGCTATGTAAGGTATAGAAACTTTTCGAAATTCAGGATTTTCAAATTTCTTTTTTTGGCATTAATGAAAAAAATATGCGATTTCCGGGTTAAGGGGGAGGAAATTTTTATTATTTTTCCAGTAATAGTATTATTTTTCCGTTTCTAAAATCAATGTTCTACTTTGACACGAACAGTGTATAAAGCTATAGAAATTTTGGAAAATTAAGGATTTTCAAATTTATTTTTCTTCCATCGTGAAGAAAATATGGTGTTGCGGGGTTTTAAGGGGAGGAAATTTTCATTATTTTTTCAATAGGATGCACCGTTTCCGAGATAGAACCAATTTTATAAAAAAAAATTAAATGCTCTACATTGAGATACGAGGGATGTATAAAGCTATAGAAATGTTGGAAAATTCAGGATTTTCGAATTTCTTTTTCTCTCATCTTGAAGAAAATATATGTTATAGTTACGGAGTTATTAAGGGGGAGGTAATTTTCATTATTTTTCAAGTGCATCCTACTTTCTGAGATAGAAGCCATTATAGAAAAAAAATACGATAATGCTCTACTTTGAGACACGAACGGTGTAAAACGCTATAGAAAATTTGGAAAATTTAGGATTTTCAGATTTTTTTCTTCCATCATGAAGAAAATATGATGTTGCAGGGTTTCTTAGGGGGAGGAAATTTTCATTATTTTTCATTAGGATGCACCGTTTCCGAGATAGAATCAATTTTATAAAAAAAATATAAATGCTCTACATTGAGATACCGGGGATGCATAAAGCTATAGAAATATTGGAATATTCAGGATTTTCGAATTTCTTTTTCTCCCATCATGAAGAAAATATATGGTTGCGGGGTTTTTAAGGGTGAGGTAATTTTCATTATTTTTCAAGTAAGATGCACTGTTTCTGAGATAGAAGTGATTATAGAAAAAAATATGGCAATTCTCTACTTTGAGATATTATGAGCGATGTATAAAGCTATGGAAATTTTGGAAAATTCAGGATTTTCAAATTTCTTTTTCTTTCATCATGAAGAAAATTTGAGGTTGCGGGGTTACTAAGGAAATTTAAAATGGATGACTTTTTTGTAATCAGCACCCCCAGAAACCAACAAAGGGACAACCATATTATTTTTATAAAATTGAGTATGTCCGCCATATTGGAATTTTAAAATGAATGTCATTTTCGTATCCAGCACCCCCAAAAACCTGGTAACCACACCTATGTTAATTTTGCGAAAAATGAATTACCGTTATTTTTAAATTTCAAAATGAATCTACACAATATCTACACCCCCCTAAAGTCGAGGAAAATTAAAAATTGGGAATTTTGTACGCTCCTTTGTTTTTTTTATGTGCGCTGGTTTTGCTGCTTGTATGTTTTTTGAGTTACCTACATTACGGAAAATATATGTACCTATTCTTAAATTAAATGTGTACTCACAAATTGTCGCCAAGATGGTTATTTGTTCGCTAATATAATATCTGTCTGCCAGTTTGGAATATTCAGTGGTATTATTTAGTCACCAGATTTGTAATTTTTTATTCCTTACATTCTTTAGCCAACACGGTAATTTAGTATTAAATATTCGGTATTTTCACATCCAAAATTTAATTGTTTTGTCGTGATTGTTTTCCGTAAGTGTTTCGTGTTGTGCGACAAAATCCGTAAGTGTTTAAAACAATGAACAATATTCGCGTAAACATAAGAAATCAATATGTTTTGTCGTGAGTTTAAATACATGCCTTTGGATAATTTGATATTATTTGTTGTCCTGTTGAAATTCTTGACACATTTTCCATTTATTCAAGTTATTTGGTAGAACATAGTCAATCCATTAAATGGAGATGCGAGGGATGAAGATCTGCTAAAATATTATGGTCGCTATATATGTATATGTATGGACTGTTTCTAAGATACTTACCATTTTATATTTTTTCAGTAGTAGTACAGTTCAGTAATAGGTGATCCAATTTATAAAAACACTGAATATGGTTTCAGTTTCAATTTCAATTGCACAAGTAGTAAGAAGTATAATAAGCAAATCCAAACCCAATTAAAGCTCTGTATTTTTATATTTATTGAATTCTTACTAACGAAAGTTGAAACATATTATTGCAATTTTAATTTCTGTAATCATAGAATGCCAAATTAATATGACAGCTTAAAAAGAAATGTAGTGGTTTAACTATATTTAATTATCTTCTAAATAATGAATATCTAAGTCCAAATACCTAAATCTTATCTCTATGATATCAGGAAGAAGTTTTGGAGTCGATAATACCTGACTGGTTGGTTTAAGATTAGAGAGAGTTTTGCCGAATGAATGAAGGTAATATTTTTTTTTATTATTAAAATTAATTTGATTGAACTAAACTAACCTAAACTTACGAGTCAGTAGCAAAACTAAATGAAAATCAACGCTCCTGTTTTTGCCTAGAAATAATTATTTTTAGATAATATTTTAAAGATAAGATATAGGTGTCAAAAATAGCACCAACGATTTGTGTAAACCACTGTTTTTTTTTTAAGTAATGTAGTTTTCATCTTATAGCGGAAACTTCAAAGTGCAATGAAGAGTAAGATGTTACTGTTTATTTGTAAGTAAAATGTTAAAATAAAGATCTTACAACAGTTATAGATTTTAAATTGTTCTTAGAATTGCTTATTATACTTCTGTTAGTTACCGAGGGAATTAAAAGCACCATTTACGTGTTTAATTATTACCCAAACAGGTGGGTGGTTTTTAATTTCAATAACTCAAAAGTGGTCCAATTTCGTCCATACAAAATTATGTGTTCAGCCCCATGCTTCAAATGATTTGTCTTCACTCCCCGGATCTCGATTTAAAGGATTTTCAGTTTCCTACGTTTTATTAAACTGTATTAATTTTCCTACGTTAGTACTTTCACATAGAAATGGAACTTTACGAAAACGGTAGTGGTGAACTGTGGCGTAGATATGTAAAAAAAGCGTTAAAAAGATCACAGGCTATTCCACTTTTTTATAATTCTTTCTGCTGGAACATTTAGTAAATAACAATATATACATACCTTATTTAAAATAATATACTAACTATAAAACTGAACATTGTAGGATTTGAAACGTAATCAAAAATATTTCTAAAAATGAAAAAATAAATATAATTAAATATATAATTTTGATATAATCTCATTATGTTTTTATTTATTCAGATTGTAATTCTAATACTTAAAACTTAAAATAAGAATTTATTTAAATTAAATTATAAAAAAGTAACTCTTTTTTTTTACTAACGAGTGTAAGTTTTGCTACAACATAGTAGTAAAATTAACATTAAAGTTTTATAAAATATGCAACAAATTTAAAAAAAATGAAAAAATCTTAATTATCCGGATAATCCGGATTTTTGGGAGAATAATTCGGAAATCCGGATTTTCAAAAAGTCAAACGTTTGTGGAGGTTTGGATTTTGCGGCAAGTGGCAAACGTGCGGACTCGGCAGTAGGAATACATTTTTTGCAAGTGTCTGCCTAAGCAGTTACCATCAAATCGTCAGCACCTACCTGATACAGTATTTTTATCTCACGAAACGACACGTACTTTAGTGACCACACGAGCTAACGATAGGTACTCGTCTCCATGCACACATCGAACACAGCGTGTTGCGTGCGCTACGTAAACGGCTCAAGTTACCCAAAAATATGTATAAAATAATTATTCCTCTTTAAATGATGTAAAAAAATCTTTTAAGATTGACTCACTATAACCTTTTTTATTGTAATCAAATTTGGTCGAAATTAATGCAGTATTGCGCCATCAGTTGACGCGGACGAAGTCGCGGGCAACAGCTAGTCCATACTAATATTATAAATGGGAAAGTGTGTGTTTGTCCGTCTCTCACGCCAAAACTACTGAACCGATCTAAATGAAATTTGGTACACAGATATTCTAGAGCCTGAGAAAAGACATAAGCTACCTTTTTATCGCGGGGAAACGTACGTTTCCCATGGGATACTTTATTTACAGTTTCACGTAAAAACCACTAAGCCGATTATTATGAAATTTGGCACAGTTGAAAAGTAGTCTACGGGGAAAGACAAAGGCTACTTTTTATCGCGGGGAAATGTGCGGTTCCCGTGGGATACTTTATTTACTGTTTCACGAAAAAACTACTAAACCAATCATCATGAAATTCGGCACAGACATAAAGTAGACCATAGGGAAGGGCATAGGCTACTTTTTATCGCGGGACATATACGATTCCCATGGGTTACTGTACATACGCGGGCGGAGCCGCGGGCATCAGCTAGTAATTGAATAAAATTTAAGCATTTTTTACTTAGGTACCTACCTATAATATCTATTCAAATTATGTGTGCTATGTGTTGCATTAAAACAGTTACCTATGGATTTTATTATCTTTTTCAATACAGATAATAAAATAAGATGACCTACTGCCAACACGACTACACTGTAACACTTTGGGTTCATGTAAGTTCACGCCGGCGACGTAGGCGCGCGGCTCGCTTTGCGGCAATTGCGGGCAACTCTTGGAAGCGTTAAATGCCTATTTCGCTTGGTCTAACCGGCCTTAAAACTACACGGAGTCTCTATCTCAAAAGAGTATATAACATAAAACACACCAAAAAACACAAAAGAGTTCAATTATCACGAAACCTCACTCTTCACAGTCATTTGTTTGGCACAGGAATGTCAAATTTGACAGCTCTGTGCCAAAAACCCGGTTACAGCGAAAGGGACAAAACATAACATTTTTGTCTCGTTTCTTCACAAGTATTGACCAATTTACGTTCTCTCTCTAACAAGCTGTGACGTCAGGAGCTATCCTGCCCACATACGATGCATCACAGACCTCACTTAGCGTAAAGAATTATTTGATCCTTTAGCTTATTATAATTGCTGAAGTGAATTAGTTTTTGTACTAATTTGTCATAGTTACTGAAATGTATCCAACATAAAAGGGAAGCCGATGGGAATCGGCATCTATACACGCTTCGCCACTGTTATAATATGCCTAAGTAAATTTTGTTATCGTTTAATATAATAACACGTGAACGTGGAGGAGCATGATATTAAACACAGTTAAAAGTTTATGTGGAAGGTGTGGACTGTGCAGAAAGCTATTATTTTTTTTGACAATGCTCAGAAATACCTACATAAAAAACAACACATACCTACTATCTCAGATTAATAGGTAACAATACTAACACACACTAGTTACCGTGCATTTGATAGATTATACAATTTTGTTATAGGTACGTTGACATTACTCGTAGTATGAAATTGACCTTTACAAGTTGCATATCACTAAAATAAGGTGCTGACAGATTTAGCTAGCTCATAAAACACAATATTCAGAGCCAAGTAATATTAACCTTTTATGGAATACCGTTAACCAAGATGTTAGGAACACGCTTAAATCTATAAATTGTCAGAGTATTATAGCAGGAGTCATCACATTAGACGGACTTGCAGAACAATGGTATTTCGAATGAAATTGAACTGTCTGTACAGGTAATAAAGTTTATTTTATAACGCATCACATTCAGTGACGATTCAGATTTGCTGAGTACAAGCGCTCGTGAATATCGACTCTACCGTTTTCAAATAAGGTTCAAAGTTCTTCGCATGGCCATATCGAACAAGTATAGTAGAGTGGTCTGTAACCACACCTCGGAGTGGCGAATAAAGGCCTCGGTCTGTGTTTCTAGCCCAAACTACATCCGCCATTGACATTACAACCGTGAAAAATATTAATTGTTTTTGCACGGCGTACGCAGTATATTGGAAATGTATTATAAATACGTTTCCAATATGTTTTTGCCTCCGTGGTCCAGTAGTCTAGAGGTTGACTCTTGACTCGGAGGTCGTGGGTTCGAGTCCCGCGTTATAACTAGGTACTAAAAATTTTTTTTGTATTTTGTTAGGGTTAATGTAGAGTAGTTTAGATTTCTCACTTTTCAATAGGTAAGGTTTATTGTCTTTTATTTATAGGGTTCCGTACCCAGTCCCAAAGGGTTAAATGGGTAAAATGGTAAATGTTCTCAGAGAATGCAAAGAAAAGAACAGGTAGTAAGTCCTAGCCCCAATAAGACATCTACAATATTTTGAGTAAGTCGAATCTTCTTTAAATTATATGCATAGATACCTATTTATTGCTTTTTTAAGATAACTTATATTATATACCTGAGTGACCTACGAATAATTTTAGCCCATCAAAAGGTATTTCATAGAGTAGTGGGGGGGGGTCTGGGCCTTACTACCTGTTCTTTTCTTTGCATTTTCTGAGAACCAGAGTAAAATATATTTTTTACATTATCAGAAAGAACAGATTTCAACGAACAAAAAGTCCACCGACTTTTTAAAAAAGGTGATATTTTGACGTGAAAATGTTCGATTGAAAATTCATCATATTATTTTTTGTTTAAAAAATTATCGGCACTGGTCTATAATGGCACGATAGTCGATAAAGCAATAAAATGATGCAGTAATATGAGATTAGTGGCCGTATAAGTACTATTCACAGGCTGTCGCTGTCTCTGCTAGCCGAAACGACAAGGACAGCATGTTACTTGAGCGTCACTTAATTTAACTAACGTTCCAGTATTCTGCCATAACGGCCTTACACGCTAGTCGCTCTCTAATTATTATGAGGCACTGACAATCACATACATGCCGTGCTGACCATGTCAATCTGCATCCCTAACTTTTAGCAACTTTTAGTAGCATAAAGCATTTGAGTAGCAAAAACCGGTCTCAGTTTTCGTTTGACAAAGCTCTATCTTCACTATTTGGAATTTGGTCTGAGCGTAGGTACATCTACATTAATAAGTTATTAATGGAGAAGTTCTTATTTATTTCTTCGTGGGTATTAAAATATTGCAGTAATTTGTATTTGCTGTATTTTTAATGACATGGCCACTGTTACAATTTGTTAAAACCTACATAGTTTTGGTTAAAGGCAAGGCAGATTACCCATAACTCTGTTATTCCAAGTGTATATTATTTACTAGCTGTTGCCCGCGGCTCCGCCCGCGTAAATACAGTATCCCACGGGAACGCTGTACTTTTTCGGCATAAAAAGTAGCCTATGTTTTAATCCAGAGCCCAAACTACTACCATACTTATTTTCATCAAAATCCGCTTAGTAGTTTTTGCGTGAAAGAGGAACAATCACCCATCCATCCATACATATTACAGTAGTATCTACTTTCTAGCTTTAGCTTCCGCCCGCGTGAACACAGTATCCCACGCAAAAAAGTTTTTTTTTTTGGGATGAAATGTAGCCTATATTTTAATCCAAAGCCTAAACTACTACCATACCAAATTTCATTAAAATCCGTGAAAGTGAAAGAATCACAAATAGATGGATGGATGATCCATCTATCTATCCCTCCATCCATCCTCATCCTTGAGACAAGAATTTGAAACATCGAACAATTTTATACGTGGTAGAGCCATGCTTCGGCACGAATGGGCCGGCTCGACCGGAGAAATACCACGGGCTCACAGAAAACCGGCGTGAAACAGCGTTTGCGCTGTGTTTCGCCGAGTGAGTGAGTTTACCGGAGGCCCAATCCCCTTCCCTATTCCCTTCCCTACCCTCCCCTATTACCCTATTCCCTCTTAAAAGGCCGGCAACGCACTTGCAGCTCTTCTGATGCTGCGAGTGTCCATGGGCGACGGAAGCTGCTTTCCATCAGGTGACCCGTTTGCTCGTTTGCCCCCATATTTCATAAAAAAAAAAAAATATATAAAATATGAAGCCTCTTTTCCTACAATCTTATGGGTTTTTATCGAGTAATCAAATTATAATACTTATTATGTTTGAAAAACGAACTTTTCTATTTCTATACGCCCATTTACTTTTTGAACACATACTAATATTATATATTAGGTAATGAACGCAGGGGTGCCACTGTCTTTTTGTATTGGGTAGGTACATTCCGTTTCTGCTAGGCAGTGCATATCCTTGGTAAGACTTATTAGTTAATACCTACCTCCCAAGATCCAAAAAAAACCTGGACAAATAAGATGACAAAGCTATTTTCTGGACAACGCTCCTGCAATTATCTGGCAACATCTGCAATACTTTTTGTTGGACCCAATAATAGTTCTCGGTACTCGGCATGTAATGAGTGGTCTAGATTTTTTGTCCCAGTGCTTTAGGCTTCAAATTGTCGATGGTAATGTATATTTAATAATAACTTAAATTGTATAAACCAGAATGCAAAAACATAATGCGAGACTTAATAATTCTGTATGAAATCTGAGTGTCCTTCAACTGAGGATAGAGTTAAAGTAATACTTATAAATAGCATAAGAAAATCTGATCAAGTGCGAGATGGACTCGCGCACAAAGGGTTCCGTAACGAAAGGCAGTTTGTTGTATAGGAGTCACACTTAAATATTTATTTTATTCGTTTTTAGGGTTCCGTAATACTTAAGGAACCCTTATAGTTTCGCTCTGTCCGTCTGAAATTTGGTATAGTCCATAGATTGCGTAGTCGGATTTGGCATCATAAAATAATAATAATTTTATATTCTTGGGGTGGCTGTCCATACAATATGTGAAGTGGGGATGAAAAAACTTTTTCTTTGTACCCCATCGTGTGGGTTGACCCAAAACGTTGGAACAAATTATTGCTTCATGACATCAATAAGTAATAGCTAAGTTTGTAACCTTCAACGTTCAAAGCAATAGGTAAGAAATCTACAAATGGAATTTAGAAAGTGTTTTAAAACTTATAATATGTAATTTCATCTTAATTACCTTCGGGGAATGTACTTATATTGTACAGTAATAATTCATAGTAAAAATGTTTTCTTAGAAATCGTAGTTACAGTGTTGAGTTACATGGAAGGTAGCACCGTAGCATCAATGTTACCCACTCTAATATAACTAACACTAAGCTCTCGTCGTTTGTATATGTTTTAGGTATGTATGTATGTACTATGTATTTCCAAATTAAAAATACACAGAAAAGTATGAATTAAAACTTATTCTCTAAATAATTCCCCTTTCAAATTCGGCTAAAATTTTTACAATTTCTCTACTCAATCTTCTTAATTTTGAAGTCGATACCTACCAGCAAATATGAACGTGAGTGAGTTCTATAAAATATTGTAGGATATTGTTTGGGCTGGTACCGATTTCAAAATTAAGAAGATTGAGTTGAGTAATAGTTAATATTTTAGCCGAATTTGAAAGGGTAAAAAAATATGAAATAAGAAATTAAACCGACTTCCAAAGTAAAAATACACAAAAAAGTATGAAATAAAACTTATTCTCTAAATAATACTATTTACACAAAAATACACAAAAAAGTATGAAATAAAACTTATTCTCTAAATAATACTAATTAATAGAGATCATTTTATATATATTAGTCAAGAGCACGTTACATTCGGTTATTTTTAAGTTGAATATTAAGTAAATTAAGCGAACAAGAATATTATGATGAAAAAATTTCACAATTGGTAAAGTAACTACTAAGTTTAATTTTTGTCCTATTTTAAATGGGATAAAAAGCATATTTTGCAACCAGATTAAGAAGAGTGATTTCCATTAAGCCAGTTATTTATATTTAATAACACTTACCATCTAAATAACCCTCAATGTGGCATTTAATCCTACTATGTACTTATTATAAATGTGAAAGTTTGTGAGGATGTATGGAATATGGATGGATTGATGATAGTTACTTTTTCACGCAAAAACTACTGAACAGATTTCGATGAAATTTGGTACGGTATATCAATATGATAATTGATATAGTAGTTTAGGCCCTGGATTAAAACAGGCTACTTTTTATCCCGAAAAAGTACAGTTTTCCCATAGGATACCCGATAGGTACTGTATTTACGCGGGCGGAGCCGCGTGAAAAAGCTAGTAAGTAGTAAGTATATGTCACCGTAAAATTGTAAAAACCGTTAGATTGTAATAAAACTAGTGAAATTGTATAATTTTGATTGACTGACGCGAATACGCTGCCTATAATTTAACACATTGTTTTTCGTTAGATTATAAATATATAGTTTTTAATCTTTCGACATGTTTTTACCATATACCAAATAGTATTATTTAGAGAATAAGTTTTATTTCATACTTTTTTGTGTATTTTTACTTTGGAAGTCGGTTTAATTTCTTGTTTAAAAATAATAACGTTGTTACTACATTGTAAAAATATTGTTTTGAAAAGAACAATTTTCCCATCTTTTGGTTAAAAACTACTAAATTTAGTGGTAAATCCACTAAATTGGCAATACTGTTAATATGCACATCGAGAAGCGGGAACGGCTGGACCTTTTAAAATATTCTTTGATCGTGACCGTTGTTCTTGGAACGGTAAAATATTTATAGATCAGACCGAAAATGGAGTTGAGACAAAAACGACGACACGTGCAAGGATTTGGAATGGGAGCTATTTTGTTTACCTTTGTGTTGAATGCTCGGACCAAAAAAAAACTTTTTAAGGTTGCATGTAGCTACCGCGATTTTGCAACCAAGGTTTTGAGTGTGGATTGTGAACATCTACGGATCCTTCTCCAAAATCAAGACACAGACTCAGATGCAAGTTCAGGTCAGGGTCAGACACCGTATCAAGTCACGAGACGCGACGCGACTTTTAAGATAGCTAAACAAAATTGAACTTTATTCACACACAAGAAGATATACGGTGAAGAGATCGAATGTCAAGTAAGTCAAAGCCAATGTCGAAGGCGCAGCTCTTGCAATGAAACGTGTATTCTTTGTGTAGCACATAAAGTTCAATTTTTAATAGCTATCTTAAAAATGCAGCGCCGTCACGTCGACGTATCGTCCCGGTGTAAATTGGCCATTAGTTTCTATCATGATAAGTTAAACAAAAAATACTTTGTCACCACACGCTTATAATATAATTTATTATAAAATAAGTTGTCGCATCACTTGTGACATGAAACTCAAGTGTTATCGGTGGTTTGTCACTGTTGTAGCCAGCCTCTCCTCGACATGCCAAAGCCCCTACTACGTTAGTAATATAATATATTATTTGCCCCTACTGAGTCCGAACCAGGCCAAAGGATTATTATGTAACTTGACAAAACAAAAAAGCTTTACAAATTACAATTCATGAAGTTACCACACCATATTTATGGCGAGCTGTGTTACGAGTTTACGACTTACAAAAGATGTCCCGTAAAAAGCGCTGACAAACGTCTACTTTGCCGTGATATTTCGAGATAAACGCTGAGGAGTCACGAGCGATAGATACGCTCAAATCGCCTCTTTGTCAAACCGCGCTTATGGCACAAAGAAAAATATATATGTCACCGTAAAATTGTAAAAACCGTTAGATTGTAAAATAACTAACGAGATGGTAAAAATATGTCGAAAGATTAAAAACTATATTATATTTACCTATAATCTAACGAAAAACAATGTGTTAAATTAAGGTTCAATTATAGGCAGCGTATTCGCGTCGGAAGTCAATCAAAATTTTTCAATTTCTCAAGTTTTATTACAATCTAACGATTTTTACAATTTTACGGTGACTTATACTTACTACTTACTAGCTTTTTCACGCGGCTCCGCCCGCGTAAATACAGTATCGGGTATCCTATGGGAAAACTGTACTTTTTTCGGGATAAAAAGTAGTCTAGTAGTAGTACCTAGTTTTAATCCAGAGCCTAAACTACTATACCATACACCGTACCAAATTTCATCGAAATCTGTTCAGTAGTTTTTGCGTGAAAAATTAACAAACATCAATCCATCCATATTCCATACATCCTCACAAACTTTCACATTTATAATACATACATAATATGTAGGATTTGAATTTAATGCAACATTGAGGGTTATTTAGATGGTACCTAAGTGTTATTAAATATAAATAACTGGTTTAATGGAAACCACTCTTCTTAATCTGGTTCCAAAATATGCTTTTTATCCTATCAAAAAGTAAACTTAGTAGTTACTTGGTAGTTACTTACCTATTGTGAAATTTTTTCATCATAATATTTTTGTTCGCTTAATTTACTTAATATGCAACTTAAAAATAACCGAATGTAACGTGTTCTTGACTAATAAATATAAAATAGACAACAAAACCTATTAAAAAATAGAGACCTTTTTTTTTTTTTTTTTTTTTTATGAAATAAGGGGGCAAACGAGCAAACGGGTCACCTGATGGAAAGCAACTTCCGTCGCCCATGGACACTCGCAGCATCAGAAGAGCTGCAAGTGCGTTGCCGGCCTTTTAAGAGGGAATAGGGTAATAGGGGAGGGTAGGGAAGGGAATAGGGTAGGGGATTGGGCCTCCGGTAAACTCACTCACTCGGCGAAACACAGCGCAAACGCTGTTTCACGCCGGTTTTCTGTGAGCCCGTGGTATTTCTCCGGTCGAGCCGGCCCATTCGTGCCGAAGCATGGCTCTACCACGTAAGTAACTTTAACGTTTTAGCTTTTAGAAAATGTGTTAAAAATATCAGATATTGAAAGTCGAGTGTTCTAGGTCAACTAAATAGCAATTGTTGATATTATTCATGATGATAACAAATTTATACAAGACTTCTACTAAATGTGCCGGGAAGATGAGATGCATTGTATATTAGGACTTAGGTCTAGGATTAGATTTACAGAACTACTTCTACTTGCTTCAGTTTAGCGTAGTTTTTATGCCGGGAAAAATCTGACAACTCGACGCTCATGTGTCGATTTTCAACTCTATTGTATAAGCGCAGAGTTCTATTTTCGTGCTCTGAATTTTCTCTGGTCTTCCGTATTCCAAAAAATATAGCCCCAACCTTAGATCTAACTTCTAGCAGCTACAAAAGGTCAACATTATTACTAATACACAATATGTACCTACTTCACTTTATACATAATTGTACGAGTAGATATGTAAATTACTAACCTAGTTACTTTATCATGATGTTCTGTGGACTCAGTTTCATTATTGTATAATGAATAGGTACGCATGGTCCTTCGAGCCGGATAACAAAAACCTGGGGCGCTGAGGGCCTACTGTCGTCTTCAGTCTAATGCATATATGTAGGACAGTTTCCGGCATTAGTCCTCCAAAATCCTAGCACAATAGGTTTATAATATGTATATTCAGAATTATTCCGGTATTTTTACTTGATAATTATTGTAAAAAAATATGTATCTACATTTTATGTGTACTTACCTAGTTTTTTAATTAAGTAGCTACCAATACCTATACATCGAAAAATTACAAAAAGTTTAAAATACTGACAATTCTACGAATGATATCACATACTTACTACCAACATAGTGAACAATAAAAAAAACTTAGGCCTTTGCATCCGTTAATGGATGATTTAAAGTAGGTATTCTCCGAGCGAAGCAACCACTCTTGAAATACTGTAGTGCCTGGGACAATCGGTTTTTAAATGTCGTATGGTTGCCCAAGCACATACGGCATTCTCACAAGTCACAGCACAAGTCTAGTCCAGAGGAATTACCGGTCAATACGTCTGGGGCCAACCATAGCTCAGATCTGCCACCGGGTACTGGTTATGGTGGCTGGTATCCGTGGCCTCCTAGTGGCAGACTCGGGGGGAGTCTGCTACAGTACTGGTGGAGGCCGAGGAGGGAGGCGCACCCTACCATCTGGTGCGCCTGGGGCCTTCGGGCCGTAGATGGAGCCGCATGTGTGCGGCTGCCGCCGGCGGGGTCGCGGATGTGTTTACCGTTCCCGTGGCCCCGTCACAGGGCGGTGAGGAGGAAGGTGGGGGTGGTTTTTAGTGGGTATACCGTGAGTCTCATTAGCGTATACGGGAGTCCCACATCACCACTCGGGTGCCCCCTGCGCCTGGGTGGTATGCGTAATGCATTTTCCCCCCCGGAAACAAAAAAAAAAGGTATTGCTCATGATGTAAAACGAGGTACACTGTACCTAACTACCTAGGTCTAGGATCAAGTGTCCCCTCTCCTCCACATTTCGCACAAATCACAATACTATCTATAACTGCTATAACTTACTATACAAGGTGATCATTTACTTAAATCAGTATAATTTAAAAACAGGTTTATTTAATGATGAAACTAAAGGATAAAAAATACAAACCGTACTTTTCCCACGGTAAATTTAATTTGAAACGAGTCAATAGCATCTCGCTCTATCTCTCAGCTCTATATGGTCTTACATTATTTATTATTTACCAAAATTGGATGTAACAGCTAATAAAACAATGGGAGAGACCTAATTTATACGAGATTTTGTTTTTAAATGAGTATAAATTATCAAAACCTATCACTATAGTAGTCTAAGTAGTTTATTGAATTTAAAAATTTCCATAAAAATGTTACATACTTAGAAAAATTAAACAAATAATGCTTCATCATGGATTTCTAGCTTGCTAATAATATATTGTAATTTATAATATTATAGCTAGCTTACCTAACCTACCCATAGGCTATATTATGTATATAACTTCCCACACCGATTTCGGTGACGGTGGCCGGGTTCATTAAAACCAGGCCAGTTACGAAGGAGTAATTTTATAGTGCCCAAGTATGTGCGCAGTACACAATAGCACTCTCTGTTTCTTTACTCTCGTATCCCAGTTGCAGTGGGACGAATGACCGACACGACTGGCGAGAGATCAGGCACAGGTCCGACTTTTTACATGCCCATTCGAATTTCGACAAGAAAGATGGTCCATACGACCATCTTTCTTGTCAGACAATCAGTTGATCAGCCTGCATTGTCCTTACCATACTTGGAAACAACATTTTTTTTATTTTCCAATGCGGGAATCGAACCCACGACCCCCGAGTCGAGAGCCAAGCTATAACCACTAGACCACGGAGGCTGTTAACCTACCTATAGGTAGGTAATTAAGGGGACAGACAAGTAGGCAATTCACAGAATCGCAGGTTTTATCAGATCTACATTCACTAATAAGCTATATTTCTTGGTACCCTTCTATGTTTATAAAGGTCATTAAAGTACTAAGTAGAGATAAAATCTATAAAATGTTATCAGTTTTGATCATCTACATTCTACACAGATAAATAAAATTGAAGTGTCTGTTTGTAACTTCAAATTAACAGCTTTTTACATAGTGAATCTGAATTTTCTGAAAGTATATTCGGTACTTAAAATAAAATACCATTTTTTTTAATTTTTGTCGGTCCGTCTGTCTGTCTGTTTGTTCCGGCTAGTCTCTAAAACGGCTGGACCAATTTTTACGAGACTTTCACTGACAGATAGCTGATGCTATGGGGTCTAACATAGGTGTGCGTGTGGTTTGAGGGACCTAGCTGAATATCCCCAAAATAAGTATAGCAAGTTTTAGTAGAAGTCTAAAAAAAATTGTAGAACAAATCTGGGAATTTGTAAAAAGATAGTTTAAAAGATATAGCCCTTAGAGTGTGGTCCCTCAGTTCACACACCGCTATTTTCCAGATCTCGAAAAGTATGTGGAAAATTATGGTTTTTTCACTACAGAATTTTAGTAGAACTTTTGTAAAAGTTTTTACAAATTTATCAAATACATAGCATTAGAAATAAAAAAGCTACAACCACCGAAGTGTGGTCCCTCAGTTCACACAAAAATGACATACTCATTTCGCGATATATTACTGACTTTTTTAATTATTTTTCTACGTAGAAAATTTGTAGAATTTGTAGACAAAA
Source organism: Glaucopsyche alexis (assembly GCA_905404095.1). Taxonomy (NCBI): domain Eukaryota; kingdom Metazoa; phylum Arthropoda; class Insecta; order Lepidoptera; family Lycaenidae; genus Glaucopsyche; species Glaucopsyche alexis. The sequence continues at coordinate 17,798,670 of FR990059.1, forward strand.
TTTCAGCAAAATCTATCGGCGCATTTGGAAGATATATACCATTATGTTGGGTCCCTCAGTTCACACACTTGTGTTTAAGAAAAACTCAAATAACTAATAAACGAGAAAACTAACAGAAAGTCTACTATACTTAAATTTTAGTAGAAGTTTTTTTCTCTTGGATTAGCACATAAAATATTTAATTTCTTGCTTCCTAGCTGAGATAATGTCAATTTTTTGATTGTATGAAAATGCAGAGTAGGTTACCACACAAGAGGCAAAATGAGGACAAGTCCTAATATTATTGTGTATGTTATACCTTATTAATTTTACGTTTTGCTCGCAGTTTCGCACCTTTTCACTATTTTAGGGGTTCATAGTACTACAAACAACCCATATACTTACCAATTATTAACTATGTACCTGTTTGTGGTTTCGCTCTGCCCGCCCTTTTCTCTGTCCGTTCTTGCTAACTCCTTATATGTAATTACATATGTATTATATGAATAAAAAACTGGCCAAGTGCGAGTCAGGCTCGCGCACAAATGGTTCCGTACAAAACGGCAAAAAAAATCACGTTTGTTGTATCGGAGCCCTCGTCCTCGTCTCGTCGTCGTCTCGCCCCCAGCACCAAACATTACTCAATGTAATATTATGACTGCACCTAATATTTTTGTTATATTAGCTTTTGCTCGCGGCTTCGCCCGCGTGGAATAGTGTTCTTGGAGAAAAAACTACTTCGGCGAATAACTCTCTAAGTCTCTACTTACAGTAATATACTTCTGATACAATACTGAAAATGTTTTTAGGTTTACCCAATGCAAATGGTTAAAAATTGGACCCTTCCGAGTTTCGCCTCGACACGATATGGGCGACCGCTTGATATATACATAATATTATATTTGTCGCGCTTGAATATACATTCGTTGCGTCATGCTTTCGTTGTTGGACATCTACGAAGTGGTAAAAAATACTAAGACCACTCGTGAACTGTATTTTAAAAGTGGAATGCTATCGTGTGTTGGCGTCCATAAAAAAAATGCACACAAAAAAAAGCACACACACTTAAGAATAATGTACACCGTACATCCCACAAATTAACTTTTTCCTTTTCATAAAAGCTTGACATTAATTTGAAGACCTAAGATTTCTATATTTTTTTTTATAGAAAATAGGTAGGTATAATAAAAATATGAAATTTCATCAATGAGGGTTCCGTACCCAAAGGGATCCAAAATATTATTAAGACTTCGCTCTCTGTCCGTCCGTCTGTCTGTCAACAGGCTGTATCTCAGGAACCGCGATAGCTAGACAATTGAAATTTTTACAAATTATGTATTTCTGTTGCCGCTATAACAACAAATACTAAAAACAAAATAAAATAAATATTTAACGAGGGCTCCGATACAACAAAAGTGATTTTTTTTGCCGTTTTGTACGGAACCGTTTGTGCGCGAGCCTGACTCGCACTTGGCCAGTTTTTTATTCATATAATACATATGTAATTACATATAAGGAGTTAGCAAGAACGGATAGAGAAAAGGGCGGGCAGAGCGAAACCACAAATAGGTACATAGTTAATAATTGGTAAGTATATGGGTTGTTTGTAGTACTATGAACCCCTAAAATAGTGAAAAGGTGCGAAACCGCGAGCAAAACGTAAATTTATTAAGGTATAACATACACAATAATATTAGGACTTGTCCTCATTTTACCTCTTGTGTGGTAACCTACTCTGCATTTTCATACAATCAAAAAATTTACATTATCTCAGCTAGGAAGCAAGAAATTAAATCTTTTATGTGCTAATTCAAGAGAAAAAAACTTCTACTAAAATTTAAGTATAGTAGACTTTCTGTTAGTTTTCTCGTTTATTAGTTATTTGAGTTTTTCTTAAACACAAGTGTGTGAACTGAGGGACCCAACATAATGGTATATATCTTCCAAATGCGCCGATAGATTTTGCTGAAATTTTGTCTACGAATTCTACAAATTTTCTACTAAAACTCTACGTAGAAAAATAATTAAAAAAGTCAGTAATATATCGCGAAATGAGTATGTCATTTTTGTGTGAACTGAGGGACCACACTTCGGTGGTTGTAGCTTTTTTATTTCTAATGCTATGTATTTGATAAATTTGTAAAAACTTTTACAAAAGTTCTACTAAAATTCTGTAGTGAAAAAACCATAATTTTCCACATACTTTTCGAGATCTGAAAAATAGCGGTGTGTGAACTGAGGGACCACACTCTGAGGGCTATATCTTTTAAACTATCTTTTTACAAATTCCCAGATTTGTTCTACAATTTTTTTAGACTTCTACTAAAACTTGCTATACTTATTTTGGGGATATTCAGCTAGGTCCCTCAAACCACACGCACACTAACATAGGCTACTTTTATTTTAGGGTTCCGTTTAAAATAATAGGGTTCCGCTTCCGTTAGTTCTGCGCAAACGAAGTTGCGGGCATCGTTTGCGGGCTAGTCCAAAATATAAACACCAAATAACTGAATAAGTACCTACCTATCTCTGATTTCTTTTGTGGAAAATTTACCATTGCTACAGTTTATTCTAAACTCATAATACGATCCGGGGCATTATAATAATAATATTTATTGACGCTTCACATCACGTCAATCTGGCACTTTGCCAACTTTGCTAAGTACCCGAAGAACTTGTGTTAGGGGTCGTCTATTAATCACGTGATGTCTAAAGGGGGAGGGGGGGTCCGAAAAAAATCACCAAGTATCACCAAGGGGAGGAGGGGGTATAAGCTGGAGACATCACGTGTATTAATTTTCGAATCTAGTCAATGCATACCGAAATTATTATCGGTTGTAGATTCGTAGTGTTGTTTAAATACTTACAGGACAAATGACTCGTATAGTTTTTAATTGCTTAAATTATTCGATTAAATTGTTTTTTAAGTTAGTTTTTCTTCAAACATGGCCTGCTTACTTTGTAAAAAAATACACGTGATCTTAGGTGGGGGAGGGGGGGTAGTATAAAACCTAATCACGTATCACCAGGGGGAGGGGAGGGGTCTAAAAAGTTGTTAAAAACATCACGTGATTAATGGACGGCCCCTTACGGGGACCAGACAATGACAAGTATAGCTGACCCCACATTTGGGGCCATACTTCTCGCCTATATTTAATTATTTTATGCCTATTTAAGATTTTTATTATATTATACACTTATTTAATACACATGCATGACCCGGGAACATAGAAAACTTTTTTGTTCCTTCGGTGGGATTTGAAACCGCGACATGCGGCTTGAACACCAACGCGTTAACCACTGAGCCACAGAGGTCATCAATTAGCCAACTACGATATGAATTATGTCCTTGCTTCGCGATTAATATTCTTACTTACCTATATGTAAACGTATTAGTATTTAGTATTGTGTCTATGAATTTATTTTCTGTAATCATGGAAAAATCAGTTAAAAGGTTTTAATCTACTTTATATCCTACATACGATGTTACTTTCTTTTTTTAATTGCCGATTATGTCACTATACTTGTTAGTTGTTAGAGACAGCAATCAGCATCTTTACTTTACCCAATTCACAACAACAACAGTGTGAAGAAAAAAAAAACATAAAAAGACCTCCCTTTCTAAACCTTGTTGAAAATAAGCAACGGAAATATCAAATGGTTGTAATGTAGCTACTTATTTAGTTGAACGATTTCTAATAACTGTGATTTCCTGTGTTTTTGCTAATTTCACATTAAACCTCTGTGGCTCAGTTGGTTGAGCGCGTTGGTGCTCAAGCCGGGGGTCGCGGGTTCAAATCCCGCCGAAGGAACAAAAAGTTTTTCTGTGTTCCTGGGTCATGGATGTGTATTAAATATGTGTATAATATAATAAAAATATTAAATATGTGTATAGTATAAAAAGTATTAAATATATTTCCGTTGTCTGATACCCGTAACACAAGTTCTTCGAGAACTTACCACGGGATCAGATTGACGTGGTGTGAAGCGTCTATAGATATTATTATTATGACGTCATGGGATACTCTTCCCAACTTACCTGTCCGGTAGTTGTGGTATAGTATACGGGTATGCGACCCCGGCTTCCCTAGCTATTACTGCCCTATCCCTTGCCCTCCTGGGCGGTAATATCCTACATTCCCTATTTCCCACTCTAACTTACCAATCTTCCTTTCCACACCACCTATCCTTCCCTTTCCCTATTCCTACCCTCTCCACCAATCCGTGGAAACGCAATGGATAATCAAAAATAATTCAATTGTCCAAAATGGCGGCGATGTGGTTCGCCACCCATCACGTCTCGTTTCTCGCGGAGGCGAAAAGCGGACCATGGAGAGACGCTTGGCTACGTTGAATGTAAGAGGAGGAATGGATGATAAGAATGAAAGTGGACGAAGCGAAAGAAGTATGTAAGGATCGTAGCAAGTGGAAAGAAGTGGTCTCTGCCTACCCCTACGGGAAAGAGGCGGTCCTGCCTACCCCTACGGAAAAAAGGCATGATTATATGTATGTATGTATTATTAAGTTTATAATAATCTACCATTGCTTACCTCCAAAAATGTTTGTGTTGTAGCAAGATGGCAAAAAAGATAGAAATAGAAAAGAAGGAAGCGGATGTACCTACCTAGTAGCTATTAGGTACCTACTGAAGACTCAAAACGGTGCAAGTGGAAAAATATCATGAGGATCAACCTATGTCTGAAAAGACTAAAGGTTCTAAAGGTTGATCCACAATTTTACACCGATGTTACTTTTTATGGTTCCTTACCCAAAGGGTAAAACTGGACCCTATTACTAAGACTCCACTGTCCGTCCGCCAATCTGTCCGTCCGTCATCAGGCTGCATCTCATGAACCGTGAATTCCGTGATAGTAAGACAGTTGAAATTTTTACAGAAAAAGTATTCTGAAAACAGATTAAATAAACAAACGTGTTTTTTTGTACGGAACCCTTTGTGCGCTAGTCGCACTTGGCTGGTTTTTTAGCAATATTCTGAAACAGGGTAAAACCATGTAGCCCTACTATTTAGTAGCCTGAGAAACAATCAAACTATAGCCTAATCATTGTCAATCATCGATCAATCATCAAACATTGAGCAAAGGCCCAGTAGTTTAAAACCGGTAAAAGGTATAGCGGTCAAACATCAATGTCCAGGTTAAACCTTCTGATGAACACAGTCCATATCGATTATTGTCTATAAAGGATGGAAATACGAAATGGCAAAAGCAACTATAGTAGATTAGGAGGTCACGACATTTTTGGTAACGATATCCAAAATGACTTATTTTAGATTAACAAGATAAAGAGCAACTCTCTGATGCCAAATATGTCGGTCTGCCTGCGTAAAGTAGTTGCGTTCTCTGTATAGGGCGCCTGAAAACCCAGTTATCATGACCAAAAAAAAATGATAAGGTAAATGGCTGAGTAAGTTATATTAGGTAAGTACTAGTTGTTCTCATATCAGTAGCGTAAAAACTGACCAAATATTCGGTTGCGTTATGAAGCAACGAGCGTTCAAACGTGACTTATTGTGACCAAAAAAAAATGATTAGGTAAATGGCTGAAAATTACAAATCGTAAACTGTCAGTACGTACTAGCTTATTGGCAGCAAAACTGACCAAATATTCGGTTGCGTTATGAAGCAACGAGCGTTCAAACGTGATTTATATCGTGACCAAAAAAAAAACAAAAAACGATCAGTTAAATGGCTGAAAACAACACAGTGTAAAGTATCAGTATGTGCTAGCTTAGTGACACCAAAACTGACCAAATATTTTGTTGCAATTCATGGGTATAAGGTTGTTTAGGTTACAATTATTTTTTATCACTATCACTGCATAGTATGCAGTGCATACCTACCTAGTTTGAAAATTTTATTAAAGTTACTGATGAAAACATTTTGAAACATGATGTCGTTATCATATTACTAAAAATATTCCTATTCCTTCGTCGGTTACTATGAGAAGAATGAATATAACTTCTGAAAAACTTATTGGTACAAGGTCAAGTTGGAATTCGAACCCACGACCCTACGATCACGATTATTGGGATCATGAAAAGTACATATGTAAATCGAAGAATCTCACCTGTGTGGGTATCTTACTTAGGCCTTTACATCCGTTAATGGATGATTTATACAGTATTCTCCGAGCGAAGTAACCACTCTTGAAATACTGTAGTGCCTGGGACAGTTGGTATTTTAAATGTCATATGGTTGCCCGAGCACATACGGCATTCTCACAACATAGTCAGCCTAGTCCAGAGGAATGAACTGGTCAATACGTCTGGGGCCAACTATATGCGGGTTTCCTCACGATGTTTTCCTTAACCGTTAGAGCGTCCGTATAATGAACTTGAGATCTGAAAAAGTCTCATTGGTACACGCCACAACCTGGGATTTGAACCTGCACTCTCTTGAGTGCAAACCAAACGGTCTACCAACTAGGCCACGGAGCTCTGGTATCTTAACACGCTTTTTTATTTTTTTATTTTTATTAGCTTCACCTGTAACTGAGTCACAATGTAAGAAAATCTTGGAATTCAATTTCAGCCTACTTCTAATTATCGTATCGATTTGAAACTTTGTAAGTTTATAACACATGTCACGACTGGATGAGGAGGGCACAAGATCGCCGTAAAGGATGGAAATGGAAGAGGCTATGTCCAGGCATGGACTCTTAGTGGCTGACGATGATGAAGTTTATAAGAGTCCGTTGATAATTGCAATTGCTACCATCGAGCTGATCGATGATGGTATCGTGGTGGGCAATATAACTCTTCCATGGCTGTTGCGAAACCCCTTGAGCTTGGGCTCATTTGTTTTCTACTGATGACCTAATTCGCTACACTTGGTTGGTGGTGAGAGTCTGATGACGGAGCAGGGTGAGATTTCAGATTTTTTAACGATTAGATATTTTAATCATCGATGAAAAGTTTCCTCACCGGTCATAAAAGCGTGTGTTTTTCGTTTTTAAACCAAGCACTTTACTAGTAACATCTCTCGGCAAAATGTCATTGAGAGCCGAAACAAACTTGTCTCTCAAATTGAAAATTCATTGGAGAAGGTCTCTGAATGGGGTAGACTTAACTTAGTCCAATTTAACCCCTCTAAAACACAAGTTTGCGCGATCACCGCTAAAAAGTTACCAATGGTCGTATCTCCTCGTTTTGGAAGCATACCCATAACTGTTTCCTCCAACATCGGAATACTTGGTGTTAACATATCGAGCGAGGTCCAGTTCCGATATCATCTGGAGGGTAAGGCCAAGTTAGCCTCCAAGAAGCTTGGTGTGCTGAACAGGTCAAAGCAGTATTTCAGTCCGGTCCAACGCCTACAAATCTATAAGGCGCAGGTTCGGCCTCACATGGAATACTGTTCTCATCTCTGGGCAGGGGCACCAAAGTAGGTACCAGCTTCTCCCTCTGGATCGTATCCAACGTAGGGCCGCTCGAATTGTCGACTACCATAGTGTTTCAAACAGGCTTGATTCCTTAGAGCTATGTAGAGATGTAGCATCGCTCTGCATCCTCTATCGGTTATATTACGGGGAGTGCTCCGAGGAATAGGGAATATGCACGTATTTTTTTTATTTATTTATATAGATCTATCTTGTTTGGTAAACCGTATGGTAAAATCAGTTTTTTGATATCATTAAAAATAACGAAGATATGAACGTTTAAAGTGGTCTATTAGACAGAGAGATCCGACGTGTATCGTGACGTCACATAACACGACTTTCATAGAAAGTTCATACTAAATTTCGTTTTGCTAGAAAGAGATAGATTACAAACTTTGACCGCTTATATCTTGCTCATTTATCAACAGATATTGAAAATTTTCTCGCCATTTTCTTTATTTTTCTGTCTAGTATCATATTATTATATTTTAAGCTATTTTTATATTTTATGCATATTCCCTATTGTTCGGACTTATACCTGCTGCAACTTTTCGCCCCCGTTCCATGCGACAAAATATTTATCATCCAATGCCAATCATGTATAAGTTTATTTACTGATGAGACAGGTAGGGACCTGGGTAAACACTTAAACAGATTGTGTCAGGGACAATTAGTCACAAATACTTGTATGCCCGGAGCAACATATGAAGATATAATTAGAAGGGCCTTTACTGTAACTCATTGTCCTAATTCAACTGTTGTTATATTGGCAGGGAGAAGGGGAAAGGTAAACAAAAAACAATTGACAGAACATTTAGACTTGTTATTAAATATTAAGAATATTAAAAAAATTATACTGTTTACTTTTTCCTACATTAAAGAGTTGCCACATGCCGGGAAAAAGAAAATGAAATTAGATATAGTTTAAACAGCCTTTTGTACAGCGCTGTAAATAATAATTGCCAAGTTGTAAATAATACCCAACAACAAAAGTGTTATGTTGTTGATATTAATAATTTTAAATTTAGTAACTTGACCTATAGATAAGTATAACTTACCTTACTTTTGTAAGAGAGATATAACTAAGACGCTATCAAATTTTATATATTTATTACAAGCCAAAGATTTGGCTATACCAACTTCTGCTTCTTTTGAGCAAAGAATTAGTATAAGTAACGACTTGGAACATGTTCCAAATAATTATTTAAATTAGATTGTATGACAATAGAGGATGTCTCTTGCAAGAAGTTAGTTAATAATTTACAAAATCCTACCAAAAAAATAAATGATGAGACTTTATGTGATAATAAGAATAAAAATGTAATTAACCTGGTGCATCAAAATTTACAAGGAATGGTAGGTAAAGAACTTGAAGTTGAGTTGTTTCTAAAGCAATTAAATATCGACATTATATGTACCTATTTCAGAACATTGGTTTAGAAAACACGAACTCACTTTCAATTTCAATGACCACCAGGTTGCAAGTTCGTTTAGTAGAAAAAAAGCCATTAGAGGAGGCTCTTTAATAAGCTTGTATAGAGTTGAGCCATCTTATTATTGTAAGCGTATACAGGCCTCCATCTAGGTTATACGATTCATTTGAACGAATTATGGAACAAATACTAACAAAATATGTGCTTCTAATAAAATAGTTATTTTAAGTGGTGATTTTAACATTAATTTATTAGACTTAAACTCCACAACTGTTAGATTCACATCATTGTTAAAATCGTATAATCTTTTTTACTTATTTAATGAACCGACAAGAGTAAGTGATACAACTGCTACTTGCATTGATAATATTTTTACTAATATTACTCCTTTTAAAAAAGAAATAATCAATATGCTTAGCTCTGATCACTGTGGACAGCTAGCTTCATTTAATATTAATTGTGATAATAATCCGAAAGAAAAGATTGTGTTTGTCCCTATAAATGAAAAACGTATAGAGCAATTTAGAAGTAAATTAGTTGAAAATATTCAATACTGGGATGAGTCCAGCAGTTCAGATGAAGCTTTTAATAATTTATTTAAGGTCTGTTAGACCCAACAGTAACAAAAGAAATTTTAATGACTGGGCAACTGCGGGTATTAAAAAAAGTAGGCAAAGATTATATGAATTATATAACGAAAAATCGATAAATAACACTGAGAGATTTAAAACATATATAAAAAATTATTCAAAAATTTTTAGAAACGTATGTAAAGTAGCAAAAGCTCTTAATATTAAAGAAAGAATGAGAAATTCTAACAAAAGAATAAAAACCACTTGGAAAATAATTGCTAGTGAGACTGGAAAAGTCGCCTGTCGTAGCTCTGACTTCGAAATTTGTGTTAATAATAAGAAGATTACTTCAGACTTTGAAGTTGCGACAGTCTTTGAGAAGTTTTTTGCTGACATTCCGGTCTCAACTACAAAATGCCTAAATTCTTCGCCTGCAGCTGCTGAAAAAATACTTAAGACCGATATCGATACTACCGACATTTAGTAAAATATTTGAAAAAATTAATCTAGTTCAATTAACAGTACACTTTAATACAAATAATTTATTACAGCAAAATTATTATATTTTACAAAAGGCAACATAAGTTTGAACCGAAAAATGCAAAAAGTATAGTAATTAGTGCTAAAATAATTAATTTAATTATTACAAGATTAAACAATTTTTCAATAAAATAATAATATCTACTTAAAATTATTTACAGACTAAAAGAAAGAAAGAAATAAAAAAAACTAAAAAAGATAAAACTAAAGTACAAACTAGTATTTATTACATACTACACAATTCGGTTTTACTAAAGGTCGGTCTACTACAGATGCAGGTATAAAGCTTCTCTGTAGTATATTCGAGGCTTGGGAGGAGGCGCAGGATGCATTAGGAGTTTTTTGCGACCTTTCCAAAGCATTTGATTGTGTAGACCATGCTACACTAGTCAGAAAACTACACCACTATGGCATAAGGGACTCAGCTCTTAATCTTTTGAGTTCTTATCTTTACAATAGGACTCAAAGGGTAGAGATTAATAGTAAAAGGTCAACTGGGACTAAAATAGAATTAGGTGTCCCACAGGGATCTATTTTAGGTCCATTTCTTTTTCTCATCTACATAAATGACTTGCCTTATCTAGTTCAAGATAGGCATTAGATAGTACTTTTTGCTGATGACACTTCACTTATATTTAAAGTGAAGCGACAACAATTAAATTACGACGAGGTAAACAGTGCTCTCTCAAGTATAGTAAACTGGTTTAGTGTTAATAATTTACTTTTAAATGCAAATAAAACAAAATGTTTAAAATTTAGCTTGCCAAATGTTAGGCAAGTACAAACCAATTTACTACTCAATGATGAGAGAATGAACATGATAGACTCCACTGTATTCCTAGGTATTACACTAGATTGTAAATTACAGTGGGGTCCTCATATTGCTAACTTAGCGAATAGACTCAGTTCTGCAGCATATGCAGTCAGGAAAATTAGAGAAATGTCAGATGAAGAAACGGCGCGCCTGGTCTATTTCAGCTATTTTCATAGTAGAATGTCTTATGGCATACTTTTATGGGGAAATGCTGCCGACATAAATTCAATATTTGTGCTGCAGAAGCGAGCTATTCGTGCTATTTATAAAATGTCCCCTATTGAATCTCTGAGAGAAAAGTTTAAAGAAATAGGCATACTGACAGTCGCCTCTCAGTATATTTTGGATAATTTGTTATACGTTAGAAAAAATTTAAGCAATTTCAAGAAGAAAAGTGATAGTCATTGTATAAACACTAGAAATAAGAATAAGCTAGATGTACCAATGATAAGACTTAGTAAAATAAGTAAATCTTTTAAGGGCCAATGTATACGCCTCACAGTGTATTTTTTGTCCAAAAAATTGGCCATGCCGTTTTTATTACTTAATTTTATAGGATTTGTGATTATAAATGCAGGACGAGAACACCCGACTGCCCATTTCATATAGAAGAATGCAAATTAGTACTTGAAAATTTTTTCTATGGTTTCCAGAAAAAACATAGAAACAGTTATAGTTCAAAAGTTAGATATTCTTTTAAGATTTTATTAATTGGTCTAAATAGTGTCTTAAAAGCCCTACGATAGCGAAAAACTTCCAGGCTTTATTTGTTCAAGATAACGTATTTATGATTGATTTTGTAAATTTATGTTTTAATTTTTTTAACGCCATGCCGTTTCATATTTGGATTTGAAACTAAGACTGAAATATTCTTTTTATTGATACTTATAACCCAAAAAAAATTGGGATCCAAATGAGGCGGGGCATCGGAGTTATTCAATTTTATATTATTTTGGATAGGGTTGTCACCGCATAGTTGAATATTTGAAGTAGGTTTTTATATGCTCATTTTTCTAATGAAGTTCGTAACTTCAACAAAACAATTAATAGTAATAGTCTTTTTTACTTACTAGCTGCTGCCCGCGACTCCGCCCGCGTGGAAATTCATTATGTTATCCATAGTTTACATTTTCTTCGCGTTATACCTTTGCTCCCTTTTGCTTCACTGCTGTTGCACTCTTATATTGAAGTCAGTGAGATACTGAGAAGCTCAAAGTCACTATTTGGTTTGAACCTTTCTGTTTTTGGTTATTTATGTTTATTATACTGCATATTATATGATGTACCTCCACCGTGTTCCATATTTGTAAGAAGTATCGATCTAAATATTTAAGTGTTCAGATTTATTTCAGCATAAAAAATCTAACATGCCTTGAATATACATAAATAATATAAATAAGTAAAAACTATATTGTCTTGTTCGCATGTACTAGTCGAAACACTGTGTGTTTGGTAGAGTAATATTTCAGGAATTTCAAGTGAAAACAAAGTTTTATTCAATTACCTAGCAGTTGCGCGCGGCTTCGCTCGCGTGACATTCAATTTCTCTGCACCTTCTTAATTTGATCGTTTTGGTATCAGAAACAGACACTTATTTTTTTAGGCATGTATTTACTTGCGACAAAACAATTAAATTTTGGATGTGAAAATACCGAATATTGAATACTAAACTACCAAGTTGGCGAAAGAATGTAAGGAACAAAAAAATTACAAATCTGGTGACTAAATAATACCACTGAATTTTGGCGACAATTTGTGAGTGCACATTTAATTTAAAAATAGGCACATATATTTTCCCTGATGTAGGTAACTCAAAAAACATACAAGCAGCAAAACGAGGATACATAAAAAAAACATAAAGGAGCATACAAAATACCCAATTTTTAATTTTTCTCGGTTTTAGGGGGATGTAGATATTGTGTAGATTAATTTTGAAATTTAAAAATGGCTGATATTTATTTTTCGTAAAATTGATATGGGTGTCGTTTATAAGGTTTTTGGGAGTGCTGGATTACGAAAATGACATTCGTTTTGAAATTCCAATATGGCGGACATACTTAATTTTATAAAAATAATATCCTTTTATTGGTTCTGGGGGTGCTGATAACAAAAAAGTCATCCATTTTAAATTTCCTTAGTAACCCCGCCACCTCATATTTTCTTTATGATGGGAGAAAAAGAAATTAGTTAGGTTACAGCTAAAACCAGGTAATAAAATCCGAAACCGGACCCGGTCTGCACCGGCTACCTATTAAACAAGAGATTTCCGTTTATAATTAAACCTATATGAGACCATTTTATACCGGAAATATATAAAAGATTTTAAATGTGTCACCATGTATACATTAGAAAAGTATTAATTTGTTAAAAAAATTCCAAGTCAGTATTGTAGGATTGACATGTCAAATTAATATGAAAACTGCAATAAAAATAATCGTTTTTTTGTTTCTGCTCAAAAATATTTCACGGCATTAATAAAATATTTTCTCGATTTATCGAGTCACTTTAGTGACTCAATGCAGTTTCTCTAACCTTCTGTTTAAGTATTAGTCAGGAATAAAAAAAAACAAAGTTCAAATGAATAAAAAAATTTGGTATAGAAATATTGACAACCCTAAACCCATAGTTACCATAGAAAACTTTAGAAGCCTCTAACTTCAGTGCCCTTTATTATTTGGACCTAATTTTTTTTACACAAATTCTAGTACATTTAAGTAACAATTCTGTATAAAAATAAAATCCAAATATTTAGAAATACGTTCATAAAAAATTAAAGAAAAAAAAACATAAATCGTAAATAAATCTTTAAAAACTTATTTAAGAAATATGTAAATCAGGTTAAATTGTGTGTTTTTTGATTATTGTCGATCAGAATAATCAAGAAGACAATTAAGTAAATATTTAAAAAAATATGGCAATTTTTAATTTTATTGAAAAAAAAATAAAAAGTGTTTTTTTATTGTTCATAATAAGATATTAACGCATGTAAATACTAATAAATTATTTACATAACATTTCTGTATGAGATTTCCAAAAAAAAAGGCATGGCCAATTTTTTGGACAAAAAATACACTGTGCGCCTATACAATAGGATCCCAGAAAACGTTCAAAACCTTTCTATTAATAAATTTAAAAAAGTAGTCAAAGAACGTTTGTGTGCTAAAGCTTATTATAAAGTAAATGATTTTGTTAACGATTGCACACCTTGGGAATAAGATGCAACTTTTATTATATTTAACATAGATTTAAGTTTACAATGTAAAATATATATTTCTTTTAAAAGAACAATTTTCCATCTTTTTGCTAAAAGATGGGCCCGTGCGAGTTTCTTACGCCGGTTCTTCTCGGCGGGTTAGGGTTGAACCGGTGGTAGCCTTTTTTTGTCGACTTTCCGAAAATAGCTTTTTAAGTTTTATTTGGAAATAAAAATTTTCATTTTCATTTTCATTTCCATCCTCATCACCTTGATGAGTGGCAGTCCTCCACCGTGCGCTTTACCCGAAGCTTTCTGCCGCGCACTGTAAAACTCTGGAATGAACTGTCGCCAGCAGTATTTCCGGACCACTACGACCTGCAAACCTTCAAGAAGGGAGCGTATTCCCTCCTAAAAGGCCGGCAACGCACTTGCAACTTCTCTGATGTTGCGGGTGTCCATGGGCGACGGTAATCGCTTTCCATCAGGTGATCCGTTTGCTCATTTGCCCCCTAGTTTTATAAAAAAAAAAAACTTAAAGAATGACGACCTATGTCTGAACGTAATTATGTTCAGACATAGGTCGCCGATAACTATGAATTGCAACCAAATATTTGGTCAGTTTTGGTGCCAATAAGCTAGTACGTACTGACAGTTTACAATTTGTAATTTTCAGCCATTTACCTAATCATTTTTTTTTGGTCACAATAAGTCACGTTTGAACGCTCGTTGCTTCATAACGCAACCAAATATTTGGTCAGTTTTTACGTTACTGATATGAGAACAACTAGTACTTACCTAATATAACTTACTCAGCCATTTACCTTATCATTTTTTTTTGGTCATGATAACTGGGTTTTCAGGCGCCCTTTACAGAGAACGCAACTACTCTACGCAGGCAGACCGACATATTTGGCATCAGAGAGTTGCTCTTTATCTTGTCAATGCAATGTAAGTCATTTTGGATATCGTTACCAAAAATGTCGTGACCTCCCGTAATATAGTAAAGAATGTAGAAATATTACGAGGTGCCTTTGAAATCTACTGTGAGAATTCTTTTATTTAGAAAGAGTATAGACGAGCAATGCACTTGTTACTCTGGTTTTGCGGGTGTCCATGGTCGGTGGTAATCGGTTACCATCAGGTGATCCGTCTGCTCGTTCGCCGGTCTTACCTACCGGTAACTCCTCCGGTAAGTGCCGGTAGCTACCACAAAAAACCTTGCCAGTTGTATAATAACAATATTCAGTCGACCTGTGTCCTATTTGCTTAGAGAATCAAACTAAACCTATTTGTATCAATTGGAATTTGCTAAATCTTGAAATACCTGCCTATCTGTTGTTTTTTATCACAGCCGTTGTAAGGTGATGCCTAGAAGTTAGAACATGCTGTTTAAAGTAAACGGACTTTTTATGTATACTTTTTAAATCGAAAGAGGTTTCCGCTTTTAAATTAAAAAAGATAACTAATACTATACATCTACCAATACGTCCTGCTTCTTGGATAACGTATTATCTAAATAATTACTAATTATTTATATTATTTACATGCCTTTTACTAATTTTCTATAACAGATATAGCTACTTTCACGGTAAAAACGACAATACATTTGTAGCTAAGAGCTTTGACCTTAGGCAATGCCGTACACCTAGATTTTATCTCAACAAACTGCCTGTACCGAGCAATTTATACTGCACATCGTAATCTAATAGGAAATATTATAAATTGACTAATTCTTTTAAATCAGTGAACGAACACGATTTATAATAACATTTAAATATTTCAATTGCACTTACCTTATCTACGGAGACAGCAAAAATAACACTCGTTATTTAGTTCATACACTTCACAAGACTTCTTTCAGACCAACTTTTTAGTGTTCACAAAATATTATTCAAAATCGTCAAACCGGTGTCTCGCGCCGCGAAGGACCGCGTGCATTTCAATGGATGAAAGTGTAAACTGAGGTTTTTGTATATGTGCCTCTCGCTTCCACTTATACTTGAGATAGAGACGCCAAGATCAAGTTTGGCTAAGACTTTAGGGAGTAAGTTCGCCCACAATTTTATTGTTACGTCGCGTCGGCTTAAAAGTATAGGTTCTTTTCAATTTCTTAACTGTGTTTTCAATATTTCTTTTTGTAAACAAAAATACAATAGTACACTATAATGCTACTAATTTAAATGGCACTATTTACTGTGCAATAAAGATATACAAATTACAAGACTTTAATATGGTCGATTTCTATCTTTTTCTTTACAAAATCTTTCTTTTTACAAAAGGAACAAATAGTTTGTATAAATAAAAGATATATTTTGGTTCGTTATTTTTATTTTTCTTCCCACAGGTGTTTATATAACCAGAGTAGCAGTACAACCTAATACAAAGTAATTGGTAACTATTTTCAGGGATACACTTCTGATAACATTCTTGAAAACATGATATATTTATTATTTATTAATTTTAAAACATCTACAATGCATAAAATCTTTGAAAACTGGCCAATATGATTCTGAATTGTTTCGAACAAGACTTTAGTTATCTAATATCGTAATAGAATTAACCGTTTGGCACCCCAACTAGATGTGAAATCCCTTGCAAACTGCTACATACTACCCTGGCATATTATTTCTTCTAATGATTATCGAATGTCGAAAAGAAAAAATATATCAACAAATATGCATGTAACCAAGAACTGTTGGCTATCGGTTACACGACCACTTGCTAAGCTACTGGAGAAGAGTGTGGACCACAAAGTATAGATACTAGGAGTCCGAACGTAATGTTAAAACAATGGTCTCAATTTAGGGGACAGATTTTTTGCCGGTAGAGCGCGCCATTTTTCAAAAAGTACCAAGCGCGATTCAGGAATGTGCGCTGATTGGGTCCGCCACAATAGCATCGGTACGTCCAAAATTCAGCCAGTGGGAGAAAAGAGAATTCGGACTCCTGGTATTTATACTTCGTGGCGTGGACTTTCAAATAAATCAACTATCTACCTTATCTTTTTAGCTTTTTCGTAAATTTTTCAATATGTGCTTAATAGCGACAGTGTCCAAAAATTCTCAAGCTCTCCCCCAATGTAGAAGGTAAGAAAAATTATTATCTGCTGATTGTGAACATATGCAAAATAATTAACTGACAAAAGCTTATTAGCCACAGACAAGTTACATGGTGGCTTAAAAAATTTAATGATTTTGGGGACTTCCTCAAAATTACTTGTAACGATTGGGCCCAATCTTTCAAGAACTCTCGAATGAACCATACCAAGTTAAAACCTAGATACCTTTATCGTATCTGCAACGAATCCTTACAAGTAAACCTTGAGTGTAAATCAATTGCCAGTAAAACTATTAGGAAATTCGATTTGTCGTTGATTTTTCTAACAGTTTTCCTGGCATAGTCCACTTTAGCCATAGTCCCCAATGGCCAAATCAGACTATTTTGTACAATATTAAATTGTGACAAAACATGATCTAGATGTTATCGATCGTATCAAGTGCATAGGCACATTACATTAGATTAATATTTAATCAAACATAATAATTATATGCAACCTTGAAGCTAACATTACATTTTTTTTTCTTTTCTTTTTTTTTTCTCTTGAGGGATCTTTTAGCAAATATTGTTAATGGAATAAGTACAATATAAAATGAACTTACAATGGAAATAAAATGATGAGTAGGAGAAATGAATGATCAAAATTAGTTAAAATGATTTAAAAAAATACCCAACCTGTTTAGTTAAACTGCAAATCCGTTGCGAATGAAATACAATTATTACACAGGATTACTGTCGAGTGTCATACTATATTACAAATACAACGGACAGTATAGTAAGATAACTGAGGGTTCTTACACATAGTTTCGAAACATTTGAATATATACAATAATAGCTATTTAGCCATTCCAATGCATGAACTTCGATTTTTTTTTGTTATTTTTTATCATTTTAAGTCATTACAAACAGAGGACACACTACAGAAATAAATACATAAATATATAATGATGTAGCACAGTGAAACATGAAATGTATCTAGAAAGGTTTAAAACAATATACGTAATATATATAGAGCCCCACAGGGTAGAGTCACTCAGAATATGATTTTCTACTCTGTAAGGAGTGACATTCATCACATCTCTAAAAATGAAAATATAACATATACAATTCTTACGATTTACATAAACTATAATAACAGTTACGCCTATATGAACTGTTACCATCCATATTTGTAGTCGTAAATTATATTACAATTTCACATTGCCGCCATTTCAGGAGCACCATAGACAATCTTTATCAACTAAAAAGGTTTTATAACAGAACTCAGGGCAACAAAACTTCGAACGCGCGCTCGTGAAATGGCGATAATATACACTATCAAATACAATCCACCTTTCGGACCGCGCGTGGATCCGCGCAGTCCAACGTCATACAAAACTTTACACGATAATTACTGCTAATGACGGCGCGGAACTTTTATATTACAATCCAAACTCACGCGGAACCACCTCGGCACAAACCACGCGGTACTGTTCTGTCGTTAACCGTAGGAACTGCGACGACCGCACGGAACCTTTGTCATAACCAACCGACCGCGTGGACACAACTAACCGCGGAACCCAAACTA
This sequence comes from Glaucopsyche alexis, assembly GCA_905404095.1. Classification (NCBI taxonomy): domain Eukaryota; kingdom Metazoa; phylum Arthropoda; class Insecta; order Lepidoptera; family Lycaenidae; genus Glaucopsyche; species Glaucopsyche alexis. The sequence continues at coordinate 17,817,226 of FR990059.1, forward strand.
GCATACGACCGCGCACATCCTATGTTACCAACCATGCGTATTCCTACGTTAAACCTAACCAGGCGCGGTCAAACACAGACCGCGCGCGCCATATCGTTAAATATGCGGCTATTCAATAAAATCTCCGCGTATAAAACCTAGCATTGGACAAACCATCGAAAGTATAGTTTACCTTCAATAACAAACACTTATAATATAGCACCCAGACTCAAGGATGCTGCCATTGATAGGGCAACCCCTCTTACACACTCTATTACAACAGTCGGGCAAACATTGTCTGCCATTCCTTACTCTTGATGTTATAACGGTCCAGATGCATCATATTCTGACTTCGACATATTAAAACAAAAACTACAGCCGTATAAATTTTTACATGAATTTTGAATACAAGAAAAAAACAAAAGATTTAACAAAAATAAAACCTGCGAGTATATATACCATATTAACAAATTGTATAAACAACTTTGGACGATTTTATTTTAAGAATTATATTAGAATCGTCCTTCGCACCTCATGAAATGCTGACGCCCATCCGATACGAGAAAATAATACTTCATAATATAGTCTTTTGTGTAAATCATTTTTAAACAAATACATACACCGAAAAACCGGTCTCATATGTAAATATTAAGCTTTCTTTTCATATATTAATAACTTTTAAATCTATGTCGCAGGCGAAAGCATTTCATGGAGCGACTTCACATCAATATAAAATCGCTACAAAGAAAATGAAAACTAAAATTACTTTACACTACCTTCAATCCTTCTCGACGACTACAATTGAAACGATATGTTAAACGCTTCTCTAACATCTTTCTCTATATCGTTCTATGAAAACGCGTCAAGGGCGACCCTATTTATAATAGTTTTAACTATTATTATTGCTAACTCTCGACACACAATACGTTACTAGCCATTAATCGGCTGACGAGAACTGGCGGTCTGCAGTTGCGGTACCTCGCAGGTACAGCTCATGTGAATGGTGATCGTGAATATACCTCAACAAGGTGCGAGCAGCACGATACTCACTAGCGTATCGATAGGGGCTTTACATTTAACTGAAAACAAAACCGTCGATGGGAGCTAGCATTTAGACCATCTCAACACAATATTAATGTGGGTAAGGTCGAGGAGTTTGATTTAGATGTACTCTTAATATTGTATTTGAATGGTCTAATTTGCGATCTCCAGTGCTCTCGCTCGGCGGCAAAAGAATCGAATTACCGACGGTCCCAAAACGCGGGTCCCACCGAAAACCTACTTCGACCGTCGCCACGAGTCCTACCGAAGCCTTTCGATCGGAAATTTGTCAAAATAACTACGTACAAAAAATATCGAGGAACAGTTCAAAAGCGGGGGACGAGAAGGCACTTTCGTACGAAGCGTTCGAAGGAATCGAAACCCATCGGTACGGTCGAACGTAAACGAAACTAGGAGACGCGAGACCACCGCCCGGCGCGGCGGGAGGCCTAGCGCGTGAGCGGGCGGTGCGAGCAGCGCAGAAAGCGCGCGTGCGGGCGCGGGCAGGGCACAGGGCAGGCCGCGGGGCATCGCAGCGCGGCCGAGTGGCGGCGCTTGCGGTCCGCGCCCGCGTCCGCCTCCGCCTCGCTCGCGCACAGCTGGTGCGCCGCGCTGATAGCCGACAGCAGCTCCTCCCAGTCCCGAGACAGCTCGTCCTCGGGCGGCGCGCACGCGGGAGCGGCCGGCGCCACGCCCGCGCACGCGCACGCCGGCTCCGCGCTCCAAATGCTGTCGCCGCCGCTCGGTCGCATCTTCTTGGCCGAGCCGCCGCACTCGTCGCATGCCCAGGCGTCCGGCGCGTCCGTCTGGGCGGCCGCGTCCCGCTGCCGCACGGGGAAGCGCAGGCGGAAGGCGGGGTCGTCGAGGTCCGGGCAGCGCTGCTCGGCCGTGAGGTTGAGGCGGCCGTAGTCGATGCTGCGGGTGCGGTACTCGAGGTAGCGCTCGCGCGTATCGGCCCGGTAGGCGCCGCCGGACGCGCTGCGCACGAACTCCACGCTGTCGAGGTCGGCGCGCACGTCGAAGGTGTCGCCGTCGCGGTACCGCGCGGGTTCAGCGTCGCGCGCGGGGCGGATGGGGCGGAAGTGCGTGCTCGAGGAGGTGAGCAGGTCCTCGCGGGGGGGCGGCGGCGGCGCAACTGGAGGCGGCGCGGGCGGGGGTGGGGCGCAGCGGCGGCGCGGCACCACCTCGACGAAGCCGCTGCGTTCGCGACTGTGGTTGATGGCGGCGAAGGAGCGCATGGTGTCGGCTACGGCGGCCAGCGCATCGTACAGCTCGTCGCCGTCGTCGAGCGCGAAGTCGAGCGCGCGGGGCTCGTCCTCGATGTTGAGCGGTCGCAGGCGGTCGGGCAAATCAGCGCCGCTCGGCGATTCCGCGCGCGCCTCGCCGTTTTCGACGGACCAGATGCTTTCGGTGAAAGAGAGGAGGCTGCACTTCTCCGCAGACGGGTCAGCGAAGAGATGATCGGATGGAGAGGATAGCAGATCTTGGAAGTCGATGGGGAGCTCCTGATATTCATCGTCGGGTGTGTTTTGTTGATTCGTCCATATGGCCTCGATGCTGCTGTCGAACTTCGCCTCGAATTTAGCGTACTGCTCCACTTCCAGTGGACTGCGAACTCTAGGGTTCAGGTCTTGGGTGAGGGTACCCCACTCGGTGTCGAGGTCGAGACCGTCGTCGAAATGTACCATGTTTTCGTTATTTATGCGTTTTATCTGATTAATTTCTTTTACCTCTTCTGTGACAGTGTTCTCACAAGTACCGTAACCCTCGTCTAAAGCAATAGCTCTGATGAATTCCTTCACAGGATCTTGTGCTTCCATATCCCACACTCCCTCGTGTGTCATCCACTCGGGCAGATTCTCTTTGCTTTCAAGGGTCTTTCTGTAGCTATTGAAACGTTTTCGGTTCTTTTTTTGGCTGTGGCAGGAATTTCGACGCTCCCTTCCAGATGAATATTTTTTATTTTTTGAGTTCCAATCTTTTGGTGCCGAGATATCACTTTGCATCTTGACCTTAGTTTCTGGAGCTGCTTTTCGACACCAGGCTGGTGGTGGCAAATAGTACTGCAATGGCGACTCTTGTCCTTTCTTCAGAGCCGGGAATGCAGCATAATATCGACGCACAGCCTCTGTTTGTTCTATAGAACAACTTGGCATTCCTGTCAGTGACGCGTCTTCTTGGTGTTTGATATTCTGAAGTCTTGGACACAGCTTTCCAACAACGTTGTCTGGATTAGATTCCTGTAATGTGATTACAATCTATTTTAAAAATTTTGCTTTCCATGTCTATTGACAAAAAGAACACAAAAAGGGCATATACAGACATTCAAATCTTTATTTAAAAACAAAGGGCATAATATTTTTTAAACAAAACAAAGAAATTAAACGTAATATGATATAAAGAAACAAATGATGTGGGAAATAATATTTTCTCATTCTCAAGACTCTTTTTTATAAAGGCATAATTATGCAAATAAATAAATGGTGACAGCATCAAACAATGGTACACAAATATGTATTAAATAGGAACAGCATGTAAAATAAGTGCTTCTCACAGGCAACATCTTTGTTCAGTCGCTAACAAATCTGGTGTACCACTTTTGGACCTTATTACTTAGAATTAGGTCCGATTCACACCAAAATGGCATGGCAGCGTAACTATCTTCATTACTATAAAACACCGTTTCACTTGAGACAACTGCCGCCACTCACGGCCACCAACAGTCGCTAGCGGCCAATTCGGTGTGATCGGCCTTTAGGTTCAAAAATGGAACACCAGATCTTTTGGCTACTGTACATACATAACAAGGTCTAACTCTTTATCCTAATATACAACTAAATAGAGAACTACATACTCAATTCAATTACTACCCAATCACAGTTTGTAAAAGTTGTTAGTGACAAGTAGGATTTAGAAATAATTGGATTGGATGTTTCAGTATGCCATCAGATTACGCTAGCTTCCACACTAACTTCAAGAAGATATTTTAATCTAGTCAAAATTGAGTCAATTTGGTTTCTTTCTAAATATTCTGGTTCAGAAAAAAGGGTATTTGAATGTATGTTGCATAATTATAATATAATTAAACAAGAAAATATAGCTATCAATTTAAATATTAGTGCAAAAAGCAAAAGCAATGTGTATATTTTAAAGCTATCATTTTATTTACTTCTATACAAAGTGTGATAAAATATTTATGTATACTGAAGTATCCAAATAAAAAACAACACCGTGACTAGGTAAAAAATAAATATTTGTTGCCTAGGAATACAAAATAGGATGCATGTCAATGAAAACCGACCTTTCTCAAAGGATTCTTTGTACCATTAACTGTCTTAACCATCTTCTTATTAACATTCCCACTACTAGCATCTCTCCCCATCATTGGGTATTGCATAGCCACTTGACAATAGAAAAATACACAATTAGTTCCTTTGTATAGTCTCAGTTACTCGAGGCAGATACTACACTGTCCCTAACAATGATCGGAATGAAGAAATGTAAATTTCAGATAACAATGCAATGATAATCGTTTATCATTTAAGATTGTAATGTCTACTCAACCAAAAGATTTGTAAATACATTTCTAATAACGATTGCCATTAGTAATTAGTTAATTACAATTACTTAAATCTGTGTCTATATCATTATGATCAAAATAGAAGTGCGTTAACATTCTTATTTAATAGAATTTGTTGTCAACAACACTGTAAATACCTAATTGGGTCTTTTATATTCACTTTGAGATACATATTGAGAACTTGTTAAATCCAGTAAACATGGCAAAACAATATTAAAGGCTTCCAAGAGAAAAGTATATTAGAATAAATGTATGTAGTCCTTACCTGGGATTAATGTGCAGGTATCAGAAGTTGTGGGATATCAGGTACGATTCTTTTGATGTGTCAGGCCAGCAGGCTACGGCCTGGCTCCCTCTTTTATGCTTACGCATCCTGCTCGGTACAATCTCTACTCGCAATAAACACCATTAACATGCTTGGAAATCGTGTGTCCATTTTTCATATGCTTGGGCCGTGTGTTTTATCGATCCTTGTAAATACCTCCTTACAAACAATACATTCTTATTTCTTTGGCCTGTGGTTTGCTAGTAGTCGTTATTTTGTAATTCTTTCCCTGGTTTTCTTGTTTAGTAAATAACATTCATTGTCACTATCTAGCAAAAATGACGCACTTAGTGCATCCCTTACCTCTGCAAAATAAAACGTATTTATAATTATCACGTGTCGTTTCTAAACATTGCATCGGCATCAGTATGACTTGCAAGGGCATAAGAATTTCATAGAAAACCATACCCGCCCCGCCGCGCTAAATGGGTCGATTCACTCGATGGCGCCAAACGTCATTCGAGGGTGGCGAAAGGGCTTTATCATAAGATAACTTACCAAAATATGATTTTTATCTACCATTTGTTCTTGTAAACATTGCGTATATTTCACAATAAGTTTATTGACACTGTAGATAATACGAGAGGTGTAATCGAAACAATTTCACAAGACATGACAGGGTTACATGATGCACTTTCACTATGGCTATGTAGGCTATTACTTTACTTACACTTTTTATAAAGTATTGGATATGAATAGCGGAGACTCACCTTGAAGAATATATTTATGGGGTTATTTTCATGATATTTTACTAAACACACACACCCCACATGAAAAAAAACATGGCAGCCGCAATAAGTGAGAGTCAAAATTGTAAAAATATGCGCAACGCCGTCAAGTTCCGAGTGACGTCTTGATATCGACCAATAGAACAGCTTCAATTACGAAATTTATTCAAGATGGCTGCTTACAAACCCGTCTTGTACAATTACATTCAAGATTACATTTTTTACGTGCTGTGATTCGTTTGCTATTGATGTATGAGGCCATTAAAATTAAAGTCTCGGCCAATGAAATGAGAGAGAATACTACGATCGCGCCATTTTTTTACCGCGAAATTCAAATAAAATTTCCTAACAACTTGGCGACTTTCACTGCATTAAATTATAATTTTAAGGCTAGATTCTTAATTTTAATCTACTTATAATATTTTTGTTTAAAACAACTCTGCTTGCTAAGCTCATTATCTATTTATCTCAGGTATGGTATGTACTTATTTTTAAATCATGTTCTTCAATTTTATTTCTTACTAGCTGTGAATATCCTGTATAGTTATTTGTTAATGTTAATAATAACCTATCGCTACTTCATATTTTATTCATAATATAAAAGACACATTTTCGTTTTTCTTATTATTTTTTGGTCTAACTTATTTTTACATTAATATCTTACGACTACTTGAGTAGACCGCCTAGAGCTAGACGTTAATATCTTAAATCATTTAACATTAACTGATAATAAACTAAGCATTTTTATTTAAATACATTCTTATAATACCTACTACTACAGGAAATTGTAACCGTTTAAAACAAAATGGTAAATCATTCGAAATTATTGGAATTCTTGGTATAAAAACCAAGTTTCCTTTTTCTTTGCCAGTTAGAACTTAGAACATCTGCCTCAATGATGTTATTTAAAATTTGTTTTACAGATAATCTTGTATTGTAATTATTGCACAATTTTGGCGCATTAACATTATCTAGCATGCTGAATGGCTAGCCGCACACGTGCAATATTATTGACGGAATAAATTTGTCAATACTAGTCAACACATACAAAAAAAACGTCAATATGGCCCGCACACAAGGAATAATATTGTCAATATGAGCATTATTGCCAATAATATGGTGTGTGTGCGGCTAGCCTAATCTGACTGGTGATTAAATTTTTAGCTTAAACTTTCCCGGCGTTATTTTAGCCATTGTTCTCTTTCTTCTGTAGTTTTATTTCTCCGTGACATTTTTTAACTTTTTGATATAATTAGAGAGTATAAGAATACGCATTTACGTTTCCGCATCGTTAGTGATATTTTAATTCTATAGGTAGTTATTCCTTTGCAATTTGAACTCAATTAATAATTATGTACTTTAGGTACCTTATATTAGGTAGGTAACAAGGTTATTATTACTACCTATGGTAAACTTAAGGTCTGTGACTGTGTTACTTTAGTAATTAGTACAGTAACTAAACAAGTAAACTTGGGAAGATTTATTACCTATGAGAATCAAGCGTAGACGTATAGTAGTACTACGTAGTGATATATACTTACTAGCCTTAATAAAATCGATAGATCTCCCTCAAATGCGCAAACGCGAATATTCACTGTTACCTGTGACCTGTCGCTGTCTCATGTCTGATTTTAGGCAAATTTTAGGTAGGTAGCAACATCTTACTTTTTACTGCAAAGTGCAACATTTAATTTTTATAGGAAAATTTAACTAACTTGCCAACGTTATTCTACCACATAAATAATCTCCTTGCGTTATAAAAATATAGCCTACGGCTACGGCCACATCTCAAACCTACCAAAGATATTATATCCCACCAGTTTTTCCCACACTTTCATGTAAAATGATGCCAAGACGATACCATATGACTCGCACCCAGTTTTTCCCACACTTTCATGTAAAATGATGCCAAGACGATACCATATGACTCGCACCGTCAAAAATCTATCAGATATCACGGAAACCAAGCTTCTGGCTCTACACGACATAACATAACTTACAACTCTACAACTTGCAAATGGCCTGGCCATTTCGCTACATTCGCTTGGGCGTGTGGGAAATATGGTAGCCCCAAAAGGAGATCTCCGACCGAGCGAGATGGTATGCCCGGTCAGGCCGAAGCCCACTTGTAATCATTTAAGCTGTCGTATATATACTTTTCGAGCTCAGAAACTTCGATAGCGCGATTCAGGACTGTGCGCTGATTGGTCCGCCACAGGCGTAAGGTGAAAAATTTACGGTCTGTTTTTCTGTTATACTATTCTTAAAGGAACGAAACTGCCAAGCCACACAACTTGACTAAGGTATAGAGTTTGTGGAATTAGACTTGTAAAATTATGTCGTGTAGAGTCAGAAGCTTGGTTTTACATGAGATCTGATAGCTTTTTGACAGTGCGAGTCTACATTTTACATGAATGTAAACAATGTTACAATGTTTTTGTTGGGATTTCACTTCTTTTTCAAAGTTGTTATGACAAAAATTTTATTTTCTTTTTATTTAATCGTTGCTATTTATAACACTGATTCCTACAAAAATTTTCAGACCTCTTTTTCGTAGGTAAGTCTCTTACAATTTTTATCTTCTAGTTTATGGGGCTGGAGGATAAAAGTTCCAAGTTTGTCAATTTTTATGTTGTTTGTGTGCTAATACTAGCTTACAAGTTACATACCTACCAAATTTCTATGACATCTGGAAGTACCATATAATTTTGTTGATCATCTGCAGTGAGTTTAAAGTAAGAGCTATGCAATCAAAACTTTACATGTTTAATTAGTCTGCTACTGGGAGCATACCCTGAAAATTTCGTTTATGTGGTATAATCCAAACCCAAGTTATGAGGGTTCAAAAAATCGACGAAACGCTTCGAGAAAAGGCGGTCTGGTTGTGCCCTTGCGCTTCGCTTACCTCGTCTTGGCGCGAGAACTACCGTGAACTAACGGAAGCGGAACCCTATTTTTTAAACGGAACCCTAAAATAAAAGTAGCCTATGTTAGACCTTATAACATCAGCTAGGTATCTGCCAGTGAAAGTCCCGTGAAAATCGGTCATCGTCGTTTCAGAGATTAGCCAGAACAAACAGACATACAGATCGACAGACAGACGGACAGACAAAAATTTTAAAAATTAGTATTTTATTGTAGGTACCGAGTATACTTTCAGATGCATTAAGTGAAAAGCTGTTAGTTTGAAGTTACAAACAGACACTTCAATTTTATTTATCTGTATAGATCTGTATAGATAGATGGCTTACTATACCTACGCTATAAAATGATGCGATGCGCTGAGTTCATGCTGTGCTATATCGCGCGCCGCCCTCTTCCTCCCCCTCACCGCCGGCCATCCCGCAACCGAAGTCCGAAACGAACGACACAACACGTTACACGACACGATCCTGTGTGTGGCTGAGGCATTAGTGCCATTAGTACGTTAGTAATATCATTCTTTGCCTGAGGCGGATTTGGCTGACGCCAAAATTTGTTTTTGACGTAGTTTCTCCCTATTGTAGATCGGTCTAGCATTTTTCTTCTTTCGTAGCATTCATGACAAGTTAGTGCCTAATTCCGCATTGTCATCATCGCTCGATGAGCTGTCAAGACTATCCAGTATTAAATGCATTGTGTCGATGTGTGCTGTGCAATTGTACACTCCAAAAAAAACTCTTCAAAGATCACGTTCAACTGAGCTTGCGATAATATTGCGAAATGTGAACGCCACGCTATTTAGTATATAGGTCCTTCTTTGCTGTACTAATATAGCACAATAGTATCGCGTAGTCTGAAATGAGCTCAATCATGGGTGTGCGTCGTCGGTAGAAAAATAAAACTAAGAATTATCTTACGACATCTGTATTCTCCTATACCCTTATAGTTAATCAAGATTTAAATCTGTTTGAAAAATATTTTGCCTCGATTCCTTTACATATTTTGCTAAGCAATATAGGAATATTATATTTATGTAGTAAATACAAAAATGTTCTGTACACATTTTTGTACAAGGTAGCATTTGATGCGAATATATGCTCAATATGAATTTGTTGTATTTAGTGCATAGGTTGTTTTGATGTTTAAAAAATAAATTACGAGTAAAAATATATTTTGTCATAGACAATTTGTGCAAACCATAATAGTAAACATAAACTTAAAAAAAACAAGTATGTAATATGTTTTAACGATCACAGAAATGTATGAATAAATATAAAAATCACTTACAACGTGACAAACTAAGTTATTTATGACAAATAACATAATAATATCATTAACTTACAATACATCAAAACACTATTCATTTCTAACAGGTTATAGTATGTTTAAATTATTTTGCCGTTATCTTAATTTGGTTTAAAAGGTTGCATAGTTTTTTTAGCGAGTAAGTCACTCTTAAGGTCAACCTTATTGGCAGGCCAGACTATATATATACATAGGTACCGTAAATATAAAAATTAACGAGTCAAGATTTTTTATGGACATTGGAGAGTGAATAATAAACATGACAAAATTAAATGAAATACGATGCACTTTAAACATCGTTTTATTTAACAACATATTAAGTTATATGACTGATCCATCTTAATGTAAGTACTTTAAGTATAATGTTTGAAGAGAATATCTTATTAAACTTAAAAGAATACATCAAGAAAAATATTTGTATGTACGTAATGGAATCAATTTTATATACACATAAATATTACATTAGAATTTTTTTTTTATTGTCGTTAGGGCATACATGTACAGTTTTATAAATATTTTCATAAATAAATGACGTAAGATAGTCTCAGTGGAATATTCGGATTACCAACGAGGTACCTCATATGAAACGAACAATATAAAACATTCCAACTACATTTTTTTTAAGTACTGCTATTGAAAAATAAAACATTCTAAATTTAAACATGAAACTGATCACAATTTGAAATTAGAATGCAATGTCATGTACTATTTTACTGTTGGCAACCCTGAAATCGGACACCGAACGACATCCTTTCGAATTTGCCGCGGCAAATTGCCAGGAAAGCGTAAACTATGAAAGAACCGCTACATTCATATTTACTAACAACACATTCACTCAATGGCTTTCGGGTCGTTTACTGCTTTCCTCTGGTTTTGCCGCTTTCTTCGTGACAATCTCTTCGCTCTTCGGCATGTTTCGTTCCTCGCCAAATTTTTCTACCGCCTTTTTCATTTCCCGCCGTTTTTGTGCTTCACGTATCAAGTCGAATAAACTCTGAAACAAAGGAAACAATTAAGTAATTCTCGGAACTATCACAATGGAAGGTATGAGTAGTTTGTTTTCAAGGCTATCCTAAATTATAAATTCTTTTGTTATTTAAATCTTATGAATGTAATAAGTATGATAGCCTACATAATATTACAAGTTATGACGTATTATGTGCAACGATCTAAGAGTATATTAAATCAATGATTATGTGCCACCTTTTATAAGAGACTAGCTGTTGTCCGCGACTTCGTCCGCGTCAATTTCTGTTATTATGATCGCGATTAAGAAGTTTTTAAAAGAATGTCGCGGACATTTTTTAGATCATTTAAAGAAGAATAATTCTTTCATACATATTTTTGGGTAACTTGAACCGTTTACGCAGCGCATGCAACGGAAGCCCTCAAAGATGAATAATTTTCCCCGTTTTTGCAACATTTTTCACTGATGCTTCGCTCATATTGGTCGCAGCGTAATGTTATATAGCTTAAAGTCTTCCTCGACAAATGGACTATCCAACACAAAAAGAAAATTTCAATTCGATCTAGCAGTTCCGGAGATCAGCGCGTTCAAACAAACAACGGAAGCCCTCAAAGATGAATAATTTTCCCCGTTTTTTCCACATTTTCCACTGATTCTTCGCTCCTATTGGTCGCAGCGTGATGTTATATAGCCTAAAGCCTTCCTCGACAAATGGACAATCCAACACAAAAAGAAAATTTCAATTCGATCTAGCAGTTCCGGAGATCAGCGCGTTCAAACAAACAACGGTAGCCCTCAAAAGATGAAGATTTTCCTCGTTTTTTCCACATTTTCCACTGATTCTTCGCTCATATTGGTCGCAGCGTGATGTTATATAGCCTAAAGCCTTCGTCGATGAATAGACTATCCAACACAAAAATATATTTTTTAATTCGATCCAGTAGTTCCTGACATTAGCGCGTTCAAACAAACAAACAAACTCTTCAGCTTTATAATTTACTAGCGACCCGCCCCGGCTTCGCACGGGTACAATACTGATACTAATACTACAGAATGTCTTTAAACCTCTAACAAAACGGGCGAAATTTAGTCAAAACAAACAGAAACAAATTAATATAGGTACCTACTAAAACTCAATGAAATAAGTAGGTGGGTATACTTTTATCGTTTGAAATACTTATACTCTTCAGGACTAACAATACAACAAACACTAAATAAATAGGTATTCAAGTATCTATTCATCATAGTTACAACGAACACAAAACAAAAAATTTACTCATAGAAGTCATAGATCTAAACTCCCCCCGCACGCGCACCCCCGCCTTGGTGACGCCCACTTCGCAACTTGCCGTGCCGTGCAGCAGAAATCGTAATATTTTAATTTCGTCAAAACCAAACGTCCAATTTTAATTCAAAGACCAAATATTATCTACATAAACTGTACTTAGTGATGAAATAATTTATTTTGATAAAGATTAATAGCATGAGTAAAATAAACGCGTTTAATAAATGTAGTCCAAAAAAAATTCAAGATTTCTAAATAAAAAAATGGTTGTTGTGCCTCACTCGACATAGATAGGTATAGTGTGTCGCGGACTTTTTTGTAGATATTTATAAGAGCTACAATTAATTAAAACATTTTATGGTTCTATCTTTTATGGTTTAGGCAGCGTACGCAAAATAAGTAACTTTTCTGGTTGATTTTTTACACCTTGTTTTCGAAAAACCCAAATATCTTACGGAACCCTATTTTTTTCCAAAATAAAATTTAGCCTATGTTACTCGTGGATAATGAATGTAGCTTTCGAATGGTGAAAGAATTTTTGAAATCGGTCCTGTACTTTTTGAGCCTATGCATTACAAACAAACAAACATACAAACAAAGTTTTCCTCTTTATAATATTAGTAGATTAGTATAGATTATGTCATTAGGGTTAGTTCACACCGAAACGAAACGATATGCGACGGGGCGTTGCATTTTTAAGATATCTATTCAAAATTGTACTTTACTGATTACACAATAAGATACACGTTCCATTGTAACAGTTCGAATGTCAAGTTGCACCGCGCTGTACAGCGCATGTGTAGTGTATGGCTGATGTCATATGAAACGTGTATCTTGTTGTGTAGTGAATTACACAACAAGATACACGTTACATTGTAACAGTTCGAATGTCAAGTTGCACCGCGCTGTACAGCGCATGTCCAGTGTGTGGCTGATGTCATATGAAACGTGTATCTTGTTGTGTAGTGAATTACACAACAAGATACACGTTACATTGTAACAGTTCGAATGTCAAGTTGCACCGCGCTGTACAGCGCATGTCCAGTGTGTGGCTGATGTCATATGAAACGTGTATCTTGTTGTGTAGTGAATTACACAACAAGATACACGTTACATTGTAACAGTTCGAATGTCAAGTTGCACCGCGCTGTACAGCGCATGTCCAGTGTATGGCTGATGTCATGTGAAACGTGTATCTTGTTGTGTAGTGAATTACACAATAAGATACACGTTACATTGTAACAGTTGGAATGTCAAGTTGCACCGCGCTGTACAGCGCATGTCCAGTGTGTGGCTGATGTCATATGAAACGTGTATCTTGTTGTGTAGTGAATTACACAACAAGATACACGTTACATTGTAACAGTTCGAATGTCAAGTTGCACCGCGCTGTACAGCGCATGTCCAGTGTATGGCTGATGTCAAATGAAACGTGTATCTTGTTGTGTAGTGAATTACACAATAAGATACACGTTACATTGTAACAGTTGGAATGTCAAGTTGCACCGCGCTGTACAGCGCATGTGTAGTGTATGGCTGATGTCATATGAAACGTGTATCTTGTTGTGTAGTGAATTACACAATAAGATACACGTTACATTGTAACAGTTCGAATGTCAAGTTGCACCGCGCTGTACAGCGCATGTCCAGTGTATGGCTGATGTCATATGAAACGTGTATCTTGTTGTGTAGTGAATTACACAATAAGATACACGTTACATTGTAACAGTTCGAATGTCAAGTTGCACCGCGCTGTACAGCGCATGTCCAGTGTATGGCTGATGTCATATGAAACGTGTATCTTGTTGTGTAGTGAATTACACAATAAGATACACGTTACATTGTAACAGTTGGAATGTCAAGTTGCACCGCGCTGTACAGCGCATGTCCAGTGTATGGCTGATGTCATGTGAAACGTGTATCTTGTTGTGTAGTGAATTACACAATAAGATACACGTTACATTGTAACAGTTCGAATGTCAAGTTGCACCGCGCTGTACAGCGCATGTCCAGTGTGTGGCTGATGTCATATGAAACGTGTATCTTGTTGTGTAGTGAATTACACAATAAGATACACGTTACATTGTAACAGTTGGAATGTCAAGTTGCACCGCGCTGTACAGCGCATGTCCAGTGTGTGGCTGATGTCATATGAAACGTGTATCTTGTTGTGTAGTGAATTACACAATAAGATACACGTTACATTGTAACAGTTGGAATGTCAAGTTGCACCGCGCTGTACAGCGCATGTCCAGTGTATGGCTGATGTCATATGAAACGTGTATCTTGTTGTGTAGTGAATTACACAATAAGATACACGTTACATTGTAACAGTTGGAATGTCAAGTTGCACCGCGCTGTACAGCGCATGTCCAGTGTGTGGCTGATGTCATATGAAACGTGTATCTTGTTGTGTAGTGAATTACACAATAAGATACACGTTACATTGTAACAGTTGGAATGTCAAGTTGCACCGCGCTGTACAGCGCATGTCCAGTGTATGGCTGATGTCATATGAAACGTGTATCTTGTTGTGTAATTCACTACACAACAAGATACACGTTACATTGTAACAGTTGGAATGTCAAGTTGCACCGCGCTGTACAGCGCATGTCCAGTGTATGGCTGATGTCATGTGAAACGTGTATCTTGTTGTGTAGTGAATTACACAATAAGATACACGTTACATTGTAACAGTTCGAATGTCAAGTTGCACCGCGCTGTACAGCGCATGTCCAGTGTGTGGCTGATGTCATATGAAACGTGTATCTTGTTGTGTAGTGAATTACACAATAAGATACACGTTACATTGTAACAGTTGGAATGTCAAGTTGCACCGCGCTGTACAGCGCATGTCCAGTGTATGGCTGATGTCATATGAAACGTGTATCTTGTTGTGTAGTGAATTACACAATAAGATACACGTTACATTGTAACAGTTGGAATGTCAAGTTGCACCGCGCTGTACAGCGCATGTCCAGTGTGTGGCTGATGTCATATGAAACGTGTATCTTGTTGTGTAGTGAATTACACAACAAGATACACGTTACATTGTAACAGTTCGAATGTCAAGTTGCACCGCGCTGTACAGCGCATGTCCAGTGTATGGCTGATGTCAAATGAAACGTGTATCTTGTTGTGTAGTGAATTACACAATAAGATACACGTTACATTGTAACAGTTCGAATGTCAAGTTGCACCGCGCTGTACAGCGCATGTCCAGTGTATGGCTGATGTCAAATGAAACGTGTATCTTGTTGTGTAGTGAATTACACAATAAGATACACGTTACATTGTAACAGTTGGAATGTCAAGTTGCACCGCGCTGTACAGCGCATGTCCAGTGTATGGCTGATGTCATATGAAACGTGTATCTTGTTGTGTAGTGAATTACACAATAAGATACACGTTACATTGTAACAGTTGGAATGTCAAGTTGCACCGCGCTGTACAGCGCATGTCCAGTGTATGGCTGATGTCATGTGAAACGTGTATCTTGTTGTGTAGTGAATTACACAATAAGATACACGTTACATTGTAACAGTTGGAATGTCAAGTTGCACCGCGCTGTACAGCGCATGTCCAGTGTATGGCTGATGTCATATGAAACGTGTATCTTGTTGTGTAGTGAATTACACAATAAGATACACGTTACATTGTAACAGTTGGAATGTCAAGTTGCACCGCGCTGTACAGCGCATGTCCAGTGTATGGCTGATGTCATGTGAAACGTGTATCTTGTTGTGTAGTGAATTACACAATAAGATACACGTTACATTGTAACAGTTCGAATGTCAAGTTGCACCGCGCTGTACAGCGCATGTCCAGTGTGTGGCTGATGTCATATGAAACGTGTATCTTGTTGTGTAGTGAATTACACAATAAGATACACGTTACATTGTAACAGTTGGAATGTCAAGTTGCACCGCGCTGTACAGCGCATGTCCAGTGTATGGCTGATGTCATATGAAACGTGTATCTTGTTGTGTAGTGAATTACACAATAAGATACACGTTACATTGTAACAGTTGGAATGTCAAGTTGCACCGCGCTGTACAGCGCATGTCCAGTGTGTGGCTGATGTCATATGAAACGTGTATCTTGTTGTGTAGTGAATTACACAATAAGATACACGTTACATTGTAACAGTTCGAATGTCAAGTTGCACCGCGCTGTACAGCGCATGTCCAGTGTATGGCTGATGTCAAATGAAACGTGTATCTTGTTGTGTAGTGAATTACACAATAAGATACACGTTACATTGTAACAGTTCGAATGTCAAGTTGCACCGCGCTGTACAGCGCATGTCCAGTGTATGGCTGATGTCAAATGAAACGTGTATCTTGTTGTGTAGTGAATTACACAATAAGATACACGTTACATTGTAACAGTTGGAATGTCAAGTTGCACCGCGCTGTACAGCGCATGTCCAGTGTATGGCTGATGTCATATGAAACGTGTATCTTGTTGTGTAGTGAATTACACAATAAGATACACGTTACATTGTAACAGTTGGAATGTCAAGTTGCACCGCGCTGTACAGCGCATGTCCAGTGTATGGCTGATGTCATGTGAAACGTGTATCTTGTTGTGTAGTGAATTACACAATAAGATACACGTTACATTGTAACAGTTGGAATGTCAAGTTGCACCGCGCTGTACAGCGCATGTCCAGTGTATGGCTGATGTCATATGAAACGTGTATCTTGTTGTGTAGTGAATTACACAATAAGATACACGTTACATTGTAACAGTTGGAATGTCAAGTTGCACCGCGCTGTACAGCGCATGTCCAGTGTGTGGCTGATGTCATGTGAAACGTGTATCTTGTTGTGTAGTGAATTACACAATAAGATACACGTTACATTGTAACAGTTGGAATGTCAAGTTGCACCGCGCTGTACAGCGCATGTGTAGTGTATGGCTGATGTCATATGAAACGTGTATCTTTTTGTGTTTTTTTTTTTTTTTTTTTTATGAAATATGGGGGCAAACGAGCAAACGGGTCACCTGATGGAAAGCAACTTCCGTCGCCCATGGACACTCGCAGCATCAGAAGAGCTGCAAGTGCGTTGCCGGCCTTTTAAGAGGGAATAGGGTAATAGGGGAGGGTAGGGAAGGGAATAGGGTAGGGGATTGGGCCTCCGGTAAACTCACTCACTCGGCGAAACACAGCGCAAACGCTGTTTCACGCCGGTTTTCTGTGAGCCCGTGGTATTTCTCCGGTCGAGCCGGCCCATTCGTGCCGAAGCATGGCTCTACCACGTAAAGTGTAGGGAATAAAGTACAATTTTGAATAGCTAACTTAAAAATGCTCCGCCGCGATACATTTTCCGTCTAAGGAACAAAGAAGTAAGTATATTCGTTACCGTAAAATTGTGAAAACCGTTAGATTGTAATATGTACTAGCTAGAATGTAAAAATGTGTCGAAAGATTCTTGGCTTTATATGTATTTATAATGTAACGAAAAATAATGTGTTAAAAATTAAAATATTATAAGTAGAATATTATAGTCCGCAGTCTTTCAACATTCTGTTTTTACAATTTTATGGTGGCATTTTAAACTTAAAATTGGGAATTATAAGAAGAAAATCAAATTAAAACTGAAAATTCTAAGAAGAATATAAAATTGAGTAGAAACATGCTTTATTTGCTAGCTGACCCTTTTTCTGACAAGCAGATGGGATAAAATAGGTTATGGCGTATACTCTAGCAAAACAAAGACATTTTCCTACCTTCCCATCAGCATCAGCGCTCTTGTCCTGCTCTTTGGCTGCCTTGGCCGCTTTGTCCAGGGCCTTCTGTATCTTACTCTCCACCTCTAGAATCTCCTCCTTGTCGAGTAGCTCTATCAGCTCGGCCATTTGTTTCTCAGACAAATTCACATTCTCATTGCCTATGATCTCTAGCATCTGTGAACAGATTACAATAATTATTAGTTTTTTTATTTAACATCAACTCGGGGCTTGTCAATACAGTCAAGTAAGATGTATGAAAGTTTATATGCAAAATGTTCCTAAGGGATTATTATTACTCATTAGTTTTGTCATTAGATGTGACATGTCATTAGTTTACTGTGTCATGGGTTACTCATCCCAACTTACCTGTCCGGTAGTTGTGGTATAGTATATGGGTATGCGACCCCGGCTTCCCTAGCTATTACTGTCCTATCCCTTGCCCTCCTGGACAGTAATATCCTACATTTCCTATTTCCCACTCTAACTTACCAATCTTCCTTTCCACACCACCTATCCTTCCTTTTCCCTATTCCTACCCTCTCCTCTGATCCGTGGAAATGCATTGGATAATCATAAAATTCAGTTAATTATCCAAAATGGCGGCGATTGTACGTTGAATGTAAGATGAGGAATGGATGGAGATTGGAGAGACGGAGAATGAAAGTGGACGAAGCGAAACAAGTATGTAAGAATCGTAGCAAGTGGAAAGAAGTGGTCTCTGCCTACCCCTACGGGAAAGAGGCGGTCTCTGCCTACCCCTACGGGAAAGAGGCGTGATTATATGTATGTATGTATGTATTAGTTTTGAAGACACTGGCTGACTGACCAAAAAGTTACACAACACATGAAAATTGAACATTGCTCTAATCAAAAGAAGCCTACATACGTCTCTAAAAAAATTTGCCTAGAAATATTACTACATAATATTTCTAGGCAATTTTTTTTCAAAATCAAGCAAGCTGTTTTGATTTAAAGAATTTGTCCAAGTTGTTTAAAAAATGTATGTTATAATCTTTTTAAATCATCATTAAAACGTAATTTGTAAATCGTACAAAAATATTATTATCATTAGATGCCTAAAGAAACAGTTACCATGAGGAAAAGCGATTGGTATATCCAAGATAAGTAATAACCTTGAGATAATTACCAATATCATGCATTTTACTGTTACACTTTCATAAAAGTTATAGGTAATTTACTTTTTAGTTGCAACCCTACAGTAGGTGGCGTCTACAGCTATTTATTAAATACTAGCTGCTCCGACACACGTTCTATCCTAATTATGAACTGGAATAAATAAATAGCTACACCTACAACCTAATATAAAACATCTATATCTACACATACGACAACGCACCTATATACATATAAATATTTGACAGTCAAGTGACAAACTGAACACAGTGAATTACAGTAGATGGAAAAATTCTGTCTTTTTTAGTTTTTTTAGTCATTCTCGCAATTTTTCCAATATTCCTTACCGTTTAAACCTTCCCTGAACTTTCACAATTATTTCAAGACTAAAATTAGCGAAATCGGTCCAGCCTTTCTCAAGTTTTAGCGAGACATTGAAACAGCAATCCATTTTTATGTAAGACACAAACGTTGTTCTGCCTATGAACTAAAATTTCTCACCTTTAAAACCTTCCCTGAACTGATAAGATTATTTAAAGATCAAAATTAGCCGAATCGGTCCAGCCGTTCTCGAGTTTTAGCGAGACTAACGAACAGCAATTCATTTTTATATTGAAGATTTGGCAAAATCAATTAGGTACGGATATTTTGGATCTACTGCTTGTGTATAGACTTTTAGGAAAAAAAAATTATTGTCACACTCAAAGTAAAAAAATCATCTCATGAATGGGCGACTCTCCACTCAACACAAAGTGCAAACTCTCCCATATAAAGGTACAACACACATAGCTGCGAGTTGACAATGATATAAGTCTATTGAATGACGGTTCTTTATGTTATATAGTAATATATATTATTTGACAGAGTAAGATATCCTTAAATGATTACGCATACCTTTAAAACATCATCAATTTTGAGCTGGCCATCGAAATCGTCATCTAGCCTGCCCAGTACATCTTGTATTAGCTTCAATTTAGCCTCATCTGGTACTTTCTGTAAGCTCTTAATGGAATGCATTAATTCGTCGATCTGAATAAGGTGTTCTTTAGCATTTTGTGGTTCGGATTTTGTCTGTTCCAATGTTGATATCAGTGCCTTTTCTTTGCTTTCCAGTTCTATTAAAGCCGAATCTAATTTGTTTATCATGTTATTTACGGCACGGTATAATCTGAAATTAATTTTGTCAATAGATTAACACAACAGAAGTTAAAAATTTAAATTTAAAAGTGAACATACCAAAGGATCATACTGCACTGATGTGACTTATTATGACAATATATGTAATTAAAACAGGTTATTGTAAGTAGTGATTTCTAGCATTAATAATATGATTAATTACATGTATAGATCTCAGTTTTTGCATCATAAAATAATAATATTTTTTTATTTTAGGGGTGGCTCTCCATACATGTGAAGTGGGGATAAAAAAAATTTCGTTCTACCCAATCGTGTGGGGTATTGTTGAATAGGTCTTTTAAAATAAAATAAAGGCAAGGTTTCATATTATATGTATATGACTTTTTTACAAAGTCACCCATTTTTGTTTGACTCCAGAAATGGTCCCCCGCTGGCATTTCTAAACCATAGGAGATACTTGTAAGTTTAATGCTGATAGATTATACTAAAAACCCTTTAGGAAAAATATTTCGGATAGCTATAAAAGGAGTAATCCGACAATAATTTTTTAAAGTAATTCAAAGAAAACCTATTGCGCATTGATAGTTACAGAACCCTTCTTAGATATGTCTAGACATGCTCTTGGTAAGGTTATTATATATAGAGATTCAAAACTTCATCTTTACCTCCTAGCACCCTTAGTCAGTTTAATGTCAGCCTGTTTGGTCTTAACCATCTCATCCATCTCCTTAACATCCTCACTGTACTCGGACAGTTCCTCCTTCAACTCCTCAATGCTTTCCTTCTCAATTAATAAAGACTTCTTCTGCTCCGCTGTAATTCATGAATGTTCCTTTAAATTAAATTCTAAACCATTAAGGCTCCCACAGACGAGAGGCCGTGGTTTCAGTTAGAACTGACGTCAGTTCGGCCTGAACGGATTAAGTAGTTTATTCCCTCCTTAGTAGGAGTTTAGTGGTTAGTAGTGTTTAGTATGAAAGAGCCAGATAGTTATCATATGCAAAATGGCCTAGGTTATGCACAAAAAAGAAAAACAAAAAAAATAATTACATCTTTTCATAATAATACATTCGTCCGTAATTTTCTTAAAACTATCAATTTAATTACTAGGTATATACGTAATATTTCCTAATATATTTTAATTGAATGGTAAAATTTATAATAAAATTCAATGAATGAAAAAAATTGAATATAACAAAACCTAAAATGCAGTGGTTTTTGGGGGGCTTCAGGAATTCCTAAGTTAAGTAGCTTCTTTAGTAGTTTTTTAGTACTTTTTAGTAGAAATCGATACGACTTTAGTAGTTTCACAAAAACAGAGCTGGCAACACTGGAACGAATCGCTTCAGTCCATACGGCCGACTGATGCGATCTCGGAATTGCACACAGACGATACGATTTTGCATCAGTTCAGGCCGAACTGAAGGCAGACCGGACCATGTATGGGGCCCCTTAGAAAGATAATAATCCATGACTTGTGACATTCTTAGGGAATCCGTACCCAAAGGGCGAAACGGGATCATATTAATAAGATTCCGCTGTCCGTCCGTCCATAACTCGTGAACTGTGATGATTAGACAGTTGAAATTTTCAATCATGTATTTTTGTTGCCGCTATAACGAATATTAAAAAACAGAATAAAAGAAATATTTAGGAGGGTCCCATACAACAAACAAGATTTTTTACCGTTTAGTACCGAACCTTTTGTGCGAGAGTCTGACACGCTCCACAACCGCACTTTGTATTTCTCATTGTTTACCAGTGGCGGCGCTAGGCGGCGACCGCCGACATCCTCGCGCCTATGGATCCTCGCAAAATAGTTTTACAAGTTAACTTTTATTTATTTTCGTTTCGCCAATCAACCTGACTTAGGTGAACAATTCGGGAAAAAAATTAAGCAAATGATAATGCTCAACTTTTATTATTTTCGAACACGTGCGTGATGGAACTTGGAAATGAGTAGTACTTTACGGGTCACCCAAATAAGAAAATAATTTAGAAGAAGTATATCCAAATGTTAATGTTACAATTAGAATCATGCTCACAGTTCCGGTCAGTAGGTACAGCTTCCACTGAGAGAAGCTTTTAAAAGTAGAAATTAACTAATACCTATTTGAGAAGCATGATGAAACAAACAGACTATTTGCGCTATCAGTTCTATCAATGGAAGCTGAAATAGTAGCTAGTCTTAGCTACGACACAAACCTGAAAAAATTCAGTGAGGACTGAGGCTAAAAGGCGAAAAGTTCGACTATTTTAATTTCTATATGTGTAATTATTTTTTATGGCAAAAACATTTGATTATTATCAACAACTAGTTTACTCACACATTATTTTATAATTTGACTCACTTTTAACGGTTTTTTTACTACGAAGTAAAAGGGGCCTCGCGAACTTAATGTCGTCGACATCCACATGTGGTCTAGCACCGCCACTGTGTCTTACAAACACTATTATCCAATATTTAAGGTTGAGATAAAGATACAAAGTACAAACATTTAAATACATACCTAATTTTTCTAAAGCATCCTCTATGACCTCCATATCCTTGCTAGATAGACCTTCCTCTATTTTTGGTTTGGAGTCTACGACAATCACTGGTGCAGGGTCTACCATGATCGGAGTAGTATCCTCCGAGATGATGGGTGCTTTGTCCTTGAGTTCCTCCTTCTCTCTCTTCTTTGCCTCAAGTAACTGCTTCTCTCTTTCTGCTTCCTGCATTTCCTGTTTCTCTTCTTTAATCTTCTGTTCCTCCAATTTGATTGCCTCTGCTTTGGCCTAGAATTTAAATTAAGATTATTAAATACATTAGTATATAATAAATTACAATAGTGCGTTGCTGGCCTTTTAGGAGGGAATACGCTCCCTTCTTGAAGGTTTGCAGGTCGTAGTGGTCCGGAAATACTGCTGGCGACAGTTCATTCCAGAGTTTTACAGTGCGCGGCAGAAAGCTTCGGGTAAAGCGCACGGTGGAGGACTGCCAATCATCAAGGTGATGATGATAAATAGTTTGTCGCATGGAACGGTGGCGAAAAGTTGCAGCAGGTATAAGTCCGAACAATTCCTCGGATCACTCCTCGTAATATAACCGATAAAGGATGCAGAGCGATGCTACATCTCTTCGTAGCTCTAAGAAGTCAAGCCTGTTTGAAACACTATGGCAGTCGACAATTCGAGCGGCCCTACGTTGGATACGATCCAGAGGGAGAAGCTGGTACTTTGGCGCCCCTGCCCAGAGATGAGAACAGTATTCCATGTGAGGTCGAACCTGCGCCTTATAGAATTGTAGGTGTTGGACCGGACTGAAATGACCTGAAATGACTGCTTTGACCTGTTCAGAACACCAAGCTTCTTGGAGGCTAACTTGGCCTTGCCCTCCAGATGATATCGGAACTGGACCTCGCTCGATATGTTAACACCAAGTATTCCGATGTTGGAGGAGACAGTTATGGGTATGCTTTCAAAACGGGGACATACAACTATTGGTAACTTTTTAGCGGTGAACGCGCAAACTTATGTCTTAGAGGGGTTGAATTGGACAAAGTTAAGTCTGCCCCATTCAGAGACCTTCTCCAATGAAATTTCAATTTGAGAGACAAGTTTGTTTCGACTCTCAATGACATTTTGCCGAGAGATGTTCGCGTGGCCGGTATATAAGGCATCACCCGTGCTGTCATCTGCATAGCAATGAATGCCATTGGTTTGTAACATATCATTGATATGCAGTATGAACAGGTGATAGCACACAGCCTTGTGGGACACCAGCATCAACAGACAGAGTATCCGAGCATTCACCGTCGACTACGATCCTTATGCTTCTGTCTGCTAAGAAAAAGTCGACTACAACCCTTATGCTTCTCTCTGCTAAGCACATCCCATACAAGACACAACTGGACACAGTAGCAACTGGATGTAACCTCAAGAATTCAATGATTCTATATTCGAAAGAACAAACAATTGCCAATGGACAGAAGTACAGTTATCAAAATATAAACATAAGTAGCTTTTGCAATTGACTTTTCCCACCTTAAATTGGGTTTCTTACGATCTGTTAAGAATAAAATCTGTTCCTACTTGACACATCTTCATTACTGTGTCCTATTTCTCTTTCAGTTTGTTCAGTTTATTATAGGCAATGTAAGCTTAAGAGAGCCCTGACTTACTTTGTTGTTGCCCATTGCACAAATGGTGCAAGAACACTGTGTAGTCTCGCAGACCATAGTTGAAGAAATTTTAAGGTAGACATGGCCCTTTCTTATGACATTAATATATTGTCTGAGTTTTGTAATATGCAAATATTATAGCATACATATTAAACATCTGAACAATTAAAACTATGTTTAAAATACCTTTTTTTATGTCATGAATCACTTTCTGTCTGCTAGAGATTGTGTCTTTTCGAATATGTTCTCTTTATATTATGTCCAGTTGCGCCAAAGGAGGCACATCTATATAAATTCAATATGATTGTAAGACTGTATTTAAAGTAAAATTAAAAACATTGACATATTTACCTTAAAATCAAGTTTTCCTTCCTTTTCACCAATGGCAGCTTTGGTTTGTGTAACAACTTGTTCAGGCAGGGCAGAAATAGTGGCCTTCAGTTTGTATGTTGTGGGCACATGATCTGGCACCATCAAAGCTCTTGACAATAGCAACAACGATGGAGGCACTCTCTCATTCAACGACAAATCCAACCAGTTCTTCAGTTCCTTTCGTAACCTCTCCTCGGACACACCATATGCTCTCATGCCTCTCGCCCTACAAGCCTGCTGCAGTTCGCTAAAGTTCAAACTGTCGACACCTTCCTTAGCAATCATCTTATCATCAGCAGACAATGAACGCAACTTCATTTTCAAATTAAACCTCAACATAGCACTTGTCCCAATAGTGGACACATTTAATACTTTACATAATGCAACTAAATGCGGTCTTTGAAGTGAATCTAGTGTTATTTCATCTTCAAATAGTTTGGAAAATTTCATTATTTCTTCACTCGTAGCTACATCACCAGAAGTTCTTATTTTGGTGAAGAAACTAGAAAACTCCTTAGCGAGATCTGAATGTCTATTTTTAGCTTGGGGAGCCATTTGATCTAGTGTTTCTTGGAAGAATTTGGCCATTTCTAATTTAACCTTTAAATGCTGTTTCAGTTTAGCCTCCTTTTGACTACTGCTCTCAAATGTGGATGGCAGCATGTTGGGGAACAACTTTACCAAAACGGGTAAAGCAAACTCCAAAAATGGCACAAGTAAGATGACAATGAATGGTACCATCCGGAACAAGTCACCAATTGTTGTGACAAGTAATCTGTGTTCCCTGCGTGTTAGGGATTCTCCTTTCAATATTCTGATAGCTAATGATGTAGAAATCCTGACCTCTATGAATAACAACCTAAAACCGTGGTAATAATGTCGAAGTTCATCCATAACCCTTTCTTTTATGCTTTTCTTTACTTCTGCCTTTTTTGGGAGTTTCTCTTGTTCTTCTATGCCCTTCTTTATGTTTTCCACAGTTGCTTCTACTTTGGAGGATGGTTTGAGTGGCTCCTTCTCATTGTACCATTGACTCGTTGATATTGGTCTGGCATAGGCAGGACAAAATGTTCTTCTATTGAATGGTTTTTGAGTGATATCATGTTGTAGACCAACAGGCTGAGTTGTGTAATATGACAGTGACCTTGAGAGAGTTATGTATGGAAAATTTTGATATTTTCGTGTCTCCCATAATAATGCTGAAAAATAGGAAGTAATACGCTATGTACTTCTGATCCACATTATAATTTTGTTGCTGAAAATTACTAGACTAATGTCCCTAACATTTAAGATTCCTATACAAAAAAACAATGGACATTATTTAGATAATTTCATACTATTACTACATAAATTTATATGCACATCTATTTATATTGCAATACAATTGTCGCAAAATATATTTAAAATACTTTATTTCACACAGAAGTCACATTTTTATTGAATTTTCGACAAAAAGTGACATTTGTAACTTATGTCACTTTTTGTCGAAAATTCAATAAAAATGTGACTTCTGTGTGAAATAAAGTATTTTAAATATATTTTGCGACAATTGTATTGCAAAATAAATAGATGTGCATATAAATTTATGTAGTAATAGTATGAAATTACCTAAATAATGTCCATTGTTTTTTTGTATGGGAAACGAACCACCTTAAATAGTTTTTGGCTGTTTTTGTCCATTACACAAAAACTAACTGTAATTCAATTTCTTGTATTTTAATATGCCTTTTATTGCGTAATGTAAAGAATAACCGGCCTTAAGGTAAAAACTAAAATAAAAAAATAACCATTTCATTGTACATGTGATATTTACATCATTATTATTTATCAAAATAAAGTCGGACACAGTTAGATGATAAACATCCTGGAGTTTCACATGCATATCAATGCTTCCATATAATCCTAATTATAATAACTTGTACATAAACAATGATGAAGTCACGATACTCCATCAAAATCGTACGAAAGGTTATGGTGGAAGACGGAAGTTACGGCTTTATAACAGCGCTTTATCACCAGTACATCCACATACTTACTCGATTTCTTTATGCAACGACAATTATTTACAATAATTCTGTTCATAGTTTTGTTTCAATTAGGACAAATTTATAAAAACAGGAAAATTAAAAACAAATTCAATCTATCATGACAAGAAATAGGTACTAGGTAAATTTCCGAAACAGACAAAAAATGTCAAACGTCAATAATGTGACAACTGACATTTTTTTTTTGTTTAATTCGTCCCGAAATGGAACAGGCTTAGACCATACTGCCTCGTCTGTCGTTTGAAGTATTTCTTTGTCTTATTTCTAAATCGTCAAGTCCAAAGTCTAGTCAAAGTCCAAATAAGCAGTCAGGGTAGTCAATTAGTCAAGTCAGTCGATTCAGTAAAGTGGTAGACGCTTTACTGAAACTTCCTAGGGAGTTTTGGCGGGAAACCCAATTTAGCACGCATTTTATAGAATGTATCACTTTTCCACACTAATGCACCTCAACGAATAATTAATGGTTAATATTCCACCACTATAACACATTAAAAACCGAATTAACACGAATTTAGAAAAATAATACAGAAACACAACATTGCTGATTGACTTTCCCATTGAGGTATATACATGGAGGGGCCCTTACAGTTCTATACATACTAGCGCTTATACAAATATGATGGAAATATGAGACAGGCGGTGAAATATCATTTGGTCTCTTTCTATCTAATGCAATAATTTTCATGTTAGAAGAAACAGCAATATTTTTGTTTTTGCTCATTTTAGAAACATTAGACTTCAAAACTTTGACAATTTAGGGGCCCCATACATGATCCGGTCTGCCTTCAGTTCGGCCTGAACGGATGCAAAATCGTATCGTCTGTGTGCAATTTCGAGATCGCGTCAGTCGGCCGTACGGACTGAAGCGATTCGTTCCAGTGTTGCCAGCTCTGTTTTTGTGAAACTCCTAAAGTCGTATTGAATTCTAGTAAAAAGTACTAAATAACTACTAAAGAAGCTACTTAGGAATTCCTGAAGCCCCCCAAAAACCATTGCATTTTAGGTTTTGTTATATTAATTTTTTTTCATTCATTGAATTTTACTATAAATTTTACCATTAAATTAAAATATACTAGCAAATATTACGTATATAATAATTAAACGGGTAGTTTTAAGAAAATTACGGACGAATGTATTATTATGATAGGTTTTTTTTTTGTGTTTAACCTAGGCTATTTTGCATATGATTACTGTCTGGCTCTTTCCTACTAAAACACTACTAATAACTAAATTTCTACCAAGGAGGGAATAAAATACTCAATTTAGTAAAATTTTATAAAATAACTAAGTTGGCAACATTAATTCTGGCCTGACCGATCGGCCTGAACGCGCGGCTTGTCCTGACCGTGTGTGGACAAATCGCTTCAGTTCTCGCCCGAGCCGCGGCCGTGTGGACGTGTATCGTGTACAAGCGTTGTATGAGTTTTCGCGGTGTTTAAATACAAAATTGATAAACACGACCGTAGCGCGCGGCAAACCAGAATGGACTGATGCGACTGTTCCGTGTGTGGGCCCGAATCAGATCAGGCCGAACTGACGTAAATTGGGTTGGATGCGATTTTTTCCGTGTGTGGGCTCGAATCCGTTCAGGCCGAACTGACGTCAGTTCTATCTGAAACGATCGGCCTCTCGTGTGTGGGGGCCTTAACGAAATGTGGAACGATCCGCCATTATTTGCTCATTAACTGTCAATTATCTGTGGTAGGTCTCCTGTCAAATGGTTGTTTATGTTTTGTTTATGAATTTCCAAGAGATTATAAGGACTTATTCTTTAAAATTTTATTTGAATGTTGTAAAAGTGATAATTAACATGCCTAAACGTTATATTGCAAGGTGCAATGCATTAAAGAGTATAAATCAACCTCAATTGTATTTACGCAGGTTAGTAGCCGGTTTTATGCAATACTATAAACATTTCATGAAATAATTGCGTTGCAATTAGATTTTTTCATTTATTATATTCATATCCACTTAAATTTCATTACAACAGTCCTTTAAATTGCATTTTAAGTCATTAGATTTATTTACGTAATTGAAAAGTGTTGTACCTACCGTTTGTAATAGTTATCGATAAAGGTACAAATAATAATTACATCGATAAAAACATAATAATTACATTTGTGTTATGTCTCAAAAAGCAATCTGAATGTATTCGATGTGGTTTTAAAAATATAAGTTTAATAGCTTTTAATAATATTGTTGTGACCAAAATTATTTGACAAATGATAAAACTAATAATACTTGTTTTTTATAGGTTTCCGAAAAGTGATACAATAAACAATTACGGTTGAAAGCTGGAGAAGAAAATATTATTCCCCGGACTCAGTCAAGAGAATAGCATAGCCAGTTTTTGAACAAACTTAATTTTATTTATAAATGGATAGACTTATTCATTTTAATATAAGTGGATATATTCCTTTGTCTTTTATTTCTATTCCACCTTAGATAGTTCAAAAAGTTTTTAGTTCCATCTGTCGATGCCACAAGGACTAATTATTTGCCAAGCTGTAAAAATGTAACACCTATTAATTGTAACCATATTTTCACCAAATAAAGCATCTTGTCATTATGTATAAGATTAGGTTACGATGGGACTGACTTACGCTGTACATCAAAAGTCCCTAAATAAAGAATAAAAAAAGCACCATTTCATTTCATATACCAATTTATACAGCTGGCTCAGCTCGTATGAAAATAAATATTTAACCAATTTAATTTATTAATCAAGTAAGACTTAACTTTATTTACCATGGGAAAGAAGTGCCATTTCTTTATTGAAGTCAACACGTTTATCTTTTATTATTTAAGGATACTTTAACTCCTAGGTCCTTAAGCCCACTTGCGCCAATCCGGGTTAAAGTTAACCCTGGGTTAAAAATCATGTTATCTCTCTCGTTCTTCGTATTTGTGAAAGAGAAAGCATGATATTTTAACCCAAGGTTAACTTTAACCCGGATTGGCGCAAGTGGGCCTTAGAGGTTATAATATTATAACCTATAAGGATCTAGGAGTTAAAAGATCCTTAACTAATAATTATACTTAAGCGTGTTGACTTCAATAAAGAAATGGCACTTCTGTCCCATGGTAAATAAAGCTAAGTCTTATATGATTAAGGCCCACTTGCGCCACACCGAGTTAAAGTTAACCCTGGGATAAAAATCATGTTATCTCTCTCGTTATTCGTATTTGTGAAAGAGAAAGCATGATATTTTAACCCAAGGTTAACTTTAACCCGGATTGGCGCAAGTGGGCCTTATAAAGTTATTACAAAAACTTTTTTGAAAGTGGTCCAGTTAGAACAAATAGAATGTATACCTAAATATATCGTCAGCATCGAATACTTTTTTGGATGTCCGTTAAAATATATTATCGATTAATAAAAGTAGTAAATTGTACAATGTCATTAGTAAAATAAGTTTTTTATTTACGTATACATGTAAGTTATTGTAAAACTTATGAAAATTTAAAATATCGATACTGTCGATACCCATAATTGCAACTCTAGTTCGGCAGCCATTTTTTGCTCATAATCAGCTGATAAATTGAACACGTTTTTGCCATAGGTAGGGCCCAAGTAGGGCCTGTCCTTTGAATTCTTTAGTCATTGGACTTTCCCGGCAAAACTCCGTGACAACTGACAATTATTGACAGATCACAGAGGATAGCATCCAAGAAGTATAGATACCAGGAGTCCGAACGTAATGTTAAAATAATGGTCTCAATTACGGGGACAGATTTTTGCCGGTAGAGCGCGCGACAGTTCGACAAGCACTCGTTTGAAATTACGCGGGAAGTTTAAATGTTGCTATTGACAGCTCTGGAACAAAATATTAAGAGAAACGTGGATTTAAATCTAAATAAATAAAAGTTTTAGGAAATTCTTAGAAACTGTTCTCGAAAAATAGATACCGTAGAACATGTTATAATTGCCTAAGAGGTAATTTAAAAATAATTGTAATAAATAATAGTAAGTGCAACACTCGGTATAATAGTATTGGCAACACTTGGTACGTAACAAGTTCTCGCACAGCTAGCGGCAGAAAAGAGAACTAAGATCTGGTCCTATTATTGTGTACATAATTACTATGAAAAACCGTTCGGACTCCTGGTATCTATACTTCGTGATAGCATCCCTAGGCCATGACAGGCACATCTAGACAAACCAGACTGAGCGCGCGCAAACGTGTGAATGCGTCACGAGCGCTTGCGCTAAACTCCCTTTGATTTATGTCAAAAAACCGAGGGATATAAATAATCGAGCGAACAAAAAATAAGTTGGCGACTGCACGTCAATATACTGTATTACTGAATTTGGCAGCGAATTAATATGTTGGCGACTAAATTACTAAACTGGCGAAATCACTGAGGTGACAAAAAATACAAAAATCGGCAGATAAAAAGTGGCGAAATTTAATCCAAATTAGCACCGAAATTTATATGTTGGTGACTTAATTTCTGAGTTGGTGACTATTATACCGTGTAAGCAGCTATAAAACCAGATTTCGTTGACAAATTAATGGCTACTAAAAATTCAATTTGCAGGCTACGGAAAATCCCATTTTTGGATACTGTTGGATTATGTTTTTCTTTGACATGGGTGTCGTTTTCAAGGTTTTTAGGGGTGCAGAATAATATGAAAATAAAATCCGTTTTGAAATATTCAAAAATGGCGTACACTTTTTTTTTATATGGATGTCCTTTTCCAGGTTTCTGGAGGTGCTGATTACAAAATTGTCTTCCAATTTCATTTGGAGAATTTTTCTCCAAAATGGATAATTTTCAATTTTCGTAAAATTAACATGAGTACCAATTTAAAAGATCTTGGGGATGCTGATTAGGATTGATGATAATTATTACAGTATGTTATGTAGTTCGAGGTACCAGCTATGTATAAAGGTATAGAAATTTTTCGAATTTCAGGATTTTCCAATTTCTTTTTCTGCCATTCATGAAGAAATTATATGTGATTTCCGGGTTATTAAAGGGAGGAAATTTTCATTATTTTTCCAGCAGGATGCACCGTTTCTGAGATAGAAAGCGATTATAGAAAAAAATATGGCAATGTTTTACTTTGAGACACGAACGGCACATAAAGCTATAGAAATTCAGAAAAATTCAGGATTTTCAATTTTCTTTTTCATCATGAAGAAAATATGATGTTGCGGAGTTCCTAAGGGGGAGGAAATTTTCATTATTTTTTCAATAGGATGCACCGTTTCCGAGATAGAACCATTGAAATTTTGGAAAATACAGGATTTTCAAATTTATTTTTCTTCCATCATGAAGAAAATATAAGGTTGCGGGGTTACTAAGAAAATTAAAAATGGATAACTTTTTTTGTAATCAGCACCCCCAGAAACCAACAAAAGGACACCCATATTTTTATAAAATTAAGTATGTCCGCCATATTGGAATTTCAAAATAAATGTCATTTTCGCATCCAGCACCCCCCAAAACCTGGTAAATGACACCTATATAAATTTTACGAAAATAAATATCCGCCATTTTTTAATTTCTAAATGAATCTACACAATATCTACACTCCCCTAAAACCGAGAAATATTAAAAATTGGGAATTTTGTACGCCCCTTTATGGTTTTTTTATGTGCGCTCGTTTCGCTGCTTGTATGTTTTTTGAGTTACCTATCACAGGGAAAATATATGTGCCTAATCTTAAATTAAATGTGTACACACAAATTGTCGCCAAGATGGTAATTTGTTCCCTAAAATAATATCTGTCTGCCAGTTTGGAACATTCAGTTGTATTATTTAGTCACCAGATTAGTAATTTTTTTTTCCTTACATTCTTTCGCCAACTTGGTTATTTAGTAGGTATTCAATATTCGGTATTTTCACATCCAAAATTTAATTGTTTTGTCGCAAGTTTAAATACATGCCAAAAACCGACACTCGATCGCAACAGCTACATGCGCTTACATACTTATTATATAATATTATCACGCCTCTTTTCCGTAGGGGTAGACAGAGACCACTTCTTTCCACTTGATACGATCCTTACATACTTGTTTCGCTTCGTCCACATTCATTATTATTAATGCGCTTGCACTTTCATTATTATTAATGCGCTTGCACTTTCATTATTATTATTACGCTACAAGCGCTTGCAAACCTAGGTAAAAATTTAGGACCATGCGAACCCCCCCGTACCACTCCCCCCTCTAGGAGACCCCCTGTTTAGAAGTTATTAAAGTTTGAGGTAATACTTTGTTTAAGAGGTGTTATTTCACACCGGCATTTTGTGAGGCCGTGTTACCACTTCGAAGACGTTTTGAACGAGATTAAAAAGTACTAAACCTAACCTACCCAAAACACCGGGCATGGATGTTTCGGTGCGTACCTGTGTAAGGTTGCTAGGAGGGAGCCTACGCCAGCCTGCCACCATTGTGGCGCTGCGGAGGACACGGCCCAGCACACCCTTGAGGTGTGCGACCGATGGGCCGTGCAGCGCCACGATCTCGTGGCAGTGCTTGGGCGGGACCTCTCGTTCTCGAGTGTGGTGCGCTGCATGCTCGAGAGCGATGAGGCCTGGCAGGCGGCGGTCTCTTTCTGCGAAGCCGTCATTTCGCAGAAAGAGGCCGCGGAGCGGGACAGAGAGAACGATCCATCCTCTGTTCCGCTCCGCCGGCGCGGCGTAGGACGGGAGCGAGGAGGCGTCGCTATGCGAACCTCCTCCAATAGTCTCCTGTCCAACCCGGGCTCCGGGAGAGGATGGGAACCTCCCCGGCTTGGCTAGTCCCGGCGCCGAGGGGGACACTCGGAGTGGCCCCTAATCGTGGTGGAAGTCCGGTCCCTATAGAGGTAGACCGGCCGGTCGCGGGGGGTGTCCTGTGTTAGACAGATCCGGGACACTTCCCATTATAGCGGCTGATGGCAATCCGCAGATTCAGTTTTAGTGGGTAAACCGGCGAGTCGCGTCGGGAGTCCCACATATCCCCGGGATACCCCTCCCGGGGAAGGCGTAACGACCTTTCCCCTGCGATATCAAAAAAAAAAAAACCTACCCAAAACTACATAAACATTATTTCACGCTGAGTTTTTGTGAGGCCGTGTTACCACTCCGGAGACGTTTTGAACAAGTTAAAAAAGTTCTAACATAACTAACCTAACCCAAAACTACACAGACGTTATTTCACGCTGGGTTTTCGTGAGACCGTGTTACCACTCCGAAGACGTTTTTAAAAAGATAAAAAAGTTCTAACCTAACTAACCTAACCCAAAACTACACAGACGTTATTTTGCGCCGGGTTTTTGTGAGACCGTGTTATCATAAAAATATTTCTTATTCAAAATATTAATATCAAACTAATATTTAGAAAACCTTTCTGCCGTAAAATTACCATAAACCTACTAATAGGATAAAATGTGGGGCATGATTCTAAATTTTAGCCCAAACTTACACGGGATCCTCTTCTTTCGCATAATTTTATTTGTCATAATTTCATTTGGCATACATCACTTGGCATAATTTTACTACGCATAATAATACTTTGGCATAATGGTTTCTTGGCATACTACATCATTAGGCATAAATATCATTTAGACTAATATTGTTTGTCCTAATTTAATGAGGCATAACTCGTAAGGCATAATTTTTCTTGTCATAATAATACTTTGGCATAATTGTTTTTTGGCATAAACTCGTTAGGCACATTTTTTTGTCATAATAAATTCAAGGCATTCTGTCACAAGGCACAAATATGCATAAAATGGAACGACATAATGAAAACACGGTTAAGGTAATATTTATGAAACTTTAAAAGCAGGTATTACACTCATATACCTTGTGTAACATGTGTAACAATAGGTTAAGTTGCGGCGGGGTGGCCCTTGGGCCACCCGTAAGCCGCTAACATGTTTAAAATAATTAGCTCGGCATGTTCTTAGATAGCAGTTCGTTTTTTTTTTCCGAGCTTAACTTCGTAATCAGTCGAAAATTACAATTATAATTGTTATTTCGTCTTAACTCGCACACCCAGTAGAATTTATCATTCATTAGTTTGTAAAAAAAAAAATGCTACAAAGATGTATGCGTAAATATTATAATACTCTGCTTAAATATCATTATGCGTAAATATATTTATGCTTTTTAATATTATGCATAAAAATATTATTCTTAATGAATATTATGCGTAAAAAAATATATGCCTTACAATAAGTATGCCTAACAATTATTATGCTTTTAGTAATTATGCGAAAAAAAATTATGCGAAGAAAGTTATGACAAATGAATGTTATGCGAAACTACTATTAGGTCAAATGAAATTATGCCAAGTAAAATTATGACATATGATTTTATGCGAAAAAATAGGGAACCAACTTACACAAACCAAACCAGGGTAAATACTTTATCCACACGTTTGAATTTGTGACCAGTGACAGGTTGTCGAGGTTTGGCAAGCGTGTGGAGTGCGGCCTTTGAGTATATAAGCGTCATATTTTGACTTTTGAGAAATTATTTGACCTACTCGACACTGGCAGAATGGTGCAAAACCTTTGTATAGTGCGTTTCATCGAATAGTTCCTTTGCCGTAAGGTTGGCACCACTGTCTGTCAAAGATATAAACACGCGAAGGAGCTCCTCCTGTTTTTAGCGATTTTACTTTGTTTTCTAACCGTTAATCATGCCCAAAACGTTGAAAAGTGGTGAAAGAAGAATGGTGTTGAAGGTGAAAGACTTTTGTGAACGTGAAAAACGTAATGAGTCGCCGATAATTCCGTTTAGATGTGTTCAAGCTCGTGTTGCCGCTTTTAAATAGGGTTACCAGCTGCAGAGAATAATTACTCGTTCAGTACCTTATAATACCTTTACTTAATAAAATGTTACTAAAATTATTTAGTATTTATTACTCTCCTGTCAATTAAAAAAAACTTTTGAGATGTTAATATGTATGAAACTAGTTTTTGCCCGCGGTTCTACCTGCGTAAATATAGTATCACGCGGGAACCGTACATTTTCCCGCGATAAAAAGTATGTCTTTCCTATGTCCTTCTCCGTGGTCTACTTTATAACTGCACCAAATTTCATCAAAATTGGTGCAGTAGTTTTGACACATACATATGCAGTAGGTACCCTTCCTCTAATATTATATATTATTGTTGTTTATTATTAACCAACTTTTGCCCGCAGCTTCGCCCGCGTGGAATAGTGTTCTTGGAGAAAAAACTTCTTAAGCAATTAACTTGGGAGGCCAATAGTGCCGCGCATTGTACTTACTATGTCCCTGCATTTTAAATCTGTAATATCTTCGAAAATATTCATTTTAATTAAATGCTGTATAGGATAATATTTACCGATATTAAATTTACAATGAATTTAAGGTACTTAATTGGATAAGGATTAATGCTGTATTGCTTAAAATCACTTCGGCAATAAGCCATTATTTCTCGTAAAAACTAAAGGTTAAAAAATGGCTATTGTGGGTCATCCCTAAGAGATAGACAATAGGCATAAATACCATCGCAGACTTTATAGACCTTTTCCTGATAGATCAAATTAATTTTATTTTGATCTATCTCGTAGAGTTCAGCCAGCGTTTGCAATGCAAGCGCAAAAAATGTGTTTATTTACGACATTACAAACCTCTAAAATTATCAGTGTATCTCTACTATAATATGCATGTTATATACATATAATATAGTATATAAGATGCACAATATAGTAGAGATACACTGATAATTTCTCTTGAATCACTCTATCTATTAATAAACCCGCATCGAAATCCGTTGCGTAGTTTTAAAAAATCATACATAAAGATAGACAGAAAAAGCGACTTTGTTTTATACTATGTATTGATTAATATTTGTTAGGAATTTTAATAAATCAAAGTAGTAATTAAAAATTTCAAATATGCGTTTCCTAAATATTATAGGTAAGATTAAATATGGAATTAGCAACACTGGAAAACACTATTACCAACATAACGGCAAAGGAACTATTTGATGAAACGCACTATAACCGCGATTGCCATAAATAAAAAACAAGAAGAAGAGAAATTATTTAAGCCTTTGAGGTTGGTTCCTACTTCCTAATTTCTATTGAAATTTCCTATCTTTTGCAGGCTGTATGTTTTTAAGAAAATATAATAATAAGGCACAATTCTTTAAGTTATAAATGAATGTAATAACTAAAAATATAGGATGGTTCTTCAAAAGTATAGGAACTGCAGCTGGTAGAAATAATTGTAAGTTCACACATAACCTCTTACATTACCTACGATGTTTAAAATTAATTAATATTACGAGCTAAAGTATGTAATGTTCCGCCAAAATAATACCCACATCCTGCAAGCAAATGTGTGTGTGCACGCATAAGCATGCGTAACGCACCTCCCTCCTCCCACACTGCTTATGCGTGCACTCATTTAGATGCAAGATCGTGCAAACACCACCACCAAATAAGCAACAATGTCAGCAAGATCGTGCAAAGCCCCACACCACCATGCAGGTTGCAAAACTCGACGCGCGTTTCGCCCGAACCCGGAGCATCCTCAGGAAGTGGACCTGCGAACAAAGTTCGTTAGTAAACTTTGTTCGCAGTAAACTTTGACCGTTGTGACCATTTGGTCAGGCCTCATTGTAGTAGTTTTCAGATGTTTAATTTATGTTAAACACAATGTTGACACCAAACTGGTAACATTGATAGTGCGATTCAGGATTGTGAAACTTAACTTTTAATTTATGAATTAAATGTAGGTCACCCGTAAGACAGAGGTTTAATCATAAATGATTAATAATACATTAGACATACTGAGTCTTTTAAAATTTCGAGTCCAGGCACTAGTCAACTGTCCACCCGTAAATACGTACACGGGGAAAGACAAGATCTGAGTCTCTATACTGACTATATTCACTGACTGAATTACAATTCATGTTCGTGTGTTCCCTACTGCCCTGTAGCCGGACAACTTGACGAGCCATAGTCCGACACCATGTCACCTTACAAAGAACAATGTTATGTTTCTCCTTTACAAAACGCCAATTTTATATGTAAGGGCCAAATATATTTTGACTTTCATTTCAGATTTATTTTATGCGCCAGTAAAAATGGTATCATCTAAGACTATTGGCATCGGTAAAAGAATTGTATGGGTGGACTTGGAAATGACTGGCTTAGACATAGACAAGGACCGTATAATGGAAATAGCATGTCTGGTGACCGATGCAGACCTTAACATCGTAGCTGAGGGACCAAACATAGTGATACACCAGCCAAAGAAATTTTTGGACCAAATGGATGACTGGTGCAAAGCTCATCATGGTGAGGTATATCTAATTGTGTAAAATTATTAAAACATTCCATATAGTGTACTTGATAAATTGCTCTAATCTTACAAATAAATAAAATTAAAGTGTACATTAATTGTAATCTTAAATTAAAAGCTTATCAGTAAATGAATATTAATATTATACAGTATGAAAGTATATATGTCACTGTAAAATTTTAAAAACCGTTAGATCGTAATGGCGGTGCGGGGCACTTGCCGTATAACTAATCGGCACGGTAAATATTACAATATAAAGAAAAATAATGTGTACAATTGTATGGAGAAAATCGTATTTGACAATCTGTCAGCATATTATAATATCTCTAGTAATATTACAATCTAACGGTTGTTACAATTTTACGGTGACATATATAATACAGTAAAAAATAAATTTAAAAACTTTCTACTAACTTCGGCTAATATCTGAAATGGTTGGACTAATTATCACTGACAGCTGATGTTTTAAAGAGTAACTTTGACTACATTTATCTTAGGGTTCTGTTTCTGTAATAAAATGATCTTGGACTTAGTTGTACATAAACCCAATTCTAATTATTTATTGCCTTAGTTCTAAAAAAAACACTAGAACATATTGTATTTTTTTACAGAGTGGCTTGACAAAGGCTTGTTTGAATTCAACAATTTCCGTTGAAGAAGCCGAGAAGCAAATGCTGAAATTTGTTAGCACACATGTACCAGAAAAGAAGTGCCCATTAGGTGGCAACAGTGTCTATATGGACAGAATATTCCTAAATAAATATATGCCTAAATTTAATTCATATCTACATTATAGAATTATTGATGTTAGCACAGTGAAGGAATTAGCAAAAAGATGGTGTTCTAAAGAGTATTCAAATATTCCACAGAAAAAGTTTGAGCATAGAGGTTTAAGTGACATTAAAGAAAGTATTAAAGAACTTAAGTACTATAAAGATCATATATTTATAAACCAGAATTAGTTAATTTAGTTAGTTAATTTTAATTACATTATATCTTTGGTTGTGACATATACCTAATACTTAATAGTACCTACATAGCTGTTGTGTGTATTATGATTTATAAATTATGATCAATCTGAAGTGTAAAATGTTAAACTGTTTTTTTTTTACCATTAAAAATCAAATCATGGAAACAATAATAAATTGAAAAAAAAAAAAAATTGCGCGTCTTGGGACGCCCGACAGAAGTGATAACTTTAACTAATCTAAACAAAAAGCCAGGAGACTTTCTTTAAATTCTGTACAAAAATAAATAATAATAGTACGAGAAAAAAAATAATTATACAAGGTGTAACAAAAATAAGTGATAATACTTTAGGATGTGTTAGGGTTCCTTATAGAGCAATTTTTTTTTTCACTTTTGTATGGGGAAACTCGCGTCGCTGGAGCGCTTTCCCATACAAATCGCAAAAAAAATTTTGCTCTTTCAGTGCTGCTGCTTTCATAGTGAACTCTCTATAAGGAACACAAACACACCCTTAAGTATTATCACTTATTTTTGTTACACCTGATATAAGATAAAGACTTCTTTTTCTTATATAATTTTTATTTTTTAAGAGAATAAAAATATTTCGTCTGACCAAGATTCGAATCCGAGACCAATTGGTCAAAAATCCATGTGCCTACGTAACTGCGTTACGCGTATCTGACATTAGTATTCAAAATTACTATAATATCTTATTTGGCGCCATAACGCGTTACGTAACGAACCAGTTTACACTCCCATAAGAAGTTATCACTTCAAAAAACTTAAATGCTGATCATAATATAGGTACAGAGCACATATTTATTTCTTTTTACATATCTGTATAAATTAGTCCTGTGAGAGCTAAAATAATTGTGAATGGGCTGTATGTGTAATGCGGCAGTGTTAATTTGAACGAAACGATAGATTATGTATTAAATATGTGCCTATGTTGTATAATAATAATTCAATGATTATAAACAACATCAGAGATTGTAATAGTAGATAATAAAAGTTAACAAGTACATTTTTGATTTTCATATCTCATTCCTTTCAGTTTTTTTGCTGATAATAGAAAATTATTTTAGAGAAAAACTAATCCTCTAGGCCTCTACAGTTCACCTAGTTAGTGCATCGAAGTTTGTCGTGTGGGAAATATAAAACCTAAGAAATCTAACAAGTGGCATCCCTCATCACTTTTATTCTTGACTAGCTGTTGCCCGCGGCATATACAGTATCCCAAAGGAACTACTTTTTCGGGATAAAGAGTAGCCTATGTTTTTAATCCAGAGCCTAAACTACCATACCAAATTTCATCAAAACCTGTTCTGTAGTTTTTGCGTGAAAGAGTAACAAACATCCATCAATCCATCCTCACAAACTTTGACATTAATGATATTAGTAGGATATAACACTCGCCCAGACTACTCGCGAAGCAGGCCGAGGTAGTGGGCACGCACTTCGCTTCGTATTTTCATACTTCGGGTTACTTCGCGGAGCACTTCCTCGGCCTACTTCGCGAGCAGTCTGGACGGGGCATAAGCGTGACATTTCTGGGCGTATTGTACACTAACCTATGATAAAGAATTTTAACTATCGCCTATCATAAAATACTTTATTTCGTTAAGGAATGCAAGGTCTATTTGCAAGTTGAAATGTTATTTTCCCTTTGCGACGAAAACGTCATTAAAAATGAAAGGGTTGTTAAACATTTTACGGTTAAAAATAAACTGACAACTCAGTCATTACAAAAAGTGGGTCAGAAAACATCGCACGTTCCACAGAAACGAACTAGAAAAACTGGCACAGGAACTCTGAGAAGAAGTCGTTTTGCCATCGTTAATTAAAAGTTTTAATAAATTTAACGATGGTAAAATGGCTTATTTTCAGGTTTTAATATAAAACCTATAAGTAAACGCTACAAGTTAACTTATATCTGTCACCGTAAAATTGTAAAAACCGTTAGATTGTAATAAAACTAGTGAAATTGTAAAATGTTGATAGACTTCCAATGCGAATATGCTGCCTATAATTTAACACATTATTTTTCGTTAGATTATAAGTATAATATAGTTTTTAATGTTTCGACATATTTTTACAATCTCGTTAGTTATTTTACAACCTAGCGGTTTTTACAATTTTACGATGACATATCCAAGGACCACGGAATACGAACGCGAAATACGGTCCAAGTGGGTCCAAGTCGGCGGAAATCGGGATTCGAACCTCTGACCGTTAGTGAGGGTAGAAGAAATTTTGTTTACTATTATAAAATATAGATGGCGTTGCTCCGCTGAAAGTTATATTAAAAATAATACGTAGGTACACTCCTAAGTCCTACCACACACATTCTTAATTCTTATGCATTAATTATTTAATGTAGATATAACTAATTTAGAAGGTGTAGTCAAGATCACAGAAAAATTGTCCAAGAGCAACTAGGAAATTTAGAGCAGGTGTTTGAGGCAAGCTCAACCTTGTCCTGTGCTACTCCTATAGTTTAGATTATTATCTATAGATTCACCAAAAACACCCAGTTAGTAATGAATTTTTTGGAGTCGTTAAATCGACATATTTTATAGGTACTTGCTATCCCTATTAGGTGCGAAACGTAAACTTGAGTAAGTTAACATACGTTGGTATCGGTCGGACAAACTCATGTGTTACGATAAAATACGACTTAAAAACGCAGAACGCTCCAAAACAATAATAATTTAATAAAACCAGCCAAGTGTGATTCGGACTCGCGACTGAGGGTTCTCTACAAACCTGTAGTGATTTTGTTACAGCTTAAAGGTAGGTGTTATAGACCTGAGTATTTGATATGAATTTCAATTTGATACCTCTTACGACTTCATGAGGAAAGGGGTAGTAGATAAGTATAAACCCCTTTTTTACGTTCATGGTATAAAATTATTTAAAATATCTTTTATTATAATTATGATGTAGGTACCTAACTAAAAATTTATGGTTTTCGTAATTTTTCCTTTATCTGTGCTACAAGACGTTCTTCGTGCCAAATTTCAAGATTCTGAGTACACGGGAAGTACCCTGTTTGAGTTGCGAGTGTCGAAAATTAGCGGCATAAACGGCTGTATCTTTTGATTGCATTGGCTTAGAAGTTTGATTTTTTTCACAGCTCCAAGGAACCGAAGACTTTAGTATTTGATATAAATTCCAGTTTGATACCTCCACGCGTTCCTGAGAAAAAGGGCCTTGACAGACATTCGGACGGACAACAAAGTAATCCTAGGTATAAGGGTTTCGTTTTTTCCTTTCGAGGTACGGAACCCTAAAAATGCCATTTTGCAGATACAATAAAGTACGTAGGCGCCGTCGATCAATCTATAGGTAGTCAGGAGTTCTGTTCAGTACGTTTGATTCCAGGGTACCTACCATACCCCGGAGCAAAATCTTACTTTTTGCACCTCTAGGTACTATTATTTATTCTGTGCTTTTTGGTAGCATTATTATAGGTACTACCGAACAAGTTCCCGTTGGACCAGGCATAAGATGAAAATCGCTCAACAGCGTCGTTGAATAGTGGGCTCGCAAATATACACGCGTGTAAATACGTAGTTCAACCTCGTCTGCAGTCGTTGCGGTTACTTCCTTTGCGTTTAAATATTTTGAGGTGTCCTAGTGCAAAGGTGAATGTTTAAAGAGTGGTCGAGCGGGAACTTTGTCGGTGGTAAGGTATGCTTGGACTACTTCAGAAAAAGCCGAAATCGCCATATGTGTCCATATAAATTTCGAGGAGTTCCTTCGATTCCACACGGATCCCATCATCAGGTAGTAAGTAGGTACCTTACCTTTTACATTAAAAAAATAATTTTGAAAATTGGTTTATCTACAGACGACGACGGAGTAATCGTTGAAAATACAA
Source organism: Glaucopsyche alexis (assembly GCA_905404095.1). Lineage (NCBI taxonomy): Eukaryota > Metazoa > Arthropoda > Insecta > Lepidoptera > Lycaenidae > Glaucopsyche > Glaucopsyche alexis. The sequence goes on from FR990059.1 coordinate 17,860,082, forward strand.
AACTAAAAATATAATATACCTACAGCCGAACGTCTGCCGCTTTTTTTGGAAGTCGGTTAAAAAGCAGCCTGTGTTAATTCTGAGCTTTAACTACTACCATACCAAATGTTAATTAAAATACGTTTAGTAGTTGTTGCGTAAAAGACTAGGTAACAACAAACATCCATTTAAACTCACAACCTTTTACATTTATAATAGTAAGTAGCATCTAGCATGTAGTAGGAATTAGGATAAATAATATGATAACTTAAAACGAAACCCTTACATAATGTCAAAGTGCGGTGTATGTGAACCTTCAAAATATGGCAATTTGCAACCTACCTTGATCTTCTGCTACCCACGTCAAGGAAGTTGTAACTCCTCTGGTGTTGCAGATGTCCATGGACAAAAGTAATGGCCTACCATTAAACAACCAAGCTCGTTTGGCTTAATATAAAAAAATAGTAATCATAATTTTAGATGGTTTTGAGACTTCAGCGATTCTCAAACTGTTAGTATAGTAAGTGTTTGACCCCCGGGTCCCCGTTAAGTAGGTGTTATAAAATAAAAATACTGTAGATATATATGAGATCTTTTTATTAATTAAAACATTTCGTAATTCAAATAAAGCTATAATATAACAGAGGTTAAAATTTTTGCTTTACAACATTAACCCCCTTTTAATTATTTTGCTTTACAAAATACTTTGCGAGTCGTCCCTCCGTAAATACTCAAAACATCTCGAAAATTTAAACTGAAATTCAGGCACGAGAATATAAACTTACTGTATAACGCTAGGAATTTGTTAGAAATAGTTAAAATATCTGCAAGCTAACATTATTTAACGCTCATGAGGTATTTTCAGCACAAAATAAACTATTGCAACCATTACACTTTATAAAAGGAATGCCGGTGCGCTTTAGATAAGGAATGCTTAAAATTAACATCAAAGAGAGGATGGTTTTATGCTAGGCGAGTAAATTATGCAGTAAATTTTGGTATTCATTTTTAAAATCTTAAATGTATATATAGCTATTTTGAAGAGTTTTAACTTTATATATATTATATTAGAATAAATATCATTTTTACATAAAATATATATTATAAATATTAAGAAGAGTTATGTAACTTTTACAATTTCGACTTTGGTCTTTTATACTAAGTTAACAGATTTTTTTTCTTTTACATAAATCAACAATTATTATAATATTATTAGAGGTATGTACCAATACACACAATATTATTTAAATTGCTATGATGAACTAAAATCAAATACAAGTAAGTAGAATAGTAACTTCTTTATTTTCAATCACTAATATTGTATGTATTGGAAATTTTTTGCTCTATCGCGATAGGAGATTGATAAATTTATTAATTACAATCAATTAGCCTCTGAAGCATGCACATTTTTTTACTTGTGGTACTTATGGAACAGCGTTGAAAGAGTACCTAATTAAACACTAACTTCAATAGCACTACGGAAACTTGAAATTCGGTTTTATTTTTAATTTATATTTTATAAGTAGGTACATTTATCCACAATCTAATGATATGAGTGCAAAACAATTAAGTACCCTACATTGGTTCTGAGATATTAGATATTATATAACTTAAGATATTAAATTTTGAGTTACTATTAATATACGGCTTATTTTAATGGAAGTTGACTATGAAGTTTATAGTTATAATTTACGACTCTATGTATCTTATGGTAGGTTTATAAGTCTATCGAGCAAATGCTGGAACTATGTTAATAAGGTACTTTATAAACGCGCTTTATAAATAACTTGTTACATATTATTACTTCATTATATTATGTTTAGTAAATAATGATTGAATACCTTAGGACTATAAAGACATATATAAACTGCTACAAAGTAGAAATGTTTTCTCAACTGATTAGTTAATATGTAAGTACAAAAATTCAATTAGGTAATTGTTTAAAAAACATCAATTGATTCAATTCACATAATCCAAACGAAGGAAGTAAAATGCCTATTTAAAATTTGGCGGTATCATAAGTAAAAGTATAATACGTTTCCAAAATACATTTATGAGTAAAATTATTTAAAAAAATATATTAGACATAGGTATTTAAAAGTACACAAGATTCGTTCTACGAGGAGGTAATTTAGAGTCTACATTTTACATTTATACATTTACTCTATAACAATTATACTTATACCACGAGTATAACTATTATCTACAGCTCTAAATCTATTAAAACATTATTAAACGTCCCTGCGATGGATACAATTACAATATTATTTTATTATTACAATGAGTGTCAGTATTTCCTCTATAACATCACATAGGCGATAGAACACTAAACTTTAATGAACTAGGTTGAAAAGTTTCGCTAAGTTGTTTTGATTCAATCTAACATAATACAGACCTATCGAGAATCGACATAGATAATTCAATACTATCCTTTTTCTAGCTGGAATTGCTTCTCCAGAAATTTCTGATGCAGTTTCGATTGGAGCTCATAGAAGTTCATCATAGTCAGGTTACTCTCGAACGAACACAAATTCGTTGTAATGGTTCCAGCGGTTCTCCTCTGAGTCGACTCCGGGTTTCAGCTCGCCTCCTCCGCCCGCAGTGCCACTGCCGCAGCTCGCCGTCAGCTTAAAGCCTTGCTCCTGTAGCATGTCGAACGCTTGCTCTATGAACGAGTGCTTCAGGAAGAAACGGCTGGTGTATCTGTCGGCCAAACCGTGGTCGGGATCGCGAGACTCGTTCAACGTGTCCCCGAAGACGTCCCGGCAGAGGGTCACCTTTCCACACACTAGGATGCGGGAGAGCTTGCGAAATTTAACATCGGCCAGGCCGTCCCGACCGAACGCGAAGCTGCCTCGGTACCCGACGGTGATGCATCCCTTCTCTCGATTCGGTGGACGGGGATCGGAATCCCGGACCGCTCCCTCCAGCCCGGGCAATCTGTAGTGCTTAGCTTCGCGCGCCAAACGCTTGTGCTCCCGAAAACACTCGGGCAGGACGAGCCCGCCGTCCCGTAAATAATCGAGGACGTACCGGAACAAAACACCGTCGCGGTCGAAGAAGATACGGCCGCGAGCGTCGCGCGGGTGGTCGGCGTCGCTGAGCGCGGCGGCCGGCAGCGAGTCGGGCTCGCGGAGTAGCGTGTCGCGCGTCGTGGCGTAGTGCACGCCGCCCACGTTGAGCTCGAGCACCTCTGGCGGCGCGTCCGCCATGGTCGGAGGCTGGGCGAGCAGTGCCGTGCGGCGCGCGCACCCCTGACCCACTTGCACCCCCGCGCCATCAATAACGCACGCCCGGGTTACTGACTCAGACGTAATCATCCACCCTTCCGAACTCTCTGCCTTCAAGGTCGTTGTCTAATTCTAACTTGACGTTTAACAGATGGTTTATTATTTTTCTAAGGCACTTTCAAGTTTATTATGACACATCGCGAATGTTGCCTTAAAGTTGTGCCCCCGACGAAACTTTGTTACGAATTCGATTGAGCGGTTTGCGTATTTGAAAGTTGAAATTGTTTTACTTTCGAGAACGCGAAACATTGTTGTGATGAGATTTTAATGTTATTTTCAATTTATCTCGCCAAAGCGATGTTCTAAATAAAAGCTTCATCATGAATATTGTATCGCTCCGCTCGCGTGAAAGCTGAAAATCCGATTGATTGAATTCCAGGTGCATTCGTGTAGAAAAATGTTTATAACTGGAAACACTTATTGCTCGCTGGGATGAAAATAGCTTTAATAATTTAAAATCAGAAACGAAGCCCAGATACGTTCGCGCATTAGAGTTTTGGTTTACATTTCTATAGATATACCTAGTTATAGTAACACTATAATAACCTAGGTAATTACTTTAACGATAATTTTATTAAGATTTTATGATAAGATAAGCTACTTTACTTAATTACTAACTACTACATAAGTTTACGATGTTACGCATTACAGCCCGAAATTGGTTTAATTGTCTTGTTAATTTTGTAGGTTGGTATAAGTATCTAGTTAATGTTTTTACAGTAGGTCGGTAAATGAGGCAAATAGAATTATACTTAATCGTTTACATCTTTTTAGAGTTAAAATCAATTATTTGACATCAGCTATAATCTGTCATTGAACGTGTAATAAATTTATGAATCATGAGTCATGACCAAATACCTGAAATCAACAAGTCAGTGGTTCTCAACGTACACAAGTCCCCCTCTAGATTGTTTTAAAAATTCCAAAATCAACATTATTTTATAATCTTATGTAGGTAAATGATAATAAACGAAATAAAAAATATGTAAAGCTTTCACTTAACCGGTGATCTTTTATTCCTGTAAGGTCGTGAATATATTATGTAAGTAGTACCTAAGCTCATCATTGTTATTCAATATATTATAATAAGTATTATGTAAATGGAGGGTTTGCAAGTAGGTATGTGATTGTGGAAATTTGTAAAATTATTGCGCAGTATTAGTGCGAAAGTGTGCGTGATTGTGGCATGTGTATGTTTGTATTACCTATGTGCGTGTGTGAGTGTGAAAAGACACAGCATCTCTAGATTTGATTGAACTTGTATATTTATTCGTTTTATAATATTATGTTTAAATTAAATATTTTGTCATTCCAATCTATTATGGACAACAAAATATGTTAAAGTCGAAAATATTTTTAGTTCCTGCTGTCACCGTGTCATACTCTATTTTTACCAAGCTGTATAGGTATAGTATAGTATAGGCAATTAATAATATCATGGCCCTAGCCACGAAGTATAGATACCAGGAGTCCGAACGTAATGTTAAAATAATGGTCTCAATTTAGGGGACAGATATTTGCCGGTAGAGCGCGCCATTTTTCAAGAAGTACCAAGCGCGATTCAGGACTGTGCGCTAATAGGGTATTTGGAAATGCCAAATCCCAGAATACCTACTATTTACGTTTTTAAATAAATGTTTTAAGCCTATTAAAAATGCCTTATAAATGGTGCGTAGTACCAAAATGCACTAATACGTCTATTAAAACACCGGGGAAAATTTATGTGACCATACCAAAGAACACTGAAATGCGGAAAGCGTGGCTATTACTCGCTGACGCATGACGTAAATGATTCTGATGCTGGCTATTCTTTATGGAAATCGGGAGGCCATTAATAAAAGAAGAAGAAGTACAAGAATATGACGTCACATTCCAATCTCGTGCGTTTTTAGTCACGTGGTCAAACGTGAAAAATTCATAATTTTATTTTTGATAATTTATAAAAATCATATATATATATTTGTGTGAAAATTTGGTTAAATTGGTTTAAATTAATGTAGAGCGATAAAATATCAACAATCTGATGTATATTTTCATCATAGGATAATACCCTATTGGTCCGCCACAATAGCATCGTTAAGTCCAAAATTCTCAATAGCCAGTGGTAGAAAAGAGAACTAAGATCTGTGTTTATTATTGTGAACATAAATACTATGAAAAATCCTATACCATTCGGACTCCTGGTATTCTATACTTCGTGGTCCTGTTCGCTGTGCAATCTAAATCCTATTAACTCGATCTCTTTTCCTAGTCCGTAAGTTATAAATATAAAATCAGGGAATTTAGTTGGGAGATATGGCCCCCTGTAGCTAGGGTTGCCATATCTTACATATGACTCCCCGGACAAGACGCGTGAAAACCCCGGATTTTGGAGTACGAAACCCGGACATAGAACAATTTTTACCCAACTACGGCAATGTCAAAGAGAAAGGAAGATTTATAATTGCTGAAAATAAAAAAAAAACTTAGGCCTTCCTAATTCTGCCTACAAAAACCCGGATAGCAAATAAAATCCGGCCCGGACGCTCCCCGGACGCCCTTTAAACTAGGAAAATCCGGGGAAACCCGGACGGATGGCAACCCTACCTGTAGCGGACATAAAATATTTATTCTCGCTCACGTCCGCGTCCGTGGTACTCAAGATGAAGAAATCTAATAGATTTGTGGCGAGTTACGACAAAAAATGTAAGTCTAGGTTTGTATACCTACGTCAAGGAGCGTTCCTATTTGTAGATTTTGTATTATCTTGTAGAATTTGTATTTAATACCTAATAATAATAACTCCCACACCGATCTCGGTGACGGTGACCGGTTTCATTGAAACCAGGCCAGTTACGCAGGAGTGATTTTATAGTGCCCAAGTGTGTGCGCAGTACACAAGAGCACTCTCTCTTCCTTTTACTCTCGTAACCCAGTGGGACGGATGACCGACACGACTGGCGAGAGATCAGGCGCAGGACCGACTTTTTACATGCCCATCCGACGCATGGATCATCTTTCTTGTCAGACAATCAGGTGATCAGCCTGCATTGTCCTAACCAAACTTGGAAACAACATTTTTTGTTGTTCCCTTGTGGGAATCGAACCCACGACCTCCGGGTCGAGAGCCAATGCTCGAACCACTAGACCACGGATATACCTAATAAGCATTAGCCGAAAACAATTTGTTACTTATAAAGTATTAAAATTTACACTACTATGTACGTACTGGTACGTCATTTTAGGGTTCCGTACCTAAAGGGAAAAATGCTGTATCTCACGAACAGTAACAGCTAGACAGTTGAGATTATCGCAGATAATATGATGATGAAAATATGTACCTAACCCTATAACAACAAATACTAAAACCAGAATAAGATCAATCTTTTATGGGACCGCCCATATAATGAGTGTGATTTTTTGCCGTTTGTTGCTCGATATAATGACGATTTAAATATTCACAGAATCTTTAGTTGTTTAATCACTTTAAAAATAAATAGGTAAAGGGGCTCCCATACAACAAACGTGAGCCTGGATATCCTTCTGAAGCGTCACACCTTACTGCTTAGTTTAAAATTTTTTCAAGCATCTAACTAAGGAGCGGACTTCAGATTGTAATGCTGATGCCACAGTCCACACTATCGCCGCGATAACGCGAAGATTTGCGTTGTCGCAACACGTCTGGCCAAAGAATTTGTCATATCGCGAATCTTCTTGCGAATACGAATGCCCTTCGCGCCACTGGCGGTAAATTGCCGCACATCAAAGGCTTTTGTCGCGACAAAGTTCGTGCGGTTGGCTCTCCGCGAGTAATAGTGTTCTGTGGGTTGGCTTCACTTCGCGCGCCACACTAGCTAACCGCCTCTTCCATGTTTCCCGCGAAAAAATTATAGCGACGTAGTGAAGTTTTTTTTTTGGATGTAGCCAAGCACGTCGTCATGGACGAACTTTTATCGTGACAACACGAACACGAATCTTCGCCTTCAAGTCTGGCCGTAGCATTATCGTGACAACGCGAACACGAATCTTCGCCTTCAAGTCTGGCCGTAGCATTATGTCACAGTATGACCGTGCGTATGAACTGTGATGACGCAGTTAACGGTACAACCGTCGTCGATGTCCTCTTTTTATAAGCCAGTGGGGGCTAGGTGGCCTTAAGGCTGGGACCATATTGTGCGTCCATGTCAGTGGAGGTCCCGTGAAAATTCAGAGCGCTGAAATACAATATTCGTAGCAGTTATATGACATTGACATATTTTGACTCGACACTAGTGTGTTCGATATGCAGCTCTAATGTAGTAGCTCGGAGTTCTATTTTCAGCGCTGTGAATTTTCCCTGGACCGCCGGATTCCGGACAATATAGTCAAAGGCCCCAGCCTAAGAGGAGTCGCAAAATAAACCACAGCCATTATTTCCGTGTTTATCGTCATGACATAAACTCCACGGATCATTATGTAAATGGAAGAGGAAAAAAGTATATTTTATTTTTAGCTGTATATGATGGCGAATTGGCTCATTAGTAATGACTTACAGCTTGGCAAATATGTCTTGCATATGCGTTGACAGATGGAACTAAAAACTTTTTCAACTGTATCATCTTAAAGCCATTATCAATAGATTGGTATGTCATTTATAATAGGTACGTGTTTATGTATTGTATTATAAATTATATTATACATCCTATTATCAGGATTGTTTTGCCAAATTGTACGAGAATTTATACGCATTAGGTACTGACTACTGAGACGAAACACAAAATTTTTGGTTGACAACTTTATTGTCGATAAATTAAATACCTACAATATTTCATACAATAAATAAATTATAACTACTTAGCATTAAGGGAGCAAATATAAATTTTTAGAACTTTAAGTAAAACACAAATATTTAAGGAAAATTGTTTAAGCTACTCATTACAGTACGACAGACTTATTTGCGAATTTCTTTGCCATTTGAGATTACTTTATGACCCGTGCAATTGTACAACTCAAATCATAAAACAGAAATAACACTCAACTTTCGCAAGTGAATTACTTGCTACGAAAATAAAAATTTAGTGTTCATAATTTTGATCGCGAGCACTAAAAAGCGTATTTTTTTACTATCCTAGCCCTGCTATAGTATCACCAGTAGGGTATGGAACCGGGAAATTCCGGTCCCGAAATTCCCGGGAATTCCCGAAATTTTGAGTCGCTCTGAGAACCGGGAATCAAAAACTGAGAACCGGGAATTTCGGTACTTTCGGTACCGAACAGATTTTATTAATAACTAGCTTTTGCCCGCGACTTCGTCCGCGTGGAATAGTGAATTCCGGCAGAAAAGTATAGATAGCTGAGAATAAGTTAATGTATTGGTAATATTGTTTAGATTAAGTTAATGTATTCACATTCACATGAGGCTAAAGTACCTATAGAACGAAAATACTTTAGCGCAAAGCTTCCGGGTAAACTATATTGAAAGTTGACCCGTCCGGCACGTGAACATAAAGATTTCTAGAACTGCTAACACGGGAAAGAGCAACGTATAACTGACCGTGCGAGAAACAACTGACACCGAGATCTACTCCGGCAACACGAAAAGTCTGCCCTTGAGCCTTATTAATTGTCATTGCATAACACACCGATGCTGGGAATTGCGTCCTTTTAAATTGAAATGGAAAATTATTTGGTATTAAGGGTATTCTGGGAATAAAAACGGTTTCTCCTGCACCGCAACCTGTTAAAATTTGAGCCTCGATTATATTTTGTTGCATCTGGGTTACTTTGAGTCGAGTTCCATTGCAAAGTTGTGGTGGAGACGCAATGTCCTCTCAGTAAAAGTTTCTGACTCGCGAGAAAATGTATGACGTTCGCGGTCAGCTGTGAGACGCAATTCCCTCTCAGTAAAGGTTTCTGACTCGCGAGAAAATGTGTCGTTCGCGATCAGCTGTGAGACGCAATTCTCGTTGTGCAACAGTTTCAGCTTCTCGGGATAACACATGTTGTTCTCGGTCATTGGTAAGACTCAGCTCTCGCTGAGAAAAGCTTTGAGACGCCCGTGATGTAGCATGTCTCGCTCTGTCAGCTGCTAATCGCACCTCTCTCTCAGGAGAGCTTTCATTGGCTCGAGAAGTTGAGGCACTAACTCTCATAGAGTTTAACCGATGCGCTCTTTCCTCTGCCGATTCTTGAGAACGCGTATTTCTCATCCTCTTAGCATCTCTCGAATTTCGAGATAAAGATGGTCGTTTTTTAGGAGGCATTGTGAATTTTTAATCGACGGTAACAGAAGCTACCTTACACTTATGAAATCTAAATGCTTACTTAAATACCTAAGTATCTACCTAAACTACGTTTAATATACGTATGTTATAACCTATTTGACACCTAAGTACCTATTTAAAACTACTGCTAAATAAATGTTAACTTATAATTAATCTAAAAGTAATTTAAATAAGGAGACTATTATCTATATGAACCTATAAAATGTGAAAAATATAGGTACCTACTAAAACTAAATAATTCTACTTTCGAGATATTTAACACTACCAAAATAACTAATAAACTAAAATAACTAAACTACTAATACTAACAAAATCTCTATACCTATTTCATAAAATAAAGACAACAAAACAAATCTAATAATAACCTATTCACAAACTAAAAATCGCGCTGATAAGCACTAATAACTATAATTGTCTGTCAATAAGGTCGAACAATCTAAACGTCCTATCGCTTCAACAGCCAAATATTGTATGAAGCACATGAAGTTCGCACGCGAAGCGCGTCGAGCGCGGCAACTGATACACAAAAATAATCCTTATTGCATGATTCTGTATTCACGCGCGATGACTTATTAGTGTATTTCATGTATAACTTTGGTGTTTCTACACCGATTTACATGATTCTTTTTTATTGAATAAGTAATAATGTTAACTTTTTTTAATTAGGGATGAGTGAGAGTGTTGTAAACGTAAGATTAGACCAATATAATCAGAAAGCTCCGAATTGCTAAGCTACCGGAAGTTTCACGTGCTATTGTGAGTCAACCATAAAAGATAGACATTATATTGTCAAGAAATATTTTTGTATAATATTAAGGAAAATATTTCCGTCATACGTGATTTCTATGCAGCTCTAACCATTAAGGCTGCACACGCGGTGGAAGCTTAAAAAATGGAGTAACTTCTCCCGTTTTCCCAATATATCCCTTCACTGCTCTGCGCCTATTGATCGTAGCGTAATGAAAAGTATACTATAACCTGCCCAGGAGTATGAAGAATAATTGTGCCAAATTTCATTAAAATCCGTCGAGTAGTTTTTGTTTCTATAACGAACATACAGACAGACAGACAGACAGACAGACAGACAAAAATTTTACTGATTGCATTTTTGACATCAGTAGCGATCCCTAATCACCCCCTGATAGTTATTTTTTAAAAATATTTCATGTACAGAATTGACCTCTCTACAGATTTATTATAATATAGATTACAAGTATTTAAGTAAACTATCATCGGTAATTGTAAATATTAGCTAAAAAATAATTTATTTTAATTTATCATTAACGAAAGCAAATTAAAGACAAAAATGAAAAATATTACACGATAAAAGAATATAATTAGTAGTTCATTTTAGATTCTGTACATAACAGCTAACTGTGAGGGGTGCGAGGAAATATGGCTTTCAAATGATACGATAATATGTACATATATCTTTTAATCCCGATTAACTATATCACTCTTTTAGCTCAGAAGTTCAATTATTAGTATATTGGGCGCTGTCTAATGGGCAATAGCCGATGTCATATCTCACTGTTCCAAGAATAGTTGCTTTTGTTGCTTTTTCTCGTTCACTAACCAACTTGTTTAATGTTCTTTGCTGCGAATGAGTTTTTATTCGCACATTTATTGACATCAAAATATCCTTATCCTTACTATATTGTAATGTTATAAACGCGAAACCTTGTAAACTAAAACTAGGCACTGCCAGCTACTAAACACCTCGTTAAAATAAACATTGATAAAACAACGACTTGCAGGTGTGTAAGGAAAACGATGAGATGCCCTAACGGATAACAGCTTCTTAAGTTCAGCACCACAGCAAACACCTGGGGTAGCTACCCCACGAATACTCTTATGACAGATAAAATGTGTGGAGGCGACGATCAAACCCCAACAAATATCTTTTAGTTAGGGAGCCAAAGAGGGGAGTTCGGGATATGCTACACCCCATCAGTCATCGAAGATACCTTACTTAAATATTGTTAAGTACACCCAGTGAGTATGAGATCTTAATATTAAATTTTCAGTATGCTAATCTCACGCACTCGAGTATGTCAAGATAACATTTATTTTACATATTTAAAAACTCGCTGCGAGCTTCCGGCACTTCTAAATCATCAGATTAAGAAATTGGAGCATCTATAGGATTCACTGAACACCCCTTTTGAAAATCTGATACTCGAGTATTTATTTTATTATCACCACTCCCCACCCTTCACGCAAATCATCAGATTAAAAGATTTTGTCAGTATGTATCTGGTTATTTAGTATTTTTATTATCTAATCTACCACTTCTAATAAGTTACCGCGACGTTCGGGCATGTACACTAATTGCATTCTGGGCACCTCAACCACTGATGTGTTGAGTTGCCATTAAAACCTTATTTAATTTGACGTTTTACAAAAATCAAATAATTCGAAGTAACATTAGCATTTATTAATGGTTTTTCAATAAAAAAACCATCAATAAATGCTAATAATCTAAAATGACCTACGGCTCTTTACTATCGCCATTATAGTTGTAATTAACATGGCGGTGACATGTTGGCTGATGTGTTGAGTTGCCATTAAAACCTTATTTAATTTGTAATTGTACTATAAAATGTTGTTCTTATAGGTATTTTGAATTACTTTTGAGACAGTAATAACACTTGGATTTCATGCCTTAACACCAGTCCCGAAATTCCCGAATTTCCCGGGAAATCCCGGTTCCGAAATTGCTCAGTCCCGAAATTCCCGGTTCTCAAAATCAGACCGGTTCTTCCATTCCCTAATCACCAGAGACTGGAAGCCGTGAAACTTCCAGACTCCAAATGATTCATCAATACGCGTATTTAAACACTTTGCCATTATGTATCCTAGCCCTGCTATAGTATTACCAGAGACTGGAAGCCGTGAAACTTCCAGACTCCAAATGATTCATCAATACGCGTATTTAAACACTTTGCCATTGTGTATCGAATATCGTGCGAGCGATTTTCCTTTTCCTAGAGGAAAATCGCACGATATTCGAATTAGAATCCGCCCATAAATGGCGTCATCTAAACAAACACAAAAGCTATTTTGCAGATTAATTATCTCGTCGAATTTCGAAACCATTAAATGTACATTCTGAAATCTGTTTATCATTTTTAAACTCCGCCTTGTCGATCCTACTGCTCGGACTACCAGTCGTTTTCAACCACTGGATCCTGAAACAAAAATTATTATTTACTGCACGAGTTTTACTGACATTTTTATGACTGTCATAAAAGACTGCAGAAGATTGCATATCGGATAGCTCTTGAATATATCCAGGATTTTATATTCAGGAGCTTGGGGGACTATATGAAATTACTATTTGAATACCAATTTCGGTTTATAACCGTCTGTTTTTCTAAACATAACCGGGAAAAGATAAAACATTAATCTCTGAGCCTTTATTATTTTCATTCACAAAGTGAAAATAATTCAAGGCTCAAAAGTTAACTTGCCTAATGGAAAAATAGAGGCTTGGGGCACTCAGCAGTTTTTTAAGCTACACTAACAATAGTGCTAAAATTTAGGTCACCCATAATTATTGTGGTCTGGGGTATTTTATGAATTTAGTAACAATTACAATAGCGTCCAATTAGGTTAAAATTTTAAAGAAATTTAGCTATTTTCACTGATTTTGTGGCAACTTGGCGCTTTTGAACAGAAAAATTTACGACTTCTAATAAGTCGAACAACATATACTTAAATCTTTAAAAGCAGTAAAACTGCCTTTTTCCATTAGGGTTATATTATTTACGTTCTACCGCCCGAAATAGATGGCGTGTTCTTTATAACTGGTGTTGCTTGCGAGCAGTCTCGATATTTTTACAGTGAAAAGATTGGCTTTGTTCACTTGAATGTAACGGCTAAAGAAGTAACTATCTAGTAATGTGTGACTAAAGGCAAAGAACATATATAACTAACGTACTAAAGGCACAGGTGCAGGTTGCAGACTAAGTCCGGTGTACAACATTTCGATCTTCTTTCTACATCAGTAAAGTCTAAAAGTAGACTATACCGGGTCTGTCAGGAACCGTACAATTACAAGACACTAGTAAAGATACGCGTATCACTGTTAACTAACTAGCTTTAACTAGCCTACGGTAAATTGGGGTTTAACTTTAATGATACTCACAATTCACAAAGACTGACTACTGTGGTTTTTATTGGTAAAAATAATTTTCAAAATCAATTCTGTAGATACGATTACCCCTTAGAATATCACAAAGTCACAAATCTTTCACATATTATCACTCTATAATATTATATGAATTAGTTTAGAAGTATAGACGAGCAAAAAATTTTGAAAAATTCTTAACCTTCCATAATAGGCAATACAGTTTTAGCGAATTGAACTTAACATTCAAGTAATGAAATCTGCATCCGAACACGAGATACACAGTAGCTCCACTGTGTAATGAAATTGCGTCCCGGGGGGGCGGTCTCCGAGTTAATAGTCGCCATTTGAATGCGGTTGAGAGCTAATCTCGCTTCTAACACTCTGAATTTCATTTAGGCATTTTAAATTGCATAAGTTTAATATAATTTTAGCAAATTGAAAATGAAATTATCATGCGTTTGCTTTGTAAATCTAATGTACGGCATATTAAACGTAAAAGTATGGCACGTTTTAAAGGCACAAGCAATTTTTGCAACACCTAAAATTGCACAAGAAACATAACCAACGCGAACATTGTATAAGTCTGACATACATGAAAATATTTTCATAAACAGTACAGTATTCGTTCAACATTGACTAACTCTGATATAAGAGTATTTCAATAAAAACTGGAGGCGTAGTTCAAAATAATTTTCACACTAAACGTACCTCTACCAAATCCGATAAAATACTTCTACGTAGTAAATTAGAAGGAAAATATTTTATAAAGATCGTTCTGATACCACCTCAGCGGAAACGGAGTGCTGTTAAGTACTACCCCTGCGATAAACACAATTTATCGTTCTACCCGCCAAATATTTTTGGGGTTTACCTAAAGCGGGGAATTCACTAGACGGACATGCCCGCAGGCAAGCCTACAGGTATGCCCGACAGGCTTCGCTACTATTAGGTCTGTGTAGTGTATTACCGTCGCGGGCCGTCCGGCAGACTGCCCGATGCAAGTCCGCGAGATCTCATTTTGTCTGCGCGGGCACGGACATGTCCGAATGTGAATGCTCACCGCGGGCTGCCAGTGCACAGACGTTGAATGACAGCAAGCCGAGCAGACGTCCGTTTATTTAATATTTGTTTATCTTGCGGAGCATATTTACTTTCTAATGAGTTTTAATGACAATAAAATATTCAATTTATTATTTACAATTGTATGCTAGTAATCGTTCTCTTGGAGTCACTGACAGCCTCATCTTGGTCTTTTGTTTTGTAATTTTAGGCGCGATAATTTGTAGTAAAAATTCAAATGACTATAATATACATAGAGTCATTTGAATTTTTAGTACAACTTATCGCGCCTAAAATCTGTACAATTACTTACGTATGGAATGTGGATATATTATATCCATATTCTAATGAATAAATAAATAAAAATCTTTTTATTCAGAATAAAAAAACAAGGTTTTGTTTTCCGAACGTCAAACAAAAAAAATAATAAAAAAAATAGAAGAATTACAATTACCACCGGTTCGGAACCCTAACCCGGCGAGAAGAACCGGCGCACACAGGGCCTTTTACGGTATTTAGCTGGACAAAAATAATTTTAGGTACATGTAAATTTAGCTGATTTTTCTTTAGCAAATGCTTCATTCAACTTTTGACTATACAAAAGACAAAAAAATAGTCACCATACGCACGGCAAAGAATACAATAGCAGATAGAAACTTGTTTGAGTTAGTTATTTCTTACGACTATTCTGAGCGGTTTTGTTTTCTGTGCTTTTTAAAGTAAAATATTTTGTGGTTGGAACCGAATTATTAAACAATATCTATATGGATAATCAAGCTTGTGGTGAGTACTTTTAATTTATGTTCTAACCAACACAACATAACAATTTAATAAACCATAATCCGTAGTTACAATTGATCGCTATAAAAATGGTTACTTTTTGAAACACAATCCTACCTATAGTTTTTGGTAAAGACCGCTTTAGAATAATTTAACTTTCCATATTCGACGAAACATGTGGGCTATCGATTACAAGATAATTTAGCTGCAGGTGCTTGCAGGTTTTTTTTATTTAACAGGAACTTCGAGGGAAGGGCAGCGTAATGAAACGTTAATCACGCAAAAAGAGTTATTTTTACACCTTCAAACTAATTGATATTTAGTATAAACACAATCACAATGCTTATCATGTCTATTTGACTATGTCATGAACATGGTACCTGAAAATTTTCAGCAAAAATTCAAAAATCAGCTAAGCATTTTTATATAAGTATACCCACTTATAATATTAAGTTGTAACTGAGAACATGGGCTAGGCATGTAGGCATGAAGTGTACATCAAAGAAAACAAGGAATGAATGCAAGAATCCTAGTTCAAAGGCTTGCATCATCTCTGATTTCACGATTTTCGATAATTTTAAGCACACTGGCTAGTGGGTATGCAATCAAGATTTCACGAATTCAAAACATATTGCTTAGAAACAGCAAATATATATGTACACATCTTTGTATAATTGATACTTCATAAGCGTCACTGTACACAATACATAGTGCAGATATTACAAATTCCCAGCCTCTTCCGATAGGAGTACTATCGGAAATAATTTAAAAAACTATAGTCTTTTTCATGCCCAAAAGATCTCAATACAAATACTTTAAATAAATATCTTTAATCATCTCTTAATTACTTCAGATCCTGGCATAAGTCATAACGAGTCTCAGAGAGGAACCAAAACATGAGGAGCTATTTGCAAAGAGGTGACAAACTTATTTCAAAACCCTGCCGTTTCAGGCAATCAACATATCGTGTTAGACATTATGCTGAGGATGATAATGACGATGAAGATGATGCTGACGATAAATAATAATTATAACTCCTCTTCCTCTGAAAGTTTAGCGATTTGTAGCTAAAGCTCATATTTTTATTTATAATATAATATATTATGTACTTACGACCGATACTCTATATTTTGTGTATTATTTAATTAGTAAATAATTTCGTTTGAATGGTTGTTTCTTTTCATACTGACATTACTTATTTATTTAATTATCAACATCACATATTAAAAAATTATGTAGAACTATCATGGTCATTTTAGCACAGTACTGCACTAAGTTAAGTTGAGCGAAAGTGACAGGAACTTAAGTAGGACAGCTCGGTCATCGTCAAATGTTGTTGTTATATGTAAATAAACATAAGTACATACATTACTGCGTGTTTTAAAGCAATAATTATTTTTGTCCACCTAAATATTACAAAAGGCCTTGTGTGCGGCGTAAGAAATTCCATACGTAAGTAATTGTACAGATCGCCTGGTTCTTCAATTTTTAATTCTTAAGGCAAATTTATATGACTATACTCGTTTCTATTCCGATTTCATTTTTTGCACCAAATTCTTATTCCTTTATTTTCATCTAAAGCAATTTTTCGCCTTTGCGTTGCCATATTATTATGCACAACTAATCGCGAAGCCGTTAAAGCAAACTGATCGGCCTGTGTAGTGTATTGCGGCGACAGACTTGCCCGGACAGACTGCCTGCGGACATGTCCGTCTAGTGAATTCCCCGCTTAAGCTGAGCTGACGTGGTTTATTTATTTTTTATTTAGCTATTTAATAACGTTCCGATACCACCTTACCGGATACAGAAAACTGAGGCTAGCAATGGGCTAGCACGAACAATTAACAAGAGCATATTCGTAAGGTTAACGAAACTGAATTGTATAAAAATCACGACAGCGCGAGCGCCTAAAAAAAATATATATTTCGATAGCGTTACGAATACATAGGTACTTGTTAATTGTTGATCAGTCTACGAAAAACACAATTTATCGTTCTACCCCCCAAAGATGTGTTTTACTTATGCTGACGTGGTTTAATTTAGCCTTAAGGTGGTTCGTTTCCTATACAAAAATACAATGGACATTAATTAGGTAATTCATACTATTACTACATAAATTTATATGCACATCTATTTATTTTGCAATACAATTGTCGCAAAATATATTTAAAATACTTTATTTCACACAGAAGTCACATTTTTATTGAATTTTCGACAAAAAGTGACATAAGTTACAAATGTCACTTTTTGTCGAAAATTAAATAAAAATATATAGCTATATAGCATCATGCTAAACTCAATACGAGCGGAGTACCAATCAAGAATGTTACAAAATCGGGGGTCTTTTTTTCCTTTTGAGAGCTTTCGCTACGTACGCTGCGGAAACGGTTAAGGGCCCTATACGGCAATCGAGGGTCGGGAATATAAGAGAATTATACAGAAAAAGATACTCCACAACCTTGAAAAAAATCACACGGCTAGTTAATGAATGTTACTAGCCGCTGAAACATTCGAATTTAAGATAATATTTATGGATAAGTGTAAAAAAAAATCTGAATATCACTGAAAACGTGTAAATCGCACTCCCGTATTATAATAACTGAGTCGTAATTATCAAGAATTATTAAACTAATTTTATCAAATAATAAAGTTAAAACTATAAAGAAGTTGATGAAATCTTTATTTCTTAGTAAATATATTCTTATTTTGTGTTAAGAAATCATAAACTTGCCCAATTTTTTCGCTCAAATTCTTCATACAAATTACTATGAACTGGCGAGTTTCCACAAATACATGTGCGAGCGCCCGCTGCGGTCAGTACGCCACGCAACTCCGAGGAGAGAGCACGTCGCTTTACGCCGCATCCACAGATCGCGATCGAACCACAGTATAATTAATAATAGTAGGTACATTTGTTCTGTTGAGCAAGTAAATATTTCTTTTGGAACGAAGTTCCTTATGGCGCGTTGCAAAAGGGAGACGGAAAAAATTAAGACCAAAAGTTGTAACGACACTTTTTACCATTGTTGTAAGCCGTGCGGTGTGATTCTCTGTCTCTCTCTCTCTCTCTCATCATCAATCAACCAAACCCAACAACCCTCCACACCAAAAACCCCACCCCCTATACAATGTAACCCCCCTCCCCCTCTAAAATTTTTTGACCTTACCAATAGCCTTCCCACGAAACCTCCCATCCCCCCACCCCCCAAAAATTCCCCTCGAGGCATATCTCAGTCAACTGGACCCCTAGACCCCTCGAGTCAGGTATCATTGGAATCGCGAGAACGAGCCCTATAATTTGGCTTAATCAGATCCCCTAAATTCCCAACGGAACCCGGGATATACCTCAAAAACCTCAAGAACCCCCCTCCCCCTCTCAAAAAATTTTGACCCCTCCAATAGCCTTCTCACGAAACCTTCCCCCCCTCCCCCTCCCCCCCAAAATCCCCTCGAGGCATATCTCAGTCATCTGGACCCCTAGACCCCCCGAGTGAGGTATCATTGAAATCGGGAGAACGAGCCCTATAATTTGGCTCCATCAGATTCCCTAAATACCTCAAAAACATCAAGACACCCCCCCCCCTCAAAAATTTTTTTTGACCCCTCCAATAGCCTTCTCACGAAACCTTTCGAAAATTGTTTTTGGACTTGTGGAATGGATTTCGATCAGGACTAGTGACTCGACTTAAACTCGCGACAGGTCAACAGGACTAGGGAATATTATTCGAATATTCGAATATTCGTTTTATTCGAATATTCGACGATTTTATTATTCGAATATGACTGGGTTCAATATTCGAATATTTCGAATAAAACGAATAATAAAAATATTTTATTTATTTTTCAAAAATATGTTAATAGTAGTAATAAACTTGTATATAAACCGGAAAAGTTTCGTTATTTAATAAATTATTTTTATTATTTATTAATATTGTCGTCAATAATATCCTAAAACGGATTTTACTACACTGTTTGTGAAAGAATATAAAACTGTTTTTAAATAAAAAAATATTTAAAATTAATACTTCCTGCAGGCCTCAGCGAAAGAAATCCATACTCACACGCTTGACAAAATAACCTAACCAAGAGCGTGTTAGGACGTGTCTAAGGAGGGTTCTGTTACTATAAAGCGTAATACGATTTTTAGATCTTAATCTTACTGTTCGATTTCATTCAAAATAACTTTCCTAAAGAGAATTTACCACGATCTACCAGCATGGAAAAGTTCCTAATCTTCATAGTTCAGAAATGACAAAGTTGGGTGAAACAAATATGGAGGCCGATTACTTGGAAGTGGTTGACTCTGTAAAAGTCATATATAAAACTTTTCCTTTATTTTAAAAGACAATATTCAACACACACTTCACATGTATGGAAAGCCATGCCAAGCCAAGGGGTGGCTTTCCATGTGAAGTGAAGTGTACTTAACTATATAATAAAATTATATTTTTTTATCAAACGACAACCGATATCTAGACGTATATAGCTAGAAGAGCAGATAGAAAGAGAGACAAGCGGACGAACAGAGTGAAACGATAAAGGATACCTAGTTAAGTTAATTATTACAGTATTATACTGGCCTGCAAAACTACAAATTTCCATAATTTTCAAGATTTATCAGTTTTCTTAAAAAGTAATAAATTATATACCTATATCGGTATATTATTTTTATGTTTAAATAAAAATTAACCATTTTAATCTTAGTCTTAAAGACTTAATTTAAATTGCGGTTTTTTAATAACTCCTCGAGGCCTGACAACAGCTTGGAATGCTTCAACGTGGTAGAGCCATGCTTCGGCACGAATGGGCCGGCTCGACCGGAGAAATACCACGGGCTCACAGAAAACCGGCGTGAAACAGCGTTTACGCTGTGTTTCGCCGAGTGAGTGAGTTTACCGGAGGCCCAATCCCCTACCCTATTCCCTTCCCTACCCTCCCCTATTACCCTATTCCCTCTTAAAAGGCCGGCAACGCACTTGCAGCTCTTCTGATGCTGCGAGTGTCCATGGGCGACGGAAGTTGCTTTCCATCAGGTGACCAGGTGACAGGTGAAAAAAAAAAAAGGAGGTTTGTCATACTGAAAACGAGGTTTTGGAGCCGAATTATGGAATATTCTCTCCCATTCTTTTAACAGGGCGTGTTTTAGTGCTGTGAGGGTACTAACTGAAGGTGACAATTTGCGGCTTCTGACTAGCTTTCTAAGCTCTCCTCAGGGTATACTTAATTGGGTTGAGGTGAGGACATTAAAGATAATCTTTAAGAATCTCTTGACCATATCTTGCTCCAGGTGGAGGTCCAATTGTCATGGCCACATACTCAGTGCGGATTCCTGAGGGTAATGCCAGCTAATTGTATATGGACTCTGCCTGAGCATACTGGACTCTATATGTAAAGTAGGCTTGAAGATATCCCCTACCAGGTCACGTTTACTTAGCCTGCCTTTAGAAGTTCACTTTAACTTATCCACTCATTTGGGACCAAAATTCTGGACCATTCTCGTTCACCCTTTTGTATGTATTCACGGACGTATCACAGTGTTGCTACTTGATACTAGGGCTCTCGAGTTTGGTCTCGAGGTGAGACCATTCGCCCTTCGCCTCGGTCTTTAGGGTTTCAGATTTACTTAAGCAAGTTTCTTCACTGTGATATTAGTAGCATAGTCCATTCGGGCCTGAAGAACCTGTTTCTGAACTTAACTGCATCTAAGTGTTGATTTTTAAAAAGTGGAAACAATTTAACGGTCTTGCCGAGCGCTGAGTCTGCCATTAAAGTCTTACACAGGCTTGTCAAATGTTTTTCAGTCTCTCGGTCTTTAGGGTTTCAGATTTACTTAAGCAAGTCTTCTTCACTGTGATATCAGTAACATAGTCCCTTCGGGCCTGAAGAAGCGGTTTCTGAACTTAACTGCATCTAAGTGTTGATTTTTAACAAGTGGAAACAATTTAACGGTCTTGCCGAGCGCTGAGTCTGCCATTAAAGTCTTACACGGGCTTGTCAAATGTTTTTCAGTCTCTTTGTACCATCGCTTTATCTTCTAAACGGTTCGTAACATGACACACTCCGTTCTTGCAGTACAACGCCTGATGCCTACTTCTGCACTGATGCCTTCTACCTAACCTAACTTCCTTTTTGTAATAAGACTCATCGTTTAAGAAAAAATTGAAAACATAAAGAGACCAAAAATATGGCTAACTTGAAAATGTAAAAAGGTTATTTTCGTTTTAAAGATTTTCCACCCACTTTTTACCAACTATTTTTTGTTATGTTAACATAACATTAAAATCTTTTTTGAATGCTTTTTATTTTGACGGTTTATCTTGTTTACTTATTCTTACTACGGTTCATATACACGTGGAGTCATAATGGTCTGGAGCAGACCATTATGACAGCATGATACTCGTGTCTTTAGAGTTTTCAGCTGCATTATATTAGAATAGAGCACTATTTACAGTGCATTCCGATTTATGTGCAGTGTTCCAACTCTGCAAATATATTTCTCTCCAATCTTACACAAACTGATATATATATATATATATAATATATATATATATATATATATATATATATATATATATATATATATATATATATATATATATATATATATATACATCTTGCGAATCATGTTGCGTCCTACATGGCGATTTTTACGAATGATGCCGCGTCCGACCGACTTGTTGCGTCCGGTATACGGACGCAAGATTAACCGACCCTCATTTTTCGTCCAAGGGTGTCTTTTCATCATTAGAATGCATAGGCAAAAAATTGGCATGGACTCAATTTCATCACTAGAATGATTTTCAGCGTATTTCGTAGTTCAGCCATCGGCCGCGTGGAATTTCGAGGGCGCTACTGAGAAGCGTATATTTTGTACCGTATATTGAGCGTTTAGTTTACCGATTATATTGCGTCTCCCCGAATATACACAAAAAGTTTTTTTCAGTTCTCCACGAGCATCATCTTGCGTCCAGAATTTTTCTTATATCAGGACACCGCCTTGATCCTACTGGGGCCTTTTAGGGTGCACGGGTGTGGGGCGCGCGGGGGGCGGGAAGCGAGCCGTTCGTCAGCGCCAGCAGCGCGGTCACAGGGGCGACACTCTCTACAAATGACAGTTCGAGCACCAACAAATGTCAGCTATGTTGACTTAAGCCTAGGGTTGACATCATCGAATTAATTTAAAATATTTTTTTCCCCCGGGTAAATATAATACTTTTTACGCGGGCGAAGCACGGGGCAACAGCTAGATGCTTAATATGAAAAGAGAAATCATACCTACCTACTTTAATCCACGTCTCAGTTATTTATTGTACTGCGTGTGACAAAAGCAAGGGTTAGGTTAGAAAAAATAAGTAATAATTATCGAGATAGGTAGGTACTTACCTTTCTGGATTATTAGGCAAGCGGAAGAAGCTTTTGTCACAATTTTTTTCTTGGTTATTATGGCGACCTTATATACAACCACAATAATTAAGCCTACTCATTATAATGCCGATCAGGAAATTCCTAATATGTTAGGTACACGGTACGTGCGATTTGAACTTTTAAAGGATACTGATATTTACAATGAATATTCAAAATAGTCTCCAAATGTCTAACGTCTAATAGCCATATTTTTTTAATCAAAAATGTACTCAGACCATTGGCCCTTATATTGGAAAAATATACCTTGTGTCTTTAGCAATTGGGCTTAATTTGTACTTAATTCTTAAGTAGTACAAAGACTATTTGAATTATATCAATGCAATTTTAAATTTTTATTACCACTCATTAAGTGTTGTAACACAATTACACAACTAAGATCATCGCACAATATCGATAGGTATCGACAGATCTAAATGCGATTAAGTACTACATGTAATATTCAATCTAAAATATTATGCGGAAATCCTTACTAATATTTTACTACTATTATAAATATGAAAGTTTGCGAGGATGTATGGATGGATGAATGGATGGACGGATGAATCTTAAACGGGCAAATGGCATACCACACGTTTGTTACTCTTTAACGCAATAACTATTGAACGGGTTTTAATAAAAAATTGATATACGTTCGAGGTTAACGTACTACAAACTTTACGCAACCCAAGCATATTTCGTTAAAAATATCGATAAAATCAAATTATTGCATGACTACTTCACTAGTGAAACAAAAAACATTTTTTTTTATAAATGTCGCGTCAGACAAGTCTTTCTTATGAAATTACACTGTCGCGTCGCTGCGTGCGTCGGCGAAACTGCCAGCCCCGTGAACCATAGTCCAGGCTGGGAAAAAGTTACACCCCACCCGCCCCCGCATTCGCCCAGACACGCACACATAGCTGCGAGCGGCGAGTCGTGTAAATCGGTGGAGTGACGGTTCTTTACGTTAGTAATATATATTCTTTGGCGCGGTCGCATCGCATATTTTGTTAACCGACTTCCAAAAAAGGAGGCGGTTATGTATTCGGCTGTATAATATTTTATTCTTATTTTGTATGTTAGACGATAATTCAGCCGTCTATGGACCGATTTTCAAAATTCTTTTTTTGATCTAAAGGGTATAACCCCAAAGTCCCGTTTAAAAAAAAGTGGTGACCTGATGATGGGATCCATGAGGAATCAAAATTTATATGGATACTTATGGCGATTTCGGCTTTTTCTGAAGTAGTCTAAGCATATTATGCTACCAAAAATTAAGATTTTGCGCCAAGGTATACCCTGGATCCAAAAGTACAGAACAGAACTCCTGACTCCTTATAGATACATGTTTGGGGATTTCAGCGTTGTTTAAAGAACTGCAAGCATATGCTTCCATGGCAATTAAGTGATCATCATTATCACCACCACCATTACACCATACATCATTACATTATGATGATACAAAAGGTACTTCTCCTAGTATTTTTCACCAACACGGTGATCTTTAAACGTTACTCTACCGTCTATGGACTTATATTTTGTAAAATTATTTTGTTGTTGTCATTAACATGGAAACTTGATGATGGGATCCGTGAGGAATCGAGGGAACTCCTCAAAATTTATATAGACATATAATATAGTGATATAGACTTTTCCTGAAGTAACTTAAGCATATTATGCTACCAAAAAAATAAGATTATACCCTGTATAATAAGAAGGTATTCCCTGGATCCAAAAGAACTGAACAAAACTCCTCAGTCTTTAAAGATACGCGTTTGGAAATTTCGGCATTATTGTTTTAAGAACTGCAAGCATATGCCACTATGTACGTTACAGTTATCATCATCATCATCATCTTATTTTAAAATAGTGTCTGACCGAAGCTGGTTTTTACGACCGAAACCGAAAACAAATTTCGGCAACGGTCTCAGTTTCGGCCGCAACCGAAACTTCCGTAGGTACAAGGATCATGTTTTGAGAGAAAAATAAAGGAAACGTTAGTTTAATCAGTCAGTCTTTTTAGGGTTCCTTAGTATTCAAGGAACCCTTATAGTTTTGCTTCGTCAGTTAGCCGCTCGGGCGTCGCGCGGCACATAAATACAAATAAAAACCACCAGGATGGGCGTCGGCCGGGACATTTGCCCATTTTTATTGCTATATTTTCTGTTTATTCTCATTTGTAAATATCTGAATTTTTATCTGTGATTGAAATTTATTTACTTAGTACAGGGATAAAACAAAGCTGTTATAGTTTTTTGTCTTTGCTGTTGTACTCAATAATAAAATAAATAATTGTTTGTCTCAGAGTAAAGAAATTTGACACCAATTTCACTCCACTCCACTAATCATTGATGTTTGGTTAATTTTGTGCACAAATCACGAATTTTTTTATATATATCGTTATTTGAACACGTATTTATTTAATTAAATAAAAACTTTCGTATGCGTGTGATATAAATTTTCGCCATAATTTAGCTTCAAAAACCAACATTAAAAAATTCATTTCCAGTGAAATCATGTTTGATATTTTGCATTATGTAGTTTATATTTCTTTTAATTTATTTTTTCATTGTGTAGAACGATTCTTCTAATTTCTAAAAATGTATAATGTGCCAAGGTTTTACTAACAATTCAATAATAAAAATCGAAAAAACAAGCGCGGGTGCCTTCTGGCGTATAATACCGCGTAACGCTCAAGGGGGGTCATGGATTTTTTTTTTACATTGGCCTGTTTTGTTATTAAATAATATGAATAATATATCCACAGAATGTAATTAACGCAAAATCAAATTAAAAATGTTTTTTGTTGAGTTTAAAAACTAAGAATTGGGAAAAAAAAAAACAATTCTTTTGTGTTCACATCATGATTGCTTTTATTCGTTAAGTTTTTTTTAAATTCCAGTTACATCATCATATAAGGAATTTATTCTATTTTCTAAATATATATAACATGCAATAGTTTTAAAATCAATTGATTAATATAATCTTGAAAAACCGGAACCGGAGAAACCGCGCGAACGCCTTCAGTGCCGGACGCCGGACCCGCTGACACCACCCGCTTTTAAAATTTTAACAGTCCGACGCCCGAGAGGTTAGTCCTTCTTTCTGTCTGCCCCTCTAGCTACTGTAATTTTGAACATAAATGGGAGAGATTTGGTAAAGTTATATATTGTGTATAGATCCGTGTTCTACATCATAAAATAATAATAATTTCATATTTTAGAGGGGTGGCTCCTCCATACATGTGAAATAGGCATGAAAAATATTGTTTCATTCTACTCCATCGTGTGAGATATCGTCGAAAAGATCTAAAATAAAGGCGTGGTTTCATACATAACTTTTTTACAAAGAACCATTTTCGAGTAATCGGCTTCCAAAGTGGTTTTATAATTTGGTCCCCCGCTGGCATTTTTAAACTATAGGAGATAGAAACTGGAAAGTTTGTATGCTGATAGATCATGCTAAAAACCTTTTAGAGAATTTATTTTGAGCGCAATCGGACTACAACTTTTTAAGTAATTCAAAGAAGGCCTATTGCGCGTTGATAGTTACAAAACCCTCCTTAGACATGTCCTAACATGCTTTTGATTTACTGCCGCTTAGTAGTTTATTTATACAAATCTGTGTTGCGAGCAAAACACGAAAAAGCACTAAAATATTTACAATTGTTTATTGTAAACCAGCTATATTATTATGTACAACGGATCTTAAATACTTTAAGCTTAGCCCAATTCACGAAACGACTATCTCGTTATACCTAAATCAAATCGCGAAGTAGGTTACGAGAGTTAGCCTTATTAACTAAGCATGGCTTTCTCATAATTATGAGAAAATATCGCAAAAGTGTCATTGTCGTGTACGGTCAACGGTGTGACAGTTAAATATGGTCAAACGTTCCATCATTCTAATCTATGAACAAAATTTCAGGCTTAAATTGAAGTCGTTCTTAAGCGAATTAGGCACAATGCAAGCTAGTCAAACACCTCGTAAGCCTAATAGACTAGTGCTTTTACCTTTGAAAATGGTCAAAAGTGAAAAAAAAAACTTATAGTAGGATGAAACCCATTGGAATAGAAGAGAATTTAACAAAAATAAAAGGAAAAAATATTTTACGGGCAATTTGAGGTCGGGAAGTGTAAGGAAGTGAGTTTTTAAGGATAGAAAACGGTTTATCTCGATATCTGGCAAAACTACAAGTCCTATGGAAAAAGTCAAATGGCAAATTTGTAGGTACCTAATAGAAAGAGGTACCTTTAAGCACGCCTCGGGTGTGCTCTACTCTCGAAAGGCCGCGTTGTTACAAGTTCACAACATAAATCTGTTGAAATACCCGAAATTCAATAATAAACTTATAGAAAAATTGATGTTTTTACAACTATGAACTTCAAACATGACTGTAGACTGTTTTGCTTTTTACTTATTTAATTTAATTTATGTAATATAAAATGAAATAATAAAAAAACTAAAGCTGTCCGTAGGTCTGTTTGTTCCATAAATTAAGAAAAATATGGGCAATGAAATGAGTTGAATCTTTTTTTAAACGTTTCCGTTTATCCTAAGGATGAGCCCTGTTGCTTGGCGTTATTAAATTCTAAATGGTTAAAAATATATTAATTAACATTTTTTGATAGAATAACCAGTTTTATTCGTTCCCCGTTCTCTTTTATTATTTTCCCATTTCTCAGTACCGCTTGCCGATATTTTTTTATATTGTTTGTTACATATTTGTTACATAATATTGTTCATTTAATGCATATTATATATTTTATGTGCAACGGATGCAAGAAAAAAAAAAACCTAAATAAATATATAAAAAATATTTTGAAAAATATAGAAACCGACTTCCATAGTAAAAGCAATAACATTCTTAAAATCACTAAAAAGTATGAAATAATTCTTATTGTTGAAATAGTTCCCTTTCAAATTCTACTAAAATGTTACAATTTTTCTACTCAATCTTCTTATTTTTGAAGTCGGTACCAGCCCAAATAATTGTATAAATCCTTTCAATAAAAAATATTAATTTTAACACAACTACGTCCTTATATTATATACAAATAATATTATAAAGAACTCACGTTCAAATTGGCTGGTACTGACCTCAAAAATAAGAAGATTGAGTAGAAAAATTGTAACATTTTAGTAGAATTTGAAAGGGAACTATTTCAACAATAAGAATTATTTCATACTTTTTAGTGATTTTAAGAATGTTATTGCTTTTACTATGGAAGTCGGTTTCTATATTTTTCAAAATATTTTTTATTTTTTTCTTTTCAGTGATATTATAATATTATTAACTAGTACCTGGGAGACCGAGCTTTGTTCGGAGTTTTCGTAGGACGATGAAATATTTAAAAATAAATAAAATTGAGAAAAGAAATAAAAAGGATCACAAAAATTTTTATTGACCGGGTTTCGAACTCGAGGCCAATTCGTAAACAACGTATAAATTACCATTCTACCATCCAGCTGAAGCTACATTTTATGGCGGCAAAATGTACGGTTCCCGCAAGATTTCCTTTTGCGCGCACGAAGTAGCGAGTAACGTCTACTATAGTTTAAATTATGTGTTTTCAATGTCAATTTTAAGCACTTATGCATATAACATCTCCATGAAGTTGTAGTGACACCCTCGCGGGGGTAGTCAGGGAAGCTTCCTGTGACCTCAGAACGTCGAGATCTGATGAGAATTAGATTTTTGCAAAACGGGGTAAAACCAGTATCTTCCCGATTTTTTGAAAATCTTAGATTTTCTTAGCGGGAAGTTAAAAATAATCCCCTTTTGTCTTGTTCATTCATTGACAGAAAAAGTTGCGGGGAAATTAAAAAAATGTTTAGAAAATCATAAGCATTGCTTTTAAGAGTTTCCTTGATTCCTCGTGGAAATGTAACACTTTTAGTAGGAAGGTATATAAGCTTGGCACAACATTTTACTTTTGAGTAGGTCTGAATCTGAATGTTCAAACAAATCGATATCACTTTAAAATACTATGAGAAATACCTATATCAACATAATATCATGATGTATGGTGTGATGATGGTTGTGGAGATGATGATTATTTAATAGTGACATTTGCTTGCAGTTCTTTTAACAATACGGAAATTTCCAAACGTGTACCTTTAAGGACTGAGGAGTGCTGTTGGGCCTTTTTGGATCCAGGATATACCTTGGCACAATATTTTACTTTTTGGTAGCTATGAATGTTCAAAGGAATTGACATCGGTGTAAAATACTATAAAAATACCTATATCGTCATAATGTTTTCATTTTGTATGCTATGATGATGATGATGGTGGTGGTGGTGATGGTGATTATTATTTAAAAGTGGCATATGCTTGCAGTTCTTTAAACAACGTTGAAATTTCCAAACGTGTATCTTTAAAGACTGAGAAATGCCGTTCAGTGGTTTTTTATCCAGGGTATACCTTGGCACAATATTTCACTTTTGGTAGCTGTGAATGTTCAAAGAAATCGAATTCAGTGTAAAAAAAACTATGAGAAACACCTAGATATCAATAAAATATCAAGGTGTATGGTGTGATGATGGTGGTGGTGATGATGATTATTTAATAGTGACATTTGCTTGCAGTTTTATAAACAATACTTAAATTTTCAAACGTGTATATTTAAAGACTGAGGAGTGCTGTTCAGCCCTTTTGGATCCCTGGATACCCTGGTATACCTGGATACCTTGGTATAACATTTCAATTGTTGGTAGCTGTGAATGTTCAAAGAAATCGATATCGGTGTAAATTACTATGAAAAATACCTATATCATCATAATTTATCATGATGTATGGTGTGATTATGATGGTTGTGGTGATGATAATTATTATTTAATACTGAAATTTGCTTGCAGTTTTATAAACATTGCTGAAATTTTCAAACGTATATCTTCAAAGACTGAGAAATGCCGTTCAGTGATTTTGGTTCCAGGGTATACCTTGGCACAACATTTCACTTTTTGGTAGCATTTGCTCTAGTTACTTCAAAAAAAGTCAAAATTACTATCGGTGTCCCTATAAATTTTGAGAATTTCTCTCAATTCCTCATGGATCCCACCACCAGATCTACCATTTGATGACAATGGGACCAATCCAGGAGTCAATCCTTTACAACAAAAAAAGAATTTTGAAAATCCATCCACAAACGGCGGAGTAAACGTGTAACATACACACAAAAAAAAAAAAAAAACATACACACGAATTGTAAACCTCCTCTGGAAGTCGGTTGAAAAATGACAAACACTAAGAAATATTAATTGCAGTCACCATACCTTATTCTATTGTAAAATCATGAAAATACGGTATTAATGGGGGCAAGAGGGGTCACATGCTGATGTATCATACTCGTAATGCATACATAAATTATTTTATACTAGATGATAATGATAGATTTGTAAAAAAAATATCAATATTCCAAATAAACTGTTTATAATTTACTGTAATATAATATTATTGGCTCTATTTAAGGATATGTATTGACGCTGTGGTACATCAGTCATTGTTTAAGCGATGATTTTTCATCTTACGGTTTCCTGATTATAGTATAAAACGCGTGTGAGGCGTGCAAACTTTATATTTATATTTTTTCACATAACCTAGACCCGCCTAGCCTCAATTCTTATTGAAGCTAGGCACAAAATATTTTAGTAGAAGATATCTACAAAATATTGTAGATGTCTTCATCTACAATATTTTGTGTAAGTTGTCCAGTCGTCTTTAAATTATATCCATAGATGCTTATTTATTGCTATTTTAAGATAGCTTAAATACATGAGTGACCTACGGATAATTTTAGCCCATCAAAAGGTATTTCAGAGAGAAGTGGGGAACGGGCTAAGCGGGTCTGGGCCTTACTACCTGTTCTTTTCTTTGCATTTTTTGAGAACTTTTACTGTGGTAATGTATTTTTTTTTACATTATCAGAAAAGAGAGATTTCAACGAATAAAAAGCCCACCGACTTTAAAATAAAAAAAAAAGATATTTTGACGTGAGAGTTTTCGACTGAAAATTAGGGTTAATTTTTTGATATTAAGTCAAAATAAGGTGAAAAAATAAATATTTTAAATAAAAAAAATTACAATATATTTGAAACACACGGGTACTTTTTCACCAAATGTCGTGAATTTTTTTGTAATAACATAAATATAAAAAAGAACAAACACTTGGTTAGTTGAATTTTTCACATAAATTATGAAGTTATGTGAAAAAACTGTAAATAAGTACAAACGTTGTAGATCTTTTTATCACCTATAACTTTTCTAGTTTACTTTTTTCCATAAGACTCGTAGTTTTGCCGAAAATCGAGATAAGCCGTTTTTTACCCCTTGTAACTCACCTCCTTACACTTCCCAACCTCAAATCGCCCGTAATTTATTTTTTGTAATATTTTTTTCCTTTTCCAGTGGGTAACCCACTATACATTTTTTTTGTTTAAAAAATTATCGGCATTGGTCTACAATAGCTATTTCAAAATGACGTTTAGACAATGCGCGAGTTAGTGTTTTTTTTTTATGTATACCAACTGTAAATGTGTAAAATCAAATACTTACTTTTATTATTTTTACCCCATCTCAAGTAAATGCAACGGAGTTAAATAAATCATGTCCTGTAACAAAACCTTATAAAATGTCATCGTCGCGTCGCGCGTCGCTTAGTTGGAATTTAAAAAAGCGTCGAACATTACCGATCACAGCCCGAGAACTCCATGCACATGCAGAATGCAATTTCGGTTTCGGTCGTAGTTTCGGCAAAACCAAAACTAAACCGAAACACGTTTTTTTGCTGAAACTCGACCGAAACCGAAACCGAACACTCGGTCGGACACTAATTTATAATACCTAATGGAAGCTTGGCGCGTATTCGATAATTACAAACGTCACAAAAAATTGTAAAATTATTATTTTTAAACAAAAATTAAACAAACTTCCAAAGTAATCATACACAAAAAAATTATGAAGTCGGTCGTCAGTCGAGTTGTTTTTATTTTTTTAAATTAGTTATTTTATTTTAGATTTTTTAAATTTAACCAACACACACTTGGTCGATTTAAATCAAAAAGACGACTATTTAACATACATACATACATACATACATACATACAAGATACGCGCGAAAAACATAACCCTTCTTACAAAAATACAAAAACAGTAATCGGAATCACAATCTCATAAAAGAGAAGGGTGTAGCTTTATCTGCATAATGTTGGTAATATATGTAGGGCAATATACGGAATTGATTTGAACAAATTGATGGGAGGTAAGAGCATCCATGCAGTGTATAGAAGTATACGGATATATACTGTGTGCTGGATAGCTTTGGTGGTGAACGGAAGTAGTAAATGACCAGGAAATTTCCAAAACTGAATATTAATATTTCATAAAATAACGGGATACCACGTCGACTCTTGAGATCATACAGATAAAAACTACACATATACGCATTAATAACAACTAAAATCTTGCCACATACAGTGGACGCTGCAGGGTGGCAGTTTGTAAGGACGCAAGAAGTCTTCGTCGATTTAAATATATATATATATATATATATATATAAATAATAAAAAAAATATTATGTTCTGTAATATTAGTGTTATTTATAGGCAGAAACCACTTAGTTGGCAACCAAATCCATGGTCTGCTCTGGCAAGGTCTGGCCTAAATCGTTCATGTGTTAATAGTTTTAAAAAGTTATTGCAATTTAGTATTGTAAGTTAGAAACTTAAAATAAGTTTTTTTTTTTATTAAAAAAACATTGATTTTTTTAGAGTCATTTGTGAAACACTTCACATTTTAATATTACTAAATATGCAGGTATATATAAACGCATTATATTACTTGTATTTAAAGTTTATTACCAATATTCGTATTATTCGAATTATTCGAATTTATTCGAATAGTGTTTAGCCATTATTCGAATTATTCGAATAGTAAAATTTGTCGAATAATAACATTCCCTAAACAGGACAGAACAGGACAGGAAAATGCGGTCGGCGTTGTGCACTAAGCATGTGTCGTTCGTTCAATTTCCGCGAACCAGTTTTGAGGTTTTTAGGGCCATTTTGAAATTTAACGTATGGTGAAAACACTATTGAGAAAAAAAGTGTCTCCAGTTAAATGGCCCCACTTTTGAGATTTTTGGGGCCATTTTGAAATATGACGTATGGTGAAAATACTATGGAGAAAAAAGTGTCTCCAGTTAAATGGCCCTACTTTTGAGATTTTTGGGGCCATTTTGAAATTGAAAATACTATGTAGAAAAACGTGTCTCCAGTTAAATGGCCCCACTTTTGAGATTTTTGGGGCCATTTTGAAATTTGACGTATGGTGAATGGGGCCATTTTGAAATTGAAAATACTATGGAGGTGTCTCCAGTTAAATGGCCCCACTTTTGAATTTTAGGGCCATTTTGAAATTTGACGTATGGTGAAAACACTATGAAGAAAAAAGTGTCTCCGGTTAAATGGCCCCACTTTTGAGATTTTTGGGGCCATTTTGAAATTTGACTCTCGAAGTCTTTGGGGTATTGGTGACGACTATTGGTCTGGTCAAAAAATGTATGGCGTTGGGTTGGGACACTTCGTCGATGGTACCTGAAGGTTTACCGGTTCTGCTAAGGAGCAGCAGGCTTAGCATGCACATCGCAGAAACATCGGAGAGTCGACAAAATGAGAGATTGAAGAAACATTAATACCATTTGTAGCAAAATAGGTCTTATTGTAAGGCAGCAAGGTCTATGCATTGTCGTTTGGAAACAATCTTTCTTTTCTTCCCGAATTTTCTCTTTCTTTTCTCACAGAAGATTTCCCGACAGCCATTTTAAAACTAGATAATATGTCTGTTTAGAAATGTTGATTTCTATTGGCAACCTTGTCTTGGCGACATTAAGAACTATTTTGCAACTCACTATTTGGATAAAATATTTCTTCTTTAAATTTATTTCTTCGGATCGCCATGCTAAGCCCGCTGGCTGGTGTTCTTGAAAATTATTATACGAGGTGTGTGCATGCGTGCGGAATTGCGGATTTAAACCGAAACGCGGCACGTTTGTATGCAGATGGTTTACTGTTCTTTATACTGTGGCGCGAGGCTCGATCGTTGTGAGAGTAGCGCTAAAAACCTAAACTTCGCGCGGCGCGTCTCCGAATACGGTCCTTAAAGTTTCGCTAAAATGATGTATGGCAGAATTGTTCCCCTTTAAAAGTTCTAAAAAAAAGTCCGCGACAGTATATGTCTATCTTTTAAGGTTGGCTCACTATAACCTTTTTATACTTACCAAATTTGTTCTAAAAGTAAGCATTATTTGTGAAGGTGTTTTCATAAAGATTATATTAATCCTTATCCTTTTTATACTTACCAAATTTGTTCTAAAAGTAAGCATTATTTGTGAAGGTGTTTTCATAAAGATTATATTAATCCTTATCCAAGTAAATACGTTATTCATTACAAGCATTTAATCTAGAAGAAATTTGCCGTTTACATCATTTGATTTCAATGAGTATTTTAGAAGATATCGCAGTAATAAAATAATCATGCGCGCTATAGTAAGGCGCGCGGAGCGGGCGGGCAGTCGCGAGGTGGAAGCGCTTCTTCTACGTAAATGAAGTCGCGGGTAAATTTTAGCGATATCCCAAAGTAACTATTCCACGCGGACGAAGTCGCGAGGAAAAGCTAGTTGATCATAAAATTGCGCCACTATGGTATACGGGAGTCGGGACTCTTCACT
This sequence comes from Glaucopsyche alexis, assembly GCA_905404095.1. Taxonomy (NCBI): domain Eukaryota; kingdom Metazoa; phylum Arthropoda; class Insecta; order Lepidoptera; family Lycaenidae; genus Glaucopsyche; species Glaucopsyche alexis. The sequence continues at coordinate 17,894,699 of FR990059.1, forward strand.
CGACCTTAGTTCTTACCTTAAAGATAGAACTCAAAGGGTAGAGATAAATAGTTAACACATCTACTGGGACTAAAATAGAATTAGGTGTCCCACAGGGATCCATTTTAGAACCATTCTGTTCTGCAGCATATGCAGTTAGAAATATTCAGAAAGGATTCAGGCAGGAAATTTCTGGCGAAGAAGCGGCGCGACTAGTTTTTTTTTAGTTATTTTGATAGTAGAATATCTTACAGCATTCTTTTATGGGGAAATGCGGCCAACATTAATGCAATATTTGTGCTGCAGAAGCAGCAATACGTTCTATTTATAAAATGTCCTGCTTTGAATCTCTGAGAGAAAAGTTTAAAGAAATAGGAATTCTGACCGTCGCTTCTCAATATATTTTGGACAATGTATTGTATGTTAGAAAAAATTTAAATATGTTCAAAACGAAAAGTAATAATAATCACTGCATGAACACTAGAAATAAACACAAATTAGATAAACCAGTGACCAGACTAAGTAAAGTTAGTAAATCTTTTAAAGGTCAATGTATACGCCTAGATACAATAGAATCCCAGAAAACGTTCAAAATATGTATATTAATAAATAAAAAAATAATAGTTAAAGGACGTTTGTGTGCTAAAGCCTATTATAGGTCAATGATTTTAATGACGAATGCACACCTTGGGAATAGGATGGCCAACCTGCAAGGCTGTTTCTATGTACTCTTGTAATGTAGTTTTAGTCATAACATTGTTATATACCTTTCTTATTCTAAAAGATCAATTTTCCATCTTTTTGGTAAAAGATGGCCCCGCGCGTTTCTTACGCCGGTTCTTCTCGCCGGGTTAGTTCCCGAACCAGTGGTAGGCATCATGTATATCGACGTTCAAAAAGATTATAATAATACCAACTTTGAATAACTTTTTTTTTATTTTGATAGCCGCCCCATATCAAGCTTTCGTTACATTTAGATTACATTAACTCGGAGAGGAGTATAAGTAGGTACAAAATTCTTGTTTTAGTGACAGGAACAGTGATTGATAATAATTTAAAATGTGTTTTACCTTTTACCGAACTATTCATTTTGTTCTTTAACAGCCTCCATGATCCAGTGATTTAGAGCTTGGCTCTCTACTCGGAGGTCGTAGGTTAGATTCCCGCATTGCAACAACAAAAAATGATGTTTCCAAGTTAGGTTTGGACAATGCAGGCCGATCACCTGATTGTCTGACAAGAAAGATGCATTTTACATATATTATGTAAAAAGTCTTAAAAAGCTTCTGATCTCTCGCCAGTCGTGTCGGTCTGTTCGTCCCGCTGCGTTTCGAGAGTAAAGGAAGAGTGAGTGCTCTTGTGTACTGTGCACACGCTTGGCCAAAATAACTCCTGCGTAGCTGGCCTGGTTTCAATAAAATCGGCCACTGTCAAGGAAGTGATGTGGGGAGCTATTATTATTATTAATTTTGTTCTTTAACATCAAGCCCAGATAGGATTTGAGGCGCCTCTTTTACTTGGTAATAAGTCTCAAAAATTTACAGAGGACTCCCATTTTTATTTTACCGGGGACCCCCTGAGTCTTCTGCACCCCTGGAGCAATTTGAGAATGACTGGTCTAAATGGAACTCAAACTATTTTTTTTCTGTATTTTTAACAAATACATAAGTATCTACATTTTTTCAAAACATTATAAAAAATTAAATATACAATAATTTACTTTTTTAAGCCTATGAAAAATAATATTCCTTAGCAGGGAGAGAAACTAAAACTTACATATTATCCACCTTATCACTTGGCCCTTCTATCTGCCCTTCTACTGTCCCTTTTGAAGTGTTCCTGCACCAGCCCTTAAGCTCAAGTTTGTCCGCTTGTGCTTTCGTATACTGTTGATAAAAAAAAAAATTAAAACACATTTTATTAATAAGCTTCAAAAAAGTGAAAAAGTTAGATGACCTATCGATGCTGTTGAATATTATTATCGTTTATTCTTAAGATTATTTTAATCACCCTTTTCACCAATGCCATTGTAATAATATCATTGATGAAAATGGGGCAGTTTACTGATTAGTTTATCTCATTCGGTGTGGTGACGTCATTTGCAATGCAACTTTAAAGTCCTATAACTTTTTTATTTCTAGAGATATTTTACCAATTCTTTGACATGTTTGTTTTATTATGTATACTGGTTTTTATAATTTACGAAAAAAGGTTTTTGGTAAACTTCCTTATTGAAGGAACACCTACCTACCTATTGGTGTAAATGTAAACAGCTTGCCCGACAGACTGTTTGCAGTTGTTATAAGTCATTGAAGTTTAAAAGCTTGCAAACAGTAATAAATATAATAAAACAGTAAAGAATAACTATTCATAAAATATGTGTATGTACTACTGTACATTTGACTACATGAACATGATTTTAAAATGCATTTATGTGTACAGAAAATATGATTATTAAAGCAGTACCTGTAAGGAGGAAGGAAGTAGGAACACACTAATGGCTTAGGTGTATACTATAATATAAATATTACCTTTCTGAAGAACACCCCTTGAACTACGCCAAAAACTTCGAAATCCACACTTCTTAGAGACATATTTGCAATCGTGTAAGTTCCTTTATTTTGTGTTACAACGCAAAGAAAACTTATTAAAATCGGGAAACGTCCCATTTCATAATTTTCCACTTTTATTTATGTTTTTATCAGAATGTTGCTTGCACTGAATGTCAAAATAGATACATTTTTATAAATTCGTCCCGAAATGGAAGCTATTATGAGGTACTTCTTTGTCTTATTTCTAAAGCGTCAAGTCCAAAGTCTAGTCAAAGTCCCAATAAATAGTCAAGGTAGTCAATCAGTCAAGTCACGGGTTTCCCCTGCGTTCTGTCGCGGGGGTCTTCCCCTTAAAACAGGTTTTATGCGCCCAGTACTCGTACTGGGCGTTTCAATTTTTGGATCTCCTCACGTAGAGGGGCAAAGGCCCCTGGTCGTGATTCCCCGCCCAAGGCCCCTCTCAAAGGGCCCGGCGCGTGACGACGTAAGCCACGAAGTATAGATAACAAGGAGTCCGAACGTAATGTTAAAATAATGGTCTCAATTACGGGGACAGATTTTTGCCGGTAGAGCGCGCGACGGTCCGACATGCACTCGTTTGAAATTACGCGGGAAGTTTAAAGTTGCTATTGACAGCTCTGGAAAGATTGAAATCTTATTATTTAAAAGTTTTAGGAAATTCTTAGAAACTGTTCTCGAAAAATAGATACCGTAGAACACGGTAATTGCCTAACGGTAATTTAAAAATAATTGTAATAAATAATAGTATTGGCAACACTCGGTATAATAGTATTGGCAACACGCGGTACTCGTCGGTCTCGCACGCCTAGCGGCAGAAAAGAGAACTAAGATCTGGTCCTATTATTGTGTACATAATTATTATTAAAAAGCCTATACCGTTCGGACTCCTGGTATCTATGCTTCATGACGTAAGCAGTCAAGTCAGTCGATTCAGTAAAGTGGTAGACGCTTTACTGAAACTTCCTAGGGAGTTTTGGCGGGAAACTCAATTTAGCACGCATATTGTAGTTGCTATATCACTCTTCCACACTAGTGCACGTCAACGAATAACTAATGGTTAATATTCCACCAATATTACACATTAAAAACCGCAATAACACGAATTTAGAAAAATAACACCGAAACACAACATTGCTGATTGACTTTCCCGGCGAAAACTCTAAAAAAATTTAAAGAAGATAATATTACATAGGTACTCAGAGATAAAATCTTTGAATAATTACGAAATTATATACAAAGCAGATTTTATGTATTTCTGGTAAAATAGATTTATAAACGCGATCTTTTTATTTTGGTTTCATGTTTCATTTGGTTCATATTATTTTTGTTTTGTTGGCTAAACTGAAAACCGGCTGATTGGCCATGGCATGAAGCATAGATACCAGGAGTCCGAACGGTATAGGCTTTTTAATAATAATTATGTACACATTAATAGGACCAGATCTTAGTTCTCTTTTCTGCCGCTAGGCGTGCGAGACCGACGAGTACCGAGTGTTGCCAATACTATTATACCGAGTGTTGCCAATACTATTATTTATTACAATTATTTTTAAATTACCGTTAGGCAATTACCGTGTTCTACGGTATCTATTTTTCGCGTAGACAGAGAAAAGAATAGACCTCTACACATTTTCTTTTTCACTCACACAGGAAAAGGATAGTTATATAAACATAACTCATGAAGAAAAGAGATAAAAGAACAAATTTTTTGTCCCTCATCGCGTGGCCAGTTTTTTCAAGGTCAGCAACTCAGTTTGCTAAACAAAGTTTGACGTTTGGTAAGCAAAGCAATTCGATCTAGTAATTTTCTCGTATTTTCTTCTAATATTCAACAATTATTGCATTAAAAGTAGTGGCTAGTATTAGTTTAATAAATTGTGTATGTGTATAAACGTAAGCCACGAAGTATAGATAACAAGGAGTCCGAACGTAATGTTAAAATAATGGTCTCAATTACGGGGACAGATTTTTGCCGGTAGAGCGCGCGACGGTCCGACATGCACTCGTTTGAAATTACGCGGGAAGTTTAAAGTTGCTATTGACAGCTCTGGAAAGATTGAAATCTTATTATTTAAAAGTTTTAGGAAATTCTTAGAAACTGTTCTCGAAAAATAGATACCGTAGAACACGGTAATTGCCTAACGGTAATTTAAAAATAATTGTAATAAATAATAGTATTGGCAACACTCGGTATAATAGTATTGGCAACACGCGGTACTCGTCGGTCTCGCACGCCTAGCGGCAGAAAAGAGAACTAAGATCTGGTCCTATTATTGTGTACATAATTATTATTAAAAAGCCTATACCGTTCGGACTCCTGGTATCTATGCTTCATGACGTAAGCAGTCAAGTCAGTCGATTCAGTAAAGTGGTAGACGCTTTACTGAAACTTCCTAGGGAGTTTTGGCGGGAAACTCAATTTAGCACGCATATTGTAGTTGCTATATCACTCTTCCACACTAGTGCACGTCAACGAATAACTAATGGTTAATATTCCACCAATATTACACATTAAAAACCGCAATAACACGAATTTAGAAAAATAACACCGAAACACAACATTGCTGATTGACTTTCCCGGCGAAAACTCTAAAAAAATTTAAAGAAGATAATATTACATAGGTACTCAGAGATAAAATCTTTGAATAATTACGAAATTATATACAAAGCAGATTTTATGTATTTCTGGTAAAATAGATTTATAAACGCGATCTTTTTATTTTGGTTTCATGTTTCATTTGGTTCATATTATTTTTGTTTTGTTGGCTAAACTGAAAACCGGCTGATTGGCCATGGCATGAAGCATAGATACCAGGAGTCCGAACGGTATAGGCTTTTTAATAATAATTATGTACACATTAATAGGACCAGATCTTAGTTCTCTTTTCTGCCGCTAGGCGTGCGAGACCGACGAGTACCGAGTGTTGCCAATACTATTATACCGAGTGTTGCCAATACTATTATTTATTACAATTATTTTTAAATTACCGTTAGGCAATTACCGTGTTCTACGGTATCTATTTTTCGCGTAGACAGAGAAAAGAATAGACCTCTACACATTTTCTTTTTCACTCACACAGGAAAAGGATAGTTATATAAACATAACTCATGAAGAAAAGAGATAAAAGAACAAATTTTTTGTCCCTCATCGCGTGGCCAGTTTTTTCAAGGTCAGCAACTCAGTTTGCTAAACAAAGTTTGACGTTTGGTAAGCAAAGCAATTCGATCTAGTAATTTTCTCGTATTTTCTTCTAATATTCAACAATTATTGCATTAAAAGTAGTGGCTAGTATTAGTTTAATAAATTGTGTATGTGTATAAAACTGTAAAAAATGATGCGATGCAGTATTGTGGGCTGTAAAAGCGATAGTGAAAAGAAGATTGATGGACTATCTTTTCATTCGTAAGTTCTCAAAAATATCGCTATATTTTACTAGCTTATAGGTTCTTGTAGATTTATCTTCGTTAATTATTAATGTAATGTGTATATTTTAGTAAAATTAGCTTAGCATCTATTGTATTTTCAAGTATTTTGTTTGCATAACCTACAATCCCAGTGTTGCTAGTTTAAAGATAAAGAAATTTCCGTAAAAATGGGGAAATTCTACAAGGTATAATTAAAATAAAATTGCAGATTTCCTGATGACCCCAAGCTGCGTAATTTGTGATTCGCAGCTACCAATGGGATAAATTGGAATCCAAAACGTAGCTCAAAAATATGCAGTGAACACTTTAACAGAGAACTTCAATGGATGGTTGAAAAGAAAAAATCCTTAAACTGAATGCTGTGCCTACTAAGGTAATGATTTATCTGTACTTGTCTTTAAAATAATTACTCTTAGTCTTTGTAAAGTATCAAAAATAATATTTTGTTCCATAGCTTATAGGTTCTGAAAGTGAAAAAGTTGATGGCCCTTGCGAATCGAGCATTGCAATGGAAGTAGATAATAGTCAATTAACCCGTCTAGGAAACTTAGGCGCTGGTAGTGTAAGTACCAACTTACATTTATATAATGATAGGCTACTTGACTCATTCTTAATCTCATACAAATTATGTCCTTTAGTACTTGGCTTGGCTTTTAGTAATATATCTATTTTATAAAATTATAGTACATACAAAATGGATTTATAAAATTATATGGCCTATTGCGTTCACTTTATTTTTATAACCGATTAATAAAATAAGGTCATGTTCTATGGAGTATGCACCATGTCAGTTCCATTTTAAACTCCTAGAGTCGTAACTGTTTTTAAATAAAGTAGTTTTTATTTAGCAAATATGCGATGATATCCATACAAAATTAATTATTTTTCAAGGTCAGCAGATCACCGGATTCATATAAAAATAATAAGTAGGTAATCATTTTTTAATGTTTAAGCTTCATTTTTATTTTTTGTGTTCATTACTTGAAACTTGTTACTGTGATGTTCTTTTGTATAAGCTTGATGTACCAGTGACTAGACTTAGTAAAGTAAAGAATTCGTTAAAAGGCCAACGTATACGCCTGTACAATAGGATTCCAGAAAACGTTCAAAATGTTTCAATGAATAAATTTAATAAAATAGTCTCGTTAAATTTTAAAATGTTTTGTGTGGTAAAGCTTATTATAAACTTACTGATTTCATGAATGATAGCACACCTTGGGAATGAGGTGGCCCCCTGCAAGGCTACTTCTTTAATATACATAGCCGTATTTTTTTCTCTACTGTTACTTAATCCATTTAAAAAATACTTACATAAACAATAAAAAAATATTTGTATTGTAAAATTTACTGTATTCTTAATTAATATCATTATGATTTTTGTATTTTGTTGTTGAGTACTATATTTTATTCTGTTTTAAGAAGAAAATTGTCTCTTTTTTTTCAGTCATATTTAGTTAATAATATTATCATCACTTATTTTATATTTACTTCATTTCATCTTATTGTCGCAGACGCACGTTGTATTTCACCTATTATTAGAACTCATTTTATCTATTAAAAATAATAATAAATAAATAACTATAAAAGTTATTTCAGGCTGCGTAGGCCCATATTATAAATACCTTACAGACTAACATACATATTATATACTTAAAAACTACACTTTCACACGTGATGACGGCGACGTGATGCGCGGTTCGTTCCGAAGTCTCCCCCGGAACCTCCGGTAGACCACACCCGCTGGCCAGAAATCATCCACCTCGAAGGTTGACAGTAGATGCGTCGGTACTCTCACCACAAAGCAACTGAAGTTGACCTTGTGGCGAGACTCCAGACGCTCGACCCTTAAGGCGAGGGACGTCTTCTTACGGATGTAGTCTTCGACATCCTCAACCTCCGTGGATCAGTGCAGGCGGGAGACATACAGCGGCGTCGCGGGTACTTCACACCGCAGTCGCAGCTGGCTCGTAGGGTGCAGTGCCGCGGTGGTTGCGGACGGCGGGCTTCTTCTTCTAAAAATATTGTTTGTATTATTTTTATATTGTACCAAATGTTGTTCCGTTGGTGAATCAATAAAATAAATAAATACTATTGTACTCTTGTTATTAAGTTTTAGTCATAACATTGTTATGTACCTTTTTTATTCTAAAATAAAAAAAATCCGTCTTTTTAATAAAAGATGGCCCCGCGTGAGTTTATAGTATAAAAATATAAAAGTTTGTCAGGATGATTGCTACTATTTTACGCAGAAACTACTGATGAAACTTTCAAGTAATGCAGCTTAGACATATCAGAAGTGTTATTCTGCATTACTAGAAAGTTATATTAGGCCATAATTTACGTGGACGGAGTCGTGAGAAAACAGCTAGTTACCGGGTACCTAATAAAAATACTGGGTAATTTTTTCCTTCTACCTGGTAACCCGAAATTCTGCATGTACTTTTTTTTCTGTCCCTTTCAGTGACACGCTTGCTATGTGTCTATACCTATATTCTGTCTACGATTTTTCGAGAACAGTTTCTAAGAATTTCCTAAAACTTTTATATAATAAGATTTCAATCTTTCCAGAGCTGTCAATAGCAACTTTAAACTTCCCGCGTAATTTCAAACGAGTGCATGTCGGACCGTCGCGCGCTCTACCGGCAAAAATCTGTCCCCGTAATTGAGACCATTATTTTAACATTACGTTCGGACTCCTTGTTATCTATACTTCGTGGGCCATGGGCTAAATGTCAACTGTCGAGTTTTGCTGGGAATGTTATGGTCCAGGGTCCACCTCTTTGAGTATAATTATAACCACCTTTGGTCCACCTCTTGTCCACCTAGTCCAGACGCACTAGGCGGAACTGAACTTCAGCGGAACTGAGCGACACGTTTTGGTAAGTCCCAAGGTCCCACTTGAACTGCAGCGGCGCTACAAAAATATATTCAGTAGCTAGGCAACCTCCGAGCAAGATGTACGAATGGACGATTAAAATTTAAAAGGTTTTTTTAAATTAATATTATGTACCTACATACCTACAATCTAAATAATTTACATACGACCTCCGTGGCTCAGTGGTGAGCGCAGTGGCGCTTTAACCGGAGGTCCCGGGTTCGAATCCCGCCAGGGAACAAAAAAGTTTTCTGTGTTCCCGGGTCATGGATATGTATTAAATGTGTGTATAATTATATAATAAAAATCTTATATATAAGTAAAGTATAAAAAGTATTAAATATATTTCCGTATAACTGATTGAATGTACTGTTGGTTCTTGGTGGAAATTCATGTTCATAATAATATAACACAACTTTTTATACACACTTTTCCACTTTATTTAGATTTTTACAATAATTAAATATAAACACGACCGGTTTCGATTGAATTGATCGATTGAATTGATTGATTGAATTGATCGAAACCGGTCGTGTTTATATTTAATTATTGTAAAAATCTAAATAAAGTGGAAAAGTGTGTATAAAAAGTTGTGTTATATTATTATGAAATATATTTCCGCTATCTGGTATCCGTAACACAAGTTCTTCGGATACTTACCACGGGGCCAGACTGACGTGGTGTGAAGCGTCCATAGATATTATTATTATAATTTTCACTATGAAACCAATAATTAACATTGGAGAGGTCGTCGTTCATCCATCCACAGAACTATTAATTAATAATATATATCTATGGACGCTTTTACACCACGTCAATCTGGTCCCGTGGTAGGTAAGTTATAAATAAATAAAATAAAAAATAAAATAAAAATATATTTATTGAACACATAAGGGACATAAACACAACAAAAAAAAAATGGATCGAAAAACAGAATAAAATCCCTACACCACATGTTCAAAGGGAATCCACTCAGGCATCGACCACGGCGATGCCGAGGCGCCTGATCTTCCGTGGTTCTCGAAGAACTTGTGATACGGGTACCAGACAACGGAAATATATTTAATACTTTTATACTATACATATATTTAAGAATTTTATTATATAATACACATTTATTGCAAATCCATGACCCAGGAACATAAAAAAATTTTGTCTCCCGGTGGGATTCGAGCCCGCGACCGGGCTTCTTGAGCGCCGACGCGCTAACTATTGAGCCATAGAGGTCGTTTCACTCCAAAGTTGTTTTTTTTTTTTCATAGAAGTGTTCATGTACTTTTTATGCTGGACATCATAATATTATTTTGTCTCCGGATACTGGCCCACGAGTACAATAAATTTTATTCATCTATCGACATTTTTGACGAACGATTATCGCGCTCCCAAGTATCTCGGTTGACTGCCTATGAAAATGAAGTTGGCCAAACCGAACTGCAGTTCGCGACACTTTTGGTCAGTTGATCAAGTTTGACGTGCAGTTCGCTGTAGTTCCGTTACCGCTTAGTGCGTGTTATCTCATATAATTTCATATAAAGAATATTTTGATGCGACGTGTCACTCAGTTCTGCCGAAGTGCAGTTCCGCCTAGTGCGTTCGGACTTTTAATCCCAAAGGTGATTGGTGTCTATTTCACGCCTTTTTTACGTGCACTGGCAAATGGTTATTAGCCGGCGCTTTAATAAATAAAAATAAAAACTGTCAAATAAGTGTCAACTGTCAAGTCGTCGATTGTCGACTGACGACTGTCGACAAAATAGAGCTAATGCGAATTACAAAAAACTATTTCGACGTAATAATTATTACATACCTTCGAGGAATGCACTAAAACTGTTATCAGTTATCTAAAAGAAGACAATAATTTACTGAACCTATTGAATATCTAACCAATCTTTCAACACAATGGCCTTAAACATTTGTGGAAGGTTAGTAAGAGCTTTCCATTATGTAATACCTTAAATTTAAGCAATAAGAATGATTCACGCACGGTTTTTAATAATGTTTATGTGATATTGTCAACAAGCAAACCAAATAGCTTAAATGGATTGTGGAACCTACACATTTTATGATGTTTATGTTTTAGGTTGGGAGGCAGTTCCCTCTTAGGGAACTTGGAGATGTTGCGAAGTGGTATAGCTAAAGCACAATATACTACGGCTATGCCTAAAATAGTTCTTAAGAAGTATGAGAAGCCAGCTCCGGAGCACCATGATGATAGGAATATCCGTCTGGCCCGCCCATTGTCACCTCATCTCACAATTTACAAGTTCCAACTTCCAGCCATATTGTCAATCACACACAGAGCTTCAGGTGAGTTTAATAAACGATTAATATTTATCTATTTATTATTTCAGACAACACAGCACATTACATAAAATATACTCCTATAAAACTTCTCCTGTTTCTCTGTTTTGTTCTTGTCAATTTAATTTTCCATTCAAAAACATATCAGTTTCACTTATTTTTATCAATACTGGTTTCTATAGAAGATGTAGTATGTACCATACTTGAAAAATGAAGGGTGGGGACTACTACTAAACTAATAAAATAATGTAAAATAACAAAGTTATTGAATAAAATTATTAAAGAGCATGTTAATAAGTAATAATAAGTGAGACCTCAATAGGCAATCGGACTAATTTTTTTTTATTGCATAAATGAATAGTACTCTTAAATATGAGTAACTTCTCAGAAGAAACCGTAATTATCAAAAGTCAATATTTTCAAAGGTACAGCGATTTGTATAAAAATTTTGCGAGCCTCCTAAAACGCTCCATACTAAAGTCGACCTACAAATTACGTCACTTGTAGGTTATAGTATATGAAGACGTAGTATAATAATATGAAGTATATGGCCGCAGGAATATATTTAGGTTCATACTTACCATAATAAATGTTTTTGTATATGATGTGAGTAAACTAATGATGTAGGTTTTGTTTACCAATTTCGCATAAAAAAAAAAAAAATTCGGTACTTTTTAAATGTATTTTATTAGTGAACTACACATAAAATAATATATTTTTTTACATTTACCAAGAAGTAATGCCTCAATATTTCTGAATATATTAATAAAACTAAATATTGCAAATGTAGTCCGATCCCCTATTGTGTACAGTGTCAATCTGTGGGTCGCAACCCCCTGGGGGGTCGCGAAGCTTCTGTAGGGGAGTCGCCGGAGGTAGAGAGAACTTTAGTAAAAAACCAATGAAGATTAGAAAGATTGATTTATTATCTAAGAGAATTTTAACAGAAGGATAATATACTCATAAATCGATCATCGATGTATGTAATTGTAAAATAGTGTGTTTGACGTACTATATTATGTACTTATATCCGAATCCTAATTATGGAGACGCATAAAAACGTCGTATGGAATGAATATTTGTAACACTGTAACATACATGATAAAAAAGCGAAGGGTCGGGGGGTCGCGAAATATTTTTTCATACAAGGGGGGTCGCATCATGAAAAAGGTTGAAAAACACTGGTGTACAGGTTTAAAACTGGTTTACAAGGGGTTTTGAAACTCAAGTAGTAAGTTGATAAACAACTTTGATATCTACACATTTATAAATATTTCTAAAAGAGTTATTCAGTAAATGTAATTGAATAGGATAAAATATGTTTATTAGGTACAAAATATTTTTTTCCTTCTTTGTTGAATCTGGTTAGGTTTTTACCATAGCTATTATAAGTATGTAACCTTGTGATAAATACAAGCAAAAGTTGGTATTGCAATCAGAAAAATAATAATTGGTTTTCTGATATCTATAAATGTATAAAATCACCTGGAGCATTTGCGTGTAATGTAACATTATAGATTCGACTTTGAGCATTACATTAGAATACTACCTCCCTGACTGATGAACATTTACATGTAATGTAATGTTTTTGAGCACCAAGGGATGGGATCATTACAAGGTGTGCATTACAATGCTCGGTGATCCTCCTACACCTATATTATGTTTGGATATGTAACATTACATTACATGCTAATGTTCCAGGTGAGGGAGCACCTTTACATGTAAATATAAAGTAGCTGTTTTGTTTGGATAAGTATGACTCTGTTTCTTTATTTATTTTCTTAGCCCCTTACTAATAAAAATATTTATCCAGTAGATAAGCAATACAATGTTTTGTCCTTGTCTTATGCATTGGAAAAGTCGCTTGAGAGACAAGGACAAAACATTGTTTTGCTTATCTACTGGATAAATATTTTTATTAGTAAGGGGGGTAGTATATCTTTTTGGTCTTTTAGGTGTCTTCTAAAACTCTTATTTTACTTTTAGGTATGATGCTGTCTGGATACGCTACTGTATTGGGTATTGGTGCTTTGGCATTACCTTATGATATGTCTCACTATATCTCAGTCATAGAGAGCATGAACCTATCGCCGGCAACACTTTTCCTAGCTAAATTTATTATCGCTGCACCGTTTGGTTACCATTTCTCTAATGGAATCAGGCATCTGTACTGGGATACTGCAAAGGGTTTGACAATGAAAGAGGTGTACGTTACGGGATACTCCATGTTGGCAATAACTTTAGTATCCACCTTCCTTATGGCATGCCTCTAAGTACTAAAAATCATGTTTTGTTATTTATTTCTTAGCGTTTATTATTAAATGTAAAAAATCAATACAAATTTTCACAAATGCAATAGTTCAAATGAAATAAATTATACAAATGCAATGTTTTTTCTTTCATTACACCTTCACTCCACAAGCGTTCATAACGTCATGTACATTTTTGAACTTTTCAAAGTCCAGTTTTTCTGTTGTAGCTAAACCTTTGGCATCATTCTGAAAAAAAAGTAATTCGATTAATAAATAATAAGTATGTATGGAAACCTAATTTATAATATTTTTACTAACAATATTCTTTGCTATATATATTAATAATGTAACGAAAAATAATGTGTTAAATTATAGGCAGAATATTCAGGTCTGCAGTCTCTCAACATTTTACAATTTCACTAGTTATGTTTCAATCTAACGGTTTTTACAATTTTACGGTGACATAATCTATACTAATATTATAAAGCTGAAGAGTTGGTTTGTTTGTTCGTTTGTTTGTTTGAACGCGTTAAACTCTTGTTGGAAAATGGACTCATTTATCGAGGAAGGTTATATAAAACATCATGCTAAGCTCAATACCAGCGGAGCACAACAATCGAGAATGTTACAAAATTGTTTTTTTTTTCCTTTTGAGACCTTTCGCTGCGTACGCTGCGCGCTGCGGAAACGGTTAAGTTTCGCTAAAATTATGTATGACAGAATTGTTTCCCTTTAAAAGTTCTAAAAAAAAGTCTATCTTTTCACTATAACCTGTTTATACTAACCAATTTGTTCTAAAATTATTAAGCATTATTTGTGAATGTGTTTTCATAAAGATGATATTAGTCCTTATACAAGTAAATACGTTACTCATTACAAGCATTTAATTTAGAAGAAATTTGCCGTTTACATCATTTGAGTTCAATGAGTATTTTAGAAGATATCGAAGTAATAAAATAATCAAGCGCGCAATAATAATTATGCACGCAGCACGGCGCGTGGCGGGATGAGTCGTTGGCGATATCCCAAAGTAACTATTCCACGCGGAAAATCGCGCGCAAAAGCTAGTATTATACATACTTACTTATATTGCCACATCATACATCATGATCTATTTTGTTACAAATATCTTTTTAATCATCATCATCACTGATCACTTCAAGAACATTGCTATTGGCTAGTGCTTGGGTCTCAACTCTCATCTCAATCTCTAGGCTGTAATGAGTAATACTTACATTGAATATAACATTGTTATTCTTAAGGAACTCTCCGTAGATGTTGAACAGATCAGTTTTGTTTTCCAGCAACTCCGCTAGACTGAGCGGCGTGAAAGCAATAGAGACGTCCGATAGGAAGTCCTTAGCGGACACCCAGGTTCGGGATGGTGCCATCATGATATTGCAAATGGGGTAGTTGGACAATTTATCCCTACCACCACCTTCCCTGTTCAGACATAGTAATTCATATTCGTCTGGATTCAAATCGTGTAAACCGGCACCTGTAATAAAAGGTTATTTAGTACTTTAAACGAGACAATCTTGTTAATTATATCTCGAATACGACTGCAAGTATTACCATCATGAAATTTAGTACGCTGGGAGTTTTGGGGACGAAAAATCGATCTAGCTAGGTTTTATCCCTGGGAAACTGCAGATTTTAAGCTATATTTGTTTTTCTTTCGTCGTACAATAATATATCAATAATTTCCACTCTTATTTTGTCGGTCGGATTGGCAGTTTGATATGCGTACCTATATATAATTTTTGCTTTGGTCGGAATGTGGTTGGTTCCAATCCCAGTCAGATAAATATTTTTTGAAATTTAACAGAACTCGCGTACAGAAAGACACGACGACGGTTAATTTAATTAATGCCTAAGTATATCCTTTCTGGACTGAATATATTGCTTAGTGAAGCGTCTTATGTGGCCGTTTAGCTATGTAACGCGTCGCCACACCAATTTCCAAGAGCTATTGTGTACAAAACATATTTTACGTTTCACGTATTGTATCCACAGCTATTTCTACTTACTTGACACGAAAGCGACATCCGCACGTCCGTCCGCTAGACACGCCACGCCGCTACTGGCGCCTGAGCACTGCTGCTTCAGCCGCGAAACGTCCATGCCTGAAGAAAAAAAATTATAAACCTACCCGCAAATAAATACGTAGGTACTAGGTATGGTAAGCGATTACTCGCAACATGTTCGCAACGGAAAGAGTTACTAGTGCGGTTTCGGTCTTTTAAATACCTCTTGGGTATTTGACGATACCAGCATCTCCATCGCCGATATAGCACGAACGTTACCCTGATTTTATGGTAAGATGGTATCGCTCCGGTCGAGCTGGCCCATACGTGCCGAAGTGTGACCTTAGGCTGGAACTCTATGCACCGGAATCCGGAACCGTAGAAAATTCTGAGCATTGAAAATATAACTCTACGCTAATACAATAGAGTTGAAAATTGAACACATGAAGCATAGATACCAGGAGTCCGAACGGTATAGGCTTTTTAATAATAATTATGTACACAATAATAGGACCAGATCTTAGTTCTCTTTTCTGCCGCTAGGCGTGCGAGACCGACGAGTACCAAGTGTTGCTAATACTATTATACCGAGTGTTGCCAATACTATTATTTATTACAATTATTTCTAAATTACCGTTAGGCAATTACCGTGTTCTACGGTATCTATTTTTCGAGAACAGTTTCTAAGAATTTCCTAAAACTTTTATATAATAAGATTTCAATCTTTCCAGAGCTGTCAATAGCAACTTTAAACTTCCCGCG
The DNA here is from genome assembly GCA_905404095.1 of Glaucopsyche alexis. Taxonomy (NCBI): domain Eukaryota; kingdom Metazoa; phylum Arthropoda; class Insecta; order Lepidoptera; family Lycaenidae; genus Glaucopsyche; species Glaucopsyche alexis. The sequence continues at coordinate 17,910,894 of FR990059.1, forward strand.
TAATTTCAAACGAGTGCATGTCGAACCGTCGCGCGCTCTACCGGCAAAAATCTGTCCCCGTAATTGAGACCATTATCTGGGGGCACGGTAGTGCCCCCATGCCAAGACGTCAAGCGAAGCGCAAGGGCACTACCAAACCACCTTTTCTCGAAGCGTTTCCTCGATTTTTTGAACCCTCATAACTTGAGTTTGGATTGTACCAGATAAATGAAACTTTCAGGATTTGTTCCCATCAGCGGTCTCATTAAACATGTAAAGTTTCGATTACCTACGTCTTATACTTTAGATTTTATTGATATCTAAAAACCCCTGATTCCGTCACTGACTCACTGATGATCAACAAAATTATATCGTACTTCCGGATGTTCTCGAAAGCTGAAATTTGTTACGTAAGATTGTATTAATACACAACCAACATAAAAATTCTCAAAATTGGAACTTTCATCTTCCAACCCCTTAAACAAGGGAGTTAAATTTAATTATCTGTGAAAGCGCCATCTATCGCGTTATTGTGAACTATATAAGTTATGTCGTCTTTCATCGCTAGGCTTGTAAACTAATTGACTAATATTGATTGAAATAATTATTTCCCGAATATTCTGAATTTGAACGGAAAATTTAACATATATGCAACATTTATTTAATTAACTTAAGAATTATTAAGGTAAGAAGTCTCATATAAACTTTTATCCTTCAACCCCTTAAACTACAGGATGGAAGTTTCTATAATATTACCACAAATTTAGCTAGAGGCCTGAAAATTGTTGTTGTTATTAGGGATCCGATAATAACAATAAATATTAATAAAATAACCATGTATCCCTTTATTAACAACAAAAAACACAATATTTTTTTAATCTTTATCGATATATTTTATTGCACTTGTTAATTTTACCCGTATGTATTTTCCGTTTAAATTACTAAAGAATACTCGGGAAATAATTAGGTGCCTATTTAAATATTACGTCAATTAGATTTCAATTCAAGCGAAGAACTCATAACTAACATAATTCATAATGTACGAGATAGATGTCACTTTTACACAAGACAATAAAAATATTATGAGTTATCATTAAAACGAATAATAATAATTAACTGAAGGGAATGAAATAATAAAAAAAACTATGTATCAAATTACAGTTATATACTTTTTAGTATCATCAAAATATTTACAGTATCCGAGTAACTTACAATAAATAAAATGTAGTAAAAGCGCCACCTAGCATAGCTTATAAACAATAATCTACACTAATATTATAAAGAGGTAAACTTTGTTTGTATGTTTGTTTGTTTGTTTGTTTGTTTGTTTGTTTGTAATGAATAGGCTCAAAAAGTACTGGACCGATTTCAAAAATTCTTTCACCATTCGAAAGCTACATTATCCACGAGTAACATAGGCTAAATTTTATTTTGAAAAAAAAAATAGGATTCCGTAAGATATTTGGGTTTTTCGGACACAAGGTGTAAAAAATCAACCAGAAAAGTTACTTATTTTGCGTACGCTGCCTAAACTATAAAAGATAGAACCATAAAATGTTCTAATTAATTGTAGATCTTATAAATATCTACAAAAAAGTCCGCGACACACTATACCTATCTATGTCGAGTGAGGCACAACAACCATTTTTTTATTTAGAAATCTTGAATTTTTTTTGGACTACATTTAAACGCGTTTATTTTACTCATGCTATTAATCCTTATCAAAATAAATTGTTTCATCACTAAGTACAGTTTATGTAGATAATATTTGGTCTTTGAATGATTAAAATTGGACGTTTGGTTTTTAAGTTATGGCGAAATTAAAATATTACGATTTCTGCTGCACGGCACGGCCCGTTGCGAAGTGGGCGTTACCAAGGCGGGGGCCGGGGGTGCGCGTGCGGTGCTTATATCTATGACTTCTATGAGTAAATTTTTTGTTTTGTGTTCGTTGTAACTAAGATGGATAGATACTTGATTCTTGAATACCTATTTATTTAGTGTTTGTTGTATTGTTAGTCCTGAAGAGTATAGGTATTAAATACGATAAAAGTATACCCACCTACTTATTTCATTGAGTTTTAGTAGGTACCTATATTAATTTGTTTCTGTTTGTTTTGACTAAATTTCGCCCGTTTTGTTAGAGGTTTAAAGACATTATATAGTATTATAGGTGTACCAGAATCTCATGGCAAATAGGGAAAAAAAAATTTGTAGTGTGCAATACTGGGGAAATTGGATTAAACGATCTTGATACTGGTTAATATTTAATTATGTCTAGTATTATTGAACATGAATTATAATAAGACTGTATGAAGAATGTTCGGTGTATAATATAGAAAACTAGCTTTTGCCCGCGGCTTCGCCCGCGTGGAATAGTGTTCTTGGAGAAAAAACTACTTCGGTGAATAATTCTCTACCTACTTACAGCAATATACTACTGATACAATATTGAACATGTTTTTAGGTTTGCCCAATGCAAATTGTTAAAAATGGGACCCTATCACCTCGATACGACATGCGCGACCACTTGATAATATACTTACATAATAAGTACTTGAATATAAATTTTACCATAATCTTATAATATCTTAAAGACTATTAAATACTTAAAGACTATTATTTTAAAAACTCGCATCAAAATCCGTTGCGTAGTTTTAAAGATTTAAGCATATTATAGAGGACAGACAAAAAAGGGACTTTGTTTTATACTATGTAATATAATGATATTTCATGAAAAATAAATCAATCGTGAATTACTTTATATACTTATTTATTACGAATAACATACAATTAAATTGGCAACAGTTTATTTAATGTTGGAATTTCCTTCCGAACTGTATAGAACACGTTTACTTTATTCCTAATCAACTATAAATCGAAACTGTCTTATGTTGATTTTCTTTTTTCCTCCTCTCCTCCTTTTACCAGGCATGGAAAACAAACCATCATTCGATGTGCCATCAGCTACGATTCACCTTATAGTAGTACTGGAAACACATTTAAAGAAGTCACAATAATTACCTAAGAAAATATAAAAAAACTAAAAGTATCAAAACAACTCACTCTAACTTACCGGTCAACTCTACCACGAACTTTAAATTAAAAGATTGAGTTCGATTTACACCTTCTTCTTTCTGTATTTTACTATAGACATAGAAAACAATATTTCTCGCTTGAGATCGAATTGCCTTTTTGGATATTTTCACAAAAACAACAAATTCCAAGAACATAATCACAAAATTTTAGCAGCGGTTGACAGATCACGTACTTTGATTTGACGGGTCATACTTGACATTGCCATATGAAAATCACATTTTTTATTTTTTTTAAAATGCCATCAGATTCTGGTAGAGCTATAGTATCAGTATTGTACCCGTGCGAAGCCGGGGCGGGTCGCTAGTCATAAATGGGCATTCAAGTAGTACTTACTGCTACCGACAGATGTCAGTGCTTCGACTAAATTTATTACATAAGTCATAGAACGTGAGTATAATTTTTTTACCCTGAAAGATTCGGCTACTTGTTTGTAGTAACTAGTACCTGGGAGACGTGAGTCATGCTCAGGAGTGAGCCGGGAGATCGAGCTTTGCTCGGAGTTTAAACAATAGTACGGAAGAAGAAAAATTATAAAAGGAATAACCTAACCAAGAGCATGTCAGGACATGTCTAAGGAGGGTTCCGTAACTATAAACGCGTAATAGCCAATAGGTATTTATTTAAATTAGGTACTTCAAAAGTTAAGGCCCCCACAGACGAGAGGCCGATCGTTTCAGCTGGAACTGACGTCAGTTCGGCCTGAACGGATTCGAGCACACACACGGAAAAAATCGCATCCAATCCAATTTACGTCAGTTCGGCCTGATCTGATTCGTGCCCACACACGGAACAGTCGCATCAGTCCATTCTGGTTTGCCGCGCGCTACGGTCGTGTTTATCAATTTTGTATTTAAACACCGCGAAAACTCATACAACGCTTGTACAAGATACACGCCCGCACGGCAGCGGGTCGGGCAAAAACTGAAGCGATTTGTCCACACACGGTCAGGACAGGCCGCGCGTTCAGGCCGATCGGTCAGGCCAGAATTAATGTTGCCAACTTAGTTATTTTACAAAATTTTACTAAATTGAGTATTTTATTCCCTCCTTGGTAGAAATTTAGTTATTAGTAGTGTTTAAGTAGGAAAGAGCCAGACAGTAATGATATGCAAAATAGCTACTAAATACGTAATATTTCCTAGTATATTTTAATTTAATGGTAAAATTTATAATCAAATTCAATTAATGAAAAAAATTTAATATAATAAAACCTAAAATGCAGTGGTTTTTGGGGGGCTTCAGGAATTCCTAAGTTAAGTAGCCTCTTTAGTAGTTTTTTAGTAGTTTTAGTAGAAATCGATACGAGTTTAGTAGTTTCACAAAAAAAGAGCTGGCAACACTGGAACGAATCGCTTCAGTCCGTACGGCCGCCTGATGCGATCTCGAAATTGCACACACATGATACGATTTTGCATTCGTTCAGGCCGAACTGAAGGTAGACCGGACCATGTATGGGGCCCCTTATTGTCCGATTAGTTCAAATATTTTTCCGAAAGAATAAGTAACGACCACTGTGGCGCAGTGGTGAGCGCGTTTGTACTCAAGCCGGAGGTCACGGGTTCGAATCCCGCCAGGGAACAAAAAAGTCTTATTATTTAGTATGATGCAAAGGGTGGGGAGGGCTTGGGGGGGGGGACTTGTAAACCACTTTGGATGCCAGTTACTCCAAATTGTTGACTTTGTAAAAAAGTAATGTATGAAACCTTGCCTTTATTTTAAAAGACGTATTCAACGATACCCCTCACATTAATGGCTAACAATGAAAAAATATTTTTCATCCCCACTTCACATGTATGAAGCCCCTGAAATATAAAATAAGTATTTTATGATGCCAAAAGTGACATTTAAGTTACATATTACATAACTGTTCCAAATTTCATCAATTTATATTCATAACTAGCTGTTGCCCGCGGTTCCGCTCGCGTAAATAGCGTATCCCACTTTTTCAGAATAAAAAATTGCCTATGTTCTAATCCAGAGCCTAAACTACTACCGTATCAAATTTCATCGAAATCCGTTCAGTAGTTTTTCGTGAAAGAGTTACAAACATCCATCCATTCTCACAAACATTCACATTTGTAATATTAGTAGGATAACAGAAGCTGAAACAATGGACAGACAGACAGACGGAGACGGACGGACGGACACAGTAAATTTATAAGGTTTCCTCGAGTATTACGAAACCCTATTACATAGAATGATATAGAATTAAAAAAAATCGTCTGACTGGGATTCGAACCCGCGATCAATTTGCCATTAACGCAAAAGTCTGTCGCCTAGTAGCTGAAATACTGAAAGCCGTTTCCGAGAATCTCAATTCATATTTACAAGATTTGCTTGTTTGAAGTACTATCAGATAATGAAAATTTGTATTGTAATTTGTATTACGTACCTACGTTGCAATATATTAAAGTTATATTATTAGTTATTACTAGCTGACCCGGCAAACGTTTTTGCCTTATTAAAAGTTAAAAACACTATAATTGATCAGTTATCGAGCGGGATGAAAAATGATTAAATTACTAAAATGGCTATAAAAAAAATAAAAATGGTGATAAAAAAGTAAAAATTTAGGATTGTATGTATTTTTAATTACCACATTATAAAAAAATAAAAACAAAAGATTTCGTCCAAAAATTTAAAAAAAAATTAAGGGTGAACAACCCTTATCACTTAGGGGTATGGAAAATAGATAGTAGCCGATTCTCAGACCTACTGAATACGCATATTAAATTTGGTAAAAATCGGTAAAGCCGTTTCGGAGGAGTAGGTACTAACATTGAGACTTGGAAATTTTATATATTAGAAGATAGATAGATTGTTCCAGTGTAATATTACGGAAATACCGTGATATTATTGTTTAATATGATAAAAGGGAGCAAACGTGATACGCCTGATGAAAAGCGACTACTGTTGCCCAAGAATACGTCTTGTACTCTCGTATGTACGTACTATACGTACTCTTGTGAGCAGGCTTATGTAGCATTCTCTAGTGACCAATTCGCAAGGCGTTAGCCTAGTTAAATATTGACTTCAGTTGTATTAAAACACAAGAGTCAACTGTAGTCGAATATAATCGACTAAGAGCCAAGTATCGCCCTAATCTGCCACTTATTGTAAATAGTAAGCCAACAAAGAAAAACCAAACCAAGAGCATGTCAGGACATGTCTAAGGAGGGTTCCGTAACTATAAACGCGTAATATCCTTTTTTTTTATTACTCCAAAAGTAACTGTCCGATTTGGTTCACAATAATTTTCCTAGAGTTTTTAGCAAGTTTCTATCTTATATAGTTTAAAAATGCTAGGGGGGGGGGGGGACCACCTTACAAACTACTTTGGAGGCCGATTACTCGAAAATGGTCAATTTTATAAAAAAGTAACGTATGAAACCTTGCCTTTATTCTTTATTTTAAAAGACCTATTTTACGATACCCCACACGATGGGGTAGAGTGAAAAAATATTTTTCATCCCCACTTCACATGTATGGAGAGCCACCCTTAAAATATAAAATTATTATTTTTTTATGATCCCAAAACAGTGATCTATACACAATCTATAACTGCACCAAATTTCATTAATTTATATTCATAATTACAGGAGCTAGAGGCGCGGACAGACAGACAGACAGACAGACAGATGGACAGAGCGAAACTATAAGGGTTCCTTAAGTACTACGGAACCCTAAAAAAGGCAAAGGGAGAGTGGGCAGAAAAAAAGCGTCTCTGTTGTGAAAGAAATACACCAAAAAAAAAAGAAAAAGAAAATAACAATTCTGTTATAACAACTTACAAAAAGAAGTGAAATCCCACCAAAAACATTTTCATGTAAAAAAATTATGCCAAGACGATACCATATGACTAGCACTGTCAAAAAGTTATGAAATCTCATGTAAAACCAAGCTTCTTACCCTACACGCCTTAACTCTGCAAGCGTAACTTCACAAACTCTACACCTTAGTCATTTTATGTGGCTTGGCCATTTCGTTATTATAAGAGAGTATAATAGAAAAACAGTCGATTATAAATTTTTCTCCTTACGGCCAAGTGAATGTAGCGAAATGGCCAGGCCACATAAAATGACTAAGGTGTAGAATTTGTGAAGTTACGCTTGCAGAGTTAAGGCGTCTAGGGTAAGAAGCTTGGTTTTACATGAGATTTCATAACTTTTTGACAGTGCTAGTCATATGGTATCGTCTTGGCATACTTTTTTACATGAAAATGTTTTTGGTGGGATTTTAACATTACGTTCGGACTCCTTGTTATCTATACTTCGTGATTGAACACATGAGTGTCGACTTGTCGAGTCAAATGTCAATGTCGTAAATGACATTTCGCCACTCGAAACTTCCATTTTCTCTATTGTATTACCGCAGAGTTCTATTTTCAGTGCTCTGAATTTTCATCGTCCTTCCGAATTCCGGTATTCCGGAATCCGTAAAGCTGAGGAAAATTTAGCAGGTTGATAGATAAAGGCACATATTACTGAATAGTGATTAGTAGTGAAGGCAGGGTAAGGGTAATAAGATAGGTTTTCATACCTGTGGGATTATTTTCAGGCTTATCAACGCCCGGCAGACACGACCCAGAAAAGTATTCACCCAGGTTCTTGATGCACTGAAAAGTGAAAACATCGAAATAGTAAAATTTCAAAGCCTTTATTGGCGCTTGATTGCGAAAACGTTTATGAATTTTTTGGCTAGAAAATATAAAAGTACGAGGTAGCAGAAATGTTTTGTAGCGAGTTTTCAAAGTTAATATTTTTGGGTTAATATTTTTTAGGAAACTGAAATTTGTTTGCCATGGTAAAAATGTTCGGCTGACGGCTCTATATTAACCTACACTCTACCTACAGCTTACTATTTATGTATAATAGGTTTTGGGACAAACCTACAGTTGTTACATAAGCGCATAGTAGTGTCAGTGTGGTTAACTTTATTTGTATTAATTTGATGTATTTTACTTTGCGGAAATCCATAGTATAAAATTAATTAATATTATGATTTAAAGCAGTATTAAAGCAAAAGTGTGAGTGTACGCTTAAGCATGCTTAACACACCTTACGTTACGCATGCTTATTTTATTTTATTTATTTTTTATTTATTTATTTATATAAATCTGTATAATGTTACAATCTGACATTTTCTGCCTGTAACCCTTATTAGAGTTGTGTAGACAAATGACAATATACATTAGAGTTCACTTACTTACTAACTATTCTATGCGTGCACTCACACTTGCTTGCTGGTTGTGGGTATTATTTGGCGGAAAACTGCTTTAAATCATAATAATAATTAATTTTATGTATTTGTAAGCATTATTAAAAAAATAAATTATTATTATTATTAAATTAAATTATAAGTTTTCTGCACACCTTCCTCCACAAAAAACTTGGACTGTGCCAAATTTTATACTCTTCCGCTCGCACAATTCAAAGTTATTGCTTCACGTATTAATATAATAATTAATAATATTTAATTTCAATAAGACACCATTAATTATTTACAATAATAATAATTAATGATGTCTTTTTGATCTTAACAAATTCTCCATTATTTTGTGTGCAAAATTGCATAAAATTGTAAAAACCGTTAGATTGTAATATAACTAGTGAAATCGTAAAATATTTATAGACTTCTGACGCGAATATTCTGCCTATAATTTCAAAACTTAACACATTATTTTTTGTAAGACTATAAACATATAGTAATGAATCTTTCGACATATTTTTACAATATCGTTAGTTATTTTACAATATAACTGTTTTTACAATTTTACGGTGACACATCTATACTAATATTATAAAGCTGAAGAGTTTGTTTGTTTGTTTGTTTGTTTGTTTGTTTGAACGCGCTAATCTCAGGAACTACTGGTTCGAATTGAAAAATTATTTTTGTGTTGGATAGTCCATTTATCGAGGAAGGCTTTAGGCTATAAAGCATCATGCTAAGCTCAATACGAGCGGAGCACCAATCAAGAATGTTTCAAAATCGGGGGATTTTTTTCCTTTTGAGAGATTTCGCTGCGTACGCTGCGGAAACAGTTAAAGTTTCGCTAAAATGATGTATGACAGAATTGTTCCCCTTTAAAAGTTCTAAAAAAAAGTCCGCGACTGTATATGTCTATCTTTTAAGGTTGGCTCACAATAGCCTTTTTATGCTAACCAAATTTGTTCTAAAATTAAGCATTATTTGTGAGGGTGTTTTCATAAAGATGATATTAATCCTTATCCAAATAAATACGTTATTCATTACAAGCATTTAATGTAGAAGAAATTTGCCGTTTACATCATTTGATTTCAATGAGTATTTTAGAAGATATCGCAGTAATAAAATAACCAGCGCGCAATAATGATGTGCGGCGCACTGCGGGCAGTCGTGAGAGGGAAGCGCTTCTCCTTCTACGTAAATGAAGTCGCGGGTAAATTTTAGCGATATCCCAAAGTAACTATTCCACGCGGACGAAGTCGCGGGGAAAAGCTAGTATATTAATATTGATAAGATTATTTTTATTACCTGATCGTTGGCGATTTTGTTCTTGCTGATGAGATAGTACAGGGGGGCAGCCAGCCCACTGAACGTGTTGTAAGAGCTGTGGCAGGATCTAAAACACAATAATATGGTGGTCAAGCTTTTCTGCCAGCTATAAGAGAGCTCTCAAGCTAATATTATTTCAGGTGTATTCCATACCAGATGTTTCCCGCGACCGCGTACGAGCAAAAGAAATCCCGCGGGAACCGTACGTTTTCCTGCGATAAAAAGAAGCCTGTGTCCTCCGTGGTGTACTCTTTATCTGTCCCAAATTTCATCAAAATAGCTCCAGTAGTTTCGGAACATATTCAATGCAAACTAACAATTTTATTTTTTCTTCCAATATTAATAGTTTAGAATAGTGTAAAATAAACAAAATTACAAATTTTAAGAACCATCTCACCACGTCAGCTTTCAAACACAAAAAAAAACCGCATCTAAATCGGATATACTTACGTCGCCACGGACAGACACACACACAGACAGAAAAACAGACACGTCAAATTTATAAGTTATAACACCCCTCTTTTTGCGCCAGGGGTTAAAAAGCATAAAACGCAGGCGTAGGTACAAATCACGTTTTCAGCAATTATACATGTCACCGTAAAATTGTAAAAATCGTTAGATTGTAAAATGAATATGTCGAAAGAAAATAATGTGTTAAATTATAGGCAGCATATTCGCATCGGAAGTCTATCAAAATTTTACAATTTCACTAGTTATATTACAATCTTACGGATTTTACAATTCTACGGTGACATATATTTTAGTACAAAGATTTCAAAACTCAAGATGCTATGACGTAGGTACATAATAACATGTGATGATGTGACAGAACAAATCTTCATACAGTAAAACGTTTCGCCATCTTGGTACCACCATACTTCAAATGTCAAAATGGCCCGAAAAGTTCTCAAAAGACCATTTAATTGGAGATGTCACCAATTTGTAAAAACAAAATTGTAAAAACCGTCAGACTGTAAAATAACTAACGAGATTCTAAAAATATGTCGAAATATTAATAACTAGGTAGGTATATATTTAAGATTGAAATCAGCAGCGAAAGAAGTTGTGTCTAGAAAGAAAGAAAAACGAAAGGATGATTTTGATAGGAGACTCACTGAAGATTTCCAGTCAAACATCAAGTTTTTCTGGAAATCCATTAAAACAGTCAGAGGAAAATCTTCTACCTCGGAGCTGAGTACAATGAGGAGTCAAGATGGAAGCATTATAAAAGGAGAAGAATGTGTGTTAAAGAGAAGTTTGTTTGAACGAGAGGAAGTGCAGGTACAACATCCGGCACCTTCCATGGAAAATAATATAAATGGTGATGAAAGTGAGATAAGCATGGATGAAATAGTGAAAGCAGTGAAAAGTATGAGATTAGGTAAGGCTGCAGGATATGACAGGATTACCGTCGAGATGCTGAAGGCTGGACAGGGCATAGCGGCTAGCCAGCTGTACCGCCTTTTTAATTTATGCTGGCGAAATGGGCAAGTACCAGGAGACTGGTGTAAAGCCGTAATCGTGCCATTGTATAAGGGAAAAGGGTCGCGGCAGGACTGCATAAATTACCGCGGTATAAGCCTTCTCAGCGTCGTCGGAAAATTATATGCGAAAGTGTTGATTGAAAGAGTTGTGAATGAAACAGATGAAAAAGTATGGGATGCACAAGCGGGATTCAGAAAGGGAATGGGATGTACGGATCAGGTCTTTTCCTTGCGGTGCATAGCCGAAAAGTGTTTGGCTAAAAACAAGAAGGTCTACTGCGCGTTCGTGGATCTAGAAAAGGCCTATGATAGAGTGGTGAGGAATGAATTGTGGTCTTTATCTGTGAATGGCGTGAGCAGTATCCTCATACGAGCATTACAATCTCTTTATAGGGATTCTAGTGCTTGTGTAAGGATAAACGGGGCATACACTGAATGGTTCAATATCGAAAAAGGTGTTAGACAGGGATGTGTAGCGTCACCGTGGCTGTTCAATCTGTTCATGGACAATTGCTTGATAGATTTAAAAGAGAATGAAAGTGGGCTGAGAATGAATGAGTTACTCGTCAAATGTTTTCTCTATGCTGATGACCAAGTATTACTTGCGTCTTCGGCCGAGGAGTTGCAGGAGATGGTAACTGCGATAAGTGGAGCTCTAACTAGAAAGGGAATGAAGATGAATGTAAAGAAGACGAAAGTGATGGTGTTTGAAAGAGATGAGGCAGTGACAGACTGCAATATCGTGATTGGAGATATACAAATTGAACAGGTGAATGACTTTGTGTATCTGGGTTCAAAGTTTACAAGAGATGGAAAGTGTGAGAGTGATATTGAAAGAAGAGTGAATGCAGGAAACATGGTGAATGGAGCTTTGCACTCCTTTATGAACAGTCGGAAGGTGTCTAACAAGGCTCGTTTGGCTGTGCATGCGGGGGTGTTGGTTCCGACACTCATGTACGGAAGTGAAAGTTGGGTATGGCAGAAGAAACATGAAAGCAGAATAAATGCAGTTGAGATGAGAGCATTAAGAAGCATGATAGGAGTTAAACTGGGTGACAGGATAAGAAATAGTGAGATAAGGAAACGTTGTGGTCTGAAAGAAGATGTAGTGACAAAAATTGAGAAAGGTATGCTGAGATGGTTTGGCCATGTTGAGAGAATGAATGAAGAACGATTGACGAAAAAAGTGTATAATGCGAGTGTGAATGGAAGTGTTGGAAGGGGTAGACCTAGGCGGACGTTCCAAGACCAAATCGGGGACGTCTTGAAAAAAGGCCAGGTCAAGAGTACCCTAAACCGAAGAGCATGTATGAAGGGAATAATGAAAGTGGATGAAGCAAAACAAGTATGTAAGGATCGTAGCAAGTGGAAAGAAGTGGTCTCTGCCTACCCCTACGGGAAACAGGCGTGATTATATGTATGTATGTATGTATACTGTATATTTATAATTTAACGAAAAATAATGTGTTATATTATAGCTAGGCAGCATATTCGCGTCGGAAGTCTATCAACATTTTACAATTTCACTACTTTTATTACAATCTAACGGTTTTTACAATTTTACGGTGACATACCTAGACACTTTTTGTCTTAACATGCCTCGTCTATAATAAATAATAATATAGTCTATGTCTTAGTATACCAACCGTTTTCCCTTCAGATCGTCCACATTATTTATATTAGACCCCTTCTTGACCACAGCTACGGCGTATTTTGGCTGTTTGTTGGCGTACACCTCGTGGAACACGGGGTGGAGACCGTACATTTTGTCGGCCGAGGCCACAGCTAGCGCGTCTACACCGGCGAGATCCGAACCGTTGTCTTGGACCTAGATGAGAAATGAAACGTTAAACATACAGCTCAGATTTTTGATGGGTAGTTATCTGTTATGGTATGAGCGCGCATAAGTCTAAACTCGAAACTGTCCTACTGGGACTGTTTTTGATTAGTATGCGACAAGCCAGTCGATGAGTAGCACGTATTAGGGCGAGTCCACACGGTGCATTGCGTCAGCGTTGCGTCGACGACGCAGCGCATACATGTTAACGCAATGCCGGCCACACGGGCGCTGCGTTAACGCAGTGTTGTTCTGACGCAGTTGTAACGTTCCGTTGACGCAGCGGTGAAAATTTCATCGCAGTCTATTACGAAGCACGGGCCAAAGAAGACGTGTGGTATTGCTCTTATTACTGTACCACAGCCGAAATCGGCGCAGAATCCCAAGGCGGTATTGGATCTGTCCTTTAATTTCATTAAGAAGTGATGGTAATGGACAGTTTTTTCTGTTGGAGTATCAGTAATTGTTTTTTGACGAGAAGAACCACACATACGGATTTTCATTCGTTTTACACTGAAAATTAAACTATTTTTACAAAAATTAAATCGCGGTAACCCTGCGGCGCGCGGCGTCGCAGGGTTACCCCTCCCGCTTTGTCTCGGAGGGTGCTGTCCGTCGTTCGTGCGTCGTCATAGCGTTGCACCGTGTGAACGGTATAGTTTTTAGTATGTAAAACGGCGGAGCGACAGCGCTGCGTCGACGCACTGCTTTAAAAACAAACTCGACCTCGCCAAGGGTCGTGACCCACCGGTTGAGAAACGATTGCCTAAGGTATAAATCTCTGTGCTGAAAATTCAAATCAAATAATTTGAAACAGACTTACACTCTTGAGGCACGCCTCATCGCTGGACTCCTGCACGCAGTCCAGCCTGGGTCTGATGTCGCGGCTGAACGCGAACACGGACATCGCGCGGCACTTGGCCAGAGCCACGGGCGACGTCACACACAGCCTGCAATGTGTACGGTTACGGTGGTAAACAGGACCTATGTTATGTGACTATTTATTGGCACACATGTATTATGTACACCAATTTAAAAAAAAAAAGCGTAGTGTTGCTGCCGAACGAATTTATTGCAAATTCCTTGGCTAATTTTTAAAACAGTGGGGTAATAACTATTCATTAATCTGTGCCTTTTCAGCATTTCATATCAGGGAACCGGACCGTATTCACAACCGGAGGAAAATGATTCCCAAAAACCAAAGGTCACTCAAAACGGGGAAACAGACAATTGACACAAACTGGCGTCGGTAATAAGTGTGTATTGATAGTTCAAGTCATTTTTGCGCGCGGTGCTAAGTGTTTGTCGATTGTAATTATACAGCTTTAGTTTGTGTGAGTGACGCGGCTCACTACCTGTCCGCGGCGCTATGTGTGGGTAACGTATTAAACAATACCCACACATAGAGCCGCGCGCATAAATGAGTTGAATTATCTGTATACCATTCCAGGCTCTTTTACGCCTTTGTATAACTTGCAAATAAGTTTAACCGATTGGACGAAAGTAAAAACATCTTAACATATTATTTACTAGCTTTTGCCCGCGGCTCCGCCCGCGTAAATACATTATCCCAGGGAACACTACTTTTTCGGGATAAAAATATCATATGTCCTTTCCCGGGACCCAAAGTATGTCTATACCAAATTTCATAAAAATCGGTTCAGCTGTTAAATCGTGAAGAGGTAACAGACAGACAGACAGACAGACAGATAGACACACTTTCGCATTTATAATATTATACATTATCCCAGGGAACACTACTTTTTGGGGATAAAAATATCATATTATGTCCTTTCCCGGGACCCAAAGTATGTCTATACTAGGGCTTCCAATCCCGCAATACCGAGATCGCGGTATTGCGGGATCCCGCATCATTTTCCAATCCCGCGTGATGCGGGATTACGGGCGCGGGATCCGCGGGAATTGCGGGACTGAAAAAAGTGTGCATGCGATATCTCGCGAGTAGGGTTACCAGATGAAAAAATCAAAAGTCCGGAGAAAAGGCCTGATTTCCTAGAAAAGTCCTGAGATTTTCTACAGCTTGAGAATTTTCTCTCAAAAACGTATTATTATCTTGCGCATGCGTTTTACGCGACTTTTTTATTTTAACTGCAATTGTTACCAAAAGAAGATTATTTTTAGTTTGTTTCACTTTGATAAATAAGTATTGATTTTAACTGCAATTGTTACTAAAAGAAAATTATTTTTAGTAGTTTAATAAGAGAGATCTTTAAAATGTAACCTGTGTAAAGGTATGCCCTATTAGAAGATAAATTAAATATTTTGTATTTTTGACTTCTTATATTATTTAGATTGCGTTACATAGGTGTCGGCAGGGCAACATACCCTTACGGATACTAATTACATACTGTCCTTACTGAGCTAATGCTTAAGACTAACGAGGGGCAACATACATACATACATGCTACATACATAACACATGTATACGAAAGAAATGCATAATTGCTTATGCTGCAGTCTGCACGTTACACCTGTGTTTTATTGAAAATCCTGAGCTATCACTAGATTTGCTAAATCCGGCCGGAATCCTGAGAAAAGTCGAAGAATCCTGAAATCTCAGGACAAATCCTGAGATATGGTAACCCTACTCGCGAGCGCGATCGCTCGGTGGCTGACTTTTTGATTACTTAATAATTTATCAGTTAAAAATGTGTTTTTTTAAGTTATTGATGTTATTTGATTGATCTCATTTTAATAGTAATATGTACGTAAATAAATGTGGAGTTGATTAATTCATTAAATGTGAATATTTTCAATATGCGGGACCCCGCAAATACCGAGATCCCGCGGGATTGAAAATTCGTAGTCCCGCAAATACCGAGATTAAATTCAGGCCGCGGGATTGGAAGCCCTAGTCTATACCAAATTTCATAAAAATCGGTTCAGCTGTTAAATCGTGAAGCGGTAACAGACAGACAGACAGACAGACAGACAGACAAACACACTTTCGCATTTATAATATTAAGTATAGTTTATCTTTTGCCCGCGGCTCTGCCAGCGAAAATACAGTATCCCACGATAACACTGTAGGTACTTTTAATTGTACTTTTTATAAAATGTAGCCTATGTTTTAATCTAAAGCTTCAACTACTACCAAATTTAATCAAAATCCGTTCAGTAGTTTTTACGTGAAAGAGTAACAAACATCCATCCATCCAGCATCACAAAGTTACACAATAACAACATTCAACAATCTGGTGTTGCGAGTGTCCATGGGCGGCAGTTATCGCTTATCATTACATTAAAATTTATTCATTACATTAAAAAAAGTATGATATTTTTATTAGTTTCAAATCCAAACTCACCTGACAACTGGTTCTGGTGGTCCATGTCCCCTCTCGATGACCTCAGTGTAGTTCGCCTTGTTCAGATATGCCATGGGCTTTATGGGGATGTTGTCTGCCACGTGGTGAATTTTCTCAGACAAACCCAGAACTTTATCGAACCATTCCGGCCTCTCGGTCTTACCTATGGAAGGGATGAAAAGGATGAACAGCGAAGAGATGTTATCCGGTGAATCTCCATAAAAGTTAACTTACGTTGAGGATTATGATGGCAGGTTTTTTTGAGCACAACGCGAAATTAAGTCGAAATTATATCATCTGGCAGGCAATTTTTTGATAAGGCACAGATTAGGTATAGTGCGATTCAAATGAGAATAGGATCGAGTCGGCGCCATATTGTGACGTCATAGCTGCTAATTTTACTCAATTGGGTACCTAATTAGGTAGGGTGGGCAAAAAAAGCTTTTTTCTTCTAATATGATTTTTTTACAAAATTGAATGAAAAAAATGTAATCTGAATCTAGCTCTTCAATTTCGCTCGTCTCTGTATTACTGTCCGAGTAGTCATCGTCGTCTATGTAACACAGCGCCTCGCTTACTCATTTTCGAGCAAAATGAGTATAGTATAGTAAAAACAATATAATTTTCGCAAGTTGCCTTGCACCAACAATGAAAAACAAAATGTTAATTTATGATTTTAAAAACGAATTATGAATATGTATTATTATAATTAAATGTTTAGATATTTTAACGTTATTATTTAAATTCGATGTAAGACTATTATTCCTCTTCTATTATTTATGGCGATCGCAATTGCAAAGGTTTTGCACCATTCTGCTAGTGTCGAGTATATAAAGAATTATTTTGACTATTATTATTGGCAAATAAGTTTTTCTGCTAACCGTACTTTTCAAGTGACATTTGACAGATAGAGGTCATTGACGTTCCTGTTCTCATTTGAATCGCGTTATACTAAATAGATTGAAAGGAAAATCAAAAATTGTTACATACATATTATACATAATTATAATCACGCTTTTTTCCCGTAGGGGTAGGCAGATACCGCTTCTTTCCACTTGCTACGATCCTTACATACTTGTTTCGCTTCGTTCACTTTCATTCTTACCATCCATTCCTTTTCTTACAGCATAGCGGCTCTCCATGGTCCGCTTTGACGAGACGTGATGGGTGGCGAACCACATCGCCGCCATTTTGGATAATTAAATTATTTTTATGATTATCCATTGCGTTCGCACGGATTGGTGGAGAGGGTAGGAATAGGGAAAAGGAAGGATAGGTGGTGTGGAAAGGAAGAATGGTAAGTTAGAGTTGGAAATAGGAAATGTAGGATATTACCGGGAGGAATAAGGGATAGGACAGTAATAGCTAGGGAAGCCGGGGTCGCATACCCGTATACTATACCACAACAAAGGGACAGGTAAGTTAGGATGAGTATCCCATTACATAAAAATTATTGTCAGGCGATAAAATATACATTTAATCGCAAATCGAAGAATTCACACCACGTCTGCAAAAGCTAAAATGTGTTTTTTAAATAGCAATATCGGCAGAAAATAAATTCATCTCTCAAAACACAATCTGTATTCACAATCCAGTGCTACTTATCGATAAAAAATCCGAGCAATATTTTCCGAGGCTTCGGATTTGAATATCTTTTGAGTTCAAAGCGGTATCATTATGAGCGAGGGTTTTTTGCGAAAATATTCCGATTCTTTTGATCCTATATTATTGGATACGGATCGTGTTCTGAGCTTCAGACTTCGTGTTTTATATTGAGTTTTTATTAGATTTGCTCAGAGATATTTCTGTTCATTGTGATGTACAAAACGTAGAAAAAGGAACGAAATTCGGTAATTACATGCTTAAATTGAATGCGATTAGTAACTAATATAAAATTGCTAACCCCAATCATCATAGAATACTATAAATGCTTTTACAGCCCACTACTGAAATAGAGGACTTCTATTTGTTGTGGAATTTTTAAATAGGCTTATATTTTGATCAATTTTTTTTTATTTGGTAATCTTCAGTCTTTGTTCATTTAAAACAACAAATATATAAAAAGCAAAAAAAAAAACCTACTTAAATTCTCTAAAAAGAAGAAAATATATGTTTTTGCTTTTAATTTATTTTTTACTTATTTTAACCTGAATTTTTATTCTCAGCGAACCTTTTCATTTAATACTCATAATATAGGAAAGCATAAAAAACTTCAAAAGTCCGCCATATTGGATTAAGAGTGATGTCAGAATATTTTTCTAATTATTCTCGGCAAGCCCTTTCATTTGATACCCATATTGCAGAAGTGCATAAAAAAATAACAATTCCACCATATTGGATATTCCGCCATAGTAGATTTATTTGATACCCATATTGTGATTGTGCAGAAAAAATAAGAGTCTGCCATCTTGGATAATCCGCCATATTGGATTTAATGTGACGTAGTATTATTTTTCGTGTTTTCCTTAGCAAGCCCTTTTATTTGATACCCATATTGTGGTAGTGGAGAAATAATACTAGTCCGTCATCTTGGATAATCCGCCATATTGGATTTAGAATGACATCACATAGCTAACCATGCATTGTTATCTAAACTAAGCGTGTATACAAAATTTCAGCTCAATCGATTGAAAATAACTGGTTCAAAATTAACTTGCAAGATTCCACCCGAATAAATATACATACATTGCAAGTTAAATAAAAGCTTTTAAAAATCTAAGTACTATGATTTCAAGAGAGAGTAACCTACCTGCTTCAGCCAGCTGCTTTATCTTCTCTCTCAATGGGGAAAGGGAGGCCAGGACATCATTATGTCCCAATAACCCCTGCCAGGGTCGAGCCGCCCATGAGCAGGGTTTGTCCCGTATGGGCACTTTGGACCCGTCCACACAGAGGTACGCGAATTGATCCGGATTCTCCGAGGAGGGGGTTGCTGGGGTGGTGCCTACGGGAAGCTGTGGAAATCAACACTGCTCTTACTAGATATATGGATATTAGGTGCACAAATGTGATAACAAGTCTTGTTATGCAAATCGCGAGCTTAGTTTGGAAATAAACTGGGAAAGGCGAATACCCAATACCTATATGCTGCAGGGTTATTGCTTTGCAAATCTAAAAAAATATGACTTCCAATAGAATATGAAATTTGCTAGCTCTTATTTTGCTCTTATTTCTTAATATTTATCTGCTTTCGAGTAGTTTTTTTAGATTATTAGAGTTTACTAGTTGTTGCCCGCGCCCCCGCCGCCCCGCTAAATGAAGTATCCCACGGGAATATTTAAGGATAAAAAGTAGCATATGCTTTAATCCAGAGCCTAAACAACTACCATACCTTTCATCAAAATCCCATCAGTAGTTTTGTGTGCGTGAAAGAGTAAACATCCATTCATCCTTACAATCTTCCACATTTATAATAGTAGTAGGATTTAGACTTTAGAGCCATGATATCATAAGATAGTTTCTATATTTTTTTTAATGTAATGAACCAGGAAACGAGCAGACGGATCGCCTGATGGTAAGCGATTACCGCCGCCCATGGACACTCGCAACACCCGAGGAGTTACACTTATAACTCCTTGGTACTGCGATTTGGGTTCCTGGTCCTTAAAATCCCCAATTCGGCCTCCGGTAACCTCACTCACTCGGCGAAACACAACACAAGCGTTATTTCGCGCCGGTTTTCTGTGAGGTCGTGGTATTTGCCCTGTCGAGCCAGCCCATTAATGCCGAAGCGTGGCTCTCCCACAGTTAAAAGAATCTAAACAACAACTCACCCCGAAGAACTTCCTCACGAATATGACTTTGGTGAAGGCGACTTCGCCCCCGTTGTGAGCCAGGCACCTGAGGGCTCCCTCGTACCCGCTGAAGTTGTCCGGATAGTCGCACTTGTCGGGGTGCTCGCAGAGAGCGCAGAGCTGGCTGTATTCTGATTCTACAAAAATAATGTTAAAAATTATATAAATAAATAAATCTTTATTTCGGACCACAAAAAATCCATAATATTTGTTCTAGTAGAATACTTAAAAAGTTAAAACTATGTTAGTATCAGTGGCGAGGGGTTCCTATAACTCCTTTCCAACATTCAAAGTCTGTCTATTAATAAATTTAAAAATGACTAATGTTATATAGATTAAGTTACAACATTGTAAAAATATTTTTTTAAAAGAACAATTTTCCCATCTTTTTGCTAAAGGGTGGCCCCGTGCGAGTTTCTTATGCCGGTTTTTCTCGCCGGGCTTGTTTCCGAACCGGTGGTAGGCATCATGTAGGACAATTCTAATAAGCGTTATATTATAACCTACATGGAAATAAAAAAATTTGAGTTTGAGTTTCCATTCCTATTGGTTTCACTTACCACTTACCTTTTGAAGACCCTCATCTAAATCCCTACCTATTATACAGGCTAGGGATTCCCTTTGAAGGAGAACCAGCCTTCGCCACTGGTTAGTATTCTATTTTGAAGAGCGATTTAGTTCTGTTTATCATGTGGTCGATCAGTGGACAATCCCCGCTGTCGACCATCTCTCTCAGGACGCTGTGGCTGCTACCGCGTATCCTGGACAGCAACGATGCAGTCTTCTTACGGAGGATAGCTTCAAAGCTATCCACATCCGCAAGTGCAAACACCGCTGAAGCACTACAGAACCACGGCAGTCGCAACAGCCCTACGCATCCTATTGGATGTTTTCTTGGTATAGTTGACTAACTATACCAAGTTGCTGGACTCATAAGCTGCAGATTATAATAACAAAAAATGTTAATTTGATTTTACCATGGGATAGCCGTGCTGGTGACCACAAATGGTTAGAACACCGCCTTATGGCCTAGGTACATAACGTCGTGGTTTTTACCCAAGTAAGTCAGGGTACCGAAAGGCCAAGGGGGCTGGGGTTAAAGATAGACAACGCACATGTGACGCAATAAAAAACTGTCAAGTGCGAGTCGGACCCGCGTACGTAGGGTTCCGTATCACTATACCAATATTTTACATGTTAACTTATTATTTCATTATTTTTGTATGAAGCTTTCGAAGCATTCCAATTAAGTTAGGCCTCTCTAACTCCTGAACTAACAAATATAAGCCGTTATAGTTTGCTATCAAAGTTTATCACAATATCGACTATCAGCATGAATTTCTTCAGATTTTTGAACCAATTCAGCTTTAAGGCCCTAAAATGCGCTTTAAAGTTGAACATTTCGCAAACGGATACCTAAATAAAATACTTAAAGAAAGAGTAATTGATAGGGTTAATAGGGTAGACGCTAGAAAAAAACTCACCCCCACTTAAAGTGTAGGGTTTTAATTCATGATTTTGTTTTAGCATTTAGCGGCGTAGTAAAATACACATAACCCTGCAAAGTTTCATATTTTTAGTCCTAACCGTTTAGACGGTAGGCCGAAGACGGACGGACGGACGGATTTTTCGAAACTTATAAGGGTTCCGTAACGTGAATTACAGAACTCTAATACCTAAGTCCTAACTATGTAAATATCTTGCTTGTCCCTTGACTTGTTCATAAGAATTATAAGTAGGTTCACTAAATTTCGTGTTCGTGTCGTAATTTTGTAACGTTTCGAAAAACACTTAAAAGCATTTACAATTAGACAACAACATATACAACACGTAAAGAACAACAAACTTTCATAATTTATCTTGGAACGTAGTTTTATTTAAGCGCTGAACATCTCAAGCGAGGCAACAGGTGGTTAGAAGACGGAAAATTGATGTCCCTACAGACTATTAGCGTCAGACAAGATAAATAAGTTTTACTAAACTTTACAGTTTCTTCGTGGAAATACAATATTGTTGGGAACGCAATTTTATTTGGGAATACTTTTTGTCTGCGTAGGGGTGGACTTCAATTTAGTCTCAGCACGTCCAATGTCCATCAGGAATTCTGCTGAAAATGGTTATTGTTTGCTACCATTCTGTTCCAAAAACATGCGCGAATTTTGTAAAGTATTTGTTCGAAAGAAATATTCATTTTATATAAGGTTTGGTAAAATCAATTACGGATACTTTGGGCATATGATATGCTGCTTGTGTAAAGACATTTAAGAAGAAATATAATTGTCATACTCGAAAAAAAATTTTTGTCTTTATATGGGCGATGTTGCGTTTAGCGGAGAGTCGCCCATACATTAGATGATTTTTTAGTTTGAGTATGACAATTATTTTTCTGCCTAAACGTCTTTACTTAATCAGTGGATCACGTGCCTAAAGTATCCGTAATTGATTTTCGGAGACCTTATATAGTATTTCGTAATCTTCTCAGATTGGGTGCTAAATACTAAGGAGTCACTCCTCTGATGTCGTAAGCGCAGTGTCCATGGGCGGCCGTTATCTCTTACCATCAGGGCCTCTAGTCAAAACGCATTCGATAATTTCGACGGCGAAGTTCGAAAACAAAAAGTATGAGATTTGACATAACGCATCGCAAGCGACATGTCACATAACGATGACTTACGTCAAATCCCATACATTTTTGATTTCGAAGTTCGCCGTCGAAATTATCGAATGCATCTTGACTAGAGGCCCAGGTCCGTCTGCTTGTTTTCAGGGTTCCGGATCCAAAGGGTAAAACGTGACCCTATTACTGAGACTGCTGCCTGTCTTTCTGTCCATCCGACCGTCTGTCTGTCACCAGGCTGTATCTCATGAAACGTGAGCTAGAGGGTTGAAATTTTCATAGACCGTGTATTTCTGTTGTCGATATGTCACCGTAAAATTGTAAAAACCGATAGATTGTAATATTACTAGAGATATTATATGTTGAAAAATTGTCAAATAAAAATTTCTCCATACAATTGTACGCATTATTTTTCGTTATAAATAATATTATAAAAAAGAAAACAAATATAGCGGCGCGGGGCACTTGCCGTTTAATCTATCGGCACGGTAAATATAATGCAAAATAACGTGTTACAAATTGAAAGAAGAAATTTTTATTTGACAATCTGTTGACATATTACAATATCTTTAGTAATATTACAATCTATCGGTTTTTACAATTTTTCGGTGACAGATATAATAACAAATACTAAAAACTGAATAAGATAAATGGGTATTAAAGTGGAGCATCCGCCCCGTAAATTTTTTAAAGTTTTGTACGGAACTCTCCGTGCGCGCGTCCCAATTGCACTTGACCGTTTTACCTAGATGCTTCACACATTCAGTCACACTTACTCCACACAGCATTGGTCTTCGGATCCGGCGACCATTTGCCCACGATGCAGGACTGCTTGAAGAATGTCGAGAACGCGCGCAGTTCGTTCTCCTTCGGGGATATTTCCCTGTCAGTCATCTTGGGGAAGACTGATCTCTTCATCAGCATCGTCAGGGGTATCTGATAACAGTAACACCGCGTCAGTATAGTCCCATGGTCAACAGCTCGTGTTTAATAAAATAGAGTCACAACTCACAAGTCACAACTAGGGTTGCTATATTATTTTTCAGCCTATAAGGGACAAATGCTTACATAAGCCAAAAGGTTTCAGTTTTTTACCCGGGACAAAAAAATATTCGTGATAAATGTTTGAAATTTCTGAGGATCGAGCGAGTATTATAGTTGTGTGGTATTTATTAAAGCGACAATAACTTTTTACCCGACTGCGCGACGCAAAGGAGTGGTAATGTGTTTATCAGCCTATGTATGTATGTATGTAAGTATGTATGTTCCTTTGAAGCACTATACACACCAAACGCCTGGGCCGATTTTTATGATTCACACGTCAATCGATTCCTCTTAGTCCGGCGAGTGTCACTAAAGACATGACGTTAGTGAAAATTCAATATGGCGACTACTGGACGCCATATTGTGAAAATGAAAAAAATGAAAGTCAACAAACTATATCAAGTGGGGTATCGTTGAATAGGTATTTAAAAATCATTGTTAGTTTTCTCTCAACATTTTTCGATTCGACTGACCGTTTAGGATCTATATCGATTTAAAGTTGCGTAACAACCATTCTCACATTCCAGCGCAATTGTGATGTAGGACTGATGCTGATAGGAAATCCAGTCTGGTAAATAGCTAGCTAGGTACTCACAACTAAAAAGTATAAATTAAAAAATAATAATTTAAAAAATTTAAAAAGCCGACTGCGTAAAAAGTGAACCAAACTAAGTAGGTACATAATTAAAACTGAAAAGAAAAAAACAAGCACATAGATATCCGGTGGTCTAGAATTCTATAATATATTATTGAATTAATACTATTGGAACATAACAACTGAACAGTCGGGATCCATTATTCGACAGCCAATCTAATTTTTCAATGGATCCTGACTGTTTAGTTGTTATGTTCCAATAGTATTAATTCAATAATATATTATAGAATTCTAGACCACCGGATATCTAAGTGCTTGTTTTTTTCTTTTCAGTTTTAATTATGTACCTAAGTAGTTTGGTTCACTTTTTACGCAGTCGGGTTTTTAAATTTTTTAAATTATTATTTTTTATTAATGTTAGGGTGAGTTCACACGGCGACGATACGTGACTGCGCGCTGCATTTTAGCTATTCAAAATTGAACTCTATTGACTACACAAAAGGTACACGTTTCACATGACATCAATCATACACTGCAAAATTATTGCACATGCGCTGTGCAGCGAGATGCAACTTTAAATTCGAACACTTACCGACATCTTCTTGTGTAGGTAATGAATAAAGTTGAATTTTGCATAGCTATCATAAGAATGCTGCGTGATGTCGCGCATCGTTTCGTTTCGGTATGAAATGACCCTAATTTATCAAATTATCAAAGAAATAAAGAAATATAAAATGAGACGCTTTTTATAACCAATAAAATATGCAAGCAGTTAAGTCCCCCTTTGAAAGAATTACATTTTCTGTTTATGACTTTATTAAAATAAATAAAGATGAAAGTAAGTATTCTTTTATGACATATTGTTCTTCATATTAATAAGTCGTACAATGGTACTGAATCTATTCTAGACTATTTTATTAACATAGACTAACTAGTATCATAGATGATAGATGAATTATTATTAGCTGTCCCGACTTACGTTGTTCTTTCTTAAATATGAACTGGAATGAATAAATAACTACATCTTCTCCTACATCCTACACCTTTTCCAATACTTCTCACCGTTTAAACCTGAACTTCCATATTATTGTAAGGCCAAAATTGGCCAAATCGGTGTCGGTTGCTATAAAATTTTCTTCCTACGATTTTGAGCAAAAGAGTGAAAGAGACCTTTTTTGTAGAGAATTTAATTTCCTATAAAATGAAGGAAATGGAAAATTGAGAAATTGTTTTTTTGTCTATTTATGGTGAAATAAAAGAAAACATTTTTTTTCAATGTAGCGCCATGGGCCAGCTCAATTTTTGAGATATTGAGCTCACATTTTGGGAAATTTCTTTATACCTATTTATTAAAGAAACTTTTTACATGCATTGCATTTACTCACGAAAAAATTTTTTGTTATTTGACGCAGTTTAATATATAAGGTTTGGTAAAATTAATTACGGAAACTTTGGGTACGTCATATACTGCTTGTGTAAAGACGTTTAGGCAAAAAAAAAATTAAACCTGTGAAAAAAAAATATTTAAAACTAAAATTATTAAATTAAAATATTGCAAAAAATTAAATCTTTTGCATAAAGCGCCCGCGCGCGACAAGGACAGCAGATGTAGCACGACAGAGACAGCGATACATATTGCATACATCAGGAAAGGTCATTATTCAATCATCAGAATCAAGTTCATATCTGAACAGCTGTTCGCGCGTGGTCGATATAATGCAATAGATGTAATTTCCTGCAACATAATTAAATTTTGTATAAAAAAAAATCCACGAGTTTCAAATATTTTTTTTTGGCAAAACGTCTTTACATAAGCAATATATGACGTACCCAAAGTTTCCGTAATTGATTTTACCAAACCTTATAGATGTACTTATAATTCGTTTCTACTCTAAGCTTATACTAATAATAATAATTATTGCAGCCATATATTTTATAGGAGATATATCAAATAACTATAAAGCCACATTTTTTTTATTATAACTATCAGCTGCTCTACATCTAGAAATAGGGCAATTTGTGTCCTAGGGCGAAATAATTTAGGGGACGTAAAAACCTTACGACCTTTTTGATTGATCAGGCACATTTGCCTGAGGGCTGTGGCATATTTTCTACATCCTCGAGCTATTCGCTTTATGACGATAAGTCCATTCCTCTATACGAAAACATTTCGTAAATACATTGGGTTTTCGAATTCCGATGTTATGTTGCTACAAAATATTCTAATAAACTAACAGCCTGCGTGGTCTAGTGGTTAGAGCATTGGCTCTCGACTCGGAGGTCGTGGGTTTGATTCCCGCATTAAAACAACAAAAATGTTGTTTCCAAGTTTGGTTAGGACAATGCAGGCTAATCACCTGATTGTCTGACAAGAAAGATGATCCATGCGTCGGATGGGCATGTAAAAAGTCGGACCTGCGCCTGATCTCTCGTCAGCCGTGTCGGTTATCCGTCCCACTGGATTATGAGAGTAAAGGAAGAGAGAGTGCTCTTGTGTACTGCGCACATACTTGGGCACTATAAATTACTCCTGCGTAACTGGCCTCGTTTCAATGAAACCAGCCACCGTTACCGATAACGGGTGGGGAGTTAATAATAAACTAAGTACCTACTTATTCCAAGAACAAATTATAGTTAAGACTTTTAAGATGTAAACCAACATTAATCGCTTGAAAAGACCTCAAAGAGACAAAGCGCATGGCAAGTGTGTTTTTCTCGTTTTTATTCGCAGAGACAACAAATGGCTGGGAAATGTATGAGGCTATTTTGTAATCAGATGCCGTCGCGGAAATGAAGAACTGGGTACACTCAGCTACAGAAAAGTGTAAATTTCAGAAAACGCGTTAACCTATGTGTTTTTGTTTTGCCTGATAACGAAGAGAATCAGTGTCAAATGTCAATTAATGTTATGGAATTGATGTAATAATGTCCAATGATTTGACAATTATGCGATTTTCAATTTTTCAGCCTTATTAAAGGTACTAGCTCTGCGCTAGTACCTACTTCTATTTACAGTTTTTTTTCAGTCGCGAGCACTTAATAACTCTCGTGGGATTATTATAGGCTCTCAAAATAAATATTATCTATAAACTTAGGCCTTTTCATCCGTTATTGGATGATTTATACAGTATTCTCCGAGCAAAATAACTACTCTTGAAATACTATAGTGCCTAACAAGGCGGTTTTTCAAATGTCGTATGGTTGCCCAAGAACATACGGCATTCTGACAACACAGCCTAGTCCAGAGGAATGACTGGTACGTCTGGGTAACCCGCACATGGTTGGTCATGTGCGGGTTTCCTCACGATGTTTTCCTTCGCCGTTAGATCGTCCGTATTATGTACTTGAGATCTGAAAAAGTCTCATTGGTACTCGCCATAACCTGGAGATCGAAACTGCACTCTTTAATGCGAATCAAGCGGTCTACCCACTAGGCCACGGAGTCCTTAATTATTTTAATTATTGATTATTTAGATCTTGTATCAGTATTTAGCTCACACCTGACACCACAATCAGTTCTATTTACAATGCTGTTTCTTCTGTTGCGACCCCTAAAAATGCTCGTGGCAACGAGGGCTAACTGTAGTCTACTTAAAAGGACTTGATATAGAAGATAAATAATTCTTAACAATTTAAGTATGTGGGTCACGTATAAAGTTTTTATTATTCATGAATAACTTTGCCTTATTGAATTATCTACGAGAGCCGAGACTATGTTGGAATATTATTCTAGACTTAATCATCATAATCATCATCGCATTAAACATTAAAAAGTTGTAATGTATATTTAAATTTTTCATAAAAAATGTCTTCAAATAAAAGTAACTACCTAGACGACATTTTAAGATGCGTATTGTAATGAATAAAGTGTAGACCAATGTCGCCTTTTTAATAAACGAAAACTGAGGCAAGATTTACTTTGTTCCGAGTATTTAGACAGGAGGAACATATTTCGTTATAAACAAACAAAGTGTAAGGAATATGTTATACCTAATCCGAGGCGTAAAAGCAAGACCTGAGGGGCAATTCTGCTGAATAAAGCCTGCATTAATACAATTACAATCAAGTCCCGACACGCTAAAACTCTCAAATGGTGTTTTTATGAACGTTAAACCAACGTGGAAAAAACGTTGGTGGAAACGTCATAAAATCCGTTCATGATAGCATGTCGCTTCACTTTCAATCCAAACAAAGTAAAATTAAGTCTACTTTAAATACGAGAATTGAGGTTCTGGAGGCTTAACGGGTGAGTAAGGTCTGCAGAGTAGAGCTTAAATTTTTAATTTTTTCCTACTAATATATATTATAAAGAGAAAAAGTTTGTTTGTTTGCATTGAATAGGCTCCGAAATTACTGAACCCATTTTGATGAAATTTGACAGAGATAAAGACCACGAGGAAGGATAGACTTCTTTTTATCGCGGAAAAATTTACCGTTTCCGTAAGATTTACTTTTGCATGCACGAAGTCGCGCGCAACATCTAGTTATTAATAAAGCTATTAGAGCTTTCTATTTTTTTTGTTGTTTCTAAATTAATGTCTTAGTAATTAGTTACTTAAAAAACCATTACAGAAATTTGTTTACCTTATATCCGACATTCCTGTTGACTCCAGTGTGGCAAGACTTCAGTCCTTTCAGCTGGTCCAAGCTGTTGATCGGCAAATCCTTGTGCACCACGATCACTGCCTCGTAACGAAATTCCGCTGAAAAAAAAAACAATATCAACAATGCTGGTCAAGCGGGTAAAAAGGGCCATACGCACGGCGTATCCAGCAAATCCAGCACCGGCACTAATGTACCGTCCGCGTCATTAGTGTCAACAGTGTTAATCATTTTTAATTAGCAGGCTGGATGATCAGTATAGCCCTTTACTCACCATCAAGCCAAGGCCCAAGCCTGCAAATCCAGCACCAGTACTAATGGCCGTCATTGGTGTTAATAATATCAATCCTACTATTGTAGTATATCGTACCTACTATTATAAATGTGATGTGAAAGTTTGTAAGGATGGATGGATGGATGTTTGTTACTCTTTCACGCAAAAACTACTGAACGGTTTTCGATGAAATTTGGTATGGCAGTAGTTTAGGCTCTGAGTAAAACATAGGCTAATTTTTATCCCGAAAGAGTAAAGTGTAAAGGTACATAAAGACGTATAGTTTTATCATTTCGACATTTGTATTAAGTATGTTTTTGATAGCATCTGCAAAGTATTACGTGTAACTCCTTGTAACTCTAGCGATGTACCATTGGGCCACAGACGTTCTGCCACACGGCCTAGCACTGTCACGAAAAGAACGACATAGAGCTCGTCTATCTCGCTTAGTCGCTAATCTACATTGCGTCGAGAACGCGCATTTCCATTGTATTATGTCGAGCTATGTCGCGACTAAGCACGATTATTCTAGGGGCTGAGAGAAACATCTCATCCATTAAATTGTTTAAGAAAAACGTATTTCATTAGCGCGAAACATTCGACCTGGCAGCCCATCAACCACAGAATGCAGCAAACGTAATTAATTTCAGCTGCCCAATTAATCTTAACGCAGCCCCTATTCATTACGTTTTTCTTCGCAGATGAAGATTCTTCGCAGAGCGCAGTATTGTAAGTACAATTGGACTAACAGAACCATTAATTATTTAAATTCAGGTTACTTGGGAGTTGGGATTAGAAGGACATAAGTTATTTTTCTTTTTGTCCTAAGAGAAACATTTTGTAAACAATACTATCTTTCCAACTATAATATCTATATCGATACTTATATAATAAAGAGGAAAGGTTTGTTTGTTTGCATTGAATAGGCTTCGAAGCTACCGGACCGATTTTGATGAATATTTGGCACAGATGTAGAGTAGACCACGGAGAAGTACCTTGGGCTACTTTAATCGCGGAAGAATGTACGGTTTCTGCGAAATTAACTTTTGCGCGCACGAAGCCAAGGGAAACAACTAGTTATTTAATATTTTCATAGTCCGATGGTCTAAAAAACAAGAGCCTTACACATTAAAAAAATAAACCAGTAAAATAAATTTA
Source organism: Glaucopsyche alexis (assembly GCA_905404095.1). Classification (NCBI taxonomy): domain Eukaryota; kingdom Metazoa; phylum Arthropoda; class Insecta; order Lepidoptera; family Lycaenidae; genus Glaucopsyche; species Glaucopsyche alexis. Next base: position 17,941,237 of record FR990059.1, read on the forward strand.
TATACTTGTGTGTATTTGACTATTAGCGAATCGTCGAGAAATGATCAGGTTCCTACCTAATCTCAATTTAACGTGAGCAAAGTCGCGTGCAAAATCTAGTCGATTAAATATCGATTGATATTATTTATTTCAACAGTTTTTTCTTTTGTACAGTGTACATAAAGGCCATCAAATTCGCAGCAACCTCTGCCATTGTAGTAAGATTACAAATCTATCACCTTATTTTTTCTTTAATGTCTTCATGGACCAATAAAACTTTTTATTGGTCCATGATGTCTTCAATCTTTTTGTTAATTATACCCACTATAGACCAGTGCCGACAATTTTTGAGACAAAAAAATATAGTAGGATGAAGCCCATTGGAAAAGGAAGAGAATATAAAAAAATAAAAGAAAAATATTATTCACGTCGACTGTAGTGTGTGAATTTAAACGCGGAAATAATTCTAGCATGTTGACTCTTAACTTCCTTCGTGTGCCATTTTAATTAAATTTTATGTTTTTTCATATTTATGAGCACATTGCTTGTAGGAAAATAAAAATTCACATAACTTTACATATCTAAATAAGCTGGTTGAAGCTTATTGTTACTGTCATCGAAGTTTTTATCTCCTTAAGAATATTTTTGAGCTATTTTCTTTTGTTTTTCGCTGTGAGTAAATATTTCTAGAATAACAGTGTTTAATTAATAAGTAAAAAGGGGTGGTTTTTAGACTAAAACATTAAGCTAATTGTTATGTTTCATTGTTCTATAGTTTTAACGAACGCTTTTGTTTTTGGCGTAATAAAGGAGCTGCCAACAGAACAATGGTTATTTATTCGATTTTTTTTAATTTTAGTGTCTAGAGAATGGCTTAATGTGCGCTATGAAATTTAGTAAAAATAATTTTAAATATTACTAATGTAATAAAGAGGAAAAGTTTGTTTGATTTTGCATTGAAAAAGCTCTGAAACTACTGCACCGGTTTTGATGAAATTTGGTACAGATGTAAAATAGACCATGGGGAAGGACATAGGCTAGTTTTTATCGCGGAAAATATACGGTTTCTGCGAAATTAACTTTTGCGCGCACGAAGTCGCGGCAACATCTAGTTTAATATATTTAAATGCAGCACCGTGCCAATTTCTTCCGCGTCTGTCTGTCAGTTCTGTATGTTTGTGATAATCTTAAAAACTTTCGAAGTACTGAACGGATTTTCATGCGGCTTTCATCTATCAACAGAGTGGTTCCGGACTCCGGAGGAAGGTTTAAGTATAAGCTGTTAAGGTGTTGTGGAAATTGGTTGTCGGAAAAAATCAAGCTGTCTGGGTAATTTCATCGAAAATGCTGCCTTAGACTATGTCCAGAAACTGCGTAAGCCTGCGTAAACCTACGCACGTAGAGATTCTTATCTTATCACAACAAAATTTCTGCCGGTCTATCTGTGATGCCAACTTGGGACTTTTTCCCTAAATTTAGGGAGAAAAGTATCGGAAGGGGCTAAGAATCTTATGCTTGTGTTATTTAAATATGCAATTAAACTGCTTGTCGATAAGTAATATACAGCACACTATTTTTTTAACCGACTTCCAAAAAAAGAGGCGGCTATACGTTCGGCAACATATATATATTTTTTTATTTTTGTTTGTATGTTATACCATAATCCCGCCGTCTCTGGACCGATTTTCAAAATTCTTTTTTTGATGTAAAGGGTATAATTTCAAGTTGGTCCCGTTTTGAAAAAAGCGGTGACATGATGATAGGATCAATGTGGAATCGAGGGACTCCTCGAAATTTATATATTCAGACACCATGTCACACATACGCTGAGCCTGGCCACAGACGTTCTTCATTGACATTCTTAAAGTTCGAACTGACATTTAAGAATCTGAAAGATTATGCACGTGTGTGGGCTATGCGTGTTTTGTATGGAAACTTTGCCTTCGACCTGAATTTGACGTTCTTAAAGAATGTCAAATTTAGAACGTCTGTGGCCAGACTTATGGGTCATACTGACCACACCTACAAGCACAAGGCCGCGGATTTGCAGGCAAAAATTATAAATGATTGATGATGATGATGATGAATGACACTATTGACAATAATGATACTGTTATACTATAAGTACCGTTGCTGGATTTGCTGCTTGGCCCGTGAGTATGGCACTTTAGGGTAAATATTATTTTTGTTGGTTATTTTATAATTATAATCGAATTTAAATAATAACGTTAAATTATCTAAACATTTAATTTTAATAATACATATTCACAATTCGTTCTTAAAATCATACATTAACATTTTGTTTTTCATTGTTGGTGCAAGGCAACTTGCCAAAATTATATTGTTTTTGTTATTGTCCTACTCATTTTGCTCGAAAATGAGCAATCATCGTTTTTTTTTCTACGGAAATGACGGATGTTGGAAAGCATGTGTGGGACTTCCGAAAGATATTAGCAAAGTAGTTTTACTGTATAAAGATCTTTATAGGTATGTTTTTCTAAATAAGTAATACTTACATATTTGGTATGTAACTTTTTTGATTTTTAACGGTAAGTACCTATATATTTTATCGTATTATGTAACTTTATGAAGTTTCGATATGGCATAAGTACTTTAATAATTATATTTGAGAGTCTTCGCATGCTACGTAAAATCCACGGGAACCGTACTATTTGTTTTAGGGAGAAATATTTTTTGAAACTTGGCAACTCGATCTTACTACGCTTTCATTGCACTCCAAGATACAGGGGATGACACTTTTGACTATTTCAAATCGATATCAATTGTGTGTTGAAGGTTTTAATATAAAGTGTCTTCAGAAATAATTGGTTTTGACAAAACATTGACAGCACAAAATTTCGGAACACTCTGTAAAGTAAAATGCCATCAGTGTCAACCGATCTGAATGCTGTGTAACGAATGAACTGAATACTTCTGTCTCACTTTGAATCATACAATCGGAGCGAGAAAAACATTTTTCTTTCACTTTGTGTCTCGCGCGTACTCGAGGTAGCTCCGTAATTGCTGCATCTATTGAGTCAGGGGCGGAGCACCTATATGTGTGGTATGGGCCCACAACCCCAACAGCCTTGTGAGTGCATACTTTCAAGGTCTATTAATTTATTATCAAAATAGGTTCAGTGGGTAGTAGTATTGGTATTGTTAGCCTTTTGAGTCTTACCTGGTGCTTTTTACCTGCTGGTCATACTTATATTATTGTTAAAATACATATTTATAGTAGTGGATTTAGTGTTAAGCGGACCTTTAGTCAGGTAGATTGAAGAAAACGCAAAATTTGTCACCTCTCCATAAATTTTCGGCCCTTTTTTATTTACTAACCAACAGATTTAAGAAAAAATAATACTTTGTTTGAACCGATAGGAATTACTCCTGCCGATGTTATATAATCTATAATTTGTGTGTTTCTTTACTATATATGCATATATTTTTTATTTAATTAATTTATAATCTTAGTTGATGTTAATTTGTTTGGTACCTATATTGAAAGCTTATTTTTTTACCAAACATAAAATAATTTTTTTGCTAAATAAGCGAAAAACTTTCTCACTCACTCCGCGCGTTAGCTTTTAATTAACATAATCTTCTTCTTCTTCTTCTTCTTAGCTCTTTCCCACTTTACGTAGGGTCGGCTCTCCTAGTTAATTTGCGCCAAGAAACTCTATCTTGGGTTGTCGCTTTTGGCAATTTATTTACAGCTAATGCCTTGGTCATACTGGTCCACCATGTAGCTGGAGGTCTTCCTCTCCCTCTTTTAGATTCTGAGAGACTTAAAGCTTTTCTTACAACATTGTTTTCGTCTCTGCGCATAACATGACCATACCATCTCAAGCGTCTTTCTGTCAGTTTTTCGGACACTGGGGTTATTCCGAAGCTACCTCGGATGTATTCATTTCGAATCCTATCAAGTCTTGTAACTCCACCAGACCATCGTAACATCTTCATTTCGGTAGTGTGAAGTTTCTGTGCGTGGGTTTCCTTTAGCGTCCAACAAACCGCACCGTATAGCATTGCAGGTCTTACCGCCATTTTATATACCTTTCCTTTTGTGCGGATTGGCATATTTGGGTCACATAGTACACCGGTTAAGGATCTCCATTTCTGCCATGCAACACTGACTCTATGTGCTACATCTGCTTCCACCTCTGCATTTTTCGAGATAATGGATCCTAAGTATTTAAACTGTCTCGCTTTAGGGACTGGCGTTTGGTCAGGGTAATAAACAGTTGTTGTACTGGTGGTATTTCGATTAAAAATGCATTCCAGGTGTTCTGTTTTTGATCGGCTAACCCTGAGTCCCGCATTTTCTAATGTATTGATCCATAGAGTCAGTAGGCTTTGCAGTTTATCTAAAGTTTTGGCTATGAGAACTACGTCATCAGCATAAAGAAGATTCCAGGGTAATGGCTCTTGGATGTTCCTCGTAATCATATCCATAACAAGATTAAAAAGTAGTGGGCTTAGTGCAGAGCCCTGATGGACACCCACTCCCACCTCAAATTCAGGGCTCAGACCGGCAGGAGACCTAACTTTGGTGCGAATGTTATTGTACATGTCTTGTATTAAATGCACATAATATTCAGGCAGGTATTGTGCCCTCAGAGATCTCCAAAGAATTTTTCTTGGTACTCGGTCAAACGCCTTCTCTAAGTCAATGAAAATGAAATGCAGATCCTCCAGATTAACATAATATTATAAAGAAAATAATAAAATTCTTTTTTTATATGCTAATAACCATGTTATGAAGGAAATAATAAAATCAAAATTTTCGGGCCACATCTTCGTTTGATAGCTGGATCCGTGCCTGAATCAACCAAAGCGGTTTAATAGGTCAATTTTGTACGATACGCGCATAGCTAAAATAATACGCACGTAGCTTCTGGACGCAATGTATGGGGCCCTAGTACCTCGACTACGTGCGTAGACCTTGCGTGCGTAAGAATACGCAGTTTCTGGACATAGTCTAATTGAGCGTTAACGATACATAATTATACAACAAAACAACGTTTAGTGTATAGTGGGATTTTATTGGTCTACAAAAAGTCCGCGTGAGCCTATCTAAATTTTATGATCACTACTAGATGTTGCTAGAAAGTTAATTTCGCAGAAACCGTAACTTTTTCCGCGATAAAAAGTAACATATGTCCTTCCCCGTAGTCTACTCTACATCTGTGCCAAATTTAATTAAAATCAGTCTAGTAGTTTCGGAGCCTATGCAAACAAACAAACAAACTTTTCCTCTTTATTATAATTCATTCTACGTTTTAAAAAATCATCACATACGTGAGATATTTCTAGAAACTATGTAGACCTATAGGTACAGTATGAATCCTTGTCAAATTAACATACAGTTTAAATTTAGGAGTTATTAGGTATCATTTAAAAAGTACACCCGAAAAAATAAATTCAAGCGATCTCGATAACCCTTGGCGCCGCAACGAGCAACGACGACTACTTTATAGGTTTTTTACCCTTTGGAAGCGAAATTCTATAATACATTAACACCCATATCATTAGTTGTTTCCTCAGATCCGCCTCGACTCAACCTCATCTGAGGTATCCTTGAGAAGTTCCTCGAGTTTGGTATTCTTAAACATAATTTCTACCTCAGCTGTTTGCTCCTTCAGTAAGGTTCATATATTTTTTTATGTTAACACCAACATAAACTTGATCCAAATTTTACAGAATGATGAATATCTATGCGCTGTATAATTAATTATACGGAATTTCGTAAAGGCAGTGGCGGATTTTCGTAAAGTATAGATCCAAAAAATCCTCCATGCTTATCTTTAAATAAGTATCCCTCTGTAATTACGTAATTGTTTCAAATAATTCCACTCTGATTGTAAAAAAAAATAATATAAATGTCGGAAATAGACGCTCGAGGGAGCCTCAAGGTACGTCCTGAGGTACCTTAAGTTTGACAGTTGATTCCTCGACTCGCGTAAGGAAATTCCTCAAGTCGAGGGAATTTTGTTGAACTAATGATACAACTTTCGTGGATTGAGGTTGAGTCGAGTGGAGGAAATCTCGAGGTAACAACTAATGATATGGGTGTTAGTATAGCTTAACATTTATTATAATTTATTTTATTTATTAAGAGAAGTATATTGCATTAGGTAGAGTAATGCGCTTAAGAAGTTTTTATGTCACTAACATTATTCCATGCGAGCGAAGCTGCGGGCAAAAGCTAATTAGAAATAAACAGCCTAAAAACTTTGCAACAGACACCTCAAGACACTTTGGTTAAACCATAGAATGACTACAATATTGTAGTTCATCTAGGATTAAACGCAGGAGAGTCGAAAAGGTGTCAAAACGTGGCACAGTCCTTGAAGTTTGAACGCAGAATGGTGCAACCAGGCAGATCGTCGATACTACACCAATGCCCAGCAGTGTTATTCTCTAAGAATATTTTCATATTTCTCGACAGCTGAATCCGCGGTGAGTGTCAAATTCGTATATGATATTTCGAGTCGAGATTTGAAAATGTTCTTAGAGAATAGACAGGCTATATAGTTGTATACCGTCTATTGCACATTGTTAATTAGCTAATTATAAGAAGAACCAGCATTAAAAAGTGATAAACAATAGCGTTAAAAAAGAGAAAATGTCAGTGTCAAATCTGAGAATTCGGTACGAGCGTGTATTCGATTTTGAACTATATTGTAATAGTCCAGAGTTATTTTTCAATGCCCAAAATTTTCCTGGCCTTCCGGATTCCGGACAATGTTAGTTCCAGCCTAAGAATTGTTTAATATAACAAAGAGGCTACATTTCCAGAATTCTTGTAACATTGAAAAAATTGTCGGAATTTTAATACCTCCCGATGCGATCGTACTTCGTAGTTCGTACCAAGAAATAAGAATTAATTTCATAGTGTTCTCATTTTAAATTTAAATCTTGTTTTGTTATAGTTGGATACTCAAAGTGTTTTGTTTTTATTGAACGACCAAATGAAATTTAAATTAGATAAGAATAGCTGATATCTAATCAAAGCTGTCTAAGTTCTATACTAGTTACTCGAGACGAAAAAAAAAAAAAGAAAAGACAAGTTTTCAAATATGGAACTGGCTTTCACCTCTTGCGCAACGAAACAAGCTGACATTTTGTATCTTTGGATCTTCGAATGCAATGTCGCAATGCACAAAATATCTTAATATGCTCTAGTACACAGATATATACGACTATTTGGTGCCCGCAACTTCGATTGTGTGGAAGTTGTGTGTGAACCCTAAGATAAAAGTAGCCTAAGTTACTCCTTATAACATTAGCTATCTGCTAGTGAAAGTCCAGTCAAAATAGGTCTGACCGTTTAAAAAATTAGCCGGAAGTCGGAACAAGCAAACAGACAGACGGACGAACAGGTAGACAAAAGTTTTAAGAATTGATTTTTTGATGTAGGTAGGTACATATTATACACTGTCATATAGCTTTTAGTACAAAGATGTTAATTTTAAATTACAAACAGACATTTTTATTTAGGTATTTGTATAGATTTACACACGTTAAACTTAACTAAATACATGATGGTAGGATCAATTTTTAAATGAATGATGTAATTTTATGCAGATTTTTAGTGGAACTTTCCAAAACATGATGACCACTGTCCGTTATCTTACAAAGGTATGATTGTTATTGATCGATCTACTGGACCGATTTTGATGAAATTTGGCACAGACATAGAGTGGACATAGGTTACTTTTTATAGTAGCAAAATGTACGAATCCTGCATAATTTATTTTAGAGCGGGCGAAGTCGAAGCTTATAATATCTAAGGTCTGTTACAACTTACAAGTTACAACAGATTTCTTAAGAACGAAGGACCTTAACGAATTTCTTAAGGACCATGGAGAGGCACGCTACGTTGAAAGTATGAGGAGGAAAGGATGGTAAGAATGAAAGTGAACGAAGCGAAACAAGCATGTAAGGATCGTAGCAAGTGGAAAGAAGTGGTCTCTGCCTACCCCTACGGGAAAAAGGCGTGATTATATGTATGTATGTAGGTATGAAGTGTTAAGTGGATGTAGGATAAATCATCCGGTAGTTGCCCCTACGATCATGGTGATGCGTTAACCGTGTGGTTCAACAAAAACGTTTCACCCCGCTCTTTTATATTTATAACACGATGAAAGGATAAAAAAGGTCAAAAGCAAGCCCGCTGACCCGAGCCAAATTAATTCCAGCCTATTAGTCCCCGGCGAAAATACACGGAGGTAATGAATTTTCCGTTAAATTTAATCTTTTGATATAAACTGGGATTAACTTTGATGAGAGTATTAAATATTTTCCATGGAAATTGAACGAGTTTTAGTAGTCTCTATCAAGCTTTCCGGGTAGTGATTTTTTTTCTATTTTACTGAATCATATTTCAGGTAAGCGTATTCTTTTAATTTTTTATCTACTACCATTATGAATGTGAAAGTTTGTGAGGATGGATGGATGGATTTTTGTTAATCTTTCACGCAAAAACCACTGAACGGATTTCGATGAAATTTGGTATGGTAGTGTAAGCTCTGGATTAAAATAGGCTACTTTTTATCCCGGAAAAGTGCAGTATTCCCGTGGGATACCGGATATTATATTTACGCTCGCGGAGCCGCGGGAAAAGCTAGTATACAATATACATACATACCTATTTTAGGATATCATTCAGTATATTTTAGATTTTTTTAGATATTCTTGATTTTAAAGTTTCTAAATTTAAACCGTTTTTAATTAATTATTATGAGAGTGATACAATTTGCTTTATAACTCACACGTGAAGTTTTCCATGTGTGCAAAGTGCCTAATATAAAATGTAGCTCCGATTATGGTGAGAAAATGACTCAATTCCACTTGATTCCAGTTAATAAAGTCGCGAATTATTTTCAATTGTAACATTGTTTTCTCATACATACCTATTTTAGGATATCATTCAGTATATTTTAGATTTTTTTAGATATTCTTGATTTTAAAGTTTCTAAATTTAAACCGTTTTTAATTAATTATTATGAGAGTGATACAATTTGCTTTATAACTCTCACACGTGAAGTTTTCCATGTGTGCAAAGTGCCTAATATAAAATGTAGCTCCGATTATGGTGAGAAAATGACTCAATTCCACTTGATTCCAGTTAATAAAGTCGCGAATTATTTTCAATTGTAACATTGTTTTCTCAAATGCTTAAACTGTACACTTAAATTTAATTGTTTAATGACTTATATTAAACGTGTTTTAAAATAAAACTCTACCTACAGACTTCAGCACGCCATTTATAGAATAGCATCGTATAATTTCGTCAAGTTTATCTTATTAAAAACAATAATTTTAAGAGATTGATATCACATCTTAGACTAGGCTTTGGCTAAGGTTTGACCGACCTTTTGCAAACGTTTGGAATTAAATACTGGTGCAGGTTTCAATGATGACTTACATCAGAAGGCTAAGTCTCGTAATTATTTCGGTTATATTCGCAGTATGGCTCCAGTCCAGTCTCAGTATATTTTGTCTCACTCGCACGATTTTATGCATGTCCGAAATGTAATGAGCACGCTTTCCTTGAGAGTTGAGACTGAACCCATGGGGCGTTTGTGCATTACACTGAAATAAACAGTCCAACATCCGATTTTCATTAATTAATGCTCTTATTATTATAATAGAGAGAGCTCCGTGGCCTAGTGCTAGTGGGTAGACCGTTTGGTTCGCACTCGAATGAGTGCAAGTTCGAATCCCAGGTTGTGGCGTGTACCAATGAGACTGTTTCAGATCTCAAGTACATTATACGGACGCTCTAACGGTGAAGGAAAACATAGTGAGGAAACCCGCACATGGTTGGCCCCAGACGTATTGACCAGTCATTCCTTTGGAAGTTTTTTTATTATTATTATATTAAGTACATGGCGTTAAAAGCAAAAAATTTAACTGCCATGCTGCGGCCGGAAAGTAAAATTCCGTATAGTGCACAAACGCCCTTACTAAGGCTCGGACTATACGATCCGGAAACCGGTCCCGGGAAAAATTAGAGCACTGAAAATAGAATTCTGCACTTATACAATAGAGTTGAAAATGGAAGTGTAAAGTATCAAGTGTCGAGCTGTCATATCTGACATAGATATTTGACTTGACACTTGTGTGTTCGATTTTCAGCTCTATTGTAAGGGGAGAATGTCGAGCTTATCATCTTTGATGTCGTGTGTTGAATGACGAATAAAAGTCTGCCAACAATAAGTCGATACTTAATCACCCTGCACATATACAAATCCACACAGTCAGCACCCTGGTCACCTCGCCCATCAATAAACATCAAACTGGCAGAGTTCTATTTTCAATGCTTTGAAATTTTCTTTTGGTGACACGGTGTCTTTCAGTAGGATTATGGCGGCGGCAAAATATGTTAATTGGCCTGGGGCGCAAAATTTCTAAATACGCCTCTGTATATGGATCATCCAGGCCCATTTCGGGAGGGATTTGAACCCCCTAAATCCCCCCTGGCTACGCCCATGGTGACACCAAACACTTACCGTCAGGCTCCTCGTCAGTCCTGTACTCCTGGAAGACCACGAAGTCCTGGTTGGGGATGTTGGCGGCAACGTACATGTCCTCAGGGTCCACCGGTACCAAGTCCGCCTGGCGTTGCTGCACGTAGTTCAGGCATTCCACTCTGTGAAATTAATGGCATGTCTTAAAACCAATGAACGTGAATTTAATGGTGGCAATGTATTACACGGTACCATATTATACGACAGTTAGTAAACTATTATGATTTAGGTGTTTAGTATAATGCGATTCAAATGAGAATAGGATCCAGTCGGCGCCATATTGTTTCGAATTTAGACTGCTATGATAGTTAAAGTTATGTTTAGTTAATTGATTACTATTTAACGTTTTTATTTAAATTCGATGCAATACTAATAATATTTATATGTACATAAGTTTTTCTGAAAATCGCACTTTTCAAGTGACATTTGACAGAAAAAGGTCATTGACGTTCCTATTCTCATTTTAAACGCGTTATACCTGGGTAACCGAGCTTTGCTTGGAGTTCTGATTGAAAAAAAAAACACAAAAATACTTATCTGACTGGGGTTCGAACACACCAAATTTCGAATTTTCGAACAAAGTAAAAATTATACATATTACATACGCAGACCAAACTGCCAATCGGACTGACATACAAGAGCCAAAATCCTACTATCCTCTATATATTTATAAATGTGAAAGTTTGTGAGGATGGATGTTTGTTACTCTTTCACGCAAAAACTACTGAACGTATTTTGATGAAATTTGGTATGGTAGTAGTTTAGGGTCTGGATTAAAACAGGCTACTTTTTATCCCGGAAAAGCACAGTATTCCCGCGGGATACCTGATAGTACATTTACGCGGGCAGAGCCGCGGGAAACAGCTAGTTATTAATATATTGTTGCACGATGAAAGAAAAATCATATTATAAATATTAAAAATGCACAGTCTCCAGGGGATAAGACTTAGCTGGATTTACATTTCATGTTAATTCCTGCAGCTGTTTACTAGATACCGAATATATTATATATACAAGATTGTCTCGTTTAAAGTATAAGATTGTATGTTTAAAGTCCAAACGTAACATATAATGTAGGTACAAACAAAAGAATACGATGATTTTTATCATTAAAAAAACAAATGAAGACGAAAATAAATCCGCAACACCGATAGCTTAGGGAGCTGGGGGTTATCAATTTTCTATCATCGTTCTCAATGTTTATTAAACATGATTAATGTGTAGCTCACTGTTTTATTTACCTAATAATACATTTAAATATTACATAGGTACTAAATAATAACATATAGGCATAGATATATTAAAAAGAGGTAGATATGTTATAAACGCGTAAATATGAAGACTCGAATTGGCCCGAGTCGGGCCAATTTTGGTTAGTGTGCTCCGCGAGTAATAGCGTGTTTTGTGTTACTATGCGACGTTGACACATTGACACGCGTCCCATGTCAATGTGTGTCGTGGCACAGAAATATTGTCAGTTTTGTAAGGATATAACGTATCTATGTAATAATTATGTAATAATTAATCAAAGCATATAGGTAATTATTTGAATGATAACTTCTATAAAAATATGGCGATTTTGATATTGTTACTAGGTACAATGTCTATTTTAATGATGATAGAGTAGAGGGCCACGGAGAGCCGCTTCGCTACGTTGAATGTAAGAGGAGAATGGATGGTAAGAATGAAAGTGGACGAAGCGAAATAAGTATGTAAGGATCATAGCAAGTGGAAGGAAGTGATCTCTGCCTACCCCTACGGGAAAAAGGTGTGATTATATGTATGAATATAATTATGTAGAGTAGGTAATATGGCAGGCTCGACCGGAGGAATATCACGGAATAACGTAGAACCGGCGTAACGATTAAAATATAATTTGCGTCGAGTTTATGAGGTTAAAGTGAGGGTATCGGTGGAGAAATTGTTTAAAAACCGGGAACGCTCTTGTAACTCCTCCGGGGTCGCAGTCTCGCAGGTGCCTGACGGACGGCGGAGTAATCACATATTATAAGGCGAGCCCTTTTCGATTCCCGGTTTTATTTTACACTAGCTTTTTCCCTCCTCCGCCCGCGTAAATATAGTATCCCCACGGGAATATTGTTCTTTTTCGGGAGCCCCATGGGGGTTTTGGGGATTTTAAGGACCAGGAACGCAAGTCGCAACACCAGAGGAGTTACAAGTGTAACTCCTCTGGTGTTGCGAGTGTCTATGGGCGGCGGTAATCGCTTACCACCAGGCGATCCGTCTGCTCGTTTCCTGATTCATTACATTAAAATACATATATAAAAAGTAGCCTATGTATCAATCTAGAGCGTACCTACTACCATACCACGGCCATTCTCCAATTAGCAAATTTTACGTGTCCGGGCTTGTTTATTCCGTAATATTATCATATTCAATCAAGCATTATTTTTTATATGTTAGATAGCATCTGTATCTATCTGCAAACAAAAACATTGGCTTCTGTTTTAAGTTATTATGACTAAATTAATTTAACTTATGTTCAAAAAACCTCTATTCTCTAATTACCGTGGCGTGTCCGCACACCAACTTAATCTTTAAACTTGCTTGTAATTTTTATAACGTACAGATTTACTTTGATCCATTTAACTTTTTAAACGATATTAAGTAACGTGTATCGCATAACAAAATATCGACTCAATAGAACCAGTCCATAATTAATTATCATTAAGTAATCGCATGTCCAATCGAAAGTTATAATTGCCGTAATATTTGCTGTTCTCGGGTACACATCCCTAAATAAAGGTATTTGGCACATCACTACCATAGGAGTCGCGTCTTCTCCGTGTGTACCGAGGCCCAGCAGCAGTTGCACGTCTCTAACGTTAGTGTACCGCCAATGAAACACGTGAGTATATAATTACCGTAGCCTTGATTAAAAACTTTTCTAATTACCGTTGTTCTTATTTTAATACTTGATTTTTTAAGATAGACCCAAGTTGATCATGTAAATGGAGACAGTACTTTGGCCTCCGTACGTTGTAATAAGCTAGTATTTGCATACTGTGTCGGTTTTCAAAATTTTTAAGAAAATCTATCGTTTTCTAATTACCGTATACTAATTACCATATGTTTATAATTACCGTTGTATGAAAAATTAATACTTGTTTACTAACTGAAGCCGCGATTTCTTACCAATGGAAAGTTTTCCCGCGGTTTTCGTAGATTATTATTATCATTGTCCGTAAATATGTCTATATTATATGCTGACCATTCATTAAATTATTTAATTTATAGGATGGGAAATCCCAAAAAGACCAAAGAGGAAGTTAAAGAAAAGAGAAGGCTTGCCGCTCGACAACGCCGAGAACGAATTACGTACTAAGTGTGTACAAAATTTCAGCTCAATCGGTTGAAGATATCTGTTTCAAAATTGAGTAGCAAGATTCCACCCTAACTAACATACATTGCAAGTTAAATAAAATATGCTTTTAAAATAATCCTGTTTTGTATCAGAAACCAAAAGAAATGTCAAAAAAGTGTCAAATTTTTATTTAATTATAGCAATGATAAAGTGTCTGTTTTTACTATTGGTAGGTTATAGTTATGAGAGACATCGTTAATTCTATCGCTTCAATTATAATTATATGTGTACAAAATATTAATGTGTGTTATTATCATTTCATTATATCATATTTTACATAGACTTGATGATATTTTCTAATTACCGTTACATTAAATATTATTTTTTTCTAATTACCATAGTCATAAAATTTTTAAGTTTCATTATCTAGAAAACAACAATTAATTTTTACATGCCTCATTAATTATTGAATTCATATCTTTGATTTGCTTCATATTTTAATGTGTTTAAGTCAAATCAGTGAAAAATAAAAAAGGTTACGGTAATTAGGCAAAGAACGCCGAATCGGAGAATGACCGACCAAATTTCATCGAAATCCGTTCAATAGATTTTGCGCGAAAGAGTAATAAACATCTATCCATCCTCACAAACTTTTAAATTTATAAACAGTAGTAGGAAGTATAATATATAGTCGGATAACTGTATACTTTTGCATTTAAATAAGTAAGAACGTGTAAAATATTACCTGTCTCTAGCTGGGATGCACTCCAATATCGCCTTGCTCTTCGTAGGCACTTCTAGCATATCCTCGCAAGCTTTTAAATGTTGCACGGGCACACATATTTTATCTGAAAACATTTTCGTACATTCAAACATTCTGAACTACTAAATATTTATACATAGTTGGTGGAGAGAGAACGTGAATATATGAGCGTAGATAAAATGAAAGTTTTAAGAAAGAGTATATTTTTTATATTAATTTTATATTAATCTTACTCTGGCTTTTTATGTCAAACACATTCGCGTATCACAATACCTTTGCACAAAACACACTGAAAAAGCCTAGGTACTTAGTAGGTACTTTAATCTATAATTTAATAATATTATTTTTTAGGCAATTAGGTAGATATAAAGTTCACAATGGAGCTGCAAAGAAATAACAATAAATTGTTATAAATTAAACCAAGTAAATCTGAAAATATTTTTTTAATTTAAATCTGAATTTCTGCTTAATTTCTCGCTAAATTCAAATTTGGAATTAACACCGCGCTAATCTAAAAATTTCTGCACGTTCGATTTTTGAACTGGCGTATTGTTGATGTGAAATGCAACCGTTTATTCTTGATACTCGGCAAATATAAAATGAACATTATAAATTACTGTGTGCAATTAGCATTATAAACGTACTAAAACATTTTTAAAACTAATTTAGCATTCATTTTATAAAATAACACATACATGTGGATTTGCAGTTGACATTTACACATAGCACTATTAACACTAAAATATACTTCAAAGTCATGGTCAGGCAGTCGACCACGCGCGTTTGTAAACACAACTGGACAGTAATCTACACACGACTCATATATATTCTGCTATTGTATTAAACCTGTTAGCTATACACCTACCTACTTGTTATGGAGATAGGCAATTGATGATACTACATTATGTTAGCTACGATTTTTATCGAGGAAAAACTTGGTTTTTATTCATTGACAGTCAGTTTTACAGCTCGTTGCAAGAATTTAAAACTGAAAGCTTTTAAAATGGAAATTAAAATATAGAGATTCAAGCGTTAAAGAATTTTCCCCAGAGCCCTTATATCGAGTATAATAATAATTTAATTATAAAATACAGTAATTTGTATCCAGAGTAAGAAATTAATAACACAAAATTGCCTAAAATTATAATCACGTAGTAATGTATCGTTTTAAGAAATTAATATTTTCAAACGATACCTACCTACTCCTAGGTCTGAGAAATTATTGTTCACATTTACAATAAGAACAATCCAGAGACCAGAACTGAAGACACGAGAAAATCAGTTCTGTTTACAATACATAAGAATTTTGTGGGAAGCTTGAATAATATTTTATTAAATTATTACTTATTATTATTTCATTTACATAACAATCAAAAGTCCTGAGGTAGGAACACGGTACGCGAATGGTGTATTATTTGTAAAATAGAATAATTTGAAATTATTTTATTTTACAAAAAAAAAATGCTACCTGAATTCCATCATTTGTTAGTTGAGTATATTTTTAGAGGACTTTTTTTTACTTTTCATGTCTATCAAATTGGACTGGCTTAAAATTGTTATTGAATGGGGTCAGTCTATATAATATCATAGCCTTTGCTGGTTATTCTAGATCAAGGGTAGTGGTCAACCAAGAGAATAATGTGATACTAAGCTGTAATATGAAACATAAGGAAAAACACCCAAACTTCCGTTTGAGTTAAAATCATCTTATATTATTTAAATTTAGTTTTTTACAATAAATAATCTTTTTACTATACAATCATAACGTAAGTACTATACTGATCATCGAAAACTGTCGTGATGTACGATGTATAAAGTGTAGTGAAGCTCATCAAGGATCAAGAATTTGTTTATCACAAGCACTGTACAGTGTTGACTTTTTTTCTATTATATATTATAAAATGTAGCAGGCACCTAACTTGTATTAAAATTTGAAATAAGAACACACCTTTTTGCCTGACAAAATAGGTTTGTATTTTTAATAGCTGAAATGATGTCTGTAAACTACAATAAGATTTGTTTGTATAGGGTAGTGGACAAATTTTGATGACTATGGGGTAGGGCATAAGCTAGGCACTTTATAAGTATGTGGGAAAACGGGTCCCGCGCGATTTTCTTTTGTGCGTACTTACGAAGTCGCGAAAAAACATTTAATAAAATAATTAAATTAAAATTGGTACCTACATCCTCCTCCTCTCTAAGTTTATACTAGTTATTTAAAATTCATTATCAAATACAGATAATTATTATAATTTGACGACCTCTGTGGCTCAGTTGGTTGAGCGTGTTGGTGCTCAAGCCGGGGGTCGCGGGTTCAAATCCCGCCGAAGGAACAAGTTTTTCTGTGTTCCTGGGTCATGGGTGTGTATTAAATATATGTATAATATAATAAAAATCTTAAATATGTGTATAGTACGAAAGTATTAAATATATTTCCGTTGTCTGGTACCCGTAACACAAGTTCTTCGTGAACTCACCACGGGATCAGGTTGACGTGGTGTGAAGCGTCCATAGAAAAAAAAAATTACTCATAAATACCATTATTTTTATATGTAAAGAAACTTTAAGTGACGAAATGTCATTGCCTTAGATATCCATTTACCTTAAAAAAACATGGCGGAGTACCTACCTGTCAAAAAGATATGGCTAATAAATTGGAAATTATTAAATTGACAATATTATTTTATTTTACAAAAGTTATGGATTGGATACATTGTAATCATTGCTTTATTCAATTAGAGCCGGGTATAACATTACATTTAACGTCATGTGGTCATATGTTTTGTAATAATTGTCTTAATAATGGTGAGTAATGTAATAAACAAAATTTTATTTGAAAGAGAAATCAATTAATGATATTTTATTTCGTTTAGGATCAAAAGAAAATACCTGTTTGGTTTGTCGTGCTCCATGTAGTATGATGAAACTCGTTCCTGATGTAAGTTTAAACTTTTTAAGCTATTTGCTAATCGTTGTCTAATGACAGTAATTGTTAAATTTTATTGCAATAATTATAGGTTCTTTCAAAAACTTCAAATTTAAAAATGTATAAGTTCAAAATTTTCTTTTGTTATTACCTATGTCAATTATTATTTCATGAATACTAATTTACAGATATAATTACTTGTGTTCAAAATAATTTGATAGACGTTAAAATAGAGCCTGAAAATGCTTGAATACTGAACACATATTTAACTTAGTTAGTTATAGGCTATAGCACCTCCCTACAAGTTATAACCATAATGAAAACTCCAGAAACTCCAATTTTGCATTTATATATTCAGTTGTAAAATGGCGAAAGTTTTAATAACTTATTGGAGATTAGGCTTTTTTTCTCTTGTTTCTCATAGAATTTCCTTGAATGTTTGAACAGATGAATCAAGAAATTCAAGATTATTTCACGGAGCCGGAAGAATTAATTAAAAAGTGCTGCGAAGTTTTCCACTTCCAGCGGCAGCATCGTCGGCGGTTGCTGTCATATTTATTGCAGTCGGTAAATTGTTCTCTACAATTTTAAACTCGATTCCATCCCGTATTTTTCAATTGCTTCTCACCGATTTGTAGTTTTCGAGCAGTTTCTTTTTCAACTTGAAACATTTATTTATTTCAAGAGAAATTATGTTACAAACTACCTACCTACCAAGTATAATGTACAAGTTTAAGACTAGGGTTACACGGTCAGTCTGGCATCAGTTCAGTCCATCAGTCTGATTCAGACTGACGAAAGAATGATCGTGTAACCGTGTGATTGACGGACTGATATTTTTTTTATGATGTACTTTCCGACCATCATTCTGGCTGAGACTGGTCTGAGACTGATGGACTGGACTGATGCCAGACTGACCGTGTAACCTTACTCTAAGGCTGTGACTATATTATAATCCCGAATTCCCGGGGAAAATTCATAGCGCTGAAAATAGAACACTGCGCTAACACAGTAGAGCTGAAAATCGAACACACAAGTGTGTAGTGTCGAGTCAAATGTCAATGTCATAATATATAGCTCGACACTCGAGAATTCGATTTTCAACTCTATAGTAGTAGCACAGAGTTCTATTTTCAGTGCTCTTAATTTTTTCCGGCCCTACGGATTCCGGACAATATAATTATCCTAGCCTAAACCTACGTAGGGCGTAATTTGTCTTGACGCAAATGTAGAGTATCATTTAGTTTTCAACGTTTCGATACTTTTCTAACTCGGCAGTCGGGACTCTTATTCGAATATAGTATTATCGATACTTATATTATACATAAATGGGAAAGTGTGTATGTCTGTCTGTCCGTCTTTCACCCCAAAACTACTGAACCGATTTAAATAAAATTTGGTACACAGTCGCCTTAGAAAGGACATAAACGACTTTTTATCGCGGGGAAATGTACGGTTCCCTTGCGATAATTTATTTAGAGTTTCGCGTAAAAACTACTAAGCCGATTATCATGAAATTTGGGAAGGACATAGGCCACTTTTTATCGCGGAAAAGTGGGTACGGTTTCTGCGAAATTAAGTTTTGCGCGTACGAAGTCGCGGGCATCATATAAAAAGTAACGACAGCATATCAAGCGAATGTTCGCAACACCCCTTATAATTTAATCACTGCTAAATACCTTTCCCTCGCAAATTTGCCTCGTACTTTACAGTCCATTCGGGTTTATTTTACCTCTGACATGATCATTATGCTGACGACATAAGGATCATTCTCGTAGAAACTCTGAGGTGAAATAACTCCGAACGTACTTTAATTAACGCGGCGTAATTAAGCGGGGCGAGGGGGGAGGCTTTCAAGACTTTAATCATATAATGTTAAGTCCTTATGAAGTTGTGTCGTCACAACTGAAGTTTCGTTTATTCCGCCCCTAACACCGCCACTTCGGTATAATAGGCAAGCGGACTGATTTTTTTTTATTACATAAATGAATAGTACTCTTAAATATGAGTAACTTCTCAGAAGAAACCGTATATCAAAAGTCAATATTTTCAAAGGTACAGCGATTTGTATACAAAATTTCTTCGAGTCTTTATACCAAAAAAAAATTTTTTTTTTTTGCGAAATTGGTAAACAAAACCTACATCATTAGTTTACTCACATCATATACAAAAACATTCATTATGGTAAGTATGAACTTAAACGCACAAATATCGGAGATATTTACAAATATATTCCTGCGGCCATATACTTCATATACTACTTCATACTACTTCATATTCAAGTGACGTCATGTGTATATCGATTTTAGTATGGAGCGTTTTTAGGAGGCTCGCGAAATTTTTTATACAAATCGCTGTACCTTTGAAAATATTGACTTTTGATATACGGTTTCTTCTGAGAAGTTACTCATATTTAAGAGTACTATTCATTTATGCAATAAAAAAAAATTTGTCCGATTGCCTATTGAAATGTGTCATCATCATCATCATCGCGAGTGAATATTTGGCCCTTTGAATTTAAGTTTTTATGAAATTTTAAGTAACCGCCGAACAAGCAGTGAGCTAGTAAGCATCGGCTGATGATAATAAAATAGCTAAGACACTCGATCATTTTATCTTTAAAAAATAGATCAAAATCGCTTCATGCATTTGGGAAATAGCCCCTATTACGATACGATGCCACGGTGGTAACTAACATCTATTCTGTGGCCACGGTCAGACACTCACAGATAGACACACACGTCAAGCTAACCTTTTTAAACCCCCAAAACAAAAAGAGGGGTGTAATAACCCCTCTTTTTGCGTTGGGGGTTAAAAAAATAATCAAGCTTTTCTTTACCAAAAGTTATCAGATTAATAGATTAGGCATCAAAATACGAGGTTATTTTTCTTTTGGTTTAATTTTCTGCATTTATATGTTACCGGCCAAACCCGATTTCAGGACAAACTAGTTTTGCCTAGGCTAAACTAGTTTGTCCTGAAATCGCTTTTAACGACGCGCGTATCCTATCGCGTATAGGAAGAACCAGTTTAGCCTAGGCAAAACTAGTTTGTCCTGAAATCGGGTTTGGCCGGTAACATATATACTGCACTTGATTTTAAATGTTAGTACCTAACTCAGATTTTACTTCATAAGTTGATAGTTTTATTGACTGTAAAATTTTTGTAAATAAAAAGTAAATTACATATTATTTAACGCTCTCCTCCTCTTTTCCTCTTAGACCAAGAAGTTCTACAGAGCCAGAAGCGAGCTGCAGCGGATGACAGAAGTCTGCCAGAAGCAGCACAAGCAGCTCAAAGAATACCAGAAGATCATCAAGGCTATGCAGTCGCAGCTGGCTTCGAGCGGACAGAGTAAATAATATTTCCTACTAATCCTACTAATAAAGGTGAAATTTTGTGACGATGTATGGATAGATGGATGCATGTTTGAATTACTCTTTCACGCAAAAACTACTGAACGGATTTCGATGAAATTTGATATGGTAGTAACTTGAGCTCTGGAATAAACACAGGCTACTTTTTATCTCGGAAAAATACAGTGTTCCTGTGGGATACTCTATTAAACGGAGCTGCGGGCAACAGCTAGTATAATATATTTGTTACTTTAACGCAGATAACATTTGCTTTGGATAGCATAATGATTAGCGATTTTTTTGCGATTTGCGATAAGCTCCTGAATATCAGTTTTTAGGGTTGCGTTAACAACCTAAAGGGTAGAAACGGAACCTTATTACTAAGACTTCGCTGTCCGTCCGTCCGTCTGTCTGTCACCAGGCTATATCTTTTGAACCGTGGTAGCTAGACAGTTAAAATTTTCACAGATCAAGCATGATGACTCTTCAACGCCAAATTTCTGTTCTTCGGTTCCATTGTAGGGTGTTTCTTTTTAATTAATAATTTTATTAAGTAATCAAAATTTTATTCTTTTTCTCAGAACCAATGTCACCATTTAATGTGCCTATCTCCCCAAACGGCAATCTATCTCCAAGCTTCATCCAGACGACGCCCACTTTCAAGAGGACAGCTAAGAGTACTCCGTACAATGTAAGCTATTTTTACTATGTCATAGGCTTTTGGTCACGAATTCACGATGCATTCGATAATTTCGACTAATTGAGTAAAAGTTTGTGAGAATGGATGGAAAGGTATTGGATATGCTTGTGATTCCTTCACGCAAAAAATTACACAACGGATTTTGATTTAAAAAAAATACGTATTCGCAACGTTATCGAAAGAGAATTGTATGAAAATTGACATTCGATAGCGTTACAGGCTTGTGTTCTGCGGAAAATAGCGCTAGCAAAAAAACGTAAGCAGAATGGCGACCATTGGCATTAAATAAGGAAAATGGCGGATTATGTTAGCAGTATTGAAGTTAGCAAACGTGTCCTGTCCGATAATCTGTTTTTTTTTCCTTAGCGCTAGCAAGCACTAACAAGCGCTTTTTTCCGCGTAACACAGCCAATTATACGTATTTGTCGATTGTTCGTGATTGGGCCGCTGTGGGGCCACACACATATTTACGGGAGAGGAGCCGCGGGCTATTACCTACATAATATTTTTACTTCTTACCGTACATCACAGGGTCAGAAGCTCAGAACGTTAGATACTGTATTGTAAGAGAGGAATACCCTAATACCCTAACTGATATTATTATTTTTCGATAAACCATATCGTTAATTTGGCGTTTAAGGCTGGGACTATAATTATGATCCGGAATCCGGTGGCCTCGGGTAAATTTAGAGCACTGTAAATATAACTCTGCTCTAATACATATAAGAGTCGAAAATCGAAATGTGTCCGCGTGTGTCGAACTGTCATAATATATGATACTAGCTGTTGTCTGTTGCCCGCGTATATAGTATCCCTCCGGAACTCTGTATTTTTTCGGGATAAAAAGTAGCCTATGTTTTAAGCTAGCTAGAGCTAAACCGTACCAAATTTCATCAAAATCCGTTGAGTAGTTTCTGCGTAAAGGAGTAACAAACATATGGATGTTTGTTACTCCTTCACGCTTTGACCGTGGCCTTACTTCCATCCATCCATCCAACCTCACAAACTTTCACATTTATAATATTATTAGGATTTTGCTCGACACTTGCGTCTTCGATTTTCAGCTCTATTTATTTGTATTTACACAAAGTCCTATTATCAGCGCTCTGAATTTTCCCAGGAGCGCTGAATTCCGGATCATAATAAAGTCCCCAGCCTGAACAACAGACGTCCAACGAGTTGGTTGGTTTACATCATACTTTTATTACCTCTATCAATATCAAAGGGTCAGAACCTCAGATAGTACAGGGATAATGTGTTAGGGGAATACCCCCAACTGATAAGTTATAACGTTGCCCGTAGCAACCATATCACTCCAGCCTCGTAACCCCGGCGCGGATTAGCAAGCAGCGGTCCGCCTGCTACAGCGGGCAGAGTCAGGTAAGATAAACTTTATCGTGTAATACTATAAAGAGTACAGATTTGTTTGTTGGTTTGCATTTAAACAAACAAACAAATCTTTTTCCATTTATTAAATTTGGCACATATACAGAGAAGAGCAACATCTGTGAAAATTTCAAGTCATAATAACTAAACCAATAATCTGTTTAGAAGTTTTAGCTGTTTGTTAAAGATTTGTCAGCAAGTTCTAGCTACTAGTTCATGTGCTGCCATATAAATTAATTCGAAATTTGTCATGGGAACTGCTGTACATATTAGGTTGGGGAAAAAGTTTCTTCGCATTTTATATAAAAATTCAAAAGGTTTTTTTATAAAGTTTATTTACAAGTGACTAAAGTATATAGGTGCCATTTTGTTCGATAACTTTTTGCCATCTTGTTGGTAGGTACATGATCCCATTGCTATAAAATTTTTGGGGCTTCTGATGAAAAAACTGCGACAAGTGGTTTTGGCAGTCCTCTTGTGATGTCAACCTGACACTGCCTAAGGAATTCTGCAGCGACCGAAACAGGTGGAAATCTGAAGGTGCAAGGTCAGGACTATACGGCGGATGCATTAACACCTCCCAGCCAAACTCCCGTAATTTTTTCTGAGTGGCTAAAGATGTGTGAGGTCTAGCGTTATCATGGTGAAAAACCACACCCCTTCTGTTGATTAATTCCGGCCGCTTTCTCTCAACTTCTTGCTTTAATCTCATCAGTTGTTCGCAGTACAGTTCAGAATTGATGGCCCTGCCTGGCGGTAACAGCTCATAATGAATAATGCCCTTCCAATCCCACCACACACACAGCATCACCTTGTTGCGAGTTAACCCGGGTTTCGCCACAGTCTGTGAAGCCTGACCGGCCTTTGACCACGATCTTTTTCGCACGTTCTTGTCGTACGTGATCCACTTTTCATCACCAGTTATCAGCTTCTTCTAAAATGGTTCGGTTTCATTACGTCGTAATAAAGAATCACAAATGAGTACACGGTTCATTAGGTTTCTTTCAATGAGCTCATGAGGCACCCAAATATCGAGCTTTTTTGTGTACCCAGCTTTTTTCAAATGCGCCAAAACCGTTTTGTGGTCAATCCCCAGTTCTTCAGCTACATCGTAACTACTAATATGCCGATCTTGCTCCACTTTTTCAAAAATGGCAACAGTTTTGTCCGTAACAGGGCGACCAGAGCGACGTGCATCTTTGATATCAAAATTTCCGGATTGAAAACGCTTAAACCAAATTTGCGCTACTCTCACAGATACTGCATTAGGTCCATAAACATCACAAATTTTTTTCGCGGCTTGTGTTGCATTTTTACCTTTTTTGTAATAAAATTTTAAAATGTATCGAAATTCTTCATAAGAATCACTCATTTTAACAATAAGAAAAACAAATGAAAATCTCAAATTTACCTAATTTGAATTTGGAATTGTCTTCTGTAAAATTAAAACTTTTTAATGATACCAAAATCAGCCAGATACAATTGGTATAGCCCAAGATATTTTATGACAAGTTCATACATACTATAATGCGAAAAGACTTTTCCCCCAACCTATTATTTAACCCCCGAGGAAAACAAAGGGGTGTTATAAGTTTGATGTCCCAACTAACATTTTGGTAATAAGAATAAGCGCTAAATGAGCTACTTAAGAGATACTTAAAAACCTAAGGTTCTATAAAAGGTCTAACAACTAGTGGTATAGCGCGCTATAACTATCTTATAACCCTCGATTGGGCCCACAATTTTAGAGCTTAAAGTGACATAATAGTTGTAGAAAAGTGATAAAAAGGTGGGAATAAAGAGTTACAATAGTGCTATTGAAGTAGTATTCACCATTTTAGGTGTATTATAAGCTATACACAGGTTACAACTGCACCCTTTAGTAATAAATATAATTTATAAAATTCACTCAATTAGCTTTTTTAACAACATATGAGTGCTCCTACGATACTATTTATAGCTCGATTGTATATTGTGCATAATAAGTAGGGGAACAGAGGGTAATGAGAGCTAGAGGGTAATGGGAGCGGTGCAAATAGAGACAAAACTATATCTCGTATTCACTCGGTTGCAACTCGGGGGGAATCGATACACTGCGATTGTGTTTCCCCGTGGCGCCAGAGTCGCCATTGCCGCGCGTTGTGTGACCGCGGGCGGTTGTCGATTTTGTGCTACACGCTTGTAAAATTTACGAAATTTCATTGACCCAGGTATGTATAAAGTTTTATGTTTGTTACAATCAATACTGTATTATTTTATAACTAATGCTTTTAATTTTGAGTATCAGTGAGTACAATTTGGTTACAAGCTAGATTCAGTATATTATTTTATTTCATTTCAAAATGGTGGTAGTCGGGTAATCAGAGCGCAATAGTCACGGGTAATCAGAGCCTAGGCTCTAATTACCCTATTACAGTCCGACAAGGCTTTATATGAACGTGGCGAGAAATGGAACTAAATGCTATATGTGACTAATGAATAAAATTAATCATGACGTTATATATAATATTTGTTATTTTATGAAAGGCTGTGCTGAAATGTTTTTTTTTTCAGGTGCAGAAATGCCAAGAAAAAGGGAACGCACCACTACGAAAGCTTCTTGAACCGTGGAAACTTTACAAAATGCAATCAAAATACTTCAAAGTGATAATATATCCGTATACAAGATATCTAAAGAGACCGGAATACCCTACAGCACTTTAAAAAAGAGGTTTAGACTAGCTAAAGCAGACGATACAAACTATAAATGTCCTCCAAAATTAGGAAGGGCCCCTGTGTTCACTGAGGAACAAGAAGCCATTCTGGCTGAGCATCCTTAAAGTTAATACTTTCAATGTTATACTGTTATGTTTAAATATTAAAATTTATATGATTAAGTGAATTACTGAGTGATATGAAAACTTTGAGACTAATTTTATTTAAGTAGCTCCCATTACACATATGGGAATTTATAGGCTCTCATTTCCCACAAAGTCGGGTAATGAGAGCGATTCTGTTTTTATATTTTAAGTTTAACTGTGGCCAAATAACTAATAATTTAACGTTAATGCTGTGATTAAATGATAGTCAAATGAGTAAGAATTTAATTTGTAATACTAAGTTCCATAAATATCCACAAATTTAGCTCACATTGAACTTTTTCCTTAGTAGGCTCCAATTTCCCCCTCCTCCCCTAGTAATAAATCACTGCCACGGCATTTTTTTTTATTTTTAGTTGTGGTTGTAAATAACAATTATCAGTGCGTCTATGTATATTTTAATTGAAAACAGTAAACAAATAATGTAAATCAATAAGTCGGAAAATAATGTTTTGACCATAAATTTACTTTTAAAAATTTATAGGTTATGTATAATGGCGTAAAATTTACATTACCTAAGGTTCCTGATAACTCTTTTATTCCCAACGCAGTGTTTAAAAAACTATAGCTAGCTTTTTAATGCCACTTGGACTTTTATAATGTGGGAGTAAATCCTTTTATACAACCTGTAATGATTTAAAGGTGGTTTCTGACGCTTGCAGTATCTAGCTCTATAATACCTATAGTTATCACTTCTTTAACTTCTATAGCTCTATAATACAAATAGTTATCACTACTATAACTTTCTTTAAGCTCTTAGGGCTCCATAGACTCGTTAGGTGGTACAAGGTATTGACTAACTCCATTTAAGAACTTTAACCGTTTGTAAGTATTAGCAGACACCTTACAATTGGTGATAGTGTTTTACGTTTCCTAAAGATGTAAGAGTAAGTTATACAAAAGTTCTGACAAACTCCAAGTTAGCACCTTAAGTTATATATTTTTCCTTTATTTCTATTATGCCTCTTGAAACTTTAATTATTTATTCCTAACGCCGCAGTAGAGTCCAAAGCTATTGTCAGAGCTCTTATATGTCGTTTATAATACTTTATGTGTCAAAAAAGGTTTCCCTTAGCGCCAAAATGTTAGTTGGGGTATCTGTCCTTGGCACCGTAGGGGCCATCCACATATTTACGTCACGCAAAATTTCGACTTTTTCAACCCCCACCCCCCTATGTCACGCTTTTTAGTATCCCTGTACCTGTATTTATCATGTACTGTCACATTTAGTATGACCCCCCCCCCATCCGCTGTGACGTAATATGTGGATGGACCCGTAGCTCCCAAACGGATGAACCGATTTCGGTTAAATTATTTTTGTTTGAAAGCTGACATGATTGAGAGTGCTGCTATGATTCATCATCATCATCTCACTCACTTCATGTCAATTGGGTAATTTACTATTTTACAAGCTTTTATTTACTTTCACCTGTCCCGTTGTCTGTCGGTCTGTAATAAAATCTTGCAAGTTAAATTTTATCCACTTCCCGATTGAGCTGAAATTTTGTAAGTCGTGTGACAATGCAATATTATGATGATGGAGCTGGAAGGTGGCCATAGGAACTCTATAATAAAACCACACCCCATCCAGTTTGGACGGGTTTAATTCTTCTTGATGAGTACTTTGTCTTCAGATAGTTTCCAGGGTAATAAAACCTTGTTTAAAAAAATTGTATTAGTTTATTTAATTTTATTTTCGCCACCTTCTCATCGCAGAGGTCGAACACACCGAACAAGATCTCGTCCACGGTGTTGACGCCGCCCACGCCGACCACGCCGGAGTCGGCCGGGTACAGAAACTTTTTAAAGAACCTCTAACACGGTATTCCCCTACGATATGCTGGCCACGCGAATTCTTTATTTTCCAATGCGATTTTCTATCTTACCTTTTTTATTACCGCCGCTCATGGATACCCGCAACACCAGAGGAGCTTATACCA
Organism: Glaucopsyche alexis; assembly: GCA_905404095.1. NCBI lineage: Eukaryota > Metazoa > Arthropoda > Insecta > Lepidoptera > Lycaenidae > Glaucopsyche > Glaucopsyche alexis. Next base: position 17,969,008 of record FR990059.1, read on the forward strand.
GTGACGAAGGCTGGTTCTCATTCATAGGGAAGCCGTAGCATGTATAATAGGTAGGGATTTGAATGAAGGTCTTCAAAAGGTAAGCGGTAAGGGAAGCCGATAGAAATGGAGTTATAGGAACCCCTCGCCACTGGCTTATACTTGTTACACCTCTGGTGTTGGACTTGCGTTTCCAGTCCTTAAAATCCCCAACCTGCAAGCGTTCTTTCACGCGTTTTTTTCTGTTAGGCCGTGGTATTTACTATTTATCCGGCCCATTCGAGCCGAAGTGCGAATATCTACACAGGTTCTTTACATAGAAGAGCCTTCAACGTAAAGAACATGTGATGATGTTCGCGTATAGTGAAATTATGGATCCCACGTTAACAGTACTTTATGCCACGTAACAATACGTTACCTTGTCAACTATTTTTGTTTTAACAGTAGTTTGAAGCGAAAACGAGCTACACGTATATAAAACACACTTCTGAAATTTCTATTATTTCCTAGAATATAATGGCATCTACAGAAACACGAATTTGGTACGGAGCGTACAGCGGACCATATCCGCGGACCGAATCCGGTGTCGCTACACACGTACGGATTTGGTATGGTGCAGTGGACCGAAAAGCTCGACACTCATGTGTTCGATTTTATGCTCTATTGTATAAAGCACAGAGTTCTATTTACACTGCTGTTTTTCAACGACGACGATGATTCCCGCAATTCATTGATAATGGGCAGTGATACCAACTCTCAAAAATATTTCTCCCCAAATTTTACCCTTGATTACTTATACCATTGACAGGTCTAAGAGATAATAAGCTAGAAAGAAAGATGTGTTTAACATAAAGACTTACGCGTGAATAACATAACACTAACTTGTCTTAATCTGATTTCACTTCCAATACATTTTCATATCCCTGGCTATATACACACATTAAAATATTTTTTATTATTACATACAAATTGATTCATAAGGAGTAAACTCTAAACACCCTGTCCCCTAGTAAACCCCCGTAGATATTTTCCCTAATTTTGGGGGGTAAATCCCTAAGTTGGCAACACTGACACCGTTGTACGGCCTAACCGCCGGACTGCTCTACACACGCACGGATTTGGTACGGAGCGGACCAAATCCGATGCAGACAGTGGCGAACTCTTCGCCTTCTTCTTATGTTCGCCGGAGTGCCCTACACACGCTCGGATATGGTACGGAGCGTACCTGATCCGCTGTACGCTCCGTACCAAATTCGTGTGTCTGTAGATGCCATTAGTGTCCGTTTGAGCCTTCTTATTAGCGTATTCATACATACATAAAATCACGCCTCTTTTCCGTAGGCAGGCAGAGACCACTTCTTTCCACTTGCTACGATCCTTACATATATGTTTCGCTTCGTCCACTTTCATTATTCCCTTCATACATGCTCTTCGGTTTAGGGTACTCTTGACTTGGTCTTTTTTATAAGACGTCCCTGATTTGGTCTCGAAACGTCCGCCTAGGTCTACTCCTTCCATTCACACTCGCCTTATACACTTTTTTCGTCAATCGTTCTTCATTCATTCTCTCGACATGGCCAAACCATCTCAGCATACTTTTCTCAATTTTTGTCACTACATCTTCTTTCAGACAGAGCGTATTCAATCTTTTTAAATTAGGACATCCTTGTAAGGATCCTAAAAAGAAAGCTAATAAGAGTTTAGTCAGTCAAAACTCATAAGCCATACTTCTTCCGATTTAGGATGCTATAATTAGGATCCTAACTTCCTAAATTCTATTTCACTTGACTGAATTTGGTACTGAATCATTCAGGACGTCTGTATTTAGTGAGGTGGAATACGCACAGAAATGCTGTTTATATTCAGCATTTAGCTAAGCGACTACTTACTGATAAATAACACGTCTTATTCCGTTTCGGAATATCGATGCGGGATTACGCAGGCAGTTTCCATAAAATTCCATCCAATTCCTGATGTAGGCCAAGGTTTGTGTAAATCGATATTCCGAAATGGGATTTGTGGGGATTCCTGGCAGTTGGCTATTTCAATTGCAAAGCAATGGTAAAATAATGGCAAACAACAGCCTTCATGGTCTAGTGATTAGAGCTTGGCTCTCGACTCGGAGGTCGTGGGTTCGATTCCCAAATTGGAACAACAAAAAAATATTGTTTCCAAGTTTGGCTAGGACAATGCAGGCTGATTAGAAAGTCGGACCTGCGACTGTTCTCTCGCGGGCTGTGTCGGGTATCCGTCCCACTGGGTTGTGAGAGTAAAGAAGAGAGAGTGTCATTGTGTACTGCGCACATACTTGGGCACTATAAAATTTCTTATAATAAGAATATTGTATTTTACCAAATAAATGATAGTATGTAGGTACTTTTATACTGATAAATAAAGCAATTCTCGCAAAATTATTCCCTAAACATTCCAAAATATAAAAAATGCACAACGTTAATATTCAAGTTTTTACTTCTGCCGGCACTCCCGTCTTTTTTGACTAAAGGTGTTTATATGAGCAATTGAACAGTAGGTAGATCATATATAACTCAATCCTCATACATCCGTAGTTGATTTTACCAAATTATTAAAAGCTAGATATATATTATATCTAATATATATCTAGCTTTTAATAAAAAAAAAGTGCAAAATATTGCAACTACTTTCGACTTCAATGATGACACATAGGTAGTTGTAGCAATTTTTATTTTCTTGATTAAATTAATTATTTATGAAACATATTGTTGTGGTTTTAAAGGTCAGATAACAGTTTGGAATCTGGTTACCTATCTGGTAGTCCTTGGTGTCCAATGAACTGCAGTGGGAACATCGAGACACATCCCTTCGAGAAATACGACTTTTAATTACTGTCTTTGATTTGGTTTATGAGCATGTATGTAAGCATGTATTTTGTTTAATATAGTTTGCGAATAAATATTGTGTTTAAATAACGGCTATTAAAGACTCTGGACATTCAAATTCTCACCCCCTTTACTAAATAATAAAAATATTTACACAATTGATAAGTTACATAGGTAATATTTTGTCCTTGACTGATACGTTGGAAAAGTCGCTTGAGAGACAACTACAAAACATTGTATGCCTTATTCATTGTGTAAGTATTTTTATTAGTGAGGTTGTTAAAGTAGGAATGCAATTCATTTTGTATATACTAAGAGTAGTTTAAGTTGCCTTCCTATAACAATAACCTATAGTAAAAACTTATTTTTTGTTTTTTAAAGTTCTCTCTAGAAAAGAATAGTGAAAACATCACTTCACGTTCTTTATTGATATGACGACCTCCGTGGGTCAGTGGTGAGCGCAGTGGCGCTTTAGCCGGAGGTCGCGGGTTCGAATCCCGCCAGGGAACAAAAAAGTTTTCTGTGTTCCTGGGTCATGGATGTGTATTAAATATGTGTATAATATAATAAAAATCTTAAATATAAGTATAGTATAAAAAGTATTAAATATATTTCCGTTATCTGGTACCCGTAACACAAGTTCTTCGGATACTTACCACGGGGCCAGACTGACGTGGTGTGAAGCGTCCATAGATATTATATATTATAATATATTATTATATATTATATTGATAGGTTATAAGTAGGAAGCTTATTGTGTATAAGTACGTGTTGCCTTTGTCGAAAACACAGATTATTTACGCGTAACTTATTTTAACTTGGCTTTTTTCTTATTCAGAATTCTACTTTATTTATTACACAAGAAGGTGAGCCTTGCACCAATAAATTGGTCCACGGCACAAACTAGCCGGTATGCATACGTTCATTGTACAGTTGTACACACTAATACTAGAGTATGATATATAGTCAGAAAGAATTTAACGAATTTTAAAAAGAAAAGTGACACACATTGTAGGAATACTAGAAATAGGAACAAGTTAGAAATACCAGTGATCAGACTTAGTAAAGTAAGTAAATCTTTTAAAGGTCAATGTATACGCCTTTACAATAGAATCCCAGAAAACGTTCAAAATCTTTCCATTAATAAATTTGAAAAAGCTGTTAAAGAACGTTTATGTGCTACAGCTTATTATAAAGTCAGTGATTTCATTAACAATCTGCTGCTTTTATGTACTTAAGTATGTTCTATGTACTTATGACTAATATTATATAGATTAAGTTACAACATTGTAAAAATATTTTTTGAAAAGAACAATTTTCCCATCTTTTTGCTAAAAGGTGGCCCCGTGCGAGTTTCTTACGCCGGTTCTTCTCGCCGGGCCAGTTTCCGAACCGGTGGTAGGCATCATGTAGGACAATACCAATACTATAAGCGTTATATTATAACCTACTTACATGGAAATAAAAAATTTGAGTTTGAGTGAGTTTTGAGTTTATACATTTTATCCGTATTGATATAGATATATAAGAATATAAGGGGAGTCTGGCCTCCGATCTCAGACCACAGTGTAGGAGCGCCTTCATAATAATATGTAATTAGTAATAACTTAAAGAAATAAAATTAGGCCTCGGATCTCAGACCATAGAGGAGGAGCGCCTTCATAATAATATGTAATTAGTAATTACTTAAAGAAATAAAATTAGAAAAGGTAGCATATTAAAAGAACACATTAGCCTCAAGTCGTTTAATCCATCATCATCACCGTTCAGTGTATCGGCAGTATTCCCTTGTTCTGCTGGTACCCGCCGCTGGCTTCCTGGTGACCGTGTACAGCTTGCGCGCCCAAATTGTTGAACTTCTCCAGCAGTTCCGCACCGCCCTTGTAGCCCTTTTGCAGGTATTCTCCCTGAAAAAAAAAAGAATTTAAAGCCAAAGAAGTGATATAAAACATTCACCCAGAATGCATAATTTTAATGCAGTAACACCACTGAAATTGGGATGTGATTGGATTTTTAAGATTTGACATTATTGACATTTCAATTCCGTTTCGTTTTCACGACATGGTGAGATTCTATTTCTTGATCAGCCTGTCTATTCTGTAAGAACATTTTCAAATCTCGAAAGCTGAATCCGCAGTGAGTGTCAAATTTTTATATGATATTTGACACTTGCCGCGGATTCAGCTGTCGAGATATTTGAAAATGTTCTTAGAGAATAACACTGCAGCCTGTCTATTCTCTAAGAACATTTTCAAATCTCGACAGCTGAATCCGCGGTGAGTGTCAAATTCGTATATGATATTTGACACTCACCGCGGTCACAGAGACCATCGGGCTATCGGGCTACCGCCTGGTGACGGAAAAAGAATCGAAAGATCTTATTGACAGTTTTCAATACCACTTACGCCACCAGATGACGCTTTGTGCGTTGTGTCTGTTCCCTAAAGGCAGAAAAAAAATCAAATACCCTCTTTGGAACACAAACATTAACACTTTTACTAATAAAAAAAATATATGTTTTGTCCTTGTCTGTCAAGTGACTCTTCCAATGTACCAGACAAGGACAAAACATTGTTTAGCTTAACCATTGTATAAATACATATTTTTATTAGTAAAATATATAGCAATGAAAGCTTAAAAAAAACTTTTCTCTATGGCACAATTAAAAAGGCACTAACTTTTTAAGTGACTTCAAATGAAGAAGAGCTTGTCCTATTTTTAGTAAAATTGGGGCCACGCAAGTTAAATTAAATTAAACCTCTGTGCTCCATTGAAGGACAACTCTATTTGCGTCTATTTGCGTTATTAAGACAATAAATCATCGTACACATATAATATGTCAAAATGGCTTAAATGATTGGTTAATGTGAACGCGACTTATGCGTCATTGGTAAATTTTTTTATTTAACATTTCAACTGTTTCCCAAATAGACTACAAAATAATTTTCGATACATTTTATCCCGAAAAAGATTAAACTCCAAACGGGTCAGCGTCCATTTAAATACGACAAGAAAACATTAATCTTAACCCTTGAACGGTATTGACGTGTATTAATTGCTCACCTTATTGGCTTTAGCGTCATCGATCTTCTGCTCGGATACATGATGTCCTTCCTTCCCTTGGGCATTGGCGTCAAGTACTTTCTCTTCGTGTGCCCCTTTGAAGCCTTGCTGGGCGTTTTCTCCGAAGGACCCAGCGTTTTGTCCAGCGATCTTATGGTCGGCTTCATCGTGGGCTTCATCATAGTAGCTCTCTGATTTCTCTTCTTCGTTCTTACTGCTGGACGACTTAAATCCTTTGTGGACGTGGCCTTTCTTGTGACTTTTACCTTTCTTTATCTGCTCCTCATTGGCGCCTAAAAAAACGCATGATATAGTGCAAAAATTCAATAACATAGTGTAAAAAGTTGATGCTGTGAGTCAAAGTGTTTGAAGATTATAATAACTACTAGCTGTTGCATGTGGCTCCGCCGGCGTAAGTATAGTAACCCTCGGGAACACTGTACTGTCGGGATAAAAAGTATGTTTTAACCCAGGGCCTAAACTACTACCATACCAAATTTCATCGAAATCCGTTCAGTAGTTTTTGTGTGAAAAAGGAAACAAACATCCATCCATCCATACATCCTCACAAACTTTTATAATATTATATTAGTAGGAAGTTAATCAAAAGTTAAAATCTATAACCCGACTATACAATTTTAATACCCTATGTTACCCGGGCCATTATTACGAATCTATTGACATCTCATTCATTAAAATAGGATCAGTAGTTTAGGCCTTACTATGGAACAAATAAAGATACATTAATACGCAGACTGCAGAAAACATTACTCTTCCTTTTGACTTCGCCGTAGTCGGGTAAATATAATAGTATCTAGAACTAACTTCGTTATGAGTTCACAGTTCACACCAAAACGAGACAATATGTTAGACGGCGATGCATTTTTTAAGAAAGCAATTCAAATGGCACTCTCTTCACTATACAAGATTAATTGGTAGAGTTCGAATGTCAAACTTAAAACTCTATGTACTAAAATTTTGAACCACTATTTTAAAAATTAAGCGCCGTGTTGCGTATCGTCTAATTTATAACTACCTAACCTACAAGTTCAAGTCACACGAGGATTTATACAATACACAGTAATTTCGCCATGACTATAATTATATATAATCACTAAATTTGGAATATGATCATAACTCTATACAAGAGATTGTATAGAGTTATGATCATATTCCAAATTTTCACGTAAGTATGAGACTGCTTAGTCATCTAATTACATTGAATGGAAGGTTATTTGCCAGTACTGTATTATGTGTTATTAAATGCATAAAATATTAGCAACTCGTAATTTCAAAAATGTGAAACGGTACTTTGTTTAATGACACTATATTGCAATGATATTGATATTATTAAGTTAATGTTATCTTATACGTATACATATATATTAAGTATATAAAACTCTTGTGTATTATTGTTGTTTACAGAATTTTTCCGAAATGGCTAGACCAATCTTTATAAAATTTTGCAGGTACATTCGATAGGTTTAAGAATAGGTTGAAATGTAGTTTTTATACCCCTAAGTGATATGATACTTTTTTTTTTCAATAACCACAATAATGTGTGTATCGTGTACGCTTTCACACATCGCCTGTATATTGTAGGGGTAGGTTTAGGTCGGTGTTGATAGTATGTGTAGGTTGTAGGTCTAAGTAGTAGGTGTAGGTGTGGCTGTAGTTGTAGGTGTACCGTGTATGTATTTATTTATTCTCGTTCACTGTAAAGACAGAACAAAGTCTGTCAGGTCAGTTAGTGTTATTAAAAATATAACAAAAGAGAAATCTTATTATTTGTTCTCTTATAGAACAATAATAAGATTTGGTATATCACTGTAAAATAAGAATACCGAAATGTAATATTATTTTTGTGAAATATTTTTAACAAACTTACCGTGCTTATCAAACTTCTGGCCGCCTTCGTAAAATTTTTCATCACCGGCAGCTTTTTTCTGTGCTTCTTCGTCTTTATAAAAACTAGACTCCCCCTTCTCTGCCTTTGCCGCTGCAGCAGCTTGCTGGAATCCTTCTTGGCCATGTTTAGATTCTTCTTCAGCCTTCTTTTCTAATTTCTCAATGTTCTCATCGGCGCCTTTCTTTTGGGCTGCGTCGTATGCATTTTTGTCTACGTAACCTCCTCCTACTTGTGCTCCCAGGACTGGGTGGTAAAGGAGTCCATTTCCGATACCATATCCACCAACGCCAAGTCCGCCAATCCCTTGATTCACTAGACCACTACCTAAACCTATACCACCTCCGATGCCGGTACCGATTCCACCAATTCCTATACCTCCAGCGCCTAATCCTCCTACGCCTAAACCACCAACCGGTACTCCCACACCGCCTACACCTCCTATACCGCCTACTCCTCCTACACCACCTACACCTCCTAAACCACCAACTCCAACTCCTCCATAACCCAAGCCAATTCCTTGTCCTAAGCCAATCCCTCCAATGTTTCCAAAACCGCCCAACCCAATGCCTTGTCCTATTCCACCTACTCCGGCAACTGTGTTCAGAACTGACGATGCCGCTCCTTTGACTTCATCAGGATAATCCTCGCTTTCTTCCACTTCGTATGAATTCGATAATGGTAGTCCACTTCTCGCATCCATGCTTATAGCATCCAGTCTTTCGTTGACATAATCGTATGGAGTTTTATCTTCAGCCAATTCATGCACTTGTATCGCACACGTCCCAGCAATGACAGCAAAAACTATAAGCAACATTTCGCTGGTGTTTTTGTTAATATCACTAAACAACTAATTGCATTCGACTGTTGCAATGCTTATTTATAGTAAAATTAATTCGGCGGAACGTTTTGGTTTCTTATGGAGTTTGTAGTTTTGACCGGCGCTGGTCGTTTCCTTCCTGTGTTATTGTCTTAACTAATCCTAATGAGAACGACGGTCAGCGGTGGTAGATACAATGAGTGCAACCTTGCTTTCCACTTGATTGGCTTTAGCAGTGGGGCGATGATTGCACAACCCGTTATGGTTAATACGTTTTCACCTAAATGCAAAGCCATGGATTAAGAATAGGTACTATGAACATTTGAAAATATCATTTAAATGTTAAAGGGTATTAAAAGAAAATTTTAACTAGTTGTTATTACAAATGGAGCGTACATAAGTCAAGCACAATAGTTAGTAAAAAAATAAAATAAAACAAAATTTGCTGTAACATGCTACTTAATATCGTGAAAAATATATAGCGTCTTTGGTCCAGTGGTTTTGAGGATGACTCTCGACTCGTCTCGTCTCGTCTCGTCGTGGGTTCGAATCCCGCGTTGGAATAACAAAAAAATCTGTTTCCAAGTTTGGTTAGGACCTAGGATTGATTATTATCTGACAAGATGATCCATGCGACCACGTCGGATGGGCATGTAAAAAAAAAAAATAATAAAAAAAAAAAATATATATTTAAAAATAATTTATTTCAGACATTTCATAGTCCATAACTTGTTAGTAACAAAAATCTTAATACCTATATTAGTAACTACAGATTAAATATTTAATTTAATTCTTAATTTATAAGGTATGTAAAAAGTCGGTCCTGCGCCTGATCTCTCGTCAGTCGTGTCGGTTATCCGTCCCACTCGATTTCGAGGGTAAAGGAAGAGAGAGTGCTCTTGTGTACTGCTACTGCGTACACACTTAGGCACTATTACCGTCACCGAAATTGGTGTGAGAAGCTTAATTATTTCTATCGTGAAACAACTGAGCTTAACTATTTTCTATCGTGAGCAACTCTACCTGCTACGTATTTAATATATGTACTTACTCAGCAGTCAGCATTAATATTCTACGGTATTTACCATTGGTATCTCAAGAGGAAACTTTTCTAGAATTGCGTAATAACCTGCAAGGACTTTACCTAATTACTATTTTCTTATTAAAAATATATCTCATGGGTAAAGTTTTCTTTCTTTGGTTATAAGGTTTGTTCAGTTCTTTTATACTCGTATTGTAAATTCGCGCATCTTGCCATGAATGAAGCTTTTCAGTGTGATTATATAGTAAAAAAAGGGCATATAATGAACTAGCTTTTGCCCGCGACGTCGTCCGCGTGGAACAGTTACTTTGGGATATCGCTAAAATATACCGGCGACTTCATTTACGTTGAAGGAGAAGCGCTTTCCTGCCCGCGACTGCCCGACGCGCGCCCCATTATTTTATTACTGCGATATCTTCTAAAATACTCATTGAAATCAAATCATGTAAAGGCAAATTTCTTCTAAATTAAATGCTTGTAATGAATTTCCTTGGATAAGGATTAATATAATCTTTATGAAAACACCATCACAAATATTGCTTAATTTTAGAACAAATTTGGTTAGCATAAAAAAGGTTATTGTGAGCCAACCTTAAAAGATAGACATGTACTGTCGCGGACTTTTTTTTAGAACTTTTAAAGAGGAACAATTCTGTCATACATCATTTTAGCGAAACTTTAACCGTTTCCGCAGCGTATGCAGCGAAAGCTCTCAAAAGGAAAATATAACCCCCGATTTTGAAACATTCTTGGTTGGAGCTCCGCTCGTATTGAGCTTAGCATGATATTATATAGCCTAAAGCCTTCCTCGATAAATGGACTATCCAACACAAAAAGAATTTTTCAATTCGAACCAGTAGTTCCTGAGATTAGCGCGTTCAAACAAACAAACAAACAAACTCTTCAGCTTTATAATATTATAGTATAGATATAGTTCGCAGTATTTTATTTCTAATGAAATCTACGAGGTAACGAAGCCTACGGATCGCCTGATGGCAAGCGATTAAAGCCACCCATGGTCCATATTGTACCCTCGCAAAGTTGCCACACCAGAGGAGTTACACTTGTAACTCTTCTGGTGCTGCGTTCTTGGTCCTTAAAATCCACAATCCATCTCGGGCCTCCGGTAACCTCATTCACTCGCGAACACAGCGCAAGAGTTATTTTACGCCGGTTTTTTGTGAGGCTATGGTATTTATCCAGTCGAGCCGAAGCATGACTCTCTCACGTGTGTATGTAGGCTATATCTTAACTAACTAGTAACTACAGGTGGCATTTGGCAAATCCACAAAACATTGTGCTGTAGGTACTTATATATTTGACAAATCACAAGATAAAATATACAAGTAGGTAAGTTAGGTTAGGTTAGGTCCTACAACTATTATAAACGTAAAATTTTGTGAGGATGGATGGATGTATGGATGGATGGATGGATGTTTATTACTCTATTTCCGTGGGATACTATATTTATTCGGACGGAGCCGCTGGAAAAGCTAGTTTTGTAATCTGTACTAATATAATAAAAAAGAAAAGTTTGTTTGTTTGTTTGCATTGAATTGGCTCTAAAACTATTGACCGATTTTGATGAAATTTGGCACATATGTAGAGTAAACCACGGGGAAGGACGTAGAATTTATCGCGGAAAAATGTACGGTTTCTGTTTAATTAACTTTTACGCGCACGAAATCGCAGGGAACATCTAGTAAATATCTCGTGTGGCACACGAGTGTATAGCCAGATAGACTTATTGTTATCATGGTGAAGAGTCATCACACCGTCCGAGGAGCATGCTACAATAGGCAATCGGACAATTTTTTTTATTGCATAAATGAATAGTACTCTTAAATATGAGTAACTTCTCATACGAAACCGTATGTCAAAAGTCAATATTTTCAAAGGTACAGCGATTTGTATAAAAAAATTCGCGAGCCTCCTAAAAACGCTCCATACTAAAGTCGACCTAAAAATGACGTCACTTGTATATGAAGTAGTATGAAGTAGTATATGAAGTATATGGCCGCAGGAATATATTTGTAAATATCTCCGATATTTGTGCGTTTAAGTTCATACTTACTATAATGAATGTTTTTGTATATGATGTGAGTAAACTAATGATGTAGGTTTTGTTTACCAATTTCGCAAAAAAAAAAAATTTTTTTGGTATAAAGACTCGCGAAATTTTGTATACAAATCGCTGTACCTTTGAAAATATTGACTTTTGATATACGGTTTCTTCTGAGAAGTTACTCATATTTAAGAGTACTATTCATTAATGCAATAAAAAAAAATCAGTCCGCTTGCCTATTTGAATGAATGTAAAGTTGAACTGCAAATAAAAGTGCTAATGAAAATCTTCACCGTGGCGTGTCATGTCACGTCGGCCTTGTGCACGATTTCACGTTATTGTTCGCTGAAATATGTGTCGAGGGCTGCACAGAGGTTATCCGTTGTTAAGGCGCCTGCACACAGGTGATTAAGCCCCGTGTACACTGGTAAGGTGAACTTAAAAGTTATGAAGATCGAGTAGAGAAATAGTTTTATCAATGTTGTAATTATCTTGTTAATTTTGTTTTTATACTCTGTCTATAATATTAAGTTTTTTAACATTGATCCTACAGACAAACTGAGGAACAGTTTTGTAGGTCTTTATTTTATATTTTGTTTTCATTGGTATGAATAAATAAATAAATTAATAGTTATAATTGTAGCTGAATTCGAAAGGGGAATTATTTAGAAAATAAGTTTTATTTCATACTTTTACGTGCATTTTTACTTTGGAAGTCTGTTTAATTTTTTTGTTTAAAAATAATAATTAATATACTTCGTTGTTTCATTCTGCAGCAACAGAGGTACGTTACCTGTGAGAATTTCAACTGTCTAGCTATCATAGATTATGAGATACAGTCTAATAAGTGGTGACAGACAGACATACAGAGTTACAGGGTCCTAAAAAGCTAGTACTGGTTTTAATTTGTAAGTCTCTTTGTATTGCGACAAATGAAACTTTTCTCCGTATTCACTGGTTGAATTAATTTGGTAGCACACAATATGTCAAAGGGTATCCAATTTATTTGATCCGATTAGTTACGATTCGCTTTATGTGTATTCAGACTCTAATCAAAAGGACGGCCCTGTAGCGAATTAGTGAGTATTGAATTACAAATGAAATAATTCGCTCTCTATGCCCGGCTTGACTGAATTTGACATCTTTAGGTTCACTTGCGCAGATTAGAACCTTCTCGTATTTAAAGTGTACTTAATTTTACTTTGTTTGGATTGAATGTGAAGCGACATGTTACCGTGAACGGATTTTATGATGTTTCAACCAACCAGAGCGCGTTTCACGTTGATTTAAGTTCATAAAAACACCGTTTGAGAGTTTTAGTGTGTCGGGACTTGATTGTAATTGTATTAATGCATATTTTATTTAGGCAGAATTGCGTCTCTAACTAAAGTTAACCCTGGGTTAAATATTATCTCTTTCGTGATTCGTAGTTATGAAAGAGAGGGCATGATATTTCAACCCAGGGTTGACTGAACTTTACCGGCCGAATACTGACACGCTAATCAAAATAAAAAGCCCTCCTATTCACAGGCTGTCGCTGTCTCTGTTAGCCGAAATGACAAGGACAGCATGTAACTTGAGCGCTACCTAGGTAATTTAAGTATCGTATCGTCCAGTATTTGGCCGTAAGGCCCACTTGCGCAGAGGTCAGAACCTTAATTCTCGTATTTAAAGTAGACTTCATTTTACATTGTTTGGATTTAAAGTTACCATGAACGGATTTTATGATGTTTCGACCAATCAGAGCGCGTTTCACATTGGTTTAACGTTCATAAAACACCGTTTGAGAGTTTTAGCGTGTCGGCATTTGATAGTTAGGGGCGATTTCACCAATGAAATTGAACGCGCTCAGTATACAATAAACTCGCTTTGCGCGTTTGAACGCGCTTATAACTCCGAATTGCATTTCACCAACGTAAACGAAACACGTTTCCAGCTAAGCTGAGTTTAGGTTCTGAACGCCGGATTTCATCGGTTTAACTTCGTTGAACGCGTTCAAGAGCTATCATGTACGAAGTTTCATAAGATGACAGTTGTCATGTTTGTATTTATAAAATCAGTATTCATTTGTGTTTAATATCACATTAGGTAGTTCACAGAAATCGAATTTCTAGAAAAACACACTTTTCCAAAAATATTTTACGTCTTTAATATTTTAACTCAGTTTTCGTTATCGCGATTAGCGTAAATATGGTGAAACCCGTTCGACGTAAAACGAGACGCATGAACTCGCTTAGTGAGAACTAAGTTTTATAAAACGAAGTTTTTATTGCGAATGGTGAAATCGCCCCTAATTGTATTAATGCAGGTTTTATTTAGCAGAATTGCCACTCTGGGTTAAAGTTAACCCTGGGTTAAAATATCATGCCTTCTCTTTCATGAATACGAAGAACGAGAGATATAACATGATATTTATCCCAGGGTTAACTTTAAGCCAGATCTGCCTAAGTGGGTCTAGTGAATAATTCCAAATACCAATACATAACACGTATATCCACACACATTACACATACCGATTTTTAAAATCCTGATAGCCCTAAAACGATCTGAAACTTTAATATAATTTGTACTGGTTTTTGCCCGCAGTTCCGCTCGTGTAAATACAGTATCGCACGTGAACCGTACATTTTCCAACAAAAAATATATTATATGTGCTTGCCCGTGATTTACTCTATGTCGGTGCTAAATTTCATGATGTTTCGGTCTGTTTTTCAATTCACTAACAGACGGACAGACAACGGACTGAGAGCGAAGTCTCAGTTATAGGGTCCCGTATTTACGCTTTAGGTACTTTCGGAACCCTAAAAATGTCACCCTATAATACTACTAATTTTACTGATAAATATTAACCGTGCACTAATAAATACAGTTTTACATATTAATTTGACCGAATTTCTTCGTTTTGTATACGTTTAGTATATTAGGATCTGAATATTGTACTAATCTGTGATAAGCTATTAAAACTTTGATATTATTTTAATACAGCCAAGGTACAATTTCGCCTCGTTATTTTACACCAAACGAAATAAAGCTCGTAAAATCTAGAGATACATTACTCCCCGAGGATACCAAGTAGGGGATCGAAGACCGGCCATATTTTAAAAAACCGGGTTTTTCGGTCCCAGCCATCTTCAAAACCGGGTACCCGGGTTTTTTCGGGTATTTCGGGTTTTTTGTTGATTTTGTAGAATTTTGTTAGGAATGTCCTAAAATTAACTTTTATCAGCTGCTTTCTGTTGTAACAACGTAATACTGGTAAAATGTGATCCCACCATAAACATTTTCATGTAAAGTAAATAATAATTTCACAAACTTTACACCTCAGTCAAAATACGTTGCCTGACGAAATGGCCAAGCCACATAATTTGACTAAAGTGTAGAGTTTGTAAAGTTAGGCTTGTAGAGTTAAGGCGTGTAGAAACAGAAGTGCCTTGCCGGCCTTTTAGGAGGGAATATGCTGCCTTCTTGAAGGTGTGTAGGTTGTAATGGTCCGGAAATACTGTTGGCGACAGTTAGTGATGAGGATGATAAATATTTTGTCCCTTCGAACGATCGCGAAAAGTTGCAGCAGGTATAAGTCCGAACAATTCCTCGGAGCACTCTACGTAATATAACGGATATATGATGCAGAGCGATGCTCATCTCTACGTAGCTCTAAGGAGTAAAGCCTGTTTGAAATACTATGGCAGTCGACAATTCGAGCGGCCCTTCGTTGGATACGATCCAGAGGGAGAAGCTGGTACTTTGGCGCTCCTGCCCAGAGATGAGAACAATATTCTATGTGAGGCCGAACCTGCGCCTTTTAGAGTTGTAGGCGTTGGACCGGACTGAAATACTGCTTTGACCTGTTCAGAACACCAAGCTTCTTGGAGGCTAACTTGGCCTTGCTCTCCAGATGATATCGGAACTAGACCTCGCTCGATATGCTAACACCAAGTATTCCGATGTTGGAGGAGACAGTTATGGGTATGCTTTCAAAACGAGGACATACGACCATCGCTAACTTATTAGCGATAAACGCGCAAACTTGTGTCTTAGAGGTGTTGAATTGGACTAAGTTAAGTCTAACCCATTCAGAGATCTTCTCTAATGAATTCTTAATTTGAGAGACAAGTTCGTTTCGACTCTCAATGACGTTTTGCCGAGAGATGTTCGGGCGACCTGTATATAAGGCATCACCCGTACTGTCGTCATCACATAATATTATCATTGATATGCAGTATGAACAGGGCAGGCGATAGCACACCAAAGCTGTCTACCAAGATGCCAGGACTGTGCCATAAGAGCAGGTGAGCCGAAAAAGATGCTTTAAGACCGGTGCCAACTCTGGAGCACACATTTTTAACACAATGGGACGGATTCCGTTAGGCCCACTCGATTTTTGGGTATCATGGGAACGGAGAGCAATTCGCACTGAGCGCTGATGGAACCAAATAATAAATTATACCAAGTTATGAAGGTCCAAAAAATCGACGAATCGCTTCGAGAAAAGGTAGTCTGGTCCCTTGCGCTTCGCTCACTCGTCCTGGCGGGGCGGGGGCACTACCGTGCCCCCAAATGTACTACATACAACATGAAAACATTATAACTATTGTTCTAAAATTCTACATTAACGATCACAAGCCATTATAACGTTCGGTTTGTGACTGTAACTGTTATAAACTGTTGTAGAATTTCATAATGAAAAAAAGCTCGAAAAAACCGAAAACCGGTTTTCAATATTTTGAAAACCGGGTTTTGTTGTAGGCCCGAAAACCCGGGAAAACCCGGGTTTTCGGTTTCGGGTAAAACCGGTCTCGATGCCCTAATACCAAGCTGACCTGTTTACACTTACTATTCTGTAGCTACCAAACACTAAAATAATGTCACTTTATTTTAAAATTCTCGAGAATGTGATCACAAAGCCTGATTTACTATTGGACGACTTACTTTGCTTTCTCAGGCTGTACTAGTAATTAGTGCATATTATACCTAGGCAAAGAATATATATTACTAACGTAACCTAGGGGCCATCCACATATTACGTCACGCAAAATTTAGACTTTTTGAACCCCTACCCCCCTTGTCATGCTTTTTAGTATCCCTGTACCTGTATTTAACATGTACTGTCACACTTTGTATGACGCCCCCCCCCTCCCCCATCAGGTGTGACGTAATATGTGGATGGACCCCTAGTTACCTGATGAAATAACTCAGATATTGGGTAAAAACCTAATTACCATAGTTGATTTTTGACTTCCCGCTAAGAAAATCTCAGATTTAATTTTCAAAAATCGGGAAATTATTGGTTTTACCCCGTTTTGCAAAAATCTAATTCTCACTAATTCTCATCAGATCTCGACGTTCTAAGGTTACAGAAAGCTTCCCTGGCTACCCCCGTGAGAGTGTCACTATGTCTTTGTATGTATGTGTGTGTAGGTATGTAAACCTCATAACTTTTGAACGGTTTGACCGATTTTATTGCGGCTGGCGGCATTCGAAAGGGCTTGGCCAAACATAGATTTTGAATACAATTTGGACCAATTCTGGACTGATTAAAAAAATGGTTTTATTAGAATAACTTTTAAACAGCTTTATCGATCAACTACAAAAACTAATCAGCTCTTACCTTGAAAAACTACGTCGATCGCCGCTAATCCGGTCAAAATCTGTTGATTCGTTAAAGATATATCGTAAAGGAAAGAAAACCGAAAAGTGTTTTTTCGGAAATACTCCGAAATTTTTCATCTAAAAATTTTTTAAATAGTTAATAGAATCAGGCGTTACTTTGCGGAAATCCATAGCATTAAATTAACTAATATTATGTTTATAGCAGTTTTTCCGCTAAATAATACCCACAACCTGCAAGCAAATGTGTGAGTGCACGTATAAGCATGCGTAACGCACCTCCCTCCTCCCACACTGCTTATGCGTGCACTCAGATGCAAGATCGTGCAAACACCACCACCACACAAGCAACAATGTCGGCAAGATCGTGCAAAGCCCCACACCACCATGCAGGTTTGCACTAACGAACTTTGTTCGCAGGTCCACTTCCTGAGGATGCTCCGGGTTCGGGGCGAAACGCGCGTCGAGTTTTAAAATCGCCGCAATAAAATCGGTCAAACCGTTCAAAAGTTATGAGGTTTACATACCTACACACACGTACATACAAAGACATAGTGACACTCTCACGGGGGTAGCCAGGGAAGCTTTCTGTAACCTTAGAACGTCGAGATCTGATGAGAATTAGTGAGAATTAGATTTTTGCAAAACGGGGTAAAACCAATAATTTCCCGATTTTTGAAAATTAAATCTGAGATTTTCTTAGCGGGAAGTCAAAAATCAACTATTGTAATTAGGTTTTTACCCAATATCTGAGTTATTTCATCAGGTAACTAGGGGTCCATCCACATATTACGTCACACCTGATGGGGGAGGGGGGGGGCGTCATACAAAGTGTGACAGTACATGTTAAATACAGGTACAGGGATACTAAAAAGCATGACAAGGGGGGTAGGGGTTCAAAAAGTCTAAATTTTGCGTGACGTAATATGTGGATGGGCCCTAGGTTACGTTAGTAATATATATTCTTTGCCTAGGTATAATATGCACTAATTACTAGTACAGCCTGAGAAAGCAAAGTAAGTCGTCCAATAGTAAATCAGGCTTTGTGATCACATTCTCGAGAATTTTAAAATAAAGTGACATTATTTTAGTGTTTGGTAGCTACAGAATAGTAAGTGTAAACAGGTCAGCTTGGTATCCTCGGGGAGTAATGTATTTCTAGATTTTACGAGCTTTATTTCGTTTGGTGTAAAATAACGAGGCGAAATTGTACCTTGGCTGTATTAAAATAATATCAAAGTTTTAATAGCTTATCACAGATTAGTACAATATTCAGATCCTAATATACTAAACGTATACAAAACGAAGAAATTCGGTCAAATTAATATGTAAAACTGTATTTATTAGTGCACGGTTAATATTTATCAGTAAAATTAGTAGTATTATAGGGTGACATTTTTAGGGTTCCGAAAGTACCTAAAGCGTAAATACGGGACCCTATAACTGAGACTTCGCTCTCAGTCCGTTGTCTGTCCGTCTGTTAGTGAATTGAAAAACAGACCGAAACATCATGAAATTTAGCACCGACATAGAGTAAATCACGGGCAAGCACATATAATATATTTTTTGTTGGAAAATGTACGGTTCACGTGCGATACTGTATTTACACGAGCGGAACTGCGGGCAAAAACCAGTACAAATTATATTAAAGTTTCAGATCGTTTTAGGGCTATCAGGATTTTAAAAATCGGTATGTGTAATGTGTGTGGATATACGTGTTATGTATTGGTATTTGGAATTATTCACTAGACCCACTTAGGCAGATCTGGCTTAAAGTTAACCCTGGGATAAATATCATGTTATATCTCTCGTTCTTCGTATTCATGAAAGAGAAGGCATGATATTTTAACCCAGGGTTAACTTTAACCCAGAGTGGCAATTCTGCTAAATAAAACCTGCATTAATACAAACAATTAATACAACTTTGTTCGCAGGTCCACTTCCTGAGGATGCTCCGGGTTCGGGGCGAAACGCGCGTCGAGTTTTGCAACCTGCATGGTGGTGTGGGGCTTTGCACGATCTTGCCGACATTGTTGCTTGTGTGGTGGTGGTGTTTGCACGATCTTGCATCTGAGTGCACGCATAAGCAGTGTGGGAGGAGGGAGGTGCGTTACGCATGCTTATGCGTGCACTCACACATTTGCTTGCAGGTTGTGGGTATTATTTAGCGGAAAAACTGCTATAAACATAATATTAATTAATTTAAAAAATTTTTGTTTCTTTCTTCTTCTTAGATTCTTTCAAAAACATGAAAAACTGCATCGATTGTCGCCAATCGCGTGAAAATCGGTTGTAATTATGCGTTCTAAAGTAATGACAGATTGAAATTTCAAAATTTAAGCGCTTAGCGGGAAGTTACACGGTTGGCCTTTAAGTCAACTGCTTTCCTAATTTTTTTACATTACATCACGAAGGATAGAAATACCATACTTTCTTAACTAAATTCATATCTAATCGAAGATTAAATAGTCATTCATTGCACTACTAATCAGTGAAAGTATTTTAACTAAGAATTAAACGAAATTGAAAAGAAAGTTTCTCGAACAATAAAAAACAAACTAGTGAACTGGAAATTTTAGGCGCCTGCCGAAAATGAGCGGCAATAACTTCATTTTACAATTGGTAATTTATTCAGCTAGGGTGAAGTAATGTTAATTGCCGCCCTGAATATAATATAACGTTGGTCGTTGCCTTTAAGCCTTTGCCGTGAGAACTAATTAAAGTAATTTGTTTTCATGACTTTGAAAAATAAGCAATTAACGTTAATTTTCAATATTTCAGAGCGTTATTTCATAATTTGAACTTTACCTTAACTTTTAAGTACTTGTTGAATAATGCTATATCTATAGATAATTAAATCCTTTACTAATAAACATAATCACGGATATTACCTACCTTAGTTATTGTCAACGATACGTAAACAATAAAAATCCTCATTGATAAAACAATAAAGTTTTATATTTACTTATCTGAGAGCGCGGCAGGGGTCTCACCAAGCATTTAACTTTTCTTGAAGATTTAGGTAGACCTAGACATAATAATGATGAGCAGAGATGCAGTGTCATGTACTGTCTAGATACATACATACATATAATCACGCCTTTTTCCCGTAGGGGTAGGCAGGACCGCCTCTTTCCCGTAGGGGTAGGCAGAGACCACTTCTTTCGACTTGCTACGATCCTTACATACTTCTTTCGCTTCGTCCACTTTCATTCTTATCATCCATTCCTCCTCTTACATTCAACGTAGCCAAGCGTCTCTCCATGGTCCGCTTTTCGCCTCCGCGAGAAACGAGACGTAATGGGTGGCGAACCACATCGCCGCCATTTTGGATAATTTAATTATTTTTGATTATCCATTGCGTTTCCACGGATTGGTGGAGAGGGTAGGAATAAGGAAAGGGAAGGATAGGTGGTGTGGAAAGGAAGATTGGTAAGTTAGAGTGGGAAAATAGGGAATGTAGGATATTACCGCCCAGGAGGGCAAGGGATAGGACAGTAATAGCTTGGGAAGCCGGTCGCATACCCGTATACTATACCACAACTACCGGACAGGTAAGTTGGGAAGAGTATCCCATGACATATGTCTAGATACATTTCTACAATAGATAAGGAGCTGGTACCAATGTGATTTCATCGTCGTTGATATTTGATACCTACTAAGACGCTATGTAGTCTGCAACTATGTGAACTAGAGAAAATACCTTAATTTTTTAAAATAAATAAGTTTTAGGTAAGTATAATAATATGTTGTATCATGTAGCTATTCAACGTAGGTACTAAAGATGTACTATGCTTTAGTTAAATTTTAATTCAATAACACATTCTTAAACACTTTATAATCAAATCTTAATACAATGAGAGTTTCTAAACTACATTATTTAATATTCCATTAATTTTGTAGCTACATCTAATTCTATTATTGAAGAAAAATCCAATTCGCAGTTTACAGAATGTTCTTACAAATTGTCGGTGATATCTCCGGGGTCCTGGGTATCTCCATCACAATAATGGCTGTGGAGAACTACCTGCCAGCTTCTATTGCAGATAAAGGGAGGAAGAACAACGTATTTTATAGTCTTATTGAAATAAATCTAGCATTTCTAGTAGCGTATTTTAATAGCAAGTGCCTGGGAGACCGGGCTTTGCTCAGAGTTCTAGTAGCATGAAAAAAAATCTAACAGGCAGTATAAAAATAAACAAAAATATTAGTCTAACCGGGACTCAAACCTGAGACACCAATTTGTTAGCAAAGCAAAATGATAGGTAAGTGTGTTAAAACACTTACCTATCGTATCATTTTGCGAATATATTAGTAATTTCTATAAATTAATTTGCTTATATATAATATTAATATAATAGTAAATTAAAATATAGAAATTGCTCATATTATACTTATCAGACAATATAATTTAATATATTTCTATATAAAGTATTAGCAAAAATATAGTATAGGAAACTGCACTAGTAAATTTTTTGTGATAATATGTTTAATTAGGTATGTATTTACGTACCCTTAGGTAGGCACCTATTGTTTTCATTTCTCATTGTAGATTTTCGTGGTTTACTATCTAAGACTTCAAGGCCAAGGGCCTAGGCTAAAGAGGTACAACTATTAATCTATACTAATATTATAAAGCTGAAGAGTTTGTTTGTTTGTTTGTTTGTTTGTTTGAACGCGCTAATCTCAGGAACTACTGGTACGAATTGAAAAATTCTTTTTGTGTTGGATAGTCCACTTATCGAGGAAGGATTTAGGCTATATAGCATCATGCTAAACTCAATACGAGCGGAGTACCAATCAAGAATGTTACAAAATCGGGGGTCTTTTTTTCCTTTTGAGAGCTTTCGCTACGTACGCTGCGGAAACGGTTAAAGTTTCGCTAAAATGATGTATGGCAGAATTGTTCCGCTTTAAAAGTTCTAAAAAAAAGTCCGCGACAGTATATGTCTATCTTTTAAGGTTGGCTCACTATAACCTTTTTATACTTACCAAATTTGTTCTAAAAGTAAGCATTATTTGTGAAGGTGTTTTCATAAAGATTATATTAATCCTTATCCAAGTAAATACGTTATTCATACTAGCGCATTAGCGATATCCCAAAGTAACTATTCCACGCGGACGAAGTCGCGGGGAAAAGCTAGTATGTAATATAATACTTAATAAAAATAATGTAAAAGGTTAGTAAATCATTGAATCAAAGTTGTTGTACTTAATATTATGTACTTAATTCTGTATTTTTTTCGAAAGATGACATTGTGGGTCTGTGTGGGTGGGACACAGACCCACAATAACAACGCAGTTACGGTATACAAATCTTATTACAAGAAAAGGATGTGCCATCTTGATTTCACCGTACCTCAAATATCAAAATGGCCCAAAACAAGCCCAAAAATGGGGACAGTTTTTGCCTCGTCTATAATGGTAGAGCCATGCTTCGGCACGAATGGGCCGGCTCGACCGGAGAAATACCACGGGCTCACAGAAAACCGGCGTGAAACAGTGTTTGCGCTGTGTTTCGCCGAGTGAGTGAGTTTACCGGAGGCCCAATCCCCTACCCTATTCCCTTCCCTACCCTCCCCTATTACCCTATTCCCTCTTAAAAGGCCGGCAACGCACTTGCAGCTCTTCTGATGCTGCGAGTGTCCATGGGCGACGGAAGTTGCTTTCCATCAGGTGACCCGTTTGCTCGTTTGCCCCCTTATTTCATAAAAAAAAAAAAATTGCTATTATAGACGAGGCAAAAACTGTCCCCTGTATAAACTGTCCCCTGTATAAACTGTATAAATTAATTTGCTATTATTATACGTCTGTGGCTTATTCGCTTAGGTACTGCACCGTATAACACTGTTATAATATCTTAAACATTTAATATTATGCCGTTTTCTTTCATTGATTTAGCTAATATCGATAACTTTTTATTGACAGCGTGATTGATTGTATCTTTTTTTAAAAAAGCCGATCGTGTCTTTATCGAAATACAGATGAGGCGGGTCACGCGAGCCTTCCGATTCATCAAAATGTCAAAAATATTGATAAATATATCGATATTTTAGGGTTCCGTACTTCGAAAGGAAAAAACGGAAACCTTAAGATCCTTTCTGTCTGTTAAGACCCTTTTTCCCAGGAACGCATGGAGGTATCAAGCTGGAATTCATATCAAATACTGTCCCTTAGAGCTGTGAAAAAAACAAACTTCTAAGACAGCGCAATCAAAAGATACAGCCGTTTAATATGCCGCAAACCGCAAATCTTCGACACTCGCAAGGTCAAAATCTACAGGGTACTTCCCATGAACTCAGAATTTTGAAATTTAGTACGAACCTTCATCTTATAGCGCATATAAAGAAAAAATTGCGAAAACCGTAAATTTTTAGTTACATCATAATATATAATAAAAATATTTTTAATAATTTTGAACTTACCTCCTATGACTCGATTGTCGTGATGGGTGAACTTTACTTATATACCTACAGGATGGTACGGAACCCTCGGTGCACGAGTCCGACTCGCACTTGGCCGGTTTTTTAAAACTCGCCAAACTGTCGGATCAGAGATTCAAAAGAATTGACGTTGAGCATTGATATTGAGACAATATTTTAAATTGAGCTCGTAAAAGCATCGCACTTTCTATTCTGACTGAAAATACAAATCTAACACGTTCCAATTCAAATCTAATATCGCTTTGAAGTTCAAAGCCAATGATTGAATGCGGCTACAAAGTCTTCCAAACCAATATTAAACGTACAATTGGTATGCCTGCTAAAAATTAGCAAATAGTTTTAAATTCCTGCAACGCTCTCCTAGTCCATCGGCGCCTGTAATCGCTTACTATCAGACGATTTACCTGCTCGTTTACTCTTACACCATAAAAAACAGACTAATTGTTATAATTAAGTCCTAAATCGCTAATGAGTATAAATGCGTAGAGAAAGCCTATAGCGTAACTAACTCGCGTGCCGTCTTGCCTTATTCTATTTACTCTTAACTCTTATCTAATCTATGAGCCTTTCAAAACTCTCACATGTTTATTGTAACTCTTGCTATACTTATGTATAAATACGTAAGCTTACTATCTTCTATATCCTACTAATATTATATATGTAAAAGTTTGTGAGGATGGATGGATGTATGGATGTTTGTTAATCTTCCACGCAAAAACTACTACACGGATTTTGATGAATTTTGGTATGGTAGTAGTTAAGGCTCTGGATTAAAACATAGGCTACTTTTTACTCCTGAAAAAGTACATTATTCCTGTGGGATACTGTATTTACGCGGGCGGAGCCGCGGGCAAAAATTTAAAAGTAGATGCCTAATATTGACTGACTGACTGACGTATAGACGCTCGCAAAGCCGTAACCGCTAATAGCAGAAATGTGAAATTTGGACAGTAGTTTTAATTTAAAGTGTAAACGCGCACTAAGAAGGGATTTTGAAAAATTCCTTCCTTAAAGGGGTTAAACCGGGGTTGAAAGTTTGTATTCAAAATCTTTAAATCTATACCAATTTCGATGAAGATTTGTATTCATGCTCTTAAATACATTTCATTAGATACGTGTTATAGAGTAGTGGACTGCAGCATAAACCTTGTCTATCTGTGTCCAGGGTACCTACAACTTGCTACTCTGGCCAAAATACATCGGTTGTAGTAAGTAGTACATAATATGTTTTACCTTGGTCACTTGTGGAACTTTTTTAAACGTCTTTTAGACATAATTATTAGCATATATCTAGATCTAACAAGATATTGCGAGCAACTTCGTACGCGCAAAAGTTAATCTCGCAGGAACCATACATTTTGCCACGATAAAAAGTAGCCTATGTCGTTTCCCGTGGTCTACACTACACTACACTACTACCGATTCTGATGAAAATTGGCATAGATAAAGAATTATCTATGCCAATTTTCATCAGAATCGGTAGTAGTTACGGCCCAACTAACATTTCGTCGCTAAGGGAAACCTTTTTTGACACTTAAAGTATTATAAACGACATATAAGTGCTCTGACAATAGCTTTGGACTCTACTGCGGCGTTAGGAATAAATAATTAAAGTTTCAAGAGGCATAATAGAAATAAAGGAAAAATATATAACTTAAGGTGCTAACTTGGAGTTTGTCAGAACTTTTGTATAACTTACTCTTACATCTTTAGGAAACGTAAAACACTATCACCAATTGTAAGGTGTCTGCTAATACTTACAAACGGTTAAAGTTCTTAAATGGAGTTAGTCAATACCTTGTACTACCTAACGAGTTCTATGGAGCCCTAAGAGCTTAAAGAAAGTTATAGTAGTGATAGCTACAGATATTTGTATTATAGAGCTATAGAAGTTAAAGAAGTGATAAATATAGGTATTATAGAGCTAGATGCTGCAAGTGTCAGAAACCACCTTTAAATCATTACAGGTTGTATAATAGGATTTACTCCCACATTATAAAAGTCCAAGTGGCATTAAAAAGCTAGCTATAGTTTTTTTAACACTGCGTTGGGAATAAAAGAGTTATCAGGAACCTTAGGTAATGTAGATTTTACGCCATTAAATAAACATAACCTATAAAATTTTAAAAGTAAATTTATGGTCAAAATATTATTTTCCGACTTATTGATTTACATTATTTACTGTTTTCAATTAAAATATACATAGACGTACTGAGAATTGTTATTTACAACCACAACTAAAATAAAAAAAAATGCCGTGGCACTGATTTATTTTACCTAAGGGGTCGTCCATTAATCACGTGATGTCTAAAGGGGGAGGGGGGGGGTCCGAAAAAAAATCACCAAGTATCACCAAGGGGAGGAGGGGGTATAAGGAGACATCACGTGTATTAATTTTCGAATCTAGTCTATGCATACCAAAATTCTTATCGGTTGTAGATTTGTAGTGTTGTTTAAATACTTACAAGACAAATGACTCGTATAGTTTTTAATTGCTTAAATTATTCGATTAAATTGTTTTTTAAATTAAAGTTTTTCTTCAAACATGGCCTGCTTACTATGTAAAAAAAATACACGTGATCTTAGGTGGGGGAGGGGGGGGTAGTATAAAACCTCACCAAGCATCACCAGGGGGGGGAGGGGTCTAAAAAGTTATTAAAAACATCACGTGATTAATGGACGGTCCCTAATAATATGAAATGATGTTTATTTTTGAGGCGCTTCAAAATTGAGATGAAAACTAGTATTATATATTATCACAGAATACTTATCACCGCAGGGAGAATTCATAATTATGAAACCGATAATGTATAAAATTATTAATTGATGTCGGCCATGATTGTCGGCCATGAATATGCGCAATGCTATTATATTTTATCATTTTTGACGGTAATAGAAACGTAAAGTAAAAAAAAACACTTTGGGTGATGTTTATTACTACTTGCACAATATACAATCGAGCTATAAATAGTATCGTAGAAGCACTCATATATTGTTAAAAAAGCTAATTGAGTGAATTTTATAAATTATTTATTACTAAAGGGTGCAGTTGTAACCTGTGTATAGCTTATAATACACCTAAAACGGTGAATACTACTTCAATAGCACTATTGTAACTCTTTATTCCCATCTTTTTATCACTTTTCTACAACTATTAAGTATGTCACTTTAAGCTCTAAAATTGTGGGCCCAATCGAGGGTTATAAGATAGTTATAGCGCGCTATACCACTTTGTTGGACCTTTTATAGAACCTTAGGTTTTTAAGTTTCTCTTAAGTAGCTCATTTAGCGCTTATTCTTATTACCAAAATGTTAGTTGGGGGTGTTTTAAAATACAAACAAACGAACAAACTTTTCTATTTATATTATTAGCATAGATATCCCGCGAAAAAATACCCACAGCCTGCAAGCAAATGTGTTAGAAAATTATGACAGCGCCCATACAATTAACATTCGTTACGAATACGTACCTACCTGCTTGTCAATAAGTGTTCGTGTTTCTCCCTCAGGTAGTTATAAACTCAATTTATCTATAGAGCGCTCATCCTGTCCGTTAGTAATCCCTTTTGCGGACGAGGCCAAGGACGCCTGGGACATTGCTAGTGCCGGCAGCAATGTGCCCGAGAACACATTTTCCCAAAGGCTTTGGGACGAGCCCATCTGTAGACTGGTACGGAATAGACTTTTTAACACGTCTTCCAGTCCTGTAGAGCGGGCTCGTCTTTTGGCTGTGGAAAAGTGGGAGTCGGGCGTTTGGCTGCAGGCACTACCGTCAGCCAATACTGGTAAATTGCTGGGCCGTATTACATTTCGGCTAGCTACTGCCCTGCGTCTTGGTGCCCCCCATCAGTGTGTTTGCGGCGCGAACGTAGACAGTCACGGTCACCACGGGCTGTGCTGCTCACGAAGCGCTGGACGCATTTCCCGGCATCACAGTCTGAATGACCTCATTCGTCGGGCTCTTGTCACCGCCGGTGTGCCAGCTATATTGGAGCCCTCCGGTCTGGCGCGCGACGATGGCAAGAGACCTGATGGAATGACCCTGGTTCCTTGGAGTGTGGGACGGGCTCTTGTATGGGATGCTACTTGTGTCGATACTCTTGCTCCGTCCCATGTCCAGGGCACTTCGAACTGTGCGGGCGCGGCTGCAAACCAAGCAGAGAACCTCAAACGGCGCAAATATGAGAACCTTAGCGGAGACATTATATTTGAACCTTTTGGGGTGGAAACCCTAGGCGCATGGGGTCCGGGCGCACATAAGCTTTTTAAAGAAATCTCCAAAAAGCTTACTGAAGCCACCCGAGACCCCAGAGCCGGGAACTACCTGGCACAACGGATAGCCATTGCTATCCAACGAGGCAATGCTATCAGTTTGCTAGGTACTCTGCCAGATGGGGACGACCTGGGGAAGTTTTTCTATTTATAGACTTTTTTAGAGATAGATTATTTATAGATGTCTTCTTTTTATTAGTAGGTATTAATTTTTAGTTTTTTATTTGGGTCTAGTTTTATTGTTAATTTTATGTTTCTTGTGTTATCTAAAAATTAACTCAAATAATTGATATTTTGACTACCAAAAAAAAAAAAAAAATTATCTATATCTATAGTTTTATATTATTTATCTATATCTGTATAAAAAAGAGGAAAAGTTAGTTTGTTTGCATCGAATAGGCTCCGAAACTACTGTTCCGATTTTATTGAAATTCGGTACAGATATAGTTACCATGGGGAGGGACATAGGCTACTTTTTTATTGCGGCAAAATATACGGTTCCTATTGCGTGCACGAAGTCGCAGACAACATTTTGTTTACTCATAAAGCTTTAACTCACAATTTCTACCCATCAGTTGTATCCAAATACCTTATTTCGAGCCCAAATTCATCCATGTCAGAGCACGACCATTTGTTACGATGAAAAATACACACTGTAATCGAAGTGTTTATGTTGTTTTACCCCTTTTTGTTTTTCCAATATTGTGGTTGTTTTCAAACATTAGATATTACACTTGGTTAATAGAATTAGGCGTTACTTTGCGGAAATCCATAGCATTAAATTAATTAATATTATGTTTATAGCAGTTTTTCCGCTAAATAATACCCACAACCTGCAAGCAAATGTGTGAGTGCACGCATAAGCATGCGTAACAAATTCTATGAAATGAAAACTCTTTCTTGTGTTTACACAAATTACAAAGAAACTAAAGTATGTGACGCTTGACCCAGAAAGATTAATCAATTATGCATAGTAGGGAATTATTGGGCATTCTGTCCCACCTCCGTTCGCTCGCGGTGCATAAACGAACAGGAGTTATTGGGCATTCTGACACACCGAACCGAACCTCCGTTCGCTCGCGCCCTCGCTCACTTCGGTGTGTCAGAATGCCCAATAACTCCTGTTCGTTTATGCACCGCGAGCGAACGGAGGTGGGACAGAATGCCCAATAATTCCTGTTCGTTTATGCATCAACTGATGGTAAATGAAATGACATGCTCATGACATGCACCTCTGTTCGCTCGCGCCCTCGCTCACTTCGGTGTGTCAGTGTGCCACTTACCGTGGGTAAGATCACGCACCGATCATACTCCTAACTCGTGATCGGTTACGGCCCATGGTAAGATCACCTACTTTTTTACCAAAAAACATACCTCGGCTTAAATATACTAACACACTATGATGTTTAGTATGTTTAAGCTTACATTTCAGGGGATAGGAATTTAGGATCTTATCAGTAAATAATAAACACCAGTTTTTATGAATTTATACAAATAAACAAAATAATGTCTTCGTTTGTGTCATGTAGAATTCTTCGTCATTGATCATCCGATCTGAAAAAGAAAACCGAATGTTATGTTATGGTTGCCAAGCCAAAATAGCCTTATGCCTGGTCGAGCGGCAGCTTTGCTGATAGTACATCCACACTTACATAATAATCACCATTTAGAGTCACGAGTACTTTCAAACTACGACGACGATTGAGGATGTTTGAGTAATGTTTCATCTAAAAATTATGGATTATTTATGTTTCTAGTAATAACTTTGACTTATTGGCATTCAAATAATCTCGAAAATATTAACGTTATATTATGCAATAACAGTTTTACAGGAAATATATTATGAATTTTTATATTTAAATTTGTTATTATTAAAATAACTATTGGTTATTAATTATTATTCTGATTAAATAATTACCTCTAATATGTATCTACTACATAAACCTCATTCAATAAACTAGATACATTTAGATTCAAATTTACTTACAATTAAATAATGCCTGGTCTAATCCTTTTTCTGCGTTCCGCTGTAATTTTTGATGAACTTCTCTAATTTTCAAGCATCTGAAAAAAATAAATATATTTTTTTCCATCAAACAACACACGTAAAAGTGTAATAGTGTTTTATGAATAAGGTAGATATTCATATTATATTACATTATTCAATTAAATTTATAACTCATCCCTGCCATACCATGGTACGCCTGGTCTAATTGCATTAACTTTTCTTTGTAAATCATGAAGCTAATATAGGAAAATACTATTCAATTACATTTAAATATTTGATGGGTAACGAATAAATTTAATATATTGGTAATTATTTAATTTTAAAATGTATCAATGTAATAAATAATGAATCGTGTTCAAAAACTAAAATATTATCAATTTAAATCAAAACTTAAATAATTATGTAATGAATTAAATCTATAATGAATACAATAACTACTACACTTACTTTTAACTATTCCTTTATCTTCCCATACACTTTTGATGTACTGAAATCACGATGTCAATACCACCGCGCTCCGCGTTGCAAATGAACGAGCCAAGACGGGAAATCATACGTGAACAGACCGACTGAGTCGCTAGGGTTGTCAAACCTACTATATATTATAGTATCCTACTATTTTAAGGGATCAAATACTATGTTTCTAAAAAAATTAGTAGGCGAAACTACTATATTTTGCGTAAAGCAGAATGCAGCCAAGCTAAAATGAATCTTATTCCAATAACGTTGTATTGTGTTGTGTGCGTGCGACGTGATTATTTTATTTTTTCTTTTTTTTGCCATCTACTATATTTTTAATTGATAAATAAGTATTATATATGATAGAAAAAAAGTTGGTAACTCTATTAGTCGCACGCGAATACATGCACACACGATGTTCCTGTGTTGAAACGTGAAGTTATCCATCCCAACATAGTGTTGCGATAATTCAAATTAATAGTTATACAAATAATAATCAGTAAGACATGAATAAATTCGATAAGATTTATCCATTACAAATTAAACCATGCGTCAAATTCATAATTAAGTAAAATAAGGAATTATAAACATCGATAGACCGTGCTTGTAAATAATTTTTGAAACAAATAATTGTCACATTGATGTTGTTATACATATTATATGTGCGTAAATGAATTTAAAGGATGATAATTTTTATAATTTGATTGGAGGTAATATAATCGTGTTTAATACACACAATATTCATTTATAATTTATTGGATTTATAGGGTAAAAACTGATCGCCTCTTAAATTATTTCTTTAATCGAGTTCTCGCTTCTAGTTCACATCCCTGATCTGGAAAAAACTGCAAGCTGTCAAACAAGAATATAATATTGCACATACGTATTGTAAAACCAACACTCGCTTTATAGTAGGGGAGCCGAAGAGGGGATTTCTGCAGTGACTCGAGCGAGAGTCAGATTAAGCTTGTGTATGCTTCCCACATGTCTCTAGTTAACGTGGTATAGAAATCAGCTTATCTGAGTGGAGCGTTAAAAAAATATATTTTTAGGTATCAAATTGTTAGATTAAAATAGAGAACGTTGTGTAGACCCCAAAGAAGCTTTTATTTAAAGCACAGACGACTTAAAGTAAAGGGAAAGATATAAAGACTCTTTGAAATTTTCAAAAACTAAAGTCCATATTTTAAAAACAAAGCCTTCTTGATATTTTTTTTTAATCCTGCTTGACGATTACATGTTTGTTTCCTTAAATTGAATGATAAATTACCTTTAAAGACAATTTTTATATATAATTACTTTTTTTAACTTCTAAATAGCTGCAGTTTGTCACTGCCCCACTGTCATAAGATATGCTCTTAATATTTTGTTCTCCTCATTACTTAATCTACGAAATATACTAGGTCCCCATGACACTCGAGTAACTACAAAATTAGCTTACTCGCCTCCCCTACTATAAACAGCGGCAGAGATACAATTACAAAGCATTTCAATGGAACGCCGCAGCGAGCGCGCTACGTAGATTCTTCTTTATTCAATTTTATTTCATATTCAGCTACATTGATCAATAATAAGGTCGAAAGTTGTAGTAAGGCATCATTAGTTTAAATAACGTTTATATTTCATATTTACCATAATATCATCACAATTCACATACACATTAAATATTCGGATTTACTTGCTTATTTAAACAAAATAATTTATTTAATTTTAATCTCTTCTCGGGAATTAGGTATTGGTTCAAGATTAAATTCGCTATAAAAGTATGCAACATTTAACGTGCTTAAAAAAATGCACAGATGTATAAAGATACCTAGATTTTGAAAATTTTGATGCATGATCAGTCAAATCAAATCAAACCATTTATTTCAGAAAATTTACATTCCATATTATTAATTATTATTTAAAATCAAGCAAAATTATATAACATTAAATTTATGTCAAAATCGAAGGAAATTATATCTATTAAGAAACGTATATTATATTTATCTTATTTATGTCTTTTACAATTATATATTTTATATGTTTTACATAGCAATGATCAATCATTGATGATGGATTTCAATCTGAATGACTGCTATGGTGTAATTGTTAACATTAAAACGGACAAACATACGCACATACATTACATTAATCAACTCGCGCTTGAAAACTTTTACACATTTTTTGATGACAAAGACCCTTTTCCAACATAAAAGTCGATGCACGTTGGAACAAGTCACAATTTTTCAAGTGGCTTCGCACCAGTCTTCAACTTCAACGAGAAATAAAAGAATATAAAATGTTAGTGAGTATAGAATTAATATTATTATTCTTTTTTGTGATTAATTCATCAAGATGGGAAAATAATTTATATTTCTTCTTTAATAGGTCCGATTCGGAGTTTGAGGCCCCATCTGTGGTGTCGGTAGCACCGAAAAAGAAGTCAAAGGCGTCAAGCAGCAAACGGAAGGTCGGCCCCGAAAAGCAACGCGACTCATCGCCTCCGCTGGAGTTGACCCGCACCTCATCAGACAAAAGTGCTCAACGAAAGCGAAAATACTCCTCGCCGCACGAATTTATCACTACACGGTATGTTCGATTATTATCTACTTTACGTTTGCTGAAATTCTATTTCTGTTTCTGCTGGTTTTTAATTACTTACAAAGTGTCTTTGTAATAGTCAACTGTCAACACAGTCCCAACCACCATAATTCAGTTTGCATACAATGATTTCCTACTTTTTATTATTTATCAAAACTTAGTTCAGTATCCTGTTGAAGTCTGATAAAACTAGGCATCTAATTGTTTACAGTCAAAAGTGAACGTGCAATACACTTATTCCTATTTTGTTTGTTTTGTTACTAATATTTTTTCTTGATTATTTTATTTTAATGATATGTTAATTTTGTATTTTTACAGAACAAGGAGACCGGACTTATTCAATATCTTGCGGGCTGAGGAAGCTAGTTGCAGTGAACCCAAATCTCGTGGCGGGGAAATAATATCAAGCTTCTCCAGTCGAGTTTCTACGGGTACGTCTCGTCGGACTGCGAAGACCGGTGGCGAATATTTTGTGGACCTCAAGATCTACAAAAAATCGGACTACGTGTCTCACGCTGCTAATGTGCGATACAAGACGGCGCTGGTAAGTGTGAAGCTCCAGTGCGACGAGTCATCATCATCTTGGGAGGCACTGCAAGGCTTCTTAGGACAAGCTTTTACCGAGTTTGAGGAGTCGGAGCCCGTCCATTACAGTGACAAAAAATAAATTTTATTAAGTAGGTTTACAGTTAATCAATTTATAGTAGATATTAATTTTCTTTTTAATATACTAGAATAGATTTATAACCTTTTGAATTTTTTTTACATTAGTATCGGTTACTATATTATTGTTTTGATAGCATTGCCTTTTTTAATAGAATAAAATGCCTTTCTGTTCGACGTGTAACATATCTGTACATAGTAAATCATGGGTAGGTCATTTGCGAAGTAATTCACATAGAAAAAGTAGTCAGACAATAGAATACAGTGATGGTGTAGAAATCGTCAGCTCTGCATTTCGTAATCGTATTGTAACTTATAAGATATTACCTCTTGATCAACTTCAGTTAGCTTCAGTAGATATATTTTTTTTCGAAATTCGTAACAAGTTAAAATCTCTTTTAGATGAAAACCTTATTAAACATTTATGTGTTAAGGTTAATTTCGAACTATTTGGGACGTTTTTGAAGTTCAACGATAATTCACAAGAAATAAAATCTTTTGGAACCAAAAATAAAATATTACATGGTAATTATGATTTTGAAAAAATATATTTGGAAACAGTTAGTTATTTAAAAACTAGTATAGAGGAATTTGAGGATCGTGACAGTGGGTGGACATTTTTAAATAATTTATACATTGAGATTAATATCAATAAATATCAACCACTTAGCGGTTCGAGTTTTATCAGTTTACCCAAATCAATTCAGGCTAAAAAGGCGTGTTTAAATATTATGAATAAAGATCAGCATTGCTTTCTATGGAGTGTGACAGCAGCCTTATATCCAGCTAAAAATCACCCTGAAAGAATTTCATCATATCCTAATTTTCGTGAATTATTTAATATAAATGGAATGTTTTTTCCTGTAACTTTCCATGACATTAAAATTTTTGAAAAAAATAATCCTAATATTAAGTTCATAATTTATGGTTTAAAAAAAAGTAAAACTATTGTTGGGCCGTTGTATAAATCAGACATTAATAAAACATGCAACGAGAAAATTATACATTTGTTGTATCTAGAAAATAATAACACTTCTCATTATTGTTTGATCAAAGAACCTTCTAGACTGTTTAGAAGCCAAGTTACATCTCATCACAGCAAATTGTACTTCTGTGATTTGTGCTTGATATTTTTCAGTACTTCTAAAGAAGTTGAAAACCATTTATGTGGAGGCGTTGTAACTGTCCTCCCAAATAAGGGCTCAGTAATTAAATTTAAGAACTATGCTCGAAAACAAAACATGCCTTTTTGTATTTACGCAGATTTTGAATCGATGCTACAAACCAATACTGAAGCTAACTGTTCTTCTAGCAAAAATACGACTACATTGCACCAACATTTACCTATAGCTTTTGGTTATTATATTGTTTGTCGTGATGACCCTAGTTACAATCGGTACGTATCATATCGAGGACCTGATTGTGATAAGCAGTTTGTAGATTCGATTCTTAAAGACGTACAAAAAATATTTGATATACTTAGTACACCAGTCACTATGATATTTACTACGGCGGATAAGTCTGATTTTGATAATGCCACACGTTGTCATATTTGTGAAAATTTTATTTTTTCGGACAAAGTCCGTGACCATTGTCACGTTACTGGTCGTTACCGCGGAGCTGCGCATCCGTTTTGTAATTTACAGTATAAACGCCCTTCATTCGTCCCCATTTTTTTTCATAACTTAGCTGGTTATGATTGTCATGTTTTTATAAAAGCGTTAGGTGAGGTTCCTGGTAATATTAAAATAATACCTAAAACAAAAGAAAACTACATCTCATTTACCAAATTTGTACCAGTTACGAATAATCAGTTTTTTCAACTTCGATTCGTTGATTCATTTAAGTTTTTGGGAACAAGCTTAAGCAAATTGTCAGAGACATTAAAACCGGAAATGTTTAAAAACTTACAAAATCATTTCCCCGATGAAGATGAATTTCAGTTACTCACTCGTAAAGGCATTTATCCATACGAATATATGAACTCGTGGAAGCGGTATGACGAAAAAAGTCTACCCCCAAAAGAATGCTTTTATAGTTCCCTAACTGATCATGATATTTCTGATGAGGATTACCAGCACGCGTGCTTAATTTGGTCAACATTTCAAATCAAAGATTTAGGTAGTTATACGGATTTATATCTAAAAACTGATGTGCTTTTACTGGCAGATATCTTTGAAAATTTTAGACAGACTTGCAAACAACACTATCAATTAGACCCAGCTTTTTACTTAACAGCACCCAGTTTATCTTTTGATGCGATGTTATTAAAAACAGGAATACAATTGGAACTTATCGATGACTTGTCGATGGTGCGTATGTTACAGAGTGGTATCAGGGGAGGAGTATGTCTGTGCTCTCATAGACATGCAAAAGCAAATAATCCTTACTTAGAAAATTACAAACCATCAGAATCTCCTTCCTACGTCACTTATATTGATTGTAATAATTTATATGGATATAGTATGTGTCAATATTTACCATTATCAGATTTTAGATTTCTCAATGAACAAGAAATCAACAAATTAAATATAACCGAAATACCGATTGATGCAGAGTGTGGTTATATTCTAGAAGTGGATTTACAATATCCTAAACATTTACATAACTTACATAATGATTTACCATTTTGTTCTGAAAAATGCATTCCACCCGGGGGGAAAACTTTCAAACTAGTTCCAAATTTATATGATAAATTTAAGTATGTTATACATTACATTCACTTGCAAACATGTTTAAAACATGGTTTAATATTAAAGAAAATTCATCGAGTGATTAGTTTTCGACAAAGCCCGTATTTGAAACAATACATTGATTTGAATACTGCTCTGAGGCAAAAAAGTTCCTCAACATTTGAACAAGACTTTTTCAAACTCTTGAATAACAGTGTGTTTGGAAAAACTTTAGAAAATAATGAGAAGAGGGTCAATGTGCATTTAGTTAATCAGTGGGTTGATAATAATAATGTGACTAAGAAAAGGCAATGTGCACAAAAGCTTATCGCTCGTCCAAATTTCCATAGCGCGACGATTTTTACTGAAAATCTAGTTGCGGTACAATTAAACCCTGATCAAATAATTTTGGATAAACCAATATACATTGGTTTTACCGTACTAGAATTGTCAAAAAGTCATATGTATAACTTTCATTACTCTGTTATTAAACCTTTTTATAAAAATAATGTACAAATGTGTTACACGGACACTGATAGTTTTGTATATCATATACGGACCCATGATTTTTATGATGACATAAAAAGACATTTTTTGCCTTACTTTGATACTAGTAATTTTTGTAATACTAATCAATATGATTTACCCATTCAAAATAAAAAAGTTCCTGGTTTGTTCAAGGATGAAATGGCGGGTAAAATCATAAGTGAATTTGTAGGCCTTCGTTCAAAGTTATATTGTATTAAAACCATAAATAGCACAATAAAAAAAGCGAAAGGAATTAAGAAAAATATTGTCAGCAATTTCAATGTTACTGATTACCAAAAAACTCTGTACGAAGGCAACATTGTTCATAAAACAAATGTTTTATTTAAGTCAATAAAACACGAGTTGTACACATGTGCTGTGAAGAAAGTTGCTCTGTCTGGTGATGATGACAAGAGAGTCATATCTAAAGATAAAATTTCAACTAGAGCATGGGGACACACTAGTATATTTAACTTTTAACTAGATTTAATAAGCTGTACCTAATTAAGAAATTCTTTGTATTATTTACTTTCGTAGCATAACCTGTGTATTTAGTATGTATATAATTATGTAGATTTATAAATAAAATATCATTTATTAAATACATTTGTTTTATTTATTATTTCACAACTACATAGATTTTGCAAGCAAACCTGCAGGCTGATGCTAAATTCAAGTAACGTAAAGTTTTATCAAGTTGAAACATGCTTTACTTGAGTAATGTCGGCACTACATATAGGCGAACGCGTTGGCCGACGCGTTGGCCGGCGCGCTGGCCCAATGCCGCCTCCCCACAAGACGGTATATAGGTACCTACCGCCAACGCGCGAACGCCCGTTCTACACATTGGGCCAGCGCGCCGGCCAACGCGTTCGTCTATATGTAGTGCCGACATAATCTGAATTCGCACGTGCCGCGCGCGCATGCGCGATACTGTTTGTAACATGAGTCCTCATTCATAATAATGCCACCTACATGTTGCAATCACTATAATAATGTGATGACTTTGTTTTAGTATTCATTCTTGCGTCGATAAGCACTGTAATTAGTTACTCACGTCTACATAATTTACAAAACAAACCTTAACTTATATTATAGTTACTCACGTGTACATAATTTACGTATTTTTTGGTAATAGAGTCTTGGACCTGACTACACAACGGTAAGTTGATTTATTATTGATTTAAGTCATTAAAATACATAAAAATAATCGTTAATTCCAAAGATTGCTGATTTGGTGTTAAATATTTTCTTTTTTTACAGATAATGGAACGCGTAGAAGATTTGACTGCTACATCCGAAGACAATGTCTACCTACATAAATATGGGGATACTTTCCAGTATGCTCAAGATCCTTTGGAAGGATTTACTGAAGAGTTTTTAAAAATGAAAGCTCAGCAAAAGCCGAACGCTAAGATTCGGGAACGTCGTCCAGCAAAATTAAGAAAAAAATGTGTTTCTAAAAGTGCACTAAGTAAACTGCATATCCCAGTTCATTCGTTTGTGGTAAACAGCGTTCCCAAAAAAGGTTTCCGTCTGATAAAGATCTCAGTGTTTGATTTAGATGGATCCCAGCAACATTGTGACAGTATAGACGATGATAATTTTATGTTATCCGCACAATATGTTGTGAATGAAAACGGTGATGAAATAATGGACCAAACCGAGAAGTTAGTCAGTAATATATCAAAAAAAATATGTAATTACAGTTATACGAGTTGGTTTTAGTTTACTTTGGTATTAAGTATTTGTTTTAGCTGTAGGGTCGCAAGACTTTAGAATGAATAAGTCGATAAAATTGTAAGATATATTTGTATGAAAATAATATAAGTTATGGTTTGTTTTGTAAATTAATGTGTACGTAATTATTGCTTAAATAAATTGTATGTATGATGTGAATATATTTGTTTTATTTCTATTTCATTCAACTTTAATTATTTAAATAAAAAGCAATAGATATAAGGTATTTTTTATTGAAAGTGTACATTATTTTCTAAACACCATTTTTTTAAACATAATACATTTTTTAATGCACAATACTTCTTATGAATAAAACAGTTATACGATTCTTCCTTACAATACAAATCGAACAGAATGTTAAATCTTGGAATGTCTTTGTAACTTATATCTACAATATTATTATGATCACACAGTTCTTTCACCCATTTCACTTTCTCTTCACCTTTTACGATAATGTTTCGGTCTTTTAAGTAAGGTTTAATAATTCTTCTGAATTCTCTGTAATCAATATAGCCTTCGCTCCATCGAAACCCTCTATTTCTTTCTAACCACCGAACATTCTTTTTTTCATCATCGGTTAGCGCTGAGAATGGGTATGGTGGTTTAACATAAAATGTATGTGTATGCTGTCGAGTGGCTATACATAATTCTTTTACTAAAAAGTCGTTATTTTTATTTTTAAATCCTTGTAAGTCAACGATTATTGTATTACTATTCATGATATTTTCTTAACGATATTACTCAAAGGCTTATACTCAAATATGCAGTCGTTTAAAATCAGACAATATGCAGCTGTCTGATCAGGTATTTCTTGGTCTGTTTCGATTTCTACTCTCACGTCGATTGAGCCTTTTAAAGTTTCGTGCTGTCGCGAACAGTCGATAACGAATAAGGGAGCAACGTCTCTGAATTCTTTCAAACTCATCAACGGCTCTGACCGACGTCCGTGATACGACTGTTGAAATCTAGCATACTGTTCGTATAATAAAGTAAATTTGTCTTCTGTAAAACTGACGTTTAATCCCTCATATGGATAGTATGATGAATTTAAAAACACTCTTACATCACGTACGTGACAGTGATCAAACTCCGCCATCGACAATTCACTGTTGTGTTTGCGGTTGGTTTGTAAAGCTAATACAACAAATCGTGGTTTTTCTATTTGAGATGAAGTTTTAATGGACCAAGTATGTTTACGAGTTTTGGGTAATAATGGATACTCGTATAAATCCCAGTTACGATATGCTAATGGAATAGCTCGATCTTTTTCTAATTGTTTTAGTAAATTTATTCTTTCGCGATCAGATACTTTAATATGAGGTACTCTCCAGATAATTTTACTTATAACAATATCTTCCAAAACTTCTCCTGTTTTCAACTTGATTGCATTAAGGTTAGTGTTACATCTAAGCAACACTAACTCATGTTTGCAGTTAATGATAATTTTTTCATAATCTTCCGCAAATCCTAAAATCTTGTTTAGAGGAATGGATACAGAAAATTCTCCACCACTTGTATTATTTATACCTTCTGGCGACCACCCCCAAACTCGAGCATATTTTGATTCGTTTTCATTTAAGGACAGATAAGACTTTATGGTCGTAGTAACACCTGCGTTTTTTATTTTATCTATTTCTACTCCATTTAATTCATATCTTATGTCTTGAAATAGAAATAACGCTGGATTATTAACGAAATGTACATTTGAAACCTTTTCTTTAGTTGTTCTGTTGTATACAATTACTTTGCCTTCGATATACAAACTGCTGAGCGAAGGCAGCACATATAGGTCTTGTTGATTGATGGGGATTCGTATTTCATCATTCTTGTTGAAACTTGTTACGTACGGTCTGTATGAATGATACTCAAAACTTTCGATGCTGTTGTCGTATGAGGTTTGTTGAGATATGTTTAAAATATTCATTTTATTAAACCAATTAGCTTGAGGTATTCTTTATTGCTTTTAGTAAGCTTCTTTTTTATCTGCTGTCGTGTGTCTTTGTGAGAAGATCTTTTAGGACTGACTTGGACATTTGATATGGTAGGGGTTTTATGGAAATTTATCATTTTTTTCTAAAATGTAAATACAATTGGACCTCTTCACCTCTTAAATTTATTTCTTTGTTATCAGCGTCTAACAGTCTTATATTGATGGAACTAATAGAAGTTTGATTGACTGGAAAATAAATTAAATTTTTTGGTATTTCTATTATTCGATAACCAGGAGGTACATTAGGTACAAATTCGTAAATAATATGGCTTGCTTTTCCGTTCACAAATGAACCACTAACTACATCACATTCAATCCTCACGATAGTTGTTGATAGAATGCTGACAGGATACTGTGAATCAGTGCTTATATTAGCTTTTATTGTTTCCATTCCAAAGCCTAGTATGTTCCCAATTGAATCATCTTTATTAAAATGAACGTCTTTAGAACAAAATATATTTGTTTTCAATGTGTTATTGTTGCATCTTAGTTTAAGCAGTGTATTTTTTATTTTAGTTTTCAAATAATCACAAATATCTTGAAGCTCGTAGGACCCTTCAGGAATTTCGATCATTTCATTGTCACCGTAATAAAACTTGTTGTTTCGTCCATCAATATTAGGTATAGAGTTGAAAGTTGAAAAGTACAAAAGACCACATTCATAGTCTCCAAGAAGTTCCAACGTCGGAGAATAGTTTGTCGTCAAAGAGGCTCCGCTCCCGGTTATAGATACAGTGAAAGACATTTTGATACTGACACGTTTATTTATTTTTAATATTATTTAAATGTTTCTTCCAATATTTTTTTAAAAATTTAATACATAGATGACCACAGTTTGTTGTTCCAAATGCTTGATGTCTGTTATAATTATAGTTTATGGGCAAATTATACATATATTTCATCAGTTCTAATGGTGGTTTTAAATTACCAAAGCTATCATAGTATTCTACGTAGCTGTTTTGTTTTACATAGGCTACCCAATGTGTGCCAGGATTCACGTTACTATCTAAATTTACAATTCCACATTCTATTTTTCTAGGTTTTAAAGGCAACTTATCTCTCATGTAAACGCCGCGAAAGTATGGAATATCACCAGCATACTCCAATATGTCTAAATTCGTGAGCGCACGCCTGGGCAGCCGCCTAATTAGTTTTTTGATGGGTTCAAATATAACCCTGCTCCTTTTTTATGAGGTTTAATATATAATCCTTTTCCAAGAGCGACCGCTTCCATCATTCTGTTGTGTCTTTCAGATTCTTGGAGACTCTTTTGTGCCGCTTTAGAATCGTTTACGGCTTTGGCTATACCTGCCGCACCTCCTGCTAATGAACCTAACGCCGACAATCCCGCAAAAATAGGAATAAGCGGTAAAAGTCCACCACATTTTGGAAGTGGAATTATACGTGGTAAACATATTCCTTTCTTTTTGCTAAACAGTTTTTTCGCAGCTGCATACGCATATTTTATAGCAGAGTGATGATCCTTGGATTTAAGTTTTTTTAAATGGGCATGTATTTTTTTAATACCTTTCTTAAATGATTTAATACCACTTCCAGCTCTGATTTTTGTTTTCATAGCATTTTTTACTATCCACGAGGCAATCTTTTCTCCCTTACCAGCATCTTTTGATTTCAACCTCTTCTTTGCCATACTCAAAAGTTCTAAATCAGCTTTACGTCGAGCACTAGGATCTTTATTTATATAAGCAATATCGTGATGCATGCAAGCTTCATCCAATTTGTTAACTCCTCGATCGCCTTGTAGTATTCGTTTTTGAAGTTTCGTCCCAGGACCGCAAAATTGATATCCAGGTAAATGCAACTCAAACGGTAAATGGTCTATCAAGTTATTGATTACACCACTGCCTTCCTTCATTGATAATTATGTATTGTGATATAGCACTGATTATGTGCTTTATATATCTAAATAACTAATTCACTTTTATCTATCCAACTGTTTTCTTCGGCACCCAATCCTAACCACTTCACAAAAAGTTTGTTGCCTCTTTTCTTTAGAACTTTTTCGATAAGATAAATATCAGGAAATTTAGTTTTTTGTAATTCTTTTCCATAAAAACAACCAACAATGTTTTGTTTATGTTTGTCTTGTAATTGATACGTTTGAGGACTAGTTTCGTTGACTTTTATGATGCGAAATATTTCCGTTGACCAATTAGGGGTGTAGCCTTTATAAAAATCTCCTTTGTATTTACTTATACGAACAAAATCGCCAACTCGAAAAGACGATTCTTTGCGTACTTTTTTTGGCTGTTGACTTTTGATAATATTCAATCGAACTGTATTTTGATTTGAACTGTTAACGTCTATTGGTTTATGTTTTGTAATGCGGTGCACAGTATTGTTATAATTCTGTACAACGGACTTTAAATTATTTTTATACCATTCATATTTTCCGCATAAACTAAATAATTTGTAAAGACGTGATTTTATAGTTCTTATTACTCGTTCGACGATAGAAGCTTTTTTTACAGAACATGTGGAATAATGATTTATGTTATAAGTTTTCATTAAATGCTTAAAAGAATCGTTATAAAACTCTTTACCTAGATCTGTTTGTAAGTTTTTAGGTTTTCGTGTGGATTCTGATAATATACTGCACATAGCACTTGATACAATTTTTTTAGATTTTGATTTTAACGGTCTAACCCACACGTATTTTGATAAAACATCAATCACTATGAGAACATATTTAAATCCTTTATTAATCGACGAATATTTTTGTAAGTCCACTAGGTCAGCTTGCCATAAATCATCCAGACCTTTAATGACCGTATGTCGACGAACGAAGTTTCGTCTCGCTCCTCTGTGTAGTTCATTCACTATATCTTGTTTACTCATTCTGAACAGATTTTGCTGCAATCATGTTATCGATTTCTTGTTTTGTGTAGTACATTTTACTAAAATTTGTAGTAGTAACTTTTTCTAAACTATGGAGAAAGTTTCTGACATTACTTTGGATTTTCATCATTTCATTTTTAAGGGCTTGGACACTTTTATCTACGTATTCTTTATTCACAGCCTCGTCGTCTTTTTCTGGAATTTGCACCCCTTTTAATTTCGATGACTTTAAATCGAATTCCCCTGTATCGGACCTTACCAATGTATCGCTAAGAATTTCAGAAAATTCAGATAATCGTAAACGCTTATGAACGTGATGACCAAATTTGTCTATATTCATTGCCGTCTTGCTAGGTTCTATAGTGTAATAGTACTGCTAAATTTTCCTGATGGCAGCCTTATATATTTCATTTTTTTAATGATACCAGCTTCTTTCATTTCTTCAAGTATGGCATTAACTTCATTATCTAATCCCGTATTACCAGCTGCCTGAGATGCACATAATATTTTCAGTCTCTCAACTAACTCATTAGGATCATTCCAGTATACTAAATCAGTGTCTTTCTTAACTTCTTTCAAAATGTCGATTCCTTCACCTCGCTGAAGACTTTCTACGCTACTGGTATTATTTCTAGCGAATTTAAATAGTGGCTTTATCACGTGAGTATATTTGAACCCTTTATTACCATTTATTTGGTTCGATCGTTTCCAGTTACGTTTATGTGCATTTGTGTCGATGAGTAGCAATTTATAATTTTGTAAGTCTTCCTCTGTAATAATATCTAAATTAGGTTTTTTTTTGTACAACAATTCTGCCAGACCAGAAGTTTTTTTTAAAGAGCGGCTTCTAATTTTCAGAACTTTTCCATTATCGTGTAAACGGGTTTTGCCTAGCCAAAGTTTTCCTCGTTCACTTCTTACTCCATATGGTATATCTTCTTTCAGCGCTTCAGACGATACAGACCAAGACAAAGAATCGTTTGCGATACTCGGTGATGATTGAATAGATTTAAATGAGTTCTCATGGATATCATAATCCTCAGAAGGTGATGTAGTAAGCGTTTTGTCAGGTGTTTTAG
This sequence comes from Glaucopsyche alexis, assembly GCA_905404095.1. NCBI lineage: Eukaryota > Metazoa > Arthropoda > Insecta > Lepidoptera > Lycaenidae > Glaucopsyche > Glaucopsyche alexis. The sequence continues at coordinate 18,013,644 of FR990059.1, forward strand.
AACTAAAGTCGTCATTATCTGAATTTTCTTCATCATCAAGATCCGTCTCAGATTCTTCAAATTTTTCATGTGAACCGTATTTTGAAGATTCTTCTTCGTCTTCTTCATGACGTTTTTTTTCAGTTTTGCTTGCTAATAATTTTAGCGGACTGACGATCGGTTGAAATATCGTCTCCAGTGCCATGTCATTTGTGTTTTTAGTATTTTTTATCATTTCTACCTTTCTTTTCACTGCAGACGCTGATTTCACAATTTGTTCCTTAAGATTCCGCTCCATGTTAAGAATTCTACTCTGATTGATGTCTCAAGTTATACTACTACGTAGTGGGGTACGTATAAGCTTTATAGAATAAATTAATCCACTATTATAAATGTATCAAATTTCATTCTGTAACAACCATTATTTCGTTCACAATCCTTATTGATTACCACATAACTGTACGGTTTACTCCACACAGTTGAACACATTTCACGGAATTGCGACCACGTCATATCAGACCCTACATGTTCATCGTAGATGTGTCTTAGATTAATATCGTCTTGTTTAAACAATATGATGAGATTGGCATTATCTCTTACTAATTGTTTGGGTATTTTAGTATAAGTTTGGTTAAGATAAAAGCAATCAATATTTTTGTGACGGCCCATAGCAAAATAATCACGTATATTATTTTGATTTTCGCATGCAACATCGTCAAATATGATGATAGAATTAGGTAAGGCTTCTTGTGGACTTAAAATTTCACTGTTATGATTATACTTGTGATACGATGTATCCACAACTTTTTCCAATACTTTTTCTAAAAAGACGTATTTAGGTTGATACAAAGACTTTGAATACACATAAAGGTTTCTGAATCGTGGACCATTCGGGTGTAGTAACAAACTGATTACTAAGTTTGTTTTCCCACAGTTTGACGGACCACAAACAATACTGCGAATGGTATTTGGTAGTAAATTTCCATGTCGCTTAACTTCATTTTTAACTGCAGGACAGACACATTCTAATTTAAGTGATTCTTTTTGTTTCAGAAATTTCATAGCTGTTTAATCCAATCGACCACTGTGATTAGTGGATTATAACAAAATGATAATCATGCAGTGTGTTGACTCATATAAACAGATAACTTCAAACATACGAAATTCAATGTTCCTATAATAGCTCGCTAGATCTTTCAGCCATCCAATCATCGATCAGAAGCGATTTTTAATCACTTGATGCATGAACGAACAGGAGTTATTGGGCATTCTGACACACCGAAGAGAGCGAGGGCGCGAGCGAACAGAGGTGCATGTCATGAGCATGTCATTTCATTTACCATCAGTTGATGCATAAACGAACAGGAATTATTGGGCATTCTGTCCCACCTCCGTTCGCTCGCGGTGCATAAACGAACAGGAGTTATTGGGCATTCTGACACACCGAAGTGAGCGAGGGCGCGAGCGAACGGAGGTTCGGTTCGGTGTGTCAGAATGCCCAATAACTCCTGTTCGTTTATGCACCGCGAGCGAACGGAGGTGGGACAGAATGCCCAATAATTCCCTACTATGCATAATTTGCCTCACAGGCATGAGTCATGAACTCATGACTCGTGACACATCTAATCTTCATAAACTATAACTAATGACACCAAATAATAATTAAAATGACGTACAGTCGACTCTTATTAATTCAAACATACGTTAATTCGAACCAGTCGTATATTTCGAAGTTGCCACGATTTTGCTTGAAAATCTCTTAGATTTCACAAATGAAATTGAACGCAAAACTCGTAATCCGGATTTTGAAACGCATTGAAACGAGTTTAAAAATCTAAATTACATTGTACCATCTTATACTAAACACGATTCTAGCTAAGTTGAAGACATAGATTAATAAATAGTTACTACGTAAGCTGAGTTTAGGTTCTAAACTCCGGATTTCGTCGGTTTAACTTTATTGAATGCGTTCAAGAGCGGTCACGTACGAAATGTCATGAGATGACAGTTCTGAGTTTAGTATTCATTTATTCATTGTTAATTTGTGTTTAATTTTGCATTATTCTTGATAATTTATACTCTCGTCTTACGGTAATCCGAAGTAGAGGAGAGAGAAGAAGACGAGAGAAATTTGAATTATCGATTCGACTGTATAGCTATCATTATTTAAATTATATTTATTTCTTTTAATTTTTACGAGCTGACTACATAAACATTTGCAACCCAGATAGTGTAAATAATCAAAGTCACAAAACAAAAGTAATAAAAGTAATTATAAGTTTCTCAGAACTAGACGCAGTTAGGTTATTAAATAAGACTATATCTCGGATCTTAACACTAACGAGCTACGAAAGAATCGAGATAGTGTTCTCGATTAGAGTAATTAAGTCGCGGCATGCGCTTTGAGCGAGCGAGCCGAGCGAGCCAACAGCGTGCGCACGCGGCGAATCGGTGACACTTCTAGTGGATTCATTACATAGTGGCATATAACTATACTTCATTTAAAAGTTATGCAATATGCATATTATGTTTTTCTATACTCTATACCTACTGCGACTAACGAAATGCGCGACGTAGGTTATATGCCTTTAAGTATAGAAAGCGCGCCGTCGGAAAAGCTATCTTTGACTAACAAAATGTGTAAGAGCGCGCTAAGCGCTTTCATAGAGCCAATTTGAACCGACTTCCAAAACAGGAGGCAGTTGTACTTTCGGATATTATATTATATCTATTTTTCCTTATTTTCCTCATATATATTTTTATGTTGACAATAATTTACAACCATGTCATGCCAATAAATAAAATCATTCGCTTCAATATTAATAAAGTAACGAACAAAGGTAACGAGTTCAAGAAAGCTTTTCGGGAACCCTTTTCTTTATTGCCTGCCAGTATCATGAAATCGTAATGAGAACAGATTGAAACAAAATGGCGCCTATGTCAATGTCACATTCAATTATTATGTTATCACTTTGTTTTCTGTGTTCATCATTAAATTTAATTTCTGGAAGAATTTACAATAAGCATTTGCCCGAATACATTATACAGGATGTCCCAGAAGTCGACGTCGTCCCTTCGAAGGCTGATAGACCAGCTCATGACTCACCAGAATATCGTTATATGACCTTAGTAAAAAATCTTTAGTTTTCGAGATATTGGCACTTTTAATAATTTCTTAAAAATTACACCTCATGTCAGTTTTTATACTGCCGCAACTACAATTTCCCGTATTGTGGGATACAAATTTGTATTGCGGAATCCTGATTAGTTCTGCTATTGACCACGGTTATAAACAAAGCTAATAGAGTTTGAACTTTGTAGAAAAAAAGAAAACTTTTCCCTAATCGTGATTTCAAAAACTTTTTCTCCTAACTTTCACTATCCATACTGAACAAAAAATACACCACACTAACCTGGGTTGTTACTTTAAAAAGTTGCTCATTTTATGTAGTTTTTAAAATAGTAAAATAGTTGCTATTAAGCTACGTCAAAAATTTTTTTTGCTATTTTAAGTGCACAGAGAACACATTTTGAATGTTTTTATTTAGTTAGAATTTCGAATAAAAACACTCGTTACATTGAAATCAGCCAGATGTTTACTTAAAAATTGTACGTTGAAGTTAATTAATTAATAAATTAACTTAATTCATGCTTACTAAACTTAGAAACTAAACAGAATACAAGGATTTTTTTAAACTGTAAGGAGAAATGCAAAGAAGGAGAACACATTAATTATATCATTTAATTATTGATAAAACGAACTTACCTGTACGTGAAGTTCTATCATAATTATGCGAGCTGCTCAATTCGAAGCGATTAATATTTAACTTGTAGTACTGTCTCCATTTTACGGCCTTAACACGAATAGTTTAAATCATATTTCAAATCTGCAACTAAAAAAACAAGTTAAAAAACAAGTTGTAGGGAACTAGTTCTACTTCATCCCCACATTTCCCTCTCCACATCACGTCAGAGGAGGGAGAGTAGGGGTGGTCGGCTCAGTGGTACTAGGACTTCATTAAGTTTAAAGTAAAAAAATAGGATACAGACTTTGAAGAGGGCGGGAAAAACCTGTGGAGGGAAACTCATATTAATCGCTTCGAATTGAGCAGCTCGCATAATTATGATAGAACTTCACGTACAGGTAAGTTCGTTTTATCAATAATTATGCTTCGCTGCTCAATTCTCGCGATTAATATTTAACTTGTAGATGTTTAAAGATTTTTTAAGTCTGTATCCTTTTAATAAAGAATTAAAATGAGAAATCAATCATTTTATTCTTATAGTACATACAATTTTTTAATAACAAGAGTATGTAATAAGTATATAACTAATTAGTTTATGAATTTAGTATAGATCTAGCAAAAGAATAATTTTCTACAGGTAAAATCTCTACTGTAAAACCTTGTGAAAACTGAAGATGACTTAACGTTTGACTACCGACCTTTCTGTGAGGCTTTCTGAAAGTAATGAAAAAATTATCACAATTTCGAATAGCATCAGTTTTTAAATGATAGCAAGACAAGGCACGCGCCGGACTAATATTTTCATTGGTATCATAATATGGTATTTTCAGTATAGCATTGGTTAGCATTGGGTTTTGTAGTTTTTAGTACGTAATACGTGATCGGTTTTAAACAACAAGTTACTTAACTTTATGTTTGAAAAGGTGCGAATTCTAAGACCAGTGACAAGAGCTAGTAAAGTTTACACCTTTTTTTTTTTTTTTTATGGCATTTCTAAATTTAAATTATTATTAGGATATAAGGTTAACAGGTAATTAAGCACAATAGAGGTATCCCATGTAAATTCATATTTTGGCTTAAGCGGTCTGGACCTAAAAGTTCCTTTCATAAACCTTGAAATTAGATCGTTCGTTCGTCGATTCGATTATTATTATTATTATAGCTTAGTTAAAATATAGAACATTAGGTACTGACGCGCATAAATAATCTATATTCTACGAGTTACAGAAGTCAAACCATTCCTTACAGTAACAATTGTATTGCTTTTGAGTATTAGGAGCTACTTAAAGCATCACGTGATGTCTAGTGAAGAAGGAGTTACACTCCTTAATAATATTTCCCTGATAATATTCCTGTAACCAGGGTAAGGTTTTGATGTAGACTGTGTGGATACCTGGAATATTCAGAAATCAATAAGTTATCACTAGGCTTAAAATAAACAATTTGTGATATAATTAAACAGGAAACCAAGGCCGTGTAGGCAGTGTAGGCTAGTAGGGCACAACTACAATCCCAGTTGCCTGGTCAGTTATAATTTTATTAAGCACTTTTAGAATCACAGCAAATGGCGGAAAGGCATAGAAAAAAAAATATTCACTTCAGCCAATAGTAAAAGAATCAACACAGATAGCGTAGGGGTCCGGTTTCCATGAAACGTATTTGTCACATTTGGTATTAAAACGACGTGCAAATAAATCAATTTGAGGCATACCAAAATTTTTAACTATATGCAAAAAAGCGAAATCTGCCAGTTCCCACTCAGTATCAGTTTTGATTCTACGTGATTCAAAGTCTGCAATACAATTAACAGATTTGATATAAGAAGCGAATATAAATAATTGCCTTTCTTCACAAAATTTCCAAATTTGTTTAGAAATATTATGTAAATGTGGAAACTGGACACTACCCATTCGGTTAATGCTTGCGACAGCAGTGGATATATATCTATTCGAAATAGTATTGATGATGACAAACATTTTTTGCAAAAAATTTTAAAGCAAAGAAAGCTGCTAACAATTCTTTACAATTCTTTACAATTAATATGATAATGTTTCGTCCAGAAACCGTTAGTCCTGACACCACTAGATGTAGCGCCCCATCCTGTATTAGATGCATCAGAAAATATTTCTAAATCGTAGTAAGTCTTACGAATACGACTAACAGAACATTTTATATACTTTTCCACCATTCTAAATCTTCACTAATTAGAGTTTTATTTATTTTAATAATATTGTCATAATTATTATGATCCTTTTAATGTAAATATGCCTTTCAAAAAACTTTTCGTTGTAACCATCCATATTCTATGCCAGGACAAACACATATTAACAAACCAATAAACTTTGCAAAGTCTCTCAGACTACATTTTTCTTTAGATTTAAATGTTTGTAATTGTTGTTTAATTTTCTTTATTTTATCCTGTGGAAGCTTCACACAAAACTTTTTGGTGTCTATAATAAAACTTAAAAATTTACAGGCAGTATTAGGTATTAAATTGCTTTTATTGTAATTGATGATAAATCCCAGATTACTTAGTAAGAGAATAGTATGATCTAAATTTTGTTTACATTCTTTAAATGTCATACAAGTATATCGTAGAAATAAAACCATGAAGACGTAAGTGTTCTATAACCGGCTTCATAAGCTTAGTAAACACTAGTGGTGCTGTATTCAAGCCAAAAGGTAAACAATTAAATTCGTAACATGTTTTCTGAAATTGTAATCTCAAAAAAAAAATTATAAAAAGGATGAATAGGAATTTAAAAATAGGCATCCTTTAAATCGACAGATGCTAAAAAAAATTTTAGGATTTATTAATTTTATAGCAGTTCCTAAATCCTCAATTTTAAAATGAGGTGGATTTATGAAGTAATTAAGCTTCTTTAAATCCAAAATTAACCTATGCTCACCATTTGGCTTAGGTACCAAAACAAAATTAAGATGAAAAGTCACCTTTTGACCTAATACAAGGTGAAATTGTTTGTTGTAAAAGGCATAACCCTCAATATATGATAATATAATAGGGTCTTTTGTAAGCTTGTGCCAAACCGTAGAAAAAACATTTTTATCTACCAGATATGTTTACCTGTGACACTAAGACTTCCTGGTTTTGTAAGGGGCATTGCTCCGACTGACATTCCTTGAGGAGTGCCTGTGTATGGGTTCCTGATGTGGATGCAACGTTGACTGGCCAAGACTGGCCCGCAGTTCGTTGTACAGTTAATGCTGGTTTCCGGTTCTTTACCTGAGGTTTGGACTGCTTCCAGTTTAAATTGCTCGAAGAAGGCAGGGAAATCGTTTTTGCAGAATTGTATCTAGGTTGAAAAACTTTAAAAAGGCTTGATTTTTGTATTGCTTTACTAGTTTTTAATTTTTCAGCCAAATCTTCATCAAATAAATAATTATCACGTTTCGCATCTTTTAGTACACTAAAAGATGTAAGCTTAAGGATACGTCATCCTTAAGCTTGTCATTTAATGTAGATAACATAAAATTTCTCCTTAATTTGTGTCCGTACAATTAATATCACATAAGATCTTAGAAGCGTCACAAGCGTAGGTACTTATTAAATATTAATAATAGTTTGGTTTGTGTCACATATATTAGAAGCTAACATCTGTATAGCGTTAGTCAATGCTGACAGCGTAACACCTACCTGTAATTATCGGTCTGCAAATTGCAGATCTTTATTATATAAGGCATTTGAAACTGCGGCCTTTATTTCCGCATTTAAAATAGGTGCCTTAAATAACAAACAATTCCCAAGTATAGTATAATCCTCTTAGATATTTTGTCTATCTTCCTTTTTTAGCCCGTGCTGTAATATGTGCTGAAATCTAGCAGCTATATCTTTATATATATCCTTTCCTATAGGAGATTCTTCTTTTGGAAAATCTCATAACAAAGCCAGGATACTTTCGTCAATGCCTACTTCATGTTCCGTTGTATTATTATCATTGTCAGTAGAAAACCGGAACTGAATACATCCGGAACTGTAGTTAGAACAGGAGGATCTTGAATTTCATTTGATTCAGTATCAAAATTTCACAGTCAGGCTGAGAGTCTTTTTCATGAACTAATTCTTTTTTAGAATCTAGTTATAATGTGTAAAAAATGATTTCTAAAAACCATTTATACGACTGCGAAAATATATATTATCAGTATTATTTTAATTTTATGAAGGTAATGGTCCCAAAAATGTACCATTCGCATCAATTATCCGTGAAGGTAACAGTCCCTATATTATATTAATAATAACGTACTGTTCGCATCACTTATTACTGATAACCATTTATACGACTGCGAAAATATATATCAGTATTATTTTAATTTTATGAAGGTAATGGTCCCAAAAATGTACCATTCGCATCAATTATCCGTGAAGGTAACAGTCCCTATAGTATATTAATAATAACGTACTGTTCGCATCACTTATTACTGATATAAAGAGATCCTCTTAAAATAAATTTTAAATCTTCCTAAAAATAGAAAAAAGAACCTGCAATGACAAAGAAACAATAAAAAGACTTACCAGGATTTGTGTCTGAATCACTGGATCTACGTCTTTTTAACCGACTTCCAAAAAAAAGGAGGTGGTTATTAATATTTTGTTCTCCAATTTAGTTTTTTTTTTTAAGTAAATATGCATCCGAATCTCGATTTCCTTTTTCCCATGTTCAAAGCTTTAAATTCGCTCATTACACAATCTTCCCTATTTTACGTGTTGCGGCCGCTGCACGAAAACAGATAATGAAGTCCTAGTACCACTGAGCCGACCACCCCTACTCTCCCTCCTCTGACGTGATGTGGAGAGGGAAATGTGGGGATGAAGTAGAACTAGTTCCCTACAACTTGTTTTTTAACTTGTTTTTTTAGTTGCAGATTTGAAATATGATTTAAACTATTCGTGTTAAGGCCGTAAAATGGAGACAGTACTACAAGTTAAATATTAATCGCGAGAATTGAGCAGCGAAGCATAATGAGTTAGACTCATTAGAGTGAGAGAATAGGTGACGGACGCCATGCACGTCTTTTGTTTGTTCTATACATGAGATTGTTTATTAGTTACTAGTACGTTACGCTATTAATGTGCATCGTTTTGTTATTTTCTTACTTTTAACGGATTTTGCATTGTAATTTGGAATACGTTTGCCTAGTGACTCGGACTTAAGTGTGCTTGGAGACAGTAAAGAACTGACATGGCTCTCTTCTGGACTTTTATGTTTCTATGATACGCGTCTTACTACCAGTCATTATGGCGTATACTATACATCAGTATGCTAACATGCATTACATTTACGGGGAATACAGAGGCAACGGTGCTGCTGCAGCTAATTTGTATTGCAAAAGGTTAAGGTACTCAAGTCCAGATTACAATGCAAAATCCGTTAAAAGTAAGAAAACAACAAAACACATCAATAGCGTAATGTACTTGTAACTAATAAACAAACTCATGTATAGAACAAACAAAAGACGTGCGTGTCGTCACCTACTCTCACTCTAATGAGTCTTACTCATTAAATGATATTATTAATGTGTTCTCCTTCTTTGCATTTCTCCTTACAGTTTAAAAAAAATGCTTGTATTCTGTTTAGTTTCTAAGTTTAGTAAGCATGAATTAAGTTCATTAATTAATTAATTAACTTCAACGTACAATTTTTAAGTAAACATCTGGCTGATTTCAATGTAACGAGTGTTTTTGTTCGAAATTCTAACTAAAGAAAAATATTCAAAATGTGTTCTCTGTGCACTTAAAATAGCAAAAAAAATTTTTGACGTAGCTTAATAGCAACTATTTTACTATTTTAAAAACTACATAAAATGAGCAACTTTTTAAAGTAACAACCCAGGTTAGTGTGGTGTATTTTTTGTTCAGTATGGATAGTGAAAGTTAGGAGAAAAAGTTTTTGAAATCACGATTAGGGAAAAGTTTTCTTTTTTTCTACAAAGTTCAAACTCTATTAGCTTTGTTTATAACCGTGGTCAATAGCAGAACTAGTCAGGATTCCGCAATACAAATTTGTATCCCACAATACGGGAAATTATAGTTGCAGCAGTCTAAAAACTGACATGAGGTGTAATTTTTAAGAAATTATTAAAAGTGCCAATATCTCGAAAACTAAAGATTTTTTACCAAGGTCATATTACGATATTCTGGTGAGTCATGAGCTGGTCTATCAGCCTTCGGAGGGACGACGTCGACTTCTGGGACATTCTGTATATTATTCAATTTGACATGCAACTTATTTTACATAATATTTTAGTCTATAGCTGGCAGTCATTTTGAATTTCGGTTTTGTTTGCCCAATTTTCGATATTTGTTTTCACAATTCGAAAACAATTTTAGTGATAATTTTAATATTGTTTCATTTGCTTATTATAACCGTTTTTTATTTAAAATTCTAGAGAAGGCACTATTGGCTTGAATATTTAGTACAATATGCCACTCAAACACCACTTAGCTTGAAGTAATAAGCGACCCTCACTGAAATCAGTTTAGACCATAGATGAATTATAATGTTTAAATTATAACCAGTGATTGGTTTAGACTCTAACTGTAGACATCACTCTCAGCTGTATGGGATCCCTTCATTTCAATAAAAACAAAAAAAGTAATCTTCTATGATATAAAAATGAATCGGTGAATGTGATGCTAAGCGCAGATCTCGAGAACAGCCGAACAGATTTCGCAAATTTTTTTTGATAATATTCCTTGAAGTATGAGAATGGTTTATACGGAAAGAAAAATTTAAAAAATTGCCTGAAAAAGTCTTAAAAACATCACTTTTCTATACTCCCATACAAACGGTTCGTTATAATACTTAAGGGTCCCACGTCGAAATCCCATACAAATGTAGTTTCGTTTTAATTTTAAGACGGTACAACCAAACTTCACCAAATTTTGTACACATAATTTAAGGCATCATATCTAGTAATTAGGTTTGGTTAGAAAATATTAACCAAGAACGAAATAAGAGTGAATTTAATTTTTGCCTCCAGAAATTAAATTCGCTTTTATTTCGTTCTTGGTTAATATTTTCTTTTTAATTTATTTTCAAATAAGCATAGATATATTTTGTCAAATACACTACTACCATCTATTACTTCGTTTCTACAAGAAACTTACGAATATTCAACGCTGGTCAATCTCACTAATCAAGATACCATAAAACGCAGAATTTATCATTTAGATAAATATTGATTATGAATAATAAAATTAATATGATCATTAATATAAATTGCATAGCATTAGTAACAGTTGCGATACTATCTCCAGCGATGTAAGTCGGCTTGTTAGTTCCGTATAATATGCTGTTTATCTTAATTAATCCACCGTGGTCCAGTGGTTTAGAGCTTGGCTCTCGACTCGGAGGTCGTGGGTTCGAACAATAAAAAAATATATCGTTTCCAAGTTTGGTTAGTACGATCCAGGCTGATCACCTGACTGTGCCTGATCTCTCGCCAGTCGTGTCGGTTATCCGTCCCACTGAGTTTCGAGAGTAAAGGTAGTGCTCTTGTGTACTGTGCACACACTTGGGCACTATAAAATAACTCCTGCGTAGCTTGCCTGGTTTCAATGAAACCGGCCACTGTCACCGAAATCGGTGCTATTATTATTTTAATTAATAGAAGATGACCATTTCATTTTAAATATCTTCTTTACTCTGTTACAGAATAAGTAATAGTACCTACAGGTACAGAAGAACCACTCCGACAAATGGTTTGAAGAAATAGGGACTCTTTCTGCGATGCGATAAGGTTCAATTCAGCTAACACAACGCTTGATTACCTACGATTATATTTACCTAGAAGTTGCGTCTCTTTCTATCGCGTAATTCTTATCCTTTCTAATGACATTAGGGTTGTCTCATTTTAGAAAATTATTAACCGACTTCCAAAAAAGGAGGCGGTTATACGTATTATATATATTTTTTCTTAATATTTAATTACAACCTTTTTTACCTGTCCACGCCGAGATGCACAATTATTGATATTTAGTTAATTACTTGCCGTATTTACTTAAAATAAAAGATTGCTAACCTTGTGAACGTAGTTGGTAATATAATAATGGCCGTCTGCCGACTGCCGGCAGACTTCTCCTTCTTCGCCTGTCATAGATAAGACAGGCGTAGACATCCTGGGGGGCCGTTGGAGACTGGGCTCCAACACTTCTGCTGCTGACGCAGGAATGACGCACATCCAGTGTAAGGGATGTATATTTTCTTCCTTCAACACTACCAGATCTCCCACTTGAGCGGACGATCAATCCTTTGCCCATTTGGTTCTCGAGGCCGTGGTAGGCGGTGTCGGTACAGACATCAACGGGCGGCCAATTAAAATGTTAAAATGCCCAGGAGTCAAAGGATTAAGGTCAGTAGGATCTGACGATAAAGCAGATATAGGTCGGTAGTTGAGGATTATCTCTATATGTGCAAACAATTTAAAGAAAGTTAAAGAAGCATGTACTGCTATACATTTTAAGTGATATTTGGCGCAACGCCGGCCTCCCAAATCCCACCAAAGTGAGGGGCATAAGGGGGTGAAAACATAAATTGTATGCCTTCGTTGGTTGCATAAGTATGAATCGAATGTCGACTGGATCGCATAACTTTCCCTAACTCGTATTTCGCGCCTACGAAGCTTTTCCCATTGTCGCAGTATATTACTGCCGGTTTTCCGCGTCTCGATATGAACCTGCGTAGGCATGAAAGGAAGGCATCAGTACTAAGGTCGCTAACGACTTCTAAATGAATAGCCTTGGTTACAAGGCATACAAACACGCATAAATATGCCTTGGTTATACGGTTACCACGTCCCTTTTTAGAAGAAATCATAAAGGGCCCGTCAAAATCGACACCACATTGATTAAAAGGAAGATCTGGACAAGTTTTTATTAAAGGTAAATCTCCCATTTTAGGTTGTAAGGTCTGGCCACGCAAATGACAACAGACCACGTTTTATCTTAAAATAGAACAAGCTAAAACAAGGAACAGAAACAAGGTAGAGTGACACAATGATGTCATCTGATGAAACACAAATCTGTGCTTCAACAACCATATTATGCGAAGACGTTGGTGCCTATAATATTACACCAACTGATATAGAAAATATTCTAAAGATATTTATATCAACTAATGAAGGAAATTATAACGTTTTAAATATAATTATAAATAAAGATTTGTGAATTTGAGATTGTGCGAGCAATATTAATATTAAGATAATGATCGCAATTCAATTGGCAGAGGTTGTCATTATGATAAGGGACCAAATTTAATTAAAACAGAGAAGAACTAGCAACTTGAAATTAATTGGAAAAGAGCTCGAGAGTATCTTGAGAAAATACCCGAGAACAAACACCCATATCTTCAAGTGATATGGAAGAAGACCCGGAAGTATCTTGGCGTGATACCTTAGATCCAAGATTAAAAAAGGGTTAGACTCAGAAGTAACCTGAAGTGATACTTCAGAGTAACGTTTTAAAGGAATAAACCCAGAAGTATCTTGAAGTGATACTTCGGAGTAGAAATTCAAAGGAGTGTACCTAGAAGTATCTAAAAGTGATACTTCGGAATAAGGTTTGACATCTCTAAGTGACATCAATAAGGACTCGGAGGTATCTTGAAGTGATACCCGAGAACACGCAACTATATCTTTACGTGATATGGAAGGAGACCCGGAAGTATCTTGAAATGACACCTCAGAGTCAGGACTGATATCACTCAAAACCTGTCCGAGTGATATCAAAGGGTTAGACCCGGAATTATCTTGTAGTGATAATTCAGGGGAAGGTTTGAAATGGGGGAATCTAGAATTATCTTCATGTGACATTTCAGGGAAAAGTGTAAAATTGGGGAACCTAAAAGCATCTTCACGGGACACTTCAGGGAAAAGTGTGAAATTGGGGGACCTAGAAGCATCTTCACATGACACTTCAGGACAAAGTGTGAAATTGGGGGACCTAGAAGCATCTTCACATGACACTTCAGGACAAAGTGTAAAATTGGGGGACCTTGAAGCATCTTCACCTGACACTTCAGGACAAAGTGGGAACTTGGGGGACCTATGAGCATCTTCACCTGACACTTCAGGACAAAGTGGGAACTTGGGGGACCTAGAAGCATCTTTAAGTGATACTTCAAGGAAACAATAGGATCTAGAAGTATCTTGAAGTGATACTCCAGAGAAATGTTGGGACCTAGAAGCGTCTTGAAGTGATACTTCATTGGATAGATTGATGTCTTGAAGTGACATCAAAGAATTGGAGCCAGAAGTATCTTGAAGTGATACTTCATGGGATAGATTGATGTCTTGAAGTGACATCAAATAATTGGGTCTAGAAGTATCTTGAAGTGATACTTCATGGGATAGGTTGATGTCTTGAAGTGACATCGAAGAATTGGAGTCAGAAGTATCTTGAAGTGATACTTCATGGGATAGGTTGATGTCTTGAAGTGACATCGAAGAATTGGACTTAGAAGTATCTTGAAGTGATACTTCATGGGATAGGTTGATGTCAAGACATCAACCTATCCCATGAAGTATCACTTCAAGATACTTCTAAGTCCAATTCTTCGATGTCACTTCTTGAAGTGACATCAAAGACTTGGACTTAGAAGCATCTTGAAGTGATACTTCATGGGATAGGTTGATGTCTTGAAGTGACATCAAAGAATTGGAGCCAGAAGTATCTTGAAGTGATACTTCATGGGATAGATTGATGTCTTGAAATTTGGACCTAATTTAATTTTATTGGGACAAAGAATGTCAAAGAATATGTCTGCACCTAACAAAATATCTATTTCGGAGGGTTCATGAAATGAAGGGTCAGCAAGTTCTAAATTACCGGGTAGATTTAAATTTTGAATGTCGACTTTGGTTTTTGGAATAGTACCCGTTATCTTGGGTATAACTAAACAATTAATGTTTACACTGAAAGGTCTTACACATGACTTTACTAAAATACTACATCTTTCAGACACTGGACATGTAATATTACTTATACCAGAAATATTGAAACTACTAATTTCTTTTGAAACTACTCCTAATTTTCGTTTTAGGTCACCAGTGATAAAAGACACCTGGCTTCCCGTGTCTAACAGCGCGCGAGCAAGATAAGTACGATTGGTTTCTTTGTTAATAATTTTGACTCGAGCTGTACACAGTATGACTTGGCCTGGTGATGTCGCTGGTAGACTTACTGGATTAATACAAGTTAATGTGGTGTTCTCAACAACCCTATTGTTAACTGTATTTTTGTTTTTATGTAAATATGTATTATGTTTTTCTTGACAGATGCGGCATCGACCTTTCAAGGGGCATTCTGCTACCGCGTGACCAAAACGTAAGCAGTTGATACATAAATGAAGTTTTGAAACTACAGAAATTCTATCGTCTACACTCATTGTTTTGAACTTGTGACATTGATGGACAAAATGGTTTAATTTATTACAAACAAGACAAGAACCCTTTTTGGAAACCTCCGAAACGAGAAATGATTTTATGTTTTTATTAAAATTGCCATTGCCTTTATTGTTATTATTAGGTTTAATATTATTAATTTTATTGTCATAATAATTATTGGTTGTACCTCTACTTTCTAATGTATTCGCTCTATTTTGAATAAATGTTTTAAAATCTTTAAGTGTGGCCATTTGTGAGATATGTCCTTTATAGTCTTCCCACTTCACACTGCTTACGGGATCTAATTTGGCTGAGACTAAGAATAAAACTAAAGGGTCCCACCCCGTCGTGGAAATATCAAGACTATTAAGCGCACTTAAATTTTTAAAAACTTGATCACCTAAATACCTAAGGGCACTAAATGATTCCTTCTGAATTGGGTTTAAATTTACAATCGCCTTCAAATGATTATTTACTAAAATGTTTTTATTGTTGTATCTTTCACATAAATGTAGCCACGCAAGATCATAATTATTAGCGGAAAAATCTATAGATTTAATAGTTACAGAGGCGCTTCCTTGTAACGAATGCCTTAAATAATGAAATTTGTTAATCGGTGAAATCGCATCATTCTCATGTATTAATGACTTGAACGAGTCACGGAACTCTAACCACTTTGTATAATTACCATCAAAGGTAGGTAGATTAATAGTCGGTAGCCGTACTGGCATACTTCCACCACTCACATGACAACAATTAGACTGATGCGACTTCTCAGACCCATGTTCAGAATTTTTATCGTTTGCTGAAAATGTGTCAATTATTAACTGTGCATAAGCTATTTGAGTAACAAATTCCTTCTCGGTAATTTCACGCTGATTTATTTGTTCCTCAAAATTATCTGAAAGCTCCTCTATTTCGGTTTGTATTATATCGAAGTTTGAAAATAATTCCTGAACTTGAGCTAATCTCAAACTCAATTCCTTTATTTGTAAATTTGAATAAGTAGTTGAGGTGTTAAAAACTTGTACGTAATTTTTAAAATTAGTTAACCTAGCTCGAACAATTCCACGTTTCTTAGTTAAGATTTTTACTTGTTCACCACTAGAATCCGAATGTTGTACGTTTAAAGCCATCATAGGACTTTTAGATCTTGTTTTCGATTCACTTTCAGACATTGCAAATTCACGACAAACTTTTTATAAAATGAAAGGTCTGACCGTTTTCGATCCAGCCGCAATCGACTCACACCACTGCGTGCCGGCGCGAAGCACACTCGCCCGTCGCGATTATTGCTAGCGGAGGCCGAGGGCGCCCGCGCCGCTCCAACGCACGCCGGCCGGCGGCGAAACGATTTGTGATCGGCGACCCCACCGGGCGCTGAAATATTCGGCACAAAGGCTATGAAATAACAATAAAGCAATAGCTTAAAGAATTGGGGTATAATGCGATTAAATTATACGTAAAGAAATTTCACAAATAATGATAACCTATAATTTCAATATGGCGATGTCCGCCTCGTAAAGTTGAAATTTCTTTTTAAGAGTACGAATTATGTTAAAGTCGACTTTGGAAAAGGGAAATTTTATGATATAACAACACAAAATACAGAATAATGTTACAATTCCAATGTGTATGTTAAAATAATATGTTAGGTGCGACTAAATTAGATACCTTTGGGAAAAAAATATGGCGCCGACAGTACAAGGCGTCGCACAGTGTGGTTCCAATTCCCAAATTCGTGGACATAGACCCCGAAGTCGGAATTTCGACTTGATTTTTTTTTCTGTGATAGAAAACAACATTTCAAACAACTTTTACTTTTGTACAATTCTTCGAAAAACTTATTTTTTTCAAGATATAAAATAAATTAAAAAAAAATGTATGGAGAAAAACACATTTTATTTTTTTTCTTCAACTGCCGTAGTTTGCGGGGTATTTTGAGGCATAGGCGTATTAGATAAGGTGACAAGGAATATAAAAATATTTTTATTTGGTCTCGCAGAGTGCGGCCGCGCAAGAAAATTAAGTTTAACTTTTTTTTATGAAAACGCTTTTTTTACAAAGAATGAAATGTTTTTCGTAATGTTTTACTTCTTTTTTGTATTTTTACTTTTAATTATATCATCTAAGAGTGAAATATCCCATAAAATACTATAAAAAATGGTTTTTGTTGAACATTTTAATTTTATTTTAATTCATTTTTTTACAAAGTTAAGACTTTATTTAGGAATGATTTGTTACTTAGAGGATTTGTTGGCGGGATTAAACGTCTTGAGGGTCCAAGCAGGGTCTTTGGGGGCTCAAATGGAGTTGAGGTTGGTCATTGGTCAATAATATAGTCATTTGTTATTCTTTGGCTTAATCTAATGAAATTAAATTCCTTTTCTAGGTATATTATTAGAAGAAGCATCAGAAGCTCGCAATAAGGATTTCAGAAAAGTAAGAGAGGGACATACACGGAAAATAGGAAGGATCCAGACGAACGAAGATATTATTCACGGTCTTTTGATTAGCTCCGATCCACACATTTCCAATATTAGACTTAAATTCTTCAAATTAGCCCATCATAATTTACACCCTGAAGCAGTTCAATTACTTCACAACGATGATGTTGATGATGTTATAGAAGAAGAAGTAATGTTTATAGAGTCTCAAAACATTTCAGACCCTCTTGTTATGACATAGCATTTTCTTTAACTAAACAGACGTTTAATCATGCTAACAAGTCCTCCAAGTAACAAATCATTCCTAAAAAAGGTCTTAACTTTGTAAAAATAATGAATAAAATTAAATTAAATTTTTCAACAAAAACCATTTTTTATAGTATTTTATAGGATATTTCACTCTTACATGATATAATTAAAAGTAAAAATACAAAAAAGAAGTAAAACATTACGAAAAACATTTCATTTTTTGTAAAAAAAGCGTTTTCATAAAAAAAAAAATAAACTTAATTTTCTTGCGCGGCCACACTCTGCGAGACCAAATAAAATTATTTTTATATTCCTTGTCACCTTATCTAATACGCCTATGCCTCAAAACACCCCGCAAACTACGACAGTTGAAGAAAAAAAATAAAATGTGTTTTTCTCCATACAATTTTTTTTTATTTATTTTATATCTTGAAAAATATAAGTTTTTCGAAGAATTGTGCAAAAGTAAAAGTTGTTTGAAATGATGTTTTCTATCACAGAAAAAAAAATCAAGTTGAAATTCCGACTTCGGGGTCTATGTCCACGAATTTTGGAATTGGAACCACTGTGCGTCGACTTTGTATTTGAAATTCACAAATTATATGTTATGCACCACGGAATGAACAATACAGATAGGATTGGAATGGGAAATAGGTACGGCAATTACTTGGGAAAAGGCAAAATATGCATACCTTTGTTTTAAGACCGGCCCGCGTCTATGTACTTACGACACATTTTCAACGCACGCCAATTCACGAAGGATTCGATTATCTGTCTCGGTCGCCACTTATGTCCACGCCGAGATGCACAATTATTGATATTTAGTTAATTACTTGCCGTATTTACTTAAAATAAAAGATTGCTAACCTTGTGAACGTAGTTGGTAATATATAATAATGGCCGTCTGCCGACTGCCGGCAGACTTCTCCTTCTTCGCCTGTCATAGATAAGACAGGCGTAGACAACCTACTTTCTAGTACCTACCTACTGTACTTTACTGAACAAATTGCTTTCCAAATAAACCTAAGGTAGGTGTTAATAGTACTGTAATAATTTGACGACCTCTGTGGTTCAGTTGGTTGAGCGTGTTGGTGCTCAAGCTGGGGGTCGCGGGTTCTAATCCCGCCGAAGGAACAAAAAGTTTTTCTGTGTTCGTGGGTCATGGGTGTGTATTAAATATATGTATAATATAATAAAAATCTTTAATATGTGTATTGTATAAAAGTATTAAATATATTTCCGTTGTCTGGTACCCGTAACACAAGTTCTTCGAGAACTTACCACGGGATCAGATTGACGTGGTGTGAAGCGTCCATAGATATTATTATTATTATAAATTCGCGCATACCTATAAGTATATAGTATATAAATAGTTATGCGTAAACGTAAGCACCTTCACGGCCTGAATCCTGATATTACTCGAAGAAGTTGAATCACGCCGCCTTATTTTTATTTATATTTACTACTAGGTACTTTTGTAAACAAATGACTTCAAATCGTATCACATCGGAATAACATAAGACGCGAACAGATAGTTCAGGTGGAGCCAACAGCCAACACCTAAACACTAAATATTGGTTATCAAGTAATTGCAGTAGCAGTAGTAGCTCAAACTATATTTTTAAATATTGTTATATTATGTTATATGGTATTATAGTTAAAGCTGGCCGGGTGATTTTTACCTAACTTACACAGTACCTATCGTAATATTATATGCACAGATTGTAAGGTATTAAATCCAATCCATAAAACATTGCGACGAACAAATCTCATGCATACGTCGCTCACTTGGGCGCGAGTCCCTCGTAATTGGCCCGTTTAAGGAGGCCGCCGCACGTACTTACATTTTTGATACCTACACGGGGAGTGGGACAGGCCTGACTCTGTTCACAATTCCCGTTAGACTCAGATTCGGAAACTTATCTCAGGCCTCAGAATGAGTTTGTGCACATTCGCAACTTCACGCTGGTTTTCCGTGAGATCGGGCAGGTGTGTCTAATCGAGCGTGATATTATATGTAGATAGAGAGAATTGAAAAATTGTTTAATTTTTTGTTTGTGATAGAACTTTTTTTAAACAGATATTTTGTCAGCAAAAGGATTTTTTAAATAGAAAATGCCTAATTATCTACTATTCTAAATTAATATAATAAGCCCAAAAACATCTATGCACAGAATGCAGCAGTCGAAATTTCCCGAGAATCCCACAAAAGGTTTAATTAAAGCGTAGTTTCAGCGGTCATTATAGCTGACGGCCTGCTGGTAATCAGTAGGGTATGGAACCGGGAAATCCCGGTCCCGAAATTCCCGGGAATTCCCGAAATTTTGAATCGCTCTGAGAACCGGGAATCAAAAATTGAGAACCGGGAATTTCGGTACTTTCGGTACCGAACAAATCATATTAAAATTTACAAGTTATTAAGTAAACTATCATCGGTAATTGTAAATATTAGCTAAAGAATAATTTTTAATCATTTCCGAAAGCGAATTAAAGACAAAAATGATAAATATTACACGATAAAAGGATAGAATGAGTAGTTCATATTAGATAATAAATTCTGTACATAAACTGTGAGCGGTGCGAGGAAATAATAACCATAATATTATGCCGTATTTAATATTAATATGTAGTATGATAGCACCACACATCGACCGACATAGTAGCCAATACTGGAGCCAATGGTATTGACGATTAAATAGAACATCTTGGGGCTTGGCCTACAAGGTCTGTGTGGTGCCTGTTTTATTTTTTGATAAATATATACTTATATATTTGTATAGTTTCTAATATGCATATTGGTTGCTTTTGGGGTTGGTGAGCAGTTTAGATGGATATTACCTATGGCCCTTTAAATATTCTTAATTTTAGTTATAAAAATATTTACGCATTGTATTAATTACAAATTTTAAGTTTAAATTGGAGCATCTGAAGGATTCACTGAACACCCCCTTTGAACTTCTGACACTCGAGTAAATAATATATTTTTTTGTTTTTACCCCTCCCCACCTTTCACGCAAATCTTCAGATTAATATATACTTCATATCAGATACTTATTTTCGCATGAACAACACTAATTATAATCTGTGGTCTGTCATGTCTTGGTCATGGTCTTTTTTAGAACTTTGTAACCATGCAGAACGACGACTGCTAAAAGCTGACACACTATTCCTATAGTGTGTCAGCTTTTGTCAGTGTGTGTCTGGTTATTTAGTCTTTTAATTATCTAATCTGCCACTTCTAATAGGTTACCACTTACCTAGATGTTCGAGCATGTACACTAATACCATTCTGGGCACCCCAACTATTTGATGTTTTGCAAAAATCAAATAACTTGAAATAACATAATTATTTAAAAACCATCAATAAATGCTAATAAACTAAAATGACCTACGGCTCTTTACTATCGCCAGTAATATTGTCATTAATATTGGCGGTGACATGTTGGCTGATGTGTCGAGTTGCCATTAAAACCTTATTCAATTTGTAATTGTACTATAAAATGTTATTCTTATATTTTGAATTACTTTTTAGACGGTAATTACACTTGTATTTCATGCCTTAACACCAGTCCCGAAATTCCCGAATTTCCCGGGAAATCCCGGTTCCGAAATTGCCCAGTCCCGAAATTCCCGGTTCTCAAAATCAGACCGGTTCTTCCATTCCCTAGTAATCAGGTCAGGCAGCGACGTATCGTAACTAAGGATATTGCATCTCGCACAAAATGTACTATGCATATCGAGCTTTTCTAAGAAACCTATCTTGGTTTCGGGTGGTTTCGGCTATGAGTGTTTTCTCTTGCGCACATTGCATAAATCAGTAACCGTTTGCTTTTTCCAACTGGCAGCACAGAGTACAAAATACATATGTATGTCACCGTAAAATTGTAAAAAACTTGTTAGATTGTAAAATAACTAACTAGATTGTAAAAATATGTCGAAATATTCATAACTACTTATATGTTTATAATGTAACGAAAAATAATGTGATAAATTATTATAGGCAGAATATTCGCGTCCTAAGTCTATCAACATTTTACAATTTCACTAGTTATATTACAATCTAACGGTTTTTACAATTTTACGGTGACATGTATACTTCCGTACAGAGAAACAGCTTTCATAGAACAATCCAAGTCGATCCTAATTTGAAAATGTTGACGTCTCCTTTAACGGCCTACAATTTTCCACACAATCGTGGACACACCGTATGCTTGTACTCGTAGTACGAATAGTTAGTGAAATCAACTCGAAAGGTAACTTTGTAATATGGTATAGCTGTTTACCTGTCCCTTTAATCTGTGACGGCACTCGGTGTTTGATGGGGATGATGCCACATAATACATATTAAATACTAGCTGATGCCCGCAACTTCGTTTGCGCACAAGTAACGGAAGCGGAACCCTATTTTTTTAAACGGAACCCTAAAATAAAAGTAGCCTATGTTAGACCTTATAACATCAGCAAAGTCCCGTGAAAATCGGTCGAGCCATTTCAGAGATTAGCCGGAACAAACAGACAGACAGACCGACAGACAGACAGATGGACAGACAAAAATTAAAAAAATTGGTATTTTATTGTAATTATCGAATATACTTTCAGATGCATTATGTGAAAAGATATTAATTTGAAGTTACAAACAGACACTTCAATTTTATTTATCTGTATGTATGATGTATGATGTATGAAGATGAAGAGCAGAAGTTACTACTACAGGCTTCTAAAGGTCGATGTGCCATAAACTACTTGATCTTTTTTAGGGTTCCGTATTTATTTCCATGCAAATGTATTTTTACTTAGAAATAAATAAACGTTGAAACTTATCTACCTAATTGCGACTGACGAGGTGTCGATTGATATTTTAATAAAAAAAATATTATTTTTTCAGTTTGCCCCCCTTGGCATCTCAACGGCCCCTAACCCCCCACGGAGACGCGCCACACTGGTTGGGAAATCCTGCCTAAAGCGTGTTTCTTCTACGGTTAAAATTATGTGACGTCACTACAATTGTTACATCAATGAACTCATCCGTTGCCTGTTGGCAAGTGCTGACGGCTAGGTGCTAATGCGTCACAGTAATTGCATTGTATTTATCTAATGTATTGTTTTCCATGTTGTTTTCAAATTAATATTTGTTGACTGGTTCTAGTTTATGTAGGTAAAGTCAAGAGAACTTTATAAGGTTCTATGATCTACTGCTTATATACAAACGTTTAGGTAAAAAAATAATTGTCATACTCGAAAAAAATAAATCTTCCTTTATATGAGCGAGTTTGCATTGAGCGGAGAGTCAACAACAACAGACAACGGGACACTTTATATTATACAATATACATATAAAATTTACGACTAGCTGGTGTCTGCAATTTTGTTTGCGTGGAACTATTCATGAAAACGGAACCCTATTTTTTAAAAAGGGAACACTAAGGTAAAATGAGCCTAAGTTACTCCTTACAACATCAGCTAACTAGTAGTTCTTTAAACTGGAATAAATTAATGATTTCATTCCAAATTTAATGTGCAGTAAAAGGGAAAAATCTTGTGTTATTAATTAATCTTATGTTTTAAACACTAATGACAATAAATTAAACTCATTTTGATAAGAATTCATAATAGGGATGATGACTACGTGTAAATTATTTAGTTTCGTTAATATATTCAAGCATTATATACTTCGTATAAGTAAAAAAAAATATATTTTATGTGTAGTTTAGTAATTAGATACATCTAAAAAGTACAAAAAAGTTTTTATTTTGCTATAATTAGTAAACAAAACCTACATAATTAGTTTACTTCCATAATATACAAAAACATTCATTATGGTTAGTATGAACTTAAACGCACAAATATCGGAGATATTTACAAATATGTTCCTGCGGCCGTATACCTACTACGCGTGACGTCACAGCTAGGACTTTAGTATGGAGCTTTTTCACGAGACTTGCGAAATTTTGTAAACAAATTGTACCTTTTAAAATATTGACTTTTGATATACTGTTTCTTGTGAGAAGTAATTTTTTAAATTCATTTATGCAAAAAAAAAGTCAAGCATGATGCCTATTGTTGATAATAGGCTTGTGCTATGCTCAGGTAAGGGAACTAAGACAGCAAACAGTTGCAAGTTGCATCTTACGAATTTTCGATCAGGTCACGTGTCCTGATGCGAGTTTAACATTTTTTACCCAGTTTAAGAAAAGTGCACAACGCCGCTAAAGAGTTTTCAATTCATACACACAGTTTTCATTTAAACAAAATAATATTATTTTATAATGCGTAAACCGAGATCTATACACAATCTACAACTAGACAGACGGACAGAGCGAAGCTATTAGTTCCTTGTAGTACTACGGAACTCCTAAAAAGCTTGACTGAGATACAACACGGCCAACCAGAAAACCGACGTCAATAAACACTTCTACTTCTCTTGCTGTTGCGGGTGTTCAAGGGAGTTGGTAATCAAACAATGATCCGATAATTCAGCTCGTTTACCGGTTTTGCTCCACAAAAGTTGTAAGGGAAGTTATTAAGCAGGTTTTTACTATCACAACATCCTAAACCGAATTATAAGTGAGACAATTTCAGATTCCGTTCTCTATTTTTAGTTTACCGTTAGGTACCTTGTAGATTTTTCTAGACGCTTCGTAAATTACCACCGACCAAAAATAAATAATTATTGTCTAATAATAGTTAAACATAGGAACATAAAAGGAAAGTTAATTAAAAACAGACACGGTGCCCAATATTTGTTTTTGTTTGCAATTTTCTACTTCTTTTGACTTATGTACACGATTCATATACCGCAAGAGTGGCGCCGCGATATACCTATAATATGTCTCCATAATATTATTATTTATTATGGTTCATTTATAGCATGTAGACTTAATTGGCAGACCAAATAACCACTTGTAACTCAACCACTAACAATGTTTATGTTAATCAGCAGATATCGGCTCAAAGTAATTCTATGGTACTATTACCACCTGATGAGACAGAAGTACTCTCGCTTATTATGGGTCTCAATACAAATGCTGCAACGGGCTGGGATGCTATATCCTCGAAATTTCTCAAACTCTCTCATCACATACTAGTTCCGCATTTAACTAAATTAATTGAAATGTGTTACTTACAAGGAATTTTCCCTACTTTTTAGTTGATCATGTGACTACTTTGACGGATGCTAAAGAGAAGTGTATTGGAGTCTTCTTAGATTTGGCCAAGGCTTTTGACACTGTTTAAATACCTAAACTAGTCGAAAAACTTGATAGAGTTGGGATTAGAGACACAGCTTTAGGAATTTTCAAGGACTTTTTAACTAATCGTGTTCAACAGGTTAAGATTGAGAATAAAGTTTCTACTGAATGTTTTGTAACTTATGGTGTGCCACAGGGAAGCGTTCTCGGCCCCAGTCTCTTTTTGATTTACATTAATGAGATGTGTAAACTTACCCTGCCAGGTTGTAGAATTTTTACATACGCTGATGACACTGCCCTCATTTTTAATAATAAAACTTGGGACAAGGTGTGGCGAACTGCAGAATTGGGTCTCCAAAATATACGCTGCTGGTTAGAATGTAACTATCTAACATTAAATATATCAAAATCCCACTTTATAAATTTATCAGCAACAAAACGCAATTCTGAGCACTATACAGATCTTAAAATACATAACAATCATAACATACTAGGTCCTCATGATTTTACATGTTATTCTATCTCCCGTGTTTCCTGCACTAAGTATTTGGGGGTAATCATAGATGAAAATTTAACCTGGCGGTGTCAAATTGATCTTCTGTCATCACGGATTAGAAAGTTTATATGGACCTTTAAGATTCTTAGACATGTTGCAGAATATTCCAATCTTCTTCAGATTTATAAGGCTTTGGTTCAATCTGTTTTACGATATTGTATTATTGTTTGGGGGGAGCTTGTAAAACCAATATGCTTCAACTTGAACGGGCCCAGAGATCTATATTGAAAGTTATGACATTTAAACCATACAGGTTCTCAACAAAATCTCTGTATGAGATCTGTAAAGTCCTAACTGTAAGACAGCTTTATATTCTACTTATCACTCTAGATCAACATACACGAACTCCTCTAGATAAAACTAAGTGTAATAGGCGAACAATTATTAATGTATGTGAACTTCCAAAGTGCCGAACTGTATTTGCTAGACGACAACACTTTTTTATGTCAAAGCTTTTGTAGAACCGAATCAACAAACATCTAAATATACATGAAAAATCATCACATGATATTAAGCTAAATGTCACAAACTGGCAAATTTCCATAAAATACAACGGCACAGAAAAATTGCTTATGTTCTACGAATAATAAGTATCCAATATTGCATCAACCTTAATAAAACGTTTTCATGGCACCCTAGTGGTATTTTGTTCCATTAACCGATCCCAAGACATCGTTGTAGGGCTAGGGTGCCACACAGACTGACACAAACACAAAAAATCTTTATAATGTTAAAACTACACATGGCATTCTAGTGGTACCTTCTACCAACTACCGACCTCAAGACTATGTCGTAGGGCTAGAGTGTCAGGCATACAACATACACACACAAGAACGCACAAAAATACATGACACACATACAAACACACACAATTACATACACACACACACACAAATACACACATACACACACACAAATACACAAATCACTAAAACTTTTAATAACTAAGTACTTAGTTATAACTTAGTCCTAAAACTTTTATTTTATAGTTATCTAGTAATTTTCTGTTTGTAGTAATATTGAAATGGAGAGGGCACTGATTTCTGAAACACAAGTGAAAACTTACATCAGAAATCAGGGTTTTCCGGAAATATTGTACACATTTTGGTAATAAATATATTTTTATTTTATTTTTTTATTTTAATTTGTTTCCATCCCCTTCTTAATACACATATACGCGTTATAAACATTATTACATATTATTTAAACATTACGCTATGTTGCTCTATGGATATTTTTAAGCAATTCTTGTTTGAGAAATTGCTCGTTAAAAACGCCTGTATAAGGTGATTTACAGCCCGTTTCAGTAACCTATCTACCAATAATACCATTTGTTAAATAAATTGAAAGCAAAAAGAACTTAAAAAAAAGCTTTTATTTAAATGCTCTAAAAAGAAGAAAATAAAATTTTCCTTTAAAATTGTAGTTAATTCTCAACTAAATACAACGTCATCACACAATTTATATGATAATAAAAGCGTGTCGAGAATCAAACAAATCAAACTAGTAAATTAAGTAACTAATCTGATATATTTATGAGACAATTTGTTTAATTGTGACAAACGTTTTCACGCAAAAAGTACCGAACGGATTTCGATGAAATTTGGTATGGTAGTAGTTTAAGCTTCGGATTAAAACAGAGGATACTTTTTATCACTTAAAAGTATAGTGTTCCCGTGGGATACTGTATTTACAGGAACGGCTAGTCTACACTAATATTATAAAGAGGAAAACTTTGTTTGTATGTTTGTTTGTTTGTTTGGTTGTAATGAATAAGCTCAAAAAGTACTGGACCGATTTCAAAAATTCTTTCACCATTCGAAAGCTACATTATCCACGAGTAACAAAGGCAAAATTTTATTTTGGAAAAAAATAGGGTTCCGTAAGATATTTGGGTTTTTCGGACACAAGGTATAAAAAATCAACCAGAAAAGTTACTTATTTTGCGTACGCTGCTGAAACTATAAAAGATAACCATATAATGTTCTAATTAATTGTAGATCTTATAAATATCTACAAAAAAGTCCGCGACACACTATACCTATCATATTCGAGTGAGGCACAACAACCATTTTTTATTTAGAAATCTTGAATTTTTTTTGGATTACATTTAAACGCATTTATTTTACTCATGCTATTAATCCTTATCAAAATAAATTATTTCATCACTAAGTAAAGTTTATGTAGATAATATTTGGTCTTTGAATGATTAAAATTGGACGTTTGGTTTTGAAGTTATGGCGAAATTAAAATATTACGATTTCTGCTGCACGGCTCGTTGCGAAGTGGGTGACATTTTGTAGTATTAGTATAGTAGTATCAGTATTGTACCCGTGCGAAGCCGGGGCGGGTCGCTAGTATTATTATAAATGGGCTAATCTCTAACATCTGTTGTTTTGAAAATATTTTAAAAGTGTAGAACTTTCTTAGTAGACCAGTGTAGGTAATGGTAGGTACTTAATTCTAATCCTTTTTTAACCGACTTCCAAAAAAAGGAGGCGGTTATACGTTCGGCTGTATATAATTATATTATATTTTTTTTATTTTTTTTGTATGTTAGACCACAATTCCGCCGTCTGTGGACCGATTTTCATAATTCTTTTCTTGATGTATAAGGTATTATCCCAAGTTGGTCCCGTTTTGAAAAAAGTGGTGACCTGATGATGGGATCCATGAGGAATCGAGGGAACTCCTTGAAATTTATATGGATACATATGGTGATTTCAACTTTTTCTGAAGTAGTCTAAGCATATGCTACCAAAAAGTAAGATTTTGCTGCAAAGTATACCCTGGATGCAAAAGTATAGAACAGAACTCCTGACTCCTTATAGATACATCTTTGGGGATTTCGGCGTTGTTTAAAGAACTGCAAGCATATGCCACCATGTCAATTAGAGTAATCATCATCATCACCACCACTATCACACCATACATCATCACATTATGATGATATAAAAGGTACTTCTCACAGTATTTTACACAAACACGGAGATCTTTGGACATTACTCTGCCGTTTATGGACCTATTTGCAAAATTATTTTGTAATGGTAAAGGGTTTATTCGAAATTGGTTTTTTAGTCACAGAAGTGGAATCCTGATGATGCGATCCATGAGGAATCGAGGGAACTCCTCGAAATTTATATCGACACATATAGTGAATTTGACTTTTACTGAAGTATCACAAGTATATGAGTACCAAAAAATAAGATGTTGTACAAAGGTATACCCTGGATCCAAAAGCACTGAACAGAACTCTTCAGTCTTTAAAGATATGCGTATGAAAATTTCGGCATTGTTAAAAAAACTGCATATTATACCACTTTGTAACTTACAGTAATCATCATCATCATCTTAATACCTAATGGAAGCTTGGCGCGTATTCAATTATACATTCGATCGATTATTTTAGACGTTCTTAAGCCGTATTAATAATAACTGAACAAAATATATCACTAAAAAGGGTGAAATTATTATTTTTAAACAAAAAATTAAACCGCCTTCCAAAGTAAAAAATACACAAAAAGTATGAAATAAATTATTTTCTAAATAATTCCCCTTTTAAATTTGGCTATTTCTCTACTCAATATTCTTAATGTTGAAGTCGGAACATCAACATCCTCACATCCTTACAGACTTTCACATTTTTAATATGAGTCGATTTCTCTACCTCTTACCATTATTTTTAATAAATCATTAAATCAAGGAGTAATTCCATTTGTTTGGAAACGGTCTCTGGTGGTCCCTATTTATAAAAGTGGTGATAGACATAATTGTAAAAATTATAGAGGCATATCAAAATTATCCGTTTTACCTAAGCTTTTCGAAAAAATCGTTTATGATTCAATCTTTCCTCTTATCAGGCCCTATCTTACCGTTTCCCAACATGGTTTTGTTTCTGGCAGATCAACCGAATCAAACCTCAACGAATTTATTGATTATGTTTGTACTGCCATGGATAGGGGCTATCGTGTAGACGCTGTATATACTGATTATGCAAAGGCATTTGATAAAATCTCACATAAAATACTTATAAAAAAATTGGCTCACTTTGGTATACACGGTGACCTCTTACGATGGATGAAATCTTATTTGTATAACAGAAGTCAAGCTGTCGCAATTAAAGGATATACATCTACCTTTGTACCTATCACATCAGGGATTCCCCAGGGATCCCATCTTGGCCCTTTGCTGTTTAATATCTTTATTAATGATGTCGTTAATTGTTTTAAATATTCAAGAGCTCTTTTATATGCCGACGACAAAAAAATTTTTAGTATTATTAAAACCGGTAATGACTGCATCAATATGCAAAAAGATTTGGATAACTTATGCGATTATTGTGTTAGTAACAAATTGCACCTGAATGTTGAAAAATGTCAAACTATCTCATTTTCTAGAAAAAAGAATTTATCAACATTCAGTTATTAACTATTTGGAAAAACTCTAAAACGCATGGACGAAGTCAAAGATCTGGGGTTATATCTAGACCGTGAACTAACTTTCGTAAGTCATATAAACGGTATATATACCAAAGCATATAGAACTCTTGGTTTCTTGTTTCGGCAAGCGAATAATTTTAAACATCCTTCAACATATATTATACTTTATAACTCTCTTGTCAGGCCAGTGCTTGAATATGCATCCACAGTTTGGAATCCATTTTTATTAAAATATATTGATATGTTGGAAAAGATACTAAATAAATTTTTTAAACAATTACAATACAAATTTGCAAATGTTAGCACAAAAGAATTAGTTTCCTTAGCTAAGCGAAGAGATTTCCGAGATGAAATGCTTTTATTCAAACTGATTCACAATATGATAGATTCTCCATATCTTTTAGGACAAATATTATTCCGATGCCCATCCCGAACTCGCAATAATTTAACATTTGATACAGCGTTGTGCAGATCAAATTACGCAAGGAATCGCTTTATCGTAAGAGCATGCAGAAATCATAACCTTAATTATAATAGTATAGATATATTCAATTCAAAATTAAGATCGTTTGTTGCCACCATCAAAGATGTGAACATTTTTTCTTGTCTTGTTTTTTGTCTTTCTTGTTTCATAACATTGTCTGTAGATATTAAATTTAAAATATCTGTCATAATATGCAGAATTGTAATGGTTTATGTCTATCTTATGTATAATTATTCTAGTTGTGTCACATTATTTCATACCTATATATTTTAGTGTAATATTTAATTGTGAAAACTTTACTGGCTCATATGGCCTAATTTTGTATCTTTAGTTTTATATATGTAAAGCTGTTTGTTTTCCTATATCAATAAAATAAAAAAATAAAAATAAAAAATATTATGACAAACGTAGCTAAGTTGCACAAAGCTTCTCTACAAAGCTAATATTTTCTCTACTGTGTGAAAACAATCGGTGCTTTCAACTTTCTTGTAAGAACATCATGGAGTCATACTTGTTCTATGTTAGAAAATTTTATCGTAAAACTGAGCTTTGACTGATGTTTAGTGGTGTGCAGCAACGATTTTTTTATCGTACAAGCAGGTGACGTCACACGCTTGTAAGTGTAAGGGCCAGCGCAGACAGAGAGGAGCGTTTTTCTTTTATCAAGCTGTAATACATACTTATTTCTGAATGTTTATAAAATAAAAATTACATGTATGCAAATACGAAATTAAAAAGCCTATTTGTCATGCATTGTTATACCATAAATATAAAGTTTGTTGTTTTTGTTGAACGTTGTGTTTTGTGAAATGGTACAGCGGAAGTTGTTTGGCTGTACAGCGATAAACAAAACAAACTGACTTCAGTTACCAAAAGTTTATTGTTTATTATTTTCAATAAAGTTCCGTACTTAGTTTCCCTTTTCAATAAAATTGAATTTCGGTTTATAATATTATATTATATTTGAACAATAAAATTTACACAACCGTTCCATTTAATAACTTTTATGTAAAAGGAGTGCTATTTTACTTGAAGATTGAGCTAGCGGAAATCAAACATGCAAATGTGTGCGTATTTACGCATACTTATTGCGTCCACTCACATATTTGCTTGCTAGTTGTGGGTATTTTTTTTTCGCGGTAATTACTACATAATATAATATTAATAAAATTGTATGAAGCTTTAGCATTCGTTACATTTATAAAGATATGGCACGTCTGCATGTTTTTTGTTTCTTTGTTTGTTTACATATTAGTGACGGAGTATTACATGTAAAATGTACATTTAACGAATGAAAAATGAGATTAACCACTTTAAGCTGACATTTTTTTATACTCGACTCAACCCTAAACCTTATCCGAAAATTTGAATGCCGCACGCCGCTAAAAATGTATGTTTCTGTTACGTTTTTTGAAGCCTTTTATAAAACCTTTTATAAAAAAGTTATACTAATCTATGTTAACTCTACATTTTTTTAGGAACGAGGATATTTTATAAAACGTAACTTGTAGAACGTTAGCTTATTCAAAAACCTACTAAGAACTACTACTAACTAGAATTGAAATTTAATTTACAGAAAACTGTATTATTACATTTTTTAATGCTGCCAAAACATTATTATGTAACTATATTGTAATCCGTTTAGTTACAGAATGGGTTTTAGGTAAATAAAGTCTACATAATATATTTAGTCGAAGTATCATTCACTTATTTTACAGTCATTAAAGACGAGCAAGTCTTTATTGTTTATTATTTTCAATTTTACAGTCATGTAAAAATATATTACCTTCTTTAGAAATAAACTCATAGTAGCATCATTCGTTAAATAAATGACCCTATAAAATAGAAAAATCAAAGGCTTATTATTTTAAATGATGAAAATGTAGTCACAAATTTACGATGTACAGACAGACAATTGCCTTTTTATAGTTCTTACTTCTAGACCGTAAATATTCGAGATAAGGCATGGGGAATGTCGATAAATATAAACGAAACTTATTAAAATAATCGAGAACTAGTAATGTCGATAGTAAGTAATAAAGTCCTACTAATATTATAAATATGAAAGTTTGTGAGGATGGATGGGTGGATGGATGATTGTTTGTTACTCTTTCACGCAAAAACGGATTTTGATGAAATGTGGTAGAGCTACGCTTCGACGTGAATGAGCCGGCTCGACCGGGTAAATAGCACGGCCTCACAGAAAACCGGCGTGAAATAGCGCTTGCGTTATGTTTCACCGAGTGAGGTTACCGGCGGCCCAGGGGGTTAGGGATTTTAAGGACTGGGAATGCAAGTCGCAATACCAGAGAAGTTACAATGTAAAGGAGTTACGAGTGTCCATGGGCGGCGGTAATCTGTCTGCTCATTTCCTCGTTCATTACATAAATACTTTTTAACCCGAAAAAGTACTGTGTGCCGCGGGCAACAGCTAGTTATAATAATAATTATGTTGTAATAATATGATTGTAAAGTACCTGGGAGATCGAGCTTCGCTCAGATTTCTAATAAAAAAGTAAAATTAAAAGTAGATGCCGAAAGAAAAAATGTATAAAAACTCTAAAATTTGCGGTATCTCTCGAAATCCCACTGCATACTAAATTTCATGGACATTTTTTGAGCCATTTCCGATATTCTGATTATATTGTACAAGAACTGCTCCTTTAAAGTATAACATTAACTAAAATAGGTGCCTATTAAATATCGACAACACACTTGACTCTTCCCATCTCTACAAGTAAGTGGCTCGCTCCATTAATAAAGAATCGATATGTTAAACAGAGAGAAGAGTAAGGGTTCTTAAATAAATCTTAATTTTATTGCCGGAGAGTGAAAGTTCTTTATGTTCCGGTAATGATTTTACTCGGGGCATGTCGAAACTGGGCTTTTTATTGCTGGGTCGATGTCTGATGGTCGATGAGAGTTTCGTTGATCTTCGTTTGTTTTAACTGTTAGCTTAAATTTTGAGCTCCGCGGCCTAGTGGGTAGACCGTTTGGGTCGCACTCGAGAGAATGCAGGTCCGAATCCCAGGTTGAAGCGTGTACCAATGAGACTTTCAATCTCAAATACATTATACGGACGCTTTAACGGTGAAGGAAAACATCGTGAGGAAACCCACACATGGTTGGCCCCAGTGGTATTGACCAGTCATTCTTCTGGACTAGGCTGACTGTGTTGTGAGAATCCCGTATGTGCTTGGGCAACCACACAACATTTAAAAACCGACTGTCCCAGGCATTACAGTATTTCAAGAGTGGTTACTTCGCTCGGAGAATACTGTATAAATCATCCATTAACGGACGAAAAGGCCTAAGTAATTTAGCTTAAATCTTACTACGATTATAAATATGATGGTTTGTGAGGATGGATGGATAGGAGGATGTTTGTTACTCTTTTACGCAAAAACTACTTTACGGAATTTGATGAAAGTTTAGCTCTGTATTAACATATAGGCGAAATAGCTTTCCTATGGAAAAGCTCTTTTCCTGAGAAAAGTTTTTTCCTGTGGGAAACTATATATGTATTAACGCGGGTGAAGCCCCGGGAAAAAGTTTTTTAATAGTACTAGATATTTCCCGTGACTTCGTACGCGCAAAATGAAATCCGGCGGAACCGTACATTTTCCCGCGATAAAAAGTAGCCTATATTCTTCACCGTGACCTATCTGCGCCAAATTTTATTAAAATCGCTTCAGTTGTTTTGAAGCCTATTCAATACAAACAAAAAATATTTCCTCTTTGTAATATTATAGTAAAGATAAATAGTCTGACGTGGTTATTTAAAGAAATTATACCAGCCTTATGTATGCGTTATATACAGCCTAATATATACGTTGGCAAAACTTTTATCAAACTATTTTGAGCATGGTAAGTTTCTGTTGCAAGTTAAACAAAGTTCAAAGATATAGAAACAAAACAGAACATTTTACCGTACATAGACACATACCTTATAGTGGCGAAGGCTGGTCCTCATTCATAAGGAAGCCCTAGCCTATATTATAGATGGGGATTTGGATGAGGTTCTTCAAAAGATAAGTGGTAAGTGAAGCCCATAATAATGGAGTTATAGGAACGCAACGCTACTGATACCTTATCAAAGAAATATTAATGAAATGAAATTGGTATCGTGATAGAGCTATGCTTCGGTAACAATGCCAGCATGAGTGGATAAATACCATGGCCACATAGAAAACCGGCGTGAAACAACTTGCGTTGTGTAATTGTGTTTCGCCAAGTGAGTGAGCAGTTGCAAGGATAAATCCTCTGGTGTTGCGAGCTTCGTAGTAGTAATTGCCAAACGTCAGGCTCTGCTTGTTTGCTGGTCTATTTCATAAAAAAAGGTGCAATTGTACGTGTGACTTTTTTGAAAATGAAATGAGTCCCTTCTTGTGTAGTGTATAAAGTTAATATTAAGATAGCAGGATAGCATAAGAATATAGACGTTTAAAGTATGCTCACAGGATGTGGACTTCGATTTTCAGGCTGGATGACCAAAATTATAAATGATTGACATTACTGATACTCTTGACGGCCATTAGTACCGGTGCTGGATTTGCGGGCTGGACCAGGGATGTTAGACCGCCACTTAGAAATCCTTGTGCCGAGCTGGCTGAAAACTGGTATTGGAGATGGCAAACTGGTACGCCTGCGCTCCGCTCTGGCGCTGCAAACACTGATAGATAAACTGTGTCGGAAGTCGCATCCCAGTGAATAAAAATAATATTTTAATTTCGTATACTCTTAATAGAGTGCAGTAATTGTCGAACGCACGGAAGAAATATCATTTTAAACATATCTTTCTGATATCAGATATTATATTGCATTTTGGGTATAAAATGTAAAATATATTGAAAAAAATAGATAAATGATCCATAAAGAAGATTTTTATCGGAAACGAGGGTTTTTGATGGGGGATGTGGTATTTATCTGGTGAACTATATGAACCGTGTGAGCAATTTTACCTTTATTCTTTATCGAATGATATAACAAATTATTAAAATATATATGGAAAAAACGCTGAATAAATATAGAATTTTTTTTCGAACAATATTTGCACTTTCAATGCGGTACGTGTACTCCGCATGCATCTTTGAAATTTGCCGGTTATTCTATAATATGGTCAGTGTATTTTTGTCGGTCAAGGGCCAATCTTGTTATTTTTGCGTGCAAGGACTGAGTAGTCTTAGTACATGGTACGTGGAACCAAAACCTAGTATGTTTACCAAGAAGTTGGTACGTCTGACATCCCTGGGCTGGACCGATCGACCGTAAGTCGCTTTACACCGATTCGAATTCGATACGAATTGTCGTAATTAACTTACACTTTCATTTTACTTTTATTGAATTATAAATGAATCGCCTTGAATCTTGATGTCTGAGGGGCAATTCTGCTAAATAAAACCTGCATTAACACAATTATAATCAAGTCTCGATACGCTAAAACTCTCACACGGTGTTTTTATAAAGGTTAAAACAACGTGAAACGCGCTCTGATTGGTCGAAACGTCATAAAATCCGTTCATGGTAACATGTCGCTTCACTTTTAATCCAATCAAAGTTAAAAGAACGTCTAGGTACTTTAAATACGAGAATTGAGGTTCTGATTTTTGGAGTTTGGACCAATAAAAACTGGTTTGACGTTGGTTTGGCGTTTGTGTGAATACCATTTTGCAGTTTTAACATATCGGGACTGGATTGGAACTGTAAATTGCAGGATTTATTTGGCAGAATTGATCTTCGCTTCAAGGACCCAGGATAAAGTACTCTTTATTGTGTGCACTGCAATAAAGAGTACTTCATTCATTCATTCGTTCATTCATTCATTCATTGACCTTGAGAGACTTTTGTTTTGTCATTGAGCTCATGAACGAGAGAACTGCACGGTACTTTCACTTAAGCGGCCAAAATAAACAGATGTGGGGCCATTTTGACCCGAAGACCCAGTGGGCAATACCACGCATGCAAAGTGTACATGTGGGAAAGCTCTTTAGCATAATACTAATTAAAACATATTTAATAGATGTTACCTGCGAGTTTGTATGTGAAAAAGAAATTTTCACGGGAACCGTACATTTTCCCTGCGATAAAAAGTAACCTATGTCCTTCCTCGTGGTCTACTCTATATCTATGTCTTTCATCACGCCAGTAGTTTTTTTAAATGTAATGGAGTAGGAAACGAGTTGACGGGTTGCCTGATGGAAAGCGATTATCGCCACCCATGGACACTCGTAACACCAGAGGAGCTACACTTGTAACTCCTCTGGTATTGGGCACTTAAGTTCCTGGTCCTTAGAATCCCTAACCCCTTTGGCTACCTAATGTCTCTCACTCGGCGAAACACAACGCAAGCGTTATTTTTACACCGGTTTTCTGTGAGGCCGTGCTATTTATCCGATTGAGTCAGCTCATTCGTGCTGAAGGATAGCTCTTCTACGTAAAAAGTAGTTTCGGTCCCTGTTCCATGCAAACGATTTGCAAGTGTTGTCTTTATTACACACACTTGCATGAATAAACTTCTTCACTTTATTTTTTTTTCTAATTATTATTTTTCCCGCATTTAATTATATTTCTATTATTATGAGCTTCTATATTTAAACCACTTATACAGTGTGATACAATTTCCTCACAAATCAAATATAGCTGCGCCTGCGCACGCGTTGATGTCTTTCCAACTAGCGATTTATTTTCTACGGAATATCAACTAGAGGTCGCCCTGTGGTCGAAATTCACCCATCAATATTGAATCATATAATTTTTGAGCTTTATAACCGAGTTTCTTTTGGCTCTTAGGTAGAAGAAATGAAAAAAAAAAAGTGAGTTGTGACAGATAAACGTAAAAAAATGTAACAATATTGTATCAAACAAAATGACTTATATCTATCAAACGCATTTTTTGTATTTTCAAAAAAAGTTAGGTTTCTCCACACATTAACTTTAATTTACAGGTCAAATTTCATACTCCTCGTTTTCACTTCTCTAAAAACTGTACTGAAAGTTTTCGTTTCACGTATTAATATTTAAATTGTTTCCTCCTCTGACACACGTATATCTAAACGCTAATCATTAAGCACTAAAAGCCTTTCTAAAAGCGCAAAACAAAATCGATAATTTCAGAGATTATTTTTTTTTATTCGAATTCGCGAGTTTCGCCACCGAGACATTTCACCGCAGCCGTTCAGTTGCGGCCGCGCCTTCGTACGCCACGCACGCGCGTTCCACTCCCGCGCAGTTTGTGCTCGTACCTGTGTTAGTGACATGGTTCTGTGCATTGATCGGATTCCGTTACTGTAACATAAAATACGTAAGTTTTATGTTATGATTTTTTGCAAAAAAATTGAATAAAAAAAAAAACAAAATGTGTGTCAGAAAAAATGGCCCAAAAATCATCAATTTTTGGGCCATTTTTTCTGGGCCACGCATGAAATGTCAGCATGAAATTGGAAGATTGCCGAAAAATGAAACTGCAGTCACGCGAATGTACCAATTGTTAATTAATTACGGATGGTATCGTGCACGTATTTAAATTATTTAGAAATCTGTGTTCACATGAAAAAATGCACGAAATCGGCGAAGCGGCGCGCTCTCCTCTCCGTTACAATAAATATTATTAAATTTAAAAATTGAACGTATTACATCTGCCAAAGAACATGATTTACACAGCTTTTGGTAATTAATTATGTGAACAGTAAAATCGTAAGACTATTTTAGTCCGTTCCGAGTTACTTTACCTCGGAGTTTCTATGATAGTGATCCTTATATCGTCGGCATAGAAGTCTTGTCAGAGGTAAAATAACTGTGAACGGACAGCAAGTTAGCGCTAAAAATTTGTGAAAAACGTTAGGAAAAGTTTAATTTTATTTCATATTTAAAACTAATTTATAATTTGGAAGCCTTTTCAAGGTGCCTTTTTGAGAAATAGAACAGTCCGGACTTACGAAAAAGATATACGTTAATTTTAAAACATGAAAATTCCGCAAATTATTGGATTACGCCCATTCTGCAAAACATTTTCCGGAACGAGCGCAATCATTCTGGAAAATGTTTTGCAGAATGGGCGCAATCATTCTGCAAAATGTTTTGCAGAATGGGCGCAATCCAATATAATACTTTAAACACCCTTGTTTGTCTGGTCTATAACCATCTCTGGAACCATTAGGGCGATTAGGCAACCTAAACTCAATATTTACTATGTATTTATGTTAATAAGTGTGCCAAAAGATGAATATTAATTGACATTTAAAACATAGTTTGTTGATAAGCTAAGTTATTATAGCCCGCATACAGATTGGTGCCTAATTTAATCTATACTAATATAATAAAGAGGAAAAGTTTGTTTGTTTGTTTGCATTGAACAGGCTACGAACCTATTGGACCGATTTTGATGAAATTTGGCACAAATGTGGAGTAGACCACGGGGACGGACATAGGCTACTTTTTATCACGGAAAAATGTACGGTTTCTGCGAAATTCACTTTTGCGCGCACGAAGTTGCGGGCAACATCTCGTCATATTCGTAGTCATCGCGTGTCCCGACACCTATATCGGAGCCTTTAGTGGTAAAAAATATGGATCTTTTTATCGACAAATTGCCCCTCAAATCATCTCAGGCAGAGGGCAAGCTAGTCGTCTTTTTCAAATTGTTTTAACTACTAAACTATTGCACTGAGAGTAAAGGAGTTTAGTATTTTATTTAAGCAAACGTCCTCTTCTATCGTTGTAGAATAAATAATAAGTAGTTATAACAATTTGAAAAAGACGACTGGCTGGCCCCCTACATGAGATGATACCAACAAATTGTTATAACTTCTAAACTATTGCACTTAGAGTAAAGGGGTTTGTATTTTATTTTAGCAAACGTTCTCTTCTATCGCTTTAGAACAAATAACAATCAGGTTAATAACCTAGATTTTTCAGAAAAAGCAAATAATTTAAAAAATTCACCAAAAAAAACTATTAATTTTTTTCAATTACCTTTTTTTGTTTTTTTGTTCGACGAAAATTAAAACATTTTAACTGTGAATTATTGTCCACATATTTAGCTATGAAATAAGACCTTTTTTATGTTCCTAGGACATTTACATGAGTAGTGGTGATCGAATTAGTACGAAAGCCCGGGTCTTGGTTACCAAAAAATAAAATGGCTGCCATTTTACAAACGTGAGAGGAAAATAAAATTTGAGGGGCAATTTGTCGATAAAAAATTACATATTTTTTACCACTAAAGGCTCCGATATAGGTGTCGGGACACGCTGTATAAAAGACCTATTCTAAACATTTAGGAAAACACGGGTAAGTATTACACAAAATAAAAATCGCATTTACCTAACAGGTAACAGGACGACCTCTGTGGCTCAGTTAGTTGAGCGTGTTGGTGCTCAAGCGTCGCGGGTTCAAATCCCACCGAAGGAACAAAAAGTTTTCTGTGTTCCTGGGTCATGGATGTGTATTAAATATGTGTATAATATAACAAAAATCTCAAATATGTGTATAGTATAAAAGTATTAAATATATTTCCGTTGTCTGGTACACCCGTAACACAAATTCTTCGAGAACTTACCACGGGATCAGATTGACGTGGTGTGAAGCGTCCATAGATATTATTATTATTATTATTAGGTAATACTAAAGTAAAAAATAGGAATAAATTAAAGAATCTGGCTAAGTAATAAAAAATCTATTCAATTTCTATTCATGGCTTAGATTCATGGTATAGTATAAATAAATAATGTTTATATATTCAAAGTCAAAGTTTCAAGAAAATTTGTTAAAAAAATTATTTAAAACTAGTACCTTGCCACTTTAAAAAACCAACAACCATAAAATATATATTTAATATCAGATTAAGGACTGAAACAATAAATGAATGATTTTATTATGTCATAAATAAATCGGATAACATCTTATTGACATAATTTAATGATCACTTCGAACATTTTACATTTTACGTGGTAGAAATAATGTCATTTCGCCGAACGAACGTAATTTTATTATTCTTAAGAATCGGTAATAACTTGCTGTTTTAAAATAAACAGTAATTTTATATTTCTTGAAAAATAATTTTAACTGTTGTCGTACCTACTTTTTAAAAGCTTAATTCAGCTTGAGACTTGAGATCATAAGGCCATGATCCACCAGGACACTAACATTGACACTAGTGTCATATTGTTGTCATGTCAAGGACATGTCATTCTTAGCAATATTGCCAACTAGATGTTGCCCGCGACTTCGTGCGCGCAAAAGTTAATTTCACAGAAACCGTACATTTTCCCGCGATAAAAAGTAGCCTATGTCCTTCCCGTAGTCTACTCTACATTTGTGAAAAATTATATCAAAATCGGTCAGGTAGTTTTGGAACCTATTCAATGCAAACAAACAAACTATTCCTCTTAATTATATTAGTACAGAATAGATAAGTGTTGCAACTTTACACCACGTTAATCTGGCCTCATGCTATCCGACGAACTTGAGTTACGTCTGCGGAACGACAATGGCCTAAAATGCTACATTAAAATGGCATAAAAATCGATCAGTTTTCGACCAAACGTGAAATTTAAAAAAACGCAAACAAAATTTACCATAAACGCAAAAAATACAGTACCTATCCCACGGGAACACCGTCCTTTTTCGAGATAAAGGTAGTGCATTAATCTAGAGATCAAAGGACTACCGTACCAAATTTTATGAAAATCCGTTCCGTAGTTTTTGCATGAAAACTTTCACATTTTCAAAAAAAAAATTTTTTTTGTAATAATCATATCACAAAGTAAATGGAAGCGATCTTCTGACATCCTGTATATTACTATTATGAATTTGGGATGAGATTAAATTAATCTCAATTTTGTTATGTTTTACACCTCCCACGCGATGGCTTATTTTTAAGGCTTATCCACATAATGATACTGTGGTCAACAGCCTCCGTGGTCTAGTGGTTAGAGCATTGGCTCTCGACTCGGAGGTCGTGGGTTCGATTCCCGCGTTGGAACAACAAAAAATGTCGTTTCCAAGTTTGGTTAGGACAATGCAGGCTGATCACCTGATTGTCTGACAAGAAAGATGATCCATGCGTCGGATGGGCATGTAAAAAGTCGGACGTGCGCCTGATATCTCGTCAGTCGTGTCGGTTATCCGTCCCACTGGATTACGAGAGTAAAGGAAGAGAGAGTGCTCTTGTGTACTGCGCACACACCTGGGCACTATAAAATTACTCCTGCGTAACTGGCCTGGTTTCAAGAAACCGGCCACCATCACCGAGATCGGTGGGGAGTTATTATTATTATTATTATAATGTAGAGCGCTAGCGATATCCACGAAATGGAGTAACGCGGTGAAATGACGCGTCGCCATTCAGTACAGCATAGTTAAATGATGTATGTTCTGTATGTGGAGCGATATCTGCCGACTACCGCTCATGCAAAATGCATCCAACGAACGGAATAGCGGAGATAACTTCCGTGCTTGCGGGGTGACTATGCTGTATGTGTTTTTGGGGACCGTCCCAATTTTTTTTTGCTATGTAGTCAAATTTTACTATGTGATATGTCAGAATGAGCAAACCTTATCATCTTAATAGTATGTTTATGCTATAGTTTTACTTAATTAAAATTACATATTATGTAGGGACTAGGGACCCATCTTTGAACTGCGAGACATTCTGAGTTTAAAAGTATTGTCGGCCGAATACTGGAGCGATAGATAAATTTATGGTGTCTACAGACACACGAATTTGGTACGGAGCGTACAGCGGATCTGGTACGCTCCGTACCAGATCCGAGCGTGTGTAGGGCAGTCCGGCGAACATATGAAGAAGGCGAAGAGTTCACCGTTGTCCGCATCGGATCTGGTACGCTCCGTACAATATACCATATTCGTGCGTGTGTAGAGCAGTCCGGCGGTTTGGCCGTACAACAGTATCAGTGTTGCCAACTTAGGGATGTACCCCTCAAAATTAGGGAAAAATCTACGGGGTTTACTAGAGGACAGGATGTTTAGAGTTTACTCCTTATGAATCAATTTGTATGTAATAATAAAAATTATTTTAATGTGTGTATATAGCCAGGGATATGAGTGAAATCAGATTAAGACCAGTTAGTTTTATGTTATTCACGCGTAAGTCTTTATGTTAAACACATAACCTTTCTTTCTAGCTTATTATCTCTTAGACCTGTCAATGGTATAAGTAATCAGGGGTAAAATTTGGGGAGAAATATTTTTTAAAGTGTTGGTATCACTGCCCGTTATCAATGAATTGCGGGAATCATCGTCGTCGTTTAAAAACCGCACTGTAAATAGAACTCTGTGCTAATGTAATAGAGCATAAAATCGAACACACGAGTGTCGAGCGTTTCGCTTCACTGCACCGTACCATATCCGTGCGTGTGTAGCGACACCGAATTTGGTCTCCGGATATCGTTCGCTGTACGCTCCGTATCAAATTCGTGTGTCTGTAGATAGCATAAGTGACGCTCAAGTAACATGCTGTCCTTGTCATTTCGGCTAGCGGAGACAGCGACAGCCTGTGAATTGACGGGCTCTTAACTTTGATTAGTGTTTCAGTGTTCGGCCGTTTGTACTACAAATGTCGCAGAATGTGACTTACTTATCTATTCTTATAGTTAAAAAACTTGATAGTACCTATCTACTAATCTATAATTTTTCGATATGAACACACATTTGACAATTAATTTAATTCGTGAGTCACTATCTTCTTATCAAACACATTTTCCTATAAAAAATATCCCTCAACATCTTGCCGTGTGGTCACTACACCGAGTGTATAGTGGCGATCAGTGAGAGTTAATGTGCGCTCGAAGTTAATTGCCAATAACAATAA
Organism: Glaucopsyche alexis; assembly: GCA_905404095.1. NCBI lineage: Eukaryota > Metazoa > Arthropoda > Insecta > Lepidoptera > Lycaenidae > Glaucopsyche > Glaucopsyche alexis. The sequence continues at coordinate 18,056,960 of FR990059.1, forward strand.
CTGATTTCGGAATAAACGTGCTAGTTTGTTAACTAGATTAATGAGAAAAATTCAACCACTGAATAGAAAATCATAATCATAATCATAATCTACATTTTTGTTTCGTTACTTTCTGGGAATCTTTTCCCTCCTAGGAAAGATGAATTTTACAAAATATCTGATTTGCGGATACCTATATTACACGGCATACTATCTTGTGATGCATTTTAACGCTATTCGTTGATGACTTTAGCTTTGAGATAAGTTTAGCATAGATTCAGCAAATATTGCCTTTTTGCAGTGAATAACAGCTGTCTACAAAGATATTATTAAAAAATGGCAACTATAAACAAAAATACTATTAGCTTGTTAAAATTTTCATTTACATTTGATTTCCCGAGATTATTTTAATTTAATTCACGTCCACGGAGAACTGAAGATAATTAATACGTTGTTAATCAAATGTTATGTAAATGAAATTGAAGCTAGCTGTTGTCCGCGGCTCCGCTCGCGTAAATACAGTATCCCTCGGGAACACTGTACTTGTTCGGGATAAAAAGTAGCCTATGTTTTAACCCAGGGCCCATACTATAACCATACCGAATTTCATCGAAATCCGTTCAGTAGTTTTTGCGTGAAAGAGGAACAAACATCCTCACAAACTTACACATTTATAATATTAGTAGGAATTGAAATGAGCTAAAATATCACAGTGTTTACCCCACCTCTCGCAGATATTATGTGACCTGTGTCGTTGTAATCTAGATGTAATACGAACTTCACGATTACACTTTTTTTTGTCGCCGTAGGTAATTGTTTCGCAGTAAAAGTCCTTTATTACTGATAAAGTAATCATCTTGAAGTACTTATTTCGAATTTTATGGCGAAATTAAACTACGGGCAGCATCTACTAGTAAATTATAATATTACGTTTGTTACCTCATAATATATTATAGCACGTTAACCGTAAACGCATAAATTAAAATTTACCGTTCGGTTATAATTATAACCGTTTTTAGCGAAATTACCATTGTTAATCTTGATTGTGTTAGGCTCTTATTTACTGGTGCGAATTTTACTTAAAATGAAACAAAAGACATTGGGAGTTTTTGACCCGCTGTTTAAAAAAAAAACAAAGAGTAACTACAGAGTACACGTGACAGAAGAATCTTCGTTCGTTACTAGAGTGGTTATTAAAATTACCATTGTTAATCTTGATTGTGTTAGGCTCTTATTTACTGGTGCGAATTTTACTTAAAATGAAACAAAAGACATTGGGAGTTTTTGACCCGCTGTTTAAAAAAAAAACAAAGAGTAACTACAGAGTACACGTGACAGAAGAATCTTCGTTCGTTACTAGAGTGGTTATATACTCAAAGTTCGTTACAGTTATTTCATTTTGACAATTACGTCAAACCTAACTATATCTGTTATTATATAAACTCATGGTATATTTATTGCGAAAATAGGCATCCTGAGTAAGTAGTAAAGAGTAAGTAGTATTTAGTATGATAGAATTTAGTGCTTAAGTTGATTTATGTAAAACGATTTCTGTAATTGGGTGACTTAATCACTTTAAGCGATCAAACCGTTTTAAAAATAAAGATTTTAAAAAACGCATGGTAGTGTGAGGTAGTGTTTGTAGTTATGTATTTTTAAGCATTATTTAAAAAAGCTCTCTGCACACACTCCTCGATATAAATTTTAAATGTGCCTAATATATTAATCCTCCGTTCGCACAATTCTCATAAAACTGTTCTCAGAGTTTTTGCTTCACGTTCGATTATTATTCTTCTAAGCCAGTCCGTAACTTTAGTATATTATCTAGTTTATTGCAGTCGGGTTACCAGTTCATGATTATTATTCTACTTACTAACCAGTTTTCATTTATTATTTGAAGTAAAATGCAGAAGGTAAGTGTCGTCTCAAGAGACTCCTTGTCTTCAAAGACACAGATACTTGGTCAAAGTCTCGTTCGAGTGTAAGTGTTAAGCGTATAGCTTACATAGTTATAACTTTCCACATTGATGTTATTGTCTATTGTAATGATCGTCATCATTAGCCCCATTTCGATGTTAGTCGGTCATGCTTTCCGACATGACATGCGTGCTTTTTGTGACAGCTAATGATAACTAAAAACCGATATGATAGTGAAACCGGATAATGATTTGTCGTAAATAAAAAGTCACAATGTTTCAAGAAGACGATGCGTCATTGCAGTCATTTTTAGGGTTCCGGTTCAAGGAACTCTTATAATTACGCTCTGTCTGTTCGATAGTCTGCTTGTCTCTCAGTCTGTCCGCTCGCCCTTCAAGCTTCTGTAATTATGAATATAAATTGATGAAATTTGGTATAGTTATAGATTGTGTATAGAATTAGGTTTTGGCATTATAAAATAAACATTATTTTATATTTTAGAAATCTCTCAATACATATGAATTGGGGATGAAAAATATTTTTTGTTCTACTCCGGGGTCAAAGTTTCATACATGACTTTTTTTTAAAAGCCGACCATTTTCGAGTAATCGACCTCCAAAGTGATTTATAAGTTGTGCGTAAGATATATCACACTTGTAAGTTTTAAATGCTACAAGCGAAAGAGGAAATTATTTTGAGCGAAATGGGACAATAATTTTTGAAGATGCAATGCATGTTGATAACTACGGAAAACGTAATGCATGTTAATAGCTACGGAACCCTCCCTAGTCATGTCCGACATGCTCTTGGTTAGGGTTTACACTTTACAGCTTTCTGTTGGAGATTTGTAAAATGAATTACCTAATGATTTCGGGTTGTATCAGAAAGATAATGACTGTGTTCCGCGGAAAAATGCGCAAAGAAAAAAGCGTAAGCAAAATGGCGACCGCTAAGCGTTAAATAAGCACGATAGCGGATATGTTTGCGGTATTGAAGTTAGTAAACGTGTCCAGGCCGATAATCTGTTTATTTTTCTTTAGCGCTAAAATGCGCTCACAAGCGCTTTTTTCTGCGGAACAGCCATTGTAGAAAGTTTTTAAATAACCTTCATGGCCACCTTAAAGCTTTCATCGGCGATAAAACCGACAAGAAGATAAAAACTGACACTGACAGCGTAATTAACGACGAACATCTCAATTTTCATGTTGTCGATAACTTTAAAAAGGTAAAATTGTATTCATGAATAATGAGATTTTTAAGCTTTATTTTTAAGGAAATTTAACTTTTATTTTTTACCAGATGTCGCCCGCGACTTCGGGCGCGCAAAAGTGAATCCCGCGGGACCGTACACTTTGCTGCAATAAAAAGTATCCTATGTCCTTCCCCGTGGTTTTTAATCTATAGCTGTACCCATCAAAATCGGTCCAGTAGTTTCGTAGCCTATTCAATGCAAACAAACAAACAAACAAACTTTTCCTCTTTATAGTATTAGTAATTAGTATAGATGAATTATTCGGCATATATAAATTTCTCGTGTCACAGTGTTTCCAGCCAAAGTCCTCCAAAACGGCTTGACTGATTTTTATGAAATTTTGTATAATATCCCGAAGGTCTATTGACATGTTGGAGTCATCGCCGTGCCGTTGATAGGCCGGTGAGTGGAAAAACAGCTTTGATAATAAAACTATTTAATATTTACACAATGGATAAGCTATACAATATTTTGCCTTTGTCTATCAAACGACGTTTCCAACGTATCAGGCAAGAAAACATTGTATAGCTTATCCATTATGTAAATATTTTTATTAGTGGGTAAGGGGGGGGGGATATTAACAATAAGTGATAATTTAGATGGCAGAACAACTTTTGATGGTTCCCTTAGTTTAAGTTATTATTATATTAATATTTTACTATTCTCATCGGGGGGTTAGCACGAACAATTGACAAGTACATATTCGTAACATTTTCGAAAGAGAATTGTATGAAAATTATGACAGCGCCCATACAATTGAATAGAGGATCGGACTACATCTGAAATATTTGGTTTCATTAATATATTCAGAAATATTGAGGCATTACTACTTGGTAAATGTAAAAAAATATATTATTTCATGTGTAGTTTACTAATAAAATACATTTAAAAAGTACCATAAAAATTTTTTTTTTGCGATTTTGGCAAATAAAACCTACATCATTAGTTTACTTACATCATATACAAAACATTCATTATGTTAAGTATGAACTTAACGCACAAATAAGGAAGATATTTAAGTACAAATATATTCCGGCGGCCATATACTTCATATACTACTTCATTATATACTATAACCTACAAGTGACGTCATTTGTAGGTCGACTTTAGTATGGAGCGTTTTTAGGAGGCTCGCGAAATTTTTTATACATATCGCTGTACCTTTGAAAATATTGACTTTTGATATACGGTTTCTTCAGAGAAGTTACTCATATTTAAGAGTACTATTCATTTATGCAATAAAAAAAAAAATTGTCCGATTGCCTATTCAATAACGTTACCAATACGTAAGTGTCAATTGTTCAAACTTACCCCACTGCAAGTATTTTATAAAGTTATTTTGAATGATTTAAATAAGTGATAGCAAGTATAATATATAATAAAATGCATTCCACTTACAACATCATACTTAAATCCAAACTCGGCTTACACTTTACTCCGTAATAGGTAAACAATGAGGAGCCCGATAATCTTATGTAATAAATACTTATATCGAATGCAATAAATAAATATAAAGTCTATATTCATTGATTGCATTTTATGCGCCGCTACACAATTTATTTATTTATTGTATCGAGTTAACTTTGTAATTAATTTATTTTATTGCTTATACATTAAACATTGCTATGCCGATAAATGTTATTCAATTTATTATCCATTTCATTTTATTGTAATATTTAGTTCTAAAAAGCTGTGCTATGTATATGTCACCGTAAAATTGTAAAAACCGTTAGATTGTAAGATTACTAGAAATATTATAAAATGTTGATAGATTGTCAAATAAAAATTTCTTCTTACAATTTTACACGTTATTTTTCGTTAATATCTCTAAGTAATATTACAATCTAACGGTTTTTTCTACGTCTACTTTTCCTTTTGTTTACAAATCACTAAATATACTAGTCCCGGGACTTACTAACCATATTTTTTTATTACGTGAAGTAAAAACATTCAGTACAGTTTCAAGAGGATTGTGCGAACGGAGGAGTATGATATTTGGCACAGTTGAAGTTTAAAAAAAAAAAAACAAGTGTTCAAGTGGGATACTGTATTTACACGGGCGGAGTTGAGGGCAACAGGTAGTGTCATATGACAGCTTGATACTCGTCACTTCGATTTTCAACTCTATTATAGTAGCGCAGAGTTCTATTTTCAGTGCTTTGAATTTTCCCGAGTCCACCGGATTCCGGATCATATACTTCCCAGCCTTACATCCAAAATTACAGTTTAAATTGGTACTTTAACGCATCGTCTAGTATAAATTTCTCTTAAAATCTGCTACCTTAGTACTTCTACTCAGTGCTATGTGTAGTATATGTCACCGTAAAATTGTAAAAACCGTTAGATTGTAAAATAACTAACGAGATTGTAAAAATATGTCGAGAAATTGAAAACTATATATTTATAATCTAACAAAAAATAATGTGTTAAATTATAGGCAGCATATTCAAGGAGGAAGTCTATATTTTTTTTACAATTTCATTAGTTATATTACAATCTAACTGTTTTTACAATTTTACGGTGACATATACATTTCTACAGCAAATTTGCATATATCTAAGTTAGCGCTTGTGGCATAGCAACAGTATTAAGGTGATATACGCACTGGCTAACTGTCGCTGCGGTCTGCTGAGCGGCGCTGACCGTGGCGAGACCATACTTCATGTCCGGAAAAAATAATGAATGGACACACCCTACTTTATTAGGATTATGGTTTGCACACTGCGTTTATTGTCCGGAAGAAATACTTAATGTATGGACACCCTAGTGAATACAAGCAGTTATAGGTACCTACTTCATGTCCGAATTAATTTCGGACACACCCTAACTTATGAGATAACGGATAGTACATTGTGTTTTATGTTCCAACTTCCATGTGTTTACAAGTACCTAACTTAAAATATCTTACACGTCAGGTAAATGAATATCCACCAAAAACATTCTGTAAAAAACTAGCCAAGTCTCGATGGAGCTGCTTGTTTATCTCTAAAAAGTAATGAAATCTAGACAAAATCGTGCCAAGTCTAAGGTTCCTTACTGCGGTTTCTTTATTATTATAGTTAATGTTGAGTGACTTGGCCGTTGAAAATTCTTTATACTTTAGTGGGTACAAGTCAATTTTGTTTACATTTGTAACAACCTATGTTTGTTAAGCGAGATAATAGCCCATACTGGTATTGGTAATTGGACGCTAGTGTCTCATTTTAGGCTGTTGTTGATTGTACAACACATGTATTGGAGCAATGGTGTCATGGAGCCCCTTTTGTACCCTTGTGTACCCTTCAACGGCCAAGTCACACAACATTAACTATAATAATAAAGAAACCGCAGTAAGGAACCTTAGACTTGGCACGATTTTGTCTAGATTTCATTACTTTTTAGAGATAAACAAGCAGCTCCATCGAGACTTGGCTAGTTTTTTACAGAATGTTTTTGGTGGGATTTCACTCCTTTTTGTAGAAACGTGGGCATATTGATTTATTTTCCTAGATTTTAGTGTAATTTGTTTATTTAATTTGTGTAATGTTCGAGTAGAATAAAGTTCGAGTAGAATAAAGGGGCCTGAAAATGCGGCAAAATGGTTCTAGTAAAGAATGGTACGGCAGTGTTTGCTTCGCGCTCGACTTGGCGGGGGCACTGCCGTGCCCCCAGATCGACGTTCTGGTCTTATCTAGAGGTTCCCAAATAAGGGCCTGAAAATGCGGCGAAATGGTTCCAGTAAAGAATGGTACGGCAGTGTTTGCTTCGCGCTCGATTTGGCAGGGGCACTGCCGTGCCCCCAGATCGATTATCCTAGTTTTTATAGTTTTCCCTTTATGTGGCCATTAAACCCCAACTCTGTACCAAATTTCAGCTCTCTAAGTTTATGGGAAGTACTAGTTCTATTTTGATGATCATGAGTGAGTGAGTGAGTGAGTGAGTGAGTGTCGTAAATGCGAAACTTTGCTTTCGCTTAACTTCGGAACTAAATGACCTACAGACTTGAAATTTTGGATTTTAAGTATGTGATTATAGCTTATTGGATGACGAAAATTTCTGCGTTCTGGTCTTATCCAAAGGTTCTCAAATAGGGGCCTGAAAATGCGGCGAAATGGTTCCAGTAAAGGATGGTACGGCAGTGTTTGCTTCGCACTCGACTTGGCGGGGGCACTGCCGTGCCCCCAGATAATTAATGAATAGACACACTTGTGATGTTATGTCCGTAGAGTTGCAAATGTATGTGTATTTAACGTAATAAGTACCATTTGAATTTTACACGGAGTAATTCATATCCGGAGAAATGTTCATTATTATAGAAATATACGGAAATAATGTTAAATGTATGCACACCCTACTGAAAACACAATAATTTGTCCGGGTAAAATGAAAGATTCTCGCTGTCTAAAATATCCGAAAAATTCAAAATTTGTGAACACCATCGACACTTTTTATATCTCAAAACTGTATTTAGATAAACACTTCAATTCGCATATAAGCTTATCTGCTATAATAAAGACTAAAATGTTATAGATAAGTAAAAACGTATTTTAACACCATTTGGCATTTATGGCATGTTTTTAATTCCTTGTGGTTTTGAAAGGAAACGTATAATGGACGAAAAGCTTGTTCATTTCGCTATTTTAATGAATCATTTTGGTTTTAACTTATAGCTGTTATAAATGTCTATTTAATGGGTTTTAGTGTTATCGAATTCAAATGTTAATTTATTCACAACTTAATAGGACAAATAAATAATTAATATACAGATTTAATAAATAAATAATAAATAGTAATTTGCGCTATGTTAACCTTAAAAAAGCTTTTTTATGGACTGATATGATGGTCAAACGAGCTGATGGTTCGGCTCATGGTAAGTGATAACCGTCGCACACATTGTTCACCCACAACACATTGAGAGTTACATTGTGCCTTACAAGACTATTAAATTTCCAACCCTCCATGGGCTTCCGGTACGAGTGTACCCGGTAAAACACAACGCAAGCGTTTTTACGTCTGTTTTCTATGAGGCCGGGGTATTACCGCAGACACTCCTCATCATTTGTACCGCAGTATGTCTCTCGGCAGTCTTTTTGAAAAATTAAATACGTTTTTCTTACCATTACCTATACCTGTATAGTAAAACTAAAATAAACATAAGACTATTTAACGAAACATGTACGTACTTCGTGCGCGCAATATATCATGGAAACGTACATTTTGCCATGATAAAAAGATGCATTTGTTCTTCCCCGTTGTCTACAACTCTATCTATGCTTAATTTTATCGTAATCGGTTTAGTAGTTTTAGAGCTAAATCAATGCAAACAGACAATCAAATCTTTCCTCTTCGTAACATAATAAAAAAGTAGAGAATTATGAATAGTTTACGAACAATCAAAGTATATAAATACATATAATATTTTCTTACAAACCTGTTGTTCCTGCGATGCTCAGATAACGCGGATTTCTTTATCCGGGAGTCGAACTCGCACTACCGGTTTAGATTAAAACCGAGCCGGGTATAATTACAGAATAGATTTTATAGATCGATTACACTGGACATAATCGATATACTAAAAGCATTCTCATAGCAATTTGATGATAAATAGCCTAACCTTCCGTAACTATCAACGCGCAATTGGTTTTTTTCAATTACTCTTAAAGTTATTTTCCGAATTCGCTCAAAATAATTTTCCTGGAGAGTTTTTAGTATTATCTATCAGCATGGAAACTTAAAAGTTTCTGTCATTATTATAGTTTAGAAATGCCAGGGTGCAAGCTACTTTGTAAAAAAATCATGTATGAAACCTTACCTTTATTCAAAAATACCTATTCAACGATATCACACACAATGGGTTAGAATGAAAAAATAGGTTTCTTTCCAACTTCACATGTATGTAGAGACACCCCTAAATTTTTTACATACATCATAATAATAATAATTAGCTAAATAATTTTTTTAACTACTTACCTAACAGTTACATACTAATAGTTCATCTCTAATAGGGAAAATGTAATACTATTTAATTTTAACAAAAGTGTGGTAACTATAAAATACATTTTATATAAAACGTAAAAATTTAAACAAAAGCTGGCTGAATCAATTAATATGCCAATTTAGGCATTATGTACACCTTTATTTATTTGTCGTTTGGAAATGCAAAATTAATATTATGCTTCGAAATTCGAAATACCTCATTAATTGTGTTTACTTGATTTAAATTAAACCTAGATTTAAATTATTTTCGTTTTAAAATGTATTTTTAAATATTTTTCTTTCTCATTCATATTTTTTGTCCATTTAATTGATCAGATTCTTGCTCATTGACATTGACAAATAAAAAAATAGTAAATTGTGAATGTTTCTTGGCTATAATACCTGTTTTAAATTAAGAAAAAGATTGAGACAAATATTTACTTAGGAGTCAGTACTATTGAATAAATACCATAAATACCAAGGCCTCGCAGAAAACTAGAGTGAAATAACGCAAGGGTTTAATCGTGTGAGTGAGGTTACCGAAGGCCCAATCCCTTGGGGATTTTAAGGACCAGGAACGCTTGCACCAGAGGAGTTATCCATAATCTGCTCGTTTCCTGGTTCATTTCACAACAGAAAAATTATATTTTTTTGCATCCACCATAGTTTGATTCACAAGATCCTTTACAGAGAAGAAGAGAGATATATCTTTAATAGTTTCCGAGATATTTTCAAAAAACCAAACTCCCTTTTTTTACTAAATTGTTTATAACTTTTGCAATTTTAACGAGCCACTCTTGAAATTTTTCATAAAGTTTCTAGAGGTCATTCCGAATCAAACTAGATCATTATTTGCAGTGCCCTTGGACATAAATTCACTGAAATGGATCTTGTGAATCAGACTACCATTCATTTCATCAACATTTTTATGACTTTTTAATTACTAATAATCTTAATTCTTCCGATGTTTTGATATATAATACTTTTTGGACTTCAGCAAAAACACACATTTACATACTAATGAATAAAATGTTAATTAATATAATAAATCTTGCTAACAGTAATCTTGCCAAAAGTTCAACAGCTCCATTGTACAGACAATGACCTCGGAGTTAATAGTATCTTGTGATGGATGCGGCAATTGCTGTCGCCTTCACATTATTTACTATAAAAAAATATAGCATACTAGTTTTTGCCCGCGGCTCCACCCGCGTAAATACAGTATGCCAAAAGTAGCCGATGTTTTAATCCAGAGCTTAAACTACTGCCATACCAAATTTCATTGAAATCCGTTTTTGTGTAAAAGAGTAACAAACACCCATCAATCCATCCATCCTCACAAACTTTTACTTTGTATAAAATTTATTAAGTAGGATAATATAATAGGAACCCAGTAAGCTGATTACAATCTTGTTGAATGAAAATAAAGCATAGAGGATTTAAGGGGTTAAAACATAATAAACAAACACTCGTTTTCAGACAGATTTAGCATGTCCCCCGGACACCCCTGAGATCATATCAAAGGGTTTTTGCGGTTGGTTACCACTGTCGATCCTGGCTACACAGGAGTTGCAGTGGTGGGTAAGTGTGGTGGGCCAATTGCCCGTTAAAAAAAAAAAAAACACTCATTTTAAAGGAATGTTTAAGTCTGAATAAGGTAAGCCATTCGTTTTTTGATATTTTAGAAAAAGCTATTTGCTCATTTGCTCATTCGAAGGTGGACAGCGGCAGCGCCGTATAGTCGCTATAAGTTTGAAGTGACTCGGCGAAGCACTTGCGCCTCCTCCGGTGTTGCGGGTATCAGACGATCCGTTTACTCGTTTGCCACCTACATTTTATAAATAAATAATAAAAAAAAACTAGGTATAAAATATTATTGTTTTTTTAAATGCTTTGCTATTTATTTTATCGTATTTGGTTAAGAAACGTTCTCACATTAGTACAGAGAAAGTATTCTATAATAATATTAGAGAGATAAGATTTAATATCACCGATCATATAAAGTTTTATTGGAATAACGTAATTGAGCCGTAAGTTTTGTCACTTAAGGCTTTATTATAATCATTAAGGCACATGTAAAGTCCGTTTCGTCACAATCGACATGACAAACAAACCGGACAGACTTTCTCTTTTAATGTTTTTGATGTTATAAATCCAACCTGTAACCGATTATATGGTGTTGTTAACGACATGTAGCAGTTAAGTATATTTTTAAGTACTGGAAAGTTAATCTTGTAATGGCGGAATGGACAAGATGGCCGAAACTCAATACAAACATAATCTTGTACATAAAAAGTGAAATTTATTTTTGTTGTATTATTAATTTATGTATTTTATCGCGGTTTACGGAATGTCCATTTATCAATCACATTACGGTCAGTTCACACCGAAACGAAACGAAAGACAACGCGGCGCTGCATTTTTAAGATAGCTTTTCAAAATTGAGCTTTATTCAATACACAAGAAGATTTTCAACTCTATTGCATTAGCGTAAATTTCTACTTTCAATGCTCAGAATTTTCTACGGCTTTCCGGATTCCGTACTACGTAAAAACGGGCTAGTTTGTAATCTGATAATAATTTTAAGAGAAACTAAGACAATAGACAATAAATAATATAAAAAATAATTCTAAGAGTAAATTCTACAGTGAAGCCACATCCCGTATCTCTAGGCATGGATCGTTTTTCTATGAAAATGGCAGATGATGTATGAAAAACAGCGATGCCCGAAAGACATTAATGACGGGGCTGTACTCTACATTATAGCTTTTATTGTATAAAAATATCCAATTTTTAAAATGCGTCGACTAATATTATAAAACTTTTGTGTTTGTAAACTACTAGCGACCCGCCCCGGCTTCGCACGGGTACAATACTGATACTAATACTACAGAATGTCACCCACTTCGCAACGGGCCGTGCAGCAGAAATCGTAATATTTTAATTTCGCCATAACTTCAAAACCAAACGTCCAATTTTAATCATTCAGAGACCAAATATTATCTACATAAACTGTACTTAGTGATGAAATAATTTATTTTGATAAGGAATTATAGCATGAGTAAAATAAACGTGTTTAAATGTAGTCCAAAAAAAAATTCTAGATTTCTAAATAAAAAAATATGGTTGTTGTGCCTCACTCGACATAGATAATTATAAGATCTACAATTAATTAGAACATTATATGGTTCTGTCTTTTATAGTTTAGGCAGCGTACGCAAAATAAATAAATTTTCTGGTTGATTTATTACACCTTGTGTCCGAAAAACCCAAATATCTTATGGAACCCTATTTTTTTCCAAAATAAAAGTTAGCCTATGTTACTCGTGGATAATGAAGCTTTCGAATGGTGAAAGAATTTTTGAAATCGGTCCAGTACTTTTTGAGCCTATTCATTACAAACAAACAAACAAACAAACATACAAACAAAGTTTTCCTCTTTATAATATTAGTGTAGATGAACTTTTTTTAAAGGACAGCGTTTCAAATGTCTACAAAGAACTGGAAAAATTTTTACGAGTTTTTATATGTTTTATGTTACAAAATTCAAAATATTTTATTAGTTTTTAATATTTTTGCTAGCTTCTAAGAAGCTATAAAATTAAATTATAAAGTCGTAAATTAATTGATACAAATCCAGATAAAATTGTAAAGGACACTAGAATATTAATTTGTCTGGCCTGTTTTAGGTTAATTGATTTTTATCGGAGTTCTTGTATAGTAGAGCTCCGTGGCCTAGTGGGTAGACCGTTTGGTTTGCACTCGAGAGAGTTCTGGTTCGAATCCCAGGTTATTGCGTGTACTAATGAGACTTTTTCAGATCTCAAGCACATTATACGGATGCTCTAACGATGAAGGAAAACATCGTGAGGAAACCCACACACATACTGGCCCCAGATGTATTGACCAGTTAATTATTGGGTAACCATACGATATTTAAAAACCGACTGTCTCAGGCACTACAGTATTTCAAGAGTGGTTACTTCGCTCCGAGAATACTGTATAAATCATCCATTAACGGATGAAAAGGCCTAAGTTTTCTTGTATAGTAGAACTAAAAACAGACCTTGTTGGTTGGTGGTAGTGCTGATGATGATGATAGTTGCTGACGCAGGATGCTGTACGCGCACATACGGAAGTGCCAAAAAGAGAATCATCGCCGTTAGCGCTAATAAGTGTAATTTGCAGCAATTTCGCTGGTTACGGTCCGCACCACAGATATCTATTGACTAGATAACGCAAGTCTCATCGTCTGTATAGAAATGCGAGCGTGCCATTATTTTTCAACCTACTGTGACGTCACAAGAGCGATTTACGGCCCGTTTCAATAACATATCAATCTACTGTTTGTTAAAAACGTCGCCATTCAATCATTTGCCGGTTTTTCGCGAAACTTTAACCAATAGATAAATAGGTTATTAAAACGTGCCGTTACTCGTTAGTAAAGATAACTCCCCGTCCTCGAGTGAACGATTCAAAGGCCGTCACCGCGCGCCGCCCTGACGTGTTTTTTAGTTTTCGTTTGACGTTTGGCACCGAGAATATTCGAGAAGAAATGGCTCTGAAGGAAGTAATTTTTACTCCTCTTTTACACACGAAGTACACTTGCGTGGTCTAGTCAATAGTGTGTCCGAGTGGTCCGCACTGTTTGCTGTGTTATTATCTCGCGTATTTTGCGAACTGTACAAATTGCGAACAAATGATAAAGCTCCGATGCCTGTGATCGATTGGCTAGCCGCACACACACCATATTATTGGCAATAATGCTCATATTGACAATAATATTCCTTGTGTGCGGCAGTGGCGAAGGCTGGTTCTCCTTCATAGGGAAGCCGTAGCCTGTGTAATAAGTAGGGATTTGGATGAAGGTCTTCAAAAGGTAAGCGGTAAGGGAAGCCGATAGGAATGGAGTTGGGATACCAGGTATCAGTGGCGAAGGCTGCTTCTCCTTCATAGGGAAGCCGGAGCCTGTATAATAGGTAGGGATTTCTATGAAGGTTTGCAAAAGGTAAGTGACAAGTGAAGCCGATAGGAATGGAGTTATAGGAACCCTTCGCCACTGCCAGGTATAGACGGAGAGGGAAAGAGAGAGAGAGATATAGTAACCAATATTATATACGAAGTGATGTCGATGATGAAATATTTTTCAGGCATCCTACATGCTGATGATTATATTTGCATAGATTTTGCTTATACGGGATTTACATGGGCGATTAAAGCCGCACGGCTTAAACTAGGTAATTTTGCAAATAAAATTAGTGAGGCTATTTGTCAAGCGAACCACCACCACCCACCACCAAAATTGACTCATGCAAACCCCGCATTAGTGGTAGAAGATGCAGTGTCTAAGCCCTCGTACCTATGAGAGTTTTATTGTGGTTGCGACAGAATAAACTGCACTGTAAATAGAACTCTGCGCTCATACAATAGAGCTGAAAGTCGAAGTGTCAAGTGTCAAATTTGACAGCTCTACATGATTTCAAGCTCTATTGCACTAACGCATTATAGTTCTATTTACAGTGCTGGTGCCCTATTACCAAATATTATGGACTTTAACTGACAATTGATGAATTGTCTTCATTTTGACATTTTCATTATTAAAAAGTTCAAACGTCGAAATGAAGACCATTCCCAGTTGTCAGTTGAAGTGCATATTAGGTAATAAGGCAGCAGCTCTTTCTGTCGCGACCAATCAAAAACGCTCGTGAGAACATAGCCTAAAATTTTGCATAACACAAAACAATTTGAAATGATTGTCATACCACATATGGGTTTTCCGAAACAACATTTCAAGAGGGCACCGATCAATGAATACTATCCGGCTCGGTTGCATAACGAGTTTCACTTTTACATTGTTACCGTCTGACTTTACACATGTAAATCAGGGGCATAATTTTCGATACTTATTTCAATACTTGACTTTCCTCTTAATTTTACTGACTCACTTATAGATTTTTGTACACTTATAGATACAAGATCAATATCTTGTTAGTGGCTTTGTGTCTTCTGTTCACTATGAAATACTACATCAACATTCATGAAAGTATTCTAAGTAGTATGAGAAAAGGTTGCAAGCTAGTAGCAACCTACTGTAATAATAAGCGATAAGTTGTAGTAGGTGTAAGTTGCTATAAGTTAGGACAGAACAACGTCTGGAGGGTACCGGTAATGTCAATCTACACTAATATTATAAAGAGGAAAACTTTGTTTGTATGTATGTTTGTTTGTTTGTTTGTTTGTTTGTTTGTTTGTAATGAATAGGCTCAAAAAGTACTGGACCGATTTCAAAAATTCTTTCACCATTCGAAAGCTACATTATCCACGAGTAACATAGGCTAAATTTTATTTTGGGAAAAATAGGGTTCCGTAAGATATTTGGGGTTTTCGGACACAAGGTGTAAAAAATCAACCAGAAAAGTTACTTATTTTGCTTACGCTGCCTAAACTATAAAAGATAGAACCATATAATGTTCTAAGTAATTGTAGATTTATAAAATATCTACAAAAAAGTCCGCGACA
The DNA here is from genome assembly GCA_905404095.1 of Glaucopsyche alexis. Taxonomy (NCBI): domain Eukaryota; kingdom Metazoa; phylum Arthropoda; class Insecta; order Lepidoptera; family Lycaenidae; genus Glaucopsyche; species Glaucopsyche alexis. The sequence continues at coordinate 18,072,582 of FR990059.1, forward strand.
CACTATACCTATCTATGTCGAGTGAGGCACAACAACCATTTTTTCATTTAGAAATCTTGAATTTTTTTTTAAACTACATTTAATCGCGTTTATTTTACTCATGCTATTAATCCTTATCAAAATAAATTATTTCATCACTAAGTACAGTTTATGTAGATAATATTTGTTTTTGAATGATTAAAATTGGACGTTTGGTTTTGAAGTTATGGCGAAATTAAAATATTACGATTTCTGCTGCACGGCCCGTTGCGAAGTGGGCGACATTCTGTAGTATTAGTATCAGAATTCTACCCGTGCGAAGCCGGGGCGGGTCGCTAGTAACTAGAGATGTGCCGGATCGTTAAAAATGTATATCCGCGGATACGGATCTGAATACGGATATTTGGTGTCAAGATCCGCGGATACGGATACGGATACGGATCTTAACTTTCTTACGCAGTCAGTGTCGGTGTGCGCTACCTTCACACATGTTTCGACTTGCATTGCACGGCGGTTATTTCTTATGTTTTGTTTATAGTTTAGTGTAACACTGGACAGCATAGATAACGTTTATTTGGTATTGGTACATGAGTTTGAAAAAATGTCTACAAAAAAGTTTAGTAATGTAATTTGGAATTATTTGGTGTTAGTAAATGATGAATGTGCAAAGTGTACAATTTGTGATGGAAAGTATTCCCGTAAGGGTAAAGTCACAACTTCTTTAAAAAATCATTTACAAAGAAAGCATCCTCAAGAATATTATGTATATTGAATTTAATAGTTTTTTTATTGTTAGTTGCTACCTTAATCAGTAATCACCTATTTCAATAATTCATCTATAATTTTAATATTAATAAGGTAAATAGATCCGTAAAAGATCCGCCAAAAAGTAACGGATACGGACACGGATACGGATCTTTCTTCTGCCTCGGATATCCGCGGATACGGATACGGATATCCGGCACATCACTACTAGTAACTATATAAAAAACTAGATGTTGCCCGTGACTTCGTGCGCGCAAAAGTTAATTTCGCAGAAAACGTATATTTTTATTATTTTCCCGCGATAAAAAGTAGCCTATGTCCTTTCCCGTGGTCTACTCTACATCTGTGCCGAATTTCATCAAACTCGGTCCAGTAGTTTCGGAGCCTATACCTAACAAACAAACAAACTTTTTCTCTGTATTATATTAGTATAGATAAAAGTAGCCTATGTCCTTCAACGTGGTCTACTTTGTTTTAACATCATCTGATAGTAATTTTTTACTCACTGTTTTTTAATCATAAAACGATCTTGTAATCTATACTCATATTATAAATGTGAAAGTGTGTTTGTCTGTCTGTCTGCCTGTCTGTCTGTCTGGTACCTCTACACGCTTCAATCGCTGAGCCGATTTTTATGAAATTTGGTATAATCATACTTTGAGTCCCGGGAAAGGACATAGGATACTTTTTATCCCGAAAAATTACAGTATTCCAGCGGGATAATGTATCTACGCGGGCGGAGCTGCGGGCCAAAGCTATGGGTTATAATTCACTCAGGAGAATTTGACAGGGACCCAAAAAGCATAATTAAATGATATCAAGAGTCAGATATTGTTTAATACCAAACAAAAGAGGATCTATGCGATAAAAATAATAATAAGCATCCGTTCAAAAATGCAATATTCATAAAGGTGATTATACACGGCATAAATATTAAACGTAAGGCATCGAACACACGGGTTATCGGCGAATCGCGTCGCTGTAAATAAATTAGAACTAATTAATGGGCACGATCGTGTAACATTCGCCGTGTCGTTATCATAATCTATGGCTAAGTGTAGAATAATATTCTATGCTTTATTCTGTATTTAGGATATATTATATTATTCTGGTTAATGTTATTATAGGATGTGCAATTTATAAACAGAAATGATAATATAATATTTACGAAATAGAAATATCATTTAAATTAACTTTTCTAATAGCGGGAGCACGCCCGTTCCGACCCGCGCTCCGAAAGGAAAGTATATAAATGCGTGGGGCCGACAGTTCAATCTGGCATGTCGATGATAGGGAATTTTCCACAGAATGAACCGCGCGCTATGAAGTGTTTTGACGTCTTATGTAAGAGCCTGGCAGTCCCAGATCCCTTGCCAGAGGTCTGGATCACAGTCCGATTTGCGGTTCGAATTGTATGTGTGATGAGGGCTATTCACTAGCGTCTAGTCTAATTGACACTATACACGCGTGACTTTGACTGCGTGTTTGACAATCGCGCGTTTTTACTATAAATGTGTCTAATTTAATTAGGTAATTTAACGGAACTTTTTTCGATAATATTTCCAAAAATTGTTTTTTTTTAATGTACACTTGACGAAAGCGACGAGTTAGACGTTGCGCTCAATCGCCTTGCGGCCCCTGCGAATTGGATTTTATTAACTAGACCACAAAGTATAACACAATGTCAATCATTCAACCGTGCAGCAGCCGCGCGTTTAGCTGCAGATTGTAAAAAATCTGCACGTTGTGACCTAGATAATAAAGCTCAAATTGCGGTGGCCGCATTGTTATTCTTGAGGTCATATAAACGCGTCCTTATGATCACAGATTAAAGGAAGAAAAATAGATAAATCGCTACATAGTTAGCTTTTATTGCACTACTACAAGCATACGGTGTATATGTCACCGTAAAATTGTAAAAACCGTTATATTATAATAAAACTAGTGAAATTGTAAAATGATTATAGACTTTGACGCGACTTGCCTATAATTTAACACATTATTTTTCGTTAAATTATAAATATATTGTTTTTAATCTTTCGACATATTTTTACAATCTCGTTAGTTATTTTACAACTTAACGGTTTTTAAAATTTTACGGTGATATACGTCTGTCTGTCTGGAAAAATAGTTGGCCGTTGAAGGAGACGTCAACGTATTCAAATTTGGATCGACTTGGGCGCGTTCTATGAAAGCTGTTTGTCTGTACGCAAGTGTGCCATATATTTTGTACTCTCTGGTTACGATGCTATGTTGTTGCAGGCTGTTGCAGACGCCACAGTGCGGTGATGCGCCGCGAGCGCCAGCGTACGACACATGAATGCCGCCCGCGCACCCGGTGAGTAACCCTTGTAGTTACACGCTCGTGAGTACGCGCCTTTATAATAACGCGCTTGTGTGTACGCATCTTTAAAATAACACGCTTGTGTGTATGCGTCTTTATAATGACGCGCTCGTGAGTACACGCCTTTTTTATAACGCACTTGTGTGTACGCGCGTTTATAATAACGCGCTTGGGTGTACGCGCCTTTAGTGTTAGCTCACACTGAGACCTAACGCGGTGCTGCACTTTTAAAATTGACCTTTATTCGCTACACAAAAAGATACACGTTTCATTGCAAGAGCCGCGCGTTGCATCGTTATCTATACTAATATTATAAAGCTGAAGAGTTTGTTTGTTTGTTTGTTTGTTTGTTTGTTTGTTTGAACGCGCTAATCTCAGGAACTACTGGTACGAATTGAAAAATTCTTTTTGTGTTGGATAGTCCACTTATCGAGGAAGGCTTTAGGCTATATAACATCATGCTAAGCTCAATACGAGCGGAGCACCAATCAAGAATGTTACAAAATCGGGGGTCTTTTTTTCCTTTTGAGAGCTTTCGCTGCGTACGCTGCGGAAACGGTTAAAGTTTCGCCAAAATGATGTGTGGCAGAATTGTTCCCCTTTAAAAGTTCTAAAAAAAAGTCCGCGACAGTATAGGTCTATCTTTTAAGGTTGGCTCACTATAACCTTTTTATACTAACCAAATTTGTTCTAAAAGTAAGCATTATTTGTGAAGGTTTTTCATAAAGATTATATTAATTCTTATCCAAGTAAATACGTTATTCATTACAAGCATTTAATCTAGAAGAAATTTGCCGTTTACATCATTTGATTTCAATGAGTATTTTAGAAGATATCGCAGTAATAAAATAATCATGCGCGCTATAGTACGGCGCGCGGCGCGGGCGGGTAGTCGTGAGGTGAAAGCGCTTCTCCTTCTACGTAAATGAAGTCGCGGGTAAATTTTAGCGATATCCTAAAGTAACTATTCCACGCGGACGAAGTCGCGGGGAAAAGCTAGTATTAATTAAAATGACGCGCCGCGTATACCTATTATCATTTACCGATTATATTATTTATCGGTAGTGTGAGCACGTAGTTCTTCCTCAAAATTTAACTGACAATAATTAAGTGAATTGTCATTTCAATTATACGCAAAAATATTTTTTATGTCATGATTAAAAAAATATGTATAAATGTTATGTGATAGATTAGGACATACACTACAACTTACAAGATCTTAAATTTATACATTACAATAATAAACAATAAAAAAACAGATAAAAGATAAATAAGTAACATAAAATGGTAAACAAAAGAAACATGTTCCTTATGTAAAGAACAATCAAAAATGCGACAAACAAAATCGGCTTAAGCCGTGTCCACATAATAAATAATTGAATGAAGACATATCTGTTGACCTGTATTAAGAGACATCCCAACATATAAATAAAACATATAATATTCCTGCCAACTTTCTACAACTGGTTCGTTTATACGACCATCGTAAATTCGTTTTTATAAACGTTATTATAAGCATTAAAAACGAAAGCCTTACAACAGAAAGTTTATTGAGTATAAGAATTATAGTAAAATAATTGGGTACTTGCCTTTATGTAAAAATTTTGTTCTTTTAAACGTTTACAAATAATTAAGATTTAATGTGTAGTTTTGTAATTTTAAGCATTTAAAAGTTGCAATAAAGTTAGAATATTTTTTACAACATTAGTGTAAAAACTTACCTAATTTTCTCAGCCTCCCAGGTCTAGTGGTTAGAGCATTGGCTCTTGACGCGGTCGTTGGTTCGATTCCCGCATTGGAACAACAAAAAATGTTGTTTCCAAGTTTGGTTAGGACAATGAAGGCTGATCACCTGATTGTCTTACAAGTTGGCCGAGGTAAGCGCCAGCCTGTGGGTCATTTGTTTAGTCGACCAGTCTTTTGGCCAAATCCTTAAAAAGATGATTGGCAATAGGCCCCAAGGACTCATAGTTTCAACTCCAAAAGGCAGTAAAATGTAACCATCGCTGAAGGTTTCATAGTACATTTTGACCACACCTTAACAAAAAATATTCTTTTCAAAATGAATTTTAGCAAAAGCTTCCTATTCACGTGAGTCTGGGGATTACGGAACAATCGATCGGACATAATCCGTGAGTGTCCTGCCGAATTTCCGATACGAGAAACTTCGCTAAGCGCCTAGATTTATAGTATGTATCCTCTATCGAAGCTAAGGGATTACTTACGATATTAATATTTTCTTATCATATTACATTTCTTCTGTTATTAGCATTGCATCATCGAAATTAGTAGATATTGTAAAAATAAGTAATAAATAGATAATTTTATAAAAAAACAACGGGTTGCACTTCGGGAGTGCCGGCAGAAGTGAAAAACAGCAGGAGTCAGCATACATTTTCGCCGCGCGGTAGAAAGTGACGGAGATTTTACTTCCTCTACTACGTCGCTCCGGCGGTCTACTCTATCGGCCGGATCCGATCGGATCCAGCCGAATCGATGGAATTGATCAAATCAGAAGGATTTCAAATCGGAATGATTTTTGCTTTTCGGTTCAAAATGTACTGTTAGTCATTGTAGTTGTACATACGTAATATAGAGATAACTTAAGGAAACTGGGATCTTTACTGTAGCTTCTCAGTATGTTAAAAAAATTACTTATGCCTATTCAAGAAGAAAAGTGACAAACTGACAACCACAATAGAAATAATAGAAATAAGCATAAGCCTGATGTATCAGTGACTAGATTTAGTAAAGTAAGGCAATGTTTATCGCCTATACAATAGGATCCCAAAAAATGTTCAAAAATGTTCAATCAATAAATTTAAAAAAGTAGCCAAAGGACGTTTGTATGCTAAAGCCTATTATAAACTTAATGGTTTCATGAATTATAGCTCACCTTGGGAATGAAGTGGCTCCCTGCAAGGCTACTTCTATATGCTATTGTACTCTTTCTTGATAAGTAGTTTTAGTCATAACATTGTTTTATACCTTTTTTATTCTAAAAGAACAATTTTCCATCTTTTATTTTGAACTAAAATTGCTAGCACCGGATCCGGTGTATACCGGATCCGGTAAACGTTTAATGATGCCCGGATCTGCCGGATTAGCGGATCCGTTTTTCCGGATTGCAATCCCTAATTGTAAATCAATAAAGAGAGCTGTTTGCGCGTATGTAAATAGCTGCATTAATATAAACTAGATATTGTAATTACAATTGTAAATACACATTCAAATGGCTGAATAATTTCTTTCCGCTCGTTTTTATACAGAACTATGTTTATGCTATAATATTTCTTTGTATATGTTTTACTTTGGAAATGTGATTGCCTTAAATGATTACTGATATTAATTACAAACGTTAATTGTTAATTGTTAAATGTAGTAGGAACCTAAACATTTTATAAGTTTCTAAGTCAAGCCGTGTTTGTGAAGTTTGTGAAGCACTAATCATAGCTTCTTAAAAATGTGATTTGTGTAACCTGCAGGATTATCTCCATTATGCCGCCAAAGCTCCGCTGTCGCGTAGTGTGTTATATCTCATACAATTTCATACAAATAATATTTAACCGTGTCGCGTCGCGTAGTTTCGCTGCCGCGTAGTTACCCCAGTGCGGCTCTACCTTTATAGTATCCGCGAGCTAATGCTAGACAAGCAGTTTGGCTAACTTGGGATCCATGTGCACTAGACAATAAGAGGATTTTCTTTCTTGCCAAGCGCGTAAATCTAGAATCGATTACTTTTATAGGCTAAGTAAAACCGTAAGTTTATCTGCACAACTTAACTATCGGTACAAAGTATTATTTAACGCACGAGATACCTATGCTTAGCTTCAAATGGTCTCGGCATAATAAAATACCATGGTCTCACAGAAAACTGGCGTGAAATAAGCTGACAACCTAACACAAGTGTAACTCCTCTGTTGCGAGTGTCCATGTGCGGCGGTACTGCTTGCCATCAGGCGTTCTCCTCGTTTCCTGGTTCGTCTAAAAAACTATATCCACGAAAACCCTTCCTACTACTCGTATTACCTATTGTGATACTTCCATTACCTACTATTATATTAATATTTACTAGCTAAGTGGCGTGGTTATTGCGAAACGCGAGTGTTTTATCACATAATTGTGTGCATTCGTGTTACTGGGTCAGCCGCGCGCGTGTGCCGGCTGCCGGCTATTGTGACTAGTCCTCTGAAACACTGATACATATGTAAGGTTGATCCAAATCAATTACGAATACTTTAGGCATATGATCCACTGCTTGTGTAAAGACGTCTAGGCAGAAAAATAATTGTCATTCTCAAACTAAAAAAATCTCATATATGGGTGACTCTCCACAAAACGCAAACTCGCTTATATCGCTGGTAAGCAAGAATAGCGACGGAACTAAAAGTAATTGATTTTAGAGAATGGCACTTTTAAATTTCTTTATAAATGTTTTAGTGCATACCGCTAAATGTAAATGATTTATTGAGGGTTTAACTTTACCGATTAAAGGAAAATATATATATTAGTATCAAAACACACAAAAATATTTAAAAACTTTTATTAAAATTATAAAAAAATGGTCATCCAAAGGGGGGTTCAGACATCAGTCTTTATTCACGAGACTACAAACTAAAAAAATCAACTTAAGTATGTCATTTATTTAACTTAAATGCATCTTTAAAATAAGAATTAAAAATATACAACACTGTTTAAAACTTTTGTACTTACAATAAATAAAAATAGTTTTTTATCATACAATAGTAAGCTTACATTTGGTCACTAAAACCCTGTTCTTCAAAATAAATAAAATCAAAATAAACATTCATCCTTAAAAATTAAAACGAATTCTTCAAAATAAGTAATTAAAAAAGTCAAAAATAGGAACATAAATTCTTAAAAGGTAAGTAAAATTAATCATTTATTACAACATACATACATTTAATCACGCCTTTTTCCCGTAGGGGTAGGCAGAGACCACTTCTTTCCACTTGCTACGATCTTTACATACTTGTTTCGCTTCATCCACTTTCATTCTTACCATCCATTCCTCCTCTTACATTCAACGTAGCGAAGCGGCTCTCCATGGGCCACTTTTCACCTCCGCGAGAACGAGACGTGATGGGTGCAGAGTGGCGATCCACATCGCCGCCATTTTGTATAATTAAATTATTTTTATAATTATCCATTGCGTTCCCACGGATTTGCGGAGAGGATAGGAATAGGAAAAGGGAAGGATAGGTGGTGTGGAAAGGAAGATTGAAAAGTTAGAGTGGGAAATAGGAAATGTAGGATATTACCACCCAGGAGGGCAAGGGATAGGACAGTAATAGCTAGAGAAGCCGGGGTCGCGTACCCGTATCCTATACCACAACTACCGGACAGGTAAGTTGGGATGAGTATCCCATGACATAATTAGGTATCATTTTATCAAAATTATTACAACCCCTCGAAAATTGTCGATAATAGTTTGGAATTATATTTTATTGTTCTGAGATTCCGTTTCGCCTCTAGTCTTTGTTCTTTTGTTGTCCATAACAGTTATCAGAATAAAAAATTATATCGAGTTTGGCTTCAGTTGTTAGATTTCTGTCAATACTTTTTAAATATTCTAAACACAAGTCCCTATTTCCATACTAGTCAGTAGTCACCTCTGTTTGCTTCTCCTTCATGCCCTACGTAGCAGAGCACATTTTTATTATTCATCTCATAGATAGTACAGTCTAAGGTATTTACTTTTGAAACATAGTAAAAATTGGATACATCTCCTCTAGGGCATGGCATTACAGCCTGTAAGTCATAAACTGCTACTATAGTTGATTTTTTATCTTCTGCTTCTTTCTTGTCCTTGACCTTCTCTATTTTTGAAAGCTCTTTTTTCTTTTAAATGGTTCTCATATTTAGGCTTCAATCGATTTTTGTCTTCTCCAGTTGCGTTATTGTAGCAACACAATCCTCGCACTGATCCTTTTTAGGTTGGTAAAATGCTATATTAAAATCTCCATTAAATATTTGATTAAACATAATATAATTAGCACTTTTCTCTCCTTTCTCTTCACACTGTTTCACATAATCTATAAATTTATGCAATCGTCTTACTTCCATCAATTTATTCTTTCTTCGTATCTGCCCTTTATCTGCCCGACGGAAATGGCTTTCTATGTTTGGCATCACCTATAATGAAATTTCTGACACTATCTTTTATAAAGGTATCATAAGCAATTACCCATATTTATTCAAGAATACAGGTGTAAATAAAAATAAAACTTAAAAAGATACTTACTTTTATCAAAAACAACGACTAAACACTAAATGTTTCATTATTCTTGAAAAAAATTCAACAATTATTGCAACCGAACTGTAAATACGTCGGTATTTACGAGAATCGACCGTGCGTTCACTCTGTTATGATAGGCTCAACTGAGATGAGCCTTTATTTGTGATTTATGCTAGAGTGTTTTGTCTCAAATGAATAATGACGCTGTCTCTTTCTAACGAAAGTTGGCGCGAAATCGGCTTTGCGTCTCTGTTCACGATAAAAAACAAATATTTATGATTGTTTGGCATACAGTATTCAATTTGACAGAATTTTGAATTACGTCGATATTCTCGCAAACCAGCGATATATAATATGAAGAATTTTTTTTCGAAAATGACGAGCACTGGATTATGTGCCTGAAGTATCCGTAATTGATTTTTAGATACCTTTTGTTCCAAACCAATAGGCAAGCGGACTGATTTTTTTTATTGCATAAATGAATAGTACTCTTAAATATGAGTAACTTCTCAGAAGAAACAGTATATCAAAAGTCAATATTTTCAAAGGTACAGCGATTTGTATACAAAATTTCGCGAGTCTTTATACCAAATTTTTTTTTTGCGAAATTGGTAAACAAAACCTACATCATTAGTTTACTCACATCATATACAAAAACATTCATTATGGTAACTATGAACTTAAACGCACAAATATCGGAGATATTTACAAATATATTCCTGCGGCCATATACTTCATAAACTATAACCTACAAGTGACGTCATTTGTAGATCGACTTTAGTATGGAGCGTTTTTAGGAGGCTCGCGAAATTTTTTATACAAATCGCTGTACCTTTGAAAATATTGACTTTTGATATACGGTTTCTTCTGAGAAGTTACTCATATTTAAGAGTACTATTCATTTATGCAATAAAAAAAGTAGTCCGATTGCCTATTACCGATGTTTTAGAACAACCCCTTATCTAAAACCGTTTACGCTGAAAAAAAAAATGTACCAACAAAATTATATTCTCTGATGCACTGAGGTCATTGGCCTCACAGAGCAGGCGATTTAAAGAGCAAGCTTTGCCAGAATAACATCAGCTGTGCGAGGGAGGAATTTAGCGTAATTTTATGAAGTATATTTTTGACGATTTTTTTTTAATTTTCAGCTTATGCGTCTTGAGTGCCCAAAATAACCGTAGTTAATTTTGAACCACTTTATGTTGCTTTACAATATTACAATGTTGCATAATACGCCGCAGTAATTCGCGTAGTCTTTGTCAAGTTGCTTGGTATAATGAATGTTTGGAATAAACTCCGAAATTAGGTAGTAGGTAATTAGGTATGCACTATGCACTAAACTGCGTGTCTGAGTATAGTTGGAAGTTGGAACTTGGGTGGTTATGAAATACAAACTAATAATACACATAAGACCCTTACTTATTACGCATTTTTATTAGATCGTTTTATTCGTCAAATAAGTATAAAAACACTTGAATTTTTATGTTAAAATATGGCGGCTCTCAACACGGACCATTAAGTTTTTTACAGACAATTTATTTCATTATGAATCCAAACGCTGCCAGGGGAGCTTGCCAAATACTTTTACAACTGTTCTTAACAGTCGTTTAGTACATCAAAGTAATAAAGGCTTTAAAGTTGACAGCTGGAGACAGGTAAGAGAACGTACTGATATTAAAAAAAAATTAGGCCTTTTCATACTGTACGATTAATATTATACAGTATTCTTCGAGCGAAGTAACCACTCTTGTAATAGTGTAGTGTCTGGGACAGTCGGTTTTTAAATGTCATATGGTTGCCCGAGCACATACGGCATTTTCACAACAGTCAGCCTAGTCCACAGGAATAAACTGGTCAATACGTCTGGGGCCAACCATGTGCGGGTTTCCTCACGATGTTTTCCTTCACCGTTAGAGCGTCCGTATAATGTACTTGAGATCTGAAAAAAGTCTCATTGGTACACGCCACAACCTGGGATTCAGACTTGCACTCTCTCGAGAATGAACCAAATAGTCTACCCACTAGGCCACGGAGCTCAATGATACTACGTAACCAATTTTTACCTATTAACCCACCTCCTCCCTTGGTGACCATCCGTAGTACATATATGCCGATGCCTCTCCCCTCGGCTCTCCTTATCACGTAGTACCAAATTATTTTCAACATTATTTTAGTTTGTACGATGTTACTAATAATGATATTATTCAATGATGAAACTTTAAGAGTGCGCTAGTCAACGGCTCGAACTCAGTGCTGCGCACGGGAAAAATGCTTGTTATTTCACCTGATATTAGGGAAAAAATGATATACCCATAAAATAGTAATCTGTATTATAAGAGAAGCTATACTGCACACATTTATGCAGCTGTGTAAAGTATTTTAGAAAAGGCAAATCGATACTCAGCTGTTGGTGATTTATGAAAAAACTATATAATATTTTTGTCTGAAGTAAAATTATCTCAATTGCTGAATAATCGAACTGTGTCGGTATTTGCTTGCTTTTTTATTATCATTCTTCGTTTAATTTTTATTTACGTTCAAAGTTGCGCTAAAAATGCGATGTTTGGAGGCTATTATCTTCTGCACTAATTTGAATTTCAGAAATATAAGCAAATACCGACCTAGATAAGTGTCATAAAAATCGATATTACGCTAGAATTTGGGTCTACAATGTTTGACTTTGGAGTAAATCACCAACAGCGTTTGTATGGAGAAAAAACCGACTAGCGCAGCCTTAAGACAAAAAGCACATATGGAATACTCACGTCAGCGTCAGTTTGAAATGTAAATACAAAACATCCAACAATAACACAAAAGCAATAATGAGAAACTTATTTTTTGCCACAAACAAACAGTTTGTTTTAATACCGCATAATGGTGGCAAAAACCATGAAATCGAGCACCATGGGTAACTGTATCGACAAAAAACAACAAAATGGAGTTTCTAAGAACTCTATAGTGTTCTTTTTGGTTGATTAAAAACGAATTAATTTTTACGCTTAGAAAGCATTATTGTTTTCGACTGTGATTAAATGGTTAACTTTAACCTCCGTGGTCTAGTGGTTAGAGCTCGGCTTTCGACTCGAAGGTCGTGGGTTCGATCTCCGCATTGGAACAACAGAAAAAAGATGTTTCCAAGTTTGGTTAGGACAGGCGCCTGGTCTCTCGGCAGTCGTGTCGGTTATCTATCCCACTGCTTTGAGAATAAAGGAAGAGAGAGTCCTCTTGTGTACTGCGCACATACTTGGGTACTATAAAATTACTCCTGCATAACTGGCCTCGTGTGCGGGGGAGTTATTATTAAATGGTTAACTAGTTTATCTTTTCGGATTTCCGTTGTCTATTTGAGGTGGTTTACGCGCGTGGATAATTGATATAGGTTTTAAAGGGCCATGTGGCGAATATTATTACTAAGTATAGGCACAGGGGCGACACTCTCTACAAATGACAGCTCATGTGCCGGCCAATGTCAGCCATGTTGACGTAAGCCTAAGGTTGACACCGAAATAATTTTAAACATCCCGCCAGACAAATATACGATAAATGTTATGGAATTATATTGTGCATTAGTTTTTGCCCGCGACTTCGTCCGCGTAGACTTCGGTTTCCATACAAAATTTTAACCCCCTTTTCACCGACTTGGGGGCGAATTTTCAAAAATCCTTTCTTCGCGGATGCCTACGTCATTACAACTATCTGTATGCCAAATTTCAGCGAAATCCGTTCAGTAGTTTCGGCTGTGCGTTGATAGATAAGTCAGTCAGGTTTGCCTTTTATATATTTAGATTATTTCAAAGTATGAAACGACAAGCGCCAGCCCTGTTAATGAAACTCCTGGCTGGACAAAGATCACGCTCCACTCGCCGCACGCAGCCGTGGCACGTCTAGCCACTCACACACAGCTGCGAGCTGTTAGTCGTGTAAGTAATGAAGATTCTTTACGTTATCTATACTATTACAAATAAAGAGGAAAAGTTTGTTTATTTGCATTGGATAGGCTCCGAAATTACTAAACTGATTTTGGTGAAATTTGGCACAGATGTAGAGGAACACTTCCACGGGGAGGCTACTTTTGATCGCGCAAAAATATACGGTTTCTGCGAAATTAATTTTTGCGCGCACGAAGTCGCGGGGATATCTAGTATGGGTTTACTTTCTTTGATATATTATATAGGTCAGTATATCTAAAATGGCCACATTAGGATGTGATTCGTACTATGTTTCGACGAAGTTGCTCTAACAGTTTCTTCTTTTTTACATAATATGTATCATGTTTGTTGTTTGTTTGTACCATGTATGGGAGCCGCACTTAAACGTATTTTATTTTATTTTGTTTTTAGTATTTGTCGTTATAGCGGCAACAGAAGTGCAATATCATCTGTGAAAATTTCAACTCTCTACCTATCACGGATAAACACAGACGGAAAGGCTGCGGAGTCTTAGTAATAGGGATCCGTTTTTACCTTTTGGATACGGAACCCTAAAAGCCTTTTATTTGTTCACGTTTCGCTGTGGTGTCTAAATTGGAATTTGCCAGTTTTTCTGACTTCATCATCGCCGGTATAATTACCCAGTCACAGATGTCACTTTCGATTTTACCGCACTCACGTAAAATCCAGTCAGACAAAGAATCAATTTATTACGTCATTATCAGTAAAAGTGACTTTTCCAGAAAAAGTAGCTTTCTAGTTAATTGTGGTGTGATTTGAACGTCATTTCGGTAGAGATTCGATTTTGTAATTTACTTTTTCGTAATTGAATCAGTATTAGTCCAGTCATAGCGCAGATTATAGACGAACAGATAAATAGCTACATAGTTAGCTTTCGATTTGATTGCACTACAAGCACATCGTGGACACATCCACGTTGTGTGAAAAAATTGTGAGCCTTTGAAGGGGACGTCAAAATTTTCAAAGGACGATGTTAGGGTTTCTATGGAAACTGGGCTCACCCTCCAATAGATATGTATGATACTTCAAAGGAAAGGTATTTTCGAGCTGAATAAAAGTTACCTTAGCGCTAAAAGCCAAATCTTAGTCCGTTCAGAGTTATTCTTTACTAAGCATGGTAGTTTTGGCAATAGGTAAGTAATGCTTTTTACGTATTATATTGCATTTTTGTGCGCAGAATACACGCATGTATATACTAAACCATAGTTATCAGCTGCTACGTACGTATAGTCAGGCGGGAGATTTCAAGCGCAATTAGTCTTGTGTGACTATATGTTTTTATAAATAAAATAATTATACTGTATTTAAAAAAAAAGCATTTTAACTATCGACGTCTACTATATTTCATTTGAAAATAATGCTGGGCCTATAAATGTATAAGCCTGTGCTCGCGCTCCCCGTCCTGCCCGTCCGTACCGTTAACCAGGGTGGGCCCAAAATTGGCATCATCCAAAGGTTCGATTTGGATCGTTCTATGAACACTTACTTTTTTAATTTATCAGAGCGCCAAGCTTGGTTACCCAGGTACATTATTATTGTAATATTACGCGTAGCGGGATTACTAAGCTTCGCGGACTAGATTTTGCTCATGACTTTGGCGTACGCGTAAAGAGAAATTCCGGAGGAAATAAAAAGTAACCTTTGTTTTAAATCCAGTGTCTAAACTACTAGTCTAATACCATACCAAATTTCGACAAAATCCGTTCAGTAGTTTTTGCGTGAATGAGTACGGAACGGAGCCGCGGGTAAAACCTAAAGAAAAACTAGCTTTTGTTTTTTTTTAATAAGTACATCCGCGGGAACACTACTTTTTCGAGATAAAAAATATGCTATGTCCTTTCCCGAGACCAAAAGTATGTCTATGTCACCGTAAAATTGTAAAAACCGTTAGATTGTAATATTACTAACGAAAAATAATGCGTACAATTGTAAGGAGAAATTTTTATTTAACAATCTGTCGACAGTTTATAATATCTCTAGTAATATTACAATCTGATGGTTTTTACAATTTTACGGTGACATCTATACCAAATTTCATAAAAATTGGTTTAGCGGTTAAAGCGTGAAGAGGTAACAGACAGACAGACACACTTTCACATTTATAATATTATATAGTAAATATCAGTGGCGAAGGGTTCCTACTTCCTATAACTCCATTCCCATCGGCTTCCCTTGTCACTTACCTTTTGCAAACCTTCATAGAAATCCCTACCTATTATACAGGCTCCGGCTTCCCTATGAAGGAGAAGCAGCCTTCGCCACTGGTAAATATAGTAATATACTATATATTAATATATATAGTATATTACTATATTTATTATAATATAATATATAAGTATTTTATAGTATATAGTATATAGAATGTTAGATTTTTGTCCATATATTCAATTCTACCGTAATTGATTAGTTACACTAAATGACGTCACCCGGTGATTTTCAATTTTGCTTTATACTGGATTATCTCGACGTTATATCTATTATTAATAATTGAATCAGTACAGCTAATGGGTCGGCGGTCTGATTACTTTATGCTCTAATGGATTTCCATCAACCCGGTTATAATTTTAACATTTTATTATACAAAATATATGTAATAAATCATCATCACTACATAGTATAATACAAAGTCGCTTTTCTGTCTATCCCTATGTGTGTCTAGATCTTTAAAACTACGCTACGGATTTTGATGCTGGTTCTGAAATAGATAGAGTGATTCAAGAGGAAAGTTTATATATATATATATATATATATATATATATATATATATATATATATATATATATATATATATATATATATATATATATAATGCATAATATATAATACTAGAGAAACACTGATAGTTTTAGAGGTTTCTAATGTCCTAAATCATCACATTTTTTGCGCTTACATTGTAAACGTTTGCTGAAACCAACGACATGGAGCTCGTAGGGTTCAGCCAGACAAATTTCTGAATTAAAATAATGTACAGTATTGTACATCTTACAGAGGTCTACAAAAAAGTCTATGCTATCTGAGGGATAACCCACAATAACCATTTTTAGGGTTCCGTACCTCGAAACGTGAACTCAGAATCTTGAAATTCTGTACAAAGCAACGTCATAAAGCACAGATGAAGGAAAAATTTCGAAAACAGTAAATTTTTAGTTACATCATATAATAATAATTTGTAATTCTGATCAGAACCTAAATTCTCGTATTTAAAGTAGACAATTTAAACAGTCAATTTTACTTTTTTTTGGATTAAAAGTGTAGCGACATGTTACCGTGAACGGATTTTATGACGTTTCGACCAATCAGAGCGCGTTTCATGTTGGTTTAACGTTCATAAAAACACCGTTTGGGAGTGTAAGCGTGTCGGGACTTGATTGTAATTGTATTAATGCAGGTTTTATTTAGCAGAATTGCCCCTCTGATACTTCTATACTATAATATAATAAAGAGGAAAAGTTTGTTTGCATTGAACAAGCTCCGAAACTACTGGACCGATTTCGATGAAATTTAGTACATGTATAGATTAGACCACGGGGAAGGACATAGGCTACTTTTTATCGCGACAAATTGTACGGTTACTGTGGGATTTCCTTTTGCGCGCACGAAGTCGCGTATAACATCTAGCAATGAATAAAAACATAACATTGATAATACTTTTAAATACGTTTAAACTCCATGCTATCTAGTATTCAGTGCAATAGGTCAGTACCAACGTAATTCTCATAATGTCACATAAGCGCGCGCGCGTGCGCATACCAAGTGCGTCCAAATTCGACCTCGCTTGCATAATCACACTAATTGTAACAAGTAACAACTTTCACTGTTCTCGTCCAAAAAGAAACAATTCTTGTTAATATTATACACACGTATACTATGTTTAGATATAATATTTAATATAAACGAAAGCAAAAGGATGAAATTGATGGGTCTTTGTTTTATTTATGCGCTAAGTGTGCTATTGTTTGTTTGTTTGTATTTAATTTAAATTGGATCGAATAAAGCAGTTTGATGTACTCAAATTAGGGATGTCTGGATATGAATTAATTAATTTGGATTCGAATATGAGAATAATATAACTCGTATACCGGTTACGGATACAGTTACCAATATGTATATTTAAGTTAAATACAAAATTGAGACTCTACCTTTATTAGTAACTATCCGAAACTTTTATATCAGCTTCGATTACAGTTACGTCCATTTTTCTGAAATTTAATCTTCAAACTGCTCTCCTGAATAATTTAGTTTTTGGAGCTTTAATATTACATTTTAACCGTCGATATTGGCATGAACAGTATAAACCCCTGTCATGCCAATTTACACCTATACACCGTGTATAGTTCTAACCTTCTAACTGATCCAATATTGAACGGTAGGCAATAACTACTTATACGAATTTTTCGTTGCTCCGCCTTTCGTAAGGAATGATGAATAATATTTATGCAAAAATGTTTCGCAAATCTATGTTTGTGACTGTACCTACTACCTAGGTATCACAACATTTGTGATTCATTGGCGGATTTAGGTCATAACTCATAAGTTTGACCTAGGATTTTCTACACAAGGTATTTGAATTTTGTGATTCATCGCTACATTATGAACAGTCAATTCTGCTAAAAAAACTGCAATGATACAATAATTACAATCAAGTCCTATACGCTAAAATTGTCAAACGGTATTCTCATAAACGTTAAACCAACGTGACACGCGCTCTGATTGGCCGAAGCTTCATAAAATCAGTTCATGATAACATGTAGCTTCACTTACAATACAATCAAAGTAAAATGAAAGTCTACTTTAAATGCGACACTTAAGATTGTGGTCGAAATTGGCCACATTAACTATTATGTGAATCGTACTATGAAACTAGTGACTTTCAATAGTTGATGTTTCATATGATGAGTGATGATATTTCATGATGTTACATCAGATGACGGACAAAATGTGATTTGAGTTGGCCGTCTCTGTGTGACTTGAGAGCCTCTTAATTAAGGAGTGTGTTCGGGCCGTACGGTAATAATAATAACTCCCCACACCGATATCGGTGACGGTGGCCGGTTTCATTGAAACCAGGCCAGTTAAGCAGGAGTCATTTTATAGTGCCCAAATGTGTGCGCAGTACACAAGAGCACTCTGTCTTCCTTTACCCTCGTAATCCAGTAGGCCAGTTAACTGACATGACTGACAGGAGATCAGGCGCAGGACCGCCTTTTTAAATGCCTATCCGACGCATGGATCATCTTTCTTGTCAGACAATCAGGTGATCAGCCTGCATTGTCCTAACCAACTTGGAAACAACATTTTTTGTTGTTCCAATGCGGTAATCGAACCTACGACCTTCGAGTCGAGAGCCAATGCTCTAACCACTGGATTAGGGAGGCTATAAGATAGAAGGCGGCCGTAAGATAACATAGCGACGTCATGATGACCACATAATCTGCCTCGTGTCTAATCAGCCGGGTCCGGTTTTAGTGCATCCTATTAGATATCGTAATTAAAAGCGCATTAATGATTTATTCTGCTGTAGGTTCGTGACAGGAAATAATAAAATCATTAACTTTCTTTATAATATATTCTCTTAATGGTTTGATATATTTAAGTATTTACTAGAAAATCTTCTCCAAGTTGTTATTTCCGTAATAAAAATACGAAAAGGATATTATATGAGATATTTTATATCCTGAATCAAAAATAAAGCTTTAAACATTAACCTACTACGTAGTCACACGCCATCCGCACCTAAGTACTTTAGGAAGTATATTTTTACCCTGCGAAGATACTGCATCCAATCGGTATGAACGACGCTACCGATTTGTCCAGTTAGAACTGACCGTGTATGAGAATGGATTGGCTTAACAGTTCATACTGTTTAAGTTAATATGGAGTTTGGACGAACTGCAGATCGGATCGAGTCATGCCGATTAGAAGACAGGCAGCATACAAATGGAGATTTGGTATAGTTATAGATTTGGTATAGCTTTTGGTTTTGACATCATAAAATATAATTATTGGGTGGCTCTCACACTCACAATACGTGAAGTGAGAATGAAAAATGTTTTTCACTCTGCCCTATAATAAGGGTTACCTATCGTGGAATACTTTCAAATAAAGGTAAGAATTATTAGTTATTACATGAGTTTTTTACAAAGTCAACCATTTTCAAGTAATCGGCCTCTAAAGTGGTTTATAAGCTGGTCCCCTGGAATTTCTAAACTATAAAAGATAGAAACTTGTAAGTTTTCATAATGATTTCTGATAGATCATGCTTTAAACTCTTTAGCACAATATTAATATGAGCGAAATCAGATACTAACTTTAAGTTGATAGTTACGAAACCCTCCTTAGACAAGTCCTGTTATGCTCTTGGTTAGGTTATTATATTTTACAAGATACAACACCTTGGCATATCTTCTCGTGCCTAATAAAGCTTACTAGGTCAAGTCTATGTATCACTATAATAATGTATCATTATAATGATTATAATAATGTTAGCTTGACTTATTAGCATTTATTATATTATCAGATGCAATTCGAATTATTGAAACAAGCGTTGTATTTATACCAGAAATATTTTATTGTAAGCTTTCAAGTTTAAAACGTTCATTTTAATCTCTAATCAATATAAAAGTTCTAAATTTAAAATGGCTTTATATTTAGAAATTCTAATTTTAAATTTAAATATTTGAGCCGCGTAAAATTCTTTACATTTCCGGTTTTAATCGTCAACCTCGTTATTAAAATTCGCATGATCCCACAGTCTTTTTTACTGTAAAAATGTTTTATTGATAAAGAAAATCTCATTCGAATACTATTAGCATTCTTTAATACCTATTAAGGACTGATAATTATCATCGGTACAGTTTTGAAAAAAACTGGCCAAGTGCGAGTCAAACTCGCGCACCGAAGGTTCCGTACAAACATGTAGTGATTTTGTTACAGTTTAAAGGTATTATAGACCTGAGTATTTGATATGAATTTCAATTTAATACTTCTACGCGTTCACGAGGAAAGGGGTAGTAAGTTCAAAATTATTAAAAATATTTTTATTATATGATGTAAGTAAAAATTTACGGTTTCCGTAATGTTTCCTTTATTTGTGCTATGAGTTGTTGCTTCATGACATATTTCAAGATTCTTAATTCACGGCAAGTACTCTGTAGGTTTTGAGTTTGCGAGTGTCAAAAATTTGCGGAAATTTACGGCATAAACGGCTGTATCTTTTGATTGCGTTAGCTTAGTAGTTTGATTTTTTCACAGCTCCAAGTGACAGTAGACCTGAGTATTTGATATAAATTCCAGCTTGATACCTCCACACGTTCCTGAGAAAAAGGGTCTTGACTCTTGACAGACGGACGGACAACAAAGTGATCGTTAAGGGTTCCGTTTTTTTCCTTTCGAGGTACGGAATCCTAAAAAATGCAAAATAATAATATTATTAAAAAAATGTAAAAACATTTATTAATTATATTATAACATGAAAGTGCCAATAACAATACCATAATAATTTCTACTTATCAGCTCAGATCTGATTGTTATAATAGGATTGTTGCCTAGTGTGGAATATCACAATTTTACAAATTAAATTTGAAAAATTTTTGATTAAAGATACATAAATCTGAAAGAAATAGGTATTTAGAGTGACGGGATTAAAAATATAAGCAAATAAAAAATATTGTCCATCCCTTTCTCGCAAAACGATTCGTGACGTCACAACCTGCTACCGCCATACATTTTGTAATGACAAAATATGTATGGCGGTAGCAGGTTGTGACGTCACAGGCCGATATATCGCTCTCTTTCATAATGTAAATTTCAATGGTTTGTATCTATGTTATTTTTTCAGATATACAAAAATGGGTTCTGGATTGTTTATTAACATGTTGTCTAACATCGAATAGACGAAAAAAAATTTTTGCGGCAACATGCCTATTATTATAACAAATGAAACAGAAGCTATTCAGATATAACTACAAACGATAGTACCCACATTGTGCCACTGATCTCGTTTCCATTCATCCATTCTTCGATCATTAACTATTTTACGAGCGTAGGTACTGAAAAAAAAAACAATAAAAGGCTTAGAAAGTCGCTGTTTGTTTTTGTCAACTGCGCCAGACGCTGTTTGAACACGTTTTAAGGCCGTTTTCACTTTCGTCCGGTACTGGTGAGCCGAAAAGTGGTTAAATAAATACAAAAATATATGACAGTCGGGTACATAACAAAAGCTGTAATAGGGACATACATATATATCATTTATCACGTCGAAGAGTGGTTTGACCAATAGGTAATGAGCGTTTTTTATATTTTTTCTACTGTAAGAGGGCAGACCCAATGCATACAAAGCATCATCTGGTGGCGTAAGTGGTATCAAAAACGGAAATAAGAATTTTCGATTCTTTTCCTGTCACTAGACGGCGCTCGGTAGCCCGACGGTCCTTGTCGTGTCAAAAAGCTGTCAGATGTCACGAATTTAAAAACCCTCACTGTGTAATTATCAATACTAATATATTATGAGGAAACGTTTGTTTGTTTTCATCGAATAGGCTCCGAAACTACTGGACCGATTTTTATGAAATTTGCCACAGATATAGATTATATTACCAGGGAAGGACATAGACTACTTTTTATTGCGGAAAAATGTACGGTTACTGCGGGATTTCCTTTTGCGCGCACGAAGTCGCGGGCAACATCTAGTAAGAAATAAAATTGGACAATACGTGCATCGTGCCCGAAATTTATTAATGTTTTTCATTATTTTAACGATGTTGTGGTATTATTCAACTTAATTACCGTGTTATGATGTTATCATGGTAATGACATCGGCTTGAAAGTCGGCTTAGATTCATATCTTTAAATTGTTATTAAGCTAATTTTCATACAAATTACGCCTCAGGCCTCAGGGCCCTCTATTCGCTATTTTCTTTATTCAACATTTTTTTACGTTATTTTACAAATGCCACCTAATTTGCTCTATGGACGTAAAATATTTTGTAAAGTATATATTAGTAAGTAAAAAAAAAAAACTTAGGCCTTTTCATCCGTTAATGGATGATTTATACAGTATTCTCCGAGCGAAGTTCAAGAACCACTCTTGAAATACTGTAGTGCCTGAAACAGTTGGTTTTTAAATGTCGTATAACTTGCCCAAGCACATACGGCATTCTCACAACACAGTCAGCCTAGTGCAGAGGAATGACTGGTCAATAGTCAATACGTCTGGGGCCAACCATGTGCGGGTTTTCTCACGATGTTTTCCTTCACCGTTCGAGCGTCCGTATAATGTACTTGAGATCTGAAAAAGTCTCATTGGTACACGCCACAACCTGGGATTCGAATCTGCACTCCCTCGAGTGTGAACCAAACGGTCTACCCATTAGGCTACGGAGCTCTACAAGTAATTAGTAGTAACAATATTTTGTTTGATATTAGTATATTGTTTGATAGTAGGATTTTCGAATAGTAGGCGTTGCCTTTGATTTTTTTCTAGGTAAGAAACTACAAAATTAAAGTAGATTGCTGTATATAATATTACTAGCTTTTGCCCGCGACTTCGTCCGCGTGGAACAATACTTTGGGATATCGCTGAAATTTACCCGCGACTTTATTTATGACTAACGAAAGCGGAATCCTATTTTTTTAAACGGAACCCTAAAATAAAAGTAGCCTATGTTAGACCCTATAACATCAGCTATCTGCTAGTGAAAGTCCCGTGAAAATCGGTCCAGCCGTTTCAGAGATTAGTCGGAACAAACAGACAGACAGATCGACTGACAGACAGACAGACGGACAGACAAAAATTAAAAAAAAAATGTATTTTATTGTAAGTACCGAATATACTTTCAGATTCATTATGTAAAAAGCTGTTAATTTGAAGTTACAAACAGACACTTAAATTGTATTTAACTGTATAGATGTATAGATATTATAATGTATTATATTTTAAGATATTATCAATTTGATGTTTATAAAATAACTAAACTATATAACTAAACTAAACTAAACTAAACTAAACTAAACTAAACTAAACATTAACCCGCACGCGCACCCCGCCTTGGTGACGCCCACTTCGCAACGGGCCGTGCAGCAGAAATCGTAATATTTTAATTTCGCCATAACTTCAAAACCAAACGTCCAATTTTAATCATTCAAAGACCAAATATTATCTACATAAACTGTACTTAGTGATGAAATAATTTATTTTGATAAAGATTAATAACGTGAGTAAAATAAACGCGTTTAAATGTAGTCCAAAAAAAATTCAAGATTTCTAAATTAAAAATTGTTGTTGTGCCTCACTCGACATAGATAGGTATAGTGTGTCGCGGACTTTTTTGTAGATATTTATAAGATCTACAATTAATTAGAACATTTTATGGTTCTATCTTTTATAGTTTAGGCAGCGTACGCAAAATAAGTAACTTTTCTGGTTGATTTTTTACACCTTGTGTCCGAAAAACCCAAATATCTTACGGAACCCTATTTTTTCCAAAATAAAATTTAGCCTATGTTACTCGTGGATAATGTAGCTTTCGAATGGTGAAAGAATTTTTGAAATCGGTCCAGTACTTTTTGAGCCTATTCATTACAAACAAACAAACAAACAAACAAACAAACAAACAAACAAACATACAAACAAAGTTTTCCTCTTTATAATATTAGTGTAGATAATAATATAGATATTTCTTATCCGTGACTGAACATTTATTTAGCATTAGCAATTTTCGTCAGGACTGTATATTCTCAATAAACGGGACAGGCTTTATCATTAGGTTTTTAATATTTATTTTGACTTGAAACGGGGTAATCCTAAATTAAATATTCAAAATATAAGGTCGTTCAAAATAATTTACGGATAATTTGGGCATATGATCTAGGTATTGCTTCATTTAGGAATCCCCTGAGAATTGAGTCGTCAGTCTCCTAGTGATTGCACACTAAAAACCCTAAAATATACCACAATTTTTGGAAAAGGTATTTTGATTTGAAACTACTTTAGCGGCGATGCGAGTGAAATTTCATGGTCGCGTCACGTCACGGCGCACATTACGGCACGATTTTGGATATAACGCCATCTGTCGGAAGCAACTTATGCTTCTTACATAACAACTTTCTAAACTACGGCTCAATATACGGAAGGCGCTAGGTGTACTTAATTTTTAAAAAAACTTTTTTTGAAGACATGTGCTTTAGGCACGATGAGAGTATTTACGGGTTTCAAATAATGAATGAAGTTTCACTTCCGCCACGTATACTTTTATTTTATAGTCCCTATAGGGATAATAAGTTAGAATTACACCAGGAAAGGGCAGAATGTAGAGCGTGACGCTAATTGTGGTCTCCAAAACTTCGTATGTCTCTGAAGGGACAGAGTAACCGTACTCTAACTAATAGCTGTGTTTTAGTTCAGTAGCTGCTTCAAATTGTTGTATATAGTATGGTCGTCTGCAGAGGAAATAGGTCGAAAAATATACCCACGCTGGTTTCCATAGAGCAAAGTAGAGACCGTAGACCAATGTTGTGATCTAAAAGATTTCTTTCGTATCATCCACCTTA
Organism: Glaucopsyche alexis; assembly: GCA_905404095.1. Classification (NCBI taxonomy): domain Eukaryota; kingdom Metazoa; phylum Arthropoda; class Insecta; order Lepidoptera; family Lycaenidae; genus Glaucopsyche; species Glaucopsyche alexis. The sequence continues at coordinate 18,097,429 of FR990059.1, forward strand.
ACTCAGTATTAAAAAATGTTACATAACACGATAATTATTTAAGAGTGTGTTATGTCAACGCCAAACTTCGTACTGTCACTTTGATGCCTGTGATAGTTTATTCAGTTAGCCGAAAGGCTATGTATAGTATAGACATGCATTAGTATGCTCCTCTGTTATATGAGTTATATATTAATTATATCTGTTGTACGTGTAGTAATAAATCAACATATTGTGATGCTATGATTTGTATCATTTGTATCTCCATGTAACTTATAAGAAGAACCCCCAAGATATTCAACGTAGAGATCCTGGCTGGAACATCAAACATGGTGTCAGAAACTGAAGCTAAAATATAATAAAAAAGAAAAACAAAATATTAACCGAAGAGAGGGTACTTCTACAACAACTGCTGCGGGTGTGGCGTTTTCGAGAAGAAACTGTGTGTAAAAAAGAAAAGTGAAGACCTTACAATGGCTGGAAACGGTGTGCAAAAACTTGAAATATCTACCGAAATTATCAACAATAATGCTGAGAATTTCAAGAAATGGGCGCAATCATTCGAAATATATCTACTTGCGTCAGGAACAGAGAAAACTGAAGACAGAAGAAAAATAGCGTTAATGCTACATTCCATGGGGGAAAAAGGTCTAAATATCTACAATTCCTTCAATTTGGACCTGGACAAAGCTACATTTCAAGAGGTCAAGACAAAATTCGTCGAGTATTTTGAACCCAAGAAGAATCTGACGGTAGCAAGACACAAATTTTTTACATTGAAACAACGCATGAACGAGTCTCTGGACAACTTTCTTATGGAATTGGAAAATGCAAGTCATGCCTGTGAGTTTGGTTCGCTCCGCGATTCCCTAGTAAGGGACATCCTTATTGCGAATATGGCCACAAACTTCTCGCAATTTCGTCAGAAACTCCTACTAGAGCAAGATCTGACCCTAGAAAAAGCCAAACTTTTGTGTAGAACCCTCACCATAGCACAAAAAAGCGAGGAGTCCATGAATTCAACAGACAAGAAAGAAGAAGAAGCCACAGTATACAAGATACACAGAAGTCGTCGGGCCACTTCATATCAGAAAAGAAGAAAATCAAGGTCTCCGTCGCGCCAAGGTCAACCGAGATCAGCCACACCTGGATCCAGAGCAAAATGTGTGAAGTGCAACACAGCCCATGGTCCGCGCAATTGTCCAGCTTGGAAGCACAGATGCAGGTCATGTTTTAAATATGGACATTTTACCCATTTGTGTTTTAAAAAGAAGAATAGTGTCAGGAATATAGCTTCTGAAATAGGGAAAATGGGTCTCGATGATGAATCGAGTGTTGCTCAAAACAATACTCATACTGAGAGATTCACTATAGGGGCGTTATTCAATATTAAAAACATAAATTCTCAAAATACCAGTACAAATTTGATTAAAGAAAATTCCTGGCATTATTTTTTAAAAATAAACAACAAAAATGTAGACTGTTTAATTGACACTGGGGCAGACATAAATATGATGTCTTATAAAGTTTTTAAAGAATTAAATCTTAAATTTGATAAGAAAAGCAAAGAACAATGTAAAAAATATAATGTCTATGCTTATGGTGGAAATAGAGTTCCCATATTGTCAGTGTCAAACATATGGTGTATTTTTGAAAACAAAACAGAACCTGAATGTGTTACTTTTGTGATAACAAGTTTAGATTGTCCTACTGTGATTGTAGACGGGTCGCGCTAGGCGTATTCGAGGTGGTAAGTGGAAAAAATTCTAAAGTCGCTGAATTTTTGTGTGTTGATAAAGTAGTCCCTGGGGAGCTTATCATTAAGTTTTGTGCCATTTCTGCCCACTGCGTTTTCAGCAATTCCATTTTTTGTGGTTGATTTTTTTATATGGCTATAAAAGTGGCAATATTGATTTAAAATTTAAAATATTAATGGTATCTTAACTGGGACAGCTTCCAGAGTATGGAGACTTAATTTGCGTCGTTTTCGTCCAGTAAAAAAAGACTTAGGGTCATTTTTTGAAAACAGTACCGGCAAAAATTCTAAAGTGTGATAAACGACTATTTTCTGTTTAAGACCACTAAAATAGGCCTAATTCCAAATTTTGTGCCACATTAAGCGACTGCGATTAGAGAAATTAAGTTTTTTAGTTTTCCTAAGCTAAAAGCGTTCCAAAAACACATAATCGTTAAATAAAGTTCACGTATTCAATATTATTAAGTCATAAAGAATCTATATTCCAAGTTTGTGCCTTTTTCATGGTGGGTTTAAATAATAAAATGCAAAAATAATATTATTATAATATGCGGTCGAAGTATTGTGGAATATTCGCACTACAACATACACATTACACATGTACGTAAATGTGTGTGATAAAATGTCATTCATTCGACTACATTTCAAAATTTTTATATTTCGCATTTTACAGCGATTACAAAATTTAAGCTTGCTTTTGCCCGCAACTTTGTTTGCGTAGCACGAATGACGAAGCTGAATGTAATTGTCGCCTGATTTTATACAATACATAAATGCACAATAAATTTGATATCCGATAGGCTTCCACATGAAACTTCGGTTATCTAACACCAAAAAAATTACAATTTCAAATACCTAATTTTAGTTCTTGAAATTAGTCGTTTAACTGAATAGTCTCTTCAGCTACATCATATTTATTGTATATATAGTATTATTTAATAAAAAATAAATAAATTATTTCAACGCTTGAATTTTATACGTAGGTTGCTGAATACATGTTTCTAATACTCGTGGTTAAGGACTTATTTATTAGGTTATTAATTGATTGTAATAATTTATATAATTAAATACATTTTACAAACCAACAAAATAATATTTGTATATATTGTTATTCATCCCGTTGACAATTTTATATCTAGGGGCACGGCAGGGCCCCGCCAAGTCGAGCCTAGTGAAACATCAGAGCACTACGTACGAATGTGGACCGATCCTTGTACTGCTTTTCGATATATGTTTACTATGTTTAGCATTAATTTATAATAATGTTAGTCTTATAAAATAATTTATAATACCTAACGTTAGTCTTAATTTAATTTGTAATTTTATTATAATTTTTAATTAGTATTATAAAAAGCATTAATTTGTGAAACTGGAAATAAAAGGTTTTTTATTTTTGAATTTTTATTTATTTATTATTGCTTGTTAGTTTTATGTTAAAACTAGCTGATGCCCGCAGTTCCGCCCGCGTAGGTACAGTAAGTAGTATTAGAAGCTATGATTTTTTTATCTTTAAGTTATTTTGTTTTTTGTATAACTGACCTTTGAATTACATCAATTTTAAACTTTGCTTGCCTTTTTGGGAACACTCCTTGACTATTATTTTTTTAAAGTCTTACGTTACGCAGCCACGGAAAAATTAACCACAAATAATCGAATTGCTGAAAAGGCAATAGGCAGACATGGCACAAAACTAAATTATTAATTCCCTAGGGACTACTCTATCAACTATATATAGGTACAGAAAAAATTCAGCAACATTAGAATTTTTCCACTTCCCACTAAAAAACAGCTAGCGCGATCCGTCTAATGAGTCAAAATGCATAGCTTGAGCGTTTCATTACTTCATGAGCTTTTGTATAAGGCACACCCCACACTAGCAATATTCGGGCGTCGTCGTTGTGCCAGAACATTGTGTTCTCTAACAGAAAAGCTATGAACAGTGACTAAAATATTTTTTTATCTTAAGCCTATTTTCTACTTTACGAGTTTGTAAATTCAAGCTTTATAGAGTTAGAGAACGTAGAGTGGAGTCAGAAGGTTCTAGACGAGATCTGAAGACATTTTTTATTGGCGAGTCATAATATTATGGTCTCGTCTTGGCATCATTAAACATGAAATAAATTTAAAATTGAAATTATAAATTTCGCATTTAGAACATTATTACTTGTCAAGTTGTCACATAAATTGTCATTTCATTTTGTCGTATTAATATGAAACTTGGGCCCCTCCCCGCGTGGCGAGAGGCCCGCACCCCGTATTCGCCATTGATACATGATAAAAGCTGGTTTTTTACATTCTAATAAAAAATCCCGCGGATAAACATGGTTAAACTTATAGAAAGTGTTTTGTAACACCATAATCATCATATAGATATGAACTCTACTAGCTAAAAGTTTCATTAGTAGTTTTTATAGCGAGTTTGAGGAAAAAAAATGGAATATCTTTATACGAAATTGCCGAATGTGGCACATCTTTCTCACAGACTCAGATATTAACACTCTGAACAGTTTTTTAAGATTTGTCAGACATTAGAATAGTTGTGGGCCTGGTGAGACCATGTTTTATATAGTAGCCGAATACCAGGAAACCCCTGGTTGGATACGACTCAAACTGCATATGTGCATCGGTTACTCTTTCCTTAATATCGTGAAAGTAAAATTTTTAGCTATAATTTACTTTTGGGCCAATATCCATGAAAGACACAAAAACCTAAATTGCTACAAACGCAGCCATCCAAAATGGCACAAAATCAAATTTTAGACTAAGAAGAAGGTCCGGAAACTATATGCAAAAAATAAAAGACTTTAGAATTTTTGCACCCTCAAAACTTATCCAGACCCGTCTATTGGCCTGCCCACTTGTATAAAGGTAAATTTAATATTAAAAAATTTCAGTTTAAAAATAGATCAAAAAACTTGTGACAAAATTGTGACCAAATATAATGATGTGTTTCAGGGTCTAGGCTGTTTACCATATGAACACAGTATTGTGTTAAGAAAAGATGCTGTGCCGTGCATAGATCCACCCAGGAAGGTGCCATTTGCTCTGGTGGAGCCGTTGCGGAAGGAGCTCGAACTCATGGAGGAATTGGGGATCATCCAGAAAGTCCATGAACCAACTCTCTGGGTGAGTAGCCTAGTTATCACCATGAAAAAGAATGGAGGATTAAGAGTTTGCCTAGATCCTAGAAATTTAAATAAAAACTTATTGAGATGTCATTATCCCATTAAAAATATTGATGAAGTAAGGTCTAAATTGTCCGGAGCCTCATATTTCTCACATTTAGATGCATTTTCTGGATTTTATAATATAAAATTAACTAAAGAGAGGAGTGACCTTTGTACTTTTCAAACTCCCTTTGGTAGATATAAATTTTTGAGATTACCTTTCGGAATAAGCACGGCAACAGAAATTTTCTATAAAACTATGATAGATTTATTCGGAGACATTGAGGGAATAATAATTTGGTGTGATGACATTTTAATATACGGTGAAACAATTGAAATACACAATAAAAGATTAGAATTGTTTCTGGATAGGGCTAGACAAGTCAATTTGAAATTAAATAGGGCCAAGTGCAAGTTTCTTTTAGAAGAAATCGCATATTTGGGCTATATTTTCAGTAAAGATGGTGTAAAAATTGATCCAGAGAAAATTAAGGCTATAAAAGAGATGCCAATACCAAAAAATATTAAAGACTTGCAAAGATTTTTAGGTATGATAAATTTTTTAGCACCATTCATAGAAAACTTAGCTGACAAAACTAATATTTTAAGAAATTTGTTAAAAAAGGATGTGTTATGGCTTTGGGATGAGAATTGTCAAAAATGCTTTGATTTATTAAAAGAAATTATAACTAAAGCGCCCGTGTTAGCAAATTATGATAATAATTTACACTTGACTTTGTCGGTAGATGCCTCAAGATATGCTGTCGGTGCCGCTATATTTCAAAATAAGCGACCCGTTGCTTACAGCTCAAGAACACTGACCAGCTCACAACAAAATTATGCTCAGATTGAGAAGGAATTGTTTGCAATACAATTTGGATGTAATAAATTTCACCAATATATTTATGGCAGTAGAATAACTGTGCAAACTGATCACAAACCGTTGATTTATTTATTTAAGAAGCCCCTACATGAAGTACCTGCTAGGTTGCAGAGAATGATGCTTTCTTTGCAAGGCTATGACTTAGATGTGGTTTATGTACCTGGTAAATTTATGTATATAGCAGATACTTTGTCTAGAGCAGCACTTACTGAAAAATACATACCCCCATATGAACAGGATTTACAGTACCATGTAAATGCTATATTTTCTAACCTCTCTGTAAGTAAGCCATATTTGAATTTAATATTAACAGAAAGTAATAAAGATGAATCATTAAATTTGCTTAAATCTTACATTCAAAACGGTTGGCCTCCCAGCAAAAACAAAGTGTGCTGTTCGGTGAAACCATATTGGAATTTTCAAAATGAAATACATATAATGAATAACTTACTATTTAAGGGAAATAGGCTTATTATTCCTAGATCTTTGCAAAAACAGATATTGGATAAGATTCACTGTGGTCATTTGGGTATAAATAAAACGCTAAATGTTGCTAGAGAAACAGTTTATTGGCCTAATATAAATGTAGATATTAAAAATTTAATTGATCAATGTTTAGTATGTGCTAAGTTTAAGCCAAACACAACTAATGAACCGTTGCAGTGCTATGAGATGAGTTACCTGCCTTGGCAACAAGTCGGTGTAGATTTATTATATTTTGACGGTGAAAATTTCCTTGTTTGTATGGATTATTATTCCAAGTATATTGAGCTAGCTTCGTTGCACAAAAATTACACTGTAGACAATGTTGTCAAACACCTAAAGTCTTTCTTTGCTAGACATGGAATCCCAAAATCATTGATATCCGACAATGGTCCACCATTCAACTCATGTAAATTCAAATCTTTCCTTGTTGATTGGGATGTTGAGCAAATAACTACTAGTCCTTATTGGTCCAGATCCAATGGGCAAGCTGAAAGCGCTGTAAAGATAGTAAAAATATGTTAAGAAAATGCAAACAGGATAATTCTGATATATATTTGGCTTTGTTACATTATCGCAACACGGCTAAAGGAAATTTTCACAGTCCTGCGAAGTTACTAATGTCAAGGAATTTGAGAATAAACTTACCTATTATAGAAAATAGATTGAAACCTAAAATTGTAAAATTTTCAACATATGAGAGGTGTTATAAACAAAGCAGAGACAGAATGTCTTTTTATTTTGACAGGAAGGCTAGGCAAACGTCATATTTCTTTCAGCCAGGAGATGACATTTTTTTTAAAAGAAATCCCAAATCCTGCTGGACGCCGGGAATTATTAAAGAGAAATTGAAATGCGGTAGATCTTATTATATAGTAGATTTAAATGGTACTGTTTATAGGAGGAATAGAGGACACATTAGACCTAGAAAAAGTGACATAACAAACAAAAATCCTTCTCCTTCTTTTTCTGGTAGTGAACTGAGCGCTGGCAAAAATAACAGTGTGGTTCCCCTAATGGATATTGTTGACCCCATGAGTTCGGCATACCTCGGAAACGGTCCTGTTCAAAATTGTGTTAATGATGATAACTGTGTTCCTATGGAGAGTCCAGCCAATAACAATTATGTAACCAGATCTGGTAGAAATATAAAACGTCCTAAAATGTATATGCATGAAAAATTTGATTAGTTATGTATAGTAGTAAGTTTCTAGTTTAAGTTGTATTTTTCTTGAAAAGGGAGGTGTTACATAACACGATAATTATTTAAGAGTGTGTTATGTCAACGCCAAACTTCGTACTGTCACTTTGATGCCTGTGATAGTTTATTCAGTTAGCCGAAAGGCTATGTATAGTATAGACATGCATTAGTATGCTCCTCTGTTATATGAGTTATATATTAATTATATCTGTTGTACATGTAGTAATAAATCAACATATTGTGATGCTATGATTTGTATCATTTGTATCTCCATGTAACTTATAAGAAGAACCCCCAAGATATTCAACGTAGAGATCCTGGCTGGAACATCAAACAAAAAATAGCACGAAGCAACACAAAATATTGGAATATCTACCAGATTCTAAAATTTGAGTTTTGGATTAAACTTCTCGAAAATGTGTGTAGGTAAATTACAAAATATATTTTATTTATTTGATTCATACCTTGGATATTAAACTGTTTCACAGTTTACAATTTAATTAATATCTGGCAATATCCCGCCAAAAATACACACAGCCTGTAAGCAAATGTGTGAGTGCACGCATAAGCATGCGTAAAGCACCTCCCTCCTCCCACACTGCTAATGCAATATGCGCATACTCAAAAACAAGATCGTGCAAACACCACCACCACACAAGCAACAATTTATTTATTTATACCACTTAAAAAGTAAGTAATATGTCAGCAATATCGTGAAAAGCCTCAAACCACCATGCAGGTTGCAAAACTCGACACGCGTTTCCCCGAACCCGGAGCATCCTCAGGAAGTGGACCTGCGAACAAAGTTCGTTGGTCAAGTGTTTCAAATAAGTATTGGATAGCTTATTCGGAAGTTTGGTCGCTGTTTACCTTCTATCGAGCGACAAAGACAAAGATTGTGAAACTGGCCCTTAAGCTAAAAACTACAAATTATACTACATTCAAGTGTATGTAGTAATAAAACATATGTGCAATATAAATCCGCATTCATAGTTGTTAAAATACAACAAAGATCGTCTCTGAAATTGCAATCTCAAATAATTCATCTCTCTCAAACTAACGACATCTCAAGATCGATGGGCCCTACGCCGCAGGGGGCCTAATAAAATAAACGGCAGCCAACATAATATTCATTAAGATAAATTAATATAAATATTATACGCTAGGTCAATAGAATACCCACATTCATATTTAATGGTGTTATGGGTGTTCTATGGGGGTCATGATTATGAATACATAAATGAAAATGATAACATAGCTTAATTTTGGTATTAGGCTGTAGGCTAAAAATATAAATATACTCAAAAAATTAAGCATTATTTGTAATTTATACATAATTTTTATACGCTTTATGAGTAAAATATAGCATAACATAAACATTTTCTGTTGTTCCAACGCGGGGATTGGATCCTCCGTAATCGAGAGTCAAGCTCTAAAGCAGAGGTTCCCAAACTTAGTTTGTCTAACGCCCACTTCGAAAATCAGTTATTTTGTAGCGGCCCTCATTTTTTTTTCACCTAAAAACCTCAATAACATATTAGTATCGCCTGGAGAGTATCTTTTATCTATTCAAAATTAAACAATAATAATCAACATTTAGCAATAATAATACTTCTCATATAACCTGGGCCCTTTTTAAGCCCCTATAGCGCTCCCCTCTAGGCCTCCAGCGCATATAAGAGGGCGTTATCGCCTACTTTCGGAAAAACTGCTCTAAAGTATTCTATTCTTCGGTCTTGTATTTAACTCCCGACGAAAACAGAGAGGTGACTTGTCTGTCCGTGACATCGTAGCCTCAAAACGGATCAACCGATTTTAGTCTCTTTTTTGTTTGAAAGCTGACTTGATTGAGAATATTCTAAGCTATATTTAATCATCATCAGCTCGCTCATTAATTAACATACCTTTATTATACACGTAATGTAATTAACTTCCGGATATTATGAATATCCGGTATAATAGATAGCTGCAACATACACTGTGTCCTCTGATTTTGGTTTTTCTCGCGGATCCGCCCGCGTAAATACAGTAGTACTTTTACTTCTGTTCTTTTTCGGGATAAAATGTAGCCTAGTTTGCGTTTATCTAGTCCCTGCACTGATAACATAACTTTCATCACACTCCGTTTATTAGTTTTTGTGCATTAAGGAGTCACAAACATCCATCTATCCTTACATTTATAACTATCTTTTGTCTGCGGCTCCATCCGCTATAGTTTTTCGGGATAAAAAGTAGGCATACCTCCACCCATCCTTAAAAACTTTCGGATTTATAATAGTAATAAAATGTCCGGTACGTATTAAACAGTCTACAACATTAAACAGTCCCCGCGAATATGTTTTCTTGAATTGCACAAAACTATCGAAACAAAAGACTTGTTCACGTCATAAAAAATCATAAAACAAAAGCCATTATTAATTCAACGCTCAAAGAAACTTTCTGGAAACTGACAATGATATCGGCTTCCTAATCGTGTTACTTATCGGTACATCTAACACAGAACACTTCCAGTAACGCCGTGAGAAAGTATTTATGAAGGATCTATTATACGTGTTCAATTCCACTTTACATCGCGATTGTACGAATTGTAGCAGTTGGACAAACTTCTAAAATTGGTCGTGTTACATTTTCCCGATGTGAATACGAATTACGGATATGCGAAGTCATTATAACAAACAAATTATGAGGACACTCAAACTGCCTAATATAATCCGAAGCTGTATGGGCATTAATTTGTGAAACGGGCTTATCGAATACAAGAATAATTTTCTAGATATTTTTGAATCTCGACCGATTTAATGTATGCTAATCGAGTCGGTTTCTATTAATATTATATTTCGAAGCTTATATTGGCTAAAACGGAATGCTAATCTCAGTCGAGACTACATTACCATAATCCTTCCCCGTTGGATTTCATTAGAGCCGAAATACGAACCGTTAAATAGACCTTGAGACAAACTCTTGAGGTATTAGCGCCCGTCACACTTACAGTTCTGATCGCGGGATAGCACGCGCCGTTCCAACGTGTATAGGTTTGGAACGCAGTCCGATCCGCGATCAGAACTTTTGTGCCTGCAAGCCTGTACTTAATTCTAGATATCAGATAGTAATTAATCTTTTAGGTGGTAATCATTGGTAATCATTTAAATGGTAATTAATTTTGAAAGGATTTGGTAGAAATAATTGTTGCAAAGGCAGGCTAACCCCCTCTCTTTTTAAAAACGTCCATGTAAAAAGTACATAAGGGGAAAAAATACAGCTACAAAATTTTTAAAGGTTGACTCATGGCCTTTGTGTTGTCACCTGGTTCACTTCAAAGAATCTGCTAAAAGGGATAATTTATTTTAATTGGATTGCACCAGATTATTTAAATTTAAAAATAAATGTAATTAAGTAACGGACCCGTGCGAAATTAACGCACACATAAATAAAATAAAAAATTGTGATGAGAGCTAATGGTTATATTCGCCGATTTTTATCATTCACCGTTATTATTATAATAATATTTTATAAAAAAAATATTTCGTGAATCTTTCACACGACAATAAGATCACGAAAACTTTTTTATTTTACATAGAAGTCTTAAGTTAATCAAAAGTTAAAAATTATAGTCGGGTAACTTAAAATAGGTTAAGTTATTATGTTACCTAGACTATTATTAGGAATACATGACACCTCAATCACTAAAATCGGATCAGTAGTTTAGGCACTACGTAGTAACAAACATACGATTAATTAAAAAATTTTGGTACAAAGGTAGTACTTATACCAAATTGGAATTTGTTCAAGTATGGGGTCGTCCATTAATCACGTGATGCCTAAGGGGGGGGGGGGTCCGAAAAAAAAAACACCACGTATCACAAGGGGAGAAGGGGGAAGGACATCGCACGTGTATTAATTTTCGAATCTAGTTTATGCATACCGAAATTATTATCGGTCGTAGATTCGTAATGTTGTTTAAATGCTTACAAGACAAATGACTCGTATAGTTTTTAATTGCATTAATTATTCGATTTTCTTCAAACATGACCTGGTTACTATGTAAAAAAATACACGTGATCTTAGGCGGGGGAGGGGGGTTAGTATAAAACCTCACCACGTATCACAAGGGGGAGGGGATTAATGGACGTCCCTATCTAGAACTGATACAGGATTATCCAAATATATTTACAAAAGAAATCTATAAGTTTACAACAAAGAGGCTGTAAATATTTATAAGGGTCCGTTGTTTATGGAGTAATGTCGTTCCTCGTCTCCCCGGGGAGCGGGGAGTGGGGACACGGGAATGTGCCCGGAGTTGGGGGTGTTGCGTTTGGATCACTAGTTACGTCTCGTTACTTTATACGAGAAGAATTTTGATAAATATATTATACTAGCTGTTCAACGTTCGTTCAACGCTTGTGTGCTAACTGCTAAAGGTTATTATAGGCTCAATGATTTTATTGACCATCGCACACATTGGGAATAGGATGGTCAACCTGCAAGGCTGCTTCTATGTATTGTACTCTTGTTATGTAGTTTTAGTCAGTAAGTAAGGTATTTTTTTTTTTATGTAATGAACCAGGAAACGAGCAGACGGATCCCCTGATGGTAAGCGATTACCGCCGCCCATGGACACTCGCAACACCAGAGGAGTTACACTTGTAACTCCTCTGGTGTTGCGACTTGCGTTCCTGGTCCTTAAAATCCCCAATCCCCCCCATGGGCCTCCGGTAACCTCACTCACTCGGCGAAACACAACGCAAGCGTTATTTCACGCCGGTTTTCTGTGAGGTCGTGGTATTTACCCGGTCGAGCCGGCCCATTCATGCCGAAGCGTGGCTCTCCCACAGGTATAATATAACAATGTTACATTGTTATATACCTTACTTATTCTAAACTAGCTCTTGCCCGCGGCTCCGCCCGCGTAAATACAGTATCCCATAGGAACACTGTACTTTTTCGGGATAAAAAGTAGCCTGTAAATCTAGAGCTTAAACTACTACCATGGACCAATAAAACTAATTCCTCCATGCTACTACTATACCAAATTTCATCGAAATCAGTTTAGTACTTTTTGCGTGAAAGAGTAACAAACCACATCATTACATCCATCCATCCTCACAAACTTTCATATTTATAATATGAGTAGGATTGTGTAGTCCATGCATTATAAGGCATTTTTTGTTCGCTGGCGGGATTCGAACTCGCGAACTCCGGTTTGAGCGCCAAGGTGCTAACTGAGCTACAGAGATCGTGAAAAGAATATGAACTTTCTGTGTTGAAAACATTCAAATCCATCAGCGAAGACGACGTGAAAGAGTGATAAACATTCATCTTCATAAACTTTCACAATGTTTATAGAACTAGCAGGATAATGTGGTCTGGTAGGATGGTATCGTGTAGGATAACTCTATCAACACTCAGTTAATCAGCACTGATACAATCGGTGCTGATGGTCGTGAAAGGTCGCACACAGTTCAGGAAAACTGTAGCAGTCGTCACGCGCGGTGCTCATCATGTATTGTACTGCTAATAATAATAATAATCGATTAGATACACTTGTTATTATTAGGTACTGCTTATTATTATTATTAAGTATTTATTATTGATTACACTTATAAGTGAAATCAATAATAATTGATTTTGTATCTGGGCGAATCAACTTTTACGAGGTCAATTTGAAAGAAGTTACAAAAAAGTTTTAAAAATTATTATTTTGTCAAATTTCTGATTATTAAATAACAGTGGCGTACGGATAATTGATTATATTAATTTATTCTAATATCAACAGCGATATCAGAATGAGTTTTAACATTTTGTTGTTCATAGTCGGAAATTCTCTTGCGTTACGTTGTCTAGATTTTATCATAACATAAGAATAAAAATTTGAAAGCCCATTGAAATCGATATAGATATTTTCCGCAATTAAGGAGCTCATTATGAGAGATTTTTTTAAACTAAATCCACATTATTACGGTAATAACTGGACTTTGCAAGTCCCCTGCGTTACTATAGTAATTTAAGGAGTCGTATTTTTCGAATATTTCTTCTTTTATTAGGATTTGGCTTAAATATTAAACATCTATAACAGGGGAAACTTAATACGATTATAACTCACCGAGTCATATCCATCAAAAACGATCCTGGTAAATAAAAAAACTAAAATATAGTAGATTTTTTTTTCTATCGGGGACAAGAAGATCCTCGTAAAAGTTGATTCACCCATCTACGCAATTAAAATGACTTATGTGATATAACGTAATATCAATTAACATCGAAACGAAACGATACGCGATATGGCGCTGCACTTTTAAGACAGCTATTCAAAATTGAACTTTATTCACTACGCAAAAATAACACGTTTCATATGACATGAGTCACTTGCGCTGTGCACAGCGGTGCAACCTGACATTCGAACTGTAACAATGAAACGTTGTCTTCTTTTAAATAGCTCTTAAAAATGCAGCGCCGTGTATCGTCACAGTGTAAACTGACCCTTAATCACTCTATAAGTGTACCAAATTTCATCAAAATCAGTCCAGACTCCAGTAGTTTCGGAGCGTATTAAATACAAACAAAACTTTCTTCTTAATTACTAGTATAGATTGTAATCTAAACTAGTAATTAAGAAGAAAGAAAGCGGAGTACAGTAACCCACGGAAACCTTATATGTCCCGCGAGAAAAAGTAGCTTATGTGGTGTGGTCTACTTTATATCTGTGCCAAATTTCATGATAACCGGTATAGAAGTTTTTGCGTGAAACTGTAAATAAAGAATCCCACGGGAACCGTACATTTCCCCGCAATAAAAAGTAACCTAAGTCCTTTATCAGGTTCTAGACTATCTGTGTACCAAATATCATTTAAATCGGTTCAGTAGTTTTGGCGTGAAAGACGGACAAACATACACACTTTCCCATTTATAATATTAGTATGGATTATTTATCATCTGTGATAGCTTATTGATAGCAAAACGCACATGCATACCTTCTAACACTGCCGACATATGAGTTGTCTGCTTGTTGCTCTTTCACATAAAACTTAACCTCTTAAACACTACCATACTTGGCATGGTGATTCAGTAGCATTTACGTAACTCCCCACACCGATATCGGTGACAGTGGCCGGTTTCATTGAAATCAGCTCAGTTACGCAGGAGTAATTTTATAGTGCCCAAGTGTGTGCGCAGTACACAAAAGCACTCTCTCTTCCTTTACTCTCATAATCCAGTGGGACGGATAACCGACACGACTGACGAGAGATCAGCCGCAGGACCGACTTTTTACATGTCCATCCGACGCATGGATCATCTTTCTTGTCAGACAAACAGGTGATCAGCCTGTGTTGTCCTAACCAAACTTAGAAACAACATTTTTTTGTTATTCCAATGCGGGAATCGAAACCACTACCTTCGAGTCGAGAGCCAATGCTCTTACGGACACCACGGAGGCTGTTTAGCATTTAGAGGCAGTAGCATTTACAATCATATTAAATCAGTAACCTTTGGTTATCTTAAACCGATGTTAACGGTACGTCAAATAACACATTGTCATGGTAAATATTAACACACAATGCTCAGATGAGAGCTCTGATTAGTGTAAACCATGATCAAATCGTGTACAACAATTGCCTTAATCATCTGTTTGACCTACAAGGAGTTTCTTAAATTAAAATCTGAGGCTGTATGATGAGGTAACAAGAGAGGATAAATTATTTTTATGCAAATATTGTATTCATGGTTTATACTTTAAATTATACTAAATTGGCCGCGACTTTGTGAATGCAAATGGAAATTTTGAAAAGCTGATGACCACAGCTCCGCCCGCGTAAGTACAGTAACCCACGGGAACTGTATATATCCCGCGATAGAAAGTAGCATATATCCTTCCCCGTTAACTTTATATCTCTGCCAAATTTCATGATAATTGGTTTAGTACTTTTTACGTGAAACTGTAAATAAAGTATCCAAAGGCGAACAGTACATTTCCCTGCGTTAAAAAGTAACCTATGTCTTTTTTCAGGCTATAGACTATCTGTGTACCAAATTTCATTTCAATCGGTTGAGTAGTGTTGCCGTGAAAGACGAACAAATAGACACACACACTTTCCCATTTTTAACATTAGTATGGATATTATAGAGTCAAACTGTTTCAGTAAATAAGTTCGATTTTTTCTCCCGAAAATAATAATATTTTTCAGATAAAATATATTTTCGCATTGCAAATAAGTTTATCCACTGGTCAATTAACATTTTGACAGTATCTCGTTTTGCCAAAAATTGAGGTAAAAGAGAGGATTTATATTTTGATAGCATATTTTATTTTCGTTTTCCGGTGCGTGTCCGGTTTGAAAGCGCATGTTTTAAATTTTTAGGTTAAATATAATATAAAAGTACCTGATGAGTAGCTGAGCTTCGCGGGGAGTTCATATAAATTAAACAAATAAATGAATCACTAAATTATTTATCTGACTGAGATTCGAAACCACATTCCAAATTTTTTATACGTAAGTATAAATTATTAAAATTATTATACGTATATGCGTATATACATAGGTACGTATTTATTAGGTACGTATATGGTTTTAACGGTTTTTACAATTTTACGGTGATATATATGTACATAGGTGCGTATATATTGGTACATACAATCGAACTAACATAATAGAGTCGAAATTATTAAAATGTTTTTGCACGACAAAATAAAGAAACATAATATAATAGCTTAAAAATGCGCAGTTTTCCAGGGGTAAGACTTAGATCGATTTTTCTCCCCTAAAACTCCCTGCTTACTAAATTTCATGGCATCACTTACAGCCGTTTTCGGGAAACCAATATAATATAACGTCTCTGAAAATCAATTACGGATATGACAATTATTTTTTCTATTTAAACGTCTTTATATAAGCAGTAGATCAGCTCTGTGAGTAGACCATATGCCCAAAATATCCGTAATAGATTTTACCGAACCTTATATTTACAAAATCTCATCTAAATATATAAAAGGCAAACCTGACTGACTGATGAGTCGATTGATACGAGTAGATGTATCAATGCACAGCCGAAACTACTAAACGGATTTTGCTGAAATTTGGCATACAGATAGTTGTAATGACGTAGGTTTTCGCTAAGAAATAATTTTTGAAAATTCGCCCCCTAAGGGGGTGAATAAGGGGTTGACGATTTTGCTGAAATTTGGCATATAGAGTTGTAATGACGTAGGCATCCACTAAGAAAGGATTATTGAAAATTCGCCCTTTAAGGTGGTGAAAGGGGGTTAAAAAATTTGTATGAAAACCAACTCCACGTAGACGATAGCTAGTTAAGCAAGTATAAGATCTACGACACCTATTTTTATACAGGTAATTGAACAAACGAAGAAATGTAGGGACTCTTCACTGAAGAGCGCTCTATCTCGTCTCCAGCAATCTCGGAGAGTCTTGACCTTTCATTCAGATTGTAGAGATCTTATTAGTTATTAGGCTACAAATAAGGTCTCTACAATTATTTATTATGTAGTTTATTTTCTTTATGGTAGGTATACTAATTACTAGTACATCTTTACGTAATAATAAACGATTTGTTTTGCATATCTTGGATATAAGATGGCTCCTTACAAGATGTACGTTACACAAGTAGGTATTTTTGACTTTTGCTATGACATAGATTAATATTATAGATATAACTCCCCACACTGATCTCGGTGACGGTAGCTAGTTTCATTGAAACCATTCCAGTTACGCAGGAGTATTTTTATTGTGCACAAGTGTGTGCGCAGTACACAAGAGTACTCTCTCTTCCTTTACTCTCATAATCCAGTGGGACGGATAACCGACACGAGTCACGACTGACGAGAGATCAGGCGCAGGTCCGACTTTTTTCATGCCAATCCGAAGCTCGGAACTTCTTTCTTGTCAGACAATCAGGTGATCTGCCTGCATTGTGCTAACCAAACTTGGAAACAACATTTTTTTTGTTGTTCCAATGCGGGAATCGAACCTCCGAGTCGAGAGCTAATGCTCTAATCACTAGACCACGGAGGCATATGTTTTGCAATGTATTTAACATTAAGTACATTGCAAAACATAATATCATAATTATGTAATAAAAAAAACTCAATTTTGCTAAACGGTGGCACTCAACTGAGTTTGTTATGCTGGTTATCGGTGGGTTATGATTGAACCGGTGGTAGCTTTTTCTGTTGACTTTGCGACAAAAACAATATTTTACACAACTTTGCCCATTTGTGTCGAAGCACGGCTTTCCCACGGTAAAACTAGATCAATAAAATCTAATGATGTATTTAGCAGTAATAGAAAAGCAAATGTACATCTGTGGTGAGCTCTGATTTATATCTTGTGGCGTGAGTGAAATTGCATTTTTATATCGCGTGCGCACCGGCAGTGGGCGAGGAGGTAAGAAAGCTAATGGGCCTGCAAAGTGTTATACTTTTGTTATAGTGTTGGCTGTCCCGACACGCGTTATCTTAACTATGAGTTACTGTAATACATGTAAACTCAAACTAAAAAAAATTATTTCCATGTAGGTTATAATATAACGCTTATAGAATTGTCCTACATGATGCCTACCACCGGTTCGGAAACTAGCCCGGCGAGAAGAACCGGCGTAAGAAACTCGCACGGGGCCACCTTTTAGCAAAAAGATGAGAAAATTGTTCTTTTCAAAAAATATTTTACAATGTTGTAACTTAATCTATATAACATTAGTCATTAGTACATAGAACATACGTAGTACGTGTAGATGTATGTATAAGTGTAAACCAGTGGCGTGGGGTTCCTATAACTCCATTCCTATCAGCTTCACGTACCACTTACCCTTTGAAGACTCTGAACCTATTTCTACCTTTATTTACAGGCTGGGGCTTTCCTATGAAGGATAACCAGCCTTCGCCACTGGTGAAGTCACAGACATATGACTACACCTACAACCTACAACTACATCTATAAATATAACACCTCAATTTACATCTACGCCTACCATTGGCGAAGGCTGGTTATTCTTTATAGCGAAGCCTCTTTTTTTTCAAAAGGTAAGTGCCTAAGTGGTAAGTGAAGCCGATAGGAATGAAATATGAATGTAATGATTTATAGGAATAAAAGTAAGACATAGATCAAAGGAAATATTTATTAAGTTATTTAAGTTAATATTGTTGTAAGCGAATATTTATCCTCAAAAATCGAAAATTAGTTTATGGACGACGAGTCCGCCACGCGATACTGCGAACGAGATACGACTAACGAGCCACACTTCGCCATGAATGGGCCGGCTTGACCGGGTTAATACCATGGCTGCACAGAAAACCGGTGTGAAATAACGCTTGCGTTATGTTTCGCCGAGTGACTGAGGTTACCGGAGGCCTTAAGGGGAGGTTGGGGTGTATAAGGACTGGGAACGTAAGTCGCAACACCAGAGTTACACTTGTAACTCCTCTGGTGTTGCGTGTGTTGTGAGCGATAAAAAATCGGCGTCGCGTCGCGTCGCATATGTATGTATATAATTATGTACGCTTCACACCACGGCAATCTGATCCAGTAGTAGTACCCGAAGAAATTGTGTTACACATACCAGACAAAAAATTGTATTGCTTATCTACTGGATAAATATTTTTATTAGTAAGGGGGTGTGGCGGACCAATCAGCGCACAGTCCTGAATCGCGCTATCGAAGTTTTCTAAGATCAGCGATATATATACGACATCTGAAAACCACTACAGTGGGCTTCGGCCTGACCGAGCATAGCACTTCGCTCGGTCGGAGATCTCCCTTTGGGGCTTCCCACTATATTTCCCACATTGGTGACCCTCGACAGTACACGCCTACTTCTGGACATCATTATCATCAACCCACCCCTCCGCACCACGCCAGCCAGCTTCAGCCTCTTCGGGTACCTCGACCACCAGACGCAACGCAGCGCGGCCTGGTCTAACCCTCATCGGCTTCAACGGGCAGTCTCACTACACGGACCGGTCAGCAAGCAGAGCATGAAGCACCTCTCCTGGTCAGCACACGTAGCTACACGATCAGTAACAGAGTACGCGGCACTTCTCCTGGTCGTCACACGTAGCTACAACGATCGGTTAGCAAGCAGAGCACACCTCTCCTGGTCAGCACGTAGTATCGGCAAGTATCGGCCCCGCACGGCAGCACTCCGGCTCACTGGAACTCTCTGGCACTGGCGACTCAAGCAAGAAGTCAGAAGACTCAAAAAATTCGACCTCCGGTCTTAGGGGGGAGTAATGTCCCAATAAAATATCCCACAGGGGTAAATAATAAATATATTATATACATCCCGTTATATATTAAAAAACACGATAACCACTGAGCCACAGAGGTCGTCAAATTAGATTGAACGAAGATTGAATATTTCTCAGATGAAAACTTTAGTAGTAAAATTCTAATGGAATATAGTTGTCTGTAGTCTGTACGTCTAACTTTAACTCTCCATTAAACTTGCAAACTGCATCTTCAAATATTCATATTCGAGTTTGGCTTCTCATATTTGATATTCACATTAAAACTATTCATTTAACTTTCCGACTACGGTGAAGCCAAAATAAAGGGTTTTTCCACGACCTCCGAGTCCAGAGTCAAGCTCTATGCCTGATGATGATGACAAAGAACAAGTGTAAATTATATTAAATCATAAATTACATGTAGAGTACCTAATAGAATCAGAAGGCAATTATAATTCTAGACCATTTCTAGACCAAGGTAATACCTAACGTAGTAATTTAAATAGAAATTATATACATTGGCTACATATATTATTTAATACACTTTCAAGTTCTCAGCTTCAAATATGTAAGACATATTAATTTACATGAAATAGCTTCATAAATACTACATCTACTATGTAAAAATGAATGTTTGTGTCCTTAATGTCCTTTATAGAATCATAAATTTGATCATGTGATGATCTTTAGCAAAGTTGTTGTGCATAAGCCAGAGAAGGTTTCTGAGGTCTTCGATTTACAATTGGACCCGGTAGGTGGCGCTGCTGTCAGTGCGTCAACAAATTTAATTCTAACTTAAAATTAGTATCAACTATGATTCAAACAAATGAACAGCGCTCTGTACACTGCAGATCGGACTGTCATGCTAATCACGATTTACGATTAAAAATACGTCAAGGTTTGGACTGCTGGTGTGTTACTTAATACGTGAAAATATGTCATAGCGCGCGGTTCAAACGGTGGAAAATGCGTTTTCATCGACATGCCAGATCTGACGTTTAGCCCCGCGTATTTACACGTTCGTTTCGGAGCGCAGGTTGGTACGGCGTACGTTAGTTCCAGTGGTTCGAACTGTGTGTGTGTGATGGGCGCTAACTTTTTGTGTTCGTCTATCCTACAGCCTAAACATTTTTATATAGAGTAGGTATAATTTCGGTAGATTGGAGGATTTAGTAGTCAATGATAAAGATGATGATGATTATGATAATAACCACCGTTTATTCATTATTCAGTTAATTTAACCATATAATATATCCTTTACGTAGTCAATTTCACAATCACTCACTCAAAACAGTATATTTGACCAAATTTCACACAACGTTTCACAAATTTAAACATTTTGACAACCCGCCCAGTGTAGACAGGTTCGAGTGCTAAACAAGGTCTAGATAAAACCGTAATATAGGGCCGCGATAGGCGTTCACCATTCGTCTGAGAAAATATGGTTCGACGCGTCATAGATAGGGACTCGCCGATATTTCCTAATGATAAAATATGCGCAATAAATATAGGGAACCACGAGACACTTGTACATTATACATCCACACCCTGTCAACATAGTCCATAACTTGTTTTATAGTTTATCTACCTGGGATATAAATATTTAGCCGACTACGTACAATACGGCCGATGTATCTTGGCGAGTCTGAACTTCGCGCAGAAGGTTGCGCAATAACTGTTTTTAAGTGTTTTCGTATTTATTTTATTTGTACTAATTGGTCAACTGTATTAGGGAAATTTTATTAGTACATAGGTATATAAAAATAATACAATAACAGTTTTCTTCACGAGTTGTACATGCGCTAAAGTTCGCAGAGCCTATGTTCAGACCCGTCAAGATACAGCGGACGTAGTGTATGTTGCGTATATAAAATACATAGTTAATCTACATAATAAATATATTCTGAAATATTTAGGTATTACTACTTATTAAATATAAAAAAAAACATATAATATGTGTGATTTTCTAATGATAGATACCATCGACAAAGTTCCTGCTCGACCAGTTTCTAAACATTTTCGCCTTAAAATATTTTAAAACAAAGGAAGTGGCCGCACCGACTGCAGGCGTGGTTGAACTACGTATTACACGTGAACACGATTCAACAGCGCCGTTAATCGTGCGAACGCTCACATATCGCACGATTCAACGGCGCTGTTGAGCGATTTTTATCGTATGCCTGGTCGAGCGGCAAGTTGTACGATGGTACTTAAATACATTTAAAAATTACAAAAAAATATATTTTATATTGCTATATTAGTAAAAAAACTACATCATTAGTTTACTTACATCATATAAAAACATTTATTAAAGTAAGTATGCACTTAAACGCACAACTTTCGGAGATATATTAGCAATTACGTTCCTGCGGTCCATAATATTATATTTTTTTATACCACATGACGTGACGTTATTTTGGCCGTGTTTTGTTTGGAGCGTTTTCACGAGTCCTGCGAAATTCTATAAACAAAACGCTGTACCTTTGTAAATATTGATGTTTAATATACTGTTACTTTTGAGAACTTACAATTTGCAATAAAAAAGTCAGTCATAACCCTAATGCGCCGGTGCATACTCTACTTTTCATACCTACTGCGAGGCAATATAAACCCAGGGCTACATAAATAAAACATTTATTTTGTTAAAAGTTAATATTGATATTGGACACATTTGTCCAGTTATGGAGGGACAGAGTAATATTTTTATTAGGGAGAATGTTAAAACATGGAACTGTTAAAATAACGTAGTAGGTACCTATTTTAATGTCTGAAAATAGCACCAAATACTGGCTTTTGCTCTGAATTTTTTGAATCGCTTTTTTCTTTTGTTATAGGTGGCCAGTTCTATTTTCGAATAAACTCTCAGCAATACATATTATTATTGAAAAACTCTATGATAGATACGTATCTATTAGAAGTTTTCATACGAATTTAAATGTTCCAAATTCAAATCACTTTAATCCCTTGGGAGTTTCATACAACATTATCTCCCTTGGGAGGCAATGACATGCTTTACGTTGAGATTGCGTGATATATATCCGATACATTGTCGAGCAGGCGGGATGAAAAAATATTAAACTCGCGTCAGGACACGTGACCCTGATCGAAAATTCATAAGATGCGACTTGCAACTGTTTGCTGTCTTATTTCCATTACGCGAGCATGAAACTATTTTTGTTCGTAACTTTTAACCTAGATAGTGGTTTTCCAATTTAATGTTCAAGTTTTCACTTCTGCCGGCACTCCGGGCGAGCAACCCGTTGTTTTTTTTAAGATAATTGATGATGATGATGATGATTATTCTAGTGTCTAACTCAATCTATGTTTGTTGTAAAGTTTTAGGGTAATAGCTTACCTACTAAAAACTCGTACAGAAATATTACCAAGGCCTTAAACTAAACGAGATTATCGCACAGGTGATCCTAGAATATAGAAGCAGCCTTTTGTATTACCTAGTGCCGTTTGATAATCCGATACAGCCTAAGGATGAGGCTTTCATTCGCTAAGCCGATTTAGTTTTACAGACTGGTAGTGCTGGGAAACGGGAACGTCGATATCAATCGATATGAAAAGTAGTTTGTTTTATACAAATCTAAGAATATTACTAGAAAAATAGCTCCTAAACTACTGGTCCTATTTAAATAAATTAGGCGTCAAAAGATTCGTAATAATATCCCGGGTATCATAGGCTATATAATTTACGAAGTCGGGTTATTGGTTTTATAAAAAAATATAGTTATAGCAAGTTACTACAATATTTGAAGCCACATATTTTGAGTGATAGTCCTCACCCATTTCGCTTTATTCAAAATAGGTGCGACTCTCTCATCGAATAAAATATCGATAAATTGCGCTACTGACGTGTGACGAAGTAGACACTAGACGGTGATGGGCATAAACAGCTCATCCTCGGAGAAACTACTACACGGTAGACAGGTTCTATTTACTCGCATAGGGTTGCCAAAACAAGATACGCTAAGGTTTTATTGCGTCTCCGACCAAATAGTACGTCCGGTCTGTCTGGCTTTAGGCACAGGGGCGACGCTCTCTACAAATGGCAGTTTGAGCACCGGCGAATGTCAGCTGTGTTGAAGTATACCTAGGTTTTTAGCAAAATAAACATTGTAG
This sequence comes from Glaucopsyche alexis, assembly GCA_905404095.1. Classification (NCBI taxonomy): domain Eukaryota; kingdom Metazoa; phylum Arthropoda; class Insecta; order Lepidoptera; family Lycaenidae; genus Glaucopsyche; species Glaucopsyche alexis. The sequence continues at coordinate 18,121,258 of FR990059.1, forward strand.
AAGATTTCAAAGATTTAGGCTAAGAACTCAAGTTGTGCGCCGTTCTGTAGAATGCAGATATGTATGTAAAAAATTAAAGCACAACTCACGGCGCGTTTTACGCCCGCGGTGTGCGCGGTTATTCGCGGGTGCCGCTGCACCGGCGGGCAACTTGTAGAATCGCTCGGGCCGCGGTCGCCCGCAGCCTCGGCGGGTAGCGCCCGCGCGCTCTGCGATCGGTTTGCGGGCGAAATTCAGTAATTCTATTGTAAATATGTATTTGCCTCTTTGTAACCGCGCGTCCTGCGATCATCGCCCGCCAAGTTTTCGGGCGATGATCGCGACCGCGACGGCTGCGTCCCCGCGCAAATCACCGGTCTCGTGAGTTTAGAAATAAAACCGCAGCTCCGCCACCGCGGCGGGCACGATTGAAAACCGCTTCGTGAGTCCTTAGCCTAAGACGTCGCGTCGTCGCGTAAATCTTTAAATATAAATGTCAAAGCACATAACCAGAGTTTATGTAAAATGTTCAGAAACCATCTGTGGGGTTAAATCACAATTGTTTCGCAATTGTTACTAGGATCGGATTCGATAAATATGAGCATGGCAGCCAATAAACGCCTCGCGCGCTTTGCGGTTATTGGTTGCCGCGCGTTATCGATTCCTTTTCGAATTACCTTTCGAGACTATTGTAAGCTGCCAACCCTAATTTTGCAAAGGCTTCCTGGTGAAAGTGTTAAGGTTTGTGCATCAAATGAGACGTTATATTCCATACTGTCAATACTACTAGCTTTGTTCTACCACCATTGTTCCGCTTGTCCATCTCGCTTAGAAAGTGTTTGCTAACTCGGCTTATGTTAGCTATATCAGTTTCAATAGAGAAGTTATGATTTATGTATGAAATGCAGGTAATAGGATAAAGTTTTATGTTACACAAGATGTTGCCTGCGACTTCGTGCGCACTAAAGAAAATCTTACAGTAACCGTACATTTTCCCGCAATAAAAGTAGTTTTATGTCCTTCCCCGTGGTCTACTCTATATCTGTGTCGAACTCCATCAAAATCGGTTCAGTAGTTTCGGAGCCTATTCAACGCAAAGTAACAAACAAATAAATCTTTCCTGTTTAATATTATTGTAAAAAAACTACCTTTACGATCGTTACATTATGAAATATATCTAACTAATAATAATTATTATTCTGTTTCAGGTATGTATCAAGCCTGGAGAGTTGCTTTATTCCAAGAGATAGTTGTAGATATACAACAATATAATTATAACTTACCAACTTACATAAGGTTAGTACGGGCAAGATATATTTTATTTTTCTATCCTGGTCTAGAGGTCAGAGGAACATAATTTTTGTATGGCGCTATGAATTGCCAATGATAGACCATACAAACTGACGATAACTAAGAAAATACTTTAATTTCGTAGTGTGGGAGAGCCACGATTCGGCATGAATGGGCCGGCTTGACCGGGTAAATACCACGGCCGCACAGAAAACCGGCGTGAAATAACGGTTGCGTTGTGCTCTGCCGAGTGAGTGAAGTTACCGGACGCCCAAGGGACGGGAACACCAGAGGAGTTACACTTGTAACTCCTCTGGTTACTTAGACTGACATTTAAGGATCCTATGACGCAGTCTAAATCCGATGTTGCGAATGCCAATAGGCAGCGGTAATCGCTTACTATCAGGCGATCCGTCTGCTCGTTTCCTGGTTCATTTCATTAAAAAAACTTGGACTAATATTTTACCATCCTATGACGCGTTCTAAATCCCAAAAAAATAAAAAAAATAATAAAAAAAAAATCCACGTTTATGATTGTAAAGTCCTCTCTAAAATCCTTATTCATATCCAGTGATTAAAACTTCAAATAAATAATATACAGGATTTATTCTCCATAAATTAACATAACATGTGCCTCCATGGCCGTCTCTCGGTAATAATGCCAAACCCGGCGTCCATACCAAACAAGCGACGATACTGATCTTGCATTTTTTATACAAATTGAACATGGCACTGAATATTATTTCTTATGCCTAAGAAATAAACTATATAAAATCATTTCATCTCATAACCAAATAATAATAATTATATATTAATGCACATTTAAACCATTCATTGCACGTTTACATATTATTAATCAGAAGTATTTTATGAAACCTTCAACTATAAGCCTACATGATTTTAAATATTTTATAAGTACGCATCTCCATTCTCCATGTAATCTAAATCTTTATTTTTATGGCACTGCAGAATTATGACAACATACACTAAGTGATATTAAATGGATACTATAAACTGCGGTTTGAACCCGCACTAAGCCCTCGTACATTCACGCTTAATTCTCCAAAAGGTATGTAATCCCTACATTAGTAGTAGCAAAAGTAAATTTGTTTATTTGTTATGCTTTCCCTTTGTGTTACTAACGAGTACCAAACGTATAAAAAATTGGACTTTTGTAAGTCTACGGCCTAGTTTATAAGGTTCCGTACCCAAAAGGTACCCAAAGGGTAAAACGGGACCCTATTACTGATACTACGCTGTCTGTCTATCTGTCCATCTGTCTGTCACCAGGCTTTATCTCCTTAACCGCGATAGTTAGACAGCTAAAATTTTCACAGATTATGTATTTCTGTTGCTTCTGTAGCAACAAATACTGAAAACAGAACAAAATACATTTTTAAGGGAGGCTCCCATACAAAAAACGTGATATTTTTGCCATTTTTTACGAAACCGCTCGTGCGCGAGTCCGACTCGCTCTTGGCCGGTATTTAATACGTCAAAATATGATAAGTGATCAAACGAGTGAAGTTCGATCATTATTATATGAAGCATTTCATTTCTGGACATATTTTTTAACCTGTAGTATCTTCAGTGTCCAGATGTCAAGATAACTGAAGATACTACAGGTTAAAAAATATAATATTATTGAAAAATGAAATGCGAATTGTAATAATACTAGCTTTTGCCCGCGGCTCCTCCCGCGTAAATACATTATCCCGCGGAAACACTATTTTTCGGGATAAAAAGTATCCTGTGTCCTTTCCCGGGACCCAAAGTATGTCTATACTAAATTGCATAAAAATCGGTTCAGCGGTTAAAGCGTGAAGAGGTAACAGACAGACAGACAGACACACTTTCACATTTATAATATTACTAGTATAGATTTAAAATACCCTAATTGGCTTATTACTTTTCCCTAAAATGTTTTCGTGGAAATGGGATGGATTTGCATTATGCACGAAGATGCGATAATCCAATTATTAACCCGAATGTTGTTAAATGCTAGCGACAAGCGAAGTGGCTAGAAGTACTAATTTAGAAGATATTCGAATTTCGTTTCCGGATTTTCGATTCGGATGTTTTCGTTACGTAACGTAATTGAAACTATATCGAAGCCCGAGGGCGCGAATATCGTTCGCAATTCAAAATTGGATTCGGAGATTTTTGTGGCGACGTCATATATATTCTATGGCGACGTTCCATTTCATCATCACTATCACCATGATAAAACACTCCGTTTAAGTTTATTTTCGTAGGATTTTCTATGACAGTGATCCTTATGTCGTCGACATAAATGTATACTATTTGTACGACTACGGCGAAGCCTAAAATAATTAACGTTTGTACTATATATACCTATAAATAAATAAATAAATAAAGAATATGTATAATTCAAAAGTAACAAATTACAGAAAAAATACAATAACTTAAGCTATGAATCTCTAGTGAGATTTCTATGCATAAGGAGTTGGCAGATATGGGAGATGTATAGGGGTATGTATGAACATGAGTGGGTACTTTAAAAATTTAAAAGAGCTACTTTAAAAATGCAGTGCCGAGTCGCGTTACACGTATCGTCTTATTTCGGTGTAAACTAACCCATACACACAAAAACTAGTGAACGGATTTTGATGAAATTAATTATAGAAAAAAATGATCATACATAATAATTATGATAGACATGTACAGTATTGGATGAGTTTTGTGACTACTTGCCGTGAAGAAGTTAACTACAATTTGTATGGCATTGAAACAGCGCCCCTAGTGGCAAACAATGGTAACTAATTCGATGCTATACAAATTGTAGTTAACTTCGTCACGGCAAGTAGGGACAAAAACTCGCCCCTCCGCACACTGTATGGAAGTATGGAAGTGTTTTTCAATCTTTTCCATGACACGGCCCCTTTAATATGAAGAATTATTTCCCCCCCCCCCCCCCCCCCCGTCGCTTCTTTTCATGTGTTTTATTTTGTAACAATATCCAATCAAACATATTTATTCATTTTCATAATTAGGGTTCGAATAAATACGTAATTAAGAACGTAAAACACATTTTTTTGTTAATTTGATACTAATGTTTAGGATGGAAAAGATCCCCTAAGCTATTTTTATTTTTTGTTTATATGATTCAAATGATTATGTCCATAAGAAAATCTTCATAAACTTTATTGTTTTTTTTACTGCAGTAGCTTTCCCCACCTTTTGCAACTCCCCTATAGAAGCTTCGCGACCGTAAATTTTGAAAAGAGAGAGAGAGAGACCCACACTTTGAAACTGCTGTATGGCATCCAAACAAAGCCTCTAGTGGCAAACAATGGTAACTAATTCGATGCCATACAAATTGTAGTTAAATTCTTCACGGCGGTAGTGACAAACACTCTCACACAGGCTATGAAATACCTTTATGCAATCTCCTTTACCACTCACTCTATATGCTAATGTTTTCCGATAGCCGGCCGTAAACGTGATAGTGGCAATAACTACATCATTTTATTAAATTTATCGCTAAATCCAATGTTTTCGTGCTCTATGTTCGCAATATGAACAATTTTTACCTTCCGAGATACGAGTTATACGGAATACGGGATACGGAAAAGTGGCTAATGGAGAGCCGCTTCACTACGTTGAACGTAAGAGGAGGAATGGATAGTAAGAATGAAAGTGGACGAAGCTAAACAATTATGTAAGGATCGTAGCAAGTGGAAAGAAGTGGTCTCTTTTTTTAAACGGGCAATTGGCCCACCACACTTACCCACCACTGCAACTCCTGTGTAGCCAGGATCGACAGTGGTAACCAACCGCAAAAACCCTTTGATATGATCTCAGGGGTGCCCGGGGGACATGCTAAATCTGTCTTGGAACCCGCAACGAAATAAAAAAGAAGTGGTCTCTGCCTACCCCTACGGGAAAGAGGCGTGATTATATATATATATATATATATATATATATGTATGTATGTATAAGATACGGGTTCTGTGATTCAGTGCTCTAAGGGCCTGTTTCATAATATTCTAATAGGTAAGTGACGGATAGCTTATTCGGAAGTTTAGTCGCTGCTTACTTTGTATAGAGTGACAGAGATAACATATATATAATAATATATCTGACAGTTTTGATTTAAATTAGGCACTTAGTATAATTCTTGCTTTTTATCTCTCTTTTAAAATGCTTATCTTTAAAGTACGCAAGTACCTACTGCTGTTTTCACCAATAGATAAATAGTGGTTCAAGAAAAACGTTAAATAAACGTAATCGGCCAGACCAGGAGCCAGCAGAATTTTGAGTCAGAAATTACCATTTACAAAGTTTTTGAAGGGCCACAAAAATTTATCATCCCAACAATAAATATAACCGATAATGCTTAAACGATAAACGAAAACAGAACACATTGAAACATGCGTCTGAGTGTCGAATGGCGAAATATCAAGACTTAGAATAATACAGCGTTTACACATCAAATATCTACTCTTAAATCTAACATTTTATTCAATTAGTGCTTTCTAATTTCACACACCATAAGGTGTTAACTTGGGCTTCCAGGCTTTTGAAAGTAAATACTAAGTGCTAAATTGTAAGTACTTGTTAAAGTTAGTATTACAATGTCAAGTCAATATTGTGCTTATGGAAAACTTAACATTTGTTTCTTCGTCATTCGTCGTTAAATCGTTAATTTGTTGCTAAATGTATACAAATATTATAAAAAGAATATATTTATTTGTTTGTCGGTATGTTCGTTTGTTTGCATTGAATAGGCTCCGAAACTTCTGGACCGATTTCGATAAAACTTGGCCCACATACAGATTACACCACGGGAAAGAACAAACGTACGTAACGAAAGAAAAAACATACGGTTCCCGCAGGACAGTCGCCAATATATAATTTACCATACCTATTGGCATGACGTGGAGTGGAGGGTAAGTAACAGGAAAGGATTGGACAAATAAAGCAAATGACAGAATAGTGTGGAGAAATATGGAGGAGGCCTTCACTCTATAGAGAGGTCCTTAATAAATATGAATAAGAAATAAATAATATTATATTGAATGTATTTACGCTAGAAATTAAGTTATAATAATTATTATATAAAAATTAAATTAATTATATCTATAAATGTAATATAAGTATAATTATACACTAATTAATCAAATAAGTAAATAAATAAATAATTTTACAATAAATTATTATAATTAAGTAATCTAAATTAATAAAAAAAAAAATCTTAAAAATTCTTATTATTATAATATTAAATGTAATGATTAATGAATGAATAATGAATGAAATGAAATGAATAATTAAAAACAATAGTTAAGAATTGTTATAATTGTGTAATTTTTTTTTTAATGCTATTAATTATTGTTTTTTTTCTGTATCTAAAACTGCATGCACCTATTTAACTTAAAAATTGTTATATAATATGGTTATGTTTGTTAAAATTGTAATTTATTAAGGAAATAAAAGGCGTTATTATTATTATTATTATTATTGGCATGACGTTACCCATTAGATCAGTTCAAACTGACCGTGTATGGGCGTGGATCGGCATGACAGTTTTAAATACTGTTTGTGTCAAGTAGTGCTCCGTGGCCTAATATGGGTAGACCGTTTGATTTGCACTCGAGATAGTGCAGGTTCGAATCCCAGGTTGTGGCGTACCAATGAGACTTTTTCAGATCTTAAGGAGGTATGTTATACGGACGCCCCAACGGTGAAAGAAAACATCGTGAGGAAAACCGCATATGGTTGGCCCCAGAAGTATTGACCAGTCTTTCCTCTGGACTTGGCTGACTATGTTGTGGAAATGCCGTATGTACTTTTTCAATCATACGGTATTGAAAAACCGACTGTCCCAGACACTACAGTATTTCAAGAGTGGTTACTTCGCTCGGAGAATACTGTATAAATCATCCAATAACGGATGAAAAGGCAACTTTTTTTGTGTCAAGATGAAACTGATCTAATCGCTAGCGTCATGCCGATTGGACGAAAGGTAGTATGGTGAACAACTACAGTAACTAAGCTGTAGCTTAACGTGCGAATTTCCTAAAATGTACGAACATTGTTTTGGTCGGTGTTTGCGAGGAACAAAATAGTTAACAAGTCAGTTAGTCACCCTCTACCATGAGATACAACGATGCTGTAGTTTCCAGTAGTTGGCGAACTAATGCGTTATTTACGGAGTGCTGTAGGTCTAGCAGTTGAACGTTATCGAATTAGAATTGTATGGAAATCTGTCAAATCATGACAGGGCCCATACAAATTTCATTCGATAACGATACGTTTGTACACTTAAGGTCCGAACGCACTAGGCGGAACTGAACTTCGGCGGAACTGAGCGACACGTCGCGTCAAAATATTCTTTATATGAAATTATATGAGATAACACGCACTAAGCGGTAACGGAACTACACTGCAGCGAACTGCGCGTCAAACTGTATCAACTGACCAAAAGTGTCGCGAACTGCAGTTCGGTTTGGCCAACTTCATTTTCATAGTCAGTCAACCGAGATACTTGGGAGCGCGATAATCGTTCGTCAAAAATGTCGATAGATGAATAAAATTTATTGTACTCGTGGGCCAGTATCCGGACACATAATAATATTATGACGTCCAGCATAAAAAGTACATGAACACTTCTATGAAAAAAAACCCAACTTTGGAGTGAAACGACCTCTGTGGCTCAATGGTTAGCGCGTCGGCGCTCAAGAAGCCCGGTCGCGGGTTCGAATCCCACCGGGAGACAAAGTTTTTTATGTTCCTGGGTCATGGATATGCAATAAATGTGTATATATAATAAAATTCTTAAATATGTGTATAGTATAAAAGTATTAAATATATTTCCGTTGTCTGGTACCCGTATCACAAGTTCTTCGAGAACTTACCACGGGACCAGATTGACGTGGTGTAAAAGCGTCCATAGATAGATATTATTATTAAATAGTTCTGTGGATGGATGAACGACGACCTCTCCAATGTTAATCGGTTTCATAGTGAAAATTATAATAATAATAATAATATCTATGGACGCTTCACACCACGTCAGTCTGGCCCCGTGGTAAGTACCCGAAGAACTTGTGTTACGGATACCAGACAACGGAAATATATTTAATACTTTTTATACTTTACTTATATATTATATTATACACACATTTAATACACATCCATGACCCAGGAACACAGAAAACTTTTTTGCTCCCTGGCAGGATTCGAACCCGCGACCTCCGGTTAAAGCGCCACTGCGCTCACCACTGAGCCACGGAGGTCGTATGTAAATTATTTAGATTGTAGGTATGCAGTAGGTACATATTAATTAAAAAAAAACATTTTAAATTTCAATCGTCCATTCGTACATCTTGTTCGGAGGTTGCCTAGCTACTAAATATATTTTTGTAGCGCCGCTGCAGTCCAAGTGCGACTTACCAAAACGTGTCGCGTAGTTCCGCTGAAGTTCAGTTCCGCCTAGTGCGTCCGGACCTTAAAGCCATACGCACCACCCAGCCTGCAAGCCGAAGGCTATCCAGCACCGGCACTAATATGTCGTCATTAATGTCAATAGTGTCAATCATTTAAAGTAGTGCCTAGAACTTCGCAGCTTGAGCTTGCAGGCTGGATGGTCAGTATGGCCCTTTAGTTTACACCGCTGTCAAATGTTCCTCCCAGGACCCCTGACCATTTTTTTTTTCACTGTTTAGTAATAATAGCCTGAAAGAAGCCTAAAAGGCATTTTTAATAATAAGTTGCCATAAAAAAACATTTAAGTATAAAATTAACATTATAATAACATTATTAATCTATCTGCCTATCAAAAATCAACAAAAATATTATATCATATAGATTTATATAATAAAACCTCACTAAGAGCATGTCAGGATATTATGTCTTAGGAAGGTTCCGATACAATTAACGCACAATAGGATTACCTACTTCAGATATCCTTCACCTATTTCGCTCAAAATTTTCTTGAACAGTTTTTAGCATGTTCTATCAGTTCGTATAGTTTAGAAATTGATTACTGAAAACTTCGTTACCAATTTATAAACCACTTTGGAGACCAAAACGAATAATTGGTTACTTACTTGAAAATGGTTGACTTTGTAAAAAGTCATGCATGAAATTAAAAATACCTATTCGTCGATACAGGCCTTAAGATGTAAATTGAAAAAATATTTTTCATCCCTACTTCATATTATGTATCTTCATAATATGTACCCTTAAAAATATTTTATCCTCGAATTTGAGACTCTTGAGAAACTTAGTTTATCTAGAGTTTATTTAAAATCTTCACAAACCAGGCACAAGTAGTTTACAAACTTATATGGGGTAACAAAGGAAAAAGCCTTATGGTTGTGAATGTAAGTATAAGTAAACATTTTTCTGGTACAATTTGCAAGGGTTTAAGAAATTTGGGGTCATGTAAAAAACTTTTTGCGTTTACCAACTTTATTTTGTTTATATGACAGACCTTTTTGCTGTGGGTTTAAGAAAATATAATATTTTATCCATAGAGACAATGCTTGTATATGCTTCTTATTATGATATTAGTACATAACTGCAGTATTTTTAACTTCAATAATAGGGTGCTTGCCTGTAATTTTTAATAACTAAATAGTGCTCTGTAAAAATAAGAAAGAACACAAAAGAAATAGTTTACTAAAAGTCATTATGAAAAATAAACTGCATTTTTAAGCACTTATGAACACACCCCATACAAAAGTCGTACCGGCATGTAACGTCACTTGCTTGTAAGTCGGTACGAAATATATTTTTTTTTCAGTCAAATGTTTTGCACCACTCTGACAGAACAAAATATGTTGAAATTGCGTTTCTTTGCGAAAGTAACACGTCAAATCCAACTGTCAAGACAAGAAGGCGCCACATTGTCACTACTTACAATCACTGCCAGCAATTTCCCACTTTTCCCATTCAATTGCGATAATAGTATTATGATCCCGTCACACGAGCAATTTCTGTCAGAGCGTGACATGATAAGCGTGACGTCATTTTACAGAAGTTATCAGACCCATTCTGTACTCGCTATAGCTCGAAAGATTGCTAAAATAGAGTTTTCGCTTCAATAGCTGCGGCTATGAGTGACTAATGAATCTTAAAGCTAATAGTTTTATCTGGTTCGCATAAAGGAAGGGGTTGAGATAAATAAAGTTTTCATAATTTGATCAGTTTATATCTGTGTCAATGCTCTTGATGTCGTCAATGTCCAAATAATTGAAGTTTTTCGGCCTTTAATTAACTTGAGTTCGCCAATGGCTTCTAAGATCGACTAGGCAAAGTCCGAAAAAAAATAGACCGTACACGTCTTGCGGCGAGAAGTTTGGCCGAGAAGGTTAGGACTTATGGGTTTCATTAAAAATACTTTTTGACTAAAGGCTGAAATTGGAATTTATTTCGGGGTTTGCGCGAAGGATTTGTTCAAACCTAGGATAAAACTGTCATTCCTGGAGGAGACTGTATGTAGAACTTTGACTGTAACATTTGTACGTATTTTTTTTATTACTTTTTTTTTTTGTTTCCGGGGGACGTATTCTTGCACAGTTACGTTTCTTCGAAACGAATTTAACTTAAAAAAAACTATTTTATTGGGACTTTTATCTTAGTAGTTTGTTTTTGTAAGCCCAAAAGAAGGCTAGCGCCTAAACTACTAGTCCGATAAAGAATGAGGTATCAAAAGATTTGTAATAATGGCCCGGGTAACATAGGCTATAATATAATGTAAGTACGTAGTCGGGTTTTGGTTTTATAAAACAATGTAGTTATTTATAAAACAAATATTGTATTATGACCCTGTACTCTGTAGCGACCACGGTCCGGGTGTTATCTGATGGCCCGGTGGACCACTTCCCCACACTAAACCATTTATTACCAAAGACACGCCACGATAAACCCATGATTTATACACGGCTTCCGGTTTTAGCTTACTTGTGAAATAACGACCGGCTACCACAGTAACCAACAACCGATTGTTGATAGAAGCTTGATGACGATCATTAACGGCCGGTTTCAATTATCTATATTCTATCCATAACTATTTGTAAAAAACGTCACCTTTGACATAATTTCCCCGTTTTCGAGCGTTTCAATAAATTAACTTTTTTTTAGTTAATGGAATCTTTGTCTGTGACAGAGAGATCGCTGAGCGATACCAAATGTGACGTTTTTAACAAATAGTTATTGGTAGATACATAGATATATAATAATATTAAAAGGGTAGATAGGTTATTGAAACGAGCCATAAGACAAATCAATAAAGAAATAAAATGTATTCTTTATTTTTCCAATCTGATCATTGGAAAATAAAGAGAAAGAGCTTTAAAAAATGTAATATGCGATAATTGATGCCGATTCGCCGGGAATTGACAAAAGTTTAAAAATCCTCTTGAAGTATTGGTATCATTCTTTATCTTGGCCTTTCAAAGTACAAAGAAGGATATTATGCAAAAACAATATCTTGGTTTTCTTGCAATCATAGCGTATATTAAGCGCCAACTGAAAAAAAAAACAGTGGAAAAAACTCTTATGAATATAAAGCTAGCCATACACGTACGAGTGTGACTGGCAGGTTTGCCTTTACAGTAACATGGAACACCTGCCTTGAGCTGAGACCTGAGAGTAAATTCTGCCAAATAAAACCTACATTACAATTACAATCAAGTCCCGATACGCTAAAACTGCCAAACGGTATTCTTGTAAACGTTGTTCATTTATCAACAACGTGAAACGCGTTTATGATCAGTTTATATTAATAAGTCGCTTCACTATTATTACAATCAATCAAAGTAAAATAAAATAAAAAATGAATCTACTTTAAATGCGAGAATTGAGATAGTGTGGAAACCTGCATACTTGTGCAAGATGTGTATATCTATTTGTAAAACTCAACTGTAAAAGCAAGCCTGTCAGATACACCCTTATACCTAGCTAGTTTAAATAAAAAAAGCGGTTAAAACTTTGTGGCTTTTACGCGCCAAACTCTTATCATATGCCTGCGAATCTTTTCCAAATAAATCCTGCAGATCCAACTTATGTAACGTTATATTTCCGGCTTACACGTGCCGATACCGCCCACGTATAAATCTCAAGTTCCCTGGATTTGTGAAGCTTTGGAGTCTTGTATTTCACTTAGCTGTGATGCAAAAAATTGTGATCCTTCAATATAAAAGCATTGCGTGTGCACATATCTTTAAACTTTAACCCCCTTACTAATAAACGTTGTGTATGCTTTGAATAGTTATACAGTGTTTAGTTCACGTCACACAAGTAACATTTTTAATTTGATTGAAGAAGACAAAACACTGTGTAACTATTCAAAGCTTATACAGCGTTTATTACTAAGGGGGTATGTATGAGTTTTGGAAACTCTTGACATGACGACGCGTTACTTCGCCAAGTGTCTGCACCATTGATACAAAAATTTAACGGGACATCTGACAAAGATTATCGTGGCAACATGTAACTCCACGCTCGTCATGACAACTGAGAGTCAATTCAGCTAAATAAAACCGGCATTAATACAATTATAATCAAGTTTTGATACGCTAAAACTGTCAAACCGTATTCTCGTAAACGTTAAACCAACGTGAAACGCGTTCTGATTGGTCGAAACTTCGATACATACTACATTGTACGATTCACTCATGTATTGAAAATAGTTGACGTTTCATCGTACAATTCACATAGGTAATGTGGCCATTTTAGACCTGTTTCGGAACTTTCCAGTCGCCAACTTGCAGCTGGAGCTAGACTTTAATTAAGCGAGTAACAATTAATTGCGCTACCTACAAATAAGTCTTAAATGGTTCTGTCCTGAATCGACGCCGATACCATTCAAATTATGTTACACTAATTCGCAGTTTCGTTTTCTACTAGATTACATCCTATACGATAGTAAATTTCACTAGATTACTGAACCGATGTTGAGTTTAAGTTGTCTCAAATGTGATTCGGTTAGGAGGCGATCTGTCGCTGCCGGCCGTAGTGCGGAGGATGATCGGTAGCGCAGAGTCGTGGGACGCGGTGGTGTCCTTCTGCGAGAACGTGATGTCGCAGAAGGAAACTGCGGAACGGGAGAGGGAGATCTCGACTCCCTTCCGCAGAAGACGCACCGGGCGCAGGAGAAGGGCGGACAACGCCCTTTTCCGGCCCCCATGAATGGGTCCAGGGGCGAGGGACTTGGGGAAGTCCCCGCCTCTTATTCGATGGACCCGAGGCGGAGGCGCACGCGGGTGTCGGCGCGCGCCTCTGAGGCGATGCACGGGGTAGTTAAACACCTCACTACCCCGTGCAGGAGACGAGGCCCGGACAGACCGGGTCAGCACTAGTGTGGGGCTACGGAAGAATTTGGATTCCCGCAGCCCCACGCGCACGTGCGAGGAGACAAAAAAAAAAAAAAAAAAAATGTGATTCGGTTGCTGGTACGAAAATCATGGTGTTACCAAACTGATACCAGAACCCCAATTGTCGTTGAAAACTTACACTTTCATTTTAATTTTATTGAATTACTGGATGTTGCCCGCGACTTCGTGCGTGCAAAAGTTAGTTTCGCAGAAACCGTACATTTTTTTGCGATAAAAAGAAGCCTATGTCCTTCCGCGTAGTCTACTCTACATCTGTGCCAAATATCATGAAAACGGGTCCATTAGTTTCGGAGCTTATTCGATGCAAACAAACAAACTTTTTCTCGTTATTATAATAAATATAGAAGTATAGATAAATAGCTCCCCACGTCGATTTTCGGTGACGGTGGTCAGTTTAATTGAAACCAATCCAGCTACACAGAAGTCATAGTGTCCAAGTGTGTGCGCAGTAGACAAGACCACTCTTTCTTTACTCTCGTAACCCAGTGGGACGGATGACTGACATCCTTCTTGTCAGACAATCAGGTGATCGGCCTGCGTTGTCGACTCCTAACCAAAATTGGATACAACATTTTGTGTTGTTCCAACACGGAAATCGAACGCACGACCTCCGAGCCAGGCACTTAACCATTGGGCCACGGAGGCCTAATAAACCATAGGAAGTCATCAACCATCATCCCAGAATCCCCAGATTTAATTATGAACAAGAATTTTGTTGTATCGCAACTCCACGATCGCGCCTTCTAAAATCCGACGTATCTAACATAATTATCTAAGAGAAAATGGCGTAGAATAATAATGGATGAAGTACGCGTGAAAATCGCTATCGAAATTAACAATTAACCAATTTTGCTTTCGCTTCAATTCTGTTGAAATATTATAGCTGACCCCGTAAAATGGTTAAGGTGCCCCCGTGGTCTTGGAAAGGCTGTTACGCCAAATAATGGTTCCTGGCAGGATACGAGTAACAACTAACGACCATCGGCGTCGTTTATAGTTTTTTCTTTAGGGTTACTTCACATCGAAACAAAACGACGAAAACATGGCGCTGCATTTTTTAGATAGCTATTCAAAATTGAACTTTATTTATTATACAAGAAGCTGATAGACGTTTCATTGTTATAGTTCGAATGTCAAGTTGCACCGGGCTGCAGTATATTTCCGTTCTATACAAGGTCAGTACGCAAGGGTGTGAAACTAATCGCGTATAGTTTGGAATACAAATTTCTCATTGACATTTTCCAAACTATACACGGGTATTACGCAATAATCGCGTACATTTTGGAGTGATCTACCTAAATAGACGGTTTCGTAATATACTGTACCAGTACGCTATGCGAGACTGTACTGCAGCGTCGCGTATTGTCGCGGTGTAAACTGACCTTTAGGCGATTCATCTACTTCCTTTCGCTTAATGTATTTTTTGATCCTTTTTAATGTGCTGGATATTTGCAATATAATTTTTAAAGAGACTAGCTGTTTCCCGCGGCTCCGCCCGCGTACATTCAGTATCCTAAAGGAAAACTGTACCCACTTTATAAAAAGTAGCTTATGTTTTAATCCAGAGCATATACTACTACCGTACCAAATTTCATCGAAATCCATTAAGTAGTGAAAGAGTTACAAACATTCATCCATCCATACGTCTATCCATCCATCCATCCTCACAAACTTTCACGTTTATAATTTTTTGTGGGATGATAGACATGTAGACTAGTGATGTAACGAATATTCGCATTCGCATTCGCGAATATTCGCACATTTTTGTATATTCGCATTCGCATTCGCATTCGCAAAATTTTTGCGAATGTTTTGCGAATATGAATATCAGAAAACAAAAGCAAACGTGCGAGTTTCTTACGCCGGTTCTTCTTGCCAGGCTAGTTTCCGAACCGGTGGTAGGCATCATTTAGGACAATTCTTTAAGCGTTATATCATAACCTACATGGAAATAAAAAAAATTAGTTTAAGTTTGAGTGAGCGGAGCGGAATGAATGACGCTTTATTTAGATTTTAGATCATAGATGAGTTCGTATGAACTCGGCAATACTCGGAAGATACGAACGTAATGAACCCATAACGAACCTTGGACGGACGCGACTGCGCGACAAATTGGCGCCAAATATGAACAAAAACTGAATATTCGCATTCGCATTCGCATTCGCGAATGTCGGTAGCAGATATTCGCATTCGCATTCGCATTCGCGAATGCTAAAAAAGAGACATTCGTTACATCACTAATGTAGACATGAAGAATATGGCTGAAACATTCAAATTTCAACTCAAATCCGCGATTTTGATAAATAAAATTATTTTTTGAATTACATAACCACTTTAATGGATTAATCTAAGTTTACCCTTATTAAGTAGGTATTAAGGCCCCCTAATTAAGTATTAATATTTTACAAAGCTAAATTAATCATTATATTCCCTCCTTAGTAGAAGTTTAGTTGTTAGTAGTGTTTTAGTAGGAAAGAGCCGTACAGTAATAATATGCAAAATGGCCTAGGTTAGCACAAAAAAAATTGCATCTTATAATAATAATACATTCGTCCGTAATTTGTTTAAAACCGTTTATTTACTGTATAATTATGTAATATTTCCTAGTATAATTTAATTTAACAAATAAAAAAAAAACAATAAAAAAAACATATTATAACAAAACCTAAAATGCAGTGGTTTTTTGGGGGTTAGGGATTCCTAAGTAGCTTCTTTTAATAATTTTTAGTAGTTTTTAGTAGAAATCGATTCGAGTTTAGTAGTTTCACAAAAACAGACCTGGCAACACTAACGAATCGCTTCAGTCCATACGGCCGACTGATGCGATCTCGAAATTGCACACAGACGATACGATTTTGCATCTGTTCAGGCCGAACTGAAGGCAGACCGGACCGTGTATGGGGCCCCTTATGTTCTTCCCTAATCACTTCTCACTATTACACATTTGTACTTGGATATTAGATTAAACTTAGTCGTTTTGTAAAGCGTCTAAGATTTTATCTAAACAGGTCCCAGAGTGTTGAGTCTAGACCGACACTTAGCCTAGCATTCACTCCAGATAGGCTTTTATGCTTTTTATAAACGTTCGCACTAGCATCCAATACTTGTATCGAAAAATGGTTTTGCTATTGATACCTATATCTATACCAATATAATAAAGAGGAAAAGTTTGTTTGTTTATTTGCATTGAATAGGCTCCGAAACTACTAGACTGATTTTGATGAAATTTGGTACAGCTATAGATTAAACCACGGGGAAGGACATAAGCCACTTTTACTCCTTATATCATCAGCCATCTGTCAGCAAAAGTCCCGTGAAAATTGGTCCAGTCGTTTCAAAGAATAGCCGGAACAAACAGATAGACAGACAAAAAAACATTTTAAAAATTGTTTTTTTGCATTTAGTGAAAACATGTTAATTTAAAATTACAGACACTTATTTTTTATTTGTATATATAGATAATATAAAAGTTCTCTCTGTCAGTGTGTAACTCATTACTCAATCACTGAACGGATTTTGATAAAATTTGGCACAGGAATTGATTAGACCTTGCGAAAGAACATATACTATAGGTAGGTATTTTAACATAGGTAAATATGGTCCCGCTTGATATAGGTACTAGTGATGTAACGAATGTCTCTTTTTTAGCATTCGCGAATGCGAATGCGAATGCGAATATTCAGTTTTTGTTCATATTTGGCGCCAATTTGTCGCGCAGTCGCGTCCGGTCAAGGTTCGTTATGGGTTCGTTACGTTCGTATCTTCCGAGTATTGCCGAGTTCATACGAACTCATCTATGATCTAAAATCTAAATAAAGCGTCATTCATTCCGCTCCGCTCACTCAAACTTAAACTAATTTTTTTTATTTCCATGTAGGTTATGATATAACGCTTAAAGAATTGTCCTAAATGATGCCTACCACCGGTTCGGAAACTAGCCTGGCAAGAAGAACCGGCGTAAGAAACTCGCACATTTGCTTTTGTTTTCTGATATTCATATTCGCAAAACATTCGCAAAAATTTTGCGAATGCGAATGCGAATGCGAATATACAAAAATGTGCGAATATTCGCGAATGCGAATGCGAATATTCGTTACATCACTAATAGGTACATATTTCACGTCACGTCACTTTACGTCACGTCACGTTTGCCGTTATCACCATCTTAACCATTTGTTTACTTGTTAAAGATAATAATCATACCCAATATAAATTTAATTTAAAATTACTTTTACTCAGTTATGAAATCTTAGCTTATACTAATTTCCGTACAAAATCAGTACAACCGTTCTGTACAAGCTTACTTATTTCTATGATTGATATCGTATACATTTGTTAGCATTACCCAGTTAACTGAAATGGTTTGTTATCAATTAGGGCACGATAAGAACTTTATGTGGATTGCACACGGGTGGGAACATAGGAAAGGCGTGGTTGTTCAATGGCCGGACTATAAAAGATTTTTAAATTAAAAGCTTTGGTAGTCGTTATTATTGTTTTGATAGTAGGTATACTTTTATGTCCAGGACAGGGTTTTTCAGCGAATTGGCAATCCCGAGGGCTTGTAACGACTTTAACAAAATGCATATAAAAACAGTCAGTAGTGAAGAAAAAACCTCACATCGTGCAAATATTTACAGAGCATCACTTCAAAAAATCATAGAAAAATTAAAATTTGTACACCTAGAGCCATCTGTGTATTAAGTCGTACTTTAGAGAATTAAGTTGTTTATAAGAAGTATGAGTAGATTCCGACAGATATCGTTTTATCGATGGCGTTATATCGAAAACACAATTGGCTGGAATAAAAGTCAGAAAGTCGAGATGGTGTTTAAAACATAGAAACTTAACACCAAGGGCCAACCTAACAATATTATATGAGACCGCGCATGAACATATAGAGGGCATATAAAATAGAGATAAAACCTGCAATAATACAATAATTACAATCAAGTCCCGATACGCTAAAACTGCCAACCTGGTATTCTCATAAACGTTAAGCCAGCGTCAAACGCGTTTTAATTGGTACAAACTCCAAACTTCACAAAATCAGTTTATGATAATAAGTCGCTTCACGTATAATAATACTGAAACAAAGAAATATTTTCTTTTCTATTGTAATTTGCAAATAACGTTTATTACTTTACAGTGTATTTTAGTTTTAAGGATAAAAATGTATACGATGTGGTAGTACTTATTAAATAAAATAAATACAGTGTGTTAGTTTAATATATAAATATAAACCGTTTAAAATATAAAAAGCTTATTCGAAGTGGTCTCCATTGGCTGCAAATTGCAATACAGTCCTTTAAACGCTGAGGCCCGTTATTAATAGAGAAGCACGCACTCTTTCCATGGGAAAATTCTTCACTGCCAATCGTACGGATAGTAGTTCAGTTAAATTGTATTTTTGCTAGGAAAGTTTTGGGGTAGTTCTGATTTTTTCATTCCATATGTGTTTTGGGGTGCTAAATCCGAATCTGAGGTTTGCGGACAAAATTTCGTGACGCAACATTAAAAAAAACAGAAAAAACTTGTTTTTTTTTTGCTTTTTTCCGGTTTTTTGCTTAAAACTCGAAAACTATTAACTTTTGGTAAATGGTCTGTTTACAGAAATTAAAGTACTTGAAATTCTCTACAAATAACAGTATTTAGTTTTTTTTTTCAGACGAATCGTTCGGTTTCTAGTTCGAGTTGAACATTGTAAATTTTTAGCAGTTTATGCAAAACCCACTTTTTACATTTCAATATTAAATTTTTATGGATGCTGTCATTTGATAAATGTCGCCTGGTTTTCCACACAAGTAATTAAAAAGAAAAAAGGCATTAAATTATGCAAATTCAGTAGGTATCAAAAAAAGGTAGAACTCGTAACAAAATAAAACTTAAAATCTCGTTACTTATGATCATATATTATTATGATTATAAATTATAATATACAAAATTTATATGAGCCGTTGTCTTCTGGAACGCCCTGGCTGAGTTTCTTCGATAACGATGAGTCCTGGTTCTGCTTGTTCTGGAAAATAAAAGTTTAAAGTTAAGTCATTTATCAAGAAGAGATGAAGATTGCAAAATAGATTGTGAGATTAAACATACCTTCCGCATCGTACTGAGGTTCTTCGATGGCATCAGGTCCTGGCTCAGGGTCCGACTGCTCCATCGTCAGCGTCGGGAGTCGTTCTCCTGGAAAATAAAAAGAGGTGAGACACATATCATATATCAAAGAGAGATGAATGAGTACAAAATAACTTGTGAGATCCAACATACCTCTCTCTCTTTCTTCAGTTTCTTCTACGTCTATATCAGAGCTGATTTTTACTGATTTAAACTTTTATTTTCCAGAACAAGCAGAACCAGGACTCATCGTTATCGAAGAACCTCAGCCAGGGCCTTCCAAAAGACAACGGCTCATATAAATTTTGCATATTATAATTTATAATCATAATAATATATGATCATAAATAACGAGATTTTAAGTTTTATTTTGTTACAAGTTCTACCTTTTTTTGATACCTACTGAATTTGCATAATTTTTGCCTTTTTTCTTTTTAATTTCTTGTGTGGAAAACCAGGTGACATTTATCAAATGACAGCATCCATAAAAAAATAATATTGAAATGTAAAAAGTGGGTTTTGTATAAACTGCTAAAAATTTACAATTTTCAACTCGCACTAGAAACCGAACGATTCGTCTGAAAAAAAAACTAAATACTGCTATTTATAGAGGATTTCAAGTACTTTAATTTCTGTAAACAGACCATTTACCAAAAGTTAATAGTTTTCGAGTTTTAAGCAAAAAACCGGAAAAAAGCAAAAAAAAACGGTTTTTTTCTGGTTTTTTTAATGTTGCGTCACGAAATTTTGTCCGCAAACCTCAGATTCGGATTTAGCACCCCAAAACACATATGAAATGAAAAAATCAGAACTACCCCAAAACTTTCCCACTAGGGTCACTTTACAGTACAAATTTACTGAATTATAGGCGCCAGAATGAGAAAACCCAATGAACAATCATATAAAAATGACAGATTCCAAATTCGAATGTAATATTTTGTTTATTTTTTAATTGTAACAGTATAAATTTATGGCAAGACTAAGTATAATTAATCAAAGTAAAATTAAAGTCTACTTCAAATTCGAGAATTGAGGTTCTGGAGTCACTCGCATTTATAGGCGCAAACTGCGAAGTAAGCAAACTAAGGGGCTGATGTTTCACAATAAATTCTGCCTTTATCTAACTCCGACTG
Organism: Glaucopsyche alexis; assembly: GCA_905404095.1. Lineage (NCBI taxonomy): Eukaryota > Metazoa > Arthropoda > Insecta > Lepidoptera > Lycaenidae > Glaucopsyche > Glaucopsyche alexis. The sequence goes on from FR990059.1 coordinate 18,142,142, forward strand.
TACCCGGCAAAAATAAAGTCATTCAGTGCACTTTCGCCGTATAATGCGGACCAGTTTGGCCCGTCGGTAATGGCGATTCGATTTCCACTGACATATCGCGGAAACTGGTCTTAGAAACGGTGTGAACACGATCAGTTTTTGTTGAAACTTCATTTTAGTTTATGTACGTACCGTGGGAGATGCTTCGACACGAATGGGCAGGCTTCGACATCAACACGGCTCGAAATCAACACGGCTCGAAATCCTACTAATATAACAGCCTCCGTGGTCTAGTGGTTAGAGAATTGGCTCTCGACTCGGAGGTCGTGGGTTCGATTCCCGCATTGGAACAACAAAAAATGTTGTTTCCAAGTTTGGTTAGGACAATGCAGGCTGATCACCTGATTGACATGAAAAATGATCCATGCGTCGGATGGGCATGTAAAAAGTCGGTCCTGCGCCTGATCTCTCGTCAGTCGTGTCGGTTAGGGGTCGTCCATTAATCACGTGATGCCTAAAGGGGGAGGGGGGGTCCGAAAAAATATCACCAAGTATCACCAAGGGGAGGGGGGGGGTATAAGGAGACATCACGTGTATTAATTTTCGAATCTAGTCTATGCATACCTAAATTCTTATCGGTTGTAGATTCGTAGTGTTGTTTAAATACTTACAAGACAAATGACTCGTATAGTTTTTAATTGCTTAAATTATTCGATTAAATTGTTTTTAAGTTAAAGTTTTTCTTCAAACATGACCTGTTTGCTATGTAAAAAAAATACACGTGATCTTAGGTGGGGGAGGGGGGGGGGGTAGTATAAAACCTCACCACGCATCACCAGGGGGGGGGGTCTAAAAAGTTGTTAAAAAACATCACGTGATTAATGGACGGTCCCTTATCCGTCCCACTGAATTATGAGAGTAAAGGAAGAGAGAGTGCTCTTGTGTACTGCGCACACACTTGGGCACTATAAAAATTACTCCTGCGTAACTGGCCTGGTTTCAAATCAGCCACCATCACCGAAATCGGTGTGGGGAGTTATTATTATTATTATTATGTTATTAATATTATAAATCTAAAAGTTTGTGAAGATGGGTGGATGGATGTTTGTTACTCTTTCACGCAAAAATTATAGAACGGATATCGATGAAATTTTGTATGGTAGTAGTTAAAGTTTTGGACATAGGATACTTTTTATCTCGAAAAAGTAGTGTTTCCGTGGGACACTGAATTTACGCGGGCGGACTCGCGGGCAACAGCTAGTAATAATAATGTCTAATTGGAGGCTTCACACCACGTCAATCTGGCGCCGTGCTGAGTATCCGAATTCCGAAGAACTTGTGTTACAGGTACAACGGAAATAATATTATACATTTTAAAGTTTTATACCATACAAATATTTCAGGATTTTTATTATATTTAACACATATTCAATACACATACATAATCCATGCCCCAGGAATACAGAAACCTTATTGTTCCTTCGGCGGGATTCAAATCTGTGACTTCCGGCTTGCGCACCAACACTAAGCCACAGAGGTCGTCAGAATACCTCGGTAATCGCTCACCATCTGATACGTCTGCTCGTCTGACAAAATATTATGATGATAAAATAAAATATCCCAACAAAATTGTTAGAATCGTAAAAATATTCACTGGTTATATTCCCCTTTTCATGTTGCCATCGATGGTTTGCCCTCGAGGTTTCGATATAGTGTCAATTTACGTAAAGGAAACTCTTAAACGGAAAAGTCGCAAGTGAAATTCGAATATTCTTTAGCCTGGAGGAAAACTTTCCCACAGGATCGACCTATTTTGCCGAGATGGAAACTTTAACTTCTGCAAGAAATGAACGAATAATCGACTTTTTTTATCCTTTTTAGTCCTGTAAATTTACGTTTTTCGATCCATATTAAAAATTTCGGAAAATATACAACTTTTGTGGATTTAAAACAAATGCACATTCCCTATTACGAGTAGAAGCATACTGTCAATTTATAGTTTCAAGATTCAATTCCTCAAAGCGGCGTAAAACAAAATCGATTAAGTTAATCGTTAACCGTATAAGTTTATTTAACCCATCAATCACTGTACTCTCATTAGCAGCTCAAAGTACCCCGTGTATTGATCGACGCTAGTGGGTTAAATAAATTGCCTTGAATTACATTCGACTTGCCACAGATGTTCATAATATAACGTTATATAAAATCAATTGCAGATAATTTGGGTACATGATATTTAAATGCTTATTTAAATATCTTTTTAGGGTTCCGTACCTCGAATGGGAAAAACGGAACCCTTATAGGATCACTTTGTTGTCCGTCCGTCTGTCTGTCAAGACTAGGGATTGTTATTATTCGACAAATTTTACTATTCGAATAATTCGAATAATGGCTAAATACTTTTCGAATAAATTCGAATAATTCGAATAATACGAATATTGGTAATAAACTTTAAATACAAGTAATATAATGCGATTATATATACCTTCATATTTAGTAATATTAAAATCTGAAGTGTTTCACAAATTACTCTAAAAAAATCAACGTTTTTTTAATAAAAACAATCTTATTTTAAGTTTCAAACTTAAAATACTAAATTGCAATAACTTTTTAATACTATTAACACATGAACGGTTTAGGTCTGGAGCAGACCATGGATTTAGTTGCCAACTAAGTGGTTTCTGCCAAAATTAAGGAAATCCTCTAGGGGAGGGAATTTTTGTGGTTTGTTTTAAAGGTTCGTATTTTCTGGTTTTTAATTGAGTCAAGCTATTGATCGATTCAACATAGACAATCGATTTAAAAAGTCAGCCCTACAGTCTAAATTTTTAAATTAACCTTTTGGTAGTATAATTTAATGTACCTATAAATAACACTAGTATTACAGAACATATTTTTTATTATTTATATATCAGTTTGTTTAAGATTGGAGAGAAATATATTTGCAGTTGGAACACTGCATAGAAATCGGAATGCACTGTAAAAAGTGCTCTGTTCTAATATAATGCAGCTGAAAACTCTAAACACACGAGTATCGTGCTGTCATAATGGTCTGCTCCAGACCTAATCGGTACATGTGTATATAAACCGTAGTAAGAATAAATAAACAAGATAAACCGTCAAAATAAAAAGAACTCAAAAAAGATTTTTATGTTATATTAACTTAACAAAAAACTTCTTAGGTGCTAAAACGTTGGTGGAAAATCTATAAAATAAAAATAACTTTTTCCATTTTCAAGTTAGCCATATTTTTGGTATCTTTATGTTTTTAATTTTTTCTTGATTTCTTTTCTTCAATGATGAGTCTTATTACAAAAAGGAAGTTAGGTTAGGCAGAAGGCATCAGTGCAGAAGTAGGCATCCGGCGCTGTACTGCAAGAACGGAGTGTGTCATGTTATGAACCGTTCAGAAGATGACGGTACAAAGAGACTGAAAAACATTTGACAAGACCGTGCAAGACTTTAATGGCAGACTCAGCGCTCGGCAAGACCGTTAAATTGTATCCACTTATTGAAAATCAACACTTAGATGCAGTTAAGTTCAGAAACAGCTTCTTCAGGCCCGAAGGGACTATGTTACTGACATCACAGTGAAGAAGGCTTGCTTATGTAAATCTGAAACCCTAAAGACCGAGGCGAAGGGCGAGTGGTCTCACCTCGAGACCAAACTCGAGAGCCCTAGTATCGAATAGCAACACTGTGATACGTCCGTGAACACATACAAAAGGATAAACGAGAATGGTCCAGAATTTTGGTCCCAGATGAGTGGATTTACTTGTGAAGTTAAAGTGAACTTCTGAAGAGAGGCTAAGTAAACGTGACATGGTAGGGGATATCTTCAAGCCTACTTTTCATATAGAGTCCAGTGTGCTCTGGCAGAGTATATAATATACAATAGGCTTGCATACCTTCAGGAATCCGCACTCAGTATGTGGCCATAACAATTGGACCTCTACCTGGAGAAAGATATGGTCAAGAAATTCTTAAAGATTATCTTTAATGTCCTCACCTCAACCCGATTAAGTATACCCTGAGAAGAGCTTAGAAAGCTAGTCAGAAGCCGCAAATTATCATACTTAATAATTTATATAACTTTTATTACTTTTTAAGAAAACTGATAAACATTGTTATAATATCTTGAAAAGTATGAAATTTTAAACGATAGGAAAAGTTTTATACATGACTTTTACAAAGTCATCCATGTCCATGTAATCGGCCTCCAAATTTGTTTCACCCCCCTCTGTTATTTCTAAACTATGAAGATTAGGAACTAACAATTTTAAATGCTGGTAGATCATGGTAAATTCTCTTTAGGAAAATTATTTTGAACGAAATCGAACAGTAAGATTAATATACTAAAAGTCGTATTACGCTTTATTGTAACAGAACTCTCCTTAGACATGTCCTAACACGCTCTTGGTTAGGTTATTTTGACAAGCGTGTGAGTATGGATTTCTTTCGCTGAGGCCTGTAGGAAGTATTCACCTTAAATATTTTTTAAATTAAAAAGAGTTTTGTATTCTTTCACAAACAGTGTAGTAAAATCTGTTTTAGGATATTATTGATGACGGGAAACGAAACTTTTCCGGTTTATATACAAGTTTATTACTACTATTAACATATTTTTGAAAAATAAATAAAAATATTTTTATTATTCATTTTATTCGAAATATTCGAATATTGAACCCACTCATATTCGAATAATAAAAACGTTTTTTTATTCTAATAAAACGAATATTCGAATAAAATTCCTTAGTCAAGACCCTTTTCTCAGGAACGCGTGAAGGTATCAAGATGGAATTTATATCAAATACTCATGTCTACTGTCCCTTGGAGCTGTGAAAAAATTAAACTCTTAAGCCAACGCAATCAAAAGATACAGCCGCTTATGCCGCAAATTTTCGACACTCGCAAGAGTCGCAAGGGAATCAAACCTACAGGGTACTTCCCGTGAACTCAGAATCTTGAAATTTGGTACTAAGCAACGTCTTATAGCACAGATAAAGCAAAAATTGCTTCAAAAACATCATATAATAAAAATATTTTTAATAATTATAAACTTACTACCCCTACTATGATTCGATTGTCGTGATGGGTGAACTTTTACTTAAATACCTACAGGTTGTTACGGGTGTAGTTAAAAAGGAACACAGAATTAACCGTAACAATAATTTATTTAAAAATTAGAATGACTAGATAAGACGTGGGTCGATTAGCCGGCAACGTCTGGTTCAGCCCTGGGTGGTAGAGGTGAGTTCGGGGGTAGTTGGCACACGGCACTTAGCTGGTTGTTGGAAGGCAGGTCCGCAGTCCGGTGTTGAGGGCCAGACACTCTAAAGCCCAAGATCGGGCCGACAGTCCTTGGCAAGTTGTGTGGCTTGGGATTGTCCAGACCGGAACTATGATATCTGGCCGGATCAGGTGTAGTCCATGCAGGAACTTTTCCAACCGGAACTCAGAAACCCGTGAAGACGGGTTTAAAATATATAAAATAACTACTTGAACTTAGAAACGTGGAATTTTAAAGCAACCACACTCAATTTTAGATGTCCAAAAAAGATATATGAAAGAGGCTATGACAATCGCGCGTCAGGCTTATATACCCGACCAAAAAAAAACTTTTTTTTTAAATTACATTGACTACACAGCTAAGACTTTTTGCCACAGTAGAAATATATTGAGTTATTTAGAATGATAACCTAATAACATAAAACTGACGTATTTAAGTTGTTTAAAAAAAAATTATGATGTTTAGATTTAAAAAGAATTAGATTCAAATCGATAAGTCGATAACTATTGAATCCATAACCGTAGTTACCACCATATACCATAGATGGCGTTGAGAATGTCGACTTGAACCCATAGCCGTAGTTACCACCATATACCATAGATGGCGTTGGGTGTATCGTTTTTACGAAATTTAATTAAATAAAATGTAACTACGTTACATATCCCCCCCTGTTACCGAAGGATTTTTGCCTGCTGCCAGGAAAAAATCCTGAAACAACTACAAAACAGACAAAAGAAAAGAAAATATTGGTTGGGGTAAAAAAAAAACTTAAAAGAAGGTTTAAAGAAAAAATTACGACAGTGGAAGTTAAATGCTAGTCTTGTGTCAACGCGCAACAACCGACAACCTTTCATACATCGTTCACACTATATTCATACATCACATACATACATCCACTTGCATTTTGCAACTCGGACACAACATAATGATCCGAGATGCCCTAACATACGAGTATTGTATTCCATAAAGAGGAAAAAACAACACCAGTCTAAGATATTAAAGTTCTTAGCTATATCGTTATTATAAAAAGATAACGAACAGCGTCTGAGTAAAGCGCGAAACTACTAGCCTTCCTACAACAGCTGACCCATTATTTTGATAAGATGGGAAGCTTAAGGTCCTTCAAATGCCAGGCACCAAGGTCTTTACCTTGCATGTCTTGCAGGACATAAACTAAAGGAGAACGTTTACCTACAATTTTACATTTTATAAATTTAGGAGCCAACTTTTTGCTAAAATGTTTCTCCTTATCACTTAGAAAGTAAGTTCTCTTAAAAACGACATCACCAACGTTAAATTCCGCAGGCTTACGTCTCAAATTATATTGAGCAGTGCTCTTAACATGAGCTTGCCAGAGACGCATCTGAACGCTATCGAAAATGGATGACATACACCCTAAATTTTCCGCGTAGGCGTCACGAGGCGAAAACACAAGGTCTTTAATACTGTCTGTATCTAAGTAGTGAGTACCGCAAGACACTAGTTCCCTACCATACACCAAGAAAGATGGTGTAAAGCCGGTTGCCTCATTCACCGAGTTGTTGATAGCGAATTGTATTTCGGGTATATGTACATCCCATGACCTATGGTCTTCTTCTACGTAGGTCGAAATACAAGTGATAATGGTCCTATTGTAGCGTTCGACCGTATTCACCTGGGGGGTATAACGCGGTGTTAAATAAACTTTAGGTATATTATATTTTTTGAAAAGTCTATTGGTCTCGTTACTAATGAACTGAGGACCGTTATCCATTAAAATAGTTTGTGGAACACCGTGCACTAAGAAAACACTATCTTCTAAAATTTTAATTATAATATCGGATGTAGCACGTTTCATAGGAAAAATAAGACAAAATTTAGAAAAACAACAAGTCACAACTAAAATAAAATTATTACGTTTTCTAGTAGTAGGTAAAGGTCCCATAATATCAACCGAGATGACTTGAAATGGTCGTGAACAGTCTTTAGGACGACCCATTTCACCTAAAACTTTATGATTTTGAGACTTATATTGTAGGCATATAGAACATTTAGAAATGTAAGTGACGACATCGCGATACATATTAGGCCAAAAGTAATTAAGTGCGAGCCGCCTATAAGTTTTAAAAATTCCCATGTGACCAGCCGTGGGCTCATCATGGTTAGCGCGAATAATTTCCTCACGATAATCTTTAGGAACTACCTCTTTCCAAGAAAATTCAGAAGTTAAATTATGTTTATTTTTAGAAAGCCTAAATAATCTACTGTCTTTAATAGTAAAATTTGGAAAAGAAGATGGCGTATTATGGCAACCGTTAAAAATATTAAGATACCAGGTATCAGCGCCGGTATAGTTTGTCCAACTACAAATTGCGTTCACGTTAACCGCACGAGATAAAGCGTCCGGTATAACGTTGTCACAGCCCTTCCTATGTTTAATTTCAAAATTAAACTCGGATAGTCTGACACACCAGCGAGCTAACCTACCAGTGGGGTTGGACAAAGACAGGAACCACTTAAGCGCGCTGTGATCGGTATAAACTGTAAACTTTTTACCGTTCTCAAGGTAACAACGCCAGTGTTCTAAAGCAACCAAAACTGCTAACGTCTCACGCTCAGTAATCCCGTAGACTTTCTCCTGTTTAGTCAAGGAGCGACTCATGTATGCGACAGGGTGTTCTTTCCCTTCGAACTTCTGGGTGAGCATGGCCCCAATACCATAGCTACTGGCATCCGTATGAACCTCGAAGGGTTCATTGTAGTCGGGACAGCGCAGTACTGGCGCGGAGACCAAACTCTCCTTCAGTTTATTGAACGCCGAGTCCGCCTCTGAAGTCCACTCAAAAGGAGGGGCATTCTTACGTGTAGACGTCAACTTATTTAAAGGGCCTGCCAGAGTACTGAAATTAGGCACAAACCTTCTGTACCAGGTGGCAGTGCCAAGAAAGCGTTTAACACTTTTCCTACAAGTAGGCGTGGGAAAATTTACAATCGCGGCTACCTTATCAGGATCAGTACGGAGACCGTTACCGTCGATTAAATAACCTAAATATTTAAGTTGAGGCCGAAAAAATTTACACTTTTCAAACTTAACAGTTAAATTTGCCTCTTTGAGGACTTGAAGAACCCTCAACAGAGTAGCTACATGTTCATTAAAATCCTCACTAATAATAACAATATCATCCAAATAGCAAAAAGTTTTATGACCAAAATTACCAAACAAAGCATCTACTAAACGCTGCTGCGTAGCAGGTGCGTTCGTCAAACCGAAAGCCATACGTTTAAAACGAAACATTCCGCGACCAGGAACATAAAAAGCAGTCTTATCACGATCAGACTCGTTAATAGCTGTCTGCCAAAAGCTGTTAGAAAGGTCGATAGTACTTAAATAACGAGCGTCGTGTAAGCTGTCCAAAATCTCGGAAATGTACGGTAAACTATAAGCGTCTTTTTTAGTTACAGAATTTAATTTACGACTATCCAAACAAAATCTAAATTCACCTGTTTTCTTCTTGGGCACAACCAATACAGGAGAGCTCCAAGCAGATTGGCACGGCTCGATGACGTCCATAGACAACATTTCGTCAACCTGTTCAACTAAAATACGTTGTTTTTCAGGCGACATCCTATAATAACGTTGACGTATAGGTAACGCATCGCCCGTATCAATTTTATGAGTGATAAGTGAAGTTAAACCTAAACCTTTCTCTTCAAAAGAAATAGAACGAAATTGTTTAATTATATCATCGGCTATTGAGCGCTCAGACGAACTTAAATGTTCGTAGCCGTTAATAGCCGGCTGGGTCACCTGATGAGAATTGATTGGATCGCTAGCCGTACTAGAATTAATTGAATTTAAATATTTAGGACAAAGTTTGAAAATACGCCAAAAGTAAATACCTAAAATGAGGTCATAAGTAACCTGAGGTACTATGTATACTTTTAAAATATGAAATTGATCTTCAAAATGAATTGGTAAATTTATATAGCCTATAGACTTTAAACATTGACCGCCCGCAGCAAAAATTGAAATATTATTATCGTCATTATTGAGAGGATAACCTAACTCAATAATATTTAAATGAGAATTATTACCTAACAAAGAAATGCAAGAACCAGAGTCTAAAAGACCGCGCATGCTAAAAGAGTCTATATGTATATTGACATAAGGTCGAGAATCTAAATTATTGTTATCAATACATCGGACCGTATTAATTGTATAGAATTTGAAAAAAGTACCTACGGTTTTAACCCATTGTTTCCGATCCTCAAGGTCGGTATGGTTAGGTATAACACGATCCGATAAGACTAGTTTTTTGAATGAGTAGGTTTACTACGACAGCGGATGCAGTCTGGCCGTCGTACGCCAGGGTTGCCGCAGCCGAAACAAAATATCTTGGATTTATCAGCTGTGCACTCATAGTAGCTGTGCGAGTTAACCCTACAACGTAAACAAAATTTAGGATTATTTGTTTGCAAACTATTAACCTGATTATGGGATTGTTTATAAGCGAAGTTATTATTATTATTAGAATTATTATTAGAAAAATTATTATTATTGGAAAAATTATTATTACGAAAAGGCCTAAAAGTTTTATTAAAGTTTTGTTTGTTATCAGATTTATCATTATTAAAATTATAAGCTAAGTCAGGCGCTAAGGTATCCGACGTTACCTTAGGCGGTTCGTGATATAAGGTCAGTCGAGACTGAATGTCCTCATAATTTTTGCAAAGAGACTTAAGTTGCTCAATAGTGACAACCGTAGGTGAAGAAGCTAAGATGTTTGCATAGCAAGGTTTAATGTTATGTAATAAGATTTCTATTTTCTCACTCTCTGGGACAGGCTTAACAAGACGGTTGAACATTCCTTCCATAATAGCAACGTAAATGGTAATGGTCTCCTTTTCGCCCTGAGTCCTATTACGAATCTCTGACATGAACCTATAATCGAAACTCGGTTTGTCGAAGTCACTATATAAAAGATTTAAAAGTTCCGACCAACTCTTAATATTTTGATGAATACTTCTGTACCAGTGTAAAGCATCACCAGTAAAAAGGTCAAAAGCATGAGAAAGAATCTTTGAATCACTAATGTCATGCTGTGTGCAATACTCATTCACCCTGGTTATAAACGCGCGGACACAAGACTTGCCATCAAACTTAATTTTATGTAAATCAGCCAAATTATTTTTTTCACACTGTACCGTAATATTTAAAGGAGGTATAGGTGCTGCAGCAGGAGCTGGCAACACAGAATTACTACTAGACCCCTTCAATTGGTGTAATAAACCTAAATAATTTTGAAGTTTTTGTAAACAAGAATTATATTGTTCGGCAAAAGGTTCAATATTATCGGATGAAATTCTATTAATTCTATACTCGATGTGGTTTAAGTTATTTTCAGCTCTAAGCAACGAGTTACCGTCAGAGTGAGAATCCAACTGTGATTTAACTTTTGTCAGGGTTTCCTCAATTCCTAACAAATCATCTTTTATGGGAAGACAGGAGTCTAAGATGTCCTCCGACGGGTAAAGCTCAACTAATTTTAGTATTTGTTTTCTTAATTCCACAACGGTAGAAGCTGGTATTTCATTCCTAACTAAGACCTCATATTCCAATTCTGCCTTTTGAAGAGAAATAAATTTTATTTTTCCAGGCATATTAAAAAAACTTTTTGAAAAAAGTTAAGATTTGAAAAAAAAAGTTTAAAATTTGAAAAGAAAGTAAAGTTTTTCCAAAGTAGGTTAGGTGAGTAGTCAACTGTAATGTTTATTAAGTTAAGTTACTAAATAAATTTGAGTTTAAAAAAAGAAATTAAGTTTTCTCAGTATAAGTCAATAGCGGGTTTATCAAAAGTTAAATTCTATTTTAAAAGTTAAATTACCAATTAAATTCAAGAATTTTTTTCCACAATCTTAAAGGTGAGTATATCTGTGTCGAGAAAATACAAAAATAATGAGATGTATTCTCCAAAAAAATACAAAAAAAGTATATGATTTACAAATCAGTAAGATATAAGAACTAACTACAAAATGAGTTCTACAGATAATGCAGTACTAAGTATACAATCTACAAAAAAAAAATGAGCAGTATAGAGTTTATTACAATATATATAAACGCTACACCAAGATAATAAGGTACTAATAACTACCTAAGTATTAAGACGACACAACACACACACAGGTTGGGACCAGAGACCCTGAATCCAATCCAATGCTGAACCAGACTAACACGTATGGGCGCCAGTTGTTACGGGTGTAGTTAAAAAGGAACACAGAATTAACCGTAACAATAATTTATTTAAAAATTAGAATGACTAGATAAGACGTGGGTCGATTAGCCGGCAACGTCTGGTTCAGCCCTGGGTGGTAGAGGTGAGTTCGGGGGTAGTTGGCACACGGCACTTAGCTGGTTGTTGGAAGGCAGGTCCGCAGTCCGGTGTTGAGGGCCAGACACTCTAAAGCCCAAGATCGGGCCGACAGTCCTTGGCAAGTTGTGTGGCTTGGGATTGTCCAGACCGGAACTATGATATCTGGCCGGATCAGGTGTAGTCCATGCAGGAACTTTTCCAACCGGAACTCAGAAACCCGTGAAGACGGGTTTAAAATATATAAAATAACTACTTGAACTTAGAAACGTGGAATTTTAAAGCAACCACACTCAATTTTAGATGTCCAAAAAAGATATATGAAAGAGGCTATGACAATCGCGCGTCAGGCTTATATACCCGACCAAAAAAAAACTTTTTTTTTAAATTACATTGACTACACAGCTAAGACTTTTTGCCACAGTAGAAATATATTGAGTTATTTAGAATGATAACCTAATAACATAAAACTGGCGTATTTAAGTTGTTTAAAAAAAAATTATGATGTTTAGATTTAAAAAGAATTAGATTCAAATCGATAAGTCGATAACTATTGAATCCATAACCGTAGTTACCACCATATACCATAGATGGCGTTGAGAATGTCGACTTGAACCCATAGCCGTAGTTACCACCATATACCATAGATGGCGTTGGGTGTATCGTTTTTACGAAATTTAATTAAATAAAATGTAACTACGTTACAAGGTTTGTACGGTACCCTCGGTCCGCGAGACCGCCTCGCACTTGGCCGTTTTTTTAAGTATGAGTAAAAAACTGTTGATGAAAGAAATCTTCTCCAGGCCATTGACCTCACCCTATCTGCTGATTCACCTCGCAGCTGATTTTGAAAAAAAAAATATATTAAAAATGGGGTTTCAATAGCCATACATAAACATTAGATAATATTATGCATGGTTAAAAGTTAACTTAAAGTTTATTATCAAAGGGCTTAGTCAAATAATAATAATATGTGACAGAATCTTAACTGTTATACTTTTGAACTAAGAGCGACTTTATTAATGTTATTTTAAAACGTTGTTGTTTACATTATTTATTTATTGCCTTGTTGTTTGCTATAATGAAATAATGACTAATTGAATAAATAATTTTACGAAAACGCTTTCAATGAGTGAGTAATCATAAGCACTTTGAATTATGAAAGTGATGGCAATGAAAGTTAGCAAATTAAATTAAAAGTAGTGCGCAGTGAGCAAAGATTTAATTATCTTCTTTGAAAGTATAATCAAAGATTAAATGCCTGTGTCTGGGGTATTTGAGTGCTCCATAAGAATTACATTATAGTCTGGCATTTTTAAATTAATTATTGTATTCGCTACTGTTTTATTTCTTGCGCTCTTTATTAATAGTTTTATAAATTGACTAGCAGTCCGCGTGGACAAATTTAAAGAAAAACTATTTAAACTACGTATTCAATAATTTATATTTATTTCTTGGAATATAGAATTGGGATTATTTTTCTTTTTAGACAATCAGGTGATCAGCCTGCATTCCTAGCCAAACTTGGAAACAACATTTGTTGTTCCAACGCAGGAATCGAACCCACGACCTCCGAGTCGAAAGCCGAGCTCTAAACCACCGGACCATGGAGACTGTTATATAATATACCTACTAGGGCACCATAAACAAGGTGTGATGCAGGGAAAGTGTTCGTACATAGGTGGGTTAGCGTCAATCACTCGAGAAAGCACATGTCAAAACATTACGACGAAAAGAATCATTGTCTCTGCTTTATTCAATTTACTTGCAGCTAAAGATTTAACCTTATCACAAACGTTATAAGATACAATCTCGTCTGGTGCACGTTTTATAGGTGAAAACGCATCCATCTTGTTTTTATGTGATCTCTCATGTGTTGATTTAAATATATGCGTTTCAAGAACAGTGCTAATTTTGCTTATATTGTATACTAACAGTCTAACACCTTTCTATTATAATAAGTTACTCGCAACTGCTGTAAGCCTGAGTTATTATTTTATTTTATTACCATAATAAACGTTAAATACTTAACGTTTGTATAATTTAAGTGCAGCATATTGCAATATGTAATGATAGACTAGCGGACCCGACGGACGTTGTCCTGTACAGTGTACACATGTCTTAAGAACAAAAAATCGAACTTTTCTATATAAGCTGTAATAAAATATCATTCGGTGGACCAAATTGTAAACCCAAACCATTCTCAAATCCACTTGAACGCATAAAATTTTCATCAAAATCGCTTCAGCCGTTTAGAAGGAATTTAATTACAAACACATTCACATAATATTTATTTAACTGATAGCGCGGCCACGCTATCGCCAAGTATTTAGCGGCCGTAACTATATTATCTCGAAGCATTTCGCGGTTTTTTTGTAAAGATTTACACCCTATCACCCTAGTCATGCATCATCAACAAAAACGTTTATTTTTATATGCCGGAGAATATATACTCTCGTGCGCGGGCGTCAATCTATTATAATAACGTAGTTATATTTTAACTAGCTTTTACCTGCGGCATTGCCCGAATAATTACAGTATCTCACGGGAACCTATTACTCTACATGTGTGCCAAATTTCATGATGATCTGTTAAGTAGTTTTTACGTGAAAGCGTAAAAACCAAACAAACTCATATTCCAATTTAAAATATTACATTAAGGATAACAAACTTTACTTTAATTTATCTGATACACATTATAATATGTATAATTATACAAATTATACACAAATGTGTTTAGCTAACACAATAATTAAGTTCATAAGCACTTACATTAATCACTAGTCACTACATAATCAACATAAATCGTTGGCGATCGGTTCAAAACGCACGGTTAACTTGTATTAGCTCTGGTGCAAACCGTGGACACTAACTAGTTCAGTTTCCAGATAATGTGGTTTAAGTTTAATGAAAATTGAATGTGTGTGATAACCGTACTTTCACTTTTGTTTGAACATACTATGAGGAACGAAACGTGTTTTGTTGGACATTTTCCACTTACAGTTGGTCTGTTTCTGTTTTTCTTTGACAAACATTTTAAAAGAAAAGCGAATTTTGTGTGGCGGTTTGAACTGCCTGTTCTTAGTCTTAGGGTTAATTCACACTGAAGCAAGACAATATGCGAAGCGGCGCTGCATTTTTTTAAATAACTATTCAAAATGGAACTTTATTCATTACACAAGGAGATACGATTTTAACGTGGTAGAGCCATGCTTCGGCACGAATGGGCCGGCTCGACCGGAGAAATACCACGGGCTCACAGAAAACCGGCGTGAAACAGCGTTTGCGCTGTGTTTCGCCGAGTGAGTGAGTTTACCGGAGGCCCAATCCCCTACCCTATTCCCTTCCCTACCCTCCCCTATTACCCTATTCCCTCTTAAAAGGCCGGCAACGCACTTGCAGCTCTTCTGATGCTGCGAGTGTCCATGGGCGACGGAAGTTGCTTTCCATCAGGTGACCCGTTTGCTCGTTTGCCCCCATATTTCATTTAAAAAAAAATACACGTTTCATAGTAAGAGTTAGAATGTTACCTTCCACCGTGCTGCACAGCGCATGTGCAGTGCACAGAACACTATTACTCGCGGAGAAGAAGGTCGACTTCATACAAAAAAATTGGGACCAAATAGCGCCTCTAGTGAGCTGCCCCCTCAAACTTTTAACCGCCTTCCAACAAAGGAGGACTATATATTTGATTATATGAATATGGCGGGAAATTGAAGATACGTAATTAAAGTTTAAGTTAACGTTAAATTTCTCTTTAGAGTTAAATTTCACATTCCAACAAAACCGAGCAACCACCTCCACGCACAAATCATAACTACTACGCCACAAAATGTTCGTGAGCCCTTATATACATACGTCTGGTGTTTTCGATAGCGTGATCTAGAAGCGGGATAGTGTCATCTGTTGGGGTTTTTAAGTAACTTTTATGTAATATTAACCATGTAAGACAGAGAGCGATATATTGAAATATAACCATTCTTGTCGCACCGAACTGCCCCCTTTTTGGTCCAAGGTCATTCATACAAAGTCGACCACCCCTGGTGCAGTGTAAGACTGATGTCATATGAAACGCCGCGTCGCGTAGCGTCTCGTTAACTGACTCTTAGAGCTATTTTATAAAGCCTGTCAAATATATGTCACCGTAAAATTGAAAAACCGTTACATTGTGATATAACTAGTGAAATTGTAAAATGTTGAAAGACTACGGACCCGAATGTTCTGCTTATAATTTAACACATTATAATTATTTCGTTACATTACAAATATTTACATAGGTATATAGCAAATAGTCTTTCGGCAGATTTTTACAGACACTCACTGCTTGAAAACATAATTTTTTTTTTTTTTTTTTTTTTTTTTTTTTTTTTTTTTTTTTTTTTTTGAGGGTAGACGTGCAAAAAGTCAATACGTAGTTTTAACTGCTCCTCAATAAATATTATATTTAATAGTGTTATAAATAATATTATGTAATTATTTTTACCTGTGCCTATCAGTGTCACTATTTCCTTTGTTGGTATTATCAAACAGCCAATATTTAAACACTTATTACCACCACCTGCACTTTGTAAGAAGCGCGTTTTTATTTATTGAAGAATATTAAAAATAAATATTATGGAGTCTCTAAAGCAATCCATCAACCAAATGAATGAGTTGTTTAACAACAAGATGACCGAGTTCCAGCAAGAGTTGCATTCTTGTCAAGCATCAGGTACCACGTCAGCATTGGCATCGGAATTCAGTGCATTCAAATCTTTTGTTTTGGAGGCTCTGAAATCACTGCAGTCACAGATTGAAATCTTGATGGATGTGCAGGACCAAATTGAGATGAGACGTAGAAGGAAAATTTTACTACTTCACGGAGTCTCTGAAGATAAAAAAGTTGAGCTTGAAGTTATCTCATCACTGATTTCAACACAGTTGCAACTTCCAGATGTTGATATATCATCAGTTAAATACTGTCATCGCTTGGGTCGCATGTCTGAGTCTAAGCCACGACCTATCTTGATTAAATTTCATGATCTCGCAGTCCGTAATAAGATATGGGCAGCTAAGACCAACTTAAAAAACTCTGGCAACACTTTATCAGAATTCCTAATTAAGAAGAGGCACAATATCTTCATGGCAGCCAGACAACGTTTTGGAGTCTCAAAATGCTGGACACACAATGGCTCGGTAATTGTAATTGGACCTGACGGCTCCAAAGTCCGTGCTCACAGCATGGCTGACCTGGACGCTATTCCAGGTCCTTCTTCTGATATGCCCATGGTGTTGACCGAACGACCTGTTCCCGTAACAAGAGGTAAAACCGCAGCTGGAACAAAGACAAAGAAGTCAGCAAAAAAGTAACATTTTAATTTATTTCTTTTTCTTCCCCTTCTTGTTTTATCTTTGTTGACTTTTAGTTACCTGTGTGTTAGTGATCTTTATGTTTTAGTTATTACCTATCTGACGTACTAGCTTTTGTGTAGTTTTAGTTGCAGCAAATCATTCTTTGTTGGGTTTTTATAGGCTGGTGTGCTGTTCTTTTATTGTCATACGTCCTGCCTTTCAACTTGGTTGCTTTATATATATAGGGTCAATGTAGGCAATTACACCCGCTTTTTGAGTTATTACAAATCTTGTATATTGCTTTGTAGTTACTTTTATACGTTTTAATCATAGATATATAATATTAAAAAACTAGTTTTAATAAATAAAATGTACTCATTAAACATTTTCTTACAATTTTAAAATATGACTTTGACAGCTGTTACTTGTCAGAGTTGTCAGTTGACATTTCAATGTACGACAGATAGGTGTCTGATGATTGTATTCCGTTTTACGCAGTAGCTACTTGCTTTGCTTGATACTGTTTTTATTTTTTATTATTCGATTGTTTTGTTTTGCTGTTTTTATTTTACTTTTAATTTGTAATAGTGCATATATTTTACTACTGCATGTTCAAATATTATGCTTATACATAACTTAAGACACCGTAGGCATGAGGTGTTTTAAGTAGGTAAATAATTTAAGCTAATTTTATTATATTTTTAGTATATTATAACATATATTTTTCTTATATTATTATTAGTATACTATATTTGTTTTATTGTTTCGTTTTACAATACAAAACACTATGATTAATAGTTTTGACACTTCTTCTGATGATTTTTTTTCCGCTTCCTCAATAAGTAGCGATAATAGCTTTATAAGTGCTTCATATACTTCGCTAAGGGATAATATTTTAAGTAACTTTTCTACAGTTAAAAATTGTTTTAAGGCCGTTCATATTAATGCGCAGAGCATTCCAGCTCATTATGCTGATATGCTGTCCTCCTTCGATCAAGTTGATGTAGACGCCATCTTTGTGTCGGAGACGTGGCTTAAGCCTTGCCTACCATCTACTTGTTACAGTTTGCCAGGTTATAAATTAATCCGTAACGATCGTATTGGAAGGGGCGGTGGCGGTGTTGCGATCTACTTGCGTTCCGATATTTCTTTTACTGTTATTAGTTCGTCAGCCCAGCCCCCGCCATTGGATTCACTTGAGTATTTGCTCATTGAGATCCAACTATCTTTTTGCAGTAAAATACTTCTGGGTGTGTTCTACTGCCCATCGATGCATCACAACTATTTTTCATCTTTTGAAAGCATACTTGAATCGTACAAGCCCAGCTATACTCATTCAATTATAATGGGTGATTTTAATACGTGTATGCTAAAAGATGATAGTAGATCAAAGAATCTTAAGTCTGTTTTGGATTCATGTAATATGAGCTTATTACCCCTTAACGCAACACACTGTTCTCCAGGTTGCCGTCCTTCATGGCTTGATCTGATCATAGTATCTTCGCCAAATTCTGTTAGTAAACATGGTCAGAGTTCAGCGGAAATGTTCTCCTACCACGACCTTATCTATGTCGCGTTTAACGTTCGCACACATAAACCAAAACGTAGAACACTTCTGCAACGGAATTTCTCTTCCATGGACCTAGATGGCTTGGTCAGCACTGTACACAGCTGAATCAGTTGATGATAAGATTGAGATTTTTAATAGCTTACTTAAATCTCTTTACGACAAGCATGCTCCCGTTAAGCCCGTTAGGATTAAGCATCTACCAGCCCCATGGCTATCAAATGAAATAAAATTGCTCATTAATGCCAAACATTCTGCCAAAGCAAAATATAAAAAAAGTAACTCCGATGAGCATCGGGCCAAATATATCAAATTGCGTAACCGATGCAACACTATGTGTCGAGATGCTCAACGGCGACATATCCATGCTTCAGTTGAAAATGGCGATCCAAGTAAAACATGGAAATTCCTCAAAACTCTTGGTATTGGCAGAGAGTCTGATTTTAGTGATTCCTGTAAGGTTGATGTTAATTTACTCAATAAACATTTTGCTTGTTCACCTAACTTAGATCCGGCTATAAAGTTGCAAACTTTAAGTAAAATTACCCTACTACCTAACTCAAACATAGAGCCGTTCTCCTTCATATCATTCACTGAGTGCGAGGTTAGAAGACATATCATGTCGATTGCGTCGAATTCCGTTGGTGATGATGGTATCAGTCGCAAAATGATTATCCCGATCCTAGACATAATTACTCCCATCCTTTTACATATTTTTAATTTTTGTATATCATCCTGTTCCTTTCCTGATACCTGGAAAGCCGCTCACATAATCCCTTTGCCTAAATCCTCTCGCCCTAAAACTATTTCTGATTTTCGTCCTATATCAATTCTTCCTTTCTTATCAAAAGTTCTAGAACGACTTATACTACACCAACTTACTACATACATCACGCGCAATAATCTCCTTAGTAGGTATCAATCTGGTTTCCGAACGGGTCATAGTACTACTACGGCCTTAGTCAAGGTGGCAGATGATATTCGGTCTGGTATGGACAACAAGAAGCTAACCATCCTAACTTTGCTCGACTTTAGTAACGCATTCAATTCTATTGACCATGATATCCTTCTCAGTTTGCTGGCCCTTCACCTTTCACCTTCTGTGATTCAGTTCCTCCGAAACTACCTTGTAGGTCGCCGACAGAAAGTCAAAATTTCAGAATCTTTTTCAGACTGGACCGTTACAACTGCCGGTGTCCCTCAGGGTGGCGTTATGTCCCC
Organism: Glaucopsyche alexis; assembly: GCA_905404095.1. Taxonomy (NCBI): domain Eukaryota; kingdom Metazoa; phylum Arthropoda; class Insecta; order Lepidoptera; family Lycaenidae; genus Glaucopsyche; species Glaucopsyche alexis. The sequence continues at coordinate 18,161,877 of FR990059.1, forward strand.
TTTACTCTTTGCCCTTTTTATAAACTTCGTCACCTTTTATATAGTTTCGTCATTCCATTTATATGCAGACGATCTGCAAATTTATACCCAGTCGACTTTGGATGCGTTGCCTGCGGCGGTGGGTGTTATGAACAGAGACCTATCGGCCATATGTGACTGGAGCAAAGACCATGGATTACTTATTAACCCCGCTAAGTCTCAATTAATAATTATCGGCAGCCCGGGGCTGGTCTCTAGAATTGACTGGCATACTTTACCTCCGGTGCTCATCAATGGTACAACAATACCTTACAGTAAAGTAGTGAAGAATCTTGGTGTGTACTTTGATGAGCATCTTTCTTGGTCTCACCAACTGAAAGAGATAGGCAGAAAGGTATTCTCAACGTGGCACTCCCTGAAACGACTTCGCTATGTGCTGCCGATACCCACAAAGGTGGCCTTAGCTGAATCATTGTTCCTGTCTCTCCTGGATTATGCCGATGTTAGCTTCATCAACTTGACCGAAGACCAACTCGACAAACTCGAGCGCCTTCAGAATTTGTCTTTAAGATTTATCTTTGGGTTGCGCAAATTCGACCATGTTTCCGAGTTCCGCAAAAAACTTAAGTGGTTACCGATTCGATTTCGTCGTAATGCCCGCGTACTCTCAGTCCTTTATAACATCCTATTTGATCCCAATAGTCCTCAATACCTCAAAGACATATTTAGCTTCCGTTGCTCCGACAGGCAAGAGCTGCGGTCTTATACAAATCTCCTTCTCGATATCCCCATCCACAACACTAAGTATTTCCACTCCTCTTACTCCGTCCAATCCGTCTTACTCTGGAACTCTCTCCCTACCAAAATAAAGCAAGCTAAATCTATAAATATTTTTAAATCTCACCTAAAAGACTACTATCTTAGTATGTGCCAAACTTAAATCATATTGTAGGCTTCTTCAATTGCTCATGATAATAATTATATATTATATTTATAGTGTTATGAATTATAGTATTATTAATAGTAGGTATAATATGTATATTATATTTATATTATGTTTATTAATATTAAGCCCTAGTATGTATGTATTTAAGTATATATATTATCATATTATATATTTTATGTTTATAATATGTATACTTTGAGCACAATTTTACCCTTCTCCAGCAATTTGATCCTTTCTTTCAAAGGTTGTCTGGAAGAAATTGCTGTTTAGTAATAAGGCCGCCTTTGTGTACTATCGCTTATATAATATTGTTTGTACGTATATGTAATATGTCTGTGTAACAGCTGATTGTGCACAATAAAGTATATTTTCATTTCATTTTCATTTCAATATTATGCAAATGGATGAATACGCGTAAGGTAGAATAAACTCTTTCTGCCCTGTATCGTATGTACTATTTAGTATTTAACTATTGATTTCCAAATGAGCGACGGTAATAGCATTTCATCAGGTGATCCGTTTGCTCGTTTATCTCTATATCATAATAACTACTTTCTTTTTAATCATCTCAAACTTAGGTTTGATGAAATCGTAACAGAAATCAGCTAATCGTAACATACGATCTATCGGTGAAACGCACTTTCTGCGGAAGTGTTTACGTCCACATGTCATTATATACGCCATGATCTGCGCCTGCGCACCATGTAATGCGATAAAACAAACAGACACGTCAAATTGTATTTATGGATTGCGCGGTAAATAAGATACATTTAATTTGGTAACACTGTAGATTTCCTATTGTCTTACCCTCTTGGTAATAAAAATATTTACACAGTGGATAAGATATACAATATTTTGTCCTTGTCTGATACGCTGGAAAAGTCACTTGACAGAAAAGGACAAATATTCTCTAGCTTATCCATTGGGTAAATATTTTTAAGTTTTGATTTTAATATTGGATTGATGAACAGAAGAACCCCAATTCTCGTAATTAACTTCCACTTTCATTTTACTTTCATTGAATTACAAATGAATCGTCTTGATATCATAAACTGATTTCTGGAGTTTGCACGAATCACATTTGACGTTGTTTTGACGTTTATGAGAATGACATTTTACTGTTTTAAAATATCGAGATCTTCACTGTATAATTGCAGGATTTAATTAGCACAATCGACTTTCAGAGAGTGACATTCGATGACATATGATACGTGTATATTTTTGTGTAGTGAAATAAGTTCAAATTTCAATACCTATCTTAAAAATGCTGCGTCGCGTATCGTCGCGGTGTAAAGTTGTGAGCTGACCCTGAACCTCAATTCTATTTAAAGTAGACCTTCTTTTTACTTTGATTGGATTGTAACTGAAGCGACATGTTATCATAAAAAAAAATGTGACGTTTCGACAAATCAGGGGGGGCAATTCTCACGAGTTTACGAGAATACCGGTTTGACAGTTTTGGCGTGTCGAGAGTCGAGACTTGATTGTAATTGAATTGATGCAGGTTTTATTTATTTAGAATTGAACCTCCGGTCCCTAACACAATATAATCCCACTATTTTAATAGATTTTGTGGATTAATACAATAGCTTGGTAAAACCTTGAACTAAGTTAGTACTAAGCATACTAAAGGTTTGCAGTACAAAAATAGGCATTTCTAAGTTATAGCCGCGATAACAGACATATAAACAGCGGTTAGTGGGTTATCGCGGCTGCACCTACTGTACAAATGTGGGTGAATGACTAATAAATCTCACCTAATTGAGCTTGCAGTATTGTGATACTGGGGAATATATTGGCTAAGGTCAGATTGGGCTAGAGGAGCTTACTATATTTTTCTCTCTCAGGTTAGCCATGCACTTAGCACTGGGGGCCTAACAGGAACATTTAACAGCGGCGAAAACGAATTATCGAATGAAGTCTGGTGTTGTCATGATTTTGACAGATTTTTATACAATTCTCATTCGATAAATCGTTATGCCCCATCAAGACTGTTCGCGAAGTAGGCCGAGGAAGTGCTCCGCGAAGTAAACTGAAGTATGAAAATGCGAAGCGAAGTGCGTGCCCAAACTGTCCTAAACTTATTCGGCCAACCTCGGCTTACTTCGTGAGTAGTCTGGACGGGGTATTACATTAAAGCCGCTGTCAAATAATCTTGCTAGATCCACTGTGTAATGCAAAGGTGTAATGTGTATGGACGTGAATTGGGCATTTGCATGACAGTTATACGTCTGTGTGTATAATACGAAGGACGAACTGCCGATCGGATCAGGCCTGCAGCACCATGCACCTATCTGACTATATTAACATGTTTTTTTCGAAGTTACCTAGAACTTGAAATTATAAGAAATTTAAAATACCAAGTTTTCCTTTGAAATTTCCTAATAAGTCATAAGCTCATATCTATACTAATATTATAAAGCTGAAGAGTTTGTTTGTTTGTTTGTTTGTTTGTTTGAACGCGCTAATCTCAGGAACTACTGGTTCGAATTGAAAAATTCTTTTTGTGTTGGATAGTCCATTTATCGACGAAGGCTTTAGGCTATATAACATCATGCTACGCTCAATACGAGCAGAGCTCCAATCAATAATGTTTCAAAATCGGGGTGTTTATTTCCCTTTTGAGAGCTTTCGCTGCGTACGCTGCGGAAACGGTTAAAGTTTCGCTAAAATTATGTATGACAGAATTGTTCCCCTTTAAAAGTTCTAAAAAAAAGTCCGCGACAGTATATGTCTATCTTTTAAGGTTGGCTCACAATAACCTTTTTATGCTAACCAAATTTGTTCTAAAATTAAGCATTATTTGTGAGGGTGTTTTCATAAAGATGATATTAATCCTTATCCAAATAAATACGTTATTAATTACAAGCATTTAATTTAGAAGAAATTTGCCATTTACATCATTTGATTTCAATAAGTATTTTAGAAGATATCGCAGTAATAAAATAATCAGCGCGCAAAATGATGTGCGGCGCGCTGCGGGCAGTCCTGAGTCGGGCAAGCGCTCCTCCTTCTACGTAAATGAAGTCGCGGGTAAATTTTAGCGATATTCCAAAGTAACTATTCCACGCGGACGAAGTCGCGGGCAAAAGCTAGTGGGTTTATAAAAGTTCTGAAATACTTTTTAAATATATAAATTAGCAAATACATAGATTTTATTTTAGCCAAGCTGTAATTTTTATGCTTCGTTTTTACCGAAACGGAATAAAAGATCACCCAGACCCCAGTATATTATAATTACTAGCTTTTGCCCGCGACTTCGTCCGCGTGGAGTTCGGTTTCCACACAAAATTTTAACCCCCTTTTCACCCTCTTAGGGTGCGAATTTTCAAAAATCCTTTCTTAGCGCCTACGACATTACAACTATCTGTATGCCAAATTTCAGCAAAATCCGTTCAGTAATTTCGGCTGTGCGTTGATAGATGAGTGAGTCAGGTTTGCCTTTTATATATTTACTAGCTGTTGCCCGCGGCTCCGCCCGCGTAAATATAGTTTTTTTCGCGGTCGCGAATAAAAAATAGATAAAAACAATCCTTGATGCGGATTATATATCATGCTAAAATTTCAGCTCGATCGGTGCAGAACTTCTTGAGGTTTTGAAACGTACACAAACCAACGTAACATTTTTATATACATACTAGCTGTTGCCCGCGGCTTCGCCCGCGTAAATGTGACTGATGCAAAAAATAGATAAAAACAATCCTTGATGCGGATTATATACATCATGCTAAAATTTCAGCTCGATCGGTGCAGAACTTCTTGAGGTTTTGAAGCGTACACAAACCAACATAACATTGTTATATATAAAGATATTATAAGATGATGTGTTTATGACGTTTGTCCGTTTGTTGCAGGTGTGGTTGTGATGTCATGGTGGTGGGTGGCGCTGCTGGCGCTCGCCGCGGCCGAGCCCCGGGCCGGCACCGGTGAGCTATTGTACAGTAAGCATTGCACCATACGCACCCTGTCCTGTCCGCTATAGAACTCACCCCACATTGATGTCGGCGACGGTAGCCGGTTTCATTGAAACCAGGCCACTTACGCTACTGTACTGTGCACACACTGGGGCATTATAAAATTTTATAGTGCCCAAGTGTGTGCGCAGTACACAAGAGCACTCTCTGTACCTTTACTCTCATAATCCAGTGGGACGGATATCCGACACGACTGACGAGAGATCAGGCGCAGGGCCGACTTTTTACATGCCCATCTGCATGGATCATTTTTCTGGTCAGACAATCAGGTGATTGTGGCCTGTGATTTAGGACAATTCTTAAACAAAATGTTTCCACATTTTTTGTTGTTCTAATGCGGGAATCGAACCCACGACCTCCGAGTCGAGAGCCAATGCTCTAACCACTAGATCACGGAGGCGGTTCGTGTCTAGTGGTTAGACCAATGTCAAAGGATATAATATATTACTAACGTACATTGGTCCGCCATACACATGTACTTACTCGATCAAGAGACCGCTCGATCAGAGTGCTGTGTGCAAGTTTTGTCACTAATCGCCGTGAAGAAGTTAAATAGAGTGCTAGTCAAAGAAGTCTATCGGCAATTAGTGGAACTAAAGTTAAAATATGCCTGCGGATGTAATAAGTGCTGCCCAAAATGATGCTCAAGATAAAGGAGTTTTGTGGAGCAGCAGAATCAAGGTATACTGACACCAATTTGTCGCGCGATAGCGCTGCGTCTAGGGGACTTCATTCATGAAAAGTACTCTACAATTTGTATGGCATTGAAACAGCGCCCCTAGTGGCAAACAATGGTAACTAATTCGATGTCATACAAATCACACCGAAACGAAACGATACGCGCGTTGCATTTTTACGATAGCTATTCAAAATTGAACTTTGTTTATTACAAGATACACGTTTCATTGTTATAGATTATCAAGTTGCACCGCGCAGCACAGCGCATGCGCAATGTATGGCTGATGTCATGTGAAACGTGTATCTTGTTGTGTAGTACACTACGGCCGCTGTATCTTGACGGGTCTGAACATAGGCTCTGCGAACTTTAGCGCATGTACAACTCGTGAAGAAAACTGTTATTGTATGATTTTTACAAACCTATGTACTAATAAAACTTCCCTAATACAGTTGACCAATTAATACAAATAAAATAAATACGAAAACACTTAGAAACAGCTATTGTGTAACCTTCTGCGCGAAGTTCAGACTCGCCAAGATACATCGGCCGTATTGTAAATAATGTTGAACTTTTTTTTATATGAAATATGGGGGCAAACGAGCAAACGGGTCACCTGATAGAAAGCAACTTCCGTCGCCCATGGACACTCGCAGCATCAGAAGAGCTGCAAGTGCGTTGCCGGCCTTTTAAGAGGAAATAGGGTAATAGAGGAGGGTAGGGAAGGGAATAGGGTAGGGGATTGGGCCTCCGGTAAACTCACTCACTCGGCGAAACACAGCGCAAACGCTGTTTCACGCCGGTTTTCTGTGAGCCCGTGGTATTTCTCCGGTCGAGCCGGCCCATTCGTGCCGAAGCATGGCTCTACCACGTAATAGGTATCTTAAAAATGCACGCGGACGCGTATCGTCGCAATGTGAACACCCTAAGATCAAAATCGTTTAGCAGTGGTTTTGTAGTTCTAAAACGTCTGCAGTCAGCATTGACTCACTGGTCACTCCCTTTGAACAGAAACTTTGCCGATACTGTATGACAGCAAATATCATTGTTACATTTTTTTAAACATATAAAGTATAATCTAATAATAACTATACCTACCTAGGTTAGGGAAAGTAATGTTTTTTATTCTGACGAACGGGGTACTCAGATATAGAAAACTTCCATCTGTCTACCACATGCTTAGACAACTGAATATGCTATAGACACATAAAAGTACAATAAATTACTGTCCGATTTGGTTCACAATAATTTTCCTAAAGAGTTTTTAGCATGATCTATCAGCATGGAAATTTGCAAGTTTCTATCTCCTATAGTTTAAAAATACTCGAAAATGGTCAACTTTATAAAAAAGTAACGTACGAAACCTTGTCTTTATTTTAAAAGACCTATTCTACGATACCCCACACGATGGGGTAGAGTGAAAAAATATTTTTCATCCCCACTTCACATGTATGGAGAGCCACCCCTAAAATATAAAATTATTATTTTTTCATGACCCCGAAACCGTGACCTATACACAATCTATAACTGCACCAAATTTCATCAATTTATATTCATAATTACAGGAGCTAGAGGCGCGGACAGACAGACAGACAGACGGACAGAGCGAAACTATAGTATCCTTAAGTATTACGGAATCCTAAAAACGTAAAAATAATTCATTATTAATTAATTATTACCAATTAGGAATACACACTAAATAATTATGAAATACAGTTCAATTCGTAATGGATGAATAATAATTAATAGTTGTAAATTCATTCATATTATAATTTATTTGTGAACATTAATTTTAATTTGTCCTCATTTAAATAATTTACATAAACGTAGCGCTTGCTACTGAGATGGTGCATTAATTTAATTAATATTCATATATTAATTGATATTGGTTTATTAATTAAAAATAATAATATTTTTTTTTTTTTTTTTTTTAATGAAATAAGGGGGCAAACGAGCAAACGGGTCACCTGATGGAAAGCAACTTCCGTCGCCCATGGACACTCGCAGCATCAGAAGAGCTGCAAGTGCGTTGCCGGCCTTTTAAGAGGGAATAGGGTAATAGGGGAGGGTAGGGAAGGGAATAGGGTAGGGGATTGGGCCTCCGGTAAACTCACTCACTCGGCGAAACACAGCGCAAACGCTGTTTCACGTCGGTTTTCTGTGAGCCCGTGGTATTTCTCCGGTCGAGCCGGCCCATTCGTGCCGAAGCATGGCTCTACCACGTAAATTACGTATTTATATAAAGTGATGAATAATTTAAAACATCATTATCGAAATGTACTAAATAAAGAGAATTATGAGTTAAAAACATTAATTTATTATATTAATGAAATATTATATTATATTATACTTTCTACAAAACAATAGCAACGATAGCTAATAATCTTACAAATAATAATAGAGGTATTCAATAACATTTTCGAATTTATAAATGGTCGATTTTGGTCGATGGTCGATGGAGAAATTAGGAACAGAGATAAATATTGGAATAATTATGATTTAATTTAGAAAGGATTGAAACAACATAAGTTTAATTTTAGTATTATTTTAGAATAGCCTTTTCCCGCGGATCCTCCCGCGTAAATTCAATAGCCTACGGCAGCACTACTTTTTCGGGATAAAAAGTTATTTGTCTGTATTATTTGTTATTTGTCTGCAAGCTGTCTGTCAATCTGTAAGTCTAAAAATTCAATGTTTTAATCCGTAGCTATACATTTATACATTATACTTCCTTCATATCAAATTTCATTGAAATCCGTTCAGTAGTTTTTGCGTGAAAGAGTAACAAACATCCATCCATCCATACTCACTAACTTTTATAATAGTAGTAGGATTGTAACGAAAAAAAAAGGTAAATAAATAAATAACGTAACGTCATAAATAAATAAATTTTCTGAATTTCTTTATAAGCAATTTATTAAACATTAAGTTTTTGAGTTGAAAGTACTCTGTAATTTGCCGTTTAAAAAGTTTGCCAAAGAGAAAGCGATCTAATAACTAATTATGAGTTGTAATAACTTCTGTCGATACAAAATTAAAGCAAATAATAAGTCAGAATCATAATTAAGTTTCTCTAAATTGTAGATCTTTTCTCTATTAAAGAGTTTAATCTTTTAAATAATCTTTTGGCCGTAGATTGAACGAGAGGTAAAATGTTCTAAAGTCTAGTAATTTAATTTGAAAATAATTCTATAACTATTAATAAACTAGTTGATGCCCGCGGCTCTGCCCGCGTAAGTACAATAACCCACGGGAACCGTATATGTTCCGCGATAAAAAGTAGCCTATGTCCTTTGTCAAGCTCTAGACTATCTGTGTACCAAATTTCATTTAAATCGGTTTAGTAGTTTTGGCGTGAAAGACAGACAAACAGACATACACACACACACACTCCCATTTATAATATTAGTATGGATGTGAAAGTTTATGAGAATAAATGGATGGATGAATGGATGGATGTATGTTTGTTACTCTTTCACGTGAATCATTAAATGTTTTGCAATTACAATAGAGCAACAAGGACCAACTACAAGAAACTAGACAATACATTACTAACATTTTATACACCAGCAATTCAGTTTAAACAACATCGGCAATTCGTATGCGACATTACGAAAAATATGGAGCAACTAGGAGGTATATTGCCGATACGGATGCTGAATTTTTTAAAATTTCTTCACATCGCTCCACTAATTACTCCAGATTGACCCATCCGTATTGCCGAGCAATTATTGCTAAAAAAGTTGCCCGTATAAATACACCTTTACGCGATTAATTTGTAGAGCCACAATAATTTTGTCGTGAACACGGCTCAAATTATCCGACGACGACGAATGAGATGTTGTAGAACCGATTTTACACTATCCGATCCGATGATCCGATATCGGACCGATAATGCTGAATAAGTTATAAGGCTGTATGTTAATGTTTCATATATTTTATATAGCAGTCTTTCTTATTATCGTTTCGAGATCTAATATCGGATCGGATAATGCGAAAACGCTCTTAGAAGTTAAGTCACGGAGGAGAACTTACTTTTTAGATTTCCGTAGTTCGTACTTGAAGGGTAAAAACCTATTACTGAGACTTATCGGTCTGTCCGTCTGTCACCAGGCTGTGTCTCACGAACTGTGATAGTTAAAAAGTTGCAATTTTTATAGATGATAATATGTTGCCGCTATAGCAACAAATGCTAATAACAGAATAATATAAAGGGAGCAACAACAAACGTGATTTTTTTGTACGGAAGCCTTTGTGCGCGAATCCGACTCGCACTTGGCCAGTTTTTATTCATAAATAACTAATTCTTAGAAGTCCTATTCTGCAATGATTATATCGTATGTGTTAAAAATATTGCAACATTTTCTAGTTGAGGAAGATGATGATAATGGAACCTAGAGCCAGGCTATTAATATTTAAGTGTAGATGATCCTTAACAGCAATCTCCATCTTAAGGCGAAGTCGAGATTAATTTCCGTTAGTTAAGATCTCTTCGCTTCTGTTCTGCTCTGGTCTGCATCAAAAACATAATTTCACTTTTTTGATTTTAAACACCATCGCACACTTTAATACAAATGAAAAAAGTCAGAGATTTGTATTATTTTTTATTAAAAAATATATATAGTACCTAAATACCAGCGCACACTGAACAAAAGTGAGAATAGTTTAAAAATATTTTTTGATTTTTTCAAGATTTTACAAAAAGTATTTTTTTTTCAGATATTACCTACTTTCTACAAAATTTTGTTAACACTAATAATTTCTAGTGCCTCTATTTTTTCAATAAAAAGATTAGAGACGTTAAAGTATTATATTAATATAATATTATCTTCACGCATATGGAGAAATGTAGGATATTTTTTATTTTGGGCCTATGCAGCTTAAAATGAAGGTTATTTAATTATTCTAGAGTTAATTACTTATTTAATATTCTAAAGTTAACTTACTTTAACTATGTTTCGAGATGAAAAGGTCTTTTAAAGTATAATTTAAATATAGTTTAAATTTAGACCTTTTTTTTCGAAAAGAAGATGGCTTGATTATGAAATAAAACATGTCAATGAAAAGTATTTAACGTTTTTAAGGAATCCATGTTTCATGCAATAATTTCAAATGTGTGTCTCAAATATATTGCCGTGGAACGTCCATTAAGTCTATAGTGTGTTTTATCCCTCAAACATCATCACGTTACTGACAGTAAGTGTCAATCTGATAGCAAACGAAAGTGTAGACGTATCGCTTATATCAAAAATGTAGCGAAAGTGACGTGATATATTATGTTGCTTACATAAGAGTGAAGTGATCTTAAGTGATGCTTAGATTGTTGAAGTTCACTAGTGTGTAACGCAGTGGCGAAGCGTGTATAGAAGCCGATTCCCATCGGCTTCCCTTTTGTGTTGGATACATTTCAGTAACTATGACAAATTATTTCGAAAACTAATTCACTACAGCAATGACTTATTGTACAAGCTATAGCGTGATGTAGGGCCGCGCGAGCGCCATCTATGCAACGGACATCACAATATCACATAACCCGATGAATAACGGCTTATCGCATTGTATAAAAGACCTTATTTCGTTCGAAATAAAGTTGAAATTTAAATATGACGTCCTATTGGACGGCCAGTTCGAATTTTGAAAATCGTAATACGGTGTCTGAGGGTTTCAGTAATGAAATATATGTTTCATTCTATAATAGTCATTATTTCGTTTGTTTTAAGGTTAAATTCAAACTGTAGGCCTAATGGCTCTTATTACGTTTTGGAAATTAATGACAAAGTATTTGTACAATTTTATTGGTCGAAATTATCATTAAATAAGCCGCTCGGAGACCGGTTATGGTCTCTCATTGGTTGAAAATCTCAAACATTAGAAAATTTCTTTTGCCATTTTTATGCAAACGACAGTCGACTACATTCCATATTATGCGTTGTAATTTCGTTATAAATTATTCGCTAGTTTCTTGTATTATTGTAATTTGTAGTGTATACTGTAGTGTAAAATATTATATTTATATTGTGAAGTGTACTTATTTGGATTGTAAATTGCATTATTGTGGTGAGTAGATTCTAGTAGGAATAGTATTTACATTATTGAAACGATCGTGAATTTCTTAAAATGGCGTTAATACATATTGAATCAAACGAAACTCTAACTCTGTACCGAAATAGAATAGAATCCCACGAAGCAGCCTCTAGGTATGTATTTACTATGTACTTGTTTAATATGCATAAAGACCATAGTGGCTTCCCTCTGCGGAAAAACCACCCTTCGCCACTGACTGTCACGTGTAAGTATGAGGAAGATGAAATGAAATCTATAATCTATACCCAATGCCGTATAAATGTATGATTCATTAACCGTATCATACGTCCTGGATTCTTATTATTATTATTGACTTTGATTTATTATTACATAGATACGACATATCCGTACAAAACTGACAATATTAATTCTGTGCTGCGACACACATTGACATGGGACGCATAATAGGTGCCACTCGTCGACCGGCTCGTCGCACACTAACACAGAACACTATTTTTACGCGAAATGCCATATCTACCTCTTTTTAATATAATACATCTATGATTATTGAGTTTTTCCGTATCCATACTGCACACACACACTACATATTCATTAAAAAAAGCTCTCATAGCTCTAAAGGAGTCTTCAGAGAGTGTTTATATGATCACAAGAATCACAACACAACTCTATTGACAAGGCCACAAGTCACAACTCACAACGTACAGATTTATGAATTACCTATCGCGCGATTGAGTGTACCTTCTGGACTAGGCTCTAGTCGATAAAGCTCAATTTGATATGAATGAAAACAGGTGATAGGCCAGCGCGAGTGTCATCTAAATAAATAAATCGTTTATTTTCAAGATACTTTACAAACATTATATTTTCTGCCCCCAAACTAGGCAAAGCCTGTCCTATGGGGGAAGTAAGGATTAAAATTATAACAAACTTAAATAGTAGTTCTCGGTCTGGGTGTGTCTTTAATAGTACAGTAGTCCTTACAAACGATAGAAGTCCAACAAAACAAAGCCTAGGTTTTTGCTAAAGCGGATATAATAGTATTCGTCGAATAGATTCGGATGGTAATTTGTCGGATTATAATAGGTATTAGGTCATCTTAGTTCTTTTGTAGTCTGACACATTTTAATTAAAATAATATATTTTCCATTACCTACTTATGCTATTTGTGATAATTTCACTGGATTCTCCAATTAATTGTATCTTCATCTCAAGGTGTTTTTTGCTCTATGATTTCAACATTGGATTGGATTGTGATTATAATACAATAATAATATCTATGGACGCTTCACACCACGTCAATCTGGCCCCGTGCTAAGTATCCGAAGAACTTGTGTTACAGGTACCAGAAAACGGGAAGTATATTTAATACTTTTATACTATACATATATTTAAGATTTTTATTATATTATACACATATTTAATACACAACCATGACCCAGGAACACAGAAAAACTTTTTGTTCCTTCGGCAGGATTCGAACCTGCGACCCCCGGCTTGAGCACCAAAGCGCTGAACCACTGAGCCACAGAGGTCGTCCAGCACAAAGCGCGCGATACGTCAATAACGTAACATTTTTGATTTCTAACTTCGGCAATCGCCATCGTAATAGTTAGCGATGGCATTTTGGCTAGAGCAAAGAATTTAAAGTATATTACAAACGGAGCTAAACGGTCTGATAATACGGTCATTATACTCAAATTTGTAAAGGCAAATTCTTACCCCATTACATCCTTATCTAAGCTAAATATTTAGACCATACTTGTTCACAATGTAACAAAGATACATTTCAATCCATTCCCGTATATCTGGCTCGACCATAAAATGTTTATGGCTTCATAGTGAAAGCATTCGATAGCTTTTTAACTAAGATTACATTGAGCTCTAGTTACGGTCTGTCTACACTCTACACGTACGGGGGCCGTCCACATATTACGTCACACAAAATTTCAACTTTTTGAACCTCTCCCACTCCTATGTCACGCTTTTTTATGATCCCTATAATATTTACTGTCACGTTTAGTTTAAAACAAAAAAAAAAACTGTATTCTGCTTCTGCTATAGTTAAAAGATATTTTTTGGACTGAGGGCTTAACCAACATGCCATCGTTAATTGCAATGACGATCTTCGAAATTAAAAACATATGGGACTGACATGACATAACGTTCGCTAAGTGACATACCGTGCGATACGTCAACACCATGCATTTTTTATTTCTAACTTCTTCATTGTAATTAACGCTAGCATTTTGGCTAAGTCCTCTGTGCTAGTGTACGATGCGGCAACGTACCGTTTAACGTCGACGACACGACGTCGTGACGTAAAGATGTGGACAAGGCCTTAGGATTATATTGCGAGGTATCCGTGACAAATAGCAATTGATTTTCTCGTAAAACGATCCATACTATTTGCCGCTTCATAAAAGAGATAATGAACAAATTGTAGAGAAGCTATATAAAGTAGCATAACGTAATCGAAACATGATACTCAATATTATATTGTAGCATCCGTAAAATGTCTGTGATTTTCTTTAAATTTTCACATAGACTAGGGTTGCCAAGCGTCTTGATTTTCCGGGACATGTTCTTGTTTTTGCAGTGTCCTGGGGTGTCCCGGATAGTTTTAAAGCAGCGCCCTGGGATTTTCAAGCGCCCTGATAAGGTCATGTCTCTGTCATTTTAAAATCCACACGCCACTTTTTCAATTTTTTTTTCTTATTTAATTTTAATCAAATACTTTTATGAAAATATTATTATTAGCATTAAATGTAGGTATTTTATTTAACCTATTTTCACTCCATATTAAGTGAACTATTGCAACTTGCAATTATATTACTGCATCCTGATTTTAAACTGAATTTTTAAACCAACTTGATATTTCCTTAACTTAAAAGAAACTAGGATTAAAAGTATTAACCCTAGTTTCTTTTTGCAACCCTAACATAGACGCTAATGTCTGATAGCAAAAAGGTTTGACTCAATTTGTTCAAATTACTACATAGAATGTGGCTTTAACCGATAACGATGCTCATATAAAACAAAATCCGCCAAATATTTTTCATCAGATCGTTCATTTGTCAGACCCTCTTAAGCTTAAGCTTTCTTTCTCAACTCATAACCTCGACTCACACCCTTCGTTTCTCAACTCAAACCCAACCTTTCTCAACTCATAGGCTTTATGAGTTAACGTAGAGGCCACGTAACCATAGAACCATTACTCTTCGTGAGTGCCGCCATATTTGACACGACTTACAAATACTTTATACGGCTTTTAGGGGACAGATAGTGAAGAAAAACTATTATAGTTTCGCATTTCATAACAAGAACACACTCGTATGTTTTTCTATCTTTCTTCATTTCAAAAACGATTGAGGTATAAATTATTGTTACCCAGCATCGGATTGTTAGGTATGCTTTCATTTTAACGGACTTAAAAAGAGGAGGTTCTATAACCCCCGTTGTTTTAATTATTTTGAAATGTCTGAGTGTCACAGTAATAATACACATGACTTGCACTGTTTCCACTTTAAAAAGTATTTTTAACATTCATTTTAATATATATTACACGACCGGCGTAGAAAAAGTCATCATCAACTTAAAGTCCATCTATAGGAAGCTACTTATAATGACTACTTACATAACAAATATAACTTTTTTAAAGTACGGCTCAATATACAGATTGCGCTAGGTGTTCAGGTGTTAATTTTCTATTTTTTCTGTGATGTTCATTAGGCTCCCATCAGAATATTTTTAATTTTTAATGTTGAATAAGGTTTGCCTTCAGCCATATTATGTACTCTTTACACACTATATTCTTTTGTTAGTTTAAAGTGGATGTGAGCTAGGTGGTTCTTAGTTATACCTATTTAATCATCATCATCATCCTCTTATTGCTGGATAAAATCTGTGGTTACTTCATATATTTCATTTAAGATTACAAAAACAGCCTACGCTGTTAGTCATGACAGCTATACAAAAACAATAATTAGCATACCTATTATAGGATAATAAAAAAATTCGAATAACAATAAATTCGATAATTACGTATCGTTTATGCAATCCGTTATGAATGAAACTTTTACTAGTCGACCCTAAGGTCACGAGACGTTACTGAAAACGAAAGTGTGATACTTTCGGGCCAATTATACGCTGATTATTGTCTTAGCGCCGACCCTGATTGATGGCTAGAGATGTTCCACGAGATTCCAATATCGAATGAACACTTTATCGATTTTTTTTGTCATAAGTATAAAAAAAATGCTGTAATGTGGTAAATAAGCAAAACATAATAATATTATATCGATGCGAAGATAACTTGGTTTGAAATTTGAAGCAATTAGAAAATGGTTCATTTAAAGTTCTTTCAGAAGTTTCAGACTTATTTCAGACTAGATTTATTTTATTTCAGATTATTACTCCATTGCCATAAAAATACGTATTAGGTACGTGAAAAACACAATATGATTCTATTGCAGTATTGTACTATTTGATATTGAGTCATTTCTTCACATACATATTATAATATAATTGTTAAGGACAGCGGCCTCGCCTGTGTTTTAAAGTGAATTTAAAGACAATGAACACTTATCAGTGCTTTAAAACGTTTCTAAAAACTGTAAGTAAATAGTACATAAACTCTTAAGAGTGAAAATAGTGAATATAAGTGTTGTACATAAGTGTTAAATTCATTAAAATAGTGGTAAATAATTGTTTTAAAGTCACGAGTTTATTTTCTTTATAATTTCTTAACCGTAGCTTATTTCGCTTGGAAAATTAGTGTTGTACATAGGGAATATTAGTGCTAGAGTAAATAACGTTTAGGTAAATTGAAATGTAAATGGTTTTCGAGAAAATTAGATTATAATGGTGAAAAATATATGGTTTTCATAAACTTGTAATTTTAACTTATGTGTTATTAAGTATCTATGTAAACTGTGTGATTATGTATTGTTTTATGGTAAATAAAGAATTTCACGTTATGCGTTTCACTTATCCTGGCTCAAGGGAAATAAAGGGAAATTAGGGAAAATGATGGAAAAATAGCCGTATAGAGAAAATAGAGAGAGATAGCTAATATGAAAGTTAGAAGAGTACATTTGTGCTCCCTATACGGCATTGCCCTGAGCCAGGTAAGCTAACGACTTATCGTGCTAAATGTTCTCCTCAAATCAGTGTTTTACTTATACGCCCCCGCTCTGCCCGAATCGGTGTAACCTTGCTATCTTCGAGTCTGATCAGAGCCGGCGGTGAAAACCTAGTGGAAAAATACAGTCCCATACAGTAGTACGTGGTCCTTGCGATCCGGATTGCAAGTTAGTGAGTTAGTCGCGTGTGATCCGAGATACAAGATTGAAGAAATTTTCGAAGTCCAATACCAGTTGAAAACAATCAAGACGACACTTAGAAGAATTTATTGATGACGGAACATAGAAAAATTTACTGAACATCGGACATAGAAAAATTTTACTGAGCCAAGGAGATAGAAAAATTTATTGAAGACCGGACTTAGAAAAATTTACTGAACACTGGACATAGAATAATTTCATCAAGCCAAGGACATAGAAAATTTTTTGAAGAAAATTTATCAAGCCGAACATAGAATTTTGGAAGAAAGGAATTCAACACCGGGGATCGACGGACTCAGATTAGAAGATTGGACTCGAAGATACAAGACAACACCAACGAAGAGGGAAGCAAGGATTCGCAGATTTTTCGCCGGAAAAACCTACCGAAGATTCTTGAAGAGTCGTGAAGACTCTGAAGATTTTTGGAGTTTGAAGACGAATATTTGAAGATTAATTTTTGATTTGAGGATTTAACTTAACGTAACATTTAACTTAAACTATGGTCATCACAAGGAGTCAGAGCGGGGCCGAGGAGAACCAATCACAACAACAACAACCGCGAAGATTTCCAGATCCGCCACGATCGCCGTCTGCTGCCGCCACGAGCCAGCCGCCGCCGACCGAGGGAAGGGCAGATCTGCTTCAAACAATTTTAAAACCGAGACCAGGTACTAGCAAGGCACCTGTAGCTCCGGAAGTGCAAACACTAGCCAGGAAGAAGGCTATTTCAATTAGGCCGCGTCGATCGACAGCGAGTGTCGTCGCACGCATACAATATGAGGCGGAAGAGAAGCTTGCCGCTCTCCGTAAAAAGGAACTGCAGATAGAGGCAGAACTTATCAAGAAGAAACTCGTCGCCGACGTCGCCGCTGCAGAGGATGGAAGCAGCCCCGATGACGACGAGCCGTCTGAACAGGTGGAGCAACGTGTACGAGCCTGGCTAAGCGAACAAGGACCCGACCATGAAGAGGCTAGACAAGAGCCGGTCGTCTTAGAGGAGAGAGAGACGCCGAAGCCAGAAGACATGCCACCAACTGGAGGAAGACGCGAAGGCCAGAAGACGAGATTTGAGTGGCCGGAACAACGCCGTCCACGCTCACCCACACCGCCCACGTCTAGGGCCAACGGGGTGGAACATCTCGCTGAAACGTTAGACAAGCTGCTGAATCAACGCCAGACGCGCCACACCACGGAGCTGCCTACATTCTCAGGGGCTCCCACCGAATGGTTGTCCTTCAAAGCAGCCATGGAAGACACCACTGCATTCTACAAGCTGAAACCGATCGAGAATTTAGCTCGGCTGAGGAACTGCTTACGGGGAGAAGCCAGGGAAGCCGTGGCAGCCGTGGCTGCTGAGCGTCGCTACGCCACCCGAACAAATCATGAAGACTCTAGAACAATGCTTCGGACGTCCAGAAGTTATGGTGGACCGCATGATGGAAGACCTGAAGAGGCTACCGAGGCTCGGAGGTTCGGCGGCGGAACTCAACCAATTCGCCGTGAAGATTCAGAACATGGTGGCTATCCTGAAGACGCTGAGGCACGGGTACCTTTTCAACCCGTTGCTCACGAGAGACATTCTAGAGAAGCTCAGTCCCTACGAGAAAAGCAAGTGGTACGACTACGCAGAAGAGACGTCGCGCTTCAGGAACGAGCCCGATGTCGTCCTTCTCTCTGAATTCTTAATGAGAGAAGCGGACAGGGCGCTGCGCTACGGATTCAGCACGACATCGAAGAGAGAAACACCGCGTCAACCTCCGAATAAGAGTGAAACCAGAGCAAGAAGACCAGTCTTCGCGGTGACAGATGAGGGCAGGGGTTCGCCGAGCCACAGCCAACCCAAGAAGGTACGCGAGGAAGCAATGAAGTGCCCGATATGTGCCAATGATCACGCTCTGCCTCGCTGCGCCACCTTCAAGAAAATGAGCGTACCAAAGAGATGGGACACAGTCAGGAAAGAGGGGCTGTGTTTCCTGTGCATATCGAGTCGACACAGAAGATTCAACTGTAAGGCGAAACGGTGCGGCGCACAGGGTTGTAAGCGGCTGCACCACACGTTGCTGCACGAGGAGAGGTCCGGCGGCGCTCCACAGGCTGAGGACGCCGTTATTACCGCATCGGTCACGTCCGACCGTGCGGTAAAACTCAAGATGAGAAGGGTTCAAGTCGTAGGTCCACGGGGCGAAGCGGACATCTTCACGCTGTTCGACGAGGGCTCGACAGTGACTCTGCTGGATGAAGACGTCGCGAAGGCTATCGGCGCAGACGGTCCGTCGAAAGTGCTGCGGATGCACGGGATCAACGCCGAGAGGAATGAGGAAAAAAGCCGACTCGTACAACTGGGCGTACGGGGTCACGACGGTACCAGGCACGACATCACTGCGAGAACTGTGGGCGGATTGAACTTGCTCACTCAATCCGTTCCGGAATCATTGCTGCAACTCGCTCACCTGCACGATCTCAGGGATGAAGAGATGTGTTATGAGAACGAGAAACCCCAACTTCTCATCGGTACGGACAACTGGCAGCTCATCGTGTCAAGAGAACTGAGAATCGGGAAAAGGAACCAGCCTGCGGCCTCAAAGACCAAACTCGGCTGGACGGCAGCATCCCGAGGCGCATCATAAGGCAGGATGATGAGAGTATCCTGCACATATGGACCGTCGACTACCCGGACGAACGAACGGGCGAGAGTCTAGACGGGACGAGACTCCAGTGGCGCAAAGAGGGCGTCACATTACCCCGGAGTAACAACGGGGGGAGTCAGACAAACTGCAGTATGGGACCGGGACTCCAGTGGCACGCGAGAGGTGTCATAACCCCAAGGATCGACGGGGGGAGTCGTGCGGGCTGCAGTTTGAAGCGAGGAGATGGGGATGTCCGAGTCGTGTTGGCCGCTGCCAAGGCCAAGGTGTCACCGCTGAAGGCGCAATCAAGACCGAGATTGGAGCTGCAGGCTGCCCCGGTGAGATGGAGTCCGGGAAACAACGGCGCAGCAATAAGTGGAAAGGCAGTAGAGAAGCTGCTAAAACTGAACGAGATGATTGAAAAGAGGGACCCAATCATCCTGGACGGAAGACATCCGTTCACGAAGCTACTGGTGGCACGGGAGCACGCCAGGGCAGGACACGGGAGCCGCGAGAGGGTCGTGAACGACCTCAGGCAAAGGTTTTGGATCCTGAAGCTGCGGCCGACGGTGCGCAGCATAACCAGTAAGTGTGCGTTTTGTCGGTTACGACGGGCGCACCCGAGAACACCACAGACTGGAGACCTGCCGGCGGAGCGCCTGGGGGCGTTCCAGAGACCATTTTCGTACTGTGGTCTCGACTGTTTCGGCCCGATGACGATCACCATCGGCCGACGTCACGAGAAGAGATGGGGAGCGCTCTTCACCTGTCTGACGACGCGGGCCGTGCACCTGGAGCTGGTGGCCTCGCTGTCGACATACTCAGCAATAATGGCCCTGAGAAGGATGGCTGCGCGGCGAGGATGGCCGTCAGTCATGTACAGCGACAACGGGACGAACTTCAGAGGCGCGGACGTCGAGCTGCGGCAGGCGTACGCTGAGTGGGCACCGGCTATGGCTCAGCTGGGCCTCACGCACCGCATGCAATGGAAATTCACCCCGCCGGGGGTGCCGAGTCAAGGAGGTGCCTGGGAACGGATGGTGAGGTCGGTGAAAACCGCCTTACTCGCTACGCTGAACGAGAAGTCGCCGAAAGAAGAGGTACTCCAGACCCTGATGGCCGAGGCGGAGTATTCCGTGAACGCACGACCGCTAGTTCACGTTTCCGTGGACCCCAGCGTCCCGGAGGCAATCACACCGAACCATTTCCTCCTCGGGTCGTCCACCGGACTGCCGTACGTCGGACCGTGTGTGCCGGCGGACAAGAAGACTTGGAGAGTCGCGCAAGCCCTTGCCGACGAGTTCTGGAGGCGCTGGGTGAGGGAATACCTCCCCACGCTCACGCCACGCTACGGGGCGCCGCAGAGCAGCCGTGCCCTGGTTCCGGGCGACCTGGTCGTGGTCGTAGACCCGGCGCTGCCGCGTAATACGTGGCCGCGCGGGGTCGTGCACCGGGTCTACCCTGGCCCGGACGGACAGGTGCGTTGTGCGGACGTTCGCACGCGCAGTGGTGTGTTCCGCAGGCCCACATCAAAACTGGCAGTGCTGGAGGACGCGCCGCAGTCGCAACCGCGACCGCTGGCGGAGCAGACGGAGCCGGGGGCGGTGCCGGGCGCGGAACGAGCGCCGAAGCGAGCTACAGACAGCTTGCAGTCGCCTGAGCGAGCTACAGACAGCTCGCAGTCGCCTGAGCGAGCTACAGACAGCTCGCAGTCGCCGGGGCGAGCTACAGACAGCTCGCAGTCGCCTGAGCGAGCCACAGACAGCTCGCAGTCGCCGGAGCGAGCCACAGACGGCTCGCAGTCACCACCACGAGCTGTAGCGAGCACAGACAGCTCGCGGTCGCGGCCAGTTGCAGCGGGCACGGTCAGCCCGCAGTCACCGGAGCAGTTTGCGGCGGACACAGACAGCTGGCAGTCAGCGAAGCAGTCCACGGCGGGTCCAGCGAGCCCGCGGTCACCAGAGGAGGCTGCGTAGAACCTGGCTACTGCGCCGGGGGGAGGATGTTAAGGACAGCGGCCTCGCCTGTGTTTTAAAGTGAATTTAAAGACAATGAACACTTATCAGTGCTTTAAAACGTTTCTAAAAACTGTAAGTAAATAGTACATAAACTCTTAAGAGTGAAAATAGTGAATATAAGTGTTGTACATAAGTGTTAAATTCATTAAAATAGTGGTAAATAATTGTTTTAAAGTCACGAGTTTATTTTCTTTATAATTTCTTAACCGTAGCTTATTTCGCTTGGAAAATTAGTGTTGTACATAGGGAAAATTAGTGGCTAGAGTAAATAACGTTTAGGTAAATTGAAATGTAAATGGTTTTCGAGAAAATTAGATTATAATGGTGAAAAATATATGGTTTTCATAAACTTGTAATTTTAACTTATGTGTTATTAAGTATCTATGTAAACTGTGTGATTATGTATTGTTTTATGGTAAATAAAGAATTTCACGTTATGCGTTTCACTTATCCTGGCTCAAGGGAAATAAAGGGAAATTAGGGAAAATTATGGAAAAATAGCCGTATAGAGAAAATAGAGAGAGATAGCTAATATGAAAGTTAGAAGAGTACATTTGTGCTCCCTATACGGCATTGCTCTGAGCCAGGTAAGCTAACGACTTATCGTGCTAAATGTTCTCCTCAAATCAGTGTTTTACTTATACGCCCCCGCTCTGCCCGAATCGGTGTAACCTTGCTATCTTCGAGTCTGATCAGAGCCGGCGGTGAAAACCTAGTGGAAAAATACAGTCCCATACAATAATAGATAGCTATAATTTCAATTTATTTACAACACAATAATTCTTCAAAAAAAGCCGGCTACTCACGTTATTTATCGCTTTCTTAATTAATTGTTCCTGTGCTGTGAATGCGACACGGAGGTCTTATAAGGGCGTGAATGGCTGTCATTAGGGCATAATCTCGGGATTCCTGCTCAAACGTTTTCACCGACACGAAAGTTGACGAGTCTATGAGATCAGGGCTGCCACCCGTGAGAAAATATGATGCTGTTGACCTCAAAAGGATGAGGAAGACAGAAATTACTTAGTACTCACCTATATTTTTTAAATTAGGGGATATTCTATAGGTGTAGGTAATTATTATCATTACGCTGTAAATTTTAATCTTGAATTTACGATAGGTACTAGTTTATGAACTTGATAAATTATTTCATATGCCTTAAAAATATTAGATGTTTATATGGTCAAATTTTGATAAACTGAAAATATGATTATTAAAAGCGCTGCGGCTTTTAAAAGTAAAAAAAGACTTGATGTAATCGGTACAGGTCTGATGCCGTTCAGAAGTGATAGAAAAGTTTAGATTTTTAATAAAAAATTGACGACGACTTTACTAGGGAATTTCCTAATATTGTTCTCATTTTCGTGACAGCCCTGAACAAGATGGCCGTCGTGAGCACTTGAAATGAGTTTACTTTAGCAAGAGCTCAGCAAACATCTCTAATAACCGTGTCCCTAATGCGCCGCTGAATTATTAATAATAATAACTCCCATTATTGCCGATCGTTACTGGAATTGTAAGTGCAATTGATATGTCTATGAGCAGGTGATCTGCAGAACTAGATTGTGAGAAATGGATGCTAGCATTACAAACGATTGTAATTTGTTAAGGGACGATGATTTCAAAACTAAGCATGGCCTAAGACGTACATTTGACAAAACAAATGCCCCAATAGACGAGGCGCGGGCGTGTTGAGACAAAAAAAAAATATCCACCAGTTTTTTCCTCGACACGCCTCGTCTATAATATAAAGGTCTATGCTGTGGGGTAGAAAGTAGTTAAATATTTTATCTAAAATCTTGCCTACAGTCTACAATCTACATTATAATATAATTCTATTATTATAAAGTAAATATTATATGCAACTACTGGGTCAATTAAACATTTTTTTTTATAGTTCACATTGAAATTGGCTTTTCTGTGGCCTGTGTGTTCTACAACTACAAACATGTTCGTTTTACGTAATCTAGGGTGCGAAAAATAAAATAGCTAGTATGTTTATAATTATTATCACTAATGAATACAGGGCGTCTAGTCAAGTTGCATTCGATAATTTCGACGGCGAAGTTCGAAAACAAAATGTATGGGATTTGACGTAACACATCGCAAGCGACATGTCACACAACGATGACTTATGTCAAATCCCATACATTTTTGATTTCGAAGTTCGCCGTCGAAATTGAAATTGTCGAATGCAACTTGACTAGATGCCCAGTAGACTGTTACAACAGTATAAAGAAAGACGAACAGACATTTCAACAGCTTTCCATATGATTGCACTACTATGTGTAGAAAAATTGAAGGGGACGTCAAAATTTTCAAATTTGGATCTATTTGGATCGTTCTATGAAAGCCGTTTCTCTGTACGTTAGTATATAGTTATATACTAGCATTTGTGCGCGGCTTCACCCGCGTAAATAATAATGATCCCGTGTAAATATAGTATCCCTCGGGAAAACTTTTTCGGTATAAAAATTTGCCTATGTTTTAATCCAGGGCCTTAACTACTACCATACTAAATTTCATCGAAATCCGTTCAGCAGTTTTTGCGTGAAAGAGGAGCAAATATCCATCCTCACAAACTTTCACATTTATAATATTAGTAGGATTTTCTACTCTGTTCTGTTACGATCTTAAGAATATCGAAAAGAATGTCGAAATCGACAATAAGCAAATGGAAGAATGTGGTAACCCTATAATATAATTTATTTACCTATCTTTCTGTCAACATTTTATCAATCACCCAGACGTGCAACACTTTTGCATGTAAATATTCTATTGACCATTCCACGTACATATGTACCATGGACAAAGTTCCTGCTCGACCAGTTTCATAACTTTGTCTTTGCAATAGGACGCCTCAAAATATTTTAATACAAATTGATCGCAACAACTGCAGACGTGGTTGAACTACATATTTACACGTGAGTGTACGTGCGTACGATTCAACGGCGCTTTTAAACGATTTTCATCTTATACCTGGTCGAGCTGCAACTTTGTCGATAGTACGTATATACATACTTACAATTTATAGAACCCTTTCCTTCTCAAGCTCTTCTTAAGGGTAAGAGACTTTCAGCTCCTACATGCTGTTCTTATATAATTTTGCCAAGCAGAACCCTTAATTTTAGGAAACTTTAGAGTGAACGGATGATAAAAAAACTGATTATTATTAACACAAGAAACATTTTTTACCACAGTCGAAATGTCATGAGAGTAACATGCTCTTTGCAATAGCAATAAGACTTAAGAAAACAGCTGATTTAAGCCGATTATTCCGCAAGGCATTTCGGCTCTTATGGCCCATGCGTTAGTTCGACAATCGCTTGTCACAACCACCTGCTAATAAGCTAAAAGCGTGTCAAAAATCACTTTCGTTGATGTGGGCGTGGCGATTTATTTGAGTCTTTTATGCTCCATTATGGTCTATTACCATGTGCTTTCACTATTTCGTAGAAGGTCAATGCAGCTTAAGCATTAGTTAACAGCCCCCATGGTCTCACTAGACCGCTTCATTAATAATTTCGTCTCTATTAATTATTAATCTCGTCTAATTAATAATAATGACAGTTTTAACTCTCAGTAGCGGATTGGTACGCGTATGTATAATTTTTGCGTTGTTGACAAATTGGTGTCTCGGGTTTGAGTCCCGGTCGCACTAATATTTGCCCGTACTATTCACCCAGATATTATTTAACATATAGAAAATATTCACATTAATTTTTTTTATAAAACTAGGGGGCAAACGAGTAAACGGATCACCTGGTGGAAAGCGATTACCGTCGCCCATGGACACCCGCAACATTAGAGAAGTTGCAAGTGCGGTGCCGGCCTTTTAGGAGGGAATACGCTCCTTCTTGAAGGTTAGCAGGTCGTAATGGTCCGGAAATACTGCTGGCGACAGTTCATTCCAGAGTTTTACAGTGCGCGGCAGAAAGCTTCGGGTAAAGCGCACGGTGAAGGACTGCCACTCATCAAGGTGATGAGGATGATAAATATTTTGTCGCATGGAACGGTGGCGAAAAGTTGCAGCAGGTATAAGTCCGAACGAAAACTAGCGAAAATTAAATTTAATAAATAAATAAAATTAATGCATTGGAACATAGTGACATTTGACAATAAGTGACATTTAAATTGGTTGCAAATGTTCTTTTGTGTTTTAATTCAAACGTAAATAACGTTTGAACTAAATGTGGTCAAGTCTTTAGTCGAGCTCGAGCAAGACGCATTCGATAATTTCGGCGAAGAAGTTCGAAATCAAAAATGTATGGGATTGGACATATTAAGTCATTGCTAAGTGACAGTTCGCTTGCAAGTTACAATGCCTTAATAAATCCCATATATTTTTTGTTTTCGAACTTCGCCGTCGAAATTATCGAATGCATCTTGACTAAAGGCCCTAAACACAGTAACCTAATATTATAAACATAGTTACGATAGCTAATAATCCATATAAATATTAATTTACGTTGGTCTGAGCAAATATACGTTTTACGGGACGTAAAACTTGGCCGTTAATTTAACAGACGAACAGTAAACATTATTGCGCACATTAACCTTCTTTATTAGACAATGTCGGGTGCCGATGAAAGCGAAACGGATTGTTTTTTATGGACCGGAAAATGAGCGAACGGATCGCCTGATAAAAAGCGATCACATCCGCGCCGAATGCCCACACTCGAGTACTTTAGCATATAGCAGAAAATGTTCCTTCAACATCCTCTTAGTCCTCTTCAACGGCCCTCAATTTTTCCAAACAATCGTGGACACACCGTATGCATAGAGTAATGCAATCAAATCGATAGCTAACTATGAAGCTGTTTATCTGTTCCTATTTAATCAATAGGCTATTCGCGTAAAGGCAGTATATTATGTCAAATGTCAATAAAACATGCGTGCATTTGTCAAAATGGATTAATCCATTTTGACATTATGATTGGTTAATGTGAACACGGCTAATGCGTCATTGATCAATTTTTTTAACATATCAATGTCTTCTTGATGCGAATAGATTATTATTAGAGTTGCGCCGAATATTCGTTTATTATTCGGTATTCGGCATATTCGACACTGAAACCGAATATTGGTATCAGGCCGATTTTTGGTTGTATTGCCGAATATTATTCGGTCCAAGACTAGAAGCTGCTAAACTAATCAGTTTTAATTTAATTTTTATTATTTTATTAGCATAAATTCCCCGCGGCTACGCGTAAAATAAGGTTTTAAAATTTCATTATTTATACCCCCTTAGCGGTGGAATTTTGAAAAGTCCTTCCGAAGTGGATCGATACGACATATTATAATATAAAAATAATATCTATTAACGCTTCTACACCACGTCAATCAGGACCTGTACTTTTGTACTTTGTCCACCAATCTTAAGGGCTGTAGGTTCTAGGCAGCAAACTTTCAGAAGCATAATTGTCTAACTACACCGCAATCGGACTCTTTGGCACATGTTGGAGCAACCTATTTATAGACGAGTTCTTCATAACAAACCCAAAAGGTAACATTTATTTCTAAAAAGTTTATAACATTTTAGAGAGGTCGCGAACAGTTAGTTTTAGGGTCGGTATCGCTAGAACTTAGACATAAATCTGTTCTTTTGATTGCTGAACCGAATAATTCGGCTTCGGTAGGGGTCAAACCGAATAGTATTCGTTATTCGGCAAAAATCACTATTCGGCGCAGCTCTAATTATTATACAATAGATGTTGCCATATTGTAAAGTCTTCCTGCCTTTGTTTTTTTTGTTTCCGGAGGGGAAAATGCATTACGCATACCACCCAGGCGCAGGGGGCACCCGAGTGGTGATGTGGGACTCCCGTATAGGCTAATAAGACCCACGGTATACCCACTAAAAACCACCCCCCACCTTCCTCCTCGCCGCCCTGTGACGGGGCCACGGGAACGATAAACATAATAATAAACACATCCGCGACCCCGCCGGCGGTAGCCGCCCTCAAGCAGCTCCATCCTAAGCCCGAAAGCCCCAGGCGCACCAGATGGTAAGGTACGCCTGCCTCCTCGGCCTCCACCAGTACTGTAGCAGACTCCCCCTGAGTCTGCTACTAGGAGGCCACGGATACCAGCCTCCACAAGCGGTACCCGGTGGCAGATCTGGTATATGGTTCTGCCACTGACCACACCTCGGCCGCAGAGGATAGGGCAAGCGGCGCACCGTAATACCAACTTGCCTCTTCCTCTGTGGCCCCACCAATGCCGTTAACCGTACGGAACGGCCCCGCCAGCTCGCAGGGTGGTAGGAAGAGTGGCACAACACCACCACGCCTCTCCCCCTGCGATCCCTCCACGGCCGCAGAAGATAGGAAGTACGGCGCACCGTAATACCGGCACTCCTCTTCTTCTGCGGTCCCACCTCCTAGCGCGTCCGCAGCTGACTCCTCCAGCCAGCTGGGAGCGCTCTCCTCGGGCCAGCCGGCGGCAAACAAGTCGGCCCTGGTTGCCTCTTCGCTTCATCGTGGGTGTCCAATCCACGGTTACTAAGCCCCACCGCCACGACAAGGCGTGCAACCATCGGGGGGAAAGTCTTCCTGCCTTCCCTGATGGTCTTTATTCTTTAATGCCCCTACTCACTCGACAAACATGCCGCCGGTTTTGTCAGAGGCTGTGGTACTGCTTGTTACGCTTCTATTAGTGCCAACGTGCCAACTGCCAAAGCCCTGTATAGCCATATTATATTTCATTCCATCTCCAGTTTAGCCATTTTGATAAATTGTTTTATAGAGCGCGCTGTTGTACAAATTGCTAACGATATATTATGATATTACTGTCCGTCCGTAAATTGTATTAGGGTCAGCGCACACTGTGGTCTGCGGCTTAACCTGTTTCCGATTAGCGATAAAGGCGCGGTGCACACTAGCGGGCGTACTCTGATCAGATCTAATTAACTTAAATAAAAAATAATATACAAAATTCACTGCACAATAAAAAAGTGCAATGACACAAGGTTGGTCGATTTTTTTTTATTAACGTCCTATTAAATGTGAAAGATTGTGAGGATGAATGAATGTATGGATGTATGGATGTTTGTTACTATTTCACCCAAAAACTACTAAACAGATTTTGATGAATTTTGGTTTGGTAGTAGTTTAAGCTCTGGATTAAAAAATAGGCTACTACTGAATATTCTAACACAGGTAAGTATTATTATATATCAGAATGAAATCAACTAAGTTATTTTTCTTTTCAAACGGCTAATAAATTTATACTTATTTACACTAATAAATTATTCATTGTAATAAATTTTATTATTTGCATCTTTAACTTAATATTAACTTTCAGAATATGTGCTATACCATGTATACCATGCTTAACATTCAGTAACTGTGCGTGTAATACAGATTAAAATTTTACTGCATACAATACGTTTACTCATACCAGTTAATATAAAATTGAATATTTTGATTAACTTTACATGTTATAACTCCCCACACCGATCTCGGTGACGGTGGCCGGTTTCATTGAAACCAGGCCAGTTACGCAGGAGTAATTTTATAGTGCCCAAGTGTGTGCGCAGTACACAAGAGCACTCTCTCTTCCTTTACTCTCATAATCCAGTGGGACGGATAACCGACACGACTGACGAGAGGTCAGGCGCAGGTCCGACTTTTTACATGCCCATCCGGCGCATGGATCATCTTTCTTGTCAAACAATCAGGTGATCAGCCTGCATTGTCCTAACCAAACTTGGAAACAACATTTTTTGTTGTTCCAATGCGGGAATCGAACCCACGACCTCCGAGTCAAGAGCCAATGCTCGAACCACTAGACCACGGAGGCTGTTTAACTTTACATGTTATACAGCCTATAAATAATAAAATTGCAGTAGATATCTTGAACTATGACAAAATGGCTAGATATACAAAAATGTTTGAGGAGTACTTAAACAACGTCAAATAAAATACTATCATATACACTTTTTTTTGTTTCCGGGGGGGAAAATGCATTACGCATATCATCCAGGCGCAGGGGGCACCCAAGTGGTGATGTGGGACTCCCGTATAGGCTAATGAGACCCACGGTATACCCACTAAAAACCACCCCCCGCCTTCCTCCTCGCCGCCCTGTGACGGGGCCACGGGAACGATTAACTCATCCGCGACCCCGCTGGCGGCAGCCAGTACAAGCGGCTACATCCTAGGCCCGAAGGCCCCAGGCGCATCAAATGGTAAGGTGCGCCTCCCTCCTCGGCCTCCACCAGTACTGTAGCTGACTCCCCCCGAGTCTGCTACTAGGAGGCCACGGATACCAGCCTCCATAACCGGTACCCGGTGGCAGATCTGGGCTATGGTTCTGCCAGCGACCACACCTCGGCCGAGGTGTGGTCAGAGAATAGGGCAAGCGGCGCACCGTAATACCAATGCCGTTAACCTACGGAACGGCCCCGTCAGCTCGCAGAGTATGGCGCACCGTAATACCGGCACTCGTCTTCTTCCGCGGTCGCACCTCGACTCCTCCAGCCCGCTGGGAGAGCCCTGGGAGGGCCAGGCGTTGGCAAACAAGCCGGCCCTGGTTGCCTCTTCGCTTCACCGTGGGTGTCCAGTCCACACCTAAGCCCCACCGCCACGACAAGGCGGGCAACCATCGGGGGGACTATCATGTACACTAAGCCATCATTTCTCAACCATTTTTATGTCGCGACACACGTAAAAGCCAAAAAGTTAAGTAAGAAGTCTTACGACCCCGTCATTATGAAATTATAATAATATGCACATAGCTCGCTACTTTTATCAACTATACGTTATTTACGAGCCTTCACTGGTTCGAACGTTTTTTTCGACGTTCGATACAAAAGATTCGTTCGAAAAATGAATCTTTTGTACCTATTAGTAATTTTTATTAGTTTATTTTGTTATTTTTCAACAGACTGCGCCCCTCTTTAAAAACAAAATCGATCCCTCCCAAGGGTCACGACCCCCGACAAGGGTCGGTTGAGAAACGATGCACTAAGCTATAATGTTTTCACTCCATGTTGCTTGTAGCTTGTAAATTAACAGGTCAAGGCTTGTACTAACAGACAGACATTTTGTACCGCTAAATTAATGATTTATGTCTTCACGCCTAGAAAATTTAGACAGAGATGGATTATTATCGTCATTATGTCTGTTACTAGCTAAGACAAATATTTCGTCTTTTGTAAATGTTTGATAATCTAAATACGTGAAATATTTTAATCTAAATCCGTTTGAATTCCTGACATCCGTGTGCCTTCGGTGCCATTTCATTTTATATACATAATTTCAGATTGTTGTGTTGTATATAAATAATCTAAATATATAAAAGGCAAACCTGACTGACTGAACTGATTTTGCTGAAATTTGGCATACAGATATTTGTAGATAGCTTAGCAATCGCCATATTGCTTACAAGCGCTTACATGCGCCTTTTTCCGCGAAAAACAGCCATTGACGAATGTGTCAAACCAACACCTATTGTTAATATACAACGTTAGTGTGAGTGAGGTAGGGGGGTAACTTTAATTTCATTAATTTTATGCGTTTTCTAAGCTTAATTAAAAAATAGCTTTCTGCACACCTTTCTCCAAATAAACTTTAACTGTGTTAAATATCATACAACACCGATCGCACAATTCTCGTAAAATTGTCCTCAATGTTTTTGCTTCACGTATTAATAGTTTAAATAATATGTTCAATAATTTTCAACATAAATTGCTTAACCTAGCAAGAGAATCTGCCTTTCCATTTAAATATTATTGTGAAAGTGGCAATAATTTCAATAATACCTAATATATTGGCAGCTATTGGATCATAATCAGAGATATATAACACTATAAACATAAACCGGGTGAGACGGTGTTCCCACGCGCTACTCAGGCACATCTAGCAATTATTATCTTTGATTTAATTGAAGAAGTTGCTGCAAATTATTCGATCCGATCTTAGTTTAACAGTTATTCATACATAACTCTAGGGCGTTATATGCCTAGTCCTAAAGACATTTTTCATTTTAATATTGCAAAAATAAATATGGCTAAATATTTATTAAATAACACTGGCGTGGTGTTCCTATATTTCCATTCCTATCGGCTTAACTTACCACTTACCTTTTGAAGACCCTCATCCAAATTTCTATAGGCTACGGCTTCCCTATGAAGGAGAAACAGCCTTCGCCACCTGCTAGATAAACAACGTCAATTAAGTTGTTTCTTTGGCTCCTAATCCTAGAGACTTTGACATAAATTGCCTCGTTTCTCTCGAAGATTTTGTTACATCATTTTTAACATATTATTTAAGTTCATCTGTATAATGGTCAAAATTAAAACATGAAAATCGGTGCACTTGATAATAATGACTAAATGTTATCTGCGACTGCGCAAAAGCAAATCCTGCGGGAATCACACATTTTGTCGCGATCAGAATCAGTTTTTGTGTTAATCCAAAGCCTAAACTACTAATGTACTAAATTTCATTGTAATCAGTTCGTAGTTTTTACCCGACTGCCGGGAGGGTTATGTGTTTAGCGCGTATCTTGTATGTATGTATGTATGTATGTATGTAATATTCTTTATTACCTTGTATCTTCAGAACCGCCAAACGGATTTTCACATTTGAGGTATCGTTAGATTCGTCTTAATAGCCCAAGTGTTCTTAGATACGTGACATTTAAAAAAAAAAACAAAATGGCGGACGTTTGACGACATGTTGTGAGGTAAAAAAAAACTACTAAGTATATCGAGTGGGGTATCAAAATGAAGGATTTTAAACATTGATTCTAAATATGTATATAACTTGCAGTTTTATATTAAATATAACGACAAATAATAATAATAAAAAACAAAAACCCGCCTGCATAGATAACTACAATTCAAAAGCAACTGAAAAGACTGAAATAAAATAAATAATTAAAAAAATAAAAAAACCCGACTGCAAAAAAGATATATACTTAAGCAACGCACTAAAAAGACCGAAACAAGTTTGAGAAAACTGACTACACTATGAGCTGAAACCCTAAATGAAATAATTGACGTTATGTTTGTTAGCAGGCGGGGCCCATATATTTTTGTACGATTTATAATTTGCGAATGGGTCCCGCCTGCTACCAAACATAACGTCAATTATTTCATTTAGGGTTTCAGCTCATAGTGTAGTCAGTTTTCTCAAACTTGTTTCGGTCTTTTTAGTGCGTTGCTTAAGTATACGTCTTTTTTGCAGTCGGGTTTTTTTTATTTTTTTAATTATTTATTTTATTGCGTGTAGGAGTCACAAACATCCATCCGTCCTCACAAACTTTCTTATTTACATACAATACGAGTAGGATATCGGTGATGATGACAATACAGTTTCTCCGAAAATCAATTACGGATTCTTCGGGCACATGATCTACTACTTATGTAAATACGTTTAGGCAGAAAAATGGGGTGACTCTCCGCCAAACGCAAGCTCGCCTATATGAAGAAAAAAAATGTTTTCTAGTATGACAAATATTTTTCTGCTGAAACGTCTTTACATAAGCAATATATCATATGCCCAAAATATCTGTAATTTTAAATTAAACTTTTTTAATACAGAAATAAAATATATATTTAAACTAGAACAAAGAACCTAAAACTAGTGCTTAAAAAATATATTGAACTAAAATATATTATTAAAAGGAGTCCCTTTAGGCAAGGTTCCGAAGATACTGGCAGCGGTCTCCCTTTGAATAGCTAGACTAATTCTTTGTCCGATATCTGTAATTGATTTTACCGAAACTTATGTAAAGGAGCCTGATGATAAAGAGAAATAGGATGATGATGATGATGGAATATATATGTAAGTGTATCACATGAAGTAATGGAGGTTAATACCGAGCACTCGGTGCGGAAAATTAAACGATGCAACTCATGATGACTCCTGCGTAGAGGTTAACTGTCGTTAGGGGGAGCGCACAGGGGATTACCATATTTTATGTATTGAATCCAGTTTCAATTAGCTAGTACTAGCTTTTTCACGCGTGATACGCGGGATACTTATATTGCCTATGTCCATATATATCCAGAGCTTAAAGTACTACCGTACTTAATTTCATCAAAATCTATTCAGTAGTTCTTGCATAAAATAGTAAGAAACAATGAATCATCTATCCATCAATTATCTATACAGGTACAGGTTTCTATACAGACAGAGATTTGCGTGGTCTAGTCAACACACAGACAGACAAGTCAGACAGATGTTCTGAAAAGCCCTGAGTCACTTGCAATGACATTTAAGTTGACAGATAAAAATAGGAGTTTTGCCTATTGCCAACTACAGACTGTTGGAAAGTGGTGCTGAGTTATAAGGAAGCGTCGATCTCTCACTTGCCGGCAGGAGCTAAGAGCGATAATACTGATTTTCATATATCATAACTGTAGGAGAGCCACGCTTCGGCAGGAATGGGCCGGCTCGATCGAGTAAATACCACGACCTCACAGAAAACTGGCGTGAAATAACGCTCGCGTTGTGTTTCGCCGAGTGAGTGAGGTTACCGGAGGCCCAAGGGGGGGTTGGGGATTTCAAGGACCGGGAACACAAGTCGCAACACCAGAGCAGTTACAAGTAGGTACAACTCCTCTGGTGTTGCGAATGTCCATGGGCGGCGGTAATAGCTTAATATCAGGCGATCCGTCTGCTCGTCTCCTGGTTCATTACATAAAAAAAAAGTTTAATTAGAATAAACACCAAGTGCTTCTAAGTAACTTTATATTCAACATTTCTCCCTTATCACAAACAATACAGTCTGACCTCGATCCTTAAAAGGATGATCGGTCTCAAGACACTTAAGACGTCCTACTGTGCGCCCCCCCTAACCTCTTAATCCAGATGTAACTGCACGCGCTGAACCGTTGCGAATGTTAACGCACCGCGCCATGAACATCAGGCGCTATTGCCATTTAAATACCAGGTATACCTTATCTGAGGTAGGTCTACCGCATACGAGGATTACCTATCTCTGAGAGGTAGAGGAATCTCGGTCTACCGCATAGGTAACACATGAGGTAAATACTAAAAGTAGAGTTAGTATCGTCTACTGCTTAGCATAAGTTAGGAGACATAAATACCTACTTTATCTGCTGCAGTGGCGTAGCGTAGTAGGGGGGGGCATTTTTAAGGGGGCGGCAAAACCTAAGTAAGAGGGCGGCAAAACCCAAGTAAGGGGGCGGCAAAATTAACGTCCGCCCCGGGCGGCAGATACCCACGCAACGCCACTGATCTGCCGATAAACATATACAATTATACATAATCCTTATTCCTTACTAATCCTTGCTTCCTACTACTATTATAAAAGTAAAAGTTTATGAGGATTATGGATGAATGGGTGGATAAATGTTTGTTGCTCTATCACGCAAAAATTACTCAATAGATTTTTATGGAATTTGGTATGGTAGTAATAGTTTAGGTTCTGGATTAAAACATATACTACTTTTTTAATCCAAAAACTACAGTGTTTCCGTGGGACACTTCATTTACTCGAGCACAGCCGCGGGCAAAAGCGTTTGTTTTATCACGCAAAAACTACTCAACAGATTACGATGAAATTTAGTATGATAGTAGTTTAGACTCTGGATTAACTCGTGGAATTTCTTTTTGCGCGTACAAAGTCGCGGGTAACATCTAGTTTAAAATAGTTTTGGTATACCATAAGCGTGAGGTAGAGGTTATCTTAGTTTGTGTAACTTCTTTTCAACTTGATTCTATTAAAAAATTTAAA
Organism: Glaucopsyche alexis; assembly: GCA_905404095.1. NCBI lineage: Eukaryota > Metazoa > Arthropoda > Insecta > Lepidoptera > Lycaenidae > Glaucopsyche > Glaucopsyche alexis. The sequence goes on from FR990059.1 coordinate 18,197,197, forward strand.
TTACATACACACTTTTGTAAATAATCTTTTGAACAACATTATGCGAATTTTATTAAATATTTATGTTACCGGCCAAACCCGATTTCAGGATAAACTAGTTTTGCCTAGGCTAAACTGGTTCTTCCTATACGCGATAGGATTAACTAGTATATCCTAGTCCAAACTAATTTGTCCTAAGTCCGATAGGATAAATCAGTTTAGCCTAGGCCAAACTAGTTGATCCTGATATTAATACGCACACTCCAGGATAAACTAGTACGGCCTAGTCTAAACATTATGGTATATCTAGAAACTCTAAATAAATTGAATAAAATACTCCGTAATTGGAAAAAATAATAATTTTTATTAAAAAGATTATGATTCGTCGTTAAAAGCTATACAAACTAGCTATACAAGCTTGGTTATACAAACAATAACAAATAATGTTTTGAAATACAAGCAATAATCATATCTCAAGTATTTAAATTGTTTTTTATTTTTACATGATGTGCTTTGGTGGCACTTAGAATTGCAGAGTACCATTGCCTTCTTGCATTTGCATCTGTTTGTGGAACAGTTTGTGATGCAGCTGCATCTCACGAAACCTTGGCCTGATCCAACAGAATGTTTCGTAGCTGCAGTCCTTAACGATATTCCTATAGTTATTTGTCCTAAAGTGTGCGTATTAATATCCGGATCAACTAGTTTGGCCTAGGCTAAACTGGTTTGTCCTATCGGGCTTAGGACAAATTAGTTTGGACTAGGATATACTAGTTAATCCTATCGCGTATAGGAAGAAACAGTTTAGCCTAGGCAAAACTAGTTTGTCCTAAAATCGGGTTGGGCCGGTAACATTTACATCCATTAATGATCCTAGATAATTATGTTCTAGATAGAGGTATCTAGGACCACTAGCTAAGAGTCAGGTTTCAAGGTCAACCCTGACTAAATGAATATTGTTTACACGAAGCTGTTAAATTGTCACGTCACGTGATAGCGGCGTGACGGCCACGTGACCACCTGATCACGATCTGTCAACGGGAGAGAGTGATCACTGACCCCCGCTCCGAATTAAATGATCACGACTTGGATATAGGTTATAGAGGCGCTAACAAAACATTGACCTTCGAACTCGTGAGTTTTGTTGTTTTGCATTGCTGTAATTATTAAATAAATACACTAAGCGATAACTTCAGTACAGTTTTACGAGAGTTGCTTCGTACCAAATTTCAAGATTCTGAGTTCACGGGAAGTACTAACCCTGTAGGTTTTGAGTTCGCGAATGTCGAAAATTTGCGGCATAAACGGCTTAATTTATTGATTGCGTCGCGTTGGTTTAGTAGTTTGATTTTATCACAGCTCCAAGGGACAGCTGAGACCTGAGTATTTTAATAAATTCCAGCTTAATACCTCCACGCGTTCCTGAGAAAAAAAAAAACTTGACAGACAGACGAACGGACAACAAAGTGATCTTATAAGGGTTAGTTTTTTTGCTTTCGAGGTACGGAACCCTAAAAATATGTTAATCATTATGGGCGAATTTTGAATACAGTTCGACCTCTAGTTAATTTTATTAGCTTAAGTCGTTCGCCATATAAATATATTTTTATTGTAATCATTAAAATAAGGGTTTATTATTATAAACATTAAAAATATTTTTTGGGTTCCGTACCCAAGGGTAAAAACGGACTCTATGACTGGGACTTTGCTGTCCATCTGCCTTTTATCAGGCTGTATCTCGTGAAGCACGTCAACTGACAGCGAGACAGATGAAATTTTAACAGATTAATTAATTCTAATATTATTAGAATTTTTCGTCTGAGATGATGAATTTCTCGAAAGATAATTTTGTGTAGATCATGACAGATTTTTTTCCGGATTGTACAAGAAGGAAACATTTCTAAGTGTAAATACACTTGTAACTGTAATTACGTGACAGAATCATAACAATTAAAGTAATTTATTGTGCGCATTCCGCAGATGGCGTGTGGTCGAGATATAATAAATCGCCAGATCAGATACTACGAAATTGGCGGTGAAAACGTTTTCTAGTCGGTTTTTAGGTCACATACGCGTAGGCTTCGCTGAAATGACTAGATTTTGTGAAAGATAGGAACAAATTCTTGATATTTACAAAATTTCGAAAGAAAGAAACGAAAGTTGGAAAATAAAATGAGCATTACTTTTAAGTAGTGATGCAACAGAAGTGTCATAACGGAAGCAAAAACGGAAACAGATGTGAAAAGTAAATCTTAGCAGAAACGGAAGCGGAGTCGGAAGCGGAAGTGATAATACTATGAAAAATGTTTGTCGTTTGTTTACCACCCCACTCCCGAAATGCGGGGGGGTACGTACATCTTTGGCACGTATGCCTGCTTGGTCCGTCGCGTCCAATCCAGCCACAGCGCGCCGCGCCGCCCCGCTGGCCGAACTTCATCTCTCTTCCCGCTATAAACTTCCGCTTGGCGCTTAGAGTTCTGTTATAAGGTTTGCGGAACCAGAAACGGAAACAAAAGTGAAACGACATGCAGAACTTTCGGATGCGGAAGCAGAAGCAGAGTTCTGTTGCATCACTACTTATAAACAACTATAAGTAATTTAGTTTATTGTGCGTTCGCGTAGCAAACATTTAAAGGCGGCTGAACGTGTAGTAGTTTTCGTTGCGGGGACAATAAAAAGGTTAGTACTTAAAAACCGGCTTAAAGTCAGACTCGCACACGCAGTTTTCTGTAACATTATACCAATATTTTACATGCTTACATAATATTATTATTTAGTTATCTTTTTTGCCGTAATATTATTTAAGCATTTTGTCAACGCATTTAAACACATCCTTGCAAAGTTTCTACTTTTCTAGCACTAACCGATTGGACGGTAAACCGAACACGGACGGACGGACGGATTGACGAAACCATAAACGAAAACGTTCCGAAACGTGAAGTACGGAATTCTAAAAAATACGAGTAGATTTTACATTCCTGTAAAATGCCTTATAATAAATACGTCGTGAAAATAAATGATTATTATTATCATAGATATATAATATTAAAAAGAACTATTATACTATGTGCTTTCGCAGTAAATAAGAATAGATACTCAACTAGCATTAAGCACATTTAAATTTTAGGAAAAACCTTTTTGTATCATTACTTAATTTAAATAATTCAACTAAATATTCATTCAATTCAACAAAGAAAATTGTTTCTAGAGTAGACCATTTAGAGCTACAGTTTTATTGTTCTATAAAACGAAACGTCCAGAATATAAAGGAGAAAATAAATTGTTTAACACAATAATTACCTACAGCTACTGGCTTCTCCTGTCAATTTTGTTACTCCATTTTGTATTTAATTAATATCTACTAGACACTAGTACTTCTTAAAAATTTTATTCATTGGCCTCTTTCACAGAAATGTTTCATAGGGTTAATAACTAAGGGTTAATTCACAATGAAGCCAATAGATAGGCGACATAGCACTGCATTTATAAGATAGCTATTCAAAATTAAACTTTATTCATAGTTTTTCTTATTATTATTCATCTAAATACACAAGAATATACACATACACTGACTATGAGTCAGAGTTCGAATTACACACATGCGCTGCACAGTGCGTGTACCTTGTTGTGTAGTGAATAAAGTTCAATTTTGAATAGCTATCTTAAAATGCAGCGTCGCGAATGGTTGCTGTGTAAACTGACCCTTATATTTTAACGATAGCCGCGCTTTGATTAAAAATGACATAGATACGTTATACCCTAATAGAACTGACAATATTTCTGTGCCGCGACACACATTGACAAGGGAAGCGTAAACGTATTAATACGTGCTGCTCGTCCTCGATACCGGTTCGACGCACACTAACACAAAAATTGGCCCGCAGCGGCCATCTTTTAGGTACTGTAAAAGTACCTAAAAATATCTAAAACGTTAGGAAAAGTAAAATACTAATTCCGATTAAGGATTTTCAATTTCTTTTCATTTCCGTTGTCAAGGAGAAAATGCCCTTTAAAAAGAAAACTTTTAAAGACTTTCAAAGTAAATTCTTGTTGAAGTAACGACTTGACGAGGACAATTCCGAACAAACTTTGAGTGTAGTTAATGGCACGGAAGATGTAAAAGTTCTAAAGATTTAAGGACTAGGCTTGGAGTTTATTTTAAAACGTACTTATTATAAGATAGCATATTAGTTAAAGCTCACGGTTACCTACATTCTGTTATATTATCATCGATTTAAGATATCCTGTACCTGGGAGACAGAGCTGTCCCTTAAAAGCAATTTTTTTCCAAATAAGCTAAAATTAGCTTACTTTTGAAAATTTTGTTTGTCTGTTTGCATCGAATAGGCTCCGAAACTACTGGACCGATTGTGATGAAATTTGGCACAGATGTAGAGTAGACCACGGGGAAGGGCATAGGCTACCTTTTAATCGCGGCAAAATGTATGGTTACCGCGACATTTCCTTTTGCACGTACGAAGTCGCATGCAACATGTAGTATTATAGATAAATTATATTGGCAAGTCGATACCATTCTTATTTCTTATAAATTTCCAACTGCTGTTTCTCGGCTGGATCACCCCAAATTTTGATGTCTTGCTCTGAATCCAGCTAACTATATAATTACCGGGCACCGACCCGACGACAAAAAGTCGATATGTACTCGTCGGTCATAACGTGGTTACTGTAACGGTGCGGTGGTTAACTGGTGGTTAAGTCACATGAGATGGATGGTTTGACTTCCATTAAGTGTTTAACTTCACCATAAAACAAACAAGACATATTTCTAAACTTATTATGTACCAATGATATATTATATCAAATTGGGTTCTAGCTTCTACGCGATATCTTTATAATATACTAGATGATGCCCGCCTTTTCGTGCGTGCAAAAGGTAATCCCACGGGAACCGTTTGCCGCAATAAAAAGTAGCCATTGTCATTCCCCGTAGTCTACTCTATATCTGTGCCAAATTTCATCAGAGTCGGTCAAGTAGTTTCTATTATATATCTATTAAGTATTATAGGCCTATTCAATGCAAACAAACAATTTTTTCTCTTTAAAATATTATATAGCCCTCACAAATAGTCCATTCTGTAGATCCAGAGTTTTCCTCTCGCAAACATGACTTCTTTATAATATTTTTTGTTACATCTGTCATCTACTAGAAACTCATGTTTTTGTGGTTATTTTGTAGTATAAAATTTTCGTTGAGAAATAAGTTAATCTGACTTCTCTGCAACCTCAGTGCCTGCAACCTTCCTGGCATAATATACATACATAATATAATATTATGCTAGGAAGGTTGTTGCTAGCTTTGCAGCATAAATCGCGATCACCATTTTATTGATTATGCTAAAAATAAAACACAAACCTCCATCTTATGTGAGCAGTCCACATAATAGGATTTACGTAAATCGCGTCATACACAGTTGTTTGTCTGTATGTAACTATGTACATTGTACCGTATTACCGTATGAAATTACGTTTTTCCGCGTAAGTCATCGCGAATGATTTTGAACAATTGACAATGTAATTTCAATATTATTTTCATGTTCTAAGAGTTCATTTTCCAACAAGTGTGATTGTTATTTTTTTTGGGCATTGTAATCCAAATATTGTGGCATAATTTAATAAACATAATTGCTTTTGTCTGATTAAGTCCCAGACCCCAGAGGGGCAATTCTGCTAAATAAAACCTGCATTAATAGATTTACAATCAAGTCCCGATACACTTTATACTCCCAAATGGTGTTGTTATGAACGTTAAACCAACGTGAAACGCGCTCTGATTGGTCGAAACGTCATAAAATCCGTTCACGGTAACATGTCGCTACACTTTCAATCCAAACAAAGTAAAATTGACTCTTTAAATTGTCTACTTTAAATACGAGAATTTAGGTTCAGTTTACCAACGCGCAACGCCTGTAATTATAATAATAATAATAATTTATTTATTTTCTCCCAAAAATTACAATCTAGTTATTTGTGGGAGACTTGGAGCCCAAACTAAGCCGAAGCCTGTATATTGGTGCCCCCTCACAACTATTTTAGCTTATTTTAACCATTTAGTGTTTTTTAACTTATTTTAACCTAGAAATCCATTTTACTTTTTTAACTTAAAATTATTAGTATCCAGTAATTATTAAATGCTATATTCTGTACTTTTACATATAATAAACTTTTACCATATATATTTAAATTATCATATTCGTCTGAGTAAAACATTTTCAGTATCCTGATAATTTAGGTTAGCTAGCCAGAGTGTCACTTTCTGTTTACATTTGGTTCTATTATTATGATAAATTGACAAAATTTCATTGACCTTATTATATAGGAAACTACCAAGAAAGCAGAAAAATCTTTGGGCAAAACTTGTTTTAAAAATGTGATCTATGTTAGGGCATATCATTAATCTACGTCGAGAGTTAAGTTTTAATTGTCTGTCGTAGTCTATAGAAGAATGTTTTTTTGCGATGCAGGCTAAAATAAACAGTTGGTGTACGTTTAGAACTCCGCATTTTACATATAATTCATCTGTGGGGTAGAGGCTTGGTAATTTCCAGCCAACTTTTAGAAGGCATCTTTGTGACCTTTCCAGACCCAACATTCAAATTTCTACCGCAAAATACCGACAAATGATTGAATAACTACGTTCTTAACAAAATATAGTTATTAAAAATAAATTTCGTACATATCGGTAGCGTTTTACCTTTATCGAAAAATACTGTGATATAGAGCTCCACTGTACTAATGTAGGGCTGTGTAGAGTTCTGTAGCTACAAACAGTACAGAGTTACACACTTATTATATCGACCATAACTGTGTGCTCTGTGGTGAGGAGACGGCTTTTTTTAAACGATCAATAATTTTTAGTATCTAAACGAACGCTTCCCTTTTTTTGTAAAGGGTATCCGCACTCAGAGTCAGTTAATGTTTACTTAAATAGCTGCTTAGTAGTGATTTTGACAGAAAGTATATTATGGACTTTATGTTAAAATCTGTACCAAAGAGTAATTAATATCACCGGTGTCTGAACTAAGTAGCACCTTAAGTAAACATTAAATGTGCTTGAGAGCTACTGTTAGTTAATAAAGTTAAGTGATTATTAAACATTTTGATGTATGTATTTCTAATATAAGCATGTTTTTTTTACTGTATAAGTATACTCTAAAATGTCAGTAACTTCTACGAGGCAACAGTATATAAAAAAAAACAATATTTTCAAAGTACAGCGATTCGTTGACGGATCGGATCGAATTTGAAACTATTAAATAAAGCACTATGTGCGTAATTTCATTCAAAATCGGTTACAGCAACGCGTGATGTCTTTTCAATGGCAACTTTTGTGTAGAGCGTTTTTACGAATCTTGCAAAATTTTATATGCAAATCGCTGAACCTTTGATATATTATAAGGTCTCCGAAAATCAATTACGGATATTTCGGGCACGTGATCCACTGCTTATAGACGTTTAGGCAAAAAAGTAATTGTCGTACTCAAAGTAAAAAATCACCTAATGTATGGGTAACTCTCCGCAAAACGCAAACTCGCTAAACGTCTGCCTAAACGTCTATACTTAAGCAGTAGATCAAATTCCCAAAATATCCGTAATTGATTTTACCAAACCTTATATATAGTTTTTTCTGAGAAGTTACTCATATATAAGAGTACTATTTATTTATGCAACTAAAAGAAATCAATCCGATCCCCCATTGTGTCCTAAGAATCCGTCTCCATATCAGCTTAGCTAGATCTGTGTTGTAAATAAGTGAAACAAATCCACGCAGCGCGGGACACGTTGTGAGTGGTGTTGATTGTGAATAAGGTGATTTGTAAGATGTTTACACGGGGTAGGAATGGCGCAATTTGTTACAATAATACCTATTACATATACAGTTATATACGGTATGTCTTCTGAAAGCACTGGGGAATAAAAATGTATGGGAATGAGAAAAAAACTTGTTTAAAATACACGTTTATATAACATGTATTAAATAATTTTCAATTTACCCAAGAGCGCGTGCAGTTGTGTTTATACTTTAGTACCTACAACTGTACCTTTACCTAAACCGTTTCGAGTAACCGAATTGTCAGGATGTGAGTGAGTTGATGATGATGATTTATTGCTAAGAACACACTCGATCTTGACAGTTAAAAAAAATATCAAAATCCGTTCATCCGTTTGGTAGCTACGGCGCAACGTACAGACTAGACATACATACACACTGAGTACTGATCATACATATATCTATAGGTATTAGGTAGACTTCGGATCTATGCGACCGCCACGCGAGACCACGACCGCGACCAGCGAGCCAGCGAATCAGGGCTTCTATTCAAGATGCATTCGATAATTTCGACGGCGAACTTTGAAATCAAAAATGTATAGGATTTGACATAAGTCATCGTTAAGTGACATGTCGTTTGCGATGCCTTATGTCAAATCCCATACATTTTGTTTTCGAAATTCGCTGTCGAAATTATCGAATGTATCTTGAGTCTTGACTAGAGCCCCAGGTTTTCTGGTCGTGCGACGCTCGTCGCAGGGATAGTTTGGTGCTCCATATAAATTCATATACTAAGCAGTGGCTCCGCGACATTATTCCTGTCTCGGGTCGCGGCTTCGCGTCGCGCGTCGCGTCGCGTGAATCGAAAGGCTTAACTACCTTTCTCCATCTATCAAATTCTGAAAATCTAACCAAAAGAGATGTTTGATTTTGGGCCAGTCCTATGTACACTACATAGGTCTATTTACCTATAAAAATATGGGAATATCATAAAAATACGAAAAACATAATTTGAAGAAAGGTACATGCGTACAAAAATGATTATTTGAAGAGTTTTTTATTGCGAGAACACTAGTTGTAGCCATGACAGTTGTTTTGACTTGACTTTTGACGTAGTAGACAGTTTTACGAAGAGACGTCGTCTTGAATGTCATATTATGTCTTTCTTTGTCAAAAGTCATATTGTCATTGACAAAATGACATTCTTTAGTTAATTCTGATCTGATCCGCCATGTTTTATTTTACTTTGTGTTGCTCTCCTTGACGGAGTTAATTTAAATGTACATGGAAATGAAGTGAAATTAAACAAAATAAAGAATAGGAAACGGTTACTATGTTATGTAGCTATATTTACATATACTGTACATAAGGCTGGCCCAGGCCTAATACATTTCTTGAACATCTCTTTTATATCCAAATTTTTGTCCCTTTAATTATCTCAAGTAATAGAGACCAAAACTCCTCAAACCCTAAAACACTAACCAGTTAACTTATTAATGAACGCTTGCCAAACGTATCTAGACCAATCTCCCACAGGGAATTGTTAATGTGTAACGCCCAATTAGGTAATGGATCGTAATGCTTGGTTAATATGAGAGTGTTGGACTCATGGTAATATTACGAAATGGATGTTGCACGCGACTTCATGCGCACAAAAGGAAATCCCGCGGTAGCCGTACATTTTGCTGCGATAAAAAATAGCCTATGGGAAGGACCCCGTGGTCTAATCTATCTGTACCAAACATCAAAATCGGTCCAGTAGTTTCAATGAAAACAAACAAACACACTTTTCCTCTTTATTATATTAGTATAGATAAAAATATTCTAGGTACTTTATCACAGATGTCAGCGATTTAATGCCGCAAAGAAAATCTCTCGGAACTGTGAATTTTGCCGCCATAACCGTGAAATTTGCCGCCATACTCTACGTCTGTGTCAAATTTCATCAATATTGGTACAATAACAAACATACAAATAAATAAATCCATCCTCTATATAATATTAGTGTAGATTGTAGAAGTGTACTTAACAGATTACTGTTCTCCGAGAAATCGTTCTCCGCATTAGGCCTTAGGGTGTGTAATGTGTATAATATTATTGGACCTGGGAACAAATAACGCCAAAGACTGCGGACTTCTGCTATTAGGTATATTTTGTACTATTAAGTATTCTGTGGCTATACCAAGAAGCTCACAGGTGTTTTGCCAGTCTCTGAAATTTTTGTAACGCGTTATGACGCGAACGAAATTAATAACGTAGATATAATAAATCTTAGATTGACTTCAATCTCAGATTTTCAAACAAAAATTGACGTAAATTGACGTGAAGTTACTCCTAGGATCGTTGAAATGTATTGAAATCTTGATCTCGGATAGTTAAAATTAGATTATTACTAATTTCGGGCGTTACAATATACACTACAGTCACTTTGTATTGTTTTCGTGCCAGCTAATGTTTTGTTTATTGCTTGATTTTGATTAATTGTCATCAATCTGCATCACAACATTTTTCCTGCAGTAATTATTACCATGCGGAGCTCCGTAGCCTAGTAGGAAGACCGTTTGGTTCGCACTCGAGAGAGTGGGTTAGAATCCCAGGTTGCGGCGTGTACCAATAAGACTTTTCAGATCTCAAGTACATTATAGGATGCTCTAACGGTGAAGGAAAACATCGTGAGGAAACCCGCACATGGTTGGCCCCAGACGTATTGACCAGCCATTCCTCTGGACTAGGCTGACTGTGTTGTGAGAATGCTGTATGTGCTTGGGCAGCCATACGACATTTAAAAACCTATTGTTCCAGGCACTACAATATTTCAAGAGTGGTTACATCGCTCGGAGAATACTATATAAATTATCCATTATCGGATGAAAATTAACTTACCCTTTCATTAATGAATTATAAACTAATCGTCTTGATATTATAAACTGATTCTTGGAGTTTGTACGTATAAAAACGAGTTTGACGTTTATAAGAATACAATTTAGTAGTTTAAACATATCACGACTGGATCGTAACTGTGTTATAATAGGATTTAATTAGCAGAATCGACCTAGATTTCAGCGAATATACCTAAGTATTTTTAGCAAAGGCATAGGGATAATGGATATAGATAGAAAAATAAATATAATTAGACGTTATTACTATTCTTCTATCACATACACTTTTTGCTATCATTAGTGTAGTAAGTACTATTTGGATCAGTAAGAAATATCGTTAATTTTTCTTGAACATTCCTTCCGCGGAATTAGACGAGGAAAATAGTTTCGATATGCGTTCATGCCGTAATCCCGACATTCCAGGGCGGGCTAACGACCGGATACTTAGACGCTACTTAAGTTAAGTCGCACTCAAATCACATGCTGTCCTTATCATTTTCCGAGTAGAGGCAATGACAGCCAATGATTAAGCCCTCGTTCCTATGAGCGTTATTTGGTGGTTGCTACAGAAAAAACAGCACTGTAAATAGAGCTGTACGCTAATACAGTAGAGCTGAAAATCATGTAGATTTGTCAAATCTGACATTTGACACTTGACACTTACACCCATATCATTAGTCGTTACCTCGAGATTTCCTCCACTCGACTCAACCCCAATCCTCGAAAGTTGTATCATTAGTTCAACAAAACTCCCTCGGAATTTCCTTACGCGAGTCGAGGAATCAACTGTCAAACTTAAGGTACCTCAGGACGTACATTGAGGCTCCCTCGAGCGTCTATTTCCGACATTTATATTAAATTCTTTTTACATACAGAGTGGAATTAGAGGGATACTTATTTAAAGAGAACCATGGAGGTTTTTTGGAGTTTCTGGATGACCTTAACGAAAATCCGTATATTTAATTATACAGCGCATATATAGTTGCGAACACGACAATACAAGATAAACAAAGGGTTATAACATCATTCTGTCAAATTCGGATCGAGTTTTAATGGTTACTATTGGTATTAACATAAAAAAAATATTTTTCTATGATTATTTATGACGTCATACCTCCACTCAACCTTACTGGAGGAGGTAGAAATTATGTTTAAGAATACCAAACTCGAGGAACTTCTCAAGGATACCTCAGATGAGGTTGAGTCGAGGCGGATCTGAGGAAACAACTAATGATACGGGTGTCAGATTTTCATCTCTTTTGTACTATTGTAGAGTTTAATTTACAGTGTAGACTTTTTTCTGTCACTACCACCAAAAATCTCCAGTGGGAAGTGTAGCCTTTGAGTCTCCTTAAATTCGAAACCTCTGTTCAAAGATAATAAAATTATTATTATAGTTCTCGTACATGTATAGTTTCTTGATACATGTAACACATATTACAGTATGCATATTATAATTAAATTAATTAAATAGTGTAGGTATTTACGCGCGCGCCCGAGAAGCCTGCGGTTGAGATACCGTAACCGCCCCTACTACCGGCCGGCACTTTCTACGGTATTCGAATTGTGATAAATATTATAACAATAACTCCCCACGCCGATATCGGTGACGGTGGGCGGTTTCATTGAAACCATGTCAGTTACGCAGGAGTAGTTTTATAGTGCCCAAGTGTGTGCGCAGTACACAAGAGCACTCTCTCTTCCTTTACTCTCATAATCCAGTGGGACGGATAACCGACACGACTGATGAGAGATCAGGCGCAGGTCCGACTTTTTACAAGCCCATCCGACGCATGGATCATCTTTCTTGTCAGACAATCAGGTGATCAATCCTGCTTTGTCCTAACCAAACTTGAAAACAACTTTTTTTTGTTGTTCCAATACGGGAATCGAACCCACGGCCTCCGCGTCGAGAGCTAATGCTCTAACCACTAGACCACGGAGGCTGTTAATATAAAAATAACATTTTTGATGTAAAACAAAGCCGTAGTCGTAACGCCAAAGTAGTTTGCACAAGATAATAATATGTACCTAAATATTACAATCTCGTCGTTTTGTTTCTTAATAACCCCTACGAAAACAGATTGTATTAGTTTTTCGTTATGTATTTTAATTAGAAGCCATTATTTTTATATATGACAGGCAAGTAGTAGCCTCTGGACAATATCGAGATAAAGAGCAGTCTTTATCCTGATATTGTTTGTAAAACAATTACGGTTAAAAATATTAGGCCCACTTGCGCAGATCTGGGTTAAATGTCATGCTATCTCTCTCTCTCATTCTCCAAGTATCCCACGGGAACCGTACATTTCTCCGCGATAAAAAGAAGCCTATGTCGTTTTATATCTGTGCCAAATTTCATGATGATCGGTTTAGTAGATTTTACGTGAAAGCGAGACAGACAGACAGACAGAGTTACTTTCGCATTTATAATAGTAGTATGGATTAACCAGTCACAACAAAAATTTTACCATACCATAAATTCGACTGTGGAAATCGAGTTCGAGGTGAGTTTCCGTAGTAGAAGCGCAGTCCTAGAATGTAAGGCGCGTCCTTGGTATTTAACGGTAGCAAAGACGGTAATGACTACTGGTTTTGACTCATCGAAATATTACCGCGTCCCCAGCATCGCACTACAATCTTAACTATTGGGTTAAACTTACAGTTAAAAGTTATTTTGGTCTAGACTCCAGTCAGTTACTGTTACATAGACCTATGTCGAGGCATAAGTGTCCACACCTAAACTGCCCTACTTTGGGGTTGTTTGGGGCAGTCGAGGTTTGACATTTGTCATCTTGACATATTGACGCGTTATGCTGCGCAAATTATTCAGTCCGCATTTATTTGACAAAGTCTTCTTTTTTTTGTTAAATGTTCGTCATAATCCAAAATCTACCCTTAGTTTTGAAACCATTGTACTGTTATGTGAAGTAGTGACTATGCGCTAGATTTTTAAATTACTTCCAAAAGAAGGCGGCTATACGTTCTGCTGTTTATATTATATTTTATTATTTTGTATGTTAGACGATAATTCCGCCGTCTGTGGACCTATTTTCAGAATTATTTTTTTGATGTAAAGGGTATAATCCCAAATTGGTCCCATTTTCAAAAAAGTGGTGACCTGATAATGGGATCCATGAGGAATCGGGGGAACTCGGTGACATCAAATTTGAACGTAGGTTCTATAAAATATTGTAGGGTATTGTTTGGGCTGGTAGCGGCTTCAAAATTAAGAAGTTTGAGTATAGAAATAGTTAAAATTTTAGCCAAATTTAAAAGAGGAATTATTTAGAAAATAAGTTTTATTTCAAACTTTTTTGTGTATTTTTACTTTGGAAGTCGGTTTAATTTTTTGGTTTTTTAACAAATGTATCGCATGCAATACCTAGTAGTGATTTGATGGCCGACAACTGAAACGATAGTTGAATGTTATGTTTACGCCGCTGTCAAATGCTCCTGCTAGGTCCACTGAAAGGAGAAACGTATGGCAATCGCTTTCAGGAGTACCAAGCCGTATGCTTTCACTCCAATAAGAGACATGGCACAATTCCTTCCTGCATGTTTATCAGAGCAGAGAATGTCAGGCTTCCCCACATTGTGCCTGACACAATAGTGTTGCATAATCGTGTTCGTTCTAGTTTATCTCTTTGTTGTATCATCTTTGCGATCATAACATTGGTAACTAAATCATATAATGCATGTGAATTCTTTACTCTCATAATTCAGTGGGACGGATAACAAACAGAACTGACGAGAGATCAGGCGCAGGTCCGACTTTTTACATGCCCATCCGACGCATAGATCATCTTTCTAGTCAGACAGTCAGGTGATCAGCATGCATTGTCGTAACCAAACTTGGAAACAATATTTTTTGTTGTTCCAATACGGGAATCGAACCCACGACCTCTGAGTCGAGAGCCAATGCTCGAACCACTAGACTACGGAGGCTGTTAAAGCTATTATGTATACAGACACACTAGATTTTGTTTTATTCAAAATTATTAAGTAGTTATGAAAGTAGTTTCGAAAATTTTCGAATAACAGCTAACAGCAACGTGACGTCACACTACACCTCGGCCATACAGCTCGGAATTCGCGCCGTACTACATCACAGTCGCAAGTTACCGTCTGGGCAACCTTAAAGTAAAATCTTGAAAACTAATTATTGACGTATCAAAATAAACAGAAAGCTTACATTTAAAATTAGTGAACATAATTATATTCGATAAAAACATAGTATAAGGATAATAATATAATACCACCCAGGCTGTCTCCCAAATTAAATCCATCAAGCCGTTTTGGCCAAAATTTTGAGAAACCCAGCCCTACAGAGTTTACCAAAATTTTGGATTTACGAAGACGTCTTAAAGTTTCTTGATGACAACGAACCCCACATTAAATAACCGGTAAACCGTCTACCCTCTCCCAAAAAATAAATTAAATAGATGTGATTACCATCCTATGATTATAGGATCTACCATCCTACTAATAATATTATAAATGTGGAAGTTTGTGAGGATGGCAAAAATCCTAAACGTTTTTAGATGAAATTCGGAGTGGTAGTAGTTTGAGCTCTGGATTAAAACATAGGATACTTTTTATCCCGAAAAAGTGAAATGTTCCTTTGGGATATTGCATTTACGTGGGCGGAGCCGCGGACAATAGCTAGTGATATATATTTGTTTTTCATAAAGGTAAAGTTCGGTCTAATTTTAACAGCTGATACAGAGCGTGAACAATTTATTTTGAAAATCTCTTTGTTTTCAGTTACCATTGTTATTTTTGGCAACTTGTTTGGTTTTGAAATTTATATATTGTGTTATTAAATTATTTTCGCTACTCTCGTGATTTCAGTTTTACACAATGTTGGCATTTTAACTGGGATTATTTTAACTCAAATTCATTGTGAAATTGCGTTTTTAATTGACATAATAATTGTTATTATTATAATCATAGTACAATATCGTCTTCATTATAATCAATTCACAAAATGCTTCATAAGCATGTTTTTTTAGTACGGTAAAAATATGTAAGAACGGCTTAAACATAACCTCAATTCTCGTATTTAAAGTAGACTTTTATTTTACTTTGATTGTGTTATAAGTAAAGCAACAAGTTATCATACGCTGATTTTGTGAAGTTTCGACCAATCAGAGCACGTTTCACGTTGGTTTAACGCTTACGACAATACCGTTTGACAGTTTGAGCGTGTCGGGACTTATTGTAATTCCATTAATGCAAGTTTTATTTAGCAGAATTGGCCCTCTGTTCATAAACGTACTATGACAGTCCCCAAAATGTCGTCGTAATTCCCGGTTCGTCGATTTAATTTATGATTACGTAAAGGGTGCTGTTTTAGAAAATTGTCGTAACTATGTTTAAGTGCTACATGAAGTATTCACTAGATATTGTTTGTTTCCATAGCGCAGTAATGATCTGCAATTAGCCGGTCACGGTATATGGCTGGCGACAGTGAAACGCGTAGATGTGGACTTTCGGTTCATGTAGTATGTACACACTACATACTAGGTACAAATCGTTTACAAATCTTCTTATATACAGCGTGTCCCGACACCTATATCGGAGCCTGTAGTGGTAAAAAATATGAAATTCTTTATGGACAAATTGCCCCTCAAATTTATTTTTTTCTCACGTTTGTAAAATGGCAGCCATTTTATTTTTTGGTTACCAAGACCCGGGCTCTCGTACTAATTCGACCACTACTACTCATGTAAATATCCTAGAAACATAAAAAAGGTCTCAATTTGTCGATAAAAAATTCCATATTTTTTACCACTAAAGGCTCCGATTTAGGTGTCGGGACACGCTGTATAGACCTAATGGATGTTGCCCGCGATTTTGTGCGCGCCAAATAAATCCCGCAGGAACCATACATTTTTTCGCGATAAAAAGTAGCTTATGTCCTTTCCTGTGGT
Organism: Glaucopsyche alexis; assembly: GCA_905404095.1. Taxonomy (NCBI): domain Eukaryota; kingdom Metazoa; phylum Arthropoda; class Insecta; order Lepidoptera; family Lycaenidae; genus Glaucopsyche; species Glaucopsyche alexis. The sequence goes on from FR990059.1 coordinate 18,213,780, forward strand.
CTCTATTTCATCAAAATCGGTCCAGTAGTTTCGGAGCCTATTCAATGCAAACAAACAAATTTTTCCTCTTTATTATTATACTAGATTGAAAGTAAATAATTGAAAGTGTAAGTTGTAAACGGGAATTAGGATTCTGCTCAAATTTTGACCCATCTCAATCAAATCATTCCCAAAATATACAAACGGACCCACGTCAAATTACATAAACATACAAAGCAATACAAAATTTCAATTGTTAATATCTATTTCCGCCATGCCTTTGATATGCCCTTTGATTAGGGTTGCCCTTGTCAGTTCTTGAAACGAAAAATCTGGATTTCTATTTGACCCGGTTTGTGTTAGAGCTTTATTATATAGTGCGGAGTGAAATATTGTTTTTTCGCCCTATTAAAATAGGAGTTTAAAACCAACATCCCACTTGTAGGTTGTAACTAAACAGGTGTTATCCATCTTATCGTAGGTACTATTATTATGAACTAGATGTTGCGCGCGACTTCGTGCGCGACAAAAGGAAATCTCGTGGAACCGTAGATTTTGCCGCAATAAAATGTGGCCTATGTCCTTCCCCGTTGTCTATTCTATATCTGTGCCAAATTTCATCAAAATCGGTAGAGTAGTTTCGGAGCCTATTGGATGCAAACAAACAAACAAACTTTTCCTGTTTATTATATATTAATAGTATAGATTATTCTGCTAGTCTCATATTCTATAAATATATAAAAGGCAAACCTGACTGACTCATCTATCAACGCACAGCCGAAACTACTGAACAGATTTTGCTGGAATTTGGCATAGGTACAGATAGTTGTAATGACGTAGGCATCCGCTAAGAAAGGATTTTTGAAAATTCGCTCCCTAAGGGGGTGAAAAAGGGGTTAAAATTTTAACTAAAAACTCCACGCGGACGAAGTTGCGGGCAAAAGCTAGTTTCACAATGAATCTGATTTCGCCGGACACGCAACTAAAAGCCTGAAAGTGTTCGACTTTATTCGGACGCGTCCGACTTTATCTAACGCCTGGTAACCCTACGCCTTCACAAAGGGCTCATAAAGGTTCTTTCAGTGCCATACGCCACTTGAAGGGCTGAAAGCTTTTCATTAGTGTGTAACGTTAGTAGGTACCTTCAATTTGATCGCGCACTTAAGTTCGCCCTTTTGTAATTAAATCTAGAATGGGAATGTTGCTCACATTTCTTTAATTAAACGCACTTGCGGCGATTTTGAGCTACAGATTTTTGTGGAAATTCTAAATTTGTAAACAGTAAAGTTTCAGTTTTTTTAAATTTAAATTTGTTGTAACTAAAATGTTCATCGTCTATGATCAAAATAAATATTAAGTATAAGCAAAATATGTAGGTATAAACAATAAAATGTATCCAAACTACGTTTTATGAAACAAAATATTATGCATTTTCATTTCTTACAATACCTAATAATAGTATATTATTGTATACATTTCTATGGAAATTTTGCACTTTTTAAATCAATAAATTAAAGCAGAAAATTTTATAAATAGCGATAAGGTGTGTGGCACAAGAATAATTAACGTTTGTGCGATTACATTATACTTCACACCCTCAAGCTGGGCGAAGGTAAGATCTTACCGAATTTATGGCCAAATATCATGCGATGTTATTTACGGCGGGGAAATAGGTCGACTTTCGATTTCACCATTGTATTTAATGAGAGGGTATAATATATTTATGTTGCTGGTATGTTCGTTCGCAGAGCTAAATGCATTGCCTAATTGAGAACAAGCTGGCTCTTTTTGAATGACTAGCAGATACCCGCAACTTCGTTTGCATAGAGCTAACAAAAACGGAACCTAAAATAAAAGTAGCCTATGTTAGACCTTATAACATCAGATATCTGCCAGTGAAAGTCCCGTAAGAATCGGTCCAGTCGTTTCAGAGATTAGACAGAACAAACAGACAAACAGACGGACAGACAAAAATAAAAATAAAATGATATTTTAGTGTAAGTACCAAACAAAGGTATCAAATATCCTTTCATAATGCAATAAGTGAAAAGATGTTAATTTGAAAATACAAACAGACACCTCAATTTTATTAATCTGTATAGAATAGCGATAAGTATGATCTTTGTAATAAAATAGTTACAGAAATATTAAGATTTCACCTCAGACGATTAAAAGGTTTTTTTATTGTCCAATGAAACAAGTAACGACATCTAGTGGTTGTAGCTGGAACCGTGTTTGAATTTTTTAGCAAATAAAAATGAATACTGATCTAAAACTATTTTTTTTGTGATGATGAGTAATTAATTATAATTATTATTTAACCAAGTTAAAAAATCCATGAGAGTTATCGCCAATTACTTAACAACATAAAATTCAAAATGTTTACAATTTTTAATGCCTACTCAACTCTCAATTTTTAATTTCTGCAATGAAGGTATTTGATATTTTTTGTCGTTAGGGGGCATACCCAACGCACACAGCGTCATCTGGTGGCGTAAGTGGTATTAAACACGGTCAATAAGAATTTTCGATTCTTTTTCTGACACTAGGCGGCGCTTGGTAGCCCTACGGTTCTTGTTATGTCAAAAAGCTGTCACGAATTTAAAAACCCTCATTTTCATAAAAGCACTCATTCAAGACTTATTCACTTGCAAATTGCATTATTAGTAATTCATCTATTTCTTACTTCAATTCATTTCTTTCTTCAAACATGCACTTGCATGTAAATTAAGATCAGCATGACTGATGAATGACAATATCCCCTTGACTGTCGAACCCCTTGACTGTGGAAAGCCTTTAAAAGGATTCTGTCAAAAATACGCACATCTGTCGCTGGACGCCTTTAAAAGGTGTCGACTTTTCCCGCCGATTTTATTATCATGAATTAACGTTGAAGCTTTATCTATCCTGCTCAAACTTGCACAACGTACGGGAAATACGACAAGGATGGAAAAAAACATCAGGTGATAGGTACACAAATATTTTGCGTATTGAATGTATCTAATCCGCCACCGCATGTCTCGCACTCGCATGTCGTCTAGACCTAGGCCGAAATCTTTATTGACAGATAAGTCTATTAGACTATCGACGAAGTCTTTGCTATCGACAGTTAAGAGTGAATTCGATTAATATCTTGGTACTACCTATGCATGGCAAGATTTTCTACTATCACCTCTCACTCTCCTTCACCGTATATTTTTATTAAAAAAAAAAAAAAAACAATACTGAATACCTCATGATGTTCGTTTAGGTTATCAGATGTCGCGCAAGTCGTGCACGGTGGGCGGCGCGCGTGGCGCGTGCATGTGGGTGCAGGAGTGCAACAGAGTCGGCGGCGTGCACGCAGGAGTGTGTGTGGACGGCTTTATGTTCGGCTCATGCTGCAGGCTGCCAGAGAAGCCGATTGTAGAAGGTAAAATATTTTTCACCTCAGCAGCTCAAACATGCCGCTTTTGCTGCGAGACAACAGTGAACAAAACGCGATTTTGATTCGAGCGTGGGTAAAAGTACCTAGCTTTTTAATTATTCAATCTTCAGTGCCACGAATTGACATTGTTCAGCCATAAATTTGAAACATTCGAATTTCGAATCCTTTAATAATTAGAATAATATTTAATAAATAGATAAGAAAAACCAATTATTACTTTCAATAATTGTACCTTTAATAATTGTAACTTTTAAAATGTTTAGCATAATTTTGATTCATATTAAATAATAAACGTTATTTCCATAGATAAATCATTAGTCTCGCTGGGCGCTCACACAGCGAGACTAATCATTAGTCTATGGTTATTTCAATATATTCCTGTTCATTTCTAAGTCTCCTAAGTAATATGTGTTCTCATTGCTGAGGTAAAAAGTTATACAGTATGCTACACGAAAGCAAAGTTTTTTGCATCTTGTGCTGTTGAGTTCCTCACTACGCTCAGGATTCTAACTTTGAATCACTCGCTATGCTCGTGAATCAATCATAGAATCCTTCGCTTGCTCGGGACTCAAAATCAGCACTTGAAACAAAAAACAACTTTGATCTCTAATTGTTGCACAAATAACTATTATTCGATAGATGTTTTCGTTCCCAAGACCTTTATATCTCGATATAGACCGATAGCATACGGAAAGGCGGTATGCATGCAGGATAGTGTTACATAGATGGTTTAACTTTCAGTTTGAATGTACATAATATAATGAAAAAAATATTTTAAAGAAACACGCCATCTCTGGGCGTTTACTAAAATACAACATGAGTGTGAAGACAAACAATAATTAATGTAACATTTTCTGAATTTCAGAACCCTCGTCGACAGTGGTACTCACAGACAGGCCGTACACAGCGCCACCTAGCACCATAGCAAACATACCGACCGAGACTCAAACCCTCCGGCCGACCGAGACTCAAACCCCGCGGCCTCAGACGCAGCGGCCGTCGTTCATGACCAAGCCGATAGATGGCGCCCCTTCGTCCTACAGCTATCTACCGCCTGAAATAAATTTACCCTCAATAAGCATAGACGCAAGTAGCGAACAAAATAGTGATATAGTTCATAAAGTAACGTATAATGTAAATAAGTACCAAAATGTACATAGGCCGAGCGGCGAGGCGGATACTAGTCCCCATAACAAAATATCGTCTAGTCTTAGCTTTATGCCGGGCGCGAGACCCATGGCCGTCTCGGAACACCATAGTGACAACAGTATTCCAACAGGTTAGTTATTTATTTAGTTAACTTCATATTTCCAAGTTTAAAAGGTTTGGTAAAATCAATTACGGATATTTTGGGTAGATGATCTACTTGCTTATTATGAAGATGTTTAGGCACAAATATATTGTCATAACTCATACGCAAAGCAAAAAATCCTTTCATGTATGGGAGAATCTCCGCTCAACGCAAACTCGTCCATATAAAGAAATATTTTTTTTTCGAATACAACAATTATTTTTTTTGCCAAAACGTCTATACATAAGCAGCAGATTGATTTTACCAAACCTTATCTACCTACTTGAGTAAAACACCAATTTACTCGAGCATTGAGGAACTTCTTGTATTGAAAACCAAACAAAAGTAGAAACAACGGAAGTTTAAACTACTATAGGTATACTATACGTACCTACTTATACGATGACACTTATTATAGAAGAAAATAGGTTTATTTACCTACAAAAATAAATAGTTTTTTATCAATTTCTTCATTAAAACATGTAAAAAATGAAATAGACTAACATTATCAGTAGGTAAATGTGTCCAAATAATGTAATTACACGTAAAAGTATGACTTGTAATTTAGTTTTTTCTGAATTTTTTTCCAGGTCACATGATGTCAAGACCAAGCAACCTTAACACTATACATTGGCAAGTGACAACCGAACCATCATTCGTCACCAAACCAAAACCTTCCAACTGGGAGAAACCAGCCGGGAAACCGAAACCAACTAAGAAGTTTACAACCACAACGAGTAAACCGTACAAGAACTATCTCAAACCTAAGGATCCGATGTCGAATATGATCAATAGGACCGAAGAAACCACCGCTGTCCCCCACAAAACTGCTACAACTAATGCTGGTGAGTTACGACCAAGGTAGCTAGGTTTTAAAACTTCCTGGCTACCTTGGTCATTCATAATTCGTACATTCTTTTGATTCAATTTTGTTATGCAAATTGAGTGTAGGCTTAATTATTGCAATATTAGGTGACATTAGGGTTGCCATCCGTCCGGGTTTCCCCGGATTTGTCCTAGTTTAAAGGGCGTCCGGGGAGCGTCCGGGCCGGATTTTATTTGCTATCCGGGTTTTTTTAGGCAGAATAAGGAAGGCCTAAGTTTTTTTTTTTGATTTGCAGCAATTATAAATCTTCCTTTCTTTTTGACATTGCCGTAGTCGGGTAAAAATTGTTCTATGTCCGGGTTTCGTACTCAAAAATCCGGGGTTTTTACGCGTCTTGTCCGGGGAGTCATATGTAAGATATGGCAACCCTAGGTGACATTAAAAGTTTATGGTAGTGAATGAGGGCTGCCCAATGTCGGGATCACGAAGTATAGATAACAAGGAGTCCGAACGTAATGTTAAAATAATGGTCTCAATTACGGGGACAGATTTTTGCCGGTAGAGCGCGCGACGGTCCGACGCGCACTCGTTTGAAATTACGCGGGAAGTTTAAAGTTGCTATTGACAGCTCTGGAAAGATTGAAATCTTATTATATAAAAGTTTTAGGAAATTCTTAGAAACTGTTCTCGAAAAATAGATACCGTAGAACACGGTAATTGCCTAACGGTAATTTAAAAATAATTGAAATAAATAATAGTATTGGCAACACTCGGTATAATAGTATTGGCAACACTCGGTACTCGTCGGTCTCGCACGCCTAGCGGCAGAAAAGAGAACTAAGATCTGGTCCTATTATTGTGTACATAATTATTATTAAAAAGCCTATACCGTTCGGACTCCTGGTATCTATGCTTCATGGTCGGGATAGTTGGCGCTCATTGGGGGAGGCCTAAGTTCAGCAGTGGACGGCGATAGGCTGATCATGATGATGATGATTAGAATGTTATAAAATTACATACGGTGTACATGTCACCGTAAAGTTGTAAAAACCGTTAGATTGTAATATAACTAGTGAAATTGTAAAATGTTGATAAACTTCCGACGCAAATGCAGCCTATAATTTAACACATTATTTTTTGTAAAATTATAAATATAATATAGTTATGAATCTTTTGACATATTTTTACAATCTCGTTAGCTATTTTACAATCTAACAGTTTTTTAAATTTTACAATGTCATACACATTTCTTTGCGATTCAAGGCAATCAGACAAAAAGTCGCATATAGATTTACATTTAGCATTTTACAATGATTACCAGAATTCAAATAGCACATTATATACAAATCCGTCCCTTGTTAATTTTAAATTAATATAGTCTCAGAATGAATAATTCTGTCTTGTACCTATTCCATTTTCTACCTTTAACACAAGTTCCAAAGATTTTATTCCACCGTATTCCATTCCAATGGATAACCCATCTCCGAACATTCCAGAATGCGGCGTAACTGCGATGTGGCCTCGTCCCGAGATGAGGATAATGGGCGGGAAGGACTCCTCCTTCGGTCGCTGGCCGTGGCAGGTCTCCGTAAGAAGAAACTCCTTCTTCGGTTTCTCTTCCACTCATAGATGTGGAGGCGCTATTCTTAATGAGGAGTGGATTGTGACAGCGGGGCATTGTGTTGATGAGTAAGTTTTATTTTGTTATAGTGCTATACTGATGAACTTTACTAAAAAAAAAACAAAGCCTCAACCGAAGAGTAATTAATATGACAAGTAATTAAGGCGAAAATATACGTAGATGACGTCACAGATTCGGGCGTGGCCTAACACTTGCCGCCGCGCCACCCGCATACACCCCGCAGCGCTCGCGATCTCCGCGCGCGGCCGCGCCGCGCCGTCGCGACTCAAATTATAAACTGAGGAACGGCCCTTTTATACGACTTTAGGATTGATTTAAATGCAACTTGAAAATATTAATTTATTTCTGGTTTATGAGCAAAGAAAAAACGTAGAATGTATAAGCCGCTTCTCCTTCTTCTGTAGAAGCCGTTCGAGGTTATTCCCGAAATCTAGAAATTATTTGGTAGGCAATGCGGCTTCCAACCCATCACTTTTGATTTCATTTTCCACCTCTACGCCCACCAAAATGCAATACTTAGTGCTATTGACAGAATCACTAAAATATCCACTAGGTGTTTTTTCGCTTTCCTAAGCGACAAAAATACCGAAAATGAGTTATATCAATGAGTTTGTATTATTTTTTTCTGCGTCGATTGGTCTAATCGTCGTCTTCCTACGACGATTTTTTTGTCGCTTAGATATGGTGAAATTTATACAAAATCATGAATATTATGTTCACTAAGCGACAACAAAAAGCTATTTATAAAAAAATTCATTTGGATATTTTGAAGAATTTTAAAAATCTACTTAGTCGTTTTTCATGTTTTTACTTTTCTTTTGTTTGCACAAAAATATTTTTACTTGTTTAAAAAATTCTTTTCGTGAACACTTTGTACATTTTCTCCATACAAATTATTTGTGAATTGTCCTTACAGTGCATTTAATTTGATACCATTATTTTACGAAAGTGCAACTTGTAGAATTTTACCCATAGTGAAATAAAACAATATTGGCGTAAAGATAGTTTTACATATTTGACACAATAACTATTCGTGCTATGTAGATATTTTTACTTGAAAACTTTTGTTTTTAAGTATGTCGGTTAGATATTTTTTTTTGTCGTCGGTTAGATAAAATGTAACTAAAAGTATTAAATTTACAATGTGTGGGAACCTTAATGAACGCAAACATTGCTAAATATATTTCTATATTTATGCACCTAATGTTTCGCTAGTTAGTCCTGTCGGTAGTAGAAAATATCAATATACTAGGTTATGGGAGTAAACTTTGCGCACATACTTGGACATAATAAAATAGCTCCTATAGCTGGTCTATTTTCAATTAAATTGGCAACAGTCACTGAAATCGGTGTGGTTTCATTATTATTCCTTTTTTAAGGTTCCGTAGTTCATGTCTCGGAATCCTTATAGTTTCTTCATGTCCTTCCGTTCGACCGACCGTCCGCCCGTGCGTCTGTCCATCCAAACGGTGGTGCTTGAAATATGAAACTTTGAATGGATAAGTTTATTTATCACGTCGACATAGTGCTAAAATAAATGAAGATAATTTTTGGTTACACCTACACGAAAAGGGGAGATATAATTAGGTACATAGACATTATAAGAACATTGAGAGGTTTCTGTGATTATATTTTGATGTACGTACGTATCCGTTTGCGCGATATTCCACTTTTAAGCGCATTTCTTGTTAAAATACGGCGTCCCCCCCTCTAAAAGCCAAACGGCTGGCTCTAAAAATGTGAAATATTTATGATGGTAGTCCATGTAATAAACTTTGAACGAAAACTATAACGGTCCAAAAAACTTCATAAATTCAGGAGTTATAGAGACTTAAATTAAATTAGTTAGCGCTTTAGTGCTCAAGCCAGAGGGCGTGGGTTCGAATCCATAAGAGAATAAAAAGTTTTCCGTGGATTCCTTGGAAAAATTACGTTAACTGGGGTTAAGAATTAACTTCAACGATTAACGAATTAACGCTGCCGACAAAATATGTTACTATGATAAAATTTTAAAGCGATTTTGCCAAGTTGATGTTCATAAAAAAATTATCAGAATATAACAAATATTGTTCATCTCTTTTGTTACATCAAAAGCTGCTATCACCGTACATTTTTAATGACAAATGTATGGCGGTAGTAGCGTTTTTCAAAGCCAGGAAGCCTAATGGACTTCCACCCTTCATGGACAGATGCAATAGTCTCTTCTTAAGACACCTATCATGGCCATGCCATCAGACGATATGATCAAGGTGCATAGCTTCTCAAAGCAACACCAGGTTTTCCTATAGTCTAGGGAGTAGAGGATAGGAATCAATGTTCACTCCAATGACATAGTCTGGTACACGGACGGATCCAGGAAAGACAACCGGGTGGACGGACCTTCTACGGGGGCATGCCACCTACAGGCTTGCCTATATACTTGTTTAGGACAATTTACAACCATGTTTGAGGCTGTGATGAGTTGTTCACTACAGAGCCTACAGATTGTCCTTGTCCATAAAACATCCTAATCTTATAGAGAAGATTAGGATAATTTAGATGATATTTCTGCTACTGTCAATGCTTTCAGCGCAGTCTGTCAGAACAATCACACTGCGCTGAAGGCACTGACAGCAGCAGAAAGAAGAAGGGGCATTTTTGTATGGATCCCGTACCCACTACTGTAGCACTACAAGACATATATCAAAGGACTTAAAAAGCGTGTAATTTTTTTGTATGACGAAAAATCTCTAAACCATGGGAGAAAAAAGTTAATGAGAGTTATAAGTGAAAAAAAGTTTAAAAAATCATCCTGTATTATTGCACCATTTCATAGTGTTGCTAATAAGGAACAATTTTCGGGAAGTAATGGTATACAGCAAGCTTCAGAAAAGTGTTATATTTTGATAAATTGCCTCTGTTTATAATATTTTGATAAATTTTGATAAATGTATGGAATGATAATAAAATGATAAAAATAAGCTCTTTCCTCAATTTTGTCGCACATAATTACATTATGGAAATTGTTTCTTACTTGCGATACTATTGAAAGGATGTATTTTTTTCATAATTTATGGGTTCCAATCCTGTCTAGGAAAATTGAGTTATTAAAAATTTTCATGTTTCAAGAGTTTAAGTTTTCATCAAGTCTGACTCGATATTCCGTAGGGCTAAATTGCTATTGCTAATTTTTTTTGACTTCTTTTACAACGCCCAGAAGTATAATTTACCATGTACTATATCTTTTTTTCTGTACCTAATCGTTTGAAAATTATTTTTGCTATTTAATTATATGTATATATATAATATAATATTTTGATAAATTTTGAAGAAATGTATGGAATGATAATAAAATGCTAAAATAAGCTCTTTCCTCAATTTTGTCACATACTTACATTATGGAAATTGTTTCTTACTTGCGATACTATTTAAAGGTGCAGTACACAGGATGTATTTTTTTTCCATAATTTATGGGTTCGAATCCTGTCTAGGAAAAATGAGTTATCAAAAATGATGCAGTTTAAGTTTTCATCAAGTCGGCCTCGATATTCCGTAGGGCTAAATTGCTATTGCTAATTTTTTTTGACTTCTCTTACAACGCCCAGAAGAATAATTCACCATGTATTATATCTTTTTTACTTTTTTTCTGTACCTAATCGTTTTAAAATTATTTTTGCTATTTAATTATATGTATTTTAATGTAATTGTTTTATCTGAATTATTTGATTTTACATAAACCACTTTTCCAGGCCAGGATTCGAATCCGCAAATTAGGAAAAAAATACATTTTGTATTATTGCACCATTCGATAGCGTAGCAAGTAAGAAACAATTTCCAGAAAGTAATTAGGTATGTGCGAAAAAATTGAGGAAAGAGCTTATTTTTAGTATTTTATTATCATTCCATACATTTCATCAAAATATTTTAGGCAGTTTATCAAAATATAACACTTTTCTGAAGTTGAGTGTATACCATTACTTTCCAAAAATTTTTCCATAGTAGCAACACTATGAAACGGTGCAATAATATAGAATGATTTTTTTAAACTTTTTTAACCCTCATTTACTTTTTTCTCCCATGGTTCAGAGGATTTTCGTCATATCAAACAATGACACTTTTTTAAGACCTTTCATTTGATATATGTCTTATAGTGCTACAAGGATGGGGACTTTTTGCCCCTTCTTCTTTCATCTAAATTAGTTATGGCTTGTGTTCAAACGCTAAACATGCTAGGACGAGATAACAGCATCAGTCTGGTATGGGTTCTAGGCAACGGCAATATCTCCGGCAACAAAACCGCGGATGAGCTGGGTAGGCTTTGGGCCAATTGTGTCACGGTGTCATGCCCAGAATCGGTATGTGGAATATCTCCCAGCACTACCAACACTCAAGGAATGGGGCCGCAGCTTAAGTATAACAGCCTCCGTGGTCTAGTGGTTAGAGCATTGGCTCTCGACTCGGAGGTCGTGGGTTCGATTCCCGCATTGGAACAACAAAAAATGTTGTTTCCAAGTTTGGTTAGGACAATGCAGGCTGATCACCTGATTGTCTGACAAGAAAGATGATCCATGCGTCGGATGGGCATGTAAAAAGTCGGACCTGCGCCTGATCTCTCTTCAGTCGTGTTGGTTATCCGTCCCACTGAATTATGAGAGTAAAGGAAGAGAGAGTGCTCTTGTGTACTGCGCACACACTTGGGCACTATAAAATTACTCCTGCGTAACTGGCCTGGTTTCAATGAAATCGGCCACCGTCACCGATATCGGTGTGGGGAGTTATTATTATAAAGCAATGGGCTGAAATCCTAGGCCTTGAGTTTTTACTTCTATATTTTTTATTATTTCAAGATCAAAATTAGCTAACGTTTTAGCTCGTTTTAGTCAGACAAGGGAACTGCAATTAATTTTTATAAACAAGAAGAAGGAGAATATTGTCAGTTAGGAGCAAAAATTTACAATGTCATTGAATAATAAATTTACTAAGATAACTTTAGCTGTAGAAAATTCTTAATGTAAGCAACATTTATGTAACTTATCTTGTTTTATTTTATAAACTCTTAGGCCATTTAGATGAATACTCCTATAATTTTTTAAAGTGTTTGGAATTAGTTATTTTTACCTGTTATTACAGAAAATGTATCTATAGCTTATCTATTTTTACATGTTGCTGAAAACCGGTAAAATAAAATGTAGACAATTTTACTTGCTATTACATAACTTTCGTTGATAGCTTAGATAATTTTACCTATTTTTCGAATTAGGACTTTTTTACCTAAGCGACATAAACTGCCTGTAATTCGAAAGCTATATGACTCGTTTTAGTATCAAAAATTGCTATAAAAATAAGATACACGTTGTATCTTATTGATATATAGATATATAGATGTATGTTAAAACCATCTAAATCCGACTATTTTGTGATTTTTAATGATTTTTTTTTTCTAAAAATTTTAACGTTAAATCACTCTTCTATAAAGTTTACTAAATTTATGCTTCGCTTCACACCACGTCAATCTGATCCCGTGGTAAGTTCTCGAAGAACTTGTGTTACGGGTAGGTACCAGATAACGGAAGTATATTTAATATTTTTATACTATACACATTATTAAGATTTTTATTATATTATACACATATTTAATACACATCCATGACCCAGGAACACAGAAAACTTTTTGTTCCGTCGGCGGGATTTGAACTAGCGACCCCCGGCTTGAGCAACGACACGCTCAACCAACTGAGCCACAGAGGTCGTCATAGAAATAGAACTATACACTTTCTGTGAAATTTACATTGTACATATTATATAATAAAATATTATACTATAATATATACTATATAATATTATATTAATATATTATTAAAATTTCAAGTAAGAAGTTGAAGGAACAAAAAAGTACATTCAACGATCGAACATTTTCATTCTATCGCAGGCAGAGTGCTCGCTAAGGTTTTCATAATTTATTTTTTACGGCATGTTGTTCCCTATTATTTCAAGAGTAAAATAATTAATGATTGCGAAATAGCGGCACCGCGGAGAGTGACACAACCTCCTCGTACGAAAGTCAGCGGCTCACTGTCCCGCGCGCCCGCGCACGCACCGCTTACAAATATTTTCACAAAATAATAGTTATTTACGTATATTTTGAAAACAAAACGGTATTTCGAAAAACCCAACGATGAAATGTTAGATAAATATATTCTTCACATTTTCGTAAAAGAACCATCTTTATAGCCGTAGTAGGTAGTAAGTAGATAGAAAAAGAAATCTGAAAACAGGGCTTTTTAATTTTAATTTATTTAATATTAATCTTCGTCGTATTAAAAAAATTAACGATGATATTAAAGATGAAGGATTGAAGTGTGAAATGTATATTTTTTTGAATTTTTTTATTCCCATTTTTCGGAGTAGTTCCAAATCAAACTGAGCGATTTTTAAGCTTTAGGGGCTATTTGCCCCTTAATATTATGCCTCAACTAACGAATACCTAGTGCTGAAATGATCGCAATTAGTTACTATACAATATTACGTATTTATTAGTTACTATAAGCATTACTAGCTGTAAGTAATGTAACCCACGGGAACCGTATATTATGTCCCGCGATAAAAAGTAGCCTATTGTTATTAGAGTATCCCACGGGAACCGTACATTTCCCAGTCATAAAAAGTAGCCTATGTCCTTTCTCAGGCTCTAGACTATCTGTGTACCAAATTTCATTTAAATCGGTTCAGTAGTTTTGACGTGAAAGACGGACAAACACACTTTCCTATTTATAATATTAGTACCTATAGATTGTAAGCGTAACTTTGAAACTTTTGATACCTACAATTTAGTTGAAATAAAATGGCATGTATTTAAACTTGCGACAAAACAATTAAATTTTGGATGTGAAAATACCCAATATTGAATACTAAATTACCAAGTTGGCGAAAGAATGTAAGGAACAAAAAAATTACTAATCTGGTGACTAAATAATACCACTGAATTTTCCAAACTGGCAGACAGATTATGTTTTAGCGACTAAATAACCATCTTGGCGACAATTTGTGAGCACACATTTAATTTAAGAATAGGCACATATATTTTCCCTGATGTAGGTATCTCAAAAACCATACAAGCAGCGAAACGAGCGCACACAAAAAAAAACTATAAAGGAGCGTACAAAATTCCCAATTTTTTATTTTTCTCGGTTTTAGGGAGGTGTAGATTATTGTGTAGATTAATTTTGAAATTTAAAAATGGCGGATATTTATTTTTCGTAAAATTGATATGGGTGTCGTTTACCAGGTTTTTGGGAGTGCTGGATACGAAAATGACATTCGTTTTGAAATTCCAATATGGCGGACATACTTAATTTCATAAAAATAATATGGGTGTCCTTTTATTGGTTTCTGGGGGTGCTGATTACAAAAAAGTCATCCATTTTAAATTTCCTTAGTAACCCAACAACCTCATATTTTCTTCATGATGGGAGAAAAATAAATTTGAAAATCCTGAATTTTCCAACATTTCTATAGCTTTATACATCTAGGAATGTATCTCAATGTAGAGCATTTACTATGTTTTTATAAAGTTGATTCTATCTCGGAAACGGTGCATCCTATTGAAAAAAATATGAAAATTTCGCCCCCCTTTGGAACCCCGCAACATCATATTTTCTTCATGATGGGAGAAAAAAAAATCGAAAATCCTGAATTTTCCAACATTTCTATAGCTATAAACATCCGTCGTATCTCAATGTACAGCATTTACTTATTTTTTTATAAAATTGATTCTATCTCGGAAACGGTGCATCCTATTGAAAAAATAATGAAAATTTCGCCCCCCTTTGGAACCCCGCAACATCATATTTTCTTCATGATGGGAGAAAAAAAATTTAGAAAATCCTGAATTTTCCAACATTTCTATAGCTATAAACATCCGTCGTATCTCAATGTACAGCATTTACTTCTTTTTTTATAAAATTGATTCTATCTCGGAAACGGTGCATCCTATTGAAAAAATAATGAAAATTTCGCCCCCCTTTGGAAACCCGCAACATCATATTTTCTTCATGATGGGAGAAAAAAAAATCGAAAATCCTGAATTTTCAACATTTCTATAGCTATAAACATCCGTCGTATCTCAATGTACAGCATTTACTTCTTTTTTTATAAAATTGATTCTATCTCGGAAACGGTGCATCCTATTGAAAAAATAATGAAAATTTCGCCCCCCTTTGGAAACCCGCAACATCATATTTTCTTCATGATGGGAGAAAAAAAAATCGAAAATCCTGAATTTTCAACATTTCTATAGCTATAAACATCCGTCGTATCTCAATGTACAGCATTTACTTCTTTTTTTATAAAATTGATTCTATCTCGGAAACGGTGCATCCTATTGAAAAAATAATGAAAATTTCGCCCCCCTTTGGAAACCCGCAACATCATATTTTCTTCATGATGGGAGAAAAAAAATTTCGAAAATCCTAAATTTTCCAACATTTCTATAGCTATAAACATCCGTCGTATCTCATTGTACAGCATTTACTTCTTTTTTTATAAAATTTATTCTATCTCGGAAACGGTGCATCCTATTGAAAAAATAAGGAAAATTTCGTCCCCCTTAGAAACTCAGCAACATCACATTTTCTTCATGATGGGAGAAAAAAAATTTCGAAAATCCTGAATTTTCCAACATTTCTATAGATTTATACATCCGTCGTATCTCAATGTACAGCATTACTTCTTTTTTTATAAAATTGATTCTATCTCGGAAACGGTGCATCCTATTGAAAAAATAAGGAAAATTTCGTCCCCCATAGAATCCCCGCAACATCATATTTTCTTCACGATGGAAGACAATTTTGTAATCAGAACCCCCAGAAAACGGGAAAAGGACATCCTTGTTAATTTTAATAACAAAAATTTACGCCATTGTGGAATTACGAAACAGATTTTATTTTCATATTATTCTGCACCCCCAGAAACCTAGAAAATGACACCCATGACAAAGAAAAACATACTCCAACAGTATCCAAAAATAGGATTTTCCGTAGCCTGCAAATTGAATTTTTAGCAGCCATTAATTTATCAACCAAATCTGGTTTTATAGCTGCTTATATGGTATAATGGTCACCAACTCGGAAATGAAGTCACCAACTTATAAATGTCGGTGCTAATTTGGATTAAATTTCGCCTCTTTTTATCTGCCGACTTTAGAATTTTTTGTCACCCGAGTGTTTTCGCCAGTTTAGTAATTTAGTCGCCAACATATTAA
The DNA here is from genome assembly GCA_905404095.1 of Glaucopsyche alexis. Classification (NCBI taxonomy): domain Eukaryota; kingdom Metazoa; phylum Arthropoda; class Insecta; order Lepidoptera; family Lycaenidae; genus Glaucopsyche; species Glaucopsyche alexis. Next base: position 18,230,183 of record FR990059.1, read on the forward strand.
TTCGCTGCCAAATTCAGTAATACAGTATGCTCACGTGCAGCCGCCAACTTATTTTTTGTTCGCTCGATTAATTATATCCCAAATAAAATGTATTTTTTTTACAGCCTTCTAACGTCGCAAATAAGGATAAGAGTGGGAGAATTCGACTTCGCATCCGTGTCCGAACAGTATCCGTACGTGGAGCGGGGAGTTGCGCGCAAATCAGTGCATCCAAAATACAACTTCTTCACGTACGAATATGACCTGGCTCTCGTGAAGCTGGACGCGCCGATACAGTTCGCTCCACACATATCACCGATTTGTTTGCCGGCGTCCGATGATTTGCTGGTCGGGGAAAACGCAACTGTCACTGGATGGGGCAGACTTTCGGAGGGCGGCGTGTTACCTTCGGTTTTACAAGAGGTATGTAAACGGATGAATAAAAAAAATAGTCACAATATTTTCCACTACAATTTATAGGCTTGCCATCATCATACAATTTTTAAGCCTACCAATTGAATACCTCGTATATATTGCTGAAAATCCGCTGAGTAGTTTAAATAATCTGAGAGAACAGGATTAAGGAAGCGACTTCATTTTATACTATACTATAATAAATAATAATAACTCCCCCACCAATTTTCGGCAACGGATGGACGGACGGTTTCATTGAAACCAGGCCAGTTACGCAGGAGAAATTTTATAGTGCCCAGGTATGTGTGCAGTACACAAGAGCACTCTCTCTTCCTTTACTTTTATAATTCAGTGGGACGGATGACCGACACGACTGGCGAGACATCAGGCGCAGGACTAACTTTTTACATCCGGCGCATCATCATCTTTCTTGTCAGAATCAGGTGATCAGACTGCATTGTCCTAACCAAACTTGGAAACAACATTTTTTGTTGTTCCAATGCGGGAATTGAATTGAAATGCGGGGATTAATTATTAGGTATCTTTGCATTTATACATGATCCTATTAGCATATGAAAAATAGTGATTCTGAGCTAGTTAGAGTAGAACCGTTAGGATATTTCTTGGACCTTAATATGATTGGTTTTGAATAAAAAAAAATAAAACTTCCTTTTGTCGTTTCCAGGCGCAAGTACCAATAGTATCCAACGAGCGGTGCAAGTCCATGTTCCTGAGTGCGGGGCGCCACGAGTTCATCCCGGACATCTTCCTCTGCGCGGGCCATGAGGAGGGGGGGCATGATTCCTGCCAGGGGGACTCAGGGGGACCGTTGCAGGTTGGTGTCACGTGGTATTGTAGACGCTGCTTCCAGTGTCTTCGAATAGCTAATTGAAACCAAAGATTTCAAAACTAAAGATAGGCGTAGATACTCAAGATACATTACACGTAATTATACATTCATTTACACATTATACATTTGACAGAATAAATCTTCATACAAGAAAAAGTTACGCCATCTTGTTTTCACCTTACCACAAATGTCAGCAATCTTGATTTGGCCATACCTCAAACGTTAAAATGGCCGCAAACAACCCCAAAAGTGGGGTTATTTAAGTGGGGACAGTTTTTGCCTCAATGTGCCTCATCTATAATATTATATACGTCTATGTTTAAATCCGTTAAAATTTGTATTTTAACGGCCACCCAAATTAGTAGCTTAGGAGCTACTCATTTGAGTGGCTCGTTGAGTGACCGAATCTTGATCGTAATTCGTAGGCGAGCAAAATTCGTGTGACGCGTTTTGGGTTTGGGAGGCGACGACGTTAAAATTTGAGTGACGTTTCAGTATTTGGGCGTAAACTGTAAGCGTATTCAGAGTTCAATATGCTCTACCTGATTATTTTACTTACTTCAGAGAATCAATGACATTTTATTTATTTATTATAGATATCAAATCCCTAGCCTTGTTAAAGACATGACGCTTTATAACTATAGCAGTATATTGTTGTAGTTATAAAGCTAATATTGAATGTTCAAATAAGATGTATGAGATAGGTACTCGAATAGGCCTGTATTAGCTCAGGACCCTTTGTCCTTACAGAGATATGTGTGTATCTGGTTGATTTCAGTAATTATGTCTGTAAACATTGAGGTTAGTCAGCGACAACCATCATCATCAACCACTTATAATACTTCTGTTCGTGCCATTTAGAGAAACCATTGTCTTCCTAAAAGTAAGATTATTAAAACAACAACAAATGTGCTAAAGATAAAACTGATGACGCGAAACACCCTATAAGCCTGGCCTCAGACGTTCTTAATTTGACATTCTTTAAGAACGTCAAATTCAGATCGAAGGCAAAGTTTCCATATAAGGGGCCCCATACATGGTCCGGTCTGCCTTCAGTTCGGCCTGAACGGATGCAAAATCGTATCGTGTGTGTGCAATTTCGAGATCGCATCAGGCGGCCGTACGGACTGAAGCGATTCGTTCCAGTGTTGCCAGCTCTTTTTTGTGAAACTACTAAACTCGTATCGATTTCTACTAAAACTACTAAAGAAGGTACTTAACTTAGGAATTCCTGAAGCCCCCCAAAAACCACTGCATTTTAGGTTTTATTATATTAATTTTTTTTCATTATTTGAATTTGATTATAAATTTTACCATTAAATTAAAATATACTAGGAAATATTACTTATTTAGTAGCTATTTTGCATATCATTACTGTCTGGCTCTTTCCTACTTAAACACTACTAATAACTAAATTTCTACCAAGGAGGGAATAAAATACTCAATTTAGTAAAATTTTGTAAAATAACTAAGTTGGCAACATTAATTCTGGCCTGACCGATCGGCCTGAACGCGCGGCCTGTCCTGACCGTGTGTGGACAAATCGCTTCAGTTCTTGCCCGAGCCGCGGCCGTGCGGGCGTGTGTCGTGTACAAGCGTTGTATGAGTTTTCGCGGTGTTTAAATACAAAATTGATAAACACGACCGTAGCGCGCGGCAAACCAGAATGGACTGATGCGACTGTTCCGTGTGTGGGCACGAATCAGATCAGGCCGAACTGACGTAAATTGGATTGGATGCGATTTTTTCCCTGTGTGTGCTCGAATCCGTTCAGGCCGAACTGACGTCAGTTCCAGCTGAAATGATCGGCCTCTCGTCTGTGGGGGCCTTAAAACACGCATAGCCCACACACGTGCTTAATCTTTCAGATTCTTAAATTTTCAGTTCCTACTTTAAGAATGTCAAATTAAGAACTTCTGTGGCCAGGCTCAGCGTGTGTGTGATATGGTGTCTTAATATTGTCTATGGATTAAGATTCTTAAATTCAGGATAACACCTTAATATACAACGAAATGTCCTCTAAATATGAACATCGTTTTATTTATTTCTTTAACTACTGATAATATTCCAGGTGAAAGGGAAGGATCAGAGGTATTTCCTGGCGGGCATCATAAGTTGGGGAATCGGCTGCGGCGCGGCTAACTTGCCCGGGGTGTGCACCAGAATATCCAAGTTCGTACCCTGGATATTACAGACTGTGAATGCATAGGAACAAAACAAACACGAAAGAAAAAATACGGAAAGAGAACGAAAAAGTATAAGAAAGAAGTCATTGTAAGCCAATCTATATAGAGACGAATAATAATTCCACAAAAATAAGACTAAAGAAACGGAGAAAATGTTATATGTAAACCAACCTTTACATGGCGTACAAAAGAACATAGAAGAAAGAAGAAAGTTATCTGTAACCTCTTTAAACAATGAGGTATATAAGTTCGCTGAAAGACGCTAAAAGTGATACCAGTGATGTAAAGAACAGAAGTGTATAGCTTGTTTTTTTTTACTAGAAAGTAAGTCTTTTATTCATAAAATATTTTCTACTTTTATAATTATGTATTTGTATAGAATTAAATATTGTTTGCTCAAGTTGGTTAGTAACTTTGATGTTGAGCTTATAAAATTTCATTAATACTTAAGTAGTATAAGAGCTAGCAATTATTTATTTAAGTTGATACAGCCAACCATTATATTATTTACAGAACTTGTTTGTAAAATCTAATTAGAAATTTTAACATTGTAAATATAATTATTCATGTTATATTATAGAAATTATAATGAAAGATATCAGATATCGATAATTTACAAAAGCATCGAATTTACAGTCGCTGAAAATAAATGTTGAACAGTTTGATAGTTCACATAATTTGCTCGTGTTACAATGACGTGGCGTCGTAAACAGTCACTTGATATTATGAGTAATTTCAAAAGTAGGTAGAAAAAGGGATATCAATCTGCTAAACATTAAATTTCCTCGGCAACAACAACGAAAGAGTGCAATACCTTCAGAAGTGTTGATGAAATGCAACATTTTGTGAGGCGTTTTATTAAATGAATCTACCATTAGGCTATACGGAATTCGGAAATCGTTTCATACGAATTACGTCATTGCAACTGCTAATGGTTTTTGGGGCCTCGCTTTTTCCAGAATTTGTGGCGTTACCAGATTTTTTTCGGTGTCAAATGAATGGCGTATTTGAGAGACCATTAATAAGGGTGGTGTACACATATCAAAGATCTTGGTCTAATCTTGCAAAGTGTCATTAATATTGAATCTTTCCCCTTTTGTCTTTCTTTTGTATCTGTAGGTCTCCTACTTGATAAAGATTTGATTGAGTCGTTAAGTTTGATCCGGTGCATATTGTAACAAGATATATTTTGATAAGTGTGATACTACCCTATGTTGTATACATTTGACTAGTGTCGGCATCGGTGACGCCACTAGTGGTGTCAGATTGAGTGAGCCCTTAGATTAAGTTATGTTTAATAAACGCCCTAACGCCACCGCTTTTAACGCTTACGCACTCAGCCAGACGTTTTTGTAAATATCTTTTATTGTTGCTTTCATTGAATATTATAAGTAAAGGCATTTAACATCACACACCTAGCCTATCGAGCGATGAGGATAATGCCTTTTTTAAACCTGAAAAATTGATGCTTACGCCAGTGGCTTGCTAACAAAAATATTGACATATTTATTTAGATTTATATACGTATTTTAGATAGCGAAATATTTAAAATTTTTGCTCAACTAACGCTTGAAACAAAACGACTAAAATATGTATAATTTCAGTGTAAACATTATTATAACTATACCTATTATAGGATTATTATAAGTGTTTTTGTAAAAAATTATAACTATAATATTTTATAGCATTTTTAAGTTGTAAATATCAATTCTTGCCGCTGCTTGTAATAATCACAGTATTATTTATTTAAACGCTTCCAGACTCAAGATAGGTGTATATAGATTTAGTTCCTTTGATTTAATAGCTATAAGCGCATTTAGGAGCTGGTAGTGGCAAAGGGATATTCTTCTGATGCTGTATGCCCAAGAGGCATTTAAAAGACCAATAATACACTTGTAAATCTATAAGCATTACGGGTGTCCATCAGGGGATTCAACTAATAATCGTCCAATCGTTTAATCGACATGAGGTATAGAACTTAGAACTGACCGTGTATGGGCATTGACAGTTTATTCTGACAGTGTATGGTTACTGTAACAGATCCCTCTGCCACTATCAGTTATAATAGTTTGATATTGTGTGACAATTACCAAATCACAATAATCTAGAGATAGTGCATTTAAATGTATATTCCAGTGATGTTTATTGTATATTCTATAATTTTGTTTGAATAGTTTATGATGACGTTAACGTTTCTCGTTTGTACTGTAATATTGTTAATATAATTTAATATTAACTCGAATCGTTATTTCATTTTCAAAATCCTCCTTTTCTTAGGCCAAACAACGAATGTCTTTTCTGTTACGAGAAATATTCTATACGTAGTAGATACGTTGCGATTATAATAAGTTACTAGATGTTGCTCGCGACTTCGTGCGCGCCAAAGCAAATTTCACAGGAACCGTACATTTTACCGCAATAAAAAGTCTATGTCCTTCCCCGTAGTCTACTCTATATATGTGCCAAATTTCATCAAAATCGAAACAGTAGTTTTGGAGCCTATTCGATTCAAACAAACAAACCTTTCCTATTTATTATAATATATGTATCATACCATGACAAAACTAGTAATAATAAAACTGGCCAAGTGTGATAAGGACCCTCGCACGAAGTGTGTATACAATGGTATAAAAAACGTAAAATATAAGCACCTATAATGATAGGTACTTATATTTTACGTGTTTACTTGTTATTTTATTATTTTTGTGCGAAACTTTCCAAGTTACTTGTTATACTATCATGATTTTTTTTTTCAGATTTTTCGAGCCATACAGTACAACTCCTTTCTAGCTAAACAGCTAGCTAGAAAGGGCTGGTTGGGTCACTGTATTTAAACAAAAATATCCTATAAATTAAAATATCTCGCAAACTATATCTAAATCAAACCATATAGTAGACACGTTAAAAAAAGATCTTCCCCACTTTACTTGTAGGGGTCGAGGTACCCCAAATTTTCTAGCACTTTGTTAAAGTTATAGTACTTAAATACAAATATTAATGCGAAGTTTCATCATTCTATTACTAACTGTTTGGAAGATAATCAAAATATGGACGGACATGACGAAACTATGAGGGTAATGCGATATGAACCACAGAACCCTAGAAGGAATAGAAATGAGCATCCTACAATACATTAAAATAAGCTTTAGTATAAAATATATAGTATATCAAGCTATACTACTAATATTATAAATGTAAAAGTTTGTGAGGATGTATGGATGGATGTATGTATGGCCGGATGTTTGTTCCTCTTTCACGCAAAAACTATAAAACAGATTTCGATGAAATTTGGTATAGTAGTAGTTAGGCTCTGAATTAAAACATAGGCTACTTTTAATCCCGAAAAAGTACAGTGTTTCCAAGGGATACTGTATCGCGGGCGGAGCCGCGGGCAACAGCTAGTAGTATTATATCAGGATACAATGGAGTGTATTTATCTATGTACTCTATGTGTATATATACTAGTGAAATATCAACAAGCACAGGTGAATAATAAGAAAAAGATATTATAAAAGCATTTTTATTACTTAATCCATTCAAGATGCTCGATATAACTAAAAGTTATTTACATTAAAATAATTAGAGCATAAATTAAAATCATGCATATTAAAATTCCAATTATGAATTATAAAATTATTTACATTATAATACAAACACTAATACTAACGCCACCCCATACCAAAAAAATTCATTGGTAACACTAACCATGTCTGGAAATTCTCAAATGACTTATCATGGTTTACGAGCGTATACCCCTTATACCATTGATACATAAGTCTTTCGTAATAGCATAAAATTACCTCTTTAAAAGTACCACTACATGTATCGAAGCCAGGGTGAACTCTGAGAGAATTCTTACTGAAAACATTATTATTTTTCACATTGTATACAGCTATAGAACGCGTTACAGGTACTCTAGGTAATCCAAATTCTAGATCTAGTATCCAATTTACTGCACTATTAATGTTGGTTAACTGACAGAACTGATCTATGATAGGGTTAGGATCTATAGCTTGACTTCTTGCTGATGGGAATAGTTCTTTTGGTAACGATAAGAATAGATCTATTGGATCTTTAGTTTGGTATTTATAGTTCTCAGGATCTTCAGTAACTTCATTATTAACTCCTATTTCTTCAACTTCAGTGTATATATTACACGTTGCATCAGGTACACAAGTTACATCAGGAACACAAGTTACATCAGGGACACAAGTTACATCAGGGACACAAGTAACAACTGGTGCCACGGGCTCTGCCAAAATCGAGCCAGTATATGGACATAGTGTTGTATATATCTGAGGTGTTACGATGCTTGTTACTGGACTGTATATTGTAGGGATGGCAGTTGCAGTCCAATCTGGATAAACGACAGGCAAATTGTACGTTGGCAGGACGTACAGCGGATAATACGTTGTCATTTGGTTTGTTTCATGTACCTAAATTGCCTTTATGACAGTAGTTTCGTATTGAATTATTTATTTTATGATATACCACACCTTTTGCTGGGTCCCTTCTTTTTTTGTGATCCTTTTTTTTATATCCCTCGTGTGTTATAATCGCTTATTTTAGTATATTTCCTTTCACTTGTTTCTTTCCTGAAATAGTATTGAGTTAATGTTTAATGTGGTTAAAACAGCCATATTAAACGACAATAACATATTAAACGACGATACTTACGAGTGTAACTTCTTATATTACACTACTATGCACTACTTATGTACCTACTTCCTATGTTACAGTATTGCAAAGTATTCGAGCAAAAAATACTTTTGTCACAATTTAAAACAAAAACTTAAATTTTATATAGACTTAAATTTTATAATATAATGTAGGTAGGTGGAAAAAAAATTAAACAGATACAAAAACATTTTATTTAAAGCATCATTTAATACAGATAATGTGGTCTGGGGGCTTTTCCTTTAAAACGTAAATATGACAACTGATAACCTCGTTTATTGTTACCTCTCTTGAAATCATTTACGATATTTGATTTATTCAATAATTATAAAATATTTGATTGAGTATAATATATTTGTCCCTTGAAGTCAGTATAATATATTTATGCCTATCATATTTGGCTGATGTAAGTATTTGGCGTATCTCGGCAAGGACGAGAGCAGGAGGTGCGATGAGGAGGGCTTCACATTGGTGGAGAGAAGAAAGAAGAGGAAGCCCGCCGTCCGCTACCACCGCGGCACCGCACCCAGCGGACCCGAGGAGCGTGTTATTTAAAATAGTCCTTAAGCATTTTGTCCACATAATAGTAGCCATTTAAACCATACAGTTTAATATGTTATATATTAATATATATTTAAGCGCGAAAAATATTATATTACTAGCTGTTTCCCGTTGTTCTGCTTGCGTAAATATTCTTTTTCGGAATAAAAAGTGGCCTATGTTTGAATCCAGAGACTACTAACTAAACTACTACCTACCACAGGCGAGGGGTGCATACAAGCCGGCTTCCCCTTTACTTATGTCTAATATTTAATATATATTAATATTTAGAATACGGAATTGCTTCGTCATATAGTGATAGCGCATTTTTTTGGGTCCATTGGGCGCATAATATTGTTTTGGTTTAATACCGTATTATATATATAACGAAGGCTCCATTAGGATATTTATTACAATATTATCGAATAGCTCAAACGCTGAACGATCAGAAACGTGACAAGTTCGATGCCACGTATCACCAACCAAAGAGCATATAATCACCACGTTTACCAACTCCCGTATTTATCCTGAGATTTTATAATCCCGTCATTTTCCAATCCAAGCCAATAATACCCCAGTCTCCATGACAACCCTTATTTTTCTATCACATCTGTCATTACTGGCATCGAACAAGCCCAAATAGTAAAACTATTTGACGTCTCCAATCAAAGACAATCTTAGCTTTAACACGCTCCGACACGGCCATTCTGACAATTCGCACGTCCCTGTGCGAAACAAATCCGTTGACACTCCGACAAGATCACCCTGGTGACTCTGAGATCCTTGTGTGAAGAATATTTATGTGCATCAACGCTCCGACACGGCTATTCTGTCCATGCACACGTCCCGGTGTGAAGCGTCTCACGTCTTCGTTTCAAGTTTCTGAAAAAAACATTTGACAGCACAGTAAAAGGTTCTCACTCGGTCAACCTGACCTCGGAAAATTAATAAGAACTGCTTTAATCCATGGACATAACATTTAATTTTATCATATTCTAACACATCAATACCTCCCTCCTGTGTCAATTACACTCTAATTAACATCCTTCATCTAACCTCTATCTAGTGTTCTCAGAGTTAAGTTTTAATTTACATTTTATACTCTCAGATTAAACACACATGAAGTATACAGATACAACACAATATCAACCATAATCTTGCTACCAAATAAATCATGACATGCTTTACCACACACTTCACACTTTACATGTACCAATCTCAATATCGAAAAACGATGCTGTTATATTCCCATCATGTACAATACAAGGCCACCTCCCTCCGGTGCACCTCACTACAAAAAAACCACTGGGTTGCCTCCCTCCGGCACCCAGTCACAAGGCCACCTCCCTCCGGTGCACCTCACTACAAAAAACCACTGGGTTGCCTCCCTCCGGCACCCAGTCACAAGGCCACCTCTCTCCGGTGCCTACTCTCGTCAAGTAATGGGCTGCCTCCGTCCGGCACCCAATCACAATCCTCGCTCGCAATCCACAGTCGCAATTCGCATTCGCAATCTACAGTTGCAATTAACAGGTGCAAACAAAAATATTCACAGTTTACATCTTTTAACAAACAGTTTACAATGTACTTCAAAATCTTAATGTCTTTTGGACCGCTTAGATTATTACCGGATTGAGCGCGCCGAACATCTTGGTGAAATAACTAAACCTACTATTAAACCAAAAGCTAATATCATTTTACTTTAGTGCTAAACAGAGCAGTCGTATTGCATACACGTCACGAACTTTTAACAAAATATTTTTGCATTTAACTTTTTTAATAATTTATACATCCAGAAGCAGAGACGGGCGAGCAAAAAAAAAACATTGACCGAACCGGTAGCACATTTACAAGAAATAAATAAAGATTTAGTGCCTCACATGACTATCGACTACTTTAAAAATTATTCCACATAATTCGAAAAAAAAAAAAAAAATACTGTCGCAAAAATGTTAGACCGGGCAACCCGATCGTCTTTGTTTTAGGCTCAAATTGTAGCTGACTAAATTGTCCAGAGGAATTTTTCGCAAATTTTGAAATAATTCTCCGTTTCCAAATTATCGCGCTCCAAAAAATATAAAAAAGAATCTGAATAAAATTTAATTTTTATTTCACTGTTTCAGCCATAACTTTTTCCGTTTTTTTTTTTTTTTTTTTTTGTGAATACGCGTCCTTTGAGCTTTTTGAATATCATATCCTTCACAACTCTCCGAGATATAAGGGAATCTTAGTTTTTCATGAAATCGGAGCTTGCACTGGAGCGAACGAAAAGAAAGTTACAATGTCAAAAGTATTTCGTATTTTTTCTAGCTATACACACTGCAATTAATGTTGAAGGGTCAGGTGTTTCACAATACTCCCGCCGAATGTAAGCAGTTGTAACTTGTTACACTAAGTTAACATAACACATATTAGGACGATTACGCTAAAGATTGATATCAATATAAATTTTCAAAGTTTCTGATGGAAATTATACGTTTCTTTCTCATAAATTTAATAATCGTTTGGTCGTAAGCAACTTTGGTGCGTTTATAACGAACGACAAGGGTATTCAACTCGAGGTTCATTTTCACGTTTACAGATGAGCAATCGGATTGTTGATGGAAAATAACCATAGCCGTCGCTTTTATTACCATACCAAAAGACTCATAAATGCGTTGCTAGTCGTTAAGATAATCTTAGGTCTCCTGTCGCACAATTTTTAAGTATTTTTGGTTTTACCTAAGTACCACAATATTCTAGGCAATTTGATTTTAGCATGTGTAACAATATACATTCGAAGCCCACAAAGTAAACCAAAAGGTCGATTCTACTAATCAAATTCCGTAACAGTACAGTTACGATCCAGTCCTGATAATATATTAAAACTGCAAAAATGGCACTCCCACAAACGTCTAACCAACGTCAAACCCGTTTTGATTGGGCACAACTCCAAAAATCAGTTCATGACGTCAGGACTAGTCATCCACAACTCAACAAAAGCAAACTAAAAGTGTAAGTCAACTACGAGAATTGGGGTTCAGAATAACTGATAGTTGACACAGAGATGACTGAATATACCAGTAGTGATAAACCTCCTCCTGACATTTCATAAGCTTACTTCTACATCTGTTACTTTCTGGTCGATATCCTTTAACTTCATTGGAAGTAACTGCAATTTTAAGTCCACGGTTTTAATATGCGCAAGTAAAATTCAGGCTTCTGAAACTTTGCCATTACTTTCTACTTAAAACTTTACCGATCAATAATTCACAATATTTATAAGTACAAATAGCTCATAAATATCAGATAAAGTAAGATCAGGACAAAGATTGGTGATTTGCTTTGATGTTCGTTTTCGCAAACTAGAGTATGTATGTTGTGTCTATATGATGACGTTGCCATAGGTTGACATTTCCGGTTAGGTTCAAGTGGTTCATTTTTCTGAAGGTTTGGGGGCCGTTATACAAAATACTCCATAGACCTTAGGAAAACAATTATTATTAGCAAAATCGGATATTAACCCCTTCATTATGCCTGCTTTTTCTTAAAACAGAAACCTATGTTCAGAAGATAGATGATTCGTCATTTCGTTAAATAATAGTAAAAAAAAAACAGTCATTCGTATCGTATCGAAATAAGTTGTTATTTCTTTGTTCTAAGTAAACATTTTTTTCAATGGCTCGGCTCTGATCACTAACATTCCCAACGCTGGGGCTCGGATCTCTCATCAACTGGAAGTTGCATCAGTCCACCACACTACCTAACCACAGAACACTTATTACGGAGAAGAATGTCGACCTCATACAAAAAAAATTGGGACCAGATAAGCGCCTCTAGTGAGCTGCCTCTTAAAAATTTTAACCGCCTTCCAACAAAGGAGGACTACTTAATTGACTATATGAATATGGCGACAAATTTAAGATACGTAATTATAGTTTAAGATATCGTTAAATTCCTCTTTCGAATACAATTTGATATTCCAACAAAACCGATTTACCATCTCCATAAACAATTCATTAATACTGCAGAACAATATATTCATTTTTTTTGTTTTTCTTTCGAATGGGGCTACGTTAATGTCATTTAAGTTGTTTTAACTTAATCGGACTGGTGACTGCCATTTGGCTAGTCTTTATGGTACAATACATTAATCACTCGTGAGCCTCATGTACATAAGTCTAGCGTTTTCGATAGCGCGAGGCAGAAGCGACATAGTGTCATCTGTTGTGGTTTTAAGTAGCTTTTATGTAACGTTAACCCTGTAAGACAGAGCGATATATTGAAATGTCGCCATTCTCGTTGCACCGAACTGCCCCCTTGTACCTAATACTAAAACCAAGAGAGAATTTATGCAAACAATAATTATCTGTCAAAATAAAATCATCCCAAAGTACATACGTATCATTCCAAATTAATAAACAATTTCACTTGGTTAGACAATAATCTAGCGCCTGACACATGAATTTTCTACTACTATCTACTATCTATAAGTATCATGTGAATCCTTATTGCAAAGTTAGATTCTGACAAACGGTCAAAACTGTATTTTCAATTTGATCCAAAGGTTGCGAAGTACTATAATTTTATGTTCGTTTTAAATATTCTTTTTACTTTTGTCTCATGAAATCAATTGTAAGTTATTATGTACTCAAATAAAAATGTCATTCGTGAGAACGCGCAAGATCACGCTCCTTCTATAACATAACAAAGATTACTTAAATTTGCAAAATTTAAACAACTATGTCATACATTCTTATAGCATCATTTGCAAAATAGCAGTACACTGTAAAAAGTAAATTATTACACTCATGCACATCGTCTCAGACTTCAACAGGCTACGCGTAGCTATATAAGTAGGTAGGTACATACATATGCAGTCGTTCCATACACAAACTAGTATCTAACCTAAAATCTTAGTTTGAGATGCGCTAACTCGGTTAGACCATGAAGCCATTAGCAACAAGAGAAGCAACATCTTATATGATCTTTATTAGCTAGGTAATTTTGCTATGTGTATCAAAATATGAAAGAGACTTCATAAACAATACTAGATCAATTCTACCAATATTTCGAGAAAAATGTCGTAATGGAAGGAATACGCTCACCACAGTTATTGAGTGTCCAAGTTGGAATCTTTATGCCCAATACATTATCCTTTATTCTTATTTACCAACTTAAGAGAGCAGAACTGCATCTGCCACGTGATTTATCGTCAATACCCTCCAAGTATGTCAATAAATAGTGTCCTTGTCTCCCGCTGTAAAATAAAAATAAACAATACATGTCATATCTCAGAATTGCTATTAAACTAGCTTTGATGTTCTGATGCAGCTCAACGTCTTTAACAAAACTTTTCCTTATGCAGGACAATCAATTGACTTGTGTCCCTGTCAACCACAAACAAAGTATTTGCGAGCAGTGTGTTGACCACAGGATCTTATATTCTCTAGTTTTGGCTTTCCATCTCTTATGTTTGTTATTATTATATTTTAGCGATCAATACAATTCAACTTCAAGTCAAGAATCTTGTGTACTAAGTCTCCGCTACGGATTAACAGTAGTAAATACACTCTTCTGACTCTAGTGTCATTCTGATCGGTTTCGATCTAATATTCTATTACTTTCGTCGGACAACTTTTAGTTTTCCCCACGTTTTGGACTCTACGCATTTGTTCATTTGCGATATAAGCAATTTGCTCATCCTGCGTGTCATTCTCATTCTGCCCTTTGCACGTTATGCTCCGAAGGGTCTTTCTATGTGGGTCGTGAGTTTCATCGCACTTCTGATAACGAAGGCTCCATTAGGATATTTATTACAATATTATCGAATAGCTCAAACGCTGAACGATCAGAAACGTGACAAGTTCGATGCCACGTATCACCAACCAAAGAGCATATAATCACCACGTTTACCAACTCCCGTATTTATCCTGAGATTTTATAATCCCGTCATTTTCCAATCCAAGCCAATAATACCCCAGTCTCCATGACAACCCTTATTTTTCTATCACATCTGTCATTACTGGCATCGAACAAGCCCAAATAGTAAAACTATTTGACGTCTCCAATCAAAGACAATCTTAGCTTTAACACGCTCCGACATATATATTAAATAATATACATAATGGAAGCCGGCTTGTATGCACGCCTCGCCTGTGCTACCTACCTACCAAATTTCATCAAAACTGGTTCAGTAGTTTTTGCGTGAAAGAGTAACCAACCTCCGTCCATCTTTCTATCCTCACACACTTTCACATTTATAATATTAGTAGCATATCAAGCGGTCGCACATGTCGCGTCGAGGTGGGTCCTGTTTTTAACCATTGGGTACGAAAGCCTTTTCAATTTTGTATACAGTATATTGCTGTGGGTAGTGTTATTTGCCAAATTTGTTTTTTCTCCAAGATAACTATTCTTCGCGGGTAAAAGCTAGTATTTAAATAAACTCTCGTCAGTTGCTGAAGTTGCTCATTTGCTGTGGGTAGTGTTATTTGCCAAAGTAGTTCTTTCTCCAAGAAAACTATTCTTCGCAGGCAAAAGCTAGCTAGCAGTTTAAATAAACTATAGTCAGTTGCTGAATTTGCTCACACGTAAATATTTTCATTCGCAAAAGTTAATTCTTGTTGCATATATGGTTGCACACAATAACATTTAAATAGTTTTAACACGAGAACCCTGACATAATGTTTGAATTGTCTGCGAACAACGTTATTTTAGAGACAGCAGCGATATTTTCAACTTTGGCACCCAAGGAATAAGTGTTAAAGTCGAACGGGAGTAAGATTACCTTCGGTGAACTTTACAAATTCCTTAAAAGAATTTCTTTTCAGGGAATTGCTTCCGTTCTGACCGGTTTTAACGACATCATTGTGCAGGATTCATTCGCCACTTAACCTGATCTAGTTCGGAATAAGTGAATATGAGGTACAAACCGAGCTATTACGAGCCAAAGGTGCCTGTGAATTGGAGAATTGAGAAAGTGGGGAAGGGTTTGCTTTCAAACTGTAATAGGTAGAAGTTAGAGGTGGGATATAACAGGTTAAATACGATACCTGTTATACCTGTTACTGTTATACGTAACTACCTGTTTCGGATACCTGTTAAAAATAACAGTCATGTTAGTAGGTATGTAGTATACGTACTCAGTTCGATTACTAGGTTGGAAGGCCGTTCAAGTATACTTGAACGGCCTTCCACAACGTTTACATAAATTCCTGATATTGTAAATGTATTTGTTCTTAATATTAATTAGTGTAATGTTAGAATTTATAACACTGTAGTCTGTACATTTAATTATAATTTTTAATTAGATGTAAGTATTTTATAAGTTATAAGTAATTTTATCGTAATGTGAAGTCCTTTTTATTTTTGTTTTATTTAAACCCCTGTTCTTCCCCCATAGGACAGGTTGCGCCTAGTTTGAGGGATAGAACAAATAGTCAATATTTGTAAACTACTTTGCATTAAACGATTTATTTATATATTAACAAGTTAATTTAAAAACTGTTTTTTTTTTGTTTACAGAATTTACAAAAAAAAAATTAAGTAACAATACTAAACTAACCATTTGCCAGTTTCAAGTTAAAAAGGCGGGAAATAGAATATTCGTTCAAATTTTCATCACCGTATTTCTAAATCGTCAAGTCCAAAGTCTAGTCAAAGTCCAAATAAACAGTCAGGGTAGTCAATGAGTCGTCAGTCGATTCAGTAAAGTGGTAGACGCTTTACTGAAACTTCCTGTGGCGTTTTGGCGGAAAACCCCAAAATAGCACGCATTTTGTAGTTGTATTACTTGCCCACATTTGTACACGACAACGAATATCTAATGGTAAATATTCTACCAATATTAGGCATTAACAACCGAAATAATTAATTTTGAAAGAAACACAAATACACAATTATTTTTCATTGGCTTTAGAAATTTTAAATTGATTAGTTGATAGTTCAAAGAGAACAAAATATAATCAATACTCCTTAGGAACTTCCAGTAAAGCTTTTACCACTTTACTGAATCGACTGACTTGACTTTAAGTGCACTGACTATTTATTTGGACTTTGGACTTGACTACGGTATGAAAATTTAAAAGAAAATTCAATTTCCCGCCCTTTCAACTTGACACTGGCAAATGGTTTAATGCCGCAACGCGTATAAAAAAGACAACTCGTGACAACTGACGTCTGTCTATAACCCGACCATATGTAATGGCACGTAGTGTATATGGGATTTGTTCTTGATTGACTACAAACTGAATTTTTTACTAAAAAAATACTAATTATTTCTCATTCTAGCAAGTAGTAGATGCATATAAGTGTAAGAGAGACATACAGAGTATTTAAATACTAAGTGCCTTTCGTTTTTGCATATGGAGTCGTTGTATGTGTAACAGAGAGACAAGATCGGACTATAGTATATCGGTAACACGTACGCTGTACTCGGGTAGTTATTTTTTACTTGTTACGCTGCTAGTATGTGACGTATTCTGTTATGTTATTTAATAACTGTTAATTTAGTAACTGGATATCGACTGTTATGTGTTATTTACAATTACCTGTTCCTTTTTACCTGTTACGTTAAATACGTCCCACCTCTAGTAGAAGTTCTAAATGTAGTTGAAACTAGATGTGGCCCGCGACTTCGTGCGCGCAAAAGTTAATTTCGCAGAAACCGTACATTTTTCCGCGATAAAAAGTAGCCTATGTCCTTCCCCGTGGTCTACTCTACATCTGTGCCAAATTTCATCAAAAGCGGTCCAGTAGTTTCGGAGCCTATTCGTTGCAAACAAACTAACAAACTTTCCCTCTTTGTTATATTAATAAAGATAACTACTTTTTTTATATAAAAACTACATACTTTTAATAACCCGTCTACGTAAATAATATAGCCTATGTTAACGGGGTATAATTCTTATAATCGGATGTGTAGTTCGCTGTGGTATATTCATGATAGATACATCCTTTTGCCTTCACCGTGGTTGGATAATAATAATATCTATGGATGCTTCGCACCACGTCAGTCTGGCCCCGTAGTAAGTATCCTAAGAACTGGTGTTACGGGTACCAGACAAGAGAAATATATTTAATACTTTTTATAAGTATTATACTTATATTTAAGATTTATATTATATTATACATCTTAAATTTAACAGCCTCCGTGGTCTAGTGGTTTAGAGCTTGGCTCTCGACTCGGAGGTCGTGGGTTCGATTCCCGCATGGGAACAACAAAAAATGTTGTTTCTAAGTTTGGTTAGGACAATGCAGGCTGATCACCTGATTGTCTGATAAGAAAGATGATCCATGCGTCGGATGGGCATGTAAAAAGTCGGTCCTGCGCCTGAACTCTCTCCAGTCGTGTCGGTCTTCCGTCCCACTGGGTTAAGAGAGTAAAAGGAAAAGAGAGTGCTCTTGTGTACTGCGCACACACTTGGGCGCTATAAAATAACTCCTGCGTAGCTGGCCTGGTTTTCAATGAAACCGGCCACCAGTCACCGAAATCGGTGTGGGGAGCTATATTATATTTAATACATGACCCAGGAACACAGAAAACTTTTTTGTTCCCTGGCGGGATTCGAGCCCGCGACCTCCGGCTAAAGCGCCAATGCGCTTACCATTGAGCCACAGAGGTCGCCGTCGGATAATGAGACAGCTGTACCAACAACTTTCTTAGCAGAAATTAGATAGACAAGAATAGGTAAAAAACGTTGGTAGTTGGTTATGAACTTCAATAAAAACAGCTATTTTGGTAGAATCTGCATAAACGTCTACTAAAAGAATTGAATATGTTTATTGGTCCAAGAAAATATACATATTTTACAAACAAAACACGAAGAATAAAAAAGTGTTTTCGAGCACAAGCCGACGCAGCTCAGTAGGTATGTGACGATTGATTGCAAGCAATTAGCGCTGATCTTCCGCTGGGCCGACAGGTGTAGTCACGAACTTCAATAAACACACATAAAACATACTAGTCGAATACAACAAATCAGTTAAAAATCATAAAAATGTGTTTCTTAAATGAAAAAAAGGGAAAAACTGCCAGTAAAACATATAAAATATATACATATAAAATATTTAAAAAAGAAGGCCAGACACACATAAAAACACAATAGTGGGACGCAGCAAGAATCTAGGATATCTCTTGATGCAAATAGTATTTAAGCATAAGATAAAATGGGTTGCTAGAATGGAAATTAGATTGTGAAAACTTGCTAAAACAATCTATTTTTAAAATCTTTTCATACGTACTACTACTAATATGATCAACAATAGGGAATATGCATGTGACACCAAAATGGATAAAATATTTTTATTTGTAATCTTTATCGCTAAAGAAACATACTCGTACAATTGTTTTTTTTAATTTATCGTGAATTAATAGTGAAAATTAATCATCAAAAAGTATTGTTTTTGAAAATGCCGCGCAAATTTCGAAAAAGGATATTATTGGCTGAACAAACAGTGACGTCATAGACCGCACGGACGTGTGTCAACTTTCAAAACTTTTTTTTTTATTTAAGGGGGAAGGTATTAAACCATTACCAATGTAAAAAATTCCATTGTGTCAAGTGAAACAGAAATTTCATATAAGGCTGGGACTTTAATATGATCCAGAATCCGGAAGGCCGAAGAAAATTATGAGCATTGAAAATTTCTGTTTTCAATTATAATTATGTATTATTTTTTTAAATTCATGTTATTTCGGTTTTTAATGTGTAATATTGGTGGAATATTAACCATTAATTATTCGTTGAGGTGCACTAGTGTGGAAAATTTATACAATTACAAAATGCGTGCTAAATTGGGTTTCCCGCCAAAACTCCCTAGGAAGTTTCAGTAAAGCATCTATCACTTTACTGAATCGACTGACTTGACTGATTGACTACCGTGACTATTTATTTGGACTTTGACTAGACTTTGGACTTGACGATTTAGAATTATACGACGATGAATACTTGACACTGGCAAATGGTGATAAGCCGACGCCATAAATAATAAAAAAAAAGTCAAACAATGATTTTATCTGTCGACTGTCTGGGAGTTTTGCCGGGAAAGTCTATCAGCGATGTTGTGTTTCTGTATTATTTTTCTAAATTCGTGTTAATTCGGTTTTTAATGTGTTATAGTGGTGGAATATTAACCATTAATTATTCGTTGAGGTGCATTAGTGTGGAAAAGTGATACATTCTACAAAATGCGTGCTAAATTGGGTTTCCCGCCAAAACTCCCTAGAAAGTTTCAGTAAAGCGTCTACCACTTTACTGAATCGACTGACTTGATTAATTGACTACCCTGACCTCTTATTTCGACTTTGACTAGACTTGGGACTTGACGATTTAGAAATAAGACAAAGAAATACCTCAAACGACAGACGAGGCAGTATGGTCTAAGACCTTAGCCTGTTCCATTTCGGGACGAATTAAACAAAAAAAAAATGTCAACTGTCTATCCAAGTGCGATGACATTGTGACGTCATAGTCCATAACTCAAGCGCTCGAAAATGGCGTTTTTAAGTCGCCCAAAAATGATTGTGATTTTAAAACATTTTTTCCAGGATAATAAATAATATTTTAGATGTGTTATATATATATTTTGAAATGTTATAACCAGTAGAAACGTTTAAAAGAATAAAAAAAATACATGCATATTCCCTATTCCATTAGATTAATAAATATAGCTCTTATTTTCTAGCATTACTTTTCCAAGACATTTATGCATTGTCACTTTTGTTAGATCCGTTTCATTGGAAGCGAACCGTGACCTCCAAGAACTTAAGAAAACGGAAGCAAAATAAATTTTATACAGCATCACCGGTGGTAAAATTTAAAATAATGCACCAGATAAAGTTAGAAGAATCCTTGTTTTGTGGGAAAATATCTAGAATGTTCGCATAAAATTCGCCTTTGACCGGCGCGGAACGTGTGGGCAGCTCACCACAGCCATAACGTTAGTGGTGCCAGGCACAAACGGAGGCGATTTTGAAGAACTATATTAATCAAATTACAAGTCAAATAATTTTAGCATTAAAATGTAATATTTAATTATGCAAGTCCAACAGTCAATAGTCAAGGATGATGACATACAAAATAGTTTCGATTTTTCACTTAAACCAGGTATTCCGCTATTATATTATATGTAGCTCCTTGGGTAGTGGTAGTATAGTAGCATTACAGCCGCCATTTTGAGTTGTATTTACATTTGGATTATATTGAATCGGAACGAATTATATATAATAAGTGAACATGATCACGATTTATTATAAAAAATATGTCACGACCTACCTTAATTTAAATTAAGTAAAAATACAGTTTTAGAAAAAAAAAACAGTAGGTATTTTTCTTTTTCAGTTTAAGTACTGGTTACACTGAAAATACTTATTTCAATTTCAAATTGTAACCTTGAAACGTGAAGATCTATTTTCCGCTATATAGTTTGAAAAGAAAATAACCCCAATAAGGAATGCGTGGGCTCTCACACTATTGAACTTACTCAAAGGTTCTACCCGTGGTATAACTTTGTTTGCTCCTATGGGAACTTGTATTATAACCCCTCAAAACTTATGTCTAAAATAAGATTACCATAGCTATTTTAAGTTTTTCCCGCGTTTTAACTTGGATTTTTTTCATAATTATGAATTGTGGACTTATTTTCCACTGACGGAGTAAATTTTGGAAAATCCTTTTAATGTGAATGGTTGAGTTTTAGGCTATTAGAGAGATGAATGTACAAAGAGTAAAGATTATATCAATTAATGTTTGTTCCTCAATCTTCTCAATCGATTTGCGTGAAACAGAGCCATTAGCTAGACCTTCTCGTAATTAAAAATGTTGGAAATAGCACTTGAGAGTCTTGAGACTGAAGTGAGACCAGGGGTTACGGTGTAGTTGAGAACTATGCCGCGACCGTACACCTGAGTGGACTCCTTTTCGACTGTCGCTGTTCGCATTGCACTGCCTTATACCTGTTCTTTTTTTATTATTATTATTTGTTATCTGGCTAGTATTTGTTGTTTGTTAATATGTATAATCTATGTTTTCTCTTCTATGTGGTTAGGCAAAAATCCGCTGTATTTCTGTCATTTGTAATGTTATCGTGATTGTTTAAGTTTAATGTTCGATTTTTTGTGATAATGTAGTGTAATGTGACTGTGTTTGTTGAATAAATGTTTATTATTATTAAGTGAGAGCGCATTTTGAACTGTTTTAATTTCGATAATAATAATCGACCTTCTGAGCTATATTTGTGTATATATGTTTATTGGTCCAAGAAAATATACATATTTTACAAACAAAACACGAAGAATAAAAAAGTGTTTTCGAGCACAAGCCGACGCAGCTCAGTAGGTATGTGACGATTGATTGCAAGCAATTAGCGCTGATCTTCCGCTGGGCCGACAGGTGTAGTCACGAACTTCAATAAACACACATAAAACATACTAGTCGAATACAACAAATCAGTTAAAAATCATAAAAATGTGTTTCTTAAATGAAAAAAAGGGAAAAACTGCCAGTAAAACATATAAAATATATACATATAAAATATTTAAAAAAGAAGGCCAGACACACATAAAAACACAATAGTGGGACGCAGCAAGAATCTAGGATATCTCTTGATGCAAATAGTATTTAAGCATAAGATAAAATGGGTTGCTAGAATGGAAATTAGATTGTGAAAACTTGCTAAAACAATCTATTTTTAAAATCTTTTCATACGTACTACTACTAATATGATCAACAATAGGGAATATGCATGTGACACCAAAATGGATAAAATATTTTTATTTGTAATCTTTATCGCTAAAGAAACATACTCGTACAATTGTTTTTTTTAATTTATCGTGAATTAATAGTGAAAATTAATCATCAAAAAGTATTGTTTTTGAAAATGCCGCGCAAATTTCGAAAAAGGATATTATTGGCTGAACAAACAGTGACGTCATAGACCGCACGGACGTGTGTCAACTTTCAAAACTTTTTTTTTTATTTAAGGGGGAAGGTATTAAACCATTACCAATGTAAAAAATTCCATTGTGTCAAGTGAAACAGAAATTTCATATAAGGCTGGGACTTTAATATGATCCAGAATCCGGAAGGCCGAAGAAAATTATGAGCATTGAAAATTTCTGTTTTCAATTATAATTATGTATTATTTTTTTAAATTCATGTTATTTCGGTTTTTAATGTGTAATATTGGTGGAATATTAACCATTAATTATTCGTTGAGGTGCACTAGTGTGGAAAATTTATACAATTACAAAATGCGTGCTAAATTGGGTTTCCCGCCAAAACTCCCTAGGAAGTTTCAGTAAAGCATCTATCACTTTACTGAATCGACTGACTTGACTGATTGACTACCGTGACTATTTATTTGGACTTTGACTAGACTTTGGACTTGACGATTTAGAATTATACGACGATGAATACTTGACACTGGCAAATGGTGATAAGCCGACGCCATAAATAATAAAAAAAAAGTCAAACAATGATTTTATCTGTCGACTGTCTGGGAGTTTTGCCGGGAAAGTCTATCAGCGATGTTGTGTTTCTGTATTATTTTTCTAAATTCGTGTTAATTCGGTTTTTAATGTGTTATAGTGGTGGAATATTAACCATTAATTATTCGTTGAGGTGCATTAGTGTGGAAAAGTGATACATTCTACAAAATGCGTGCTAAATTGGGTTTCCCGCCAAAACTCCCTAGGAAGTTTCAGTAAAGCATCTATCACTTTACTGAATCGACTGACTTGACTGATTGACTACCGTGACTATTTATTTGGACTTTGACTAGACTTTGGACTTGACGATTTAGAATTATACGACGATGAATACTTGACACTGGCAAATGGTGATAAGCCGACGCCATAAATAATAAAAAAAAAGTCAAACAATGATTTTATCTGTCGACTGTCTGGGAGTTTTGCCGGGAAAGTCTATCAGCGATGTTGTGTTTCTGTATTATTTTTCTAAATTCGTGTTAATTCGGTTTTTAATGTGTTATAGTGGTGGAATATTAACCATTAATTATTCGTTGAGGTGCATTAGTGTGGAAAAGTGATACATTCTACAAAATGCGTGCTAAATTGGGTTTCCCGCCAAAACTCCCTAGAAAGTTTCAGTAAAGCGTCTACCACTTTACTGAATCGACTGACTTGATTAATTGACTACCCTGACCTCTTATTTCGACTTTGACTAGACTTGGGACTTGACGATTTAGAAATAAGACAAAGAAATACCTCAAACGACAGACGAGGCAGTATGGTCTAAGACCTTAGCCTGTTCCATTTCGGGACGAATTAAACAAAAAAAAAATGTCAACTGTCTATCCAAGTGCGATGACATTGTGACGTCATAGTCCATAACTCAAGCGCTCGAAAATGGCGTTTTTAAGTCGCCCAAAAATGATTGTGATTTTAAAACATTTTTTCCAGGATAATAAATAATATTTTAGATGTGTTATATATATATTTTGAAATGTTATAACCAGTAGAAACGTTTAAAAGAATAAAAAAAATACATGCATATTCCCTATTCCATTAGATTAATAAATATAGCTCTTATTTTCTAGCATTACTTTTCCAAGACATTTATGCATTGTCACTTTTGTTAGATCCGTTTCATTGGAAGCGAACCGTGACCTCCAAGAACTTAAGAAAACGGAAGCAAAATAAATTTTATACAGCATCACCGGTGGTAAAATTTAAAATAATGCACCAGATAAAGTTAGAAGAATCCTTGTTTTGTGGGAAAATATCTAGAATGTTCGCATAAAATTCGCCTTTGACCGGCGCGGAACGTGTGGGCAGCTCACCACAGCCATAACGTTAGTGGTGCCAGGCACAAACGGAGGCGATTTTGAAGAACTATATTAATCAAATTACAAGTCAAATAATTTTAGCATTAAAATGTAATATTTAATTATGCAAGTCCAACAGTCAATAGTCAAGGATGATGACATACAAAATAGTTTCGATTTTTCACTTAAACCAGGTATTCCGCTATTATATTATATGTAGCTCCTTGGGTAGTGGTAGTATAGTAGCATTACAGCCGCCATTTTGAGTTGTATTTACATTTGGATTATATTGAATCGGAACGAATTATATATAATAAGTGAACATGATCACGATTTATTATAAAAAATATGTCACGACCTACCTTAATTTAAATTAAGTAAAAATACAGTTTTAGAAAAAAAAAAACAGTAGGTATTTTTCTTTTTCAGTTTAAGTACTGGTTACACTGAAAATACTTATTTCAATTTCAAATTGTAACCTTGAAACGTGAAGATCTATTTTCCGCTATATAGTTTGAAAAGAAAATAACCCCAATAAGGAATGCGTGGGCTCTCACACTATTGAACTTACTCAAAGGTTCTACCCGTGGTATAACTTTGTTTGCTCCTATGGGAACTTGTATTATAACCCCTCAAAACTTATGTCTAAAATAAGATTACCATAGCTATTTTAAGTTTTTCCCGCGTTTTAACTTGGATTTTTTTCATAATTATGAATTGTGGACTTATTTTCCACTGACGGAGTAAATTTTGGAAAATCCTTTTAATGTGAATGGTTGAGTTTTAGGCTATTAGAGAGATGAATGTACAAAGAGTAAAGATTATATCAATTAATGTTTGTTCCTCAATCTTCTCAATCGATTTGCGTGAAACAGAGCCATTAGCTAGACCTTCTCGTAATTAAAAATGTTGGAAATAGCACTTGAGAGTCTTGAGACTGAAGTGAGACCAGGGGTTACGGTGTAGTTGAGAACTATGCCGCGACCGTACACCTGAGTGGACTCCTTTTCGACTGTCGCTGTTCGCATTGCACTGCCTTATACCTGTTCTTTTTTTATTATTATTATTTGTTATCTGGCTAGTATTTGTTGTTTGTTAATATGTATAATCTATGTTTTCTCTTCTATGTGGTTAGGCAAAAATCCGCTGTATTTCTGTCATTTGTAATGTTATCGTGATTGTTTAAGTTTAATGTTCGATTTTTTGTGATAATGTAGTGTAATGTGACTGTGTTTGTTGAATAAATGTTTATTATTATTAAGTGAGAGCGCATTTTGAACTGTTTTAATTTCGATAATAATAATCGACCTTCTGAGCTATATTTGTGTATATATGTTTATTGGTCCAAGAAAATATACATATTTTACAAACAAAACACGAAGAATAAAAAAGTGTTTTCGAGCACAAGCCGACGCAGCTCAGTAGGTATGTGACGATTGATTGCAAGCAATTAGCGCTGATCTTCCGCTGGGCCGACAGGTGTAGTCACGAACTTCAATAAACACACATAAAACATACTAGTCGAATACAACAAATCAGTTAAAAATCATAAAAATGTGTTTCTTAAATGAAAAAAAGGGAAAAACTGCCAGTAAAACATATAAAATATATACATATAAAATATTTAAAAAAGAAGGCCAGACACACATAAAAACACAATAGTGGGACGCAGCAAGAATCTAGGATATCTCTTGATGCAAATAGTATTTAAGCATAAGATAAAATGGGTTGCTAGAATGGAAATTAGATTGTGAAAACTTGCTAAAACAATCTATTTTTAAAATCTTTTCATACGTACTACTACTAATATGATCAACAATAGGGAATATGCATGTGACACCAAAATGGATAAAATATTTTTATTTGTAATCTTTATCGCTAAAGAAACATACTCGTACAATTGTTTTTTTTAATTTATCGTGAATTAATAGTGAAAATTAATCATCAAAAAGTATTGTTTTTGAAAATGCCGCGCAAATTTCGAAAAAGGATATTATTGGCTGAACAAACAGTGACGTCATAGACCGCACGGACGTGTGTCAACTTTCAAAACTTTTTTTTTTATTTAAGGGGGAAGGTATTAAACCATTACCAATGTAAAAAATTCCATTGTGTCAAGTGAAACAGAAATTTCATATAAGGCTGGGACTTTAATATGATCCAGAATCCGGAAGGCCGAAGAAAATTATGAGCATTGAAAATTTCTGTTTTCAATTATAATTATGTATTATTTTTTTAAATTCATGTTATTTCGGTTTTTAATGTGTAATATTGGTGGAATATTAACCATTAATTATTCGTTGAGGTGCACTAGTGTGGAAAATTTATACAATTACAAAATGCGTGCTAAATTGGGTTTCCCGCCAAAACTCCCTAGGAAGTTTCAGTAAAGCATCTATCACTTTACTGAATCGACTGACTTGACTGATTGACTACCGTGACTATTTATTTGGACTTTGACTAGACTTTGGACTTGACGATTTAGAATTATACGACGATGAATACTTGACACTGGCAAATGGTGATAAGCCGACGCCATAAATAATAAAAAAAAAGTCAAACAATGATTTTATCTGTCGACTGTCTGGGAGTTTTGCCGGGAAAGTCTATCAGCGATGTTGTGTTTCTGTATTATTTTTCTAAATTCGTGTTAATTCGGTTTTTAATGTGTTATAGTGGTGGAATATTAACCATTAATTATTCGTTGAGGTGCATTAGTGTGGAAAAGTGATACATTCTACAAAATGCGTGCTAAATTGGGTTTCCCGCCAAAACTCCCTAGGAAGTTTCAGTAAAGCATCTATCACTTTACTGAATCGACTGACTTGACTGATTGACTACCGTGACTATTTATTTGGACTTTGACTAGACTTTGGACTTGACGATTTAGAATTATACGACGATGAATACTTGACACTGGCAAATGGTGATAAGCCGACGCCATAAATAATAAAAAAAAAGTCAAACAATGATTTTATCTGTCGACTGTCTGGGAGTTTTGCCGGGAAAGTCTATCAGCGATGTTGTGTTTCTGTATTATTTTTCTAAATTCGTGTTAATTCGGTTTTTAATGTGTTATAGTGGTGGAATATTAACCATTAATTATTCGTTGAGGTGCATTAGTGTGGAAAAGTGATACATTCTACAAAATGCGTGCTAAATTGGGTTTCCCGCCAAAACTCCCTAGAAAGTTTCAGTAAAGCGTCTACCACTTTACTGAATCGACTGACTTGATTAATTGACTACCCTGACCTCTTATTTCGACTTTGACTAGACTTGGGACTTGACGATTTAGAAATAAGACAAAGAAATACCTCAAACGACAGACGAGGCAGTATGGTCTAAGACCTTAGCCTGTTCCATTTCGGGACGAATTAAACAAAAAAAAAATGTCAACTGTCTATCCAAGTGCGATGACATTGTGACGTCATAGTCCATAACTCAAGCGCTCGAAAATGGCGTTTTTAAGTCGCCCAAAAATGATTGTGATTTTAAAACATTTTTTCCAGGATAATAAATAATATTTTAGATGTGTTATATATATATTTTGAAATGTTATAACCAGTAGAAACGTTTAAAAGAATAAAAAAAATACATGCATATTCCCTATTCCATTAGATTAATAAATATAGCTCTTATTTTCTAGCATTACTTTTCCAAGACATTTATGCATTGTCACTTTTGTTAGATCCGTTTCATTGGAAGCGAACCGTGACCTCCAAGAACTTAAGAAAACGGAAGCAAAATAAATTTTATACAGCATCACCGGTGGTAAAATTTAAAATAATGCACCAGATAAAGTTAGAAGAATCCTTGTTTTGTGGGAAAATATCTAGAATGTTCGCATAAAATTCGCCTTTGACCGGCGCGGAACGTGTGGGCAGCTCACCACAGCCATAACGTTAGTGGTGCCAGGCACAAACGGAGGCGATTTTGAAGAACTATATTAATCAAATTACAAGTCAAATAATTTTAGCATTAAAATGTAATATTTAATTATGCAAGTCCAACAGTCAATAGTCAAGGATGATGACATACAAAATAGTTTCGATTTTTCACTTAAACCAGGTATTCCGCTATTATATTATATGTAGCTCCTTGGGTAGTGGTAGTATAGTAGCATTACAGCCGCCATTTTGAGTTGTATTTACATTTGGATTATATTGAATCGGAACGAATTATATATAATAAGTGAACATGATCACGATTTATTATAAAAAATATGTCACGACCTACCTTAATTTAAATTAAGTAAAAATACAGTTTTAGAAAAAAAAAACAGTAGGTATTTTTCTTTTTCAGTTTAAGTACTGGTTACACTGAAAATACTTATTTCAATTTCAAATTGTAACCTTGAAACGTGAAGATCTATTTTCCGCTATATAGTTTGAAAAGAAAATAACCCCAATAAGGAATGCGTGGGCTCTCACACTATTGAACTTACTCAAAGGTTCTACCCGTGGTATAACTTTGTTTGCTCCTATGGGAACTTGTATTATAACCCCTCAAAACTTATGTCTAAAATAAGATTACCATAGCTATTTTAAGTTTTTCCCGCGTTTTAACTTGGATTTTTTTCATAATTATGAATTGTGGACTTATTTTCCACTGACGGAGTAAATTTTGGAAAATCCTTTTAATGTGAATGGTTGAGTTTTAGGCTATTAGAGAGATGAATGTACAAAGAGTAAAGATTATATCAATTAATGTTTGTTCCTCAATCTTCTCAATCGATTTGCGTGAAACAGAGCCATTAGCTAGACCTTCTCGTAATTAAAAATGTTGGAAATAGCACTTGAGAGTCTTGAGACTGAAGTGAGACCAGGGGTTACGGTGTAGTTGAGAACTATGCCGCGACCGTACACCTGAGTGGACTCCTTTTCGACTGTCGCTGTTCGCATTGCACTGCCTTATACCTGTTCTTTTTTTATTATTATTATTTGTTATCTGGCTAGTATTTGTTGTTTGTTAATATGTATAATCTATGTTTTCTCTTCTATGTGGTTAGGCAAAAATCCGCTGTATTTCTGTCATTTGTAATGTTATCGTGATTGTTTAAGTTTAATGTTCGATTTTTTGTGATAATGTAGTGTAATGTGACTGTGTTTGTTGAATAAATGTTTATTATTATTAAGTGAGAGCGCATTTTGAACTGTTTTAATTTCGATAATAATAATCGACCTTCTGAGCTATATTTGTGTATATATGTCAAAACGGCACTCATGCCGTGTTCACATCAATCACATAACATCAAATCAACACGACCTCTGTGGCTCAGTTGGTTGAGCGTGTTGGTGCTCAAGCCGGAGGTCGCGGGTTCAAATCCCGCCGAAGGAACAAAAAGTTTTTCTGTGTTCCTGGGTCATGGATGTGTATTAAATATGTGTATAATATAATAAAAATCTTAAATATGTGTATAGTATAAAAGTATTAAATATATTTCCGTTGTCTGGTACCCGTAACACAAGTTCTTCGAGAACTTACCACGGGATCAGATTGACGTGGTGTGAAGCGTCCATAGATATTATTATTATTATTATTATTATTAATTACACACTTACCCCCTTACTAATAAACGCTGTATAAGCTTTGACTAGTTATACTGTGTTTTGTTCACATCACACAAGTGATATGTTTAATTCGATAGAAAGAGACAAAACACTGTGTAACTATTCAAAGCTTTATACAGCGTTTATTAGTAAGGGGGTACAACTACAAACGTAACGCGAATGAATGTCTCGAATAGATGAGTTAACTTACTTTCAGACTAAGTCGAAAGTAACAACCCGAAAATCTATCGATTTTTTATCAACTTGAATATATTTTATACCTCCAAAGAGATATTCGTAGTAATAAATTACGAGTCTGCGTGGCATGTTCGAAGTTCGCTAACTGAAATAAATTAACTATCCAAACTTCATTCACAAGATTTAAACAACCTCTTTTGTAATGGCGGATTTCTCTTTACTTGACCAAAGAGGGGCAAACATAATTTGCTGCCAAAAGGATATTCAGTTTAATTTCGTTAGGTCACTTTGAGTTCACGTTCTAAGTGAAAAGAGTTGTAAATTTTTAAAGAAAATAAAGTAAATAGATACTGTTCAGTAACGTCTAAAGAATTTTACCTTGCTATTTATTTTTATCTCAGTTTAACCGTGGTTTGGCGAAGTTACCACACAAAATCTAAATACAAAATAATTTTTATGTTGAACTAAAAATTATTGTTTTTATTTATATAATTTGATTGATTGATTGATATAGTTCGATATAGCAAATAATATTTTTTCACTAAAACAATTTAAATTTATTTAATTTTATTTATCTTCTTATGCTTTGACAAAGAAAACCATCAGTGTGTGACTTGCAAAAGTATTCGACTTTGTCCAATTGCACCATAACGTCTTTTGTCTCGCAAAAGTTCGCAGACGAAAAAACCTTACACAAGTATTTAGGAGCTGGAACATCGGTTCAACATTCTGTGTTATTGTATATTGTTGTAGTTTTATTAACACGTTCGCTGCGCAATTAAATTTTGTCTACCTAGCGAAAGGTGCGATATGAGATAAAAAAACCCCATTCTATACCTTTCTGGAAGTGCTGTTTGAGATCTTTCGGCCCCATAGCATATAGCTCACTTCGAATGGCCGTATTTATGCTAAATACACCGATAACTTTAAAAGAAAAATACCATTGTAAAGCCAAGAAACGACATTAACTACCTTTAACTTCGCCCCGGGTTTAAGTCAAAGAAAACCGAGAAAATAAAGAAAATGTTTGTGGGGTCTAAAAACCTCATTATGCACCGAAGGAAATGTACCTATCGATAAAAACTAGTGATGTCAAGACTATTTATCGAAAAATGAAAATCGCAGTTAATTGTTTAAGTTATGTTTATTATTTAGGTAATCAAATTACATGTAAAAATTAAAAAAAACATTCTAAACACATACTTTTTGCACATTCCTTACAATAAGACATAATTTTTTTCCTGGAGCATCTACGCGTGGTATCATTCTCTGGTAAACCCGGTCATATTTGGAAACTAAAGGATCTTCATTATTATTGTTTGAAGTATCTTCACCCATTTCGCTAGCTAACTGCAACATCCTTCTGCATCGTTTCTTACTATTTAGTGACATACTGGAACGCGCGCTACGACGAAACGTTATTTTGCGTAATATCGATAGTCCTGCGCAAGCGACACGCACCACTAGTTCGATTTGATGCAACTGCGCTAGAAAATAGGTGCGGGTGGGGGCGGGAGCGCCTCCCGCGACTGTGAGGCAGTAACACCTCACGTTCGCACTGACAACTGTTTTTTTGATTTCTATGCGGAATGAGGTCTAACTGCCTCATTTATATTTTTATAGTATTTCAATGACAGTTTCAATAGGCAAATGCAACTGTGTATTTGTCTTTCTCATACGCATTATATTTTGTACAATATGAGCTCCGCACTGGAGGGAGACAGCGATATTTGTTCCCGCACGGAGTGGGAGTATGCTTATGCGGTCTTTAGACCGCATATCGCAGTAAACGTGTTAAATATAAAAACATAATATACTAATTAGGTACCAAGATAAAACGCCTGCAGATAATGCGAGTTTATATAAGTCTAATCTTTAGTTAATACATCTCTCTGACTTAGGGTCGGTTTAACAAGGTGTTTATTCGGAAGTTTTGTCAAATAAAATAGGCCGAGTCTATTGATACGGGTACTGTACGAACAATTAATAATAATTATTAATACGGGTACTGGACAAATAATTTATTATTATTCGTACAGAAGTCGGACGAATAATTTCATTTTATTAATCCGGTAATTCTACAAATAACCTATTGGACGTGTCTAGTCGGACGACTAATATTAAATATTCGTCCGATTATCGGATTAATAAGATATATTAATCGTCCGGTAATAATATAAATAAAAAGTTCTAACCTAACCTAAACTACACAAACGTTATTTCACGCCGGGTTTTCGTGAGGGCTTGTTACCACTCCGAATACGTTTTGAATGTGATAAAAATGTTCTAACCTAACCTACCCCAAAACTATAATAATAATTAATAATAACTCCCCACACCGATCTCGGTGACGGTGGCCGGTTTCATTGACATCAGGCCAGTTACGCAGGAGTGATTTTATAGTGTCCAAGTGTGTGCGCAGTACACAAGAGCACTCTCTCTTCCTTTTACTCTCGTAACCCAGTGGGACGGATGACCGACACGACTGGCGAGAGATCAGGCGCAGGACCGACTTTTTACATGCCCATCCGACGCATGAATCATCTTTCTTGTCAAACAATCAGGTGATCAGCCTGCATTGTCCTAACCAAACTCGGAAACAACATTTTTTGTTGTTCCCTTGTGGGAATGGAACCCACGACCTCCGAGTTGAGAGCCGATGCACGAACCACTAGACCACGGAGGCTGTCACAAAACTATACAAACGTTATTTCACGCCGTTCAGTTTTGCGAGGCCATGTTTACCACTCCGAAGACGTTTTGAACGTGATAAAAAACTACACAAACGTTATTTCACGCCGGGTTTTTGTGAGACCGTGTTCCAAAGACGTTTTGAACGTGATAAAAAGTTCTAACCTAACCTAACCCAAAACGTTACACAAACGTTATTTGACGCCAGGTTTTTGCGAGGCCGTGTTATACCACTCTGAAGACGTTTTGAACGTGATAAAAAGTTAAGTCTTACACTTAGCAGTTGGTTATAAAATAGGTTGATATTTTATAATCTGCTTCTTACATATAAAAATGTCTTGCGGTTTGTCTAGAGGTTTACTCTAGAACGGCTGGACCAATTTGGATTATTTTGATTTTGAAATTTGTGGAAGTTCAGGGAAGGTTTAAAAATGACAGATATTGGGAAAATTGCGGGGAGAAATATTAAAAACGACTATTGTTTTGTCTCATACTAACTGTTCACTGTGCTTAAATTGTCACTAGACTGTTAAATATTTATAGGTTGGTGCGTTTAGTATACTTATATATTTTTTTAAATCGGCTAGCTGCTGACTGCACTAAGTTGATATGCGTAGGTATAGGCTGTAGTTGTAGGTCTTTTAGTGGATATACTGTGGGTCTCATTAGCCTATACGGGAGTCTCACATAACCACTCGAGTGCCCCCTGTACCCGGGTAGTATGCGTAATACATTTTCCCCCCCTAAACAAAAAAAGGCTATAGTTGTAGATGTTGGTGTATGTTGCAGGTGTAGGTATAGTTAAACAGAACAACGTGTGTCAGGACTCAGGACAGATAGTATTGTGTACTCATTATCAATGAAATAATTTCCATCCCCTTTTTCATTTCCATTCGCATACCAATAACATGCTTCTGTGCCTCATGCCTTTCTTCTCCATCAGGTAGAATATTATTAAGGTCCTGTAAAAAAACTAAGACCAAGTTGTAAACTATCGCTGAAATTCCAATTGCAATGAAAGAGATTCTTTAATCTAAGTTTCGTTATTATCTTTGTTGAAGTTCGGCTCAGATGCTGGTGACAGCTATTTACTCACATTATTAGTTCTAGCACAGAGTAGAAAATATAATGGCTGCATTCCGAGGAAAAAAGCGCTTGCTAGCGCTAAAGAAAAAAAAAATAGATTATCGGCCAGGACACGTTTGCTAACTTCAATAATTCAATATTATTTATCGCCAGCGGTTGCCATTTTGCTTACGTTTTTATTTTTTGTTACGCTATTTTCCGCGGAACACAGCCATTACCTACCTATACCTTTTTTTTGTTTCCGGGGGGGAAAATGCTTTACGCATACCACCCAGGCGCAGGGGGCACCCGAGTGGTGATGTGGGACTCATGGTATACCCACTAAAAACCCCCCCATCTTCCTCCTCGCCGCCCTCTGACGGGGCCACGGGAACGATACACACATGCGACTCCGCCGGCGGCAGCCGCCTACAAGCGGCTCCATCGCGAAAGCCTAAAGGCCCTCCACGATAGGCGCACCAGATGGTAAGGTGCGCCTCCCTCCTCGGCCTCCACCAGTACTGTAGCAGACTCCCCCTGAGTCTGCTACTCTCCTAGTACCACCTCACTGCCACCGGGTACCAGATAAACTGGTACCCGGTGGCAGATCAGGTCTGTGGTTCTGCCACCGACCACACCTCGGTCGCAGAGGATAGGGCAAGCGGCGCACCGCAAAACCGACATGCCTCTTCCTCTGCGGCCCCACCAACGCCGTTTCGACGGAACGGCCCCGCCAGCTCGCAGGGGGTTGGGAGAGTGGCGTACCGTAATACCATCATGCCTCTCCCCCTGCGATCCCTCCACGGCCGCAGAAGATAGGGAGAACGGCGCACCGTAATACCGGCACTCCTCTTCTTCTGCAGTCCCACCTCCACGCGCGTCCTCTGCTGGCATGTTCAGCCCGCTGGGAGCGCCCTCCTCGGGCTAGCCGGCGGCAAACAGGCCGGCCCCGGTTGCCTCTTAGCTTCACCGTGGGTGACCAGTCCACGGTTACTAAGCCCCACCGCCACGACAAGGCGTGCAACCATCGGGGGGTACCTACCTATACCTACGTAAAGAGAAACAGCTTTCATAGAACGACCAAATCGATCCAATTTGGACGTCCCCTTCAACGGCCCAAAATTTTTCCACACAATCGTGGACACACCGTATGCTTCCAGTAGTACAATCAAATCGAAAGCTAACTATGTAGCTGTTTATCTGTTGTCCAGTAGGACCTGTTGGTCACACCGGACCAGACCTGTTAGAGCTACCTTACCCGTTTTGAATGGTCTAAACTTTAAAAACTCAGTTTATGATATCAAGACGATTCACATATAATTCAGTCATATTAAATTGAAAGTGTAAATTAATTTCCAGAAAATATAGGGTTCTGGTTGAGCAACACGTACCTCTAGAACTCACAAACTATTTCACAAAACTTCGCATTTATAAGGTTTGAATAATTGTATAGGTTTTTTTATAGACGCTACCTATACTAGGTGGGTAGGTAACCAAATATTGTAAATTTTAATAAAACATACGATATTTTATAACGAAGCCATACAAGTTAGCTAAGTATAGAATATCTTTTAAAAGCATTTCATTACAATTTTCAATGAAAAGCCTCCGTGTAGCCTTATTCAATGAAGCACTAGTAAATAAAGGTTGTGAAATAATTTTGAAATAAATATTCCAAGTATAATTTTAATTACGTAACGTAAGATAGCTGTAGCAGATAGATTAATATAAAATAACCAAAAGTAGAAAAATACTTTGACCATTAGAAAGTAAAATAACTGATAATTTAAATTACTAACAAAATTATTTCAGAAACTAAAATACATGGTGTTTTTAACCGACTTCGAAAGAAAGGAAGCGGTTCTACGTTCGGTTGTATATATTTTTTATTTTTTTTTGTATTTTCAACGATAATTCCGCCGTCTCTGGACCGATTTTTAAAATTCTTTTTTTGATCCCAAGTTGGTCCCATTTTCATAAAAAGTGGCCACGTGATGATGGGATCCATGAGGAATGGAGGGATCTCCTCGAAATTTATATGAACACATAATATGGTGATTTTGACTTTTTCTGAAGTACTTCAATCATATGCTACCAAAAAAGCAAGATTTTGCTACAAGGTATACCCAAATCCAAAAGGTATCCAAAAGTACAGAACAGAACTCCTGACTCCTCCTCATCCTCCTCCCAAACATGTATCTATACATGTTTGGGGATTTCGGCGCTGTTTTATGAACTGCAAGCATATGCTACCATGTCAATTAGAGAAATCATCATCATCATCATCAAGAAGATTGAGTAGAGAAATAGGTACTTAAAATTTTAGGCGAATTTAAAAGGGGACTTATTTAGAAAATAAGTTTTATTTCATACTTTTTTGAGTATTTTTAATTTGGAAGTCGATTTAATTTTTGTTTAAAAATAATAATTTCAGTCAGTGACCAAATTTCCAGGAGTGAATATATTATTGAATATAAGCAACTTTTACTGTGGTGTCAGCTTTCCTAGACCCTATTACTAAAACTCTGCTGTCTGTCTGTCTGTCTGACACCAGGCTGAATCTCATGAACCGTAATCAGACAGTTGAAAAACTTTCAACTGTCTAGCTACTGTCAAAATACTAAAAACATAATCTATACTTAATATTATAAAGTGTGTTTGTCTGTCTGTCTGTTACGTTCACGCTTTAACCGCTGAACCAATTTTGATGAAATTTGGTACAGACATACTTTGAGTCCTGAGAAGGACGTAGGATACTTTTTAAAGTACAGTGTTCCCGAGGGATAGGTACTGTACGTATTTACGCGGGTGGAGCTGCGGGAAACATCTAGTAAAATGATATTTTCATACAACAAACGTGATTCTTTTGCCGTTTTGTACGGAATCCTACATGTGCGAGTCCGACTCGCGCTTGGCCGATTTTAACAATTTATTTTGGAGATGATACAAGCCAAAAATTCAGCATATTGATTTTGCATAATTGCTGCATATATTCATAAATGCTGAATGGAAATCGGGCACATACGAACGTTTTAAATAAAACAACAGCGCATTCGTTAAGTTTGTGCGTTCGGAGCTTTATCGTGTGCAGGGGCCCTAATAGTAGTAATATCAGTTACAGTAAAAGTTCATGTTACATATACACTGTACACAGTGTACGCCCGACAAACGACGCGCTGATAAAACTTCCAAATCGCTTTTGTTGCCGATCGAGCTTAGTATTTGATTTTACTACGAGCAGTAAAATAGATACGTTTAAATTGTCAAAGATAAGTGAATGACAGATGCACCGATGAAAATATATTTTAGACCCCCAACGTTAACTATAAGGGATAAAGTTTTTTGCGTTGTTATAAGTTTGACGTTTCTGTGTGTATGTCTGTAACATCGTAGCTTCTAAGTGAATGGCAAATTTTCATGTAAGTTTTAAACAGTTGGCTGTTCTGTCATTAGTTTTATCAATTATTTTATGTTTGTCTCAAAGTTATATCTTAATTACAACTAAGTTTATTTTTATGCCACTGGCATTAACATTTTATTCACTTTTCAAGTACCTGTTTTATTTTAAGGTTCTAGGACCTGTTCACATGTCCACGTCACGAGTACTCACGAGTCATGACGTTGTCAACGAGAAACGGCACGGGGCGTTGTCGTACGTCACGGTGCGTTACCGCGTCGTGCTAGTTCACGGTACGGCAACATCGTCGCAGAACTGGGACTATAATATAGGACTATAATACTATTATCCAATATATATATATATATATATATATATATATATATATATATATATATATATATATATATACTACTATAATATTATTATCCAATATCCAGAATCCTGAAGGCCGAGGAACATTCAGAGCATTGAAAATAGAACTCTGCATTCACACAAGTGTCGAGTCAGGCGGCATATATTATGATAACTAGACAGCAGTTATGCTATCTACAGACACACGAATTTGGTACGGAGCGTACAGCGGACCATATCCGCAGACCGAATCCGGTGTCGCTACACACGCACGGATTTGGTACGGTGCAGTGGACCGTAAAGCTCGACACTCGTGTGTTCGATTTTATGCTCTATTACATTAGCACAGAGTTCTATTTACTGTGCTGTTTTTCAACGACGACGATGATTCCCGCAATTCATTGATAACGGGTAAGTGACTAGTGATACCAACACTTTAAAAAATATTTCTCCCCAAATTTTACCCCTGATTACTTAAACCATTCACAGGTCTAAGAGATAATAAGCTAGAAAGAAAGGTTATGTGCTCATAAAGACTTATGCGTGAATAACATAAAACTAACTTGTCTTAATCTGATTTTACTCCCAATAAATTTTCATATCCCTGGCTATATACACACATCAAAATATTTTTTATTTTTACATACAAATTGATTCATAAGGAGTAAACTCTAAACATCCTGTCCCCTAGTAAACCCCCGTAGATATTTTCCCTAATTTTGGGGGATACATCCCTAAGTTGGCAACACTGATACCGTTGTACGACCTAACCACCGGACTACTCTACACACGCACGGATTTGGTACGGAGCGGACCAGACCCGATGCGGACAATGGCGTACTCTTCGCCTTCTTCTTCTAGGGCAGTCCGGCGAACATAATTCGCCGGACTGCCCTACACACGCTCGAATTTGGTAAGGAGCGTACCAGATCCGCTGTACGCTCCGTATTAAATTCGTGTGTCTGCAGACACCATTAGAAAACAGAGTGTCGAGCTGTCATATATGACATTAACATTTGACTCGACACTCATGTGTTCGATTTTCAACTCTGTTGCATAAGCGCAGAGTTCTATTTTCAGTGCTCTGAATGTTCCCCATTCTTCCGGATTTCACTTTATATTGTGGTCCCAGCCGTAAAGGAACGAAGGTCGCGATGTGCATTTTTACGGCGCCATGGCAAGTTATGTCAACGCTAGAGATGGGTCTAAAATTAATAAGCTGGTAAATTAACCCTGCTAATTTATTTTAGTGTCAACACCTGTTAAATAAATTCTGAGGTAGTTGTTAAATATAGTCACAAGCATGGACCTATGGACCAAAAAATATGATTACAAAAAACAGCTATAAAAAAATCGATGTAAATGTCACCGTAAAAATGTAAAAAACCGTTAGATTGCAATAT
This sequence comes from Glaucopsyche alexis, assembly GCA_905404095.1. NCBI lineage: Eukaryota > Metazoa > Arthropoda > Insecta > Lepidoptera > Lycaenidae > Glaucopsyche > Glaucopsyche alexis. The sequence goes on from FR990059.1 coordinate 18,269,254, forward strand.
TACTAGAGATATTATAATATGCTGACAGATTTATATCTAGTAATATTACAATCTAACGGTTTTTACAATTTTACGGTGACATAAATAAATTGATTCTCATTTTAAATACGCCAACAGAAAAAGTTGACAGTCCTAAGCCTGCGAAAAGTATGAAGGAAATGAGAATAAATTATGTAACAATCTGTGTGTGATAAATTCAACAGTTGCTAAAAATGACTGCTTATTTTGAGTGTTGATTATTATTAGCATTAGCATTTAGCAGTATTATTAATTTTTAACGTTTAAGCCCATCTCTAGTCATTGTACCGTACCGCGAGGTACCGCGATTCTGCACGTTCCCGATGCGACGTGACGTCGTGATGTGGACATGTGGACCGCAGGGATGTCAGACGTACCAACTTCTTGGTATACATACTAGGTTTTGGTTCCACGTACCATGTACCAAGACTACTCAGTCCTTGCACGCAAAAATACCAAGATTGGCCCTTGACCGACAAAAATACACTGACCATTTAGAATAACCGGCAAATTTCAAAGATGCATGTAAAAAAAAATTCCAATCAGATTTCCCTCAATATAAAACTTTTTTATAGCAAGCAGTCTCGATAAACACTACCATTTTCCATGAGTTAATTTGAAATATGCTTGATGGCGTAATGGTAAGGTGCTCCGCTCTCAATCTAGAGGTCCCGGGTTCAAATCCCTCAAATATTTTTTTTTTATTTTTTTTTTAAAAATTATGTATTTTTTTCAATATATTTTACATTTTATACCCGAAATGCAATATAATATCAGAAAGATATGTTTAAAATGATATTTCTTCCGTGCGTTCGACAATTACTGCCCTCTATTAAGAGTATACGAAATTAAAATATTATTTTTATTCACTGGGATGCGACTTCCGACACAGTTTATCTATCAGTGTTTGCAGCGCCAGAGCGGAGCGCAGGCGTACCAGTTTGCCATCTCCAATATCAGTTTTCAGCCAGCTCGGTACAAGGATTTCCAAGTGGCGGTCTGACATCCCTGGTGGACCGGCTGTAATGCATTTATTCGGAAAACTATTAGCGAATCCCAAAATAACGATGTAAATTGTAATATAATTATATTATATTTTTTGACTAAAGTTAGCAGCCAAGCTAGTGAAGTTACTAAATACTTTAAACTGTTGTAAATGTTGTTTCTATAGTTTCAACAACAACTAGTGTATTATTTAAATAAAATTAAGACAAGTTTAAACTCTTGTTACGACTTAGTGTGGGAGTTTGGGAAACGCTTTTTGAATGCAAATTCATGTTTTCGCAAACAAAATTAAATTTTTTATTGTAACCTACTTCAGAGAGGATATTATATACTTATCATAAGTATGCCCTAGGACTTTAAAAACTAGATCCAAGACTATAGTCGATACGAATTACCTAACAGAATAACCAGTGGTTGAGTTTTTCCAATCGGAGCTGAAATTAATAGACGATACGCAAGAAATTGATTAAAACAATAATTAGAAACCAATAGGTAATCTTCCAGAACATTGGAAAGTAGGCAGTAACTTCGATTTTGTACGAAAATTATTAATATTTCGACCATAATATTGTGTAAACAGTAAGCACTTACGGAGAAATTCCATTAATACTACAGACTTTAACATAATATTATAATATCCTTCATCATAATATTATTTAGCATACAACATGCTATCCATACTAATATTATAAATGGGAAAGTGTGTGTCTGTTTGTCCGTCTTTCACGCCAAAACTACTGAACCGATTTAAATGAAATTTGGTACAAGATAGTCTAGAGCCTGAGAAAGGACATAGGCTACTTTTTATCGCGGGGAAATGTACGGTTTCCATGGATACTTTATTTACAGTTTCACGTAAAAACTACTAAGCCGATGATCATGAAATTTGGCACAGACATAAAGTAGACCACGGAAAAGAACATAGAGGATTTTTTAACTCGGGGAAATGTACGGTTCCCGTGAGATACTTTATTTACAATTTACTTAAAAATTTAGTAGTTTTTAAGTGAAATTATAAATAAATTCGGTTTAATAACCGATCATCATGAAATTTGGCACAGATATTTAAAGTAGACCACGGGGAAGGACGTAGGCTACTTTTTCGTGGGACATATACGGCAGTGGGTCGACACTTCCATATAAAAAACCAGACCCCCAAGCCAGTCACTAAAAATACGACTTTATCCCTTTTGAAATAAAGTCTATAATTGAATAACCGCAAGGCTTCAAGTTTGTTATGCGAATCATTACCAACATACAGAATCTTTTTTTTGAGTACTCAAGGTTGGTAGCTTTGGAAAAATGGCGTTATGTCACTTTTTCGGTTGTTTGAAAATTGTATAAAACAAACTTCTGAAAAATTTGATTTTTGCTTGAATATCAAGTGATTTGGCTATTCAATTTGTGCTTCTATGTTAAGTTTTGTTGCGTGTCACGGATTTCGTGTGTTTAATTACATTTTCACCGACTCCTTGAAAAGTGAGATTGCAATATTATTTTCGTCTGAAAATATTTCAACTAACATGGAAAGTCGCATCTGCAAGAAGTGTACGATGTGTGGAGTACGTAGACTCCCCAAATCGAGAATATTTCTTGCAAAATTTCCTCTTGACCCTGATCGGTAAGTCTTACAATTTTTGTACCTTTGCATGTAATGTCACCCTAAGGGTTTTGGCACTCATTGTGTTGGTATGTATTTAAATCAGTAATAAAGTCTAAGTAATCCATCCAATTCTATATTATAATATAAAACTTGTAACTTGTACCTCTTATGCTATTTACTTTTTAAAGAGGAAAGATTTTATTGCTTTCATCGAATAAGGCTCTTTAACTATTGGATCCATTCCAAAACTTCTTCCAGTATAATAATGCTATATTATCCAGCAGTAACATAGGCTACTGTTTTGATTCCTGTGAGAACTAAGTCTGATGACTGCTTTGAATAACTTCAAACAAATTATATACCTTTCAGATGTCGATTATGGGTGAAAGCATCGGGCATTGAAGATTTAGTTTATGTGCCAATTGAAAAGTTGCATAAGCTCAAGTTTATCTGTGGTGACCACTTTGCCCGTCAATGCTTTAATGCAAAAGGGAACCGGTTGTTAGCCAGTGCAGTGCCAACTGAAGGTCTCATGAGAACCCCTTTATCTGATGACCTTTTTACTGAGTTTCCTTTGCATATTAAATCATATGATAAAACTAATCCTGCTGGAAAACATACAGGTGAGTGACCATTGCAATTTTTTAATTTTTAGGGTTCCGTACCCAAAGGGTAAAAACAGGACCCTATTATTAAGACTTAATTGTCTGTCCGTCTGTCTGTCTGTCACCAGGCTGTATCTCAAGAACCACTATAGCTAGACTTCTGAAATTTTCACAGATTGTGTATATCTGTTGCCGCTATAACAACAAATCTTAAAAACAAAATAAAATTAATATATAAGGGGGGCTCCCATACAACAAATGTGATTTTTTTAAACTATTTTGCTCTATATCAGTAATGGCAACAGTTAGGCACCTGAAATTTTCACAAAGGCCTGAATTATATGTGTACTTTAATAATTAATAATACCATTAAAATAAAATATAAATTTAAAGGGGGCTCCCATACAAAAAACAAAATTTTTGGCCTATTTTTGCTCTATAACAGTACAGAACCCTTTGTGCGCAAGTCCGACTCGCACTTGGTCGATTATTATGTATGAAGTCAGTCAACCTAGGCAGATTTTGGAAAAACTTTTCTCCTTTTGATTTCTTCTAAATTATAGTGGGATAGTAAACATCTTAAACCTTATGCATTTTTTCCAGATAAACTTATGTCTACTACTGAAAAGATAAACATGAATATGGCAGTTGAAAAAAGCACTGAAATAAATGAGACAGAGGCACATATTTATCAAGGTAGACATTTCTTTTTTTAGTGTTCCGTACCCAAAGGGTAAAAACGGGACCCTATTACTGAGACTTCGATGTCTGTCCGTCTGTCTGTCTGTCTGTCTGTCTCTCTAGGCTGTATCTCAATAACCGCTATAGCTAGACTTCTGAAATTTTTACAGATTGTGTATTTCTGTTGCAGCTTTAACAACAAATACTAAAAATAAAATAAAATAAATATTTAACGGGGGCTTCCCTACAACAAACATTATTTTTTTTGGCCTTTTTTGCTTGATATCAATAATGGTAACATGAAGACACTTGAAATTTTCACAAAATCTTCAATTATATGTTTTCTTTAATAATTAATAATAAAATAAAAGTAAAATAAATATTTAACTCGGAGTTTCCATACAAAAAACACAATTTTTGGCTTATTTTTACTCTATGACGCGACAGTACGGAACCCTTCGTGCGCGAATCCGACTCGCACTTGGCCAATTTTATTTTTCTATTGTATTTTGGAATAGGTAGTTGTGGAAATTATCATAAGGTTAATCAAAAATGATTTTAATTTTCAGGTGGACCAGTGCTTACTAATGTCCATAAAACATATGGTACTGATAATTTTGTACCAATACCTTCAACATCGAAAACTCCTACACACTTGACATATAAAAGAAAAAAAGGAGGTAAGAAATACTACTATTTATACTTAATTGCAGCCCATTCACCGTCATTGATGGACAAACAACGAAGTCTTAGTAATAGGGTCCCGTTTTTACCCTTTGGGTACGGAACACTAAAAAAGAAAGTATGTGGCACCTCAGTATTGTTCAGATGTGCAGCACTTGGCGGTGAATGGGTTAACACCCATTCAAGGTAAAATTCTGTTTTTTGTTGCCCCACACTTTAATTATAATATAAGAAAATGTGTGAAAAAAGTACCTGTGGAATGGTCTGTCTGTTTTGCTAGGTACAGCAAAGGAAATTTTCCTAACCTAATCCTATCCTTATGGATTTTACCTCGACGAGGGGTAAAATAATAAAAACCGAATGACATTATATAATGCTGGCGACGCCTGCAACAGTCATGAGCCGGACCCAGGGAACTAAAAAGAAAATGATACACAATCAGAAAAATTATATTATATTCTTACCTACTGGGTGTGACTCATAATGCTTAAACAATAAGCAATTATGTACCTAATTAATAAAAAGTAACAGAAATACCACAACAATATTAGTTCTTCTAACAAAAGTTGTTGGAAGAGTTTTATTTTGTGGAACAGAGAAATAATTTATAGAAGAATTAACAAAAATATTCCTATATTAACCTTTAACCTATAATTTCAGTAGAAATGTATCCTATGGCGAACGATGAAATTTCGGTTCAGAACATTGTATCACCAAAAAAATGCGAGACTGGTAAGTTTTGAATCTTTTGTTAAAAAAAACATATTTTCCCATTGTATGCCATTTTAAACAAAACTTGTATTTTACTATTATCTCAGTTCTGTTATTATAAAAATTATAACTATAAAGATTTTGTTTGAAAATTCATATACATTCCAGGAACCACAATGCAGATGGGGGGTGAAGAAATTCTGGTGCAAGGCTATAAAACATCAAGGAAAAGTCAAACAAATGGTATGTATCAAATTAAAATTAACATTCTTATTACTCACAGGACAAACATCTTTTTCATTAGATATTCAAGGTGAAAGGAAAATGCATTATCCATCCATACTAATATTGTAAATGCGAAAGTGTGTCTGTCTGTCTGTTTGTGACCTCTTCACGCTCAAACTGCTGAACCGATTTTGCTGAAATTTGGCATGAAGATACTCTGAGTCCCGAGAAAGGACATAGGATAGTTTTATCCCGGAAAAATGTACGGTTCCCGCGCGATTAACGAATTTTGGCGCAACGGAGTTGCGGGCGTCATCTAGAGTTTCATATACCTGATCTGTGAATGTGTATTTTTTGTTACAGATGAAATAACTTTAACCAAAAGAGAAAGGAGAATATTAAAACGTCTACAAGAATCAAAAATCACGATAAGGAGAATGGCAAAGTCCTTATTAAATTTAGATAAATTAGACTCTGATATTCTTAAATCAATTGTGGAAAATGCAGTCAAAAATTACAAAAAAGCCCCACATGGAAAACGATGGCAACCGCAAAACAAAACCTACGCTCTGTCTATTTTCAAGCGTTCTCCTAAAGCATACCGGTATTTGCAAAAAATGTTACCACTCCCAAGCACACGATCACTTCAAAGGCTTTTAAAAGAAATCCCTATGGAACCTGGCATTCATTCTAAGATTATACAGATATTAAAAGAAAAATCTCAAGAAATGGAAGATGACGAAAAATACTGTGTTTTATTGTTCGATGAGATTGCCTTGAAGAAACGACTGATCTATAATGAATCACTAGATAAGGTTGACCTTCTGAGGAGGCTTCGTTGACCTGGGCACTGGTGAAAGTATGGGCAGAAACAACAAAATTGCAGGACATGCCTTGGTATTCATGATACAAGGCCTGAAACAGAAATTTAAACAACCGGTAGCGCATTATTTTGTTGAAGGAACAATAGAAAGTGAAAAGTTAGCAGTATTGATAAAAAATATTGTGAGAGCCATACAAGAGGCTGGATTCAATGTTCTTTCGACTGTTTGTGACCAAGGCCCCACTAATATTGGTGCCATTAATTTATTAAGAAAATTTAATGGCCTGAGTACTGAAGCAAACTATTTTCTTATTGATGAACAAAAAGTATTTATAATTTTTGATATTCCACATCTTTTTAAATCGATAAGGAACAATTTTTTCCAAGCTGGTATAATGGAGTACAAAGGGAAAAGGGCGAAATGGTGCCATTTGCAAGAAGCAGAAGAGAGGAATAGGAATTTTTTGAATTTCAAGAAAATTACTCCAACAGTTGTGAACCCTACATATAAAACTAAAATGCGTGTTAAATTTGCAGCTCAAGCAATAAGCAACACGATGGCCGCGGTTTTGAAGATGATGGCATGGAGCGACCCACGGTCAGAAGAGATCAACGATACTGCCTACATTGTTGAAGAAATGGACAAACTTTTTGATTGCACAAATGGACCAGCATCGCCAAAAGATGTAAAAAAAGGGATCCGGGAAAATGTTTCAAAAAAAACAAAACACGAGGAATCTTGGAATTATTATCTAAAATATATTCATACAATTAAATTTCTAAAGTCAGACTCTCAAATACGTTTAAGAAATGTGCGTTGCATCCAGGGTTTAGAAACTTCTTTAAAGTCATTAAAAGATATTTGGAATGTGTTACACAGAAAAGCTAGTTTCAAGTATTTAAATTTACGCCAACTTAACCAAGATTCCTTGGAAAATTTGTTTGGGAATATTAGACAGCACAGCATAACAAACAGAAATCCAACATGCAGTCATTTTAATGCTGCTTTAAAATCCAGTGTGCTTTCTGGATTAACAGGGTCACATAGTCGTGGCTCAAATTGTGAAATTGACTTTAATAAACTGTTTATATCTCATGCAGAATTAACTAAAAAATCTGAGTCTGAATTAATGCTTGAAGCTACGTGTCTAAATGAGAATTCTGATAATGAAGAGGCAGATGTTTGTTATCCTATGCTGTCGCTGCCTGAAGAACCCGAGATTGAACATGTCGAAATTTCTTTTTGCAATTTTGAGGAACAACCAATTGTATATATTAGTGGATACTTAGCTGCAAGAGTTCTTAAAAAATTTGATTGTGAAAGTTGCAAATATTTTCTAAAAGAAGAAAATCCAGATCTAAATGAGCCATTATATAAATTTATATCATTAAAAGAATGGTGGCAAGATAAGATTTCTCTTACTTATCCAAAAAAAGAACTTTGTATTTTAGTGAGTGAAGCAAAAGATGTTTATGAAAGTACAATTGTGCCTGAGCTACATCAGCTTCATATTGCCCAATATTGTACCTTGCAATTAAGTGTCCACTGCAATATGGAATGGTTTAAGTGTAGTGTTCACTCTAACTCTGTACATGAATATTTATTGACATTTTTGAGCAAATTATTTATAAGAAAATCTTGTAAAATATTTAATAATGAGTTCTTAAAATCCGAAATTGATGTCGCGGACAAAATTAAAAGAGCCCAACAACAAAATAAAGACCACTAAATTTGTATGTTGCGTATTTTTTTATTATGTTACACGGGTAGATATATTTAAACATGGATTTTTGATTTTTGTTTATTTGATTATCCATGTTTAAGTATTTTCTTTCTGTGTAACATTCACTTTTACCCACAAAAAAACCCCCGAGGCCCCACCTACCCCTAGGATATTATCGATAGAAAGGCCCAACACTAGTATCGATATTCGATAATAATTCATAACTAGTCCACATCACTAGAACTGTCAAACTATGATCTGTCTGAAGGTTGGCAGTACTGTTTATCTAAGAAATCTCTAAGTTGGTACAAGATGCAGTCCAACTGTCGATGTGTGCGTGAGCTCAATTGTTTCTATGGGAGTGCGGTCTCTTAAAACGTAGTGATTATATTCTCTTTGATATACGGTTCCCATGGGTTACTATAATTACGCGGGTAGAGCCGCGGGCTTTAGCTAGTAATATTAAAACATAGGTATAGTATGTTATATAATACCGTTACATCGCGCAAGACGACACATTCCTGATATTTAATCATGCGAGACTATATCAAGTTCATTGAATTTTCTTTTAATTGTGGCCTTTCTGTTATCTTATATTCTTAATTAAACCTACTTTAAATGAGAAATTGTTGTAAATATATGTAAAGGTAAAAGAGCTCCGGTGCCTAGTGGATACACCGTTTGATTCGCTGAAGAGAGTGCAGGTTCGATTGCCAGGTTGTGGTGTGTACCAATGAGTCTTTTTCAGATCTTATGTACATTATACGACGCTCTAATGGTGATGGAAAACATCGTGGGGAAACCCGCACAGCCCCCCAGACGTATTGACCAGTCATTCCTCTGGATAAGGCTGACTATGTTGTGAGAATGCCGTGTCTGCTATATATTATAATACTAGATGCTGCGCAAAACGAAAACAGAAAATCTCGTGGAACCGTACATTTTGCCACAATAAAAACCTCCGTGGTCTATTCTATATCTGTGCCAAATTTCACCAAAATTGTCCCAGTAGTTTTGGAGCCTATTCGATGCAAACAAACAAACAAAATTTTCTCTTTATTATATTAGTACTAGCTGACCCGGCAAACTTTGTTCTACCTTAGAGGCAATAAATGAGCCGATTTTGGATTTCATTAAGTGCAATTTTTCATTAGGATAATAGATATAATTAAAAAGAAATCAATTATTTTAATGATCGTTAAAATGGGCCATGTATTTTGTTGCATGGGTTGCAATCTTCAGTAAAGCATCTTGTAATAGACGACATTTTTCGTTTTATTATCAGGCGCAAGAATAAATAACGCAGATGGTCTTCCGATCCGTGAATATACCACATATAATTGACCAGGTGAAAAACATGGATTTTGTAGATTCAGACCACAAACTTTCTGGTCATTGTGGTCTTAATGGTCATGGCGAATGCAAGACGGATCGGAAATTGAAGTCGTTTGAACTCAAACGGCATATCAGTATTCGGTAGGGATCATCAGGATCTTCGGAATGAGAACTTCCTCACATTCGAATTTTCCTTTGAGTATCGTCGCGTAAATCACATTATTTGTAAATCCCTAAATCCCCTATTTACTAAATCCCCAAACATATTTTTCTGCTATAAATAGTAGCCTATGCTCTTCCTCGTAGTCTACTCTATGTCTGTGCCAATTTTCATGATGATCGTTTAAGTTTTTTTACGTAAAAGTGTAAATACAGTTGTCCACAGGAACCGTACATTTCCTGCGATAAAAAGTAGCCTATGTCCTTTCCAGTGGTCTACTTTATATCTGTGCCAAATTTCATGATGATCGGTTAAGTAGTTTTTACGTAAAAGCGTAAATACAGTATTCCACGGGAACCGTACATTTTCTGCAATAAAAAGTAGCCTATGTCCTTTCCCGTGCTCTACTTTATATCTGTGCAAAATTTCATGATGATCGGTTAAGTAGTTTTTACGTAAAAGCGTAAATACAATATTCCACGGGAACCGTACATTTTCTACAATAAAAAGTAGCCTATGTCCTTTCCCGTGCTCTATTTTATATCTGTGCAAAATTTCATGATGATCGGGTAAGTAGTTACGTAAAAGCGTAAATACAGTATTCCACGGGAACCGTACATTTTTATGCAATAAAGAGTAACCTATGCTCTTCCTCGTAGTCTACTCTATGTCTGTGCCAATTTTCATGATGATCGTTTAAGTAGTTTTACGTAAAAGTGTAAATACAGTTGTCCACAGGAACCGTACATTTCCCGCGATAAAAAGTAGCCTATGTCCTTCCCAGTGATCTACTTTATATCTGTGCCAAATTTCATGATGATCGGTTGAGTAGTTTTTACGTAAAAGCGTTAATACAGTATTCCACGGGAACCGTACATTTTCTGCAATAAAAAGTAGCCTATGTCCTTTCCCGTGCTCTACTTTATATCTGTGCAAAATTTCATGATGATCGGTTAAGTAGTTTTTACGTAAAAGCGTAAATACAATATTCCACGGGAACCGTACATTTTCTACAATAAAAAGTAGCCTATGTCCTTTCCCGTGCTCTACTTTATATCTGTGCAAAATTTCATGATGATCGGGTAAGTAGTTACGTAAAAGCGTAAATACAGTATTCCACGGGAACCGTACATTTTTATGCAATAAAGAGTAATCTATGTTCTTCCTCGTAGTCTACTTTATATCTGTGCCAAATTTCATGATGATCGGTTAAGTAGGTTTTACGTAAAAGCGTAAATACAGTATTCCACGGAAACCGTACATTTTACCGCGATAAATAGTATCCTATGTCCTTTTCCTGGTTCTAAGCTACCTCCCTACCAATTTTCAGCCAAATCGGTTCAGCCGTTCTTGAGTTATAAATGGTGTAACTAACACGACTTTCTTTTATATATGTTACAGCCAAAGTAATAAATCCGGATATTATATATACTATCCAGCCATTATTTATAATGTCTACTCAATTTAGACAAAGTGATAAATGACACAGAATTAATCACATTGACTGGCAATTTTATATAATATCTTCGAAGAATTGGATAAAGTAATAAAAAAGTAGGTACAGGTAAAGTTTTTAAAATTGTATTTCAATCTGCCTTTATATAATAATAATTATAATGTTTATTATAATTATTATAAAAACATTGTCATAGATACAATTTTATTGTGATCTATATAAAGTAATTTAACTTTATGAAATATTTTTTTTATAATAATTTTACCCTTTTTAGGGTTCCGTAATACTTAAGTAACCCTTATAGTTTCGCTCTGTCCGTCTGTCTGTCTGTCTGTCCGCGCCTCTAGCTCCTGTAATTATGAATATAAATTGATGAAATTTTGTGCAGTTATAGATTGTGTATAGATCACAGTTTCGGGATCATAAAAAAATAATAATTTTATATTTTAGGGGTGGCTCTCCATACATGTGAAGTGGGGATGAAAAATATTTTTTCACTCTAACCCATCGTGTGGGGTATCGTAGAATAGGTCTTTTAAAATAAATGCAAGGTTTCATACGTTACTTTTTTATAAAGTTAACCATTTTCGAGTAATCGGCCTCCAAACTAGTTTGTAAGTTGGTCCCCCCCCCCCTAGCATTTTTAAACTATAGGAGATAGAAACTTGTAAATTTTCATGCTGATAGATCATGCTAAAAACTCTTTAAGAAAATTATTGTGATCCAAATCGGACAGTAACTTTTGGAGTAATTAAAAAAAAGCATATTACGCATTTATAGTTACGGAACCCTCCTTACACATGTCCTGACATGTTCTTGGTAAGGTTTTAGTGATATAATATGTTAAATTATTAACTAACGTTTTAAATAAACAATCGAATATATAATTATTGAATATGCGCCAAGCTTCCATTGGGTATTGTATAGTTGTAAAAATAAGATGACGATGATGATTACTGTAAGTTACATAGTGGCATAATATTATGCTTGCAGTTCTTTGAACTCAGTTCTTAAGTTTGAGTTTGAATGCCGAAATTTTCAAACGCGTATATTTAAAGACTGAGGAGTTCTGATCAAAGCTTATGTGATCATCAGGTCACCACTTTAGTGAAAACGTGACCAACCTCGGATTATAATCCGAGGTTGGTCCCGTTTTCCTGAAACGAAAGTGAAAAGACATGCAGAACTTCCGCGGAAGCGGAAGCAGAAGCAGAGTTCTGTTGCATCACTAAGTTGAATCGTGTTTATTACTTTAGCTAACTTTGGCCCGCTATTATGAATAATATCCGGACAAAGTGATTAATTTATCACATTATCTAGACAATATAGTTATTATATATAATGACCAGTCATTATGTATAATAGCTATTTAATCACATTGACTGTAACATATATATAGATTAGTATAATACCGTCTGTATTATATTAGTATAATATATCTATACTGTCTCAAAATATTACTACACAAACAATTACAACAGCAGCATTTGTGAGCGTTTTCATGTGTACCAACATTAATAATATTCATAATGAGCTCTGTTTGTAACGTGTATGGTGACGTCACGTATGGCGTAATGCAATAAGGACAAAATATCTCCGAGAGAGACGTACAGCGGCTTACGCTGAATAGTTTCAGTGGGAGCTGGCCGCAGTGCGAGCGATTAGCGAGTTGCTAATTGCTATCAAAGATTTAAAACTAAAGGAAGGCTATGACGTATTTGATTGAACAAATCTTCGTACAAGAAACAGTTACGCTATCTTGATTTCACCATACCTCAAATGTCAAAATCGACTTCGTCCGCGTGGAACATTTACTTTTGGATATCGCTAGAATTTACCCGTGACTTCATTTACATAGAAGGAGAAGCGCTTCTCCCTCACGACTGCCCGCAGCGTGCCGCACATAATTATATTACTGCGATATCTTCTAAAATACTCATTGAAATCAAATGATGTAAACGGCAAAATTCTTCTAAATTAAATGCTTGTAATGAATAACGTATTAATTGGATAAGGATTAATATAAACAAATAATGCTCAATTTTAGAACAAATTTGGTTAGCATAAAAAGGTTATGGCTCACAAGCCAACCTTAAAATTGAGACATATACAGTCACGGACTTTTTTTAGAACTTTTAAAGGGGAACAATTCTGTCATACATCATTTTAGCGAAACTTTAACCGTTTCCGCAGCGTACGCAGCGAAAGCTCTCAACAGAAAAAAAAATGATATTGAAACATTTTTGATTGGTGCTCCGCTCGTATTGAGCTTAGCACGATGCTATATAGCCTAAAGCCTTCCTCGATAAGTGGACTATCCAACACAAAAATATTTTTTCAATTCATACCAGTAGTTCCTGAGATTAGCGCGTTCAAACAAACAAACAAACTCTTTAGCTTTATAATATTAGTATAAACTAGCTTTTGCCCGCGACTTCGTCCGCGTGGAATAACTATTCCAGCGATATCCATATATTAGGTTGGGGAAAAAGTTTCTTCGCATTTTATATAAAAATTCAAAAGGTTTTTTTATAAAGTTTATTTACAAGTGACTAAAGTATATAGGTGCCATTTTGTTCGATAACTTTTTGCCATCTTGTTGGTAGGTACATGATCCCATTGCTATAAAATTTTTGGGGCTTCTGATGAAAAAACTGCGACAAGTGGTTTTGGCAGTCCTCTTGTGATGTCAACCTAACACTGCCTAAGGAATTCTGCAGCGACCGACACAGGTGGAAATCTGAAGGTGCAAGGTCAGGACTATACGGCGGATGCATTAACACCTCCCAGCCAAACTCCCGTAAATTTTTCTGAGTGGCTAAAGATGTGTGAGGTCTAGCGTTATCATGGTGAAAAACCACACCCCTTCTGTTGATTAATTCCGGCCGCTTTCTCTCAACTTCTTGCTTTAATCTCATCAGTTGTTCGCAGTACAGTTCAGAATTGATGGTCCTGCCTGGCGGTAACAGCTCATAATGAATAATGCCCTTCCAATCCCACCACACACACAGCATCACCTTGTTGCGAGTTAACCCGGGTTTCGCCACAGTCTGTGAAGCCTGACCGGCCTTTGACCACGATCTTTTTCGCACGTTCTTGTCGTACGTGATCCACTTTTCATCACCAGTTATCAGCTTCTTCAAAAATGGTTCGGTTTCATTACGTCGTAATAAAGAATCACAAATGAGTACACGGTTCATTAGGTTTCTTTCAGTGAGCTCATGAGGCACCCAAATATCGAGCTTTTTTGTGTACTCAGCTTTTTTCAAATGCGCCAAAACCGTTTTGTGGTCAATCCCCAGTTCTTCAGCTACATCGTAACTACTAATATGCCGATCTTGCTCCACTTTTTCAAAGATGGCAACAGTTTTGTCCGTAACAGGGCGACCAGAGCGACGTGCATCTTTGATATCAAAATTTCCGGATTGAAAACGCTTAAACCAAATTTGCGCTACTCTCACAGATACTGCATTAGGTCCATAAACATCACAAATTTTTTTCGCGGCTTGTGTTGCATTTTTACCTTTTTTGTAATAAAATTTTAAAATGTATCGAAATTCTTCATAAGAATCACTCATTTTAACAATAAGAAAAACAAATGAAAATCTCAAATTTACCTAATTTGAATTTGGAATTGTCTTCTGTAAAATTAAAACTTTTTAATGATACCAAAATCAGCCAGATACAATTGGTATAGCCCAAGATATTTTATGACAAGTTCATACATACTATAATGCGAAAAGACTTTTTCCCCAACCTATTATTTTAGCGATATCCCAAAGTAACTACTTTGGGATATCGCTAAAATTTACCCGCGACTTCATTTACGTAGAAGGAGGAGCGCTTGCCCGCGACTCACGACTGCTATGCCCGCAGCGCACCGCACATCATTATTGCGCGCTGATTATTTTATTACTGCGATATCTTCTAAAATACTTATTGAAATCAAATGATGTAAATGGCAAATTTCTTCTAAATTAAATGCTTGTAATGAATAACGTATTTATTTGGATAAGGATTAATATCATCTTTATGAAAACACCCTTACAAATAATGCTTAATTTTAGAACAAATTTGGTTAGCATAAAAAGGTTATTATGAGCCAACCTTAAAAGATAGACATATACTGTCACGGAATTTTTTTTAGAACTTTTAAAGGGTAACAATTCTGCCAAACATAATTTTAGCGAAACTTTAACCGTTTCCGCAGCTTACGCAGCGAAAGCTCTCAAAAGGGAAAAAAACACCCCGATTTTGAAACATTATTGATTGGAGCTCCGCTCGTATTGAGCTTAGCATGATGTTATATAGCCTAAGGCCTTCCTCGATAAATGGACTATCCAACACAAAAAGAATTTTTCAATCCGAACCAGTAGTTCCTGAGATTAGCGCGTTCAAACAAACAAACAAACAAACAAACAAACAAACAAACAAACTCTTCAGCTTTATAATATTAGTATAGATAACCGGAATCTTGGAAACGGCTGCAAGTATTTCACTGAAATTCAGTATGCATGAAGATTTGTAGGTGAAAGATCGATAGGTATAGCCTTGGTCTTACGTCTTCGAAACTGCGCATTTTTAGGTTACTTTTTTTTATTCTTTCGCGATTATAAAATTACTTACTTAGTAATTTTAATTTCTCAACGTCAATGCGGTTCGCGTTGGACAGTAAAGTTCGAATCCCGGTCAGACGGATATTTTTGTTTATTTTTCTCTTATTTTTTTATACATTATATTTAATTATTGTGTCGTTCTACTAAAACTCCGAGAAGAGCTCGGTCTCCCAAGTATTACGCTTTAAATTAGAACTGTAGTATTTAAAAGATAAGTTTACAATGTGACACGCGTACACTGAGGACCCACCCTCTACCTTAAATATACACGAGAACTTACGCAATATTGTTATGATTTTCACTTTAAAATACAGTCAAATGTTGAAGGTAACAATTAAAACTTACTCAGTTATTCCGAGTGACTTCGTGAGGGTTTGCGGTAAACTCTAGGTTAGCAATATGTTAAACGATTATATCTTTTAGTTATTTAGATACAGTCATCTGTACTAAATTATACATTATTATATAAAGTTTGTGAGGTTGTTTGTGAGGGTAATAATCTCTGAATCTACTGAACCGATTTTGAAAATTCTTTTACCAATATATACATAATTTGTGAGTGTCATAGGTTATGTCTAAATTGTAAAGATATATTGTAAACACATTGGCTGTGTTCCGCGGATAATAGCGCTTGTTAGCGCTTGCTAGCGCTAAAGTAAAAAAAACAGATTATAAGCCAGGACACGTTTGCTAACTTCAATAAGTTAGCAAACGTGTCCTGGCCGATAATCTGTTTTTTTTTACTTTAGCGCTAACAAGCGCTATTATCCGCGGAACACAGCCAATGTGTTTACAATATATCTTTACAATTTAGACATAACCTATGACTGTAGCAGTATTGACTGCTAACATAATCCGCCATTTTGCATATTTAATGCCAGCGGTCGCCATTTTGCTTACATTTTTTTGTTAGCGCTATTTTCCGCGGAACACAGCCATTTTTCCGCGGGCGAAGCCGCGGCTATTAATATCACCAATCTATCAATCGGCTAAAGATTAAATTCCTTCGAACTACTCCTATCGACGGTCCCTACGTACAAAAAGTCATGTCAAAAATGGCATTTTTTTTTATTTCATAAATTGCTTTAGATTATCCATACGCTCATACCTAATTATTATTATTTTTTTTAATATGTTTTTTAGCATATTTGCCAAACGTATAAGAGAACAAGTACAATAATTACAAAGTATTAGTGTCGTATATGCGGATATCTAGAGGTATCCGTTTGCACTGTGTTTTAAAATATTAGGTTGGGGAAAAAGTTTCTTCGCATTTTATATAAAAATTCAAAAGGTTTTTTTTATAAAGTTTATTTACAGGTGACTAAAGTATATAGGTGCCATTTTGTTCGATAACTTTTTGCCATCTTGTTGGTAGGTACATGATCCCATTGCTATAAAATTTTTGGGGCTTCTGATGAAAAAACTGCGACAAGTGGTTTTGGCAGTCCTCTTGTGATGTCAACCTGACACTGCCTAAGGAATTCTGCAGCGACCGAAACAGGTGGAAATCTGAAGGTGCAAGGTCAGGACTATACGGCGGATGCATTAACACCTCCCAGCCAAACTCCCGTAATTTTTTCTGAGTGGCTAAAGATGTGTGAGGTCTAGCGTTATCATGGTGAAAAACCACACCCCTTCTGTTGATTAATTCCGGCCGCTTTCTCTCAACTTCTTGCTTTAATCTCATCAGTTGTTCGCGGTACAGTTCAGAATTGATGGTCCTGCCTGGCGGTAACAGCTCATAATGAATAATGCCCTTCCAATCCCACCACACACACAGCATCACCTTGTTGCGAGTTAACCCGGGTTTCGCCACAGTCTGTGAAGCCTGACCGGCCTTTGACCACGATCTTTTTCGCACGTTCTTGTCGTACGTGATCCACTTTTCATCACCAGTTATCAGCTTCTTCAAAAATGGTTCGGTTTCATTACGTCGTAATAAAGAATCACAAATGAGTACACGGTTCATTAGGTTTCTTTCAGTGAGCTCATGAGGCACCCAAATATCGAGCTTTTTTGTGTACCCAGCTTTTTTCAAATGCGCCAAAACCGTTTTGTGGTCAATCCCCAGTTCTTCAGCTACATCGTAACTACTAATATGCCGATCTTGCTCCACTTTTTACCCGTCTGCGTGACGCAAAGGAGTGGTAATGTGTTTATCAGCCTATGTATGTATGTATGTATGTTCCTTTGAAGCACTATACAGACCAAACGCCTGGGCCGATTTTTATGATTCACACGTCAATCGATTCCTCTTAGTCCGGCGAGTGTCACTAAAGACATGACGTTAGTGAAAATTCAATATGGCGACTACTGGACGCCATATTGTGAAAATGAAAAAAATGAAAGTCAACAAACTATATCAAGTGGGGTATCGTTGAATAGGTATTTAAAAATCATTGTAAGTTTTCTCTCAACATTTTTCGATTCGACTGACCGTTTAGGATCTATATCGATTTAAAGTTGCGTAACAACCATTCTCACATTCCAGCGCAATTGTGATGTAGGACTGATGCTGATAGGAAATCCAGTCTGGTAAATAGCTAGCTAGGTACTCATAACTAAAAAGTATAAAATAAAAAATAATAATTAAAAAAATTTAAAAACCCGACTGCGTAAAAAGTGAACCAAACTAAGTAGGTACATAATTATAACTGAAAAGAAAAAAACAAGCACTTAGATATCCGGTGGTCTAGAATTCTATAATATATTATTGAATTAATACTATTGGAACATAACAACTGAACAGTCGGGATCCATTATTCGACAGCCAATCTAATTTTTCAATGGATCCTGACTGTTTAGTTGTAATGTTCCAATAGTATTAATTCAATAATATATTATAGAATTCTAGACCACCGGATATCTAAGTGCTTGTTTTTTTCTTTTCAGTTATAATTATGTACCTACTTAGTTTGGTTCACTTTTTACGCAGTCGGGTTTTTAAATTTTTTTAATTATTATTTTTTATTCAAAAATGGCAACAGTTTTGTCCGTAACAGGGCGACCAGAGCGACGTGCATCTTTGATATCAAAATTTCCGGATTGAAAACGCTTAAACCAAATTTGCGCTACTCTCACAGATACTGCATTAGGTCCATAAACATCACAAATTTTTTTCGCGGCTTGTGTTGCATTTTTACCTTTTTTGTAATAAAATTTTAAAATGTATCGAAATTCTTCATAAGAATCACTCATTTTAACAATAAGAAAAACAAATGAAAATTTCAAATTTACCTAATTTGAATTTGGAATTGTCTTCTGTAAAATTAAAACTTTTTAATGATACCAAAATCAGCCAGATACAATTGGTATAGCCCAAGATATTTTATGACAAGTTCATACATACTTTAATGCGAAAAGACTTTTTCCCCAACCTATTACAATAATTACAAAGTATTAGTGTCGTAGATGCGGATATCTAGAGGTATCCGTTTGTACTGTGTTTTAAAATGCGCGCCATTTGGCGCGAACACGGTCTTGTCCATAGATTATACAGATATATACTACTACTAGCTTTTGCCCGCGGCTCCGCCCGCGAGAAATGGGGTTTTTTGGCCACTTACGACTGTACTCTAAGTTAAATATGTATCTTCCTTATCTTACGTTCTCTCTTTAATTACTAATTGTTTATGCGAAGCACCATCATACCATATTTCATTTCAATGGTTTAAACACTTAAGCCATGAAAGACATTAAAAAATATACACAATAGTACATTATCCCTCGGGAACAATATTATATATCTTTTTGGGATAAAAAGTAAAAATACACAAAAAAGTATGAAATAAAACTTAATCTCTAAATAATTCCCCTTTCAAATTCGGCTAAAATTTTTACTATTTCTCTTTGATTTCTCTACTCAATCTTATTAATTTTGAAATCGATACCAGCCCAAACAATATTCTACAATATTTTATAGAACTTACGTTCATATTTGCTGGTACCGACTTCAAAATTAATAAGATTGAGTAGAGAAATAGTAAAAATTTTAGCCGAATTTGAAAGGGGAATTATTTAGAGATTAAGTTTTATTTCATACTTTTTTGTGTATTTTTACTTTGGAAGTCGGTTTAATTTTTTTTTTAAATAATAATTTCACCCTTTTTAGAGATATATTTTCTTAAGTTACTATTAATACGTCTTAAGAACGTCTAAACTAAACGATCGAATGTATAATTGAATACGCGCCAAGCTTCCATAAAATATTGCTATTAAGATGATGATGATGATTACTGTAAGTTATAAAGTGGCATATGCTTGCAGTTCATTAAACAATACCGAAATTTCCAAACGCATATCTTTAAAGACTGAGGAGTTCTGTACAGTGCTTTTGGATCCAGGGTATACCTTGGTACAATATCTTATTTTTTGGTAGCATATGCTTGTGTTACTTCAGTAAAAGTCAAAATCACTATATGTGTGGATATAAATTTCGAGGAGTTCCCTCGATTCCTCATGGATCGCATCATCAGGTTCCCACTTTAGTGACTAAAGGACCAATTTCGAACTAAACCCTTTTCAACAACAAAAGAATTTTGCAAATAGGTCCATAAACGGCAGAGTAATGTTCAAAGATATCCGTGTTAGTGTAAAATACTATGAGAAATACCTTTTATATCATCATAATCTGATGATGTATGGTGTGATAGTTGTGATGATGATGATGATTACTCTAACTGACAGGGTGGCATATGCTTGCAGTTCTTTAAACAACGCCGAAATTCCCAAACATGTATCTATAAGGAGCCAGGAGTTTTGTTCTGTACTTTTGGATCCAGGGTATACCTTGGAGCAAAATCTTACTTTTTGGTAGCATATACTTGAACTACTTCAGAAAAAGTCAAAATCACCATATGTGTCCATATAAATTTCGAGGAGTTCCCTCGATTCCTCATGAATCCCATCATCAGGTCACCACTTTGATATCAAAAGGACCAATTTGGGATTACACCCTATACATCACAGAAAAAACTATGAAAATCGGTCCACAGGCGGCGGAGTAATCGTTGAACATACAAAAAAAAAAAATAACCGCCTCCTTTTTTGGGAAGTCGGTTAAAAAGTACACTGCGCGTTTGTCCAAAGCATAAACCACTGCCATACCAAATTTCATTCAAATCAATTCAACCGTTTAGCAGTAAAAGACAATCAAAGTACACATAATAATAATACATTATCCCACGGGAACACCGCAAATTTTTGGGACAAAAAGTATCCTATGTCCTTTCCCAGGACTCAAAGTATCTCTATACCAAATTTCATCAAAATCGGTTCAGCGGTTAAAGCGTGAAGAGGTAACAGACAGACAGACAGACAGACAGACAGACAGACAGACACACTTTCGCATTTATAATATTAGTATGGATATGGATATATATATACTAGGTCTTGTCAAACGTAACGCCATTGTTTTTTAGTTATGTTAATTCATTATACTACAATATAACTATGAAAATAATAACAGTATTCTTTATTTTCATTGAACATTTGCTTGAATAATATTTTAAAATACTGTATTTTTTATTTCCTACGTAAAAACGGTTATCTTATATTTGTCTGTTAAAATATTATTTTGATGACAATGTAGAAACGGTCATCTGTCGGTTTTATCAAGAAAATCTATAAAAATCTAATATTTATAAATATGACTTTAAACTTGACAAATCTAATAAAACAAAATAATAAAAATATATTCATATTTGTACATAGCATAATTTGTAGAACGATTGGAACCTTTACTACGCTCTCCTGTAAACCGCCACTTTTGACATGTCGCTTTATACGTAGGGACCGTCGCTATATTTCTTTTTTGACATTTATAATAAAAATACACTGAACACGATATTATAAAACTTCAACGCCATAATCTTTGATTAATTATTACATAGATCAAACGTTATATCCTTACAAAACTGACAATATTTCTGTGCCACGACACACATTGACATGGGACACGTGTCAATGTGTCAACGTCGCATAGTAACACAAAACACGCTATTACTCGCGGAGCACACTAATCAAAATTGGCCCGACTGTGGCCAATTCGAGTCTTCATTTTTACGCGTTTATAACATATCTACCTCTTTTTAATATTATAATATATCTATGGCCATAATATAATATTTTTTATCCAAACTCCCTAACATTCATGGGTTTATGGATTAAGAATATTCTGGGACAAATAAATTGTGATATTAACATATCCTTGGGGTATGCGTTTCCCGGTCGCAATTTTTGGATGTTATCTTCCATACGCAGAGTCCCTTTGGGGTCTATGACGTCAGCTTTACTGGATTGGACAACATAGTTTCCAGTACTAAAATAAGCATAGAAAACTTACCCAGTATTACTAGAATAAGAAAAAAAAAACTAATTAGGTAGTAGGTACACTACACTCAAATTTAAAAAAATTTTAGGCTCTTTGGACTATAAAAAATAAGTAGGCATCCGAGCTTTGCTTTAGCCGAGTTCAAGCATTTAAAAAAATACAAAGAATGACAAAAATATTTATCGGACCGGTATTCGAATCCATCACATTTCGAATTTTCGAATAAAGTAATAATTATACATACGCATCCCAAACTGCCATTCGGACTGATATAAATATATTCGAATTTATTGATATATTATTGTTGCCCGACGAAAGATTAAACAAACATAGCTTAAAAATGCGCAGTTTGCCAGGGATAAGATCTAGCTAAATCGATTTTTCTTCCCCAAGACTCCCAGCATAGCTACAATTTTCAATTTCCCTGCAGCTAATTTTGAGTAACCGATTATTTATAATATACAAGATTGTCTCATTTAAAGTATACGCCATGTAATTTCCCGTAAGTAACCTATCTTCCCATGTCTCCACGTATAATTAACCTATCTACTATGTTTCAACGTATAATACTAATTTCTTTTTCCTCTACATCCGTGTATAATGCGAATAAATTCAGAACGTCAGCAGTTTTGAGAGAAACAATTTATTTAGTCGTACTTATTATCTCGTCTGTTACTCTTGTTAGAAAAATACACTCGGCATGAAGCTTATATTTTGTAAAGGTGTTTTATTTTATTTGTTTTGGTATGTTAGGATATATTAAAGTATAATAGGGCTGTGCGGTCAAATTCTAAAAAAAAAGTGTGTTTCCCATGGATGTAAAAAAAGGCGGATGGGAGGTGAGCTAAGCATTGAGTGAAGCCCAAAAATAGCGGCGACTTATGTTTGTGTGAGATTTACGGTTATTTGCTATTGGCGTACTGGCGGCCGATCATCTTACTTTGCTGTGAATGTGTGCGTGCGGCACGTGTCGCTACGATACGGCCGTCTTATTTTGATTGCTTCACTATTCATATAACTGAAGCGGTGTCCACCTTTTTTTACGTTCATGGTGTTTCCATACACTTTTAAAAATTCTACGAGTCTAGGCACGCATTTTCAAACAAATATAATATTTTCTTCTTTCGAAACACTTTTGGGACGT
The DNA here is from genome assembly GCA_905404095.1 of Glaucopsyche alexis. NCBI lineage: Eukaryota > Metazoa > Arthropoda > Insecta > Lepidoptera > Lycaenidae > Glaucopsyche > Glaucopsyche alexis. The sequence continues at coordinate 18,292,378 of FR990059.1, forward strand.
TCTATGTCCCGCGTGCAATGCCCTTGGTCTTTAGCCATACCGATACCACAGATTATTAAATAGTTTTGGCCATACGTTGATAACATAACTTTATGGAGGCGTACATTTTTGTAGATTTCATTTTCTTACACTCAAAACTGAATAAACCTAGCGCTAAGAACAGGCAAAAGATGAAACATTTAAAAACACTTTCAAAGTAACCAAACAAAAGCCCACACCTTATCAATGGGGAGTGCTCGATATCTTGAACAAACCTTTTACTGGCTCTCAGAAGATGTACAGCAGAATTGTACAGATGTACAGTTCTGTGCAAACTTGTTAATTGAATCGCCAACTTACACCGTGCTACGTGTGTTTGAGGAGGTACAGCGCACACTATAGGCTATATAGACTAAAGACAAACTCACTAACGCTAGACAGTTTAACATTTCCAATGTTTTGTTTATTGTAAAGTATTTATCAGTAACTATTATACTAGTATTAAAATATAGCATCTTCATATCTATACTAATATTATAAATCTATACTTAATATTATAATTAATGCGAAAGTGTGTCTGTCCGTCATCTGTCTGTTACCTCTTCACGCTTTAACCGCTGAACCGATTTTTACAACATTTGGGTCCCGGGAAAGGACAAAGGATATTTTTTATCCCGAAAAAGTAGTGTTTCGAAAAAGTAATGTATTTACGTGGGCGGAGTCGTGGGTAAAAGCTAGTTTATTATAAACTAGCTTTTACCCGCGGCTCCACCCGCATATTTAGAACACCTTACATTTTTCGGGATCAGAATTCAGAAGTAGCGTACTTGTAAAAGGCCAATAAAATTTACTTTGTCGCTAAAGCAACCTACATACATGCTTTGGCATTGTAATATTGAATTATCGATTGTAATCTTACATAATAGCTAAAGCAAGTAAATACTCGTGATTATGCAAAAATAATATTATCAAAGGTAACATAACATGTGAAGGGCATTGTCATTTGTCATGATCACCTGTTCAAACAATTATTTCTCCAGTGAATCACCTCTAGACTTTCTGTAAACAGTTTTATGAATAATTAGATGTGGCTCGTGACTTTGTGCGCGCAAAAGGAAATTCCATGGAAAACGTACATTTTGTCGTTATAAAACTAGCCTTTGTACTTCCAAGTGCTCTACTCTATACCTGTGCCAAATTTTGTCAAAAAAATGTAGTAATTTCGTAGCCTATTCAATGCAAACAAATATCAGTATGGATAACGGTTTGTTATAATAATAACTTGCCAAGGGTAACGTCACGTAAATAATGTTTTATTTTTACTTCGGCAATCATGTAATCAGTTTTAAAATTTGAGTAAGCTCTCCATAAAAGTTTAAGTGGTTTGATCTAACATCAAGCTTATGTGTATAGATATGTGGAATAAAAAATGCTCCATGAATCATGCCATTTAAAAACATAATATTGTTTCGTCCAGTTTCTGAATGTTGTGACGATTTTATAAAACATCTGTATTTTGACCATAGAGTTTCAATGAATCAATTGACTAATCCCCTTACTAATACAAATATTTACATAGTGGATAAACTTTACAATGTTTTGTTCGTGACTGATACGGCGAAATAGTAGCTTAAACCCGTAGGGTTAGTGTATGGTGCTAAGTCAATCCATGCATTTTTTAAACGAGAGAAGGAGTGGCTCTAGAGTCCAGACTACAGTGTGCGATGTGGTTTTTATCTACGTGATAGGCACACTACTTTTATAACCGCGAACAAGAGGTCTTGATATATCTTGTTTTGACAACACTCTTTGTGTAACTTTGAGAGAAATATTGGGGCTTTTCTGAGCTTGCGAGAACTAGCATTCTATAGGATGGGCTTAGGGTTGCCAAAAACCAGATATATCATAAAGCTAGGTAGGTGACAATGTAGGTGTTAGCATAAGATGTATAAAAAAGAGGTATAAAATATATAATTGGCAAAATAAAATAAAGCATAACAAAAGCTGGAAAGGCAGACAACCGTCTGATTTGGCGTTTAATATTGTTTACTTACAAATAAACATAAAAACAAAAAGTTTGAGCTTTATGTGTGCCTTCCCTAGATACTATAATAGATAAGGTCTACGGATACTTCGGGCACATGATTCACTGCTTGTGTAGAGTTAGGGAATGGAAGAACCGGTCTGATTTTGAGAACCGGGAATTTCGGGACTCGGCAATTTCGGAACCGGGATTTCCCGGGAAATTCGGGAATTTCGGGACTGGTGTTAAGGCATGAAATCCAAGTGTTATTACTATATCAAAAGTTATTCAAAATATAAGAATAACATTTTATAGTATAATTACAAATTAAATAAGGATTTAATGGAAACTCGACACATCAGCCAACATGTCATCGCCATATTAATGACAACTTTATTGGCGATAGTTAAGAACCGTAGGTCATTTTAGTTTATAAGCATTCATTGATGGTTTTTTATTGAAAAACCATTAATATATTAAATGCTAATGTTACTTCGAGTTATTTGCTTTTTGCAAAACGTCAAACGGTTGGGATGCTGGAACGTCGCGGTAACTTATTAGAAGTGGTAGATTAGACAATAAAAATACTAAATAACCAGACACACACTGACAAAATCTATTAATGTGATGATTTGCGTGAAGGGTGGGGAGTGGTGAAAATAAAATAAATACTCGAGTATCAGAATTTTAAAGGGAGTGTTCAGTGAATCCTACAGACGCTCCAATTTCTTAATCTGATGATTTAGAAGTAAAATAAATGTTATATTGACATACTCGAGTGCGTCAGATTAGCTTGTTGAAAGTTTAATATTAAGATCTCATACTCGCTGGGGTACTTAACAATATTTAAGTAAGGTATCTTCGATGACTGATGGGCTCGAGCATATCCCGAACTCTTTGGCTCCCTAACTAAAAGGGGTTTGTTGGGGTTTGATCGTCGCCTCCACACATTTTATCTGCTATAAGGGTATTCGTGCTACCCCAGGTGTCTATTGTGGTGCTGAACTTAAGAAGCTGTTAGCCGTTATCTACTTTACGTTAGTCTCATCGTTGTCCTTACACACCTGCAAGTCGTTGTTGCATCAATGTTTATTTTAACGAGGCATTTAGTAGCTGGTAGTGCCTAGTTTTAGTTTACAAGGTTTCGCGTTTATAACCTAGTAAGGATAAGGATAACTTGATGTCAATAAATGTAGGAATAAAAACTCGCAACAAGGAATATTAAACAAGTTGATTAGTAAACGAGCAAAAGCAACAAAATCAACTCCTTGGAACAGTGAGATATGACATCGACTATTGCCCATTGGACAGCCCCCAATAGACTAATAAATTGAACCTCTGAGCTAAAATAGTGGTATAGTTTATCGGGATCAAAAGATATTTACATATTATCTTATCATTTTAAAGGCATATTTCCTCGCACTCCTCACATGTATGTGTTTTATGTACAGAATCTAATATGAACTACTAATTATATTCTTTTATCTGTAATATTTTTAATTTTTATCTTTAATTTGCTTTCGGAAATTATAAAAAATTATTTTTAGCTAATATTTACAATTACCGATGAAAGTTTACTTAAATACTTGTAAATTATAATAATAATCTTTTCGGTACCGAAAGTATCGAAATTCCCGGTTCTCAATTTTTGATTCCCGGTTCTCCGAGCCACTCAAAATTTCGGGAATTCCCGGGAATTTCGGGACCGGGATTTCCCGGTTCCATACCCTAGTAGAGACGTTTAGGCAAAAAAATAATTGTCATACTCAAAGTAAAAAATCATCTCTTGTATGGGTGATCCTCCGCGAAACGCAAACTCGCCCAAATAAAGAAAAAAATTTTTTTTCAAGTATGACAATTATTTTTCTGCTTAAACGTCTTTACATAAGCAGTAGATCATGTGCCCTAAGTATCCGTAATTGATTTTACCGAACCTTATATATTGGGAAGTACGTAAACCCACAAAATGTAATAATTAGTTGGTACTTACAATTTACTTACCCCCTTACTAGTAAAAATATTTATCCAGTATTTATGCAATACAATGTTTTGTCCTTGTCTGTCAAGCTACTTTTTCAACGCATAAGATAAGGACATAACATTGTATTGCTTATTTACTGGATAAATATTTTTATTAGTAAGGGGGTAAAAGTTTAGTTGTATAATTTATTATTAGGTACGATGATACGGTGTTCCCATGAGCAAAGTTTTCCTAAAGTATAAAAGTTGGGAATCTAAAAATGTAAAATGCTTATTTGTATTTTACATTCATAGATAGCTGTGTAAAATTTTATAATACCGGGTATTCCAAAATTGCAACGTTCTATTCCCTTTTGTATCGTAGTTGTATTGAGATCATCTGAGAAATCAGAAAATGAATAGAAAAGTAAATTATAAAATCATACAACCCAGTAAACTTAATACGATAATATCAAAACCAGCCCAAAATCAACCCCAATACAAAATTCACATGTTAAACATCAGCGTAATCCGCAAATTAGTATAAGCTGTTACAACTCTTAGATCAGTCAGACATTAAAACTTTACGTTTTTATTTATTATACATATATAAATTAATAAGCACAATAGTAACATCACGGAATCTAATTTATAAGCAGGTTGACTTTTGTCATAATTAGTATTGTATTAAGTACCTGGCAGACCAAGCTCTGCTCGGAGAAGGAGAAAAAAATTTAACAGATGGCCTAATACCTATATTGTGGCGGACTAATCAGCGCTGTTCTAAATCGCGCTATCGAAGTTCTATCAGAACGGCGCTATTACATTATATACAACCAGCTTCCGTGGTCTAAGCTTGGCTCTCGACACGGAGATCGTGGGTTCGATTACCGCATTGGCACAACAAAAAATGTTGTTTCATGTTTGGTTAGGACAATGTAGGCCGATCACCTGATAGTCACACAAGAAAGATGATCCATATATCGGATGGGCATGTAAAAGTTGGACCTGCGCCTGATCTCTCGTCAGTCGTGTCGGTTATCCGTCCCACTGGGTTACGAGAGTAGAGGAAGAGAGTGTGCTCTTGTGTACAGTGCACACACTTTTACACTATAAAATAACTCCTGCGTAACTGGGTTGGTGTCAATGAAACCGGCCACCGTCACCGAAATCGGTGTGGGGAGTTATTATTATACAACCTCTGAAATGACTACAGTGGGGTTTCGGTCTGACTCAGCATATCACCCGCTCAGTCGGAAATCTCCCTTTGTCCACATATACCCTAACTGGGCACTGCAAGCTCCACAAACACCTCAACAAAATAGGAGTTGGTGACACAACGACTTGCAGATTCTGCGGGGAGAAGGATGAAACACCCCTTCACCTTCTCCGCGACTGTCCGGCACTTCAACAGAACAGAAACAGGTATCTTGGGCAGCACAAATACTACACCATAAGGAAATTCGTGGGGGAAGGCTACTATAACGCGAAGGAGTCACAATAGATCCAACTGGGTCGCAGTGACGTCATTGCTAGATTTTGACCTGCCTTCGGAAGACAAAAAACCCACAGTATTAAAAATTGTTCATAATAATATTAGTCTGACCGGCCGCCGTATTACGTTAAAATAGCGATTAGCAAAAATCTTGCAGTCATCGCGCGAAAGACGCGCAGTCGATTGCTGAACGTCAAATAAAATCGTATTACGTATGCGATCGATTGCTAATCGCTCGCTGTTGTGTTTGAATGCACTTTGCTTCATTTTCGCTTATTATTGCTAACTGACAGTTCAAATCGCTCGCTGATTGCTTTCACTTTGCTGTAAAAGTCTTACGTAATACAAAAAATTAGACAGCAATGAAGAGATCGAAAGATTGATTGCAATTTATAGTTCCTCGATTGTTCGGTAGAGGCAGTACTGTCGCTAGGTTGCTTCTGCTAGGTTTTTGCAGATACGTAATACGAGTTTGCGATTTTTGCGCAAAAATTGCGCAATTTTTGCTATTGCTTGGCTATTGCAAGATACGTAATAGGCCCGCGAAACTCTACCTTCCTGCAAAAAACGTGAAAAGTCCTATTCATACGTGGTTGAGCCACGTGCTCTTTTAATCAAAGAGCGAAATAACTTATATCTTATTACGTTTTTTCCAGAGATAAGACCTAGCTTGTTCGATTTTTTACTCCCAACTTTTACGTACTACCTGCATACTAAATTTCATGGAAATTGTTGAAGCCATTTCTGAGATTCTGATTAGGTATATTATATTATTATATAAGGTTCGGTAAAATCAATTACGGATATTTTGTGTTTGTGTATATTATATTATTAAACTATAAACGCACAATAATTGTGCGTTTATATTTTTTTAATAATATTATGATATCAAACTATCATATTGTCAATATTTGTATTGTGGGTATTAGATATCGTCATTATAATACAAATAAATGATGAGAACACTATACGTGCTTATAAATTAGATTCCCTGAATAGCCAAACAGCATAAAATTAGCACAACTCCCCGCGGGTTTCGCTAAACTTTTTACACCGTCATATCGCCTGCTACTTTCAGATATTGCCGTACTTTCGCGTTCAATACTATTCAAATGTAAAACTCACAGGAGACACATTCCGAAAAATAAGATATTTAAAGGAGGTAGGCTAAGAGCCGAACGCTGACGGTTTGGATATTTTTAAATTCGTTTATGTACCGAATGATAACAAATGACAATATTGTGTAATGGATTTCTTGAATGATACATATTTTCGCCTGCAAAATAGTTTTTTTGTATGATAATAAAAAAAAAATATTTTGCAGGTGTCAAAAATTGCGATTCAAAAATCAAAACTGCTTTAAGGCGTCCAAAATGTATCCATTTTGGACGCCTGAAGGCAGTTTTAATTTATGTGCCTTCCATAAAATTACTCGTAGTATTTAAAAATACTTATAATGATGATTACTGCTAAAATATCATATTATTGGCTTAATTTTTGGTTTTAATTTATCCCGTTTTGTATAATAGGGGATCGGACAACATCTGAAATATTTAGTTTCATTAATATATTCAGAAATATTGAGGCATTACTAGCTGGTAAATTTAAAAATATATATTATTTATGTGTAGTTTACTAATTAAATACATTTAAAAAGTACAAAAAAAATATTTTTTTTTTTGCGTAATTGGTAAACAAAACCTACATCATTAGTTTACTTACATCATATACAAAAACATTCATTATTATAAGTATGAACTTAAACACACAAATATAGGAGATATTTACAAATATGTTCCTGCGGCCGTATATTTTATACCTACTTATTACACTTTAATCCAATAGTGACGTCATTTGTATGGAGATTTTAGTATGGAGCGTTTTTACGAGACTCGCGAAATTTTGTATACAAATCGCTGTATCTTTGAAAATATTGACTTTTGATATACGGTTTCTTCTGAGAAGTTACTCATATTTAAGAGTACTATTCATTTATGCAATGAAAAAAATCAGTCCGCTTGCCTATTATATAAGAACTAGCGTAAATTGCCCACGGCTTTGCCCTCGTGAATTTAGATTTTAAACTTTCATCCTCTATTTTACCCCCTTGGGGGTTGAATTTTGAAAAATTCTTCCTTAGTGGATGCCTACGTCATATGAAAAAGGGATATAATTAATCGAGCGAACAAAAAATAAGTTGGCGGCTGCACGTGAGCATACTGTATTACTGAATTTGGCAGCGAATTAATATGTTGGCGACTAAATTACTAAACTGGCGAAAACACTCGGGTGACAAAAAATTCTAAAGTCGGCAGATAAAAAGAGGCGAAATTTAATCCAAATTAGCACCGACATTTATAAGTTGGTGACTTAATTTCCGAGTTGGTGACCATTATACCATAATATAAGCAGCTATAAAACCAGATTTGGTTGATAAATTAATGGCTGCTAAAAATTCAATTTGCAGGCTACGGAAAATCCTATTTTTGGGTACTGTTGGAGTATGTTTTTCTTTGTCATGGGTGTCATTTTCTAGGTTTCTGGGGGTGCAGAATAATATGAAAATAAAATCTGTTTCGTAATTCCACAAGGGCGTAAATTTTTGTTATTAAAATTAACAAGGTTGTCCTTTTCCCGGTTTCTGGGGGTTCTGATTACAAAATTGTCTTCCATCGTGAAGAAAATATGATGTTGCGGGGATTCTAAGGGGGACGAAATTTTCCTTATTTTTTCAATAGGATGCACCGTTTCCGAGATAGAATCAATTTTATAAAAAAAATGTAAATGCTCTACATTGAGATACTTAGGCCTTTACATCCGTTAATGGATGATTTATACAGTATTCTCCGAGCGAAGTAACCACTCTTGAAATACTGTAGTACATTGAGATTAGAGATGAAAATTCCCCGGAAAGTTTCCTTTTCTAAGGAATATTTCCTGAAAACTTCCTGAAAATTTCCAAATTTGGAAGTTTTCAAAATATATGACTTGTAGAATATTTGTGAATAATAACTTACCAGGGATGATTCTACCTAAAAATCTGAACAATTTTCCTCAGGAAAAATTAAATAAAAATGTATTTTTCCATACAAGAGTTACCCTCGACTCGTCACTCCTTCGATTCGTCACCAAAAATGTTGTCTTTACAACAACCCCCAACTCATCACGACTAAAAATGATAATAAATTACTATTGAGATTAGATCAGATCAGCTGATTGACTTTAGTATGAGGTTTTAAGTAGGTATATTTTGTTTTACGTCTGACAGTTTCATTGTCCGAACACAACCTCTTTGTCGAATGATTTCAATTTCACCCTTAGAATATTTAGCTTTATTTTCTAATTTCAGTAAATAATTATTTATGTATATCAAAGATAATATTTACTAAGAAGTAAATAACATGATTTCATTATGAAGGCAAATTTAACCAGATATACGAGTGAGTTAATGTAGTCAATAATTTTATTGTAAACTGTTTTATTAACTATTTGCCTGGATAAAGCGACATTGTTAGGTATTTGAAATCGCGTACTGAATCGCTGCGAGACGTAGGCACGGTAGATATCTCGCTCTTGCGCAGCGCTCAAGCGACGAACGCCACTCCCCACACCCCGCACGGCGGCAGGCGGACTGCTAGCCGATTTTCGTAGTTAGTTGCGCGCAGAAAGTAATAGTGAGTAAACTTTGCTCGTGAAAGATAAAGAAAATTATTTCCCAGTATTAATGTAATAAAGTGGACTCTAAATATGCCCCGACCAACATCAAAGATATGGGATTATTTCGAATTAATAAATACGGATGGCAAGAAAACAGCACGATGTAATTTTTGCAGGAAATATTTAGGGATCAATGCAACAAAATTAAAGCGTCATTTAGAAAACAATTGTAAACAGTGTCCAAATAATGTTAAAGTAGCTTTTAATGATATACCTAGTACCTATGTTTCAGTGCCTACCTCACAGCATGTCCATATCCCGATGTCCGTACCGACGCCAAGTCATTCAGCGAACAATTCATTCTCTCGTAACCAACAATCAAATGCTCTCTCTGATATTACTTGTATGACTGCAGAAAAAAAGAATGAAATAGACCTTTGTTTCGCACGAGCTATTTATGCTACAGGTACACCATTTAATCTTTTAGAATCCAGTTTTTGGCAAGAAGCAATCACTGCTCTTAATCCGGCGTATTCAGTCCCTACAAGATACTTGATCAGTAATAGTTTATTAAATTCTGAGTACGAACGTATACGGAAAGAAATTTCAGAAATTATCAATCAAGCAGAATCCCTTGTTCTGGTAATGGACGGCTGGAGTGATATAAATGGTAAAGGTACTGTCAACTTCATAGTAACTACGCCTAAACCGTTTTTTTATAAATGCGTGTACCCTGGCACTAATCGTGAGACTGCTGTTTATTTATTTACACAATTAAAAGCTTTGGTAGATGAGATTGGTCCATCAAAATTTGTCGCGGTGGTTACCGACAATACAAGTACTATGAAGGCAATGTGGAGAATGGTTGAAACAGAGTATGAACATATATTTGCAGTGGGATGCGCATCACACGCATTAAATCTACTGTTGAGAGATATAATAAAGATACAAAAAATTAAGGTCTGCGTTGATATAGTAACTAAAATCATAAAATACATAAAAAAGCGGCATGTAGAATTAGCATATTTTGAAAAGATTCAAACAGAAAAATACGGAAACAATAAAAAAACTTTAAAACTGCCAGGACAAACGCGTTGGGGAGGTAATGTAATCATGATGGAATCTTTTCTTTGCAACCGCGAGGCACTTGAAGCTACTGTAATTTGCCAAGAGTTAAATTTTAATAGAGATATAAAGCAACATTTGCTTACAGAAGACTTATGGATCAATGTCACTGCATTCCACAATATTTTAAAACCTATTTTTGTGGCTACTACGAAGCTAGAATCAAACGAAGCTCTTTTGTCACAAGTGCCTCAGATGTTTGAATATGTCAGAGAAAATATATGCAATGCTTTGAGTACTTGTGAAATAATAGATGATGAAGAGGAAAGGTTTATTATAGAATTGATCGTGAAAAAGCAACATTTCGTCGAGAAGCCAATTCACTATGCTGCCAATATTTTGGACCCAAAATTCAAAGGATTAAAACTGTCACCTGAAAAAGTAGCAAAAGGCCAAGAATTTATTTATCAATACGCCCAAATACAAAATAAAAATACTGGGAAAGTAATGGCAAACTTAGCTGAATACCGATCAAGAAGTGGTTTTTATAGTCAAATTGGTATCTGGGCTGCTTCTGATCAAATTGAAGCAAGAACTTGGTGGAAAGGTCTCTGTAATTGTCAAATATTAGCATCCATTGCAAGAAAATTGTTATCTATACCTCCATCATCTGCTGCCAGTGAACGTAATTGGTCACTTTTTGGGAATACGTTAACTCGTCCTAGAAACAGGATTACTACTGACAGGCTTCAGAAGCTGATAACTGTAAGATCCAACATTAGATTGTTATCTGAAAATCCAAATGACAACGTTTATATGGCAGATGATGAAGAATATATCAGTTCAAACAGCCATTCTGAAGAGGAAGAAGACAGAGAAAGCGATGTCCAGGAGCAAGAAGCCTTAGATATTAGCCTTGACAACAATCCTGAAGGAGGGGAAAACAGTGAGCAGCTCCAATATTTTAACATATTAACAGATTCAGAAACGTCAGATCTAAATGATCCTTTATTGTAGTTTTAGGTAATTTGTCTTATTTTATTTAATAATCAATACATATTGTTTTGTTCTAATATTTTTTTTAATTGTTAATCACAGATTTATAATAAAAAATATTTCAATGATAATGATATTTCTAGTCCTATGATAAACCTTTTTATCAAACATAACATTCTTCTCTTTTTAAACTTTAAAATCCGCCGCCGCACGCCGCAATTGCACAACGTGGCAACGCGCGTAGTTGCAAAATGTGGCAACTGGCAACGTTGCGCATGCTTGCCTGCGCCACTACCCTAGTACCTACACATTCTAGGAATAACACTAGATTGTAAATTACAGTGGGGTCCCCATATTACAAATCTGGCAGATAAGCTCAGTTCTGCAGCATATGCAGTCAAAAAAATTAGAGAAATTACCGATGAGGATACAGCGCGGCTAGTTTATTTTAGTTATTTTCATAGTATAATGTCATATGGCATTCTTCTTTGGGGAAACGCTGCGGACATTAATACAATATTTGTGCTACAGAAGCGAGCTATACGTTCTATTTATAAGATGTCATGTTTTGAATCTCTGAGAGAAAAATTTAAAGAAATAGGTATTCTGACCGTTGCTTCTCAATACATTTTGGACAATGTGTTGTATGTCAGAAAGAATTTAACGAATTTTAAAAAGAAAAGTGACACACATTGTAGGAATACTAGAAATAGGAACAAGTTAGAAATACCAGTGATCAGACTTAGTAAAGTAAGTAAATCTTTTAAAGGTCAATGTATACGCCTTTACAATAGAATCCCAGAAAACGTTCAAACTCTTTCCATTAATCAATTTAAAAAAGCTGTTATAGAACGTTTGTGTGCTAAAGCTTATTATAAAGTCAGTGATTTCATTAACGATTGCACACCTTGGGAATAAGATGGCCCCATGCAAGGCTGCTTTTATGTACTTAAGTATGTTCTATGTACTTATGACTAATGTTATATAGATTAAGTTACAACATTGTAAAATATTTTTTGAAAAGAACAATTTTCCCATCTTTTTGCTAAAAGGTGCCCCCGTGCGAGTTTCTTACGCCGGTTCTTCTCGCCGGGCTAGTTTCCGAACCGGTGGTAGGCATCATGTAGGACAATTCTATAAGCGTTATATTATAGCCTACATGGAAATAAAAATTTTGAGTTTGAGTTTGACATGATCTCAATATAGATGGCATTTAAAGTACCTATATTTATGGATTTGAAAAATAAAAACAAGAACCAAAATCATACGAATAATAAGTTAAAGTTTAAATAAAAAGAAAACCTAGACATAATACGATCTAATAAATTGTAACCAAATACCTACATGTTGGCGAGTCAAGGAACGTGCTTATCGTGTTCAATTGAATCGAAACTATAAAAACCAGCTAATTTTAGTGTAATTTGCATTTAAAAATAAACGTCACAACTGTCTTTATAAGATAAATGATCAGTTTTGAAAATTTCCTTATGAGGAAGTATTCAGGAAGTTTTCAAGTAAACTTCCTGAAAATTTCCCGAAAATTTCCAAAATTTCGGAAACATTCCGAAATTTTCACCTCTAATTGAGATACGACGGATGTATAAATCTATAGAAATGTTGGAAAATTCAGGATTTTCGAAAAAAATTTTCTCCCATCATGAAGAAAATGTGATGTTGCGGGGTTCCAAAGGGGGGCGAAATTTTCATTGTTTTTTTAATAGGATGCACCGTTTCCGAGATAGAATCAATTTTATAAAAAAAGAAGTAAATGCTGTACATTGAGATACGACGGATGTATAAATCTATAGAAATGTTGGAAAATTCAGGATTTTCGAAATTTTTTTTCTCCCATCATGAAGAAAATATGATGTTGCGGGGTTCCAAAGGGGGGCGAAATTTTCATTATTTTTTCAATAGGATGCACAGTTTCCGAGATAGAATCAATTTTATAAAAAAAGAAGTAAATGCTGTACATTGAGATACGACGGATGTATAAATCTATAGAAATGTTGGAAAATTCAATATTTTCTAAAAAAAATTCACCCATCATGAAGAAAATATGATGTTGCGAGGTTCCAAAGGGGGGCGAAATTTTCATTGTTTTTTTAATAGGATGCACCGTTTCCGAGATAGAATCAATTTTATAAAAAAAGAAGTAAATGCTGTACATTGAGATACGACGGATGTATAAATCTATAGAAATGTTGGAAAATTCAGGATTTTCGAAATTTTTTTTCTCCCATCATGAAGAAAATATGATGTTGCGAGGTTCCAAAGGGGGGCGAAATTTTCATTATTTTTTCAATAGGATGCACAGTTTCCGAGATAGAATCAACTTTATAAAAACATAGTAAATGAGACATTGAGATACATTCCTAGATGTATAAAGCTATAGAAATGTTGGAAAATTCAGGATTTTCAAATTTCTTTTTCTCCCATCATGAAGAAAATATGAGGTTGTTGGGTTACTAAGGAAATTTAAAATGGATGACTTTTTTGTAATAGGACACTCATATTATTTTTATGAAATTAAGTATGTCCGCCATATTGGAATTTCAAAACGAATGTCATTTTCGTATCCAGCACTCCCAAAAACCTGGTAAACGACACCCACATCAATTTTACGAAAAATAAATATCCGCCATTTTTAAATTTCAAAATTAATCTACACAATAATCTACACCTCCCTAAAACCGAGAAAAATAAAAAATTGGGAATTTTGTACGCTCCTTTATGGTTTTTTTGTGTGCGCTCGTTTCGCTGCTTGTATGGCTTTTGAGTTACCTACATCAGGGAAAATATATGTGCCTATTCTTAAATTAAATGTGTACTCACAAATTGTCGCCAAGATGGTTATTTAGTCGCTAAAACATAATCTGTCTGCCAGTTTGGAAAATTCAGTGGTATTATTTAGTCACCAGATTAGTAATTTTTTCCTTACATTCTTTCGCCAACTTGGTAATTTAGTATTCAATATTGGGTATTTTCTCATTCAAAATTTAATTGTTTTGTCGCAAGTTTAAATACATGCCTATGAAAAATAAGTGCAATTTTTTTAAAATTTCTAGCCTTTAGAGTGGCCTGTGCGTTGATACATCAGTCAATCAGCTTTACGTTTTATGTATATAGATGACTAAAGTATATTCGAATTATTTATTCATCATTTATATAATACTTCAACAAGCTTTCGTAAAAATCCAAAAATAAAAAGTCTCTGGCTCCTCATCTAAATCTTATTGTCTCCAAGCACTCTTCAGGGACCACCGTATTACGAAGCTGTGATGTAACATTTCAGCGCCCAATACAAAATGTCTTTGGTGTTTAATTCCGCCAAATTGAAAAACGAACAATAGGCTTACAATACGAAGTCTTATATAGGAGGCGAAATGTTTCGGAGAACATTTTGTTTTTTTTTTTATTGAGGTTAGGTAGGTATCAACATCAACTTATAATATGATAAGGCTCTCGTCTTTGTGAAATGAACTAAGGTCTAGTCCACTACGCTAATATCTTGTGGGTCAGAGCACTTAACGTATCTTCAAAGACTGTTAGTATACTAACACTAAGGCGTCTCTGCACTATAGCTGCACTATGATTTATATGGATATTTCACGAAATAAATGTTTCGAAATATATTAAATGATTATCTACACTAATATTATAAAGAGGAAAACTTTGTTTGTATGTTTGTTTGTTTGTTTGTTTGTTTGTAATGAATAGGCTCAAAAAGTACTGGACCGATTTCAAAAATTCTTTCACCATTCGAAGCTACATTATCCACGAGTAACATAGGCTAAATTTTATTTTGGAAAAAAATAGGGTTCCGTAAGATATTTGGGTTTTTCGGACACAAGGTGTAAGAAATCATCCAGAAAAGTTACTTATTTTGCGTACGCTGCCTAAACTATAAAAGATAGAACCATAAAATGTTCTAATTAATTGTAGATCTTATAAATATCTACAAAAAAGTCCGCGACACACTATACCTATCTATGTCGAGTGAGGCACAACAACCATTTTTTTATTTAGAAATCTTGAATTTTTTTTTGGACTACATTTAAACGCGTTTATTTTACTCATTCTTTTAATCTTTATCAAAATAAATTATTTCATCACTAAGTACAGTTTATGTAGATAATATTTGGTCTTTGAATGATTAAAATTGGACGTTTGGTTTTGAAGTTATGGCGAAATTAAAATATTATGATTTCTGCTCTCACCAAACCGGGGCACAGTGGAAAATTTAGGTCCGTATCGGATCAAAAATCTGTAACTTCAAGGTTTTTTATCGTATTGTATTGAGATTTGGCACATGTATACAGTGATATACAAAGATTTTAAAAATAATCTATTTTTGTATTTTTTTTTCAATGTATACATATTTATTTTAGGCTAAAAAAAAAAAGAAAAGAGAAAAAAAGTAATACGAGTAGTTATATGTTTATTTTTTATAAATAAGTACTAATATGAGTAAAATGATGAGTAAAAGACTTAGTGCCTCTTCATCAAGATCCTTCACATTTCTCACATAAGGTTTTCATAAACTTGAAATGTATGGATCTGAAGTATATAGAAGCGTTTTAAATACGTCTTCATTTGGAGCTATACGGGAACATTTTCTGGCATGGTGCAGGCGCATATTTCTGTAGTCTTTATTGCGCGACTCTTGTGCATCTTCCGACAGTTGCCCAATAGGAAGAACAGAAAAATGTTTGATGACGTTTTCTCCGTGTATAAGTAATTTGTGCACGGAGGATGGCATGTAGTACCAATCATAGTTACTAACATAAATTCGCGCAGTTTCTAAGGCATAAACTCCAAATTTTTCGGGATCGATCATCATTCCAGAAGATAGAGCTTGTAAAATAATATACAAGCGTTTAATCAATGTTTCATCAACACCTGTTATGTTCGCCGAGCAAGTGTAATTGTAAAAGAACCTTCGTGCTATATTTCCATCACTTGAATTTCCATTTACTTGACGAGGTTTATCGATAATTAATCCTAGCTCTTCCCTGAAACGTTTTTGAACAAATTCCTTCTTTTCTTTCTTCAATTTCTTTTTTTCATCTGTTGTAGCAGACCAAGTCTTAAAGTCAAGATTGTAGCAAATGTGTAATACCATTTCCATGCTGCGAATCCAGGCATGCAATGTGGATAATCCATATTGGTAAGCACTTTTATTTTCAGGTCTAGCAGTCACTTTTAATAGGTCATTCATAAGTCGAGGAGTAGCCCCACATATCGTGCACGTAGAAACCGACGGAGTTTCTGTTAGGACCTGAGCCACCTTACCATCAATCATTGTTAGAAAAAGTTCGTGCTTCACATTTACTACAACACCATCTTTGTTTATTAATGACGGGCATAAAGACTACTACTACTAATTAATATCAATGTTATGCATATTTACTCACGCAGGACGAGTGCAAAATAGATGATAAGGGACCATCCACATATTACGTCACGCAAAATTTCGACTTTTTGAACCCCTGCCCCCTCCCCATGTCACGCTTTATAGTATCCCTGTACCTGTATTTAACATGTACTGTCACACTTTGTATGACCCCCCCCCCCTCCCCCATCAGGTGTGACGTAATATGTGGATGGACCCTAAGCTATTGCTATCAAAATATTGTGATTAATATTGTTTTTGTAAATTATCTCAGCAGTAACCGCAAAAGATACCGAATTATCTACTCCGACCTCTATCACATTTTTTCCCATAACTTCCAGGGTTGCAAACTTCCGCAGCTGATTTTTTTAATTTTTCATTTATGAATAGTTAGGCTATCAAATAACACATAAAGTTGCGCGTGGGGAGACGTGGGTAAATGTGAAAACCTTCGACGAAAAAAAAAAAAGTGAAAAATAGGGTATGTCAATTTTTAAGTACTTACTCAAAAATAAAAAGCATATTAAAAAAAGTTAATAGCTCATTATTAAGAACATAAAATATCCTTTTTAAAAATGTATAAAACCGCATGCATGTGCTAAATACTTTTTTCACAATATTCATTTGAATTATGTGTATGCAAACATTTGAATGAGCCATCCGCTACTTCGACTTACTTCAACTCATGAAAAAAAATATTTATGCAGTTTTAGTACAAAAAAATGTCTGATTAGGATTACTTGGTTATTAGAGTATCGAATGCAATAAATATTTCATAAAATTAGGATATTTTTAAAAACTATTTATGATATGCTCTAGTTCTACCATTTTCCATAGTGCGGGGGTGCGCGTGCACAGTTTAGATCTATGACTTCTATGAGTAATTTTTTTGTTTTGTGTTCGTTGTAACTATGATGGATAGATACTTGAATACCTATTTATTTAGTGTTTGTTGTATTGTTAGTCCTGAAGAATATAGGTATTTCATACGATAAAAGTATACCCACCTACTTATTTCATTGAGTTTTAGTAGGTACCTATATTAATTTGTTTCTGTTTGTTTTGACTAAATTTCGCCCGTTTTGTTAGAGGTTTAAAGACATTCTGTAGTATTAGTATCAGTATTCTACCCGTGCGAAGCCGGGGCGGGTCGCTAGTTTAATATATTTCGAAACATTTATTTCGTGTAAACATTTATTCTTTATAGGACATACAGACAAACGTTAATTTTTATATAATAGAAGATTTTCTATTATATAAAAATTAACGTTTGTCTGTATGTCCTATAAAGAATCGTAAACTATGCATTTGATCATGTGATGATATTGTTATGCATGAGCCAAAGAAGGTTTCTGAGTGTTTTTTTAGTTGTAGGTGTAGTTATTTATTCATTCCAGTTCCTATTTAATACAAAATAATGTATGTCGGGACAGCTAGTAATTTATATATTTCTTCCGTGCGTGTGTATGTTACTGAACTCCTCCTAAACGGCTTGACCGATTTTAATGAAATTTTTATTTTGTCTTCAGGTGGATTCGAGACCTCCCCGATGGTTGCACGCCTTGTCGTGGCGATGGGGCTTATTAACCGTGGACTGGTCACCCACGGTGAAGCTAAGAGGCAGTCGGGGCCGGCCTGTTTGCCGCCGGCTGGCCCGAGGAGGGCGCTCCCATCGGGCTGAACATGCCCGCAGAGGACGCGCGTGGAGGTGGGACCGCAGAAGAAGAGGAGTGCCGGTATTACGGTGCGCCGTTCTCCCTATGTTCTGCGGCCGTGGAGGGATCGCAGGGGGAGAGGCGTGATGGTATTACGGTACGCCACTCTCCCTACCCCCTGCGAGCTGGCGGGGCCGTTCCGTCGATACGGCGTTGGTGGGGCCGCAGAGGAAGAGGCATGTGGGTATTGCGGTCCGCCGCTTGCCCTATCCTCTGCGACCGAGGTGTGGTCGGTGGCAGAACCACAGACCTGATCTGCCACCGGGTACCAGTTTATCTGGTACCCATGGCCTCCTAGTAGCAGACTCAGGGGGAGTCTGCTACAGTACTGGTGGAGGCCGAGGAGGAAGCGCACCTAATACCATCTGGTGCGCCCATCGTGGAGGGCCTTCGGGCTTTCAAGATGGAGCCGCTTGTAGGCGGCTGCCGCCGGCGGGGTCGCGGATGTGTGTATCGTTCCCGTGGCCCCGTCAGAGGGCGGTGAGGAGGAAAATGGGGGGGTTTTTAGTGGGTATACCATGAGTCCCACATCACCACTTGGGTGCCCCCTGCGCCTGGGTGGTATGCGTAAATCATTTTCCCCCCCGGAAACAAAAAAAAAAAGGTGGATTCGAGAATGGCTTAGATTTGACCCGATAGGTGGCGCTGCTTTCAGTACGTCAACAAATTTAATTCTAAGGCGGTAATAAGTTTGCCGGTACAGCTAGTAGGCTCTATATTTTAGAAAGCAAAAAAATGTAATGCTATTTCTTTTTCACAAGCTAAAAATTCATTCAAAATTACGACTCTCCGAACGCGCTACTATAAAACCCGTACATATTTAAAACTTTTGTTACAGTATCGATGTCCAATACGGCGCAGATTTAATTGGGATTCCACACTTTTTCACGCGATTGTCCCAAAGCAATTTCGACTGAATGATAACAGCCTGCCAAACGTTGTCCATATTCTTTTATTGTCCCGTAGTTTCCTGAAATTTGGCACTAGCAAGGAATTTTTTGTTGATAATTACCAAATGCAATTTTGATAGCGAATGTACTTTGTGTGCCGGGTAATTTGAATTCGAATTTAGTGTAGGTGCCTCTATCCTAAATTGTCTATTTAATTACCTATCCGAAAATCTATTAACTTGTCGACTATGGTGACACTAATAGGCATGTTGCCGAAAAATTTTTTTTTCGTCTATTCGATGTTAGACAACATGTTAATAAACAATCCAGAACCCATTTTTGTATATCTGAAAAAATAACGTAGATACAGACCATTGAAATTTACAATATGAAAGAGAGCGATATATCGGCCTGTGACGTCACAGCCTGCTACCGCCATACATTTGTTATTACAAAATGTATGGCGGTAGCAGGTTGTGACGTCACGAATCGTTTTGCGAGAAAGAGATGGACAATATTTTTTATTTGCTTATATTTTTAATCCCGTCACTCTAAATACCCATTTCTTTCAGATTTATGTATCTTTAATCAACAATTTTAAAATTTAATTAGTAAAACTGTGATATTCCACACTAGGCAACATCCCTATTACCACAGAGTAGAAAATTTTATACTTACGTACAGAGAAACATCTTTCATAGAGTGCGTTACCCCAGCCAGATGTTGTGGATTTTGTTAACTTTTTACCTATGCTCAATAAGAGCGTTGTCTGTAATTGAGCGTTGCATTTTCGTATTTTGCTCCTTTGTAGTTTTCGAGAAAAATTCGCAAAACAAATCCGGCTGGAGTAACGTTTGAAAACATTACTCTAGCCAGACATTTTTTTTTCTAAAGAATATTTTAAGGAAAATAATATACAGATAATTAGAGCGTGGTAGGGTGTAATTGAGCGTACAAAAATTTCATTTGTAGCTTGATCCGTAATGGAGATATTCAAAATCCTGCTGGGGTAACGTTTGGTGATTTCTTAAATCTCGAAGGCTGTTGGGTGCAGACTGCAGAGCTACAATTTTTGGCAAACGGCTTCTCAGAAATGTGCTTGAATTTGCTCAGAAATGAATTGAACTATCCGAATCTGAAAATTTTGACGTCCCCATCAACGGCCCACAATTTTTTACACAATTGTGGACACACCGTATTCAAACTCAAACTCAAAATTTTTATTTCCATGTAGGTTATAATATAACACTTATAGAATTGTCCTACATGATGCCTACCACCGGTTCGGTAACTAGCCCGGCGAGAAGAACCGGCGTAAGAAACTCGCACGGGGCCACCTTTTAGCAAAAAGATGGGAAAATTGTTCTTTTCAAAAAATATTTTACAATGTTGTAACTTAATCTATATAACATTAGTCATAAGTACATAGAACATACTTAAGTACATAAAAGCAGCCTTGCATGGGGCCATCTTATTCCCAAGGTGTGCAATCGTTAGTAAAATCACTGACTTTATAATAAGCTTTAGCACACAAACGTTCTTTAACAGCTTTTTAAAATTTATTAATGGAAAGATTTTGAACGTTTTCTGGGATTCTATTGTAAAGGCGTATACATTGATCTTTAAAAGATTTACTTACTTTACTAAGTCTGATCACTGGTATTTCTAACTTGTTCCTATTTCTAGTATTCCTACAATGTGTGTCACTTTTCTTTTTAAAATTCGTTAAATTCTTTCTGACATACAACACATTGTCCAAAATGTATTGAGAAGCAACGGTCAGAATACCTATTTCTTTAAATTTTTCTCTCAGAGATTCAAAACATGACATCTTATAAATAGAACTTGTAGTATAGTATATAGTGTAGTATGCTTGTAGTAGTGCAATAAAATCGAAAGCTAACTATGTAGCTGTTTATCCGGTTTATCTTTCTTTAATTTGTGCTTACCTATACATCGGCTTATCGGCGGTTAGTACACTGTACAGTAATTGAAATTGAATTTTCAGCACTTTAATTTATGATCGTCCTGATAATTTGTTCGTAATAAATTATTTCGTCAATCGTCATTCGCTTGCGATCGGGAAAAATAATATGAAAATGGCATAGATGTATAGGTACTTTTACTATAGACGAGGCATCAGGCATATCGAGGCAAAAATTGTGCACACTTAAATGGTAAAATTTTGGGGTTCTTTGGATCTATTTTGACATTTGAGTTATGGAAAAATCAAGATAACGTAACTTTTTCTTGTATGAAGATTTGGTCTGTCAAATATACGTATAACGTATATTTGACAGTATAATTAATTGTTATTAATTAATTATAATATTAGGTACATAAATCTTTAGTTTTGAAATATTTGGAAAACAGTAAAATCTAAGGGTAGCTGTCAATAGTCTATCAAATGTACCACATCTTTAGTTTTAAAATCTTTGGAAAATAGTAAAATTCCAAGGGTAGTCACGCTTGTTCACAACTGTCAGCTGTTTTTTTTTTTTTTTTTTTTTTAATTTATTCACAAGTATTTTACACAATATAAATATAACTATAAAAATCGCCAAACTGCGAAACAGTTTGTTGGCGATAATTATTATAAAATATAATAATAATATTATATTAATATTAATATTAATATTATATTAATATTAATATTAATATAATATTAATATTATATTAATATTAATATTATTATTAATATTAATAAACTACGTAACGTATAATAATGTTGACGATGAAATGTGTATCTTTTTGTGTAGCGAATTAATAACTGACTTTATTATGTATAAAACTAATTTATAGTTTTTAGTATGTAGTTGTTTTAACAAACCTTATATACCTACTACCTGCTTAATCAATAATATAAATTTGTTTCATAAATAAAAATGAACACCACGTGTTTCTATTACTAAACAGAATAATAATCCAACGGTTGTTCAACCTTTTCACTTTAAACCGTTGCTCTGTATTTATGAAATTGCAAAAAGCGAAAAAATTCAATAGCACCTGCCCTTTACAATTGCCGAATGTATGCCGTGTACCAGGGTGAATAGAGTTTAAAATCGCACAACACAAATTATGTACGGGGCATTCGTATAAAACTTCCCCAATTATAACTTAGCTTTACTTCACCACAATAAATTTCGGTATTAAGCCACGGCTATGGAACTGAAAAAATTCTGCTGCGCCTATTCACTAAGCGATGAAATTGCTTGATTCTAGTCTCTTAACAATGGTTCTATATGAGTAGCGTGATGGACTACTCGCTTATCAAGAGACGTAGATATTCGATGTTGATTACGATAATAAGTGGTTCTAAAAGCCTTCCGATCCACGCCGAGACCGCGACACGAGACCGAATTAGGATCTCGGAGCCACTGCTTTATATGGAGAATGGAAACGATTTCGGTGACCAGAGATGACTGGTAAGCGTGGCCAGAAAACCTCGGCCTCTAGTCAAGATGCATTCGATAAATTCGACGACGAACTTCAAAATCAAAAATGTATGGGATTTGACATAAGTCATCGCTAAGTGACATATCGCTTGCGATGCCTTATGTCAAATCCCATACATTTTGTTTTCGAACTTCGTCGTCGAAATTGACGAATGCATCTTGACTAGAGGCCCTGATTCGCTGGTTAGGTATCTGGTCACGGTCTTATATCCCGGTCGTATAGATCAAAAGGCTACTATTACAGGGCTAGTAATTATAATCTTAATGAATGCAATACTTATTTGTCTCTCTTGTTTAGAATAGAATAATAATATTTTTCTTACTAGTGATAGCTAATTATATTAATTTCTGTAACTTCAAAAATAAATGTGATGTGTTACAGTAAAAAGAATTTATAAATATAATTACAATTTATTTTATTTTATTAAATATTTTTACACTATTTACAAATAATTACAATTACATAACTAACAACATATAGCTAATCACCTATATTAACTTTGACCTGACCTAACAGCTTTGATTTGGTTCTGTTTATTTTCTTGTATTTTGGGTTTGCTTTGACTGATCGTCGTATACTGCTTCTGGTCATGACTCTGTCGAAAATTTCTTCACTGGTATCTTCGCTTCCATCATCAGAGAAGTGATTATTCATACTATCATTCATTTTTTTAGGTTTGATGATGACTTGTTCCACTCCATCCGAATACATAGCATCTGATGATGGTCTATCATCATCACTTGTGACTTTCATTTTATGGAAGTTTATTTTATCGTCGTTCGGTACTTCTAGTTTCTTTTTCTTATCGTCCTTCTTCTTTGCCTCTCTATTGGGTTTGTATTTCATTGGCGAGAAATCAACTCGACGTAAGAAACTTATGGTTTCACCAAAACGTCTACTACACTTTCTTGCTGGTTTGGTTTCAGTTTTTTGTTCACCCTTCAATAGTTCCTCGTGTTCCAATGCAACTCCAGAATCAGAATTCGATTCTAAATGAACACGAATCTGAGGTACTGTAAATTGTTCTTTTAGTCTTAATTTCTCATTCAAATCATCAATAATACTTTGTTGATTGCTTATAATTTCATCTTTCTGTCTTATTTGCTTTTTCACAGACTCTGTTCTTAATGCTAAATTTAATTCATACTTTTGTAGTTCACTGGATAAATATTCTAGTTCTATTTTTCTGCTAGACTCTAATTGTTTGACTTTATCTGATAGCTTCTTGTATGACTCTCTCAGCCTGTGTTTTTCTTGCTTGTGTGACGTTTTCAGGAATTTGATGTAATTTAATGCTTCTTGCAGCGTTTTAAGCTGTAGCACATTATCATCTATGCTCGTACTTGACATTTTCTATCTATTTCTATCTGAAACAATAGAAAAATAATTTAAGTGTGTTGTAAATATATGTACTGAAGAGCACCTGCTATTAAAGTAGTTTAAGAATAGTTTAAGTTCTCGTTAAAACTATAATTTCGAATATGAGAAAGGTCATTATTATTTAATCACTTTTTAGGGTTCCGTAATACTTGAGGAACCCTTATAGTTTTGCTCTGTCCGTCCGTCTGTCTGTCTGTCCGCGCTTCTAGCGTCGGTAATTATGAATATAAATGGATGAAATTTGATATAGTCATAGCTTGTATATAGATCTCAGACCTCGGATCGGATAATAATAGTAGGTAATTTTATATTCTAGAGGTGGCTCTTAAGATTTTTTAATTTTTTTTTTTGGTTTTTAGAATTTCTAAACTATAAGACTTATAAACTTGCAATTTTATACGCTGATAGATCATGCTACAATCTCTTAAGGAAAATTATTTTGAACCAAATTGGACAGAAATTTTTGAAGTTATTTGAAAAAACTTATTACGCGTTTATAGTTACGGAACCCTACTTAGACATGTCTTGGTTAGGCTATTTGATGTTCAATTGTCTCTAACAAAAACTTTAGTTACAAAAAATAAATTATCTCTTATTTAACACGAATTTAGAACTTTGCTATTCTACATAATATATCTACATATAACATAGGTACATAGGCTAGCACCGCTAGCCTATTTTGAGACAATATATAATCGGTTAAAGAAGCCATTACATTAATTGCAATCATTTAGATAATTGTTACTGATTTGATTATGATTGTTGCACAATATTATTTAATAATAAAAATTAATTATTACATAATATTGGATAGGGGTATTGATTAGTATTTTGTTCGTGACTTCGTTCTCTCTTAGAGTTTGCCATAATGTTTACATGAGACCATTGTAGCAAGGCAGCAAATAATATAATACTGCTATACACATAGTCTGTTATAAATTTTATAATAGAAGTGCAATAGACTGAGTTGTAGTTTTAGTAGTTTTTTTCTCAAAAGTCTGTACGTTCTTAATCCTATATTATATTTGTTAATCCTATATTTTAATGTAGCGTTCTATACTACAATTAAATAAAATTGAAGAGTCTGTTTATGATTTCAAGTTTGTAACAGCTTTTCACTAATTGCATATTATGATAGTAGTTACATTAAAAAGCGAGTTTTTTATTTTGTCTCTGGTGGGACTTTCATTAGCATATACATACTTTATAACTCAAGAACGGCTGAACTGATTTGGCTAAAAATTGGTGGGGAGATATCTTGAAAGTAGAAAAAGGACATAGGATACTTTTTATCCCGTTCACTAGGGATTCAAAACTTGAGATTGGCTGTATCGATTTGGCGAATTGGTCTTGAAATGATTGTAGAAGTTCAGGGAAGGTTTAAACAGTGAGAATTATTAGAAAAGGTGTAGGTTGTAGGAGTAGGTGTAGTCATTTATTAATTCCAGTTCATATTTACGAGAGAACAATGTGTGTCGGGACAGCTTGTAAATAATAATACATCTATGTATTAAAGTAAATATCTGTTTGTTATTTCGAGGTTATATCTTTTGATTAATTGCATATGAAAGTACGTACGGAACTTAGTTATATCATAAAATCTTTTTTTTTTCTAATTTCATTTATTCAGGATAGATATAACGTCAGATAATTAAACCTATTTAATCGCAGGAAAAAGCTAGTTAATTACAACATCAGCAGGACATTTCATCGTCTCTACTCAAAATTTATTTTTACATACATACATATAATCACGCCTCTTTCCCGTAGGGGTAGGCAGATACCACTTCTTTCCACTTGCTACGATCCTTACATACTTGTTTCACTTCGTCCACTTACATTATTCCCTTCATACATGCTCTTCGGTTTAGGGTACTCTTGACCTGGCCTTTTTTCAAGACGTCCTTGATTTGGTCTCGAAACGTCCGCCTAGGTCCCTTCCAACACTTCCATTCACACTCGCCTTATACACTTTTTTCGTCAATCGTTCTTCATTCATTCTCTCGACATGGCCAAACCATCTCAGCATACCTTTCTCAATTTTTATCACTACATCTTCTTTCAGACCACAACGTTTCCTTATCTCACTATTTCTTATCCTGTCACTCAGTTTAACTCCTATCATACTTCTTAACGCTCTCTTTGTATGCGCAAATATTTTAAATGCCAATAAACATAAATTTTATTGGCATTTAAAATATTTGCGCATACACCTTTAAAGTATACAGGTTTGAGTATTTGACCCGTACATCAAGAAGCGAATACCAAGAATTCCTTTCAGTTCAAGTGTACAATAACTCCGTATTGTAGGAGGCAAGTCTTAACAAAACATTCTATTTAGATCTGTATGAATCAATATTTTATTTTATTGTTTAATTTCAATACAAAGGAAAGTTATTAGTGCCAGCCGCAAGTTTATTAGGTACTTGTTCAGCGACTTATTATTACTGTATTGTTTTGAGTTTAAAAATTTTATAACTGGTTAGTGGTTTTGGAAAATTCTAGAAATAGGTTCTTTTTTATTATCGCTTACGTCACTCAAATATGTAGAAATGGGTTTAAAGAAACTTGCTGAAAGGGTTTAAAATTTTCTGAGAAACGAAGAATAGGGGAAAATAAATACAATATATATTTTAGTGTCTTTTTGTATTCTGTCATATTTCTCTACATTATATTAGTCTTTAGTAATTTAACTATAGTTTTAAGGTAAAGTAGATTATAAATTGTGACAAATTTAGTCCATAATCCGTATGTATTACAAAAAATATTATACGACTTATAATTTGCCAAATTCTCACTCTAATTCACCACGAAATATATTTTATTTAACAAAGCTATAATTAGAATTCATAAGCTATTAAAGATATGCAAGGTTAATTATAATTATTATAGATGTAATAACTATTAATATTATGTCATTATTGGTAATAAATAAATTATATTTCAATCGCATTATTTATAATTAAATTCCATTATCCCTACTTAACAATAATTATGATAGCTTTCTAGTCCAGAAGCATGTTATTATAATTATTATTATATTCTAATCAGGTGATATTTTTAATCTATACTCTGTATTTGATCCTTGACTTTATTATATTTCAGGTAATATTTGATTGTTTGCATCGAGTTGGCTCCGAAACTACTTGATCGATTTTGATGAAATTTGGTAAAAATAAAGATTAGACCACGGGGAAGGATGAAGGCTATTTTATATCGCTTCAATATGTACGGTTCCCGCAGGATTCCCTTTTGAGCGCACAAAGTTTCTGATTGTTTATCTATTTTTTGCATCAGTCACATATCAGCGACCGCGAAAAAACTATATTTATGCGGGCGGAGCCGCGGGCAACAGCTAGTATATTATAAAATCCGACTACATGAATTAATTTTTTTGGTACCCCGGCTGTTATTACGAAGCTATTTATACCTGATTTATTAAAATCGGACCAGCAACTTTGGCGCTACGGTAGAACAAATATTCCATAGAATCATACTGTATACATTATATTACATACATACATAGACAGCCAAAATTACCCTTCTTTTTTGCTTCACCGTAGTTGGGTAAAAGGCGGTATTTACACTTTGACCTTTATTAGGTTCCGGCTTCAGTTCCTGCCAAGCCTCTACCGCATATTTATTTTAGGTTATGTTCACTGTTGTAGAGTTTTGTGTAGAGATTATATTATGATATAAAACTATCAATAACTATCTTAGATTTTAAGTTATTTGGATTGAATGCTTTACAATAACCCTTATAAGTTATAACTTTGTAAGGCTTTACCAAGTAAGGTTTCTCTTATGTCACAGGGAATATTTTTATTACCTAGGACTTTAAAAGCTTTATACTTTATACAATAAATACAAAAGAGCAAAAAACTTGAAATCATCAAAGACCAATTGCTATTGAATTATTGTAAAAGAATATTGGTTTCCCGAGATAAAACTTTGATAACCAAAATATAACTAATATCTAAATATATAAAAGGCAAACCTAACTGACACATCTATCAACGCACAGCCGAAACTACTGAACAGATTTTGCTGAAATTTGGCATTCAGATAATTGTAATGACGTAGGCATCTGCTAAGAAAGGATTTTTGAAAACTCGCCGCCTAAGAGGGTGACGAGGATTAAAATTTTGTATGGAAACCGAACTCCACGCGGACGAAGTCGCGGGCAAAAGTTAGTAATAAATAAAATATTAATTATTCCATATCAAATGACCGGTACTAATTAGATATTTATCAACATAAACATTAATGAAATTAATTAAATACCTGTTTAATTATCACAAAATAACGGAAACCACTAGTGACCACTGCACACGACTGTTACCATGTTCCACCACTGACCGAATGGTGGGCACACAACAATGAACCCATGAGGAAGGTAATTACATTTCTTTTGTCATCAAACCTTTAATTGCGTTAACCGAAAATCGTCCTAACCGCTTGCTAATAGAGGCTATAATAGCGTGATGATATTTCGACGTATGCACAATAAGATCACTTACCTGCCCCCAGGTAAACTCACCGAACTGGTACAGAACAAGTTTGTACAAAAATAGCCTGCCTAGAAAATGTACCGTAATGTATGTTTTGAATGTCGCAATTTACGGAAAATAGTTCATCCCTGTTTTTGTGGGATCTTGGTAAGCGCCGAGCAATAATAAATTATAAATTTTTCTCATGAATTAAAAAATGTACGTTATTCTAGTTTAAAACCTTAAAAAACACTTTTCTATAGTCTGTCAGACTCACTTCTTAAAATAGTGTTACATAATTCCAGGTTTCAATCTAAATATATAAAAGGCAAACCTGACCGACTCATCTATCAACGCACAGCCGAAACTAATGAACGGATTATGTTGAAATTTGGCATACAGATAGTTGTAATGACGTAGACATCCGCTAAGAAAGGATTTTTGAAAATTCGCCCCGTAAGAGGGTGAAAAAGGGGTTAAAATTTTGTATGGAAACCGAACTCCACGCGGACGAAGTCGCGGGCAAAAGCTTGTATTCCATATTCGAAGGGGCTATTAGCTAACCTAACACAACAGGTGTTTGGTAATTAATAATGGGCGCGTTTACAAATCCTACTAATATTATAATCCTACTAATATTATGAATGTGAATGTTTGTGAGGATGGATGTATGGATGTATGAATGGATGAATGGATTTTTGTTACTCTTTTACGCTAAAGCTACTGAATGGATATTAATGAAATTTGGTATGGTAATAGCACAGAATAAGTTTAAGCTCTGGATTAAAACACGATACCTTTTAACCCAAAAAAGTACAGTGTTCCCGAGTGATCCTGTATTTACACGGAAAGAGCCGCGGGAAACAGCTAGTTTGACATAAATTGGCCGTCGAATTTGCGACAAAATGAAACCAAATCCTAAAAAACTAACAATCGTCAAAAATAATGGACTTCCATATATTATTTAAAATTTTAACTGTTTATAAAACTGTACCAAATGTTGTTCTGTTGGTGAATCAATAAAATAAATAAATAAATAATTACTTTGAGACCTTTCGCCTGAGGTATTCTCCATGTTAAGCGAGTACCTATCCTGTCAACATATATTAATTACAATAATAAATACTGGCATATAAAGGCAGCATCCATTCCACATGAGCTACAAATAAAAACCAGACTATCGTATACATATGGGTGCGTATGTATCGTATGCGTGTCGTCACCTATTCTCTCACTCTAATGAGTCTAACTCATTAAATGATATTATTAATGTGTTCGGGATTCTTTGCATTTCTCCTTACAGTTTAAAAAAAATCCTTGTATTCTGTTTAGTTTCTAAGTTTAGTAAGCATCTTACACTTCAACGTACAATTTATGTATCGAGTGTTTTTGTTCGAAATTCTAACTAAAGAAAAACATTCAAAATGTGTTCTCTGTGCACTTAAAATAGCAAAACAATTTTTTGACGTAGCTTAATAGCAACTATTTTACTATTTCAAAAACTACATAAAATTAGCAACTTTTTAAAGTAACAACCCAGGTTAGTGTGGTGTATTTTTTGTTCAGTATGGATAGTGAAAGTTAGGAGAAAAAGTTTTTTAAATCACGATTAGGAAAAAGTTTTCTTTTTTTCTACAAAGTTCAAACTCTATTAGCTTTGTTTATAATCGTGGTCAATAGCAGAACTGGTCAGGATTCCGCAATATAAATTTGTATCCCACAATACGGGAAATTGTAGTTGCGGCAATCTAAAAACTGACATGAGGTGTAATTTTTAAGAAATTATTAAAAGTGCCAATATCTCGAAAACTAAAGATTTTTTACTAAGGTCATATTACGATATTCTGATGAGTCATGAGCTGGTCTATCAGCCTTCGAAGGGACGACGTCGACTTCTGGGACTTTCTGTATATGCTTATTGTAGAGTTCTGGAAGTAGTGGAAGTCCACTCCGATGATCAGACCAAGTACGCACTACGCTCGATACTTTCTTTCATGACGCATGATCGCTATAGATGGCGTAAAATAGTAACTAGCAAAATTATGTAAGTAGTAAAAGATATGAGGAGGAGGAGGAGGATGAAGGCTGCAAGACAAACATATACAGTATATTATTATATTAAAGCCTAAGACTATAGATAAATGCAACGAATAGTTGTGTCATTCAAAAAACTGGTAGCGCTACTTTTAAATAATCATAAGTTAAAAACTAACCTGACTAGTGACTACGCAAATAAGTTTGTGAGGATGGATGTATAGATAGATGGATGTATGGATAGATGGATGTATGAATGGATGGATGTTTGTTACTCTTTCGCATAAAAACTACTGAACAGACTTTAGTGAAATTTGGTATTGTAGAAGTGTAAGCTCTGGATTAACACATTGGCTACTTTGTATTGAGGAAAAGTACACTGTTCCTGTGGGATACTGTATTTACGCGGGCGGAGCCGCAGGCAAAAACTACTTTATTGTATGTTCTATGTTACTGGGGCCTTTATTACGATACTATTGACACCTCATTAATTTTAATCGGTTCAGTAGTTTTGGCACTACAATGGAACAAACATATACATATATTGCCAAAATCATTACCCGAATCTTTTAAAATTCATCTTGTATCTTCTCGTAGTGGAGCAAGTATGGTAATACTCATAGTTTCTACGAATCGAAGAAAAAAGTCCAGCTGATATAATTGAAATAATACAAACTCGTTTTGCGCTGAGGGAATGTGATGGATGTGGCAAAACACGGCGATTCCCACGGGAACCTCGCAGGATGTAGGCTTGTGTACACTATGTAATTGAGGCTTCGAGGGTTAAAAAGTGGGAATTACTGTAATTTTCATGTGAATACTTACGGCTGAATACTGGAACGATAGTTAAATTAAGTGACGCTCAAGTCATATGCTGTCCTTGTCATTTCGGCTACGACAGCGACAGCCTGTGAATAGGAGGGCTTTTAACAGTAGCGTAGCGAGCCTTAAGGAGGGTGAAAGTATAAATTACCATATAAAAAAAATTGGGAGAGAAGAGTCTGCCGGGGGCCCATATAATTGATATAGTTAATACAGCGGTAGCTATACACTCTTAATTTTGCCGTTCAGCCGTTAGATGCGCATAGATTATGGAGCGATGTGTCAATTATAATTAATTAACGCATCTTTGTAACGCATAGTCTTTGTGGAAAAGTAACTCACAGTCACATGTTTCATATTATCATCAAAATTGAAGAACCTTCTCGCATCTAGTCGTATCAGGTGTCCCATACCAGAACCTTAATTCTGGTATTTAAATATCATTAGTGAAGCGACATGTTATCATAAACTAACTTTATGAAGTTTTGATCAATCAGAATGCATTTCACGTTTGTTTAACGTTTACGAGAATACCGTTTGGAAGTTTTAGCGTATCGTGACTTAATTGTAATTGTATTAATGCAGGTTTTATTTAGCAGAATAGGCAATCGGACTAATTTTTTTTATTGCATAAATGAATAGTAGGGTAAGAGCGGGTATTAACGGTCACTTAAGGGCAAAAAAGAACAACTCATAAAATAATCAACTTATCTTTATGAAACTTTAAGAAAATGAAACATTGTCTTACCCTCTAACGAATGACTTGATTTGAGGTCAATAGTAATTGTACTTTTGGTATAATCAACATAAGAAAAAAAAATGTGATTGACCGGCGTTAAACACCATGGAGGACAATTCCGGTCATCACGGTTCTAATGCCGGTCAGCGTAGTTTAATGCCGGTCAGCGAAACCTAAGTCCGGTCTAAGCTTTTCTGATACATATATTACACATGTAGTTTTCAGGTGTGTCACTGCCCGTACATTCAGCATGTGCCCACAACCCACAAATAACACCTATCTGTACCAGAGCTCATTGTTTCTCCCGTAATCATCGCATAGAACAATCTGCAACCAATCATAAAGCTTGAACTAGTGTATTTTCACCCCATTTTACCTTCCCGCGTCTTCCTGACATCTGAAACCAAACTTGATCATCATCATCATCAACAACAGGTCATATAAGTCCCCACCGAGGGGCTCGAACCTCCCTTGAATTAGAAGGATTAGGCCTTAGTCAACCATGCTGGCCCAGTGCGGGTTGATCGATTTTACACACAACCGTATAATATTTCGCAATAATACTTTAATACTACATGACTATAGCAGATTGCAGTCAGCGTAACAGACATTTTAAATCACTTTTATTAAGGTGACCGGAATTACCCGACAAACGGTATTTTAGAAAACTATAGCGGGTAACTCCGGTCAGCGTGACCGGTATTAGGCGACAGAAGGAATTTTTGTAAATCATATTTTTTTTACAAAATAAACAAATCAACGGTGAGAAATAAGAATAAATATTAAAAAGTCGATCAGTTAGCACTCTGGAAATCAAATGAGTATTGATTTAATGTAATAAATTAAAGACTTAATTCTTATTTTCAACGGACGAAAAATTCTAACAAAATGGCGCGAAAACTGACGACGTGCATTCCAGCTCAGCTTGTAATCGGAACTGAGCGACGGTCGGCGGGACGCGGTTGGGAACGATCATGCCACCTTGTTTACATGTGCGTGTGCATTTAGCACGCCATTTTGTATGTAATAGTAAAGTGACCGGTATTGTCTCCTGACTGGAGTTACCCGCTCTTACCCTACTCTTAAATATTACTCATATTCTCTCTCTCACTCACTCACTCATACTTCTCACAAGAAACCGTATATCAAAAGTCAATATTTTCAAAGGTAGGTACAGCGAGCCTCCTAAAAACGCTCCATACTAAAGTCGACCTACAAATGACGTCACTTGTAGGTTATAGTATATGGCCGCCGGAATATATTTGTAAATATCTCCGATATTTGTGCGTTCAAACTTACCATAATGAATGTTTTTGTATATTATGTGAGTAATGATGTAGGTTTTGTTTACCAATTTCGCAAAAAAAAAAAATTGGTACTTTTTAAATGTATTTTATTAGTAAACTACACATAAAATAATATATTTTTTTACATTTACCAAGTAGTAATGCCTCAATATTTCTGAATATATTAATGAAACTAAATATTTCAGATGTAGTCCGATCCCCTATTGACCCTCTGGCTTTGATACTAGAGCAGTTTGCAGAGATAGAGTTTGAAGTTCACTTGAGGGATACCATACATTGATATTTTTAATTCACAAAATATAACGAATAGGCGGCTCTGAAATCTAGTAGTCTTTTAATATTATGTTTGTTGTCACTATGCACTTTTAACCCAACTACTGCGAAGACAATAGGAAGGTTAATGATTTTGGCGGTCTGTTTATATGTATGTTGATATTATGTTCATATTTCATTACGAAATTGCGGGCATCAGCTAGTCGTAACTAAATTACTGATCCGATTTTAATGGACGAGGTCAGAGGTGTAAATAGGTAATAGATTCGTAGTAATTTACCCAGGCTGGGTAACATAGGCTATTATATACTTAGTCCGCGTAGTTAGGTTATAGTTTTTAACTTTAAATTATTAGAAAATTCTAACGCAACATTATTATGTTGCGTATTACCAGGAATGAAATCAATATTAATTAGCAGACTTACCTCTGTACGGGGTAAAGTTACTGACTAAATACATTCTACATTACATATAACAAGGTCATTGAACTTAACATTTACTTGAATTTCTCTTGACTAGGTATTGTCTGGTTAATATTTTATACTCTAAACGAGACAATCCTTACTTAATAATATAAATGTAAAATTGAGTTTGTTTGTTTCTCTTTCACGTAAAAACTACTTAACCAATCATCATGAAATTTGCCACAGATGTAGAGTAGACCACGGAGAAGGACATAATAGGCAATCGGACTATTTTTTTTATTGCATAAATGAATAGTACTCTTAAATACCACTTTATTTACCACTTTATGTTAAACGAGTATACTTAGGTACTTATCTTTTATATTTTTTATTTTATTTTTTTCTTTTATTGTGTTCTGTGTTGTAATGTATAAATGTAAAATCTTGTAGTGTACCTATGTCCTACCTATCAAATAAACGTTTTTTAATTTAATTTTTTTTTAATTTAAATATGAGTAACTTCTCAGAAGAAACCGTAAGAAGAAAGTCGACCTACAAATAACGTCACTTGTAGGTTATAGTATATGAAGTAGTATAAGAAGTATATGGCCGCCGGAATATATTTGTAAACATCTCCCATATTTGTGCGTTTAAGTTCGTACTTACCATAATGAATGTTTTTGTATATGATGTGAGTAAACTAATGATGTAGGTTTTGTTTACCAATTTCGCAAAAAATTTTTTTTTTTTGGTACTTTTTAAATGTATTTTATTAGTAAACTACATATAAAATAATATATTTTTCTACATTTACCAAATAGTAATGCCTCAATATTTCTGAATATATCAACGAAACTACACATTTCAGATGTAGTCCGATCCCCTATTATGCTACTTTATCACGGCAAAATGTACGGTTTCCGGGGATCTTTTTGCGTGCACGATGTCGCGGGCATAAAGAGAAGGCGTCTGGCCTACCATGCCTTGTTGCGCTTCGACACTATCTCGACTCTCCTGTCGATTAAAAAAACTTTGAAAATGCTGATATTTCAGCATAATATTGTAAAATATGGTTCTAGATAAAGGCTGTAACCAATACAAGTACTCAATAAGTTCATTTTCGGGTACTTCCCTTATCTGGCCTTTGAAGCGAGGAACAAAAGGTTTCGAGGAGGTTTTATCAAAACTTCGCCCGGACAAAGGCCGGGGTCACGAATTGCTGTTTTTGATTTTAGGGCTGCCACTTTTATGAAATAAATAAATAAATATGCAGTAATTATAACGATTTTTTTTATAAATGAGACTAGTAGTATCAACTATCAGCTAATTAATAATAATTGAAAAAGCAAGCAAACATGAAGAAACAGGTTCCTTTCAACCTGGCATTACTTAATAAGTATGTAATTACTAGTAAAGCACTTACTGGTATCGGAACAAAGAAATACACTACATGTTGCCCGTAACTTCGTGCGCGTTAAAAGAAATATCGCGGGCATCGTACATTTTGCCGCAATAAAAAATGGCCTACATCTTTTACCGTCGTCTACTCTACATCTGTGCCAAATTTCATCAAAATCGGTCCAGTACTTTCGGAGCCTATTCGATGGAAACAAATAAACAAACTTCTCCTCTTTATTATAATATTACTTAGTATAAATAAAAACTATAAACCGCCTACGTAAATTATAGCTATGATAACCGGGCTTTTTTACAATTTTATCAGTAGTTTAGGGACTACAGCGGCGGCGGTGGAACATACACACATAGTACAAATACATAGACTGCCAAAATTAGATATTTGCTTTTCGTTTGGTTTCGCTGCAGTCGTGTGAACAGTGAAAAGTGTACGTAACCTATATTTGTGTTAATCAAGATTTAAAAGTTTGTGAGGATGTATGGATGGATGTTTGTTACTCTTTCATGCAAAAACTACTCAACGAATTTCGATAAAATTTGGTATGGTTACTACCATACCAAATTTCTGTTTTAGTTTAGGCCTAGGTTTAGGATTAAAACATTGGCTACTTTTTATCCCGAGAAACTTCCCAAGGGATACTATATTTACGCGGGCGGAGTTATGTAGTTGAAAGAGTAATAAATATCCGTCCATCCATCCATACTTTACATAATAGTTGTAGCAGGGTGTAGGTACCACCGACAAAGTTCCCGCTCGACCAGTCTCTAAACATTCACCTTTGCACTAGGACGCCTCAAAATATTTAAACGCAAAGGAAGTAACCGCAACGACCGCAGACGAGGTTGAACTACGTATTTACACGTGAGTATGTTTGCAAGCCTACTATTCAACGTCGCTGTTGAGCAATTTTTATCTTATGTCTGGTCGAGCGGGAATTTGTTCGATAGTACATACGACAACCCTACTGGTGCTCCAAAAGTTTTAGGGGCACATTGATTCGTCCTGAATTTGCGGCTCGTAATCAGTTTTCTTTGAATCAGGAAAGGTACACTCGCCGCCCGTGCCAAATGGAAATACTTTGTCAAAATTGTGTTGCTGTACCAGGCTTTTGATAAAAAGGTTTATAATAGATATTTTACAACAACGTTACAAAATTAAAACATATATTTTTTTCGAGAACTTTATACATCATACGAGACGAGTGGACTAGCTCCCAAAAAGTGTACACTCAATTTACAGAGCCTGTATGGGTGATTGATAACTCTACCCCCCCCCCCCCCCTCATCCCTCCCACCACACCGATTTCGGTGACGGTGGCCGATTTCATTGAAACCAGGCCAGTTACGCAGGAGTAATTTTATAGTATATTGTACACAAGTACACTCAGTGCACAAGAGCACTCTCTCTTCCTTTACTCTCGTAACCCAGTGGGACAGATGACCGACACGAATGCCGAGAGATCAGGCGCAGGTCCGACTTTTTACGTGCCCATCCGACGCATGGATCATCTTTCTTGTCAGACAATCAGGTGATCAGCCTGCATTGTCCTAACTCCTAACCAAACTTGGAAACAGCATTTTTTGTTGTTCCAATGCGGGAATCGAACCCACGACCTGAAGTCGAGAGCCAAGCGCTACCACTAGACCATGGATGGCTGGGTGATATCAGAGATATATCTATTGTATATCTTTTACAGTGGCTATATCAATAGTATACGATATCAGCAAAATATTCTAAAGGATTAGAATCGTCAGATATGACACTTTTTAAATGGTAGACGAAAAATGTTGCATACAACTTTTATTTTGCAAGTTTTTATTCTGTATTAGGTGTAGGTGTAGTTTTTGGTGTTAAAATTGTATGTGCTCTCGTACTTGCGCCTACAACAATTTCAATATACTGAGGTTCGATTTTGGAGGTACGGTTCTTGCTGGTTTCGAAATTGCGGAGGTGGAAACGAAGCTACGACTCTAATCGTTACCTACACCTATCCACCTATGTAGTTAGGGAACTACATACTCCTATAGTTTACCAAGAAATACTCCGCCTCATATTATGATTTTGGGGTTTTAGTCTTGCTCATAACTTTTTTATATACGTACTTTGGGTATTAAATGATTTTAAAGTAAACCCATTGGCATACATTAATTACATTGGTTTTGACTCTGGGTTTTCTTGCATGGATTGACCAAATCTAAAAAAGAGTCTTGTTTAAGCGTCTGACAGTTTATTCGAAAGTTTTGTGGTTATAATATTTATACTGTAACAAAGACAAAACTTTAAAAAGCTACCTGACGCTAATCTATTGCGAAACATACCCTAACAATAATATCATAACAGTGGTTAAGATTAGTTTTTCTGCCCGAAAGAACAGTCATGCAACACCTTCTGGGTATTAGCTGGGTATTAGGTACCGCTAAAACAATAAATCACAAAAAATAAAACAACGCCATTTGCACGCACGTTCCTGTCCGCACTCGTTGGCAGATACGTCATTTTACGTCAGACCCGTGTTGCCCGAAATATTTATATTGTTTGCAAACGTGTGTGGGATGAATTTATGCCTAGGTTTTAGAATTATTATTCAGCAACGTAGGAAAAATGGATAAAGCCTATTAGTAAATAGACCTATTTTATGACTAGGGCATGTGTCACAATCTTCTAATAAGTGACATTATGTAATTTATTCCGAACTTACCTCGATGCTCACTTTACTTAAGTTTGTTCAAATCATTTACGGATATTTTGGGCATTTAATCTACTGCTTATGTTTAGACTGAAATTAATTCAGAAAATATTCTACTAAACAAAATTACATTACGCTCTTTACGGCGCTTTTTTGGTATCTAAAAAACTCCAAAAAATACAGTTTAAAAAGAGAATCTAGTACTTACTTTGACTTTTTTGTCAATAATAATTTGAATACATATTTTTTCTGATTCGAGCTATACGTATTTTTATTCGCGCTTTCTACATTGACATCAAACAGCTGGTTGTATTGATGTTATTTAGGCAAAGTATTTGATATTACTTCGTGGTCTTAGAGGCGGCAATATTATTTTATTTAGTAATATTTTTTTTATTATTTATTATTTTTCTGCCTAAACATTATATAAATCAATTACGGATATTTTGGACATATAATCTACTGATATGATATGACCAAAATATTTGTAATTCATTATGAATTACAAATACCTTATAGCGCGACAGAGACTAAACAATAAACATACCAATAAGCTTTCTGATACTTATTTATCAGTACATAATGAAACAGGCCTTAGTAATTTTTAAAAAATCCCCATTGATTTTTAGTTAAACACGTTTTATTAAAAAATCGGTTTTATAGTGTCCATTAGTAACTCTGAGTTTCTATCAAAGGTAAAATTATTATTTTTAAATAAAAAACTAAACCGACTTCCAAATTAAAAATACACAAATAAGTATGAAATAAAACTATTTTTTTAAATAATTGCCCTTTAAAATTTGGCTATTTCTCTACTTAATCTTCTTAAATGTGAAGTCGCTACTAGCCCAAACGATATACTTAAATATTTTATTAAACTCACGTTCATATTTGCTGGCACCGACTTTAAAATTAAGAAGATTAAGTAGAGAAATAGTCAAATTTAAAAGGGGAATTTGAACATACAAAAAAATATATACAGCCGAAGTCGGTTAAAAAAATATGTGGTTACGACTGCCAATACCGCCAACCCTGGCAGATTGTTAGAAATATGTGGCCAATTCCCCAAAAATAAATTCTAGAATCCTACAATAACTAAATAATCCAGAACCGTCTGTCTACGCGGTAAAATATTAAGATAAGTTCGGAGAATACGTAGCTGACTTCACGGAAAACCTCTCTATCGTGCCAAACACCTGACAGTGTGACGGGCGAAACTTGCAGACTTTATATATTTTCATCAGAGGCACATTTAGGAAGTGACATTTTAAACTGGCAACCCGGCATTGGAAAATCAAATACCAAAATAAAATTGGCAATTTATTTTAAGAGTTTTTGACATTGATATAATAATCTCTTTAGTGGCAGATGCAAGTTGCAACACAATATACAGGACGACCAAGTTCTTGATGGATTTCGAGTATCCTCGTATTGCGTAGGTACTATGTCGTCAGTCATTGCAACAATGAATATAACTAGAGGTCTTGTGGCCGAAATTCTCCCATATTATTAATTATAATTCTTAAGTTTAAACTTTGTTTTTTAAAGCTTTTGTCTAAGAGGCAAAATACCATTGGGTCTTTTGCCTGGTCTGGTTTCTTGGACAGAAAAAAATACATGTTGTTAATAGATTATCAAACGCCAACGTGTAAAAAAATTGTATATCTTTCAAAAGCATAGTAGTGTGTGTTAAAATCTGAGGCAGCGTGTGTTGTTGTTTTTTTAGGGTTCCGTATCTCGAAAGGAAAAAACGAAACCCTTATAGGATTACTTTGTTGTCCGTCCGAATGTCTGTCCGTTTTTCTCAGGAACGCGTGGAGGTATCAAATTGGAATTCATATCAAATACTAAGGTCTACGGTCCCTTAGAGCTGTGAAAAAAACAAACTTCTAAGCCAACGCGATCAAAAGATACAGCCGTTAATACCACAAATTTTCGACACTTGCAAACTCAAAACCTTCCTCAAAACCTCAAAACAGATACTTCCCGTGAACTCTGAATCTTGAAATTTGGCACAAAGCAACGTCTTATAGCACATATAAAGGAAAAATTACGAAAGCCGTAAATTTTTAGTTATATCATATAATAAAAATATTTTTAATAATTTTAAACTTACTACCCCTTTCCTAATGAACGCGTAGAGGGATTGAAATTCATATCAAATACTCCAGAGTATTAATACCTACAGGTTTGTACAGAAGCCTCGGTGCGAGAGTCCGACTCGCACTTGGCCGTTTTTTGTATTATCAATGATAATACAAAAAAATATATATATTATCTGTATGTATACTTTCTGCACACGTTTCTCCACATAAACTTTAATTTAACGACCAAATTTCATATTATACCTCAATAGTAGCACAATTCTTGTAATAATTAAATAATAATGATTGCTGACACTAAGAAATTAGTTTTACTGTACATCATTTGAAATAAGTATTCATTAATTCTCAAATTTTTTTTCGCTTAAGCGTAAAATAGTACATAACCATTGATCGAAACTTAATACTTTCACCGACCGATGTTTGAGGACCCAAAAATTGTTTCTCTCCGTCTACCAGTGGCGAAGGTTGGTTCTCCTTCATAGGGAAGCCCTAGCATGTACAATAGGTAGAATT
This sequence comes from Glaucopsyche alexis, assembly GCA_905404095.1. Lineage (NCBI taxonomy): Eukaryota > Metazoa > Arthropoda > Insecta > Lepidoptera > Lycaenidae > Glaucopsyche > Glaucopsyche alexis. The sequence continues at coordinate 18,333,178 of FR990059.1, forward strand.
TTAGTTGAGGGTATTCAAAACGTAAGTGGTAAATGAAGTCGATAGGAATGGAGTTATTGGAACCCCTTGCTACTGCCGTCTACATAACAGAAAAAAAGACTCACCTGAGATATTTTCATCTCACGTCCATAAAACCTTTTAAATATGAAATTATTAGGCATTTCACGTAATTCCCGAAATATTTGTATAGGCGTATCGGTCGATTTAACTGGGTACCAATAAAAGTTTCTTCCGAATTTTCCGGACTATTGCACAAACGTGTTACGATCTTAGAAATACCTCTGGCACGTAAATAACATTGTACGGACTTTTACATTACAAATAAAACGGATTTCGACGATTTTTACGTCTTGTATTGTGAACTTGTTGGCACGTGCGCTAGGATTTATTAAAAATATATTTATTTTAGTCCAGGACGTTTGGTTTGTAGCGAATATATCGGAGCCAGCGAAGCTGTAACTGAATTTATGTTCGAATAATAAAATTAATAATACATTGTAATCCTACTGCCATAGTTATACTAATATAATAAAGAGAAAATATTTGTTTGCTTCTATTGAATAAACATCTAAACTACTAAACCGATTTTGATAAAATTTGGCACAGATATAGAATAGACCACGGCGAAGGACATAGTCTACTTTTTACTGCGGCAAAATGTAAATTTCCTTTTGCGCGCACGAAGTCGCGGACAACATCCAGTACTATTAAAAATTTGAAAGCTTTTGAGGATGCGTAGACGGATGTTTGTTACTCTTAGAAAAATTTGTGATGACGGTATAGTTTTAGTTATGTATTAACATAATAAAATATATTTAGTCATATAATTAACGCAATATGTCGAAAAAAGCCTACAGTGTTCTCGCGGTATATCAACGCGGGCGGAGCCGCGGGCAAAAGCTAGTGTTTAAAGTTACTGTGCTTGTCACAATCATTTAGCTATGTAACTAAAACTTATAAGAAACATGGTTAAAAAATATGGTTAATTTTTAAAACCAATATAAATGACTTTAAAAACAAAACCTAAAACGTCTCAACCTAAACGATGTCCTGACATTTTAGAGCGTTTGAACTTTGAAATAAATAAAGTTTGCTAATAGCAAACAGTGATACCGGAAAGCTCCTCAAAAGCTCCACACAAAGCTTTTACATTCGATACTTGATCTCACGTAAACTTTCAGTAAGTTATTCAAAGCGTGTAGAAAGTTTACGAGAAGTTTAGAATAAACTAACACTATATGTTCTAAATTACCTATTATTATTTGGGATTATATAAGGATAATTAAGGGGCTTTATAAGCTACTTTTCCAGGTGTTATTATCATTTTTCTGGCAAGCATGAAATTGAAAATTTTATTAATAATTGTTTGAGATGAAAAACTATTTTACTACGCATAACAGAATCTTAAACAATAGGCAAGCAATTCTTGTAAATATAATCAAAATCTCGGAAACGATAAAGTCTTTTCCATGAAATTTAGTTTGCAAAAGTTCTCGAGGGATACTGTATTTACGCGGGCGGAGCCGCGGGCAACAGCTAGTGAATAATATACTCTTAAATATAAGCAACTCTTACTATGGGACCAACTTTCCTAGTTAAAAAAAAACAGGTGCTTCATACAAAATGCTATATATTATGTCGTAGCCCTTTTGTATAAAACAGATGAAACAGCAGATTTTTCAAGTAAGAAAGTTGATTTCATTTTCATTCCTGAAAGTTTGGGCAGTGACTGAAAAAACACCCGGTATAGTAGTAACATAGAAAATCCTGCGAAACTTAAAACTTTGATAATAGGTTAGTTTAAGGAAAAGTTACTTGCTTAGCCACTAGGGTTGTCATCGTTAAATTATTTAAGGGTCCCTTACTAAATCACAAAGACAATAGTGTAATCTGGCTCCGGAATCACATCCTTAGATATGTCCCATCACTTGTATGTGTTTGGATAGAGGCCAGGAAGTATTCACTCGGAGCGGCCAATGTTAACTAAATTAATTTAGGAATAAGATTAGTAAGTAATAAAGTATATAACCAATAACTACTATCTTCTGCCAAAAATTCGGGCGGGTTTGAAAATTGCCCATTTTAGTGGTACTGCCACTTTTAATTTCATGTTAAACTAGCCGGTGCAACTTCGTTTGCGTAGAACTAACGGAAATGGAAACCATTTTTTCAAACGGGACCCAAAGATAAAGTAGCCTATGTTACACCTCATAAAAATATCAGTTATCCGTCCCGTGAAAATAGGTCCAGCTGGAACAAACAGACAGACGTCAAATTTTAAAAATTGATTGAATTTATTTTTGTATCTTATTATATACTTTTATATGGAATAAATGAAACTCTGTCTATTTAAAATTACAATTTGTATAGATAACTAATATATAAATTATTAAGAGGGTGTATAGTGTGAGCGGGTTTCCTCAAGATGTTTTCCTTCACCGTTAGAGCGTCCGTATAATGTACTTGAGATCTGAAAAAGTCTCAGTCTCAAGGAAAACATCGTGAGGAAACCCGCACATGGTTGGGCCCAGACGTATTGACCAGTCTTTCCTCTGGACTACGCCGACTATGTTGTGAGAATGCCGTATGTGCTTGGGCAACCATACGACATTTAAAAACCAACTAGCTCAGGCACTACAGTACCTATTTCAAGAGTGGTTACTTCGCTCGGAGAATACTGTATAAATCATTCATTAACGGATGAAAAGGCCTAAGTAAGTAATAATGTGAGCCTATGTTATCATAACTCGTTTGGTAATTTAGTTTCATATACCGTCATATACCCCGTGAGTCTAGTCTCATCGCAAGAAACTGGTACCTACCTTAAAAATTATAAGTACATTTGACATTTCATAACATTAGGTATTGACGGTGGCTAAAATAGGGAAATTCCATTGAATTAAATGCACGATTTTATCGATGAAATGGAGTAAAAAGTACACGGATACAGCTGCTGAATAATAGATAAAAGCGAATGTTTCGAATTCTCTTTTAAAACGGAACAAAAACTTGTTCAATTCCCCGTTCGCGTCGATTTTCGGTCGTGGAAATGTTAACAGAATTACTGCACTTGTGTCAGGTGTTGCGTTACGTAGTTGCACGGGGTTTACAGGGTGCGACACGACTACGAGACGATTACAGATATCTGCAACGTTATCATGATTAAATGTTAACAGAATTACTGCACTTGTGTCAGGTGTTGCGTTACGTGGTTGCACGGGGTTTACAGGGTGCGACACGACTGCGATACGATTACAGACATCTGCATCGTCATCATGATTAAATGTTAACAGAATTACTGCACTTGTGTCAGGTGTTGCGTCACGTAGTTGCACGGGGTTTACAGGGTGCGACACGACTACGAGACGATTACAGACATCTGCATCGTCATCATGATCAAATGTTAACAGAATTACTGCACTTGTGTCAGGTGTTGCGTTACGTAGTTGCACGGGGTTTACAGGGTGCGACACGACTACGAGACGATTACAGATATCTGCAATGTTATATGATCAAATGTTAACAGAATTACTGCACTTGTGTCAGGTGTTGCGTCACGTAGTTGCACGGGGTTTACAGGGTGCGACACGACTACGAGACGATTACAGACATCTGCAACGTTATCATGATCAAATGTTAACAGAATTACTGCACTTGTGTCAAGTGTTGCGTCACGTAGTTGCACGGGGTTTACAGGGTGCGACACAACTACGAGACGATTACAGATATCTGCAATGTTATATGATCAAATGTTAACAGAATTACTGCACTTGTGTCAAGTGTTGCGTCACGTAGTTGCACGGGGTTTACAGGGTGCGACACGACTACGAGACGATTACAGATATCTGCAATGTTATATGATCAAATGTTAACAGAATTACTGCACTTGTGTCAAGTGTTGCGTCACGTAGTTGCACGGGGTTTACAGGGTGCGACACGACTACGAGACGATTACAGACATCTGCAACGTTATCATGATCAAATGTTAACAGAATTACTGCACTTGTGTCAAGTGTTGCGTCACGTAGTTGCACGGGGTTTACAGGGTGCGACACAACTACGAGACGATTACAGATATCTGCAATGTTATATGATCAAATGTTAACAGAATTACTGCACTTGTGTCAAGTGTTGCGTCACGTAGTTGCACGGGGTTTACAGGGTGCGACACGACTACGAGACGATTACAGACATCTGCAACGTTATCATGATCAAATGTTAACAGAATTACTGCACTTGTGTCAAGTGTTGCGTCACGTAGTTGCACGGGGTTTACAGGGTGCGAGACAACTACGAGACGATTACAGATATCTGCAATGTTATATGATCAAATGTTAACAGAATTACTGCACTTGTGTCAAGTGTTGCGTCACGTAGTTGCACGGGGTTTACAGGGTGCGACACGACTACGAGACGATTACAGATATCTGCAATGTTATATGATCAAATGTTAACAGAATTACTGCACTTGTGTCAAGTGTTGCGTCACGTAGTTGCACGGGGTTTACAGGGTGCGACACGACTACGAGACGATTACAGACATCTGCAACGTTATCATGATCAAATGTTAACAGAATTACTGCACTTGTGTCAAGTGTTGCGTCACGTAGTTGCACGGGGTTTACAGGGTGCGACACGACTACGAGACGATTACAGACATCTGCAATGTTATATGATTAAATGTTAACAGAATTACTGCACTTGTGTCAGGTATTGCGTTACGTAGTAGTACGGGGTTTACAGGGTGCGACACCACTACGAGACGATTACAGATGTCTGCAACGTTATCATGATCAAATGTTAATAGAATTACTGCACTTGTGTCAGGTGTTGCGTTACGTGGTTGCACGGGGTTTACAGGGTGCGACACGACTACGAGACGATTACAGACATCTGCATCGTCATCATGATTAAATGTTAACAGAATTACTGCACTTGTGTCAAGTGTTGCGTCACGTAGTTGCACGGGGTTTACAGGGTGTGACACGACTACGAGACGATTACAGACATCTGCAAAGTTATCATGATCAAATGTTAACAGAATTACTGCACTTGTGTCAGGTGTTGCGTTACGTGGTTGCACGGGGCTTACAGGGTGCGACACGACTATGAGTCGATTACGGACGTCTGCAATGTTATCATGATCAAATGTTAACATAATTACTGCACTTGTGTCAGGTGTTGCGTTACGTGGTTGCACGGGGCTTACAGGGTGCGACACGACTATGAGTCGATTACGGACGTCTGCAATGTTATCATGATCAAATGTTAACAGAATTACTGCACTTGTGTCAGGTGTTGCGTTACGTGGTTGCACGGGGCTTACAGGGTGCCACACGACTATGAGTCGATTACGGACGTCTGCAATGTTATCATGATCAAATGTTAACAGAATTACTGCACTTGTGTCAAGTGTTGCGTCACGTAGTTGCACGGGGTTTACAGGGTGTGACACGACTACGAGACGATTACAGACATCTGCAAAGTTATCATGATCAAATGTTAACAGAATTACTGCACTTGTGTCAGGTGTTGCGTTACGTGGTTGCACGGGGTTTACAGGGTGTGACACGACTACGAGACGATTACAGACATCTGCAAAGTTATCATGATCAAATGTTAACAGAATTACTGCACTTGTGTCAGGTGTTGCGTTACGTGGTTGCACGGGGCTTACAGGGTGCGACACGACTATGAGTCGATTACAGATATCTGCAACGTTATCATGATCATCATAGTTATTTACAGGATGCGACACGATTACAGATATCTGCAACGTCATCATGATCATCATAATCATTAACATGATCATTTCCAACGTCATTGTTCATACGATCAATGCACATAGACAGATCAAGCTTAACTTTATTTAATTATTACACTTTTTGAAGTATTTTTAGACACAGGTTTTCTCAGAATTTTACTATTTATCACTGGGCGTTTCATTTATGCGTATATCACATAATCAGTGCTTAAACTTCTCCTATTAGAAATATTCGATCTTAAGAGATTTGACATAATAGTAGCATCTACGAAATTGCTAAATTATAGAGTAAAGTGATCCAACGATCCAATCCAAAGTAACGACATGAGGTTTATCAGAATAAACCTCGTGTGACGTGTCGTTACAATAAAACCTTTTTTCAATAATGAAGTTCGGGCCACCTGAGTCCGTTTTTGTCGGCTTAATGCCATCGTGTTAAGGTTCATTTCGTGCAGTTTGGCGTAGTTGACAATAGTATGCTAAACTCTAGTCGAATTTGTGTAAATTTTCGACTCTATATCGTTATGTTAATGTTCATTTTGTCATGGATAATAAGCCCATGGTAATCGAATTCTAACAATTAACCAAATGTGGTATTGATTGTGTCTTGCCAAAGCCGCATTGTCGTTATGTAATTAAGTCCATTTACTCTACACTACTTAGAATCAATTACCTTTAATAAATTTAAATTTAAATGTGCTAAATTATACGTAGGTTCTTTCTAGAAAGTTCGTTAAAAATTCTAAATGTAGCGATCATTGCAGCACTATGATAGATAACGGTGAAAATTTGAAATATCTACTAGAGGTCGGAATTTGCCCATCATTTCTTAGGGTTCCATTACGAGACCGTATTACTGAGACTGTCCGTCTGTTTGTCAACACGCCGTATCTCTTTAACCAGGATAGCTCGACAATTGAAATTGTTACAGAAATACACAATTTCTGTTGCCGCTATATTATGACTAGAAATAAAATAAATATATTATATTAGGGGGGCTCCCATGCAACAAACCTAATTTTTGTCCTTATCTTTCATATAGAAAGATTTCGTGGGCGAGTCCGACTAGCACTTGGCCGGTTTTTAAGTTTGAACTTTATATTCTTTTGCCTCTTACATATTATAAACATAAAAAACAAAAATGGAGTAAAACATGATGTGTACACGTGGGAGAAATGGAACTTCATTCATCATAATATTATAAAAAAGTCAAAAAAAAAAAATTGTACTCATGGCGCCATTTGTGTTTGATAAGTACCTATTTTATCAAACGGATACATAATCAAGGATAATATTAATGTATTCCTATGATGTTTCTACTTTGTAGGATAGCTTTGTTTGTTGTGTGTTTGCCGGAATTATTAATAACACTCACGTCATCCTTCAGGATTGTCTAATGACTGTGTTTCAGGTGAAGATTGAAGAAAAGATAGACAGGGGACATTAGTTGCCCGCGGCTTTGCCCGCGTGAAATTAGGTTTTAAGCTTACGTTCAGCAAAAATTCATCCCCTTGGTGGGTGAATCCCCCTATTTCACCCACCAAGGGGATGAATTTTTGAAAACGCTGAAATAAGTTATTCATTTCTTTTTTCTGTAAATAATTCATACTTATATTATCCAAATATGTCAAAGGAATACAAAGTTTCATACAAACGTTTATAACATCACCTATTTTACCCCTAAAAAATTTCCAATATTTAACCCAAATTTTGAAAAATCCTTCCTGGGTTAATGTCTAAATTATATCACAAATTCAAAGGATACTGAAACTATTTCATACATTATTGGGTCAAGAATGTAATAAGATAAATATGGAACATATAGATAGATTTAGATTAATAAGAGCCTTGTGGAAAATTGTGTAACTTTTGGCAATCTGAGAACAAAGTTATGAGCTGTTTGGTGAAACTGAGATTATATTTCAATAAGAAAGAGACTTTTTAATACAGTATTAGGTAAGTGGAAAATGCGTGAAAAGTCATAATAATAGGCGTACATAGGAAAAGCTGCATTTCCTCTACGACAGCCGTAGATAATTTTTTTTTCAAGTTTTGTGACCCGTCTTCTGTAATAACTTATAATTAAATCAGGGGTCGTTAAAAATAAAACTATATAGGAAGGCACTCAAAACGCATTAGAAAATACGAAACGAGTAAATCAAAAGTCAAAAGTCAACGGCATATGACAAAATTGACATTCATTATTATAAATGACTTGTGCAAAAAGTATTTACTGTAATTCTGAAATCGATTAAATAAATGTTTGATATCATGAAACCTTCACGAAACCTAAACATCTTTCTTATTATTCTCGGCTCCCAGATTGAAAATTGCGCTGATTTTAGGAAAAAGGACATTACGATTTTTTAAACCATATTATTTCATGCCATTACATTATGGCCCACGATCTTCAGTCTCCTTTCTAGCCTTAAGATACGTTGCCTATTTGCGTGAATGAAGTTGAGGAAAGAAACACAGAATTAGTAAACTAGCCGATTTTCTACAGATAGATAACCATATCTATCTGTGTGGTATTAAAGACGTACCAACGCACGTCTACCCATTTCTTAACTCTAATGCCGTATCTGTCCATTACTGAGATGGCTCCAAATAGTAGTTAATGGCATCGTTAAAGCTATACATTTGGTCGCTTATAGCATTTATCAACACCAGCTCCAACGGCGTGTAAACCGATAGATAGCACCTGTTATAAATTATACGATCTATTTGAGCCTTATTAAGTTGGTCATAAGAGCGCTAATGGCGGCTAATACCTGATCAATTGCAGGTAAAATATACTGCAGGTATCGTTGTGAAAAGGTCACAATGTGGTGAAAGCTGGAAAGTAATAGAGAGAAAAAATTTAATGCAAGTAACCCAGTGGTGAATTAAATGGTATTCAGAATGAATTAAAATACAATGGTGACGGAGAGGTAATAAAGATTAAAAAAAAAAACCAAGGAAAAGTGTTGTGGTAGAATGCATAAAGGTAACAAACAGGTAGGTCACGGAATGGTAAATACACGTAGTATAATAGCAATAAAGCACGTAGGATTTAAATGGTAAGAAAAAGTGTGAAATTTATTCGACAGTCGAATCCCATACTAGTAAAACAGCACACATACAATCATAGATTGTACCTATGGGCTTGTAAAACAGGAACATAATTATATTACTATATTGGGTGTATATGTGATGATGGAGATAAAAATTCGATGATATTATATTTTGATGAACGTCACGTATATCCCAATGAAAAGCCTATGACAATTTTATTTCCTAATATTTCTGTACAATAAAACATGACCTTCTATGACACCGCAATTTTTTCTTATTTATGATTTTTTTCCATATTAATGGTTTCCATATACTGTAGAGTTACTAAGAGACGATAAATAACTGGACTCATATAACTTTTAGCAAAAAGCGTTTATAATATAGCTAGCAAGATTTTTTTCTTTTCAATTTGAAGTTGTTACACTCGCAATAATAAAAATTATGCTCATGCCTATTTTCCAATAGGGAAGGTTGGCAAACACCATCGAGCCCAAAGTGTATGTACTTCGCGTGTAACTTTCCGTGCGAAGAGGAGTGAAATTCACTTCTTTCAGCGTTATTTCCTCTCGAATATTCTCGGTGCCAAACGTCAAACGAAAAGTAAAAAGCTAAAAAACGCGATAGAGCGACGCGCGGCTACGACCTTTGTATCGTTTACTCGAGGATGGGGAGTTATCACCACTAAATCGCTCTTGTGATGTCACAGTAATTTGAAAAATGATGGCACGCTTGGTTTCTATACAGACGGTGAGACTGTGGTCGAGCCTCATAAAGGCATAGACCAAAGAGATAATCTGTAGCCCACTTCTTGCCCTTCGAGAACCCTTCCTTCTTTTTGGGCACTTTATTTACTTCTAACTTTTTTTTTTATTTCCGGAGGGGAAAATGCATTACGCATACCACCCAGGCGCAGGGGGCACCCGAGTGATGATGTGGGACTCCCGTATAGGCTAATGAGACCCACGGTATACCCACTAAAAACCACCCCCCACCTTCCTCCACGCCGCCCTGTGACGGGGCCACGGGAACGATAAACACATCCGCGACCCCGCCGGCGACAGCCAACAAGCGGCTCCATCCTAGGCCCGAAGGCCCCAGGCGCACCAGATGGTAGGGTGCGCCTCCCTCCCTCCTCGGCCTCCACCAGTACTGTAGCAGACTCCCCCCGAGTCTGCCACTAGGAAGCCACGGATACCAGCCACACCTCGGCCGCAGAGGATAGGGCAAGCGGCGCACCGTAATACCAACTTGCCTCTTCCTCTGCGGCCCCACCAATGCCGTTAACCGTACGGAACGGCCCCGCCAGCTCGCAGGGGGGTAGGGAGAATGGCACAACACCACCACGCCTCTCCCCCTGCGATCCCTCCACGGCCGCAGAAGATAGGGAGTACGGCGCACCGTAATACCGGCACTCCTCTTCTTCTGCGGTCCCACCTCCTAGCGCGTCCGCAGCGGACTCCTCCAGCCCGCTGGGAGCGCCCTCCTCGGGCCAGCCGGCGGCAAACAAGCTGGCCCTGGTTGCCTCTTCGCTTCACCGTGGGTGTCCAATCCACAGTTACTAAGCCCCACCGCCACGACAAGGCGTGCAACCATCGGGGGGTATTTACTTCTAACTATCCTGACATACGTTGTTCTATCTTAACTATGAACAGCATTAAAATAATAAACGCACCTGTAACATTTTGACAGTCAAGTAACCAGTGAATAGTGATCAGTACGAGAAAATTTAACCATCGTTATTTAAGTCCAGTCGAGAACGACTCGACCGATTTGGCTAATTATTTTAATCTTGAAATAATTGTGAAAGTTCAGAAAAGGTTTAAACGGTGAGAAGTATTTGAAAGAATGTAAGAAAAACTTTTTTATCTTTATCCCTCTGCCACTGACGTTACGTCTGACAGACACAACGATACTTATGAGTAGTTGCCACGTTGCCAATTCGCGCCGTATAGTTTTGTCTCTTTCTGTACCTTCTTGCGTGGACGCAAGCCCCCCGCCAGTGCAGTGTAGGCAGCTGCGGAGCGCGCATGTGAGGAGAAAGAGCTGTTTGGTGTCCACAGGACGTAAGGTCAGTAATAAATGATGAATCTGGTAGACGTAATGTCAGTAATATCGTTATAATTCCATAGTGTCTTACATACGTCTGGTCAGTAAATTAATTATCACATTTTTAGCGCAACTTAGAATATCATTATACATATATTGCTTTTAGATGGCAAGCAGCTCTCAAACTAGACCTTCGAGGAAGAGGAAGGCTGCTGATGCAGTTAATTTATTTAATGAGCAGAAAATTCTCCAATGGATAGATGAAGAAAATCAGGAATTTAGTGATTATGACGATGATGTTGCAGACGAAGATTTTATTATTGAAGAGGAAATTCAACAGCACAGTGAAATGTCAGCAGAAGAAGGCGAAAGTTGCGAAAATGAAGATGAGAATTTGAGGGAGGAGCCAAGAGTTACCAATGACGTTAGGGATACCGAAGGGGAGAGAGAGGCAAGTAGAGTTCGATTTACGGATTCACAAAAGATTTAACTATGCTATCTTTTGTGCCGAAAAAGGATAAGGCAGTTTTCCTTCTGTCTACTTGCCACCATAGTGCCAGTACTGATGAAAGCACTGGAAAACCAACGATTATTGTTGATTATAATCAGGCAAAAGGTGGCGTGGACGAGGTAGATAAAAAAATGTGCCATCTATTCCTGTAGTCGTAAAACACTTCATTGGTCTCAAGAATTTTTTATCGTTTTCTCGATATGGCTGGAGTTAACACATTTGTGTTATCCGGTAACTGTAAAGGAGCAAATTTGAGAAGAAGTGAATTTATCTTGAATTTGGCTCGAGAATTGGTGCGTGAGTACACTGAAACAGAAGTTTATAATGAAAAATTGCCTAAAGAATTGAGGATGACTTTACGGCGTGTACTAGGTAATGATTTACCTCCTCCACCACCCCCCAGGGAGCATGAATCATCATCAGCAAGGAAGTTGTGTCGAGTTTGCCCAAGCAAATTGAAAAGACGAACAAGATTTGCCTGTTGTGCTTGCACAAAACCTATTTGTCTGCAATATTCCGCGCAAATTTGTGAAGACTGTAAAAGAGAAGTTTAAGGCTGATTAAAAAGAAAATTATCCTAAGGATTTTTTTTATTTTATTCTTTTTTGTTAATTTTGTGTTTGAACTAGACTAATTTAAGTTAAAAGTGTTGATTTTATGTTCTGTTTTTTTCTGATAATATTTAAAAGATGGCTGTGTCAAATGTTCCTATTATTACTATGATAATAAAAAGATTTAATATTTTCGTAATTATTTGTTTCATTTAACCAAATTTATATTTACCTGTTTTATATAATACTACAAATATTATATGTAGACAATTAAATTATAAAAGTTAACCATAACAAAAACATTGATAATCAAAGTTCACGTCTGACAGACTACTCCTCAGTAGAATGTTTACAAGAATGCCACCTCAGTGGCAGAGGGTTATTTTAGCGAGACATTAAACTTGCAATCCATTTTTATAAGTTTTCCATATATATATATATATATATATATATATATGACACAGATGGCTAGTGGTGTGATAGAAGCATTAAACCATTGTTCTGTAGGTATTCAGAAAGGGACACCACAAAAGACGCAAAGCGGAAAAACCCGCAGCGTCCACATTTGTGCGATATTTGTGTAGATTTTAGGATTCCTATTGTGTTGCCTTATTTTAATTTACAAGGACACCTTGTCGTATTATTAAACTGTAAAAACCTCAAAGTTGTAGCAAGTTGAAAAGTTCTTATTGATAATAATAATCATAAGTTATGTTAGAGTTACCTTATCCATAAATTATATATTTTATACTTGTGTTACACGTGAAAATCCCTCTTTTATAATACTAGATGTTGCACGCGACTTCGTGCGCGCAAAAGGAAATCCCGCGGTAACTGTACATTTTATTACGATAAATATTTTCATATGTCCTTTCTTGTGGTCTAATCTATATCTGTACCAAATTTTATCAAAATCGGTCTAGTAGTTTTGGAGTCTATTCAATGCAAACAAACAAACTTTTCCTCTTTATTATTAGTATAGATAAAACATAATAATTTTATAATAATACATGATAATGGTCATTGTCTAGTTAGGCCAGGTTTTGGTAATAATTAAAGAGCTCGTAATAGACCTGTCGGAAAAGTTTATCGTAAAAAAAGAATGAAAAGATATCATGTTTTATAAATGTCTGACGAAAGTAACACAGTGGTAACGAACGCATTGTGTACGAAATACGAATACACAAACGAATGTCAACTTCTTTTTTTTTAAAACCCAACGATTACAACAAGTATTCTTAAGAAATTCGATGTTTAATTAAAAACCAAATAACGTAAAGCTCCAAAGAGAAAACTTTAAGCTTGCTCAATAGAAAAAGCTTTAAATATTCAAAAATTCTCCCCCTTTGAAATGTACACTGATCTCGGAATAATTATTAAGAAATTCGACTATTCAAAGTTGGCAAAGTGCTGTTTCTTTTGTTTTAATACCAGTTAACGAAAACTTAATTGATTTAGGCGAAGATTTAACAAGGTGAGCAAAGTTCAGCTTTCAATTATAGGAAGGACAACAGTTTGGAAATAACTCGTTTACTTTACAGACTGGATTTCTTACATTAAAAAACGAGTTAGGCTTAGGAAAACTTAAATAAAAATTAAAAGATTCACCTAATAGTCAGAATGATTTTGAAGTGATGTTAACTGCGGTTAACAGCTAATGTTGAACATCACCCACTGCTGGGCTAGCCTCCTGTGGGATGGCCTACGCCACGGGCCTTAGAATATTAATATTAATAATAAAAATATCTATGGACGCTTCACACCACGTCAATCTGATCCCGTGGTAAGTTCTCGAAGAACTTGTGTTACGGGTACCAGACAATCGAAATATATTTAATACTTTTATACTTTACACATATTTAAGAATTTTTATTATATTATACACATATTTAATACACATCCATGACCCAGGAACACAGAAAAACTTTTTGTGCCTTCGGCGGCATTCGAACCCGCGACCCCCGGCTTGAGCACCAACACGCTCAACCAACTGAGCCACAGAGGTCGTATGTATAATCTTCTCAGACTCGCAGTCTCCAGGACGGACACGTCTTTTAAGGTTTTAAATGTTGAGGAATTATTTTTAAAGTAGAAAGATCTTTAATTCGTTTCAAATAAATTACAAAAACTGACAAGTATTCAAAATAATGTAGAGTGAAAAAAATTGAGGTTAGGTTAGTTAGTTTTTTTCGCGGTTTGAGTGTATAGTTTTTCTTCAGTAAATAAGAATTTTAAAAAATCTATTATTTAATGACACACGCCATAACATGGTATCAAACATGTACCCTAAACTCCGATGCTTGTACAGATATTTAACTTAGACTTAATTGAATAAATGAATCGTATTGATTTTATGGAGCTTGGACCAATCTAAACGCGTTATACGTTTGTTTGAAGTTTATGAGAATACCATTTTGCTGTTTTAACATATTGAAACTGTATTATTATAAGATTTAATTAGCAGATTACTGCTTAATGTAATCCAACCAAGATCTACCACTAAGTCACGGATATTCGGAATATATAAGTCCATTTTATCGTCACCCGGAAATCCAACTATTAGCAGAATTTCCCTATAAATCGTCGAATTGATCGGATGTTTGATAAATTTAAATTGTATCGGATGGTGATATATTGTAAGGTAAATTGGATACCCATCAACTGCGCTGATAATGGAAACGTTTGTGTCTAACTAGGAGCTAGGGTTGCCACAACCAGGGTTTTATACAACTGTATTTGTATAGGATAATTACTAAAGTCGGCAAACCTAGAGGCAATGTTTTTCCAACTAACATTTGTGTTTTACTAGAAGCTAAGGTGGCTACAATCAGGGCGGATTACAGCTGTGTTTGTATGTGATATTTGTTGAAGTTAGCAACCCTGGAGGCAACCTATCTCCAAGTGATTTATGGCTGTCAGTTGCTGTCCTATTTCATGGCATATTGGCCATGTTATGTAACCGTTTGAATTTACATAGCTATGTCGTGTTTAATTTGCTCTATTGTTATATAAATTACTATTTAAATTTTAGGAGAAATATCGGGTAACGAGCAAGCAAATCGCCAGATAGTAAGCACTGCATAATATGGGTATTCGAAACATGACTTATTATATACATAACATGATATAAAATCTCTTTTATTCATGCAGGGGAAATGACGTTCGTTCCCCCTCCCCGTGGATTACCACTAAAACCCTTGCGGGTAAACTTCAGCCGCTATGAAGGGTGCCCCTGATCTGTTATAACACAGGACACTCCCGCTGTTCCGGCCGGTCTACTTGTTATGGGATCGGACTTACAAGCGCAATATAAGTAATGTGCAGTAGCGCAACTCAGCCGTGTCCATCAAATTTGTACCTACAATTGAGCGTGGCCGATCGGAGATCGAAGATACGTCTACGAATGCGTAGACAGTGAGCAAGCTTCGCTCATCTATACTATCTATACTTCTATACGTCTATCTTTATACTTCTATATCTACAACTAATATTATAAATGCGAAAGTGTGTATGTCTGTCTATCTGTCTCTCTGTTACCTCTTCACGCTTTAACCGCTGAACCGATTTGTATATTTGGTATAGACTTACTTTGGATCCCGGGAAACGACATAGGATATTTTTTATCCCGAAAAGGTAGTGTTCCCGCGAGATAATTGTATTAACGCGGGCGGAGCCGCTGGCTAAAGCTAGTTATTAATATTTAACTAACGGTGAGATCCTAGTCTTTTAAATATTTATGCGATCAATCGATGAAAAAAGTCCTAGATTGTTTGCCGTTCTACCCAAACAATTAATAAACTCAAGAAGCGTAGACAGTGCGCAAGCTTCGCTCATTATTAATATCATGCTTACGGTGAGATCCTAGTCTTTTAAACATTTATGGCGACCAATCGATGGAAAAAGTCTGAGATTCTTTGCCGTTCTACCCAAACAATTAATAAACTCAAGAATGCGAACAAAGCCGCAGTATTTAATCTGTATTGTATTAAACAATTTATTCAAAATCCCTTATTATTTAAGTTTTAAAAGATGGCCAATTAGGGTAATGGTAATATAGTCGTTACAGCTAAACCCGTGGTCCACTTCTACTTAATCCCCAAAGGGTGACCCGACCTAAATTACAAATTCATACCGTTATTTTGATAATAGAATGTGTTAGAATATGTAAGCGCTAAGGACTTATTTGTTTAGTCAATAATATTATCAAATTATTTCCAATTATCGTTGGACCTAATTGAATTAATTATTATTTAATTAATGGCTTTATATTTGGCTTCTGAGTTATATTTACAATACTTTGTCGATTAAGTTTTTTTAACCAACCTCTAAAAAGGAGGTGGTTATATGGCTGTGCGTATTATGGTACAAGACCAGCAGACCAACAGATGGAGCGCCTGATGGATGCAAGGGACAATCCGCAACACCCGAGGAGTTAGAGTTAAGAGATTACAACTGCATTGCTAGTCTTTTAAACACCCAAACGTTTGTATATGCTTAAACAGTTCAAAGCTAATAAGTAGTATTTAAATATAAGCGCCAAAAACAAATTAAGCAAGAAAGCATACTATAAAGGACATATTTTTATGAAGGAAAAAACCAGACCACACGTTGAACGTCCAGGCAAAAGGGTTTTTTTTTTATTCGATTCGATAATGTTTTATTCGAAGTATTTTTTCAATATTCACAATGAAAATGTATTGCCCAAAAAATAAGTACAACATTTTTAATCTTTTTCATATTTTTCCACAGGAAAATCAGTGACAAACAGCTAGTAAGCCGTAAAATGACATTCGTCCAGAACCTCAATTCTTGTATTTAAAGTAGACTTTCATTTTACTTTGATTGTATTGTAAGTGAAGCAACATGTTATCATGCACTGATTTTATGAAGTTTCGACCAATCAAAGCGCGTTTTACGTTGGTTCAACGGAGAATACCGTTTGACAGTTTTAGCGTATCGAGACTTGATTGTAATTGTAATAATGCAGGTTTTATTTAGCAGAATCAACCCTCTGATGTTCCACAACGTAGCTAATTATATTTCCACTTGTGTGTGGAAATATAATTACTTGTACCTACGTTACTACCACAGTCGGTCAATTTTAATTTGGTTTTCGTTAGTAATATTGTTTTCATTTCAGTTTTTACTGGTTAATCTATATCTATACTAATATAATAAAGAGGAAAAGTTTATTTGTTTGTTTGCATTGAATAGGCTTCGAAACTACTGGACCGATTTTGATGAAATTTGGCATAGATGTAGAGTAGACCACGGGGAAGGACATAGGCTATATTTTTATCACGGAAACATGTACTGTTTCTGCGAAATTAACTTTTGCGCGCACGAAGTCGCGGGCAACATCTAGTACATTATACAGCACTCACAGCGCGCGACTTCGTGGGCTTAACTTCCGAAGAAAACAGAAGGGTGATAACACCTTAAGTTTGTCGTGTCTCTGTGTGTCCGTGGCATCGTAGCTCCCAAACGTATGAACCTATTTTTGTATTAGTTTTTTTCTGTTTGTTGACATGATCGAGAGTATTGTTAACTGTAATTCATTATCATCAGCTCGCTTACTGCTTAACAATGACAGTATTTTATTTTATTTTATTAACTTAGTGTACAGGTCGCGCAACGGTTTATGAGCGCTCAGTGAAAGTGGAGGGGGTCGTTCGCGCATGTGACCAATAGCAAAGAATATATTATATTACTAATGTACTAATAGCGTGTTGGTGGCCACGTTCGGCATGCGTTCGGCGCGTCTACACCTCCCTGCCCGAGCCCGCTACCGCCAAACACACCCAAAAACTGACTTCTGCGCATACCCCCTCTACTTTTGTCGAAAGATCTTAATTCGTTGCGCGACCTTTATTAACTGTTAATTTGATAACAGCAATTAGACTATAATATATAATACTAGCTTTTGCGCGCGGCTCCGCCAGCGTAAATACATTATCCCGCGGGAACACTACTTTTTCTTCATAAAAAATATCCTATGTCCTTTCCCGGGACCCAAAGTATGTCTATATCAAATTTCATAAAAATCGGTTCAGCGGTTAAAGCGTGAAGAGGTAACAGACAGACAAACAGACACACTTTCGCATTTATAATATTAAGTATAGATAAGCCCATCTAGAGGTAAAGTATGAAATTGCTTGGTAACCGTTTACACGGTTCATATTGCATACGCCTAGGCGTAAACATTTCACAGCGGCGTAAACGTAACATTAACGAATGAAATTTGTATGGGCACCGTCATAATTTTGATCGATTTTAATACAATTCTCATTCGATAATGTTTACGCAGATATCAAATGTTCCTGCTAGGCCCACTGTATAGACTTGAAACAGAAGTTTCATAAAAGTACTACATAATATTCTGTTTGTGACTCTTTCACGCAAAAACTATAAAATGGATTTTAATGAAATTTGTTATTATAGTAGTATGTGATAATCCATAGTCTTAAGACTATGAACAAAAACTGCTTAATGCTTTAATCCCGAAAAACTAAGTGTCCCCGT
Source organism: Glaucopsyche alexis (assembly GCA_905404095.1). Taxonomy (NCBI): domain Eukaryota; kingdom Metazoa; phylum Arthropoda; class Insecta; order Lepidoptera; family Lycaenidae; genus Glaucopsyche; species Glaucopsyche alexis. Next base: position 18,351,629 of record FR990059.1, read on the forward strand.
TTGATACAGTCCCTCTATTTACGCGGGCGGAGCCGCGGGCAAAAGCTAGTTAGTAATATTATAATAATAATCTACGCTTCTACACTGTAATACAATCCCGAAAAAGTACGCTTGATACCACGTCAATCTAGTCCCGTGGTAAGTTCTCGAAGAACTTGTGTTACGGGTACCTAAGCGGGTACCAGACAACGTTAATTTAAATAAAGGTAGCCTTTCAAACTGAGCGTCAGTGGCGCCACGACTGTGACGCCGCTGCCGATTCGAATTAGCTGTGCTCGAATGCCGTTCCCTATAAAGCTAGCGCCCACCGTCGAAAAAGGAGCTCATCGAGAACAAGCATTGGACCACTGCAGATCGGTAGAGGCCCTAAAGCTTGATATAAAACCGCCGGTCTGGCGGTCCTAAACCTGACAGATTTTTTTTTTATTGACCAAAATGTGTGAAGATTTTTTGAGTAAAAAAAGCTCATAAGGAACAAGAAAACTGTTGTTATACACGGCTGCGCGCCAACTAGAAACCGATAAAAATGCAAGTCTGGCAGTCCTACTCTTGACCAGTTTCCAGCCAGACCGCCCTGAACGTATAAGAATTTTGAGTAAAAATAGCTCATAGAGAACAAGGTCAAGTTATATTATGTCAATCTGTTCGTCTCCTAATCTTCTTTTGAAAATCATCGGTCTGGCATGTTGGCCTGGCCAAAACTCAGTCAGACCGGGATGAAGTTATCTCCTGTGATACTTACTAAAAGGTAAATAATGAGTAATTTTCACTTAATGAAACGTGATTTTAATAGATTTGTATGTATTCTTTCCGAATTTAAAATTTTCTACCCGATATTGCTACCACTCGATCCGCCATCTTAAAAAAATGGCGATATCTTTCAATATTTTGGCTATATCTTTATCGGTTTCTAGTTGGCGCGCAGCCGTGTTACATAACAACAGTTTTCTTGTTCCTTATGAGCTTTTTTTACTCAAAAAATCTTCACACATTTTGGTCAATAAAAAAAAATCTGCCAGGTTTAGAACCGCCAGACCGGCGATTTTATATCAAGCTTTAGGGCCCCTACCGATCTGCAGTGGTCCAATGCTTGTTCTCGATGAGCTCCTTTTTCGACGGTGGGCGCTAGCTCTACTAGAACTTCATACAGTATTTGCATCTAGAACACCTATCTGTCGCTCTGTCTCTGCGTCACAGTCGCGGCGCCACTGACGCCACTGACGCTCATTTCGAAAGGCTACCTTAATACTTTTATACTATACACATATTTAAGATTTCTACTATATTATACACATATTTAATACACATCCATAACCCAGGAACACACAAAAACTTTCTGTTCCCTCGGCGGGATTTGAACCCGCGACCCCCAGCTTGAGTCCACCAACGCGCAGAACCACACTGAGTCACAGAGGTCGTCAGTATAATATTACATATGGTCTTCTATCGAAGGAAATGAGCACGTCATGTGAAACGGGATATTCTATGTACTGAAATTACAAAGATAAGTCGCACTACAAAGCGGAGATGCATTTACAGCGTATGAATTGTTTTTCAAGTTTCAAAAATTGAGCACCAAAATTGAACACTAAAACTGGTTAAAACTAGTTTTAACCAGTTTTAGTGTTCAATTTAGGAAAAAATTTCGTTGCAAACTGTCGTATCTGAAATTGCCCGGAGCGTATTGAATATCGGTGTCATGCTGTGTAATGACGTTGCTGCACTTTTACATTAGGGGCACCTGAGTTCTCCGGTAATGAATATTAGATAGGGCGACTTTGCAGTTGCTACGATATTAGTTCATACGAAATTGGCCTAGGTGAAAAGGTTCTTAGTTTGTAAGAAAAAAACCGTAGCAGTGCGAAAATGTTTTTGATGGTTTTCGACAATTGTCATTTTTATACATTGCCTGTATATTTCTATACAAACACGAAAATTGTCAAACCATTAGCAAATTGAACTTTAATGTAATCTTACGTGTATAGATGTGTGTAGGTACTATGTTATTTATTTTGTTTTACCCATAGATATATAATATTAAAAAGAGGTAGATATGTCATAAACGCGTAAAAATGAAGACTCGAATTGGCCCGAGTCGGGCCAATTTTGGTTAGTGTGCTCCGTGAGTAATAGCGTGTTTTGTGTTACTATGCGACGTTGACATATTTTACAAGCCTTTAATTAATATTTGAAATTAAAATTCTGAAATATGAGTTTCCAATATTAACTTTAAAAAAATGTAATTAGTAAATTTATTTAAGCTTTAAACTTTTAAGATTTTAGAATTACTATTTCAATTTAATAAGATTTGAAATTAAAAAAATGGTAATGAATATTCTTTTAATCACAGATACAACTTGATGACGCTCCGCTAACAGTCGGGCCATTTTATAATCAATCCTCCCCTCCTCTCCTCTCCTCTCCACTCCACTCCCCCCGCCAGTCCACCTCTGACGCACCTCTCCTCAACCAACTACCGCACCCCTCCGCTCCTCCCGTTACACATATTGACACGCGTCCCATGTCAATGTGTGTCGTGGCACAGAAATATTGTCAGTTTTGTAAGGATATAACGTATCTAATATGTAATAATTAATCAAAGGTTTTACCAAAGATTTGTTGCCTGAACTGTCATTTGTAATTATAGTTCAGCAGCCTAAGATTGACACCGAAACATAGATATATATATATTAAATTAATCAAAGCACCGAAATAATTTAAACGTTTCGTCAGACAAAATATATAATTATATCATAAATAATAAGAAATTATATTCTCAATTATGTCAAGCACGAAACAACCAACCGTCAGCCCTGTAAACGAAAGCCCTGGCTGGAAAAAACTCACGCTAAGCTCGCCGCGAGCGCACACCCATATGTCTAGCCACGCTCAAGGCGTGTCTCCTGTTCGAAACATTACACAGAAAACATGAAACAAAAACATTTGTTTCCATACACAAGCTGTCTCCAGCTACAGAAAATGTTTTTGGTCGAAACAAAACATTTTGTCCAGACACGATCTAAGTTCCGACGAGGAAGACGTATTAGCGCTCGCAGTTTTAGTGATTTTTTTATTTATTTATTTAAGGTCGCTTTTAACATCTATGGTCATTAGCGACCACTTATTGTAACAGTTAACATAATAACATATCAAATCAAAGAATAATAGTTAGTTAATCTTAAAAATTTTACAGTGTTTTTATAATCAGTTAAACAATATTTTAGTGTGTTATGAAGCTTTACATTACTTCTTTCTGTATTAAACATAGGGCAATCTATTAATAAATGTTTTACAGACAAGTCACAATCACATCTAGAACATTTGTTTTTAGGTGCTTTGGTAATTAAGTGAATGTGTGTGACATTACAGTGACCTATTCTAAGTCTATTTATAACTATTTCATCTCTCCTGTTGTTAAATATAATATTACATTTTTCAAAAATTGATTTCCTAATATCATACAATGAACTCTTATTATTCCTGGCCCAATAGCTGTTCCATAGTTTTTTAATACTCAACTTTAGGTGCTTTTTAAGATCAGAAATATTAGCAATCATCAAATAACATTCATTTAAATTTGTAGCTTCCTTTGCTTGAATATCTGCTTTTCCATTTCCTGGGATGCCTTGGTGACTAGGAATCCAAATAATTTCAATAGAAAAGTTATTATCAATTAGATTTGTTAGGTATTCTTTTATAATATTAATTAAGGGGTCAATATTTTTATTATTCGATAAAGCAGTCAAACACGATAGTGAATCAGAAAAAATAATATACTTTTTTGCAGTCGTTGGATTATTTTTAATGATCTCCAAACATTTCCAAATGGCTATAGCCTCGCATGTAAATATAGATGTATAGTCAGGTAGTCTGTACTTGCCACTGTAATTTTCCGAAACAATTGCACAACCCGTTCTACCATTGCAAATAGACCCATCAGTAAAATACAAAGTATAATCCGAATATTCGTCTGTAAGTTCATAAAAATAATTCCTATAAATATAATCAGGAGTAGATTCTCGGGGATATTTATTAGCTATATCTATATTTATTTTATATTTAATTTTATTCCAAGGTTGGAGCTTATTAGGAAGATTACGACAAAATAAAGGAGGCAGATCAAATTTAATTTCTTTCAAATAGTTTTTAACTCTGACTCTAAGAGGAACAGAAAGAGATGGTCGTAAGCTGTATTCTATATCAGATAGTAATGTTGGTTTTGAAAAAAGAGAATCTATATTATTAACAATATGTTTGGCTGCATACGTAAGGCATAACTCCATCCTTCGATATTATGTTAAAGGCATTTCATCAGACTCAACAAGAATACTGTCAACTGGACTTGTTCGAAAAGCTCCCAAACTTAACCTTAGACACGTATTATGAATACTATCTAAAATTTTTAAAATATTATTTGAAGCTGAGTCGTACAAGACTGCGCCGTAATCAATTTTTTGCCTAATTAAGGCTTTGTAGGTATTTTTTAAACACTTACTATCAGATCCCCAACTATTTGACGACAATTTTTTTATAATATTCATTCTAATATAACAATCAGATTTAAGTTTTTTAATGTGTGATACCCAATTCATTCTAGGATCAAAGGTAAGTCCCAATATTTTTGTTTCATTCACTTCATTTATTTTACAGTTATTAATAAATACATTTAATTTATCTTTGTTTTTCTTTTTTGACATTATCATGAGTTCCGTTTTGGTTTCAGAAAACTTAAAGCCAGTTTCTAGACTCCATTTACTTAAATTGTCTAAGGTGTCTTGTAAATTTTTTTCAATAATTTTTAGATCACTACCACTACATAAAATTGTTAAATCGTCTGCAAATAAATACCCTTTAACAGGCGGTTTTATAATCTCTAGGACATTATTAATTGATATTAAAAATAAAATCACACTCAAAACAGAACCCTGTGGAAGTCCATTTTCAGTGCAAAGAGGATTTGAAAGAATGTCATTAATTTTAACCCTTACAATTCTATCAGATAAAAAATTTAAAACAAAAGCTAGGACATTTACCTTTTAGGTTAAACTGTTGCAGAAGTAATACAACTCGGTGTTTCCATACCATCTAATTCTATTGCTCACAATTTTTTCCAAAATTTTACACAGGTTACATGTGAGTGATATTGGTCTGTAGCTTGATGTTAGTGTAGATAGTTTACCTGGTTTTAAAATTGGTATAACAATGGCCTCTCTCCAAAGATCAGGAAAAACTTGATTTACCCAAATGTAATTATAAATATCTAAAAGACGTTCGAAAGCCAATAAGGGAAGTTTTTTAATTATTGTGTTTGATATTTTGTCAGGACCAGGGCTAGAGTTTCCTAATTTTTGTATAATTAAGTTTAGTTCATCCATAGTTACATTATTATTAATAGGATGATTATTATCATGATTATCAAAACCTATATGACTTTCTTCTTTTTCTTCTTTATAATTTAAAAATTCTTGTCTATAATTATTCGAGCTAGAATTTGCAGCAAAACCTCTTACTAATAAATCAGAATTAATTTTAGGGTCACTAGAGAGTTCACCTTCATTATTCTTTAAAATTATTTCTACTTTATTCCTTCTTTTACCATTTATAGAATTTATTCTTTGCCATACAGTTCTTAAGGGTGTTTGACTATTAATTGATGAAATATATCTTTCCCAATTTACTTTTCTACTTTCTTTAAAAATTCTTCTAGTCTTAGATCTAATTTTACGATATTCTATCTTTAATAATTCTTCCCTACGTGTATCATCTTGGTTATATACTTGTCTAATTTGCTTATTTAGATTTTCTTTTTTTATTTTTATATATTTTATATAGGCCTTTTTCGTTTCTTTTAATGATTTAGAACACTCCTCATTCCACCATGGTACCTGATTATTTTTTTGCTTTCCACTAGTTTTAGGTATATTTTTTTCAGCTGAGTTAACAATTATTTGGTTGAATTCATCAATAGTTTTATTTATACAAATACGCGAAGTAAGATTTAATTTTTCTAATTGTTTAATCTGGTTTTAATGTCATTATAAAAATTAATCCAATCAGCATTAGAATATTTCCAATACTTAGACACAGTTTGTATTTAAGGACTTAAATTAATTTCTGCAGATATTATAATAGGAAAATGGTCACTGTCATAAAGGTAGTCCAATGCATTCCAATCAAAATAGCTCGATATATTTTGAGAAGCAAAAGATAAATCAATATTACTTGTATGACCGTTACTAGCATTAAAATGTGTTGGTTTATTTTTGTTAAGCAAAATTATATTGTTATTTAGATCTAACCATTCGGATATTATTTTCCCCCTTTGATCGCAATGATTTGAGCCCCAATAAAAATGATGACAATTGAAATCTCCTAATAGAAGAAACGGTGTCGGAAGCTGATTGACTAAATTATTAATCTCAGTAACATTAAAAGAACAGCTATTAGGTAGGTAAACATTACAAATAGTAATTTCTAGAGGAAATTTTATTCTTATTGCAACGACTTCAAGACCACTAATAATACTTATTGGTTCAGGTAGTAAATGAGGCTTGACATAAGTAGCCACACCACCACTAGCAATACTGCTATGTGTGCGATTTTTATTAAAACATTCATAATTTTTTAATTTAGCAAAATAACTATCTTTAAAATTTGTTTCTTGTACACAAAAACATAAAGGATCAACATCATTCAAAAGTAATTTTATGTTTTCTAATCTAACATGAAAACCATTTGCGTTCCACTGCAAAATTCTCATATTAACTTTCTTAACAATACAATTAGTATACTTATATAATATAACAAATAGAATAAGGAAAAAGAAACAAAATAATCACTTATCTTTTCTTAAATTAAGTTCTTGTAGTTTTCTTGTAAATCTCGAACATCTGTTTTTTAAATTTCTATTGAGCTTCGGATGGAGAAATAGGCACATATTAATTAAATCAGCGATGTTTTCTGTGTAGTCTTGTATTATGTCTTGGATATTTTGCTTGTTGCGCGTTTCATCTAGGAGATTGCTAAATTGTTCCAAAGTTAAGGGGAAGTGTGTTAAGGAGTTTGTATTTATTAATTCTTTAATTTCATTTCTAACATCAGTCCATACTTGTTCTTCCGATCTACTATCTAATGTTTTCTTTTTTAGATTTTTCTTATTAGGTGCTTCTTCTTCTAATGAAAAATTGCTGTCGGTGTCATTAGTATAATCACTCAATGGTACGATTTCTTCCATGGTAAGATCTTTGTTTTGATTCATGTCTGATTGCGAAGGTTCTGAGGTGGTATTTGAGTGGATTCGTTTAATGCCCTTGTTATTTTCATATTCATTTAAGGATAAATTATTTACTCGCGATTGAGGGTTTGAATTTTCTTTTAAAACGAAGTTAAGGTTTTCAATAGGTTCTAGTGTATCTTTAACGTTTTTAGAGGTAGTTTTACTTTGGGGGCAAGTTTTAGCCAAATGTCCCATAGTATTACAAACAAAACATTTCATTGACTCATTTGATATATAAATCCAGTAGTTGGTGTCTTCATATTGGATTTGTAACGATTCAGGGAGTTTTTTTCGTCCTCAGGCGAAACATACAATTGACGTCTAAAACTCATAATGTGGGAGAAACCAACATCAGGTATTCCAACTTTCATAAAGGTAATCGGACTTAAGATTTTAATATTTATTTCATTGAATTTTTCTATTAAGACCTCATGCGGAATAATCGGGCAAACATTCGATAAAACGATACGTTTATTTCTTGAAATCAATGGTCGAATTTCTAGGATGTGATCTTTAATCTTGATTTTTCTAGTTACATCAACAAGTTCATTTACAGTTTCTTTGGAATCCAAGTAAACACATATTCTTGAATTTACGATCCGGGAAATAAAACGAATATTCGATGATTTTGTCACAGTCGAGAGTGCCAGTAAATAATCTCTTAACATTAATCCGTCAATAGAATCAATTACGATCGCTTGGTCTTTCTTTGGGTACATTATTTTAGAGGTAACGTTGGCATAACTTACAGTAGGGGTACTTGTTATATTCTCCATAACGAATTAAGGTACCCCTGCAGGCAGGAGCACCCGTGATAATAATTGTTTAGGTAGTTACGATATCTAATATGCGAGCCGTTACGTCGGAGTGCGATAACGCGTGAACCGATCGGCGCGGTGGTCGCGGAGTAACTGAGTTTTAGTGATTGTAGGTGTAGAATCTAGGAGAAAAGAGGGGTTCTGAAATGGCCACTTTAGGTGTTTCATAAAAGTATTTTTTTCAACTCATAAATATGTGCGCCATTTTACGCATTTCTATTGAAAACTGACAAAATTGGCGTTTTTTAATTAAGTCAGGCCATATAATAGGTTGGGGAAAAAGTCTTTTCGCATGTATGTATGAACTTGTCATAAAATATCTTGGGCTATACCAATTGTATCTGGCTGATTTTGGTATCATTAAAAAGTTTTAATTTTACAGAAGATAATTCGAAATTCAAATTAGGTAAATTTGAGATTTTCATTTGTTTTTCTTATTGTTAAAATGAGTGATTCTTATGAAGAATTTCGATACATTTTAAAATTTTATTACAAAAAAGGTAAAAATGCAACACAAGCCGCGAAAAAAATTTGTGATGTTTATGGACCTAATGCAGTATCTGTGAGAGTAGCGCAAATTTGGTTTAAGCGTTTTCAATCCGGAAATTTTGATATCAAAGATGCACGTCGCTCTGGTCGCCCTGTTACGGACAAAACTGTTGCCATTTTTGAAAAAGTGGAGCAAGATCGGCATATTAGTAGTTACGATGTAGCTGAAGAACTGGGGATTGACCACAAAACGGTTTTGGCGCATTTGAAAAAAGCTAGGTACACAAAAAAGCTCGATATTTGGATGCCTCATGAGCTCACTGAAAGAAACCTAATGAACCGTGTACTCATTTGTGATTATTTATTATGACGTAATGAAACCGAACCATTTTTGAAGAAGCTGATAACTGGTGATGAAAAGTGGATCACGTACGACAAGAACGTGCGAAAAAGATCATGGTCAAAGGCCGGTCAGGCTTCACAGACTGTGGCGAAACCCGGGTTAACTCACAACAAGGTGATGCTGTGTGTGTGGTGGGATTGGAAGGGCATTATTCATTATGAGCTGTTACCGCCAGGCAGGACCATCAATTCTGAACTGTACTGCGAACAACTGATGAGATTAAAGCAAGAAGTTGAGAGAAAGCGGCCGGAATTAATCAACAGAAGGGGTGTGGTTTTTCACCATGATAACGCTAGACCTCACACATCTTTAGCCACTCAGAAAAAATTACGGGAGTTTGGCTGGGAGGTTTTAATGCATCCGCCGTATAGTCCTGACCTTGCACCTTCAGATTTCCACCTGTTTCGGTCGCTGCAGAATTCCTTAGGCAGTGTCAGGTTGACATCACAAGAGGACTGCCAAAACCACTTGTCGCAGTTTTTTTATCAGAAGCCCCAAAAATTTTATAGCAATGGGATCATGTACCTACCAACAAGATGGCAAAAAGTTATCGAACAAAATGGCACTTATATACTTTAGTCACTTGTAAATAAACTTTATAAAAAAACCTTTTGAATTTTTATATAAAATGCGAAGAAACTTTTTCCCCAACCTAATATTATGAGCGATCACAAAAACAAACACAAAAAACACAACAAGCAAAACTATAACCCTAAAAAACCTGTACCTAGGTGTAATGTGAACGATGTGAACACTAGATAAGAAATGAAACATTTCTTCCCCTCTCTACCCGCGCGGGAATGTTTTCCGTCCGTCTCCGAAAACAAAAACATTGTCTATTCCTAGAGAAATGTGTATAGCCACGCCCCAATGTTTCATGTTTTCTGTGTAATGTTTCGAACAGGAGACACGCCTTCACATAGCCGCGAGCTGTCATTCGTGTAAGTCAATAAGACTGTTCTTTACGTTAGTAATAATATAAATTCTTCGCCGTAGCCCGTAGCTAATTAATAGTAATTTATTATACATCTTAATCAGTGCGATTACATTATCCATCCATACTAATATTATAAATGGGAAAGTGTGTGTGTGTCTGTTTGTCCGCCTTTCACGCCAAAACTACTAAACCGATTGAAATGAAATTTGGTACGCAGACAGTCTAGAGCTTGAAAAAGGACATAGGCTACTTTTTATGGCCGGGAATTTTACGGTTGCCGTGGGATACTTTATTCACAGTTTCACGTAAAAACTACTAAACTGCTTGTCATGAAATTTGGCACATATATAAAGTAGATCACGGGAAAGGATATAGGCTACTTTTTATCACGGGACGTATACGGATTCCGTAGATTACTGTACTTACGCGGGCGGAGCCGCGAGCATCTTAGTTGTATTATATTATACTAGCGAGTTAGTTGTATTATACGGGCGACCGGTAATAGGTCTGTTTCCTTTTAACATGTAAAAATACATCACTTTTGCAGCCTAAAAAGCTATATCATACCCTGTCCAAAAGCTAACGGTTTTTGAGATATTCAAGATTTTGTATTTTTTTCAAAAACACCCGATTTTAAAGGAAAACTTGAAATAAACAAAAATCTACCTTTTAATTTCTAAATCTTTATCATAATTTTACTTCTTAGGTAGATAAACTACAAATACAAAAGTTATTTATCCATCTAAACAGGAAACAAAAATTAGCAGAGTGTTTCAAAAGTCTTAACAAAAAAATTGAAAATGATTTTCCCTCGTTTCACCCCTTATTGTTTAAAAAAATCAATAAGACATTAGTCATACAAATTACTCAATTAAATTCCTTATTTATTAAGCTATCCAAAAAGGTATAATTTGTAATGCAAAAAGCTAAATTTGCCGATTTGTCCTAATGAAAAACCATCTAACTACCTGAACTAGCAGGTAGTAAAATTCTAATTAGCAAATTGGAAAAGTCTAAATAAACCTTTGCTACGTCAGATTAAGTTAAATAAAAGTCTTTGAATAAAAATTAATATTTTATTTACATAATAAGTTGATAATTACGGTAAATCCTGTTCGAATTGTCGTCCTCGATTTCTGATGCACTTGCGTAATCTTAAGCGAAAATTAGATCGCGTTACTCTACTTGTTAAAGTTTCTCGGATTTCGTTTGCTGCATTAATTATTCTTCTCCTCAGTTCATGTACATCGCTAATAGGTGTTGTGTAAACCAAAGACTTCATGTGGCCCCATAAATAATAATCGCAAGGAGTCAAATCTGGAGACCTTGCGGGCCAAGGTATTGGACCGCCGCGGCCAATCCAACGCTGCGGGAAATTTTGATCCAGCCATTGCCTAACTGTCACTCTGTAGTGTGCCGGGCATCCATCATGTTGGTATATCATACCTCTTCGGGTTTCAATTGGTACATCTTGCATGAGCTCGTGAAGATTATTTCTCAGGAAATTTTCATACGTCTCCCCGTTTAAATTGTCCGGTAGAAAAAACGGCCCAATGCAATGATTATGCAAAATTCCCATCCATACATTCAGGGAAAACCTCCTTTGATGAGCACCTTCTTTTGCCAAGTGGGGGTTTTCACCCTTGGGAGCCCAAAAGTGTATGTTGTGGTAGTTGGTTATGCCGTCACGCTCAAACTTCGACTCGTCGGTCCATAAAATCTTTTTAAAGAAGTTATAGTCGTTTTCACGTCGTCGTCGATCTTCCTGCATCACGTCGCCTTTGATGAACAGAGCCACTTTCCCGCACGCGTTGGTACGCCGCGGAAAAAACTCCAGCACTTGGTACATTATTTCGACGGGGAAAACGACGCCGGTACTCTTCCCGTGCAGCGGCTGCGTTGCCATCACAAAAACCGTAGCAGTACAGTATGTCAGCATACTCTTCGTTGCTAAAAGATGCCATTTTTGATAAATTAACTTGATCAGAAGGAATCGCAAATAACACGTCAGCGCGCTCAGGACGAGAAGCGTTAACTAAACAAAAACTCTACATAATGCTCTTTAGACGGACCCGAACTGTTACGAACCGACGCGAACAGTTACGAAGAAACCGGATTTTTTTAAACCGACCAATAATAGAGCGCTTCTTCCTCCGATAACAAAAGAATTTGACTACCTGACTACCTAATCCTGAACAAATTGTAAGGCAAAAAAATGGTGCTGAGAGTTATTAACTTACCTTACCAGATGTTTGTGAATTTTTTGCACACAAATTATACCTTTTCGGATAGCTTAATAAATAAGGAATTTAATTAAGTAATTTGTACGACTAATGTCTTATTGATTTTTTTAAACAATAAGGGGTGAAACGAGGGAAAATCATTTTCAATTTTTTTGTTAAGACTTTTGAAACACTCTGCTAATTTTTGTTTCCTGTTTAGATGGATAAATAACTTTTTTATTTGTAGTTTATCTACCTAAGAAGTAAAATTATGTTAAAGATTAAGAAATTAATAGGTAGATTTTTGTTTATTTCAAGTTTTCCTTTAAAATCGGGTGTTTTTGAAAAAAATACAAAATCTTGAATATCTCAAAAACCGTTAGCTTTTGGGCAGGGTATGATATAGCTTTTTAGGCTGCAAAAGTGATGTATTTTTACATGTTAAAAGGAAACAGACCTATTACCGGTCGCCCTGTATATTATGATAGTGTGCCTGCATGCTTACAAGAAATGAAAAACTTAAGAACCATAATATTTTTGTACCTATTTAGTTACAATACCTCCGCTATTTCGTAGTTCCGTGACCAAATATATTTTTCAACTACAGTCCTTAAAATAAAGCCGTCAGACGTCACAAACTTGCCTCGAATGTCCGACGTAAACTCTCGTATCTATTTCGAGTTGCTTATTAAAATTTTGACAGCAATCCCAAAAGTACTGCTCGTTATGAGTTGAGTAAAGTTTTAAAGTGCCAACGGTACTGAAATAACAGCCGTGTGAACTAGCTCTTATTTATAATCTAGCTTTTGCCCGCGACTTCGTCCGCGTGGAACAGTTACTTTGGGATATCGCTAAAATTTACCCGCGACTTCATTTACGTAGAAGGAGAAGCGCTTCGGCCGCGCACCGTACATAATTATAGCGCGCATGATTATTTTATTACTGCGATATCTTCTAAAATACTTATTGAAATCAAATTATGTATAGACAAATTTCTTCTAAATTAAATGCTTGTAATGAATAACGTATTTACTTGTATAAGGATTAATATCATCGTTATGAAAACACCTTCACAAATAATGCTTAATTTTAGAACAAATTTTGTTAACATAAAAAGGTTATTGTGAGCCAACCTTAAAAGATAGATAATATATATATGTTACAGCCAAAGTAATAAATCCGGATATTATATATACTATCCAGCCATTATTTATAATGTCTACTCAATTTAGACAAAGTGATAAATGACACAGAATTAATCACATTTACTGGCAATTTTATATAATATCTTCGAAGAATTGGATAAAGTAATAAAAAAGTAGGTACAGGTAAAGATTATAAAATTGTATTTCAATCTGCCTTTATATAATAATAATTATAATGATTATTATAATTATTATAATAACATTGTCATAGATACAATTTTATTGTGATCTATATAAAGTAATTTAACTTTATGAAATATTTTTTTTATAATAATTTTACCCTTTTTAGGGTTCCGTAATACTTAAGTAACCCTTATAGTTTCGCTCTGTCCGTCTGTCTGTCTGTCTGTCTGTCCGCGCCTCTAGCTCCTGTAATTATGAATATAAATTGATGAAATTTTGTGCAGTTATAGATTGTGTATAGATCACAGTTTCGGGATCATAAAAAAATAATAATTTTATATTTTAGGGGTGGCTCTCCATACATGTGAAGTGGGGATAAAAAATATTTTTGCACTCTACCCCACCGTGTGGGATATCGTAGAATAGGTCTTTTAAAATAAAGGCAAGGTTTCATACGTTACTTTTTTATAAAGTTGACCATTTTCGAGTAATCGGCCTCCAAACTAGTTTGTAAGTTGGTCCACCCCCTAGCATTTTTAAACTATAGGAGATAGAAACTTGCAAAATTTCATGCTGATAGATCATGCTAAAAACTCTTTAGGAAAATTATTGTGATCCAAATCGGACAGTAACTTTTTGAGTAATTAAAAAAAAGCATATTACGCATTTATAATTACGGAACCCTCCTTACACATGTCCTGACATGATCTTGGTAAGGTTTTAGTGATATATGTTAAATTATTAACTAACGTTTTAAATAAACAATCAAATATATAATTATTGAATATGCGCCAAGCTTCCATTAGGTATTGTATAGTTGTAAAAATAAGATGACGATGATGATTACTGTAAGTTACATAGTGGCATATTATGCTTGCAGTTCTTTGAACTCAGTTCTTAAGTTTGAGTTTGAGTTTGAATGCCGAAATTTTCAAACGCGTATATTTAAAGACTGAGGAGTTCTGATCAAAGCTTATGCGATCATCAGGTCACCACTTTAGTGAAAACGGGAACAACCTCGGATTATAATCCGAGGTTGGTCCCGTTTTCCCGAAACGAAAGTGAAAAGACATGCAGAACTTCCGCGGAAGCGGAAGCAGAAGCAGAGTTCTGTTGCATCACTAAGTTGAATCGTGTTTATTACTTTAGCTAACTTTGGCCCGCTATTATGAATAATATCCGGAAAAAGTGATTAATTTATCACATTATCTAGACAATATAGTTATTATATATAATGACCAGTCATTATGAATAATAGCTATTTAATCACATTGACTGTAACATATATACAACCGCGGACTTTTTTTAGAACTTTTAAAGAGAAAAAATTTTGTCATACATAATTTTAGCGAAACTTTAACAGTTTCCGCAGCGTACGCAGCGAAAGGTCTCAAAAGGAAAAAAAACCGATTTTGAAACACTCTTGATTGGTGCTCCGCTCGTATTGAGCTTAGCATTATGCTATATAGCCTGAAGCCTTCCTCAATAAATGGACTATCCAACACAAAAATATTTTTTCAATTCGAACCAGTAGTTTCTGAGATTAGCGCGTTCAAACAAACAAACAAACTCTTCAGCTTTATAATATTAGTATAGTTTGTTATGTTTTTATAGAATTTTAGAGACAATTTAGACAGAAGCGGCGAAACATATTTTAACTTTTTGTTGTTTTTTTTGAGATAATTTTGATTGAGAGTCGAATAGGTATTCTTTATTTATAATCGTAACTACATGATTGCACGTCCTTAGATACGGAAGTACGGATTTATTTAATCAGTGCACGTAACTCATACAATAGGTATACATACGAGTGCATTCTTCCTACTATTATTAATGTGGAAGTTTGTGAGGATGTATGGAATATGGATGGATGCTTTTACTCTTTCGAACAAAAACTACGAACGAATTTCGATGAAATTTGGTATGGTAGTAGTTTAAGCTCTGGATTAACACATAGGCTACTAACTACTTTTTATCCTAAAACGGTACAGCGTCTCCGTGGGATACTGTATTTACGCGGGCGGAGCCGCGGGCAAAAGCTAGTATCACTATAAACAACAAATAGCTGTCTTTTAATATTTCTCTCTTAAAAGGAGATTTATATTTTTGCCGCGCAAGCTACTTACAGTTACAAAAGAGTACACAATTCTGAGACTATTAGGTTAAGATATTCCGAGTCATGAGCCAGGATGATATGACTAGAGTTATAGAGTAGCTAGCGGCTAGGGTCGACCTTTCTTGCCAGGATGTCTTATGGCAAACATAACACAATTTATACCGCAATAAAGAACGTGTTATAATATTTTTCTCGTCATAAAAAATGGATTGCAATTCCAATGTCTCGCTAAAACTCGAGAACAGCTAGACCGATTTGACTAATTTTGGTATTGAATGGTGGAAGTTTAGGGAAGGTTTGACAGTGAGAAAAATTCTTAAAAATTTGTCACTGTCATATTATATTCATAATAATTATTATAATATAGGTGCATTCAATCTGTTGAATTGTTATTTTTATTTTTATTTCCGTGTATTCTCTTGATTACCTATGTTATTTGTCTTTACGAGTACTAATTTAATATAGAGGAAAGGTTTGTTTGTTTGTTTGCATCGAATAGGCTCCGAAACTACTTGACCGATTTTGATTAAATTTGTTACAGACATAGAATGGACCACGGGGAAGGACATAGGCTACTTTTTATTGCGGCAAAACGTACGGTTCCTTCAACATTTCCTTTTGCGCGCACGAAGTCGCGCGCAATATCTAGTTAAATATATATTTTTTTTTGTTCGTAAATATATACCTATTGTTACTTTTGTATGCTTGAACTTTAACGAAACGCAACGAAAATAAGTTAAGATAAAATAAGATTATTACCTAAGGTAAATATTTTTCTTTTGACGCCTGAGAAATAACAATAGCAATAATGAATAACAGTATTCTTGTTTTCAATATTTTTCTTATTATTTTAATTATTTTGTTAAAATTATATATATATATATATATATATATATATATATATATATATATATATATATCAGTTTAGTTAGTAGTTAGGAGTGAGTTTTGTTAATATTTTTACTAAGCATTTTTTGATTAACAAATCTATATCCATAAAGGTTGGTATCATTTCCATTATGTAGTTTTTTCAGGAGTCCAAAAAAAATCATTGTTCTAGAAGCATCTATAGAACGGAAACACAATCACCAAAAATACAAAAGGTTCTCGATGTACGATAGAAAAAAAAATCCTAAAATACAACGAATCTGTACTGTATCAGTCTTATTAATAAAATTATTTACACCACGGATTAGCTAATCCAACATGGCTGTCTCTGTCAGATACTTTGGAACAGTCACTTGATAGACAAAGAGAGCGATTTGGATTTGCTTATCCATGGTGTAAATATTTTTATTAATAAGGGTGTATAGGTATAGAAATAGTTCAAAGCTGAAGCTAGAATATGAAGTGCAATGTATTGGAAAACCTTGTTTTTACTTTTCTAGTGGTTTATATTTGTATGAATTCAGAGTGAATATCGGTAAAATCATAACACTCGAAGTAGAGTAGAAAATTCTTAGAATTGTTTTCTTGCAACGACATTCGAAATGCACTACAAAGTGATTTTTCACTCATATATATTTTTAGGTTTAAGTTATAGTCAAATTACATTTTAGAATTGATCGAGAGTGTTCTTAGCTATAATTCATCATCATAAGCTCGCTTACGGCTCGATAATTCGAGGGCTATAAAATTTTGAATTGTCTGGTTGCGCCAACACTAGGGAGTTTATTAGATATGATCCAAAAAAACATAATAATATATTTTTTGCGTATTTTTTATTCAGTAAAATTACAAATTTATTCAGTAAAATGTTGTGTGGCAAATTAAAATTACAAAAGATTTGTACTATATCGCACCTTTAGAATTGAAGTGGCTTAATCCAAAATTCTTGATTTTTGGTAAACGCCTAAAATGTAATTGGAGAATAGGCCATTTTTTGGTTTTTTGACTATAATAGTAAGTGTGAGCCTTATATAGTTACAGTTTTTGTTATTTGCCGTAGGTGAATAGTTGTTTTAGTGATTTGTTATTAAAAATATGAGTTTAATTATTTAGAACCTTTGTTAATTAATAATTTAAAAAAAGGTGTCACTTTATTTCCAAAATATATAAAATTTAATTGACTTATTTAGCTTTGTGTCTATTTATTACTAAAGCATTAAAAAATAAAACGTTACTATTTTAAAAATAGGCTATTTATTTCTAATGTAAAATTTTGGTGACTAATTTTGGAATATGCTACTTTATTAATGGTTGACTTTTAAAATTAAAGGTAAATTAGAATAGAGAAAACTGAAAAATATTTTATTTTATGCGTAATAAAGCTAAACTTATACCTAATTTGTATGTATTAGGACCGTTATATTTTTATGTATTTACCGTGTACCTACATAAAAATATAAGAAACTTAAGTTACTGTGGCGTCTTCCTATCAAAATAATGATTATTATATAGGAAAAGGAAAAGCTATTTAAATAAGCAATAATTAAATAAGCCTTTCAATATTAGAGGTCAATATTAATTATTATCGATGGGAAATTTCATCATCATCAGCCTACGGACATATGGATAGCCCACTGCTTAACGTAGGCCTTCACTAATGAGCGCCAACCATCCCAATCTCGGACAGTCCTCATCCATCTGCTGCCAGCCAACTTTAAATCGGTCCATTGTGCCGCAGGTCGTCCTACACTACGTTTGCCTAAGCGTGGTCTCCACTCAAACACTTGTCTGAGCCATTAACCGTCTGCCCGTCTGCAAACATGGCCAGCTCATTTTCAGTTCAGCATTATTCTATGAGCAATGTCAGTGACTTTAATTCTCTGTCGAATCACATCGTAGCAAGTTTTATTATCCACCAGAGATACCCTCAACATTGCACTTTCCATCACTGGCTGAGCAACCTTGAACTTGTCAATGAGCAGAGTTCGCTGCCGTGTGTCTTTACCGGTAGAACACATTGATTAAAGACCCTGCACCTTTAGTCAAGAACATTCGCTAATTTCGACAGCGAACTTCGAAATTGAAAATGTATCGGATTTGACATAAGTAATGATGAGACGACAAATGTAATGACTTGTTGCTTGCGATGCCTTATTCAAATCCTCATTTTGTTCTGGTTCTTCCGAACTTCCCCGTCGAAATTATCGAATGTGTCTTGACTAAATGTGATTGTGATTGTGGGATCGACGATTCAAAGTTTGCCCAAGTTATACGTATTCTTGCTTCTTAACTTCAAGACTAGTGCCATTAACGATGACAGGTCCTGGGAGAACATGTTCAATACTTAACAAAACAAAAATTATTTGCATAATTTTGGTTTTGTTAAGGTTCATTTAAAATAACAATAACAGACATCTTAACACCTAAAAATATTGTACCTCTATTCTCGTATTTAAAGTAGACTCTCATTTTACTTTGATTGGATTGAAAGTGAAGCGATATGTTACCATGAACGGATTTTATGACGTTTCGTCCAATCAGAGCGCGTTTCACGTTGATTTAACGTTTATAAAATACCCGTTTGAGAGTTTTAGCGTATCGGGACTTGATTGTAATTGTATTAATGCAGTTTTATTTAGCAGAATTGCCCCTCAGGGGGTCGAAAAAGGGCCACTTTAGGTGAATATTAAATGAATCATTTGCAATTCATATTATGTGCGCCATTTTACTAATTTCTATTGAAAACTGTCAAAATATATGAAACATTATAATATGAAACACCTAAAGTGGCCTTTTTAGACCCCCAGGTCTCGACGATATCGTAGGCTTTCTCATAGTCCACATACGCTAGGCAGAGAGGCTGATTATACGTCTGCTCCACTGGCTGAAAGTCGTTCAACTTCTGGGACCCTCAGACCCTCAGATAACCCTCAATAATAGCTAATACATGTGGCTCAGGAGTGTGTTATCACCTATTTTAAAAAATATAACCACCATACTCCTGCTACATGCTTCCGGGGATAGCTGCTGCTAGTGCCAGTGTGGATGACGGAATTAAAGAGCTCAGTTAAAACAGGTGTTCATCCTGGTGCAGCTCTGTGGTTATTTCGTCATCTCCTGGTGCTTTATTATTATGAATCTACCTAAGAGCTATTCTAATCTCACCCATGTCGATATCAGTAATCTCATCAGTAAGGTGGCGCATAAGTCTGGCTAGTGAATTATCTGCAAGATGGGTTTGGGGTGAGCTCATGTTTTAGGTGTATGGGAAATCCATTTCGACTTCATCGAGAATCTCCGATTTCGTGGTGAAAATAGTGTCTTGCAAGTTGGGGCTGAGTTTTGTCAAAATATGACAACGTGAGTCATAGAGTTTAGCAAATACCGTCGAGCCCTGATTTCACACTATAGCTTGCTTGATGACCTAAAAATGCCCAAAAGTTTTATATTTATAGAAAAAACCAAGCCTTAAATATCTTTTATACGTTTAGGTTTTGCTGAACTCATCTTTTCTCGTATTGTATTTTAATTCCAGATATATTTATATAGTGGCAAAATTTGGTCCTGTCTTTTCATTACTAGCCTCAAACTTTCATTGAAATAAAAATAAAAAGACTCAATCAAAATTGAACTCGCCAATTTACATCATTCTGTAGAAAACAATAGACATAATTCCGTATATGTCACTGTAGTCATAAAAACGGTTTATAAAGTAAAGACATAACACATAATCAGGCTCATGTATTTATGAAATGTTTAGAAATGAAATGACACTAATACAAATATGGCGTTAAATATTATTATCATTTAGATTTAAAACGGCCGAATCCTCAAAGAGGCTGTACAAAAATAAATAACACACAAATTACTTACCTTACGTTTACAATTAAAACGACGAATTACAGTTTACGTCATTTATAGAGTAACCGCGCAGCACCCAATTTTTAGCATTATTGACTCAACACTAAAAGGGGCCCTTCAAAAGTAAACGAACGCGTGATAAGTGGTCGATATGAAAGAGACACAACTGTACGTTTATCCTTTTCTAGCTTGAAAGTGGCCGTTTATTTCTATTAGACCGATAGATTATATGTTTCTAAGTCGTTTTATGTATTAAAGTCAATTTCTTAAATTTTTGAGTTACGCCACTTTAATTCTAAAGGTGCGATATAGCAATTGTAATTAAATACAAAATATCACAGCCTGTAAATAAGTAACAATGTCACAAATTATTTTATGAAGATAAATACTGAAAAACTTATTTAGAATAAATAATAATACATATAATTATTATGCTCTTAGTATACAATAACTTTTGCGGAACATTAAACGAAATACTATTACAAGAAAGATATGTAAGGTAGGTATTTCCATTATATTATTTTGTATTGTAAGTGAAGCGACGTGTTATCATGAACTGATTTTATGAAGTTTCGACCAATCAGAGCGCGTTTCACGTTGGTTCAACGGTTACGAGAATACCGTTTGACAGTTTGAGCGTATCGAAACTTGATTGTAATTGTACTAGCAGGTTTTATTTAGCAGAATTAACCCTCTGATGTTACACTGTCCACAACGTAGCTCTAGCTAATTATATTTCCACACACAACCACAGTCGGTCAATTTTAATTTGGTTTTCGTTAATACTATTGTTTTAATTTCAGTTTTACTGGTTAATATATACTAATAATAATATAATAAAGAAGAAAAGTTTGTTTGTTTGTATGTTTGTTTGTTTGCATTGAATAGGCTCCGAAACTACTGGACTGATTTTGATGAAATTTGGCACATATATATAGTAGACCACGGGGAAGGACATAGGCTATATTTTTATCACGGAAAAATGTACGGTTTCTGCGAAATTAATTTTTGCGCGCACGAAGTCACGGGCAACATCTAGTACATTATACAGCACTCACAGCGCGCGTCTTCCTCCGAAGAAAACAGAGGGGTGTTATAAGTTTGACGTGTCTGTCTGTCTGTGTGCGTCGGCGGCATCGTAGCTTCCTAACGTATGAACCTATTTTTGTATTCGTTTTTTTCTGTTTGTTGACATGATCGAGAGTGTTCTTAAATTTTAACTATAATTCATTATTATCAGCTCGCTTACTGCTTAACAATAACATAATTTTTTTATTAACTTAGTAAACTATTTTAACAGCCTCCGTGGTCCAGTGGTTAGAGCATTGGCTCGGAGGTCGTGGGTTCGATTCCCGCATTGGAACAACAAAAAATGTTGTTTTCAAGTTTGGTTAGGACAATGCAGGCTGATCACCTGATTGTCTGACAAGAAAGATGATCCATGCGTCGGATGGGCATATTAAAAGCCGGACCTGCGTCTGATCTCTCGTCACGATCTCGTGTCGCTTATCGGTCCCACTGGATTATGAGAGTAAAGGAAGAGATAGTGCTCTTGTATACTGCGCACACACTTGGGCACTATAAAAATTACTCCTGCGTAACTGGCCTGGTTTGAATGAAACCGGCCACCGTCACCGAGATCGGTGTGGGGAGTTATTTAACTGATAATTTGATGTGACATAGCAGCAAATCAGACTATATACTATCAGAGTATATAATATTACTCGTATATTATGCCCATCTAGAGACAAAGTATGAAATTGCTTGGTAACCGTTCATACGGTTCATACGCCTAGCAGGCGTAAACATTTCACATTTCTATGGGCACTGTCATAATTTTGACAGATATTCATACAATTCTCATTCGATAACGTTTACGATATAAAATATCAGACACAGAACAGATATAAAATGTTCCTGCTAGGCCCAGTGTATAAACTTGGAACAGAAGTCACATAGAAAAACTATATCCTGTTTTAAATAATTTCAAACTTTTGAATAAAACTGACAAAACTAACCAGAAGTTTTTACAACTTTAGGTTCAGGGGCAATTTCAAAACATAAACTTTTTGTTTTTAAAAAATGTAAGCGGTTTTAGCTATTATATGTTTTGAAATTGCCCCTGAACCTAAAGTTGTAAAAACTTCTGGTTAGTTTTGTCAGTTTTATTCAAAAGTTTGAAATTATTTTAAAATAAATGATAAGTGAAAAATTAGAATACAATATTTTCTAGTGTTTTTCTACATGTAAAAATCAGACTAACCAGTTTTTGTTAGATATAGACGCATTTGAAAAGTAGCGTTTTTCGTGAAATCTGGGTCGCGCGCCGATTAATGCTCTTAAGAACTACATTTACAAAGTTCCAAGCCGAAACGCTCATTTAATATTTTTTCCCCATACAAAGATTAGTACCACTTTTTACCCCTTAAAATATCGAATTTTAGAAAATATTGAATTAGAGTTTTAGTAAATTATGCCAAAGAGCAACATGACGAAATTCCAACAGATCTGACTACAAACAAAAAAGTTACATACAAACGTTGATACCCCTTTTTACCCCTTTAAGGGATGAATTTCGCAAAATCCCTTCTTATTGGACCTATACCGTATACGTTACAAAAGGAGGCCACGGTCCAAATTATACGTATATAGCTTCAGTAGTTTTGCCTCGGCGTTGATGAATCAGTCAGGCGTTGTTACTTTATATAATAGATTGTGTGCCTGCATGCTTACAAGAAATTAACTTAAGAACCATAATATTTTTGTACCTATTTAGTTACAATACCTCCGCTATTTCGTAGTTTATACCAAATATTTTTCAGCTACAGACTACAGTCCTTAAAATAAAGCCGTCAGACGTCACAAACTTACCTCGAATGTCCGACGTAAACTCTCGTATCTATTTCGAGTTGCTTATTAAAATTTTGACAGCAATCCCAAAAGTACTGCTCGTTATGAGTTGAGTAAAGTTTTAAAGTGCCAACGGTACTGAAATAACAGCCGTGTGAACTAGCTCTTATTTATAAACTAGCTTTTGCTTGACTTCGTCCGCGGGAACAGTTACTTTGGTATATCGCTAAAATTTATAGCGCGCATGATTATGTTATTACTGCGATATCTTCTATTTAAATATTTATTCAAATCAAATGATGTATACGGCAAATTTCTTCTAAATTAAATGCTTGTAATGAATAACGTATTTACTTGTATAAGGATTAATATTATCTTTATGAAAACACCTTCACAAATAATGCTTAATTTTAGAACAAATTTTGTTAGCATAAAAAGGTTACTGTGAGCCAACCTTAAATAATAGATATCATATACAGTCGCGGACTTTTTTTTAGAATTTTTAAAGACAAACAATTTTGTCATATATAATTTTAGCGAAACTCCGTTTCCGCAGCGTACGCAGCGAAAGGTCTCAAAAGGAAAAAAAACATTATTGACTGGTGCTCCACTCGTATTGAGCTTAGCATGATGTTATATTATAGCCTAAAGCCTTCCTCGATAAATGGACTATCCAACACAAAAATAAGTTTCCAATTCGAACCAGTATTTTCTGAGATTAGCGCGTTCAACCAAACAAACAAACAAACTCTTCAGCTTTATAATATCAGTATAGATAGTTTGTTATGTTTTTATAGAATTTTAGAGACAATTTAGACAGAAGAGGCGAAACATATTTTGTCTGAAAGATGAACTTTTTGTCGTGGTCGTGGTAATTTTGATTGCGAGTCGAATATTCTTTGTTTATAATCGTAACTACATGACTGCACGTCCTTAGATACGGAAGCAAAGAATATATATTACTTACGTAAAGAACCGTCACTCCACCGATTTACACGACTCACCGCTCGCAGCTGTGTGTGCGTGTCTGGGCTAATGCGGGGGCGGGTGGGGAGTAACTTTTTCCCAGCCTGGACTATGGTTCATGGGGCTGGCAGTTTCGCCGACGCAGCGACGCGACAGTGTAATTTCGTAAGAAAGACTTGTCTGACGCGACATTTATAAAAAATATTTGTTTTTTGTTTCACTAGTGATGTAGTCATGCAATAATTTGATTTTATCGATATTTTAACGTATTTGCTTGGGTTGCGTAAAGTTTGTAGGACGTTAACCTCGAACGTATATCAAATTTTTATTAAAACCCGTTCAATAGTTATTGCGTTAAAGAGTAACAAACGTGTGGTATACCATTTGCCCGTTTAAGATTCATCCGTCCATCCATTCATGCATCCATACATCCTCACAAACTTTCATATTTATAATAGTACTAAAATATTAGTAAGGATTTCCGTATAATATTTTAGATTGAATATTACATGTAGTACTTAATCGCATTTAGATCTGTCGATACCTATCGATATTGTGCGACGATCTTAGTTGTGTTACAACACTTATTGAGTGGTAATAAAATTTTAAAATTGCATTGATATAATTCAAATAGTCTTTGTACTACTTACTTAAGAATTAAGTACAAATTAAACTCAATTGCTAAGGACACAAGGTATATTTTTCCAATATAAGGGCCAATGGTCTGAGTACATTTTTGATTTAAAAAAAATATGGCTATTAGAGTTAGACATTTGGAGACTGTTTTGAATATTCATTGTAAATATCAGTACTAGGTATCCTTTAAAAGTTCAAATCGTACCGTGTACCTAACATATTAGGAATTTCCTGATCGGCATTAAAATGAGTAGGCATAATTATTGTGGTTATATATAAGGTCGACATAATAACCAAGAAAAAAATTATGACAAAAGCTTCTTCCGCTTGCCTAATAATCCAGAAAGGTACCTACCTCGATAATTATTACTTATTATTTCTAACCTAACCCTTGCTTTTGTCACACGCATGACGCTGTACAATAAATAACTGAGACGTGGATTAAAGTAGGTAGGTATGATTTCTCTTTTCATATTATGCATCTAGCTCTTACCCGCGGCTTCGCCCGCGTAAAAAGTATTATATTTACGCGGGCGTAAAAAATATTTTAAATTAATTCGATGTCAACCCTAGGCTTAAGTCAACATAGCTGACATTTGTCGGTGCTCGAACTGTCATTTGTAGAGAGTGTCGCCCCTGTGACGGAAGTACGGATTTATTTAATCAGTGTACATACAATATACATACGAATGCATTCTTCCTACTACTATAATAAATGTGAAAGTTTGTGAGGATGTATGGAATATAGATGGATGGATGGATGTTTTAACTCTTTCAAGCAAAAAGTACGAACGGATTTCGATGAAATTTGGTATGGTAGTAGTTTAAGCTCTGGATTAATACAAAGGCTACTTTTTATCCTAAAACGGTAATGTGTTCCCGTGGGATACTGTATTTACGCGGGCAGACCCGCGGGCGAAAGCTACTATCACTATAAACAACAAAAAGCTGTCTTCTAATATTTCTCTCACAAAAGGAGATTCATATTTTTGACGCGCAAGCTACTTACAGTTACAAAAGAGTACACAATTCTGAGAATATTAGGTTAAGATATTCCGAGTCATGAGCCAGGATGATATGACTAGAGTTATAGAGTAGCTAGCGGCTAGGGTCGACCTTTCTTGCCAGGATGCCTTTTGGCAAACATAACACAATTTATACCGCAATAAAGAACGTGTTATAATATTTTTCTCGTCATAAACAATGGATTGCAATTCCAACGTCTCGCTAAAACTCGAGAATAGCTGGACCGATTTAGCTAATTTTGGTAATAATGATGGAAGTTCAGGGAAGGTTTGACGGTGAGAAATATTGAAAAAATGCGAGAAAAATTCTAAAAATGTCTCTGGACGGTCACATATTAATTATTATAGGTGCATGACCTTTAGACACGTTATATCCTTATGGTGTCTACAGACACACGAATTTGGTACGGAGCGTACAGCGGATCTGGTACGCTCCGTACCAGATCCGAGCGTGTGTAGGGCAGTCCGGCGAACATATGAAGAAGGCGAAGAGTTCGCCGTTGTCCGCATCGGATCTGGTACGCTCCGTACCATATTCGTGCGTGTGTAGAACAGTCCGGTGGTTAGGCCGTACAACGGTATCAGTGTTGCCAACTTAGGGATGTACCCCCCAAAATTAGGGAAATTATCTACGGGGGTTTACTAGGGGACAGGATGTTTAGAGTTTACTCCTTATGAATCAATTTGTATGTAATAATAAAAAATATTTTAATGTGTGTATATAGCCAGGGATATGAAAATGTATTGGAAGTGAAATCAGATTAAGACAAGTTAGTTTTATGTTATTCACGCGTAAGTCTTTATGTTAAACACATAACCTTTCTTTCTAGCTTATTATCTCTTAGACCTGTCAATGGTATAAGTAATCAGGGGTAAAATTTGAAGAGAAATGTTTTTTAAGTGTTGGTATCACTGCCCGTTACCAATGAATTGCGGGAATCATCGTCGTCGTTTAAAAACCGCACTGTAAATAGAACTCTGTGTTAATGTAATAGAGCATAAAATCGAACACACGAGTGTCGAGCGTTTCGCTCCACTGCACCGTACCAAATTCGTGCGTGTGTAGCGACACCGAATTTGGTCTCCGGATATGGTTCGCTGTACGCTCCGTACCAAATTCGTGTGTCTGTAAATAGCATTACAAAACTGACAATATTTCTGTGCCATGACACACATTGACATGGGACGCGTGTCAATGTGTCAACGTCGCATAGTAACACAAAACACGCTATTACTCGCGGAGCACACTAACCAAAATTGGCCCGACTCGGGCCAATTCGAGTCTTCATTTTTACGCGTTTATAACATATCTACCTCTTTTTAATATTATATAAATTATCTATGCGCATGACAATATTTTCTTGAATTGTTTTTTTGTTAATTTCCTGAAATGCTCTTGATTTGTTATGAAATAACATAGTCATGAGCATTTCGGGAAATTACAGTACAAATTTTGTAAAAAGGTATAATAAATTGTTTTGATTTTTCGTAAAAAATACCTATTATTACTTTTTGATGCTTCAACTTTAATGAAACAAAATGAAAACAAGATACTTTTGGCTATACCTTGTAAGTATCTCCTCACATAATTATAGGTAAATATTTTTCTTTGACGCCTGAGAAATAACAATAGCAATAATGATTAAACATATTCTTGTTTTCGATATTTTTTTCTTATTTTTTAAATTATTTTGTTTAACTTTATTTATCAGTTTAGCAAGTAGATACGAGTGAGTGTTCTTAATCTTTTTAACTTAACATTTTTTGATAAACCAATATATTATGTCTATAAAGATAGGTAAGGTATCATTTCCATTATAGCTTTTCCAAGAGTCCAAAAAAATCATTGTTCTAGAAGCATCTATAGAACGGAAACACAATCACCAAAAATACAAAAGGTACTCGATGTACAATACACAAAAAATCCTAAAATACTACGCATCTGTACTATAGGTATAGAAATAGTTCAAAGCTGAATCTAGAATATGAAGTGCAATGTATTGGAAAACCTTGTTTCTACTTTTCTAGTTGTTTGTATGAATTGAGAGTGAATAACGGCAAAATCATAACACTCTGAAGTAGTGTAGAAAATTCTTAGAATTGATTTCTTTCAACGACATTCGAAATGCACGACATGATTTTTCACTCATATTTTTTCAGGTTTAGGTTATAGTCAAAGCCTTAAGATAAGATTTACATTTTAGAATTGATCGAGAGTGTCTAAAATTCATCACCATAAGCTCGCTTACGGCTCGATAATTTGAGGGCTATTTAATTTTTGAATTGACTGGTTGCGCCAACACTTGGGAGTTTATTAGATACTAGCGACCCGCCCCGGCTTCGCACGGGTATAATAATTAATACTGATACTAATACTACAGAATATCACCCACTTCGCAACGGGCCGTGCAGCAGAAATCGTAATATTTTAATTTCGCCATAACTTCAAAACCAAACGTCCAATTTTAATCATTCAAAGACCAAATATTATCTACATAAACTGTACTTAGTGATAAAATAGTTTATTTTGATAAGGATTAATAGCATGAGTAAAATAAACGCGTTTAAATGTAGTCCAAAAAAAAATTCAAGATTTTTAAATAAAAAAATGGTTGTTGTACCTCACTCGACATAGATAGGTATAGTGTGTCGCGGACTTTTTTGTAGATATTTATAAGATCTACAATTAATTAGAACATAATATGGTTCTATCTTTTATAGTTTAGGCAGCGTACGCAAAATAAGTAACTTTTCTGGTAGATTTTTTACACCTTGTGTCCGAAAAACCCAAATATCTTACGGAACCCTATTTTTTTCCAAAATAAAATTTAGCCTATGTTACTCGTGGATAATGTAGCTTTCGAATGGTGAAAGAATTTTTGAAATCAGTCCAGTACTTTTTGAGCCTGTTCATTACAAACAAACAAACAAACAAACAAACAAACAAACAAACAAACAAACAAACAAACATACAAACAAAGTTTTCCTCTTTATAATATTAGTGTAGATGACCCGAAAAAATCATAGTAATATACTTTTTACGTATTTTTATTCAGTAAAATGTTGTGTGGCAAATAAAAATTACAAAAGATTTGTACTATAAAGCAATTGTAATTAAATACAAAATATCACAGCCTGTAGAATAAGTAACGATGTCACAAATTATTTTATGAAGATAAATACTGAAAAACTTATTTAGAATAAATAATAATACATATAATTATTATGCTCTTAGTATACAATAACTTTTGCGGAACATTGAACGAAATACTATTACAAGAAATCTTTCTTACATATCTATGTAAGGTAGGTATTTCCATTTACAAAATATTATTGTTTGTATATTAATTTTATTGCAAATATTTTTGGATCGAAGATAGTTTCTTTTAGAAGTTAACTGTCTGAACAGTTAACCTCTTTAGTGGTTATTAACTATAGCCTTTGAAGGCAATTGAAATCGTCAACCTACACAATACAATACAATAGTAAGGGTCACTAAATTTGCAGGTTCAAAAGGGTTAAGAATTTTTACAACTTTACCACAGTGACGAAAGTTTAAAAAAGTTAATGCAATAGATAATAACAAAATTGGTACCTAATGAAAAATGTTCAGTTTCTTTTCCCCTGCTACAGTATATTAATTATCTATATATCTGAAGCTCAAACTCGTCTTTGTTATTATTTTATTCTTTAATCGCCGTTTTATTAGAACATTAATTATTATTACTATTATCTATCCTTTGTTTTGTATTCTGACTACCGTTAAATGCTCTAATTTTCGAAAATAATGAAAATTTCGTTATTATCATGTGAGTGGAAGAGGGGAAAACCTAATCACAAATATTATAGTTAACGGTTAGTCAAATGTGTACTTAGGTAACAGTTACCCATCTCATATGTCCAAAGGATCGTGGAGGACGTAATATCAACTTTCAAGGACATGCCTAGCTAGTGCTTAATAAGTATTCATCATCATCGTTTAGTGACCACCTTATCTTACCTTATAATAAAAGCACTCACATTTACCTATTGATACGCTATGCGTAATGTATGCATTTACTTAAAACTTGTATAATATTGCATGTACTACATTGTTTTAATTTACACATAAGTATATCGATGGTGCCTACGTAATTTATCGGAACTGAAAAATGATGATATTTTATTTCTGATTTAAAGTCTGTATAAATGTACTTTGATGTCACATTTAAAATTTTTTAAGAAAATCATTGCATCGGCGGTTTTTTGGGTCGACGTTTATCCAAACATATCAGTCTGTCTGGTCATATTATAATATTATGCCAACCTAACTACCAATTACACGTGTGTTGATATGTGATATTAAGTAACGTAAGTGGCGTTTCCGGAAAAAATCCTGATATATACCAACATAGCCCATCGGAATTGGTAGATCCGGTTCATTTTTGTTACAACATTTTTGTTACTATTTTTTACTAAGTTAATTTATGTGGTAGGTATACGATCGTAACTCAATTTTCGCGAGAACTATTTAAAATTTAGGATTTTTTATTTAATGCATTAATTTGTAATCCTAACGCAACCATTAATTAAAATTTTATAAAGATCTAACCAAAGTAATGCGAAAAATAAACTTTAAATCTTATTCCTAAATGTTGCAATTTTCAGTTCCGATAAATTACGTAGGCGCCGTCGATATGTATATGGAATACATTAGTTTATTTGTACGAACCGGTTGATACAAACAGAACCCCATTTCAATTATTTTTGTTAAATTCACAGTAAGGTTCCAGTGTTTGCACACGCACATGAGCCAATTCGTTATGTACAAGTACAACAGCTTGTCCCGAGGCTTATACGAGCCAGTACAACAGATAGATAAAGGATCAACCTTCATATTTACTCTAACAGTTTCTTAAGTACAGGAACTAGACTGCCTAGACATTTAGCGTAGTAGTTAGGTCTTGTGTTGGGATAGGACATCATCTTCTCGTGGCTGGCGCTGGTCATCACCAACATTGTCTTGAAGCCGGTGGCGATACCCAAACCTATGTCTTGCTCGATCCTGTGAAATTAAATGTTTTTAAAAGAAGAGAAGATGATAACGACACTTCAGGGTTTTCAATTTTTTATACCGCCTCTAGTCAAGATGCATTCGATAATTTCGACGGCGAAGTTCGAAAACTAAATTTGACATAAAGCATCGCAAGCATGTAAGTGACATGACTTATGTCAAATTCCATACATTTTTGATTTCGAAGTTCGACGTCGAAATTATCGAATGCATCTTGACTAGACGCCCAGGCGCGTTGTCAAGTCCACAGTCCATGTCGTGGCAAATAGCTGTCAAATCTCATTGGGAGTGTAATAGGTAACTTAAATGCTACTACTATTATAAATGTAAAAGTTTGTGAGGATGGATGGATGTTTCTTATTTTTTCACACAAAAACTACCGCACAGATTTTTATGAAATTTGGTATGGTAGTAGTTTAAGGCTCTACTCAGGATACTTTAATCCCAAAAAAGTACAGTGTTCCGTGTGATGCTGTATTTAACGTTTATGATATAACTATCGTATCATACGTTTATAAAACAAAATATTAATTTTTTTAATCAGTAAGTATCTGTTTAAAATAATTGTATTAAATTATGAAAATAGCCTTAGGCCGCTTATTAAAGTTTCTTTCAAACGACAAAAGACATGATCATTTACATATTTTAAATAGCTTGTCTTTCTTTATCTTACAATAGATTCTTATTATTATCTTCAGTATATACGCAAGTAATCTCTGCCATATAATTAAATTATGCCTTTTGTGATTATTATTTGAACTGATTTTAAGGCTTAAGATAAAAAGTTTTCTAGATTACACTCTTTAATACCTACCATTTAAAGAATTCTCTGACATGATTTTCAATAATTTAATGTCGTTTATTGCTTGCACTTAAATATCTTTAGTAGCCTATATGGAAAGTAAACGGATTAAAGTATGGAATACAGGTGAATTTTTACATACGTCCACATAATATACATTCTTACAAACTTTCACGTTTATAATATTATAATATAGTAAGTATTATGTTTAACAAAATACGCATTTTTTATCCGCCTTATTATTGCTTAAGTTATAAATGTTTTAGCCTGTCTGAAATAAAAATTTGTTGAAGAATGAAATTCAACATTTATTTTCTACAATTCATCTATGAAACAATTCTTATTATACCTACTAAAATATCCTGGAAGCAAAAATATTTAGGCAAGATTGAAGAATATATTATAACTCCTCTGCCTATATACAGGATAATTTTTCATGTGAGCTTGGTAGGCGAAATCCAAAACTCTAAGCAATAGCGAAAAATGCTGAAAAATACACATCCAGTATTATTACTGGCCAGGGAAATTAATTAATCAAAAATTTTATGATGTACTTTTAGCTTCTATCAAAATCGGGTTCGCATCTCCTTTCAGCATTCTTCGATGTCTAATAAAGTTAATAAACATATTGTTAAAGTTCAGATATTCTAGATATTATAGTAAAGGCTAGCCCGTTGACCTAGAAGAGCTTTGAGCACTGAACAAATTATCGCCATGCTATATGGGTCAGTAAGGTCAAGCCGACATACACCTACCACATGTTACATCTTACACGAGTAAGGAATTTGGAACTCTGCCTAAACTTGTTACTCGCAACTGTTCCTTACTGCACACTGCGCAGTGATGAATGATTTTCGTACATAGTATTATGAATACGTACATTCTCCTCGGCAATTCCTAATAGGTAAATCCATTTATTAGGAATCGCCGATAATTCTTCGGAGTTCATAACTACAGAGCCCTGATACTCAATGAATGAATGAATGCAATCGAGAAAGTTCACATTAAAAAAAAAGGCAGAATTCTAATTTTAGCACAAATTCAGAATTTCATATTTGAAATCAGTTGTCGTTTGCACGAACTGTTTCTATTCCAAAGGTTTCTATTCTATTCGGGGAATACCAATTTTTTTACGTTCTAAACAGAACTTTTGTCACTTTTGTTTTTTCAGATTTTTTGTCTAAAGTGAATTTTTGTCTATTATATTATGATAATCGGGCGGCGGACCCCAGATTCGTGCTGTTATCTGGGTAATCAGAAATATGAGCAAATGGATATCCTTATGAATTATTATTGATTTAATCGCTACCCATATTGTACGCCCACTACACCAGAGGTTCGATTTTCATGCAATATAGAAAAGTTCACATTCGAAAAAACTATTTTTATATCGTAACACAGTTTGTGCATTCTTATTACTTCTCCATCGAAATCAAGTGATGTTTATTCAAACCATTTCGATCGGGCAGTTCTGAGAATGCACGAACTGTGTTACGATCTGAAAATTAGTTTTTACGAATATGAACTTTTCTCTATTGAGTGAGAATTGTACTAAGGATTTTTACAAATCCATCAATCGGCGAAACACAACGCAATTCAGCGGTTTCTTATGAAGATTCTGTCAAATCAGTTCATTCGTGCCGAAACTCTCCCATAGTAAATAACAAGTCAGCATTTATTTAGTAACAAATATTCATATTTGCCTATGGTGAAGGCCGGTTTTCCTTCACAGGGAATAAATAGGTAGGGATTTGGATGAGGGTCTTCAAAAGGTACACTACGGCCGCTGTATCTTGACGGGTCTGAACATAGGCTCTGCGAACTTTAGCGCATGTACAACTCGTGAAGAAAACTGTTATTGTATTATTTTTATATACCTATGTACTAATAAAATTCCCTAATACAGTTGACCAATTAATACAAATAAAATAAATACGAAAACACTTAGAAACAGCTAATGCGCAACCTTCTGCACGAAGTTCAGACTCGCCAAGATACATCGGCCGTATTGTAAGTGATAATAGCCAAGCGGACTGATTTTTTTTTATTACTTATATAAATAGTACTCTTAAATATGAGTAACTTCTCAGAAGAAACCGTATATCAAAAGTCAATATTTTCAAAGGTACAGCGATTTGTATACAAAATTTCGCGAGTCTTTATACCAAAAAAAATTTTTTTTTTTTGCGAAATTGGTAAACAAAACCTACATCATTAGTTTACTCACATCATATACAAAAACATTCATTATGGTAAGTATGAACTTATACGCACAAATATGCAAGATATTTACAAATATATTCCGGCGGCCATATACTTCATATACTACTTCATATACTATAATCTATAAGTGACGTCATGTGTATATAGATTTTAGTATGGAGCGTTTTTAGGAGGCTCGCGAAATTTTTTATACAAATCGCTGTACCTTTGAAAATATTGACTTTTGATATACGGTTTCTCTTGAGAAGTTACTCATATTTAAGAGTACTATTCATTTATGCAATAAAAAAAATAGTCCGATTGCCTATTGAAGCCGATAGGAATGGAGTTATAGGAACCCCACGCCACTGATACTTACATATCTCCAATGAACAACACTCTGCTCGGGTCCGTGACTCCTGCTCGCTTCATGGCGAACTCTCCAAACATCTTCCCCGGCTTGCCCAGCACCACCGGCTCACGCTTGGCCTCCTGGCTTACTATGTCGCTGAAGATTCCTACTCCTGTAAAAAGTTTTTAATGAATTGGCTGCTATAAGATCTTAATGGTAGCTTCCATATTTTAACTAGCTGATGCCCGCGGCTCCGCCCGCGTAAGTACAACCCATGGGAACCTTATGTCCCGCGATAAAAAGTAGCCTATGTCCTTCCCCATGGTCTACTTTATATCTGTGCCAAATTTCATGATAATCGGTTTAGTACTTTTTACGTGAAACTGTAAATAAAGTATCCCACGGGAACCGTAAATTTAGCCGCGATAAAAAGTAGCCTATGTCCTTTCTCAGGCTCTAGACTATCTGTGTACCAAATTTCATTTAAATCAGTTCAGTAGTTTTAGCGTGAAAGACGGGCAAACATACAGACACACTCACTTTCCCATTTATAATATTAGTATGGATGCTTTTCTATCAATAGTAAGGTTTAAATATTTATAAATTATCTTTTACGTCTTTAATGTGGCATCTGTGGACATTTTTTTGTTACGAGATGATCGGAATTATTAATCACAAAAGCTATTTACTACCTTAACAATAGTAGTTGAATATATACTGTACCGGACTTTTAGTATTTTTTAATATTGCAGAACATTATTTTGTTTTACCATCAATAACTTACGCAGCGTTTTTCTATGGCAATTTTCTAAAAACTTTGGGTCCTTTAATTGAAATTTTATCTATTTTTTGTAATAATAAATATAACCCTTAATATATTATTATAATAGTAATTAGGAATCATGTAGCATTATACCTAATAGAAAAAAAAAATGCAATTGGTCCAGTAGATTAGGCATGATTCGGGAACAAATATACAAATAAATACAAATCTTCTTTTTTATATTATTAGTTTAGATTTACAATAAAGAAAACAGCCTCCGTCGTTCGGTGGTTTAGAGCTTGGCTCTCAACTTGGAGATCGTAGGTTCGATTCCCGCATTGGAACAACAAAAAATATTGTTTCCAAGTTTGGTTAGGACCATGGTTAGGACAATACAGGCTGATCACCTGATTACCTGACAAGAAAGATGACCCATGCGTCGAATTGGAATGTAAAAAGTCGGACCTACGCCTGATCTCACGCTATTCGTCGCGGTCCGTCCGTCCCACTGAATTTCGAGAGTAAAGGAAGAGAGAGTGCTCTTGTGTACTGCACACATACTTGGGCACTATATAATAACTCCTGCGAAGCTGGCCTGGTTTCAATGAAACCGACCACCATCACCAAAACCGGTGTGGGAGCTGTTATAGACTCATACATCTACAGTTTACAATTTACATTCCACAATGCATACTGGCAATAAATCCTATATAGGCTTTTTAGGGTTCCGTAATACTTAAGGAACCCTTATAGTTTCGCTCTGTCCGTCTGTCTGTCTGTCTGTCTGTCTGTCTGTCTGTCTGTCTGTCTGTCTGTCTGTCTGTCTGTCCGCGCCTCTAGCTCCTGTAATTATGAATATAAATTGATGAAATTTGGTGCAGTTATAGACTGTGTATAGATCACGGTTTCGGGATCATAAAAAAATAATAATTTTATATTTTAGGGGTGGCTCTCAATACATGTGAAGTGGGGGTGAAAAATATTTTTTACTCTACCCCATCGTGTGGGGTATCATAAAATAGGTCTTTTAAAATAAAGGTAAGGTTTCATACGTTACTTTTTTATAAAGTTGACCATTTTCGAGTAATCGGCCTCCAAAGTAGTTTGTAAGTTGGTCCCCCCCCTAGCATTTTTAAACTATAGGAGATAGAAACTTGCAAATTTCCATGCTGATAGATCATGCTAAAAACTCTTTAGGAAAATTATTATGAACCAAATCGGACAGTAACTTTTGGAGTAATTAAAAAAAAGCATATTACGCGTTTATAGTTACGGAACCCTCCTTAGACATGTCCTGACATGCTCTTGGTTAGGTTTTACTATATCAAGATAGGCTACTATGACTTACATTTGACAGAACAAAACTTCATATTATAGTAAAAAGTTACGCCATCTGTGTTTTGAACATACTTCAAATGTCAGACATCTTGTTTTCACCATACATCAAATGTCAAAATGGCCCCAAAAATCTCAAAAGTGGGGTCATTCTATATATGGCGTCTTTAATATAATATACGTCTATGCTAGCAGGCAATCCTCTTGCTACATAATCATACTTCTATGTCCATAAGTCTTATGAGGTAACCTCTACTGCAAGGCAATTCCGAATCGTATATAATTACCTAAAGACAATGTGCCGGGTATCAAAGGCACGTATCTGTCCGTAGCTCCGTTAACATAAAGCACCCCCGGCCTTTGCAGGTACGTGATGGCTTTGTACATCTTCGGGAGGTTCACTTGGAAATCGCTGTCGAAGACCACTGCGCCAATGTCTTCGTCATCACTCAGGAACTGTGAGTATTCCACATAGAAGTCCGGACCGATTGGAGGCTGGAATTTGGAAATAAGTCATT
Organism: Glaucopsyche alexis; assembly: GCA_905404095.1. Taxonomy (NCBI): domain Eukaryota; kingdom Metazoa; phylum Arthropoda; class Insecta; order Lepidoptera; family Lycaenidae; genus Glaucopsyche; species Glaucopsyche alexis. The sequence continues at coordinate 18,388,469 of FR990059.1, forward strand.
TATTGGAAATAAGTCATTTATTGGGTAATATAACGTGCATATTTTAAATCCTACCACTATTATAAATGCAGAGTTTGTGACGATGGATGGATGGATAGATAGATGTACATAAATGATGATAGATTTTTATCCGGAAAAAGTATTGTTTTATGACCAAAATCTTTTATGATATTTTATTTGGTATATAGTACGAAATTATTGGTGCTTCTGCACATCTTCCTCCACATAAACTTTAATTTACCGGCCAAATTTCATACTCCTGCGGTTGCACAATTCTTCTAAAATTGTACTTATTAAAATTTATGCGTCACTTATTAATATAATAATGGATAAGCTATAGGAAGTTTATAGGCGCTAGCTTGTTGATAATAGGTATTTCACACAAGGTACAGTAAATAACAAATTATTCTACACTTTGTTCGTCGACTGAAACATATATATAATATAATATAATCTGATTTTTTATTATTCAAATGACGGTTATTACCATAAACTGTAGATAGGTTCTGGAAAATAGCAATAATTTCCAACAGAACTCACAATTATAGTGCCAGTGGTGTGGGGCTCTACAACTCCATTCCTATCGCCTTCACGTCTTACCACTTTAACCTTTAGAAGACCCTTAACCAAATCCCTACATATAACTCGTATACAGGCTAGGGATTCCCTATGAAGGAGTACCGGCCTTCGCCACTGCTCTATATTTGGTGTCTATCTTCAAGGCAATAATATTCTCATGTTATTTCCTTTATTACTTAAATTCTGTATTTACAGCATCTATCATTTGATAAGGGTTCACAATGGTACGTATTTACCACCATTTTAAATCCTGAATTTATAAACAAGATCTTTTTGTGTGTTAAATAGTAATTGGTTAGATATAATAAAACTAAATTAAAAATGTGGTCGTTCTGTGTAATAACTAAACCATGTGCAATGCTGTTGTATTTCAATATCAATATGCGGCAAAATTACCTCAAAATTGAGCCACTTCCATCCATCACATGTGACGATGGATCACAGTCCGTAGATAGCATATTTGCTAATTACGAGTATTATAAAAATTGTACTCACCCCAGTTTCGCATTTAAAACCGCTTGCCTCCAAAACCCGTATTGTTTCCGGACAAGAAACACAGTATACTTTTTTGTTGAAGTTGTGTGACTTCAGATATTCGGCAATTGCTGTAGACGGTATGGTTAGTCTGTCCTGAAAATTTATAAAAGTAAAATTAAAAATTTTAAAAACCCCCCGACACAAAAAATAAACTCTAAAAAATAATAAATAATATTTTAAACCTATTATAATTACCTATATTATCACATATAATATTAAGTAAGTTGAAATAATTTTATTTTCCAATCGTCGCCTCGTCGGGGGACCGCTAAAGTTTATAAAGTATTTTTACAACAACAGCTAATTAATTATTACGAATTACATTTAAGTAGGTATGAGCAAATTTTTTTCGGAGTAAATTCTTTTGTTCATTCTGCGACTACACGTGTTTTTTTCACATAGCGGTCCCCCGACGAGACGACGATTGGAAAATAAAATTATTTCAACTTACTTAATATTATATGTGATAATATAGGTAATTATAATAGGTTTAAAATATTATTTATTATTTTTTAGAGTTTATTTTTTGTGTCGGGGGGTTTTTAAAATTTTTAATTTTACTTTTATTTTATCCTTTTTAAAGTATTTTTTTTTCATTATTATTTTTTAATTTCAACGTCATTGAAGTAACATGGTACCAAATTTCGAATCGATAGGACATGTGGACGATCCCTCATCAACTAATAAAGAAAAGATGATCTTCAAACGGCTAATCAGGTCATGGTTACTTTACCATGTTCTTTAAATATCGTTGAAACAACACGGTACCAAATTTCGAATCGATCGGAGATAAGAAAGTTAGTCAGATCCCCTCATCAACTAGAAAAGAGCTGATCATCTTCAAACGGCTGATCTTCCCACCACCAATTTTCTCATCAAATGAAGCTACGAACACTGTCGATTAAGTCATCAATATTATCTTTCAGTGCGCTTTCATTTGAGACCTTACTCGAGTATATTTGCACATTCGGATTTTCTTCCCCGCTTTCACCCCCCACAACTTTTAAATGGCTCAACCGATTTTCATCAAACATGTCTAAGAACACTCGCATGTAAGTCACCTTTAATATTAAAGAAACTAAATTGAAATCGCTTCATCCGTTCGGGAGCTATGATGCCACAGACAGACAGACAGACAGACAGACACACCCACAGACAGACAGACAGACAGACAGACACGTCAAACTTATAACACCCCTCTTTTTGCGTCGGGGGTTAAAAAAACGTGTGATTGTACAAAAGTTATTAGGAATTAGAATGAAAGATACTCCATGTTTTTATTGGATCTACATCTACAACTACATCTTTATAAATCATATCCTACACCTAAAACTCACACCATCATCTACAACTACCACCTAAACCTACAATAAAATATACACCAAGATCTACACCTACCAACCACTAGCCCTGGGTTTTTATTGCCTCGCAGTAGGTATGAAAAGTAGAGTATGCACCTCTGGGATAAAGCTTGTCTTCGTCTTGGGCAGCTTGAACCCCTCGCTTCACTCAGGACTCCACATAACTCCCTCGCTTCACTCGGGAGTTAAGTTTTAACTCCCTCGCTGCGCTCGGGAGTTAACTCTAGAGTCCCTTGTTACGCTCAGGATCCAATATGCTGCCCGTGACATAAGACACTGCTTTATCCCCTTGGTGCATAATCTACTATAGTATATTTTCGTAATCGCATTCAAATCAAAAATTTTAATTTTATATCGTGTTTATGATTAACCTAAATATTTTATTTAGAGCGGGTACAAAACCGAATTGCCTTACAATTTCGCTGGAACGTAGTTTCTTAGATAAGCTATCACTAGACAGAGAAGCCGTATAAGATAGGTATGCATATTAAACTGCATGAGACAAGATAATATTTTAATATTAGACAGAACTCTTGATTAAATTGCATAAGTAAACTCACAAATCCATTTTCTATACCGGCTGCGGCAAACATTTTCTCGTAGTTCTCTCTAGTTCTTATGCTGTTGTTGGACACGAAGTTCACAGTTTTGCCGAGTTTGGTCATCAGCTTGAAGAACTCTCCGGACCCCGGTAGAGGGGTTTTCTCCCAAATAACGCCTAAAAATGTGGAACATGACTTGAATAATCTATTTTCCAAAAAAATGTGACGATACGACTAAGTGGTTAAAAAAAACTTTCCTACTTCAATATTGATTTCTTATGTTTACGCGAATATTGTACATTGTTTTAAACACAGATAGCCGTGGTCACGGCTGCTGGAAAGTAGCCGAAACGTCGGGAAAAAGAAAAGTGCACCGCGACAAAATCCGGAAGTGTTTAATACAATTTCTTAATTCAAATAAATAAATATAGTTTAAAAAAACTAAAAAAACTCGCTATTAAACAATATCGAACTAAAAAGTTAAAAATAATTTTAATTTTTTTAAAAATAAACTTAAAACAGTAGTACTTATATAAAAAATACGGGATATAATTAATCGAGCGAACAAAAAATAAGTTGGCGGCTGCACGTGAGCATACTGTATTACTGAATTTGGCAGCGAATTAATATGTTGGCGACTAAATGACTAAACTGGCGAAAACACTCGGGTGACAAAAAATTCTAAAGTCGGCAGATAAAAAGAGGCGAAATTTAATCCAAAATTGGCACCGACATTTTTAAGTTGGTGACTTAATTTCCGAGTTGGTGACCATTATACCATATAAGCAGCTATAAAACCAGATTTGGTTCATAAATTAATGGCTGCTAAAAATTCAATTTGCAGGCTACGGAAAATCCTATTTTTGGATACTGTTGGAGTATGTTTTTCTTTGTCATGGGTATCATTTTCTAGGTTTCTGGGGGTGCAGAATAATATGAAAATAAAATCGGTTTCGTAATTCCACAATGGCGTAAATTTTTGTTATTAAAATTAACAAGGTTGTCCTTTTCCCGGTTTCTCAGGGTTCTGATTACAAAATTGTCTTCCAATTTCATTTTCCAAAATGGAGAATATTCAATCTTCGGAAAATGAATATGAATACTAAATTAAAAGATCTTTGGGATACTATTTAGGATTGATGATTATTATTACAGTATGTTATGTAGTTCAAAGTACCAGCTATGTAGGTATAGAAATTTTTAAAAATTCAGGGTTCATGAATTTTTCTGCCATTCATGAAGAAAATATGCGATTTCTAGATTAATAAGGGGCAGCAAATTTTCATTACTTTTGCAGTAGGATGCACCGTTTCTGAGATAGAAGCGACTATAGAAAAAAATATGACAATGCTGTACTGAGATACGAGGGGTGTATCAATCTATAGAAATGTTGGAAAATTCAAGATTTTCGATTTTTTTTTCTCCCATCATGAAGAAAATATGATGTTGCGGAGTTTCGAAGGGGGGCGAAATTTTCATTATTTTTTCAATAGGATGCACCGTTTCCGAGATAGAATCAATTTTATAAAAAAAGAAGTAAATGCTGTACATTGAGATACGACGGATGTTTATAGCTATAGAAATGTTGGAAAATTCAGGATTTTCGATTTTTTTTTCTCCCATCATGAAGAAAATATGATGTTGCGGGTTTCCTAAAGGGGATGAAATTTTCATTATTTTTTCAATAGGATGCACCATTTCCGAGATAGAATCAATTTTATAAAAAAAAGAAGTAAATGCTGTACATTGAGATACGACGGATGTTTATAGCTATAGGAATATTGGAAAATTCAGGATTTTCGAAAAAATTTTTCTCCCATCATGAAGAAAATATGATGTTGCGGGGTTTCCTAAAGGGGATGAAATTTTCATTATTTTTTCAATAGGATGCACCGTTTCCGAGATAGAATCAATTTTATATAAAAAGAAGTAAATGCTCTACATTGAGATACTAGGAATGTATGAAGCTATACAAATGTTGGAAAATTCAGGATTTTCAAATTTCTTTTTCTCCCATCATGACGAAAATATCAGGTTGCGGGGTTACTAAGGAAATTTGAAATGGATGACTATTTTGTAATCAACCCCAGAAACCAATAAAAGGACACCCATATTATTTTTATAAAATTAAGTATGTCCGCCATATTGGAATTTCAAAACGAATGTTATTTTCGTATCCAGCACTCCCAAAAACCTGGTAAAAGACACCCATATCAATTTTACGAAAAATAAATATCTGCCATTTTTAAATTTCAAAATTAATCTACACAATAATCTACACCCCCCTAAAACCGAGAAATATTAAAAATTGGAAATTTTGTACGCTCCTTTATGTTTTTTTTGTGTGCTCTCGTTTTGCTGCTTGTATGGTTTTTGAGTTACCTACATCAGGGAAAATATATGTGCCTATTCTTAAATTAAATGTGTACTCACAAATTGTCCCCAAGATGGTTATTTGTTCGCTAAAATATAATCTGTCTGCCAGTTTGGAAAATTCAATGGTATTATTTAGTCACCAGATTAGTAATTTTTTTGTTCCTTACATTCTTTCGCCAACTTGGTAATTTAGTATTCAATATTGGGTATTTTCACATCCAAAATTTAATTGTTTTGTCGCAAGTTTAAATACATGCCAAAAAATACTAGTATAATTGACGGAAAAGCGTGGGTCGCTCGATATACGAAAATTATGGCACAAAGCGCCCCACGCTTTTCCCTCAATTATACTAGTATTTTTTATATACTACTGTTTTAAGTTTATTTTTAAAAATTTAAAATTATTTTCAACTTTTTAGTTCGATATTCTTTAAAAGCGTGTTAGTTTTTTTAAACTATATTTATTTTCAACTTTTTAGTTCGATATTCTTTAAAAGCGTGTTTTAAAGCTACCAGAGCCGAGGAAGGCAGCAGGCGTGCAAGAGAGAGTTACATACAAGCAAGCAAAGAAGCTTACATACAGGTGAAGTTAATATAAGCGTGTTAAAAATAGGTACTCTTACAGTCTTATTAATAAAATTATTTACACCACGGATTAGCTAATCCAACATGGCTGTCTCTGTCAGATACTTTGGAACAGTCACTTGATAGACAAAGAGAGCGATTTGGATTTGCTTATCCATGGTGTAAATATTTTTATTAATAAGGGTGTTAAGGTTTTGCAATTTTGAGAACAAAGCCTGCTAATAATATTATTATAAAAGTAGCCAACGCATCTGTAGGCCATGGAGTAGCAAATGAAAGTTGAACCTGGGCACAGATTAGTAAATAGCTACTACGTAACCTGGGTATTTGCTAACTTTTAACTTGGCATCTCTTTAGTCCTTAGATACGACCTTCAAAGTCAATTGGACAAAATATCAAAAATAGACAAAAAATCTGTTTCTTTTTTGCTTGAAATAGTGATTTTTGCTTAATTTTACATTTTATTTATTTTGTTAGTACTATTTAATTAGTAATCAAGTAAGTCATCGGGTTATGTATTTGAATTTTTTCATAGGAATTAGAATGTTGCCACTTTTAGATTTTTTTCAATTTTCTGCCATTTCTCAGGTTCAGCTTTCGTTTACCAGACTCTAGTTCAGATGTCAATGAAAATATTTCCACCACAAGACTAAATGAAAATGGGCTAATTTTTTTTTTTGTTTAGCGTGCAGAATAAACATGTATTGTGTTTTTCATGTTTAATCAAGTTTAAACATAGTAATCTAAACATCGCATTCCCAAAAATAAGATTAGGGCTACGATCATCTGTTTTCGATTCTAAAAATAGAATAGCCGTGAGTTCCAAGGTGCGGTCTATTTCGTCAATGCCAGGAGCTATGGGTTATTTCCTTTGCCTTGAATACCGTGACATAATATGGCACGAGAATAGAAGGTTCTTTGTGGAATAAGACCGGCAAATGACGAGATGGATTGTCTGTAATGTAATATATCCTAGTGGGTAGACCGTATGCCTGGCACTCGAGAGAGTGTAGGTCCATTCCCAGGTTGTGGCGTGTACCAATAAAACTCTTCAGATCTCGAGTACATTATACATACGCTATAACGGTGAAGGAAAACATGAAAACATCGTGAGGATATCCGCACATAGTTGGCCCCAGACGTATTGACCAGTCATTCCTCTGGACTAGGCTGATTGTGTTGTGAGAATACCGTATCCGCTTGGGCAACCTTATGACATTTAAAAACTGACTGTCCCAAGCACTACAGTATTACAAGAGTGGTTAGTTCTCCCGGAGAATACTGCACAAATAATCCAAGAATGGATGAAAAGGCGTATGTTTTAATTATAATCCTACTTTCTTTCCTACTATTATTATAAATGTGAATATTTGTGAGGATAAATGGATGGATAGCTGTTACTCTTTCACGCAAATACTACTGAACGGATTTTGATGAAATTTGGTATGACAGTAGCTTATGCTACCTTTTATCCCAAAAAAGTTGTGTTCTCGTGTCACCCATTCCTAATTCGTCGTTTTGAATGGGTGAATTGAGTTTTGTACTTTGGGTAACAACTGACAACCTATTGACGCGAAAACATGTGTCTTGGTGGTCTTAAGCCCTCACCATCATGAATCTATACGTTCGCGACTATATCTGAAAACAAAACTTAATCTGCAGATTGACTATAACAATTCGTGTATCGTGATTCGTGATTAATAAATTATTCCTACATATTTTTCTTCGTGATTCATGAAACATAAAACTTTATTAATTCCATAGCTATTATGCATAATAAAGTGTATAACATGAGTAATAAAAAGTGCAAACAAACATAAATTAGGTAAATTATAATAATATGGTTTAATTACCCACTACATAATACCGAATAAAGGTGTTAAATATTATTGCAACGCGGAATAGCAAATTACTTACTATTAATTTTTACGGTTTAAATTCCACAACTGGAAAACTTTAAAATAAGTACATTGTAATATGTATTCGATAATTTTTAGGGTTCCGTAATACCTAAGGAACCCTTATAGTTTCGCTCTGTCCGTCTGTCTGTCAGTCTGTCTGTCCGCGCCTCTAGCTCCTGTAATTATGAATATAAATTCATGAAATTTGGTGCAGTTATAGATTTTGTATAGATCACGGTTTCGGGATTATAAAAAAATAATAATTTTATATTTTAGGGGTGGCTCTCCAAACATGTGAAGTGGGGATGAAAAATATTTTTTCACTCTACCCCATCGTGTGGGGTATCGTAGAATAGGTCTTTTAAAATAAAGGCAAGGTTTCATACGTTACTTTTTTATAAAGTTGACCATTTTCGAGTAATCGGCCTCTGCTGATATATCATGCTAAAAACTCTTTAGGAAAATGATTGTGAACCAAATTGGACAGTAACTTTTGGAGTAATTAAAAAAAAGCATATTACGCGTTTATAGTTACGGAACCCTCCTTAGACATGTCCTGACATGCTCTTGGTTAGGTTATTAATTATATATATACGACTTATTTCCCTATCTAATGAGATTTTGACATTATCATACCCAATCTTGACCTTTGACCTCAAAGTTGTTCTAACAATATTTTTGACAGTTTTGGTGATTATTAATATATTATAATAATAATTTTCTTAGTGTTTTTATATATTTTTTTTACCATATCCATGATACCGAAACAACAAAAAAAATTGGAATTCACACTCTATGATCTAAATCTGTAACCTAACCTCACTTTACACTAAACAAACAAAAACAATAGGTTAGTTACAACGTACCATCACAATCTGAGAACACATGATCGAAGGAGTTTAGAAAATCCTTCAAAGCAGTAGTATCCAAACTTAAAACATCCACAGGCTCCATTTTAACACTATTTTATTTAACTAATTTACAATTTATTTAATTATTTTCTATTTTATTTATCGAACACGTTGATCCATAACCTAGTATGTTATAACACTGCGCTCGCGGCGATCGACTGCTACACATTCGTCATACGGGTCTCCACTGTCAGGGACGACACGTTATCGCTTACGTAACGATGACGCAACATCTGACACGGTTTTTGGCACGATATTAAAATATTTTTATTGGCTGTTTCGCGCGGCTACACCTGCGTAAATATACTATCGGGTATCCCGCGGGAATACTGCACTTTTCCGGGATAAAAAGTAGCCTATGTTTTAATCCAGTCTAAACTACTACCATACCAAATTTCATTAACCCGTTCAGTATTTTTTGCGTGAAAGAGTAACAAACATCCATCCATCCATCCATCCATTCTCACAAACTTTCATATATTTTATAATAATAGTAGGATTAGTAGGATGATAGTAAGAGTGACGAGATTTCTTTAATTAGTTAGTTCAATGTTAATAAGTTACTTGGGGCAAGAGACACTTTATTTACTACCGGGTCAAGAATATCATACATTTTATGACACTGGTTTTTTACTCATAGACTATCTTGCCGCATCTGGTTATAATCGAATATTTCAAAACTCAAGATACGCTATGACCTACATTTGACAGAAAAAACTTCATACAACAAAGGTTACGCCATATTGGTTTTCAGCATATTTAAAATCTCAAAATGGCCCCAAAAATCTCAAAATCGAGACCATTTAACTGGATACACTTTTTGCCCGTAACATGCCACGTATACAATATATTATATACCTACGTTTATTGTTATCTATACTAATATAACAAAGAGGAAAAGTTTGTTTGTTTGTTTGCATCGAATAGGATTCGAAACTACTTGACCGATTTTGATGAATCGGGAATCGGGAAGGACATAGGTTATTTTTTACTGCGGCAAAATGTACGGTTCCACGAAATTTCCTTTTGTCGCGCACGAAGTCGCGCTCAACATTTAGTAATAATATACTTAAATTAAGATAAATTACAAAATAAATTTTTCAATTGTTTTTTTTTTATAATTTTGAGCTTACAAATAGATTGATTAGGATACATGTATTTAGTTAGTTTATTTTTTATTAACTCTTAACTCATAAGCAGTAAACTGTTTACGAAGCTCAAATTAGTGCATAGTAAACGTACGAGAAGACTCATACAAAGACGGAATACTTGAGGTTTCTTACGCGACGCACTCTCACTGAAACATCTTGCGATAAATGATACTTTCATAGGGTTGGCACCAAGTTATTGAATGAATATGGAGCAAAGCTAATTGAATGCAATGGAATTGTAGCAGGCGGGCAATGAAAACCTTTAAATTTTTGTAAGAACTTATCGGAAAAAATATTATATTCGCGTTACATCATCAATCATCATACATAATATTATTATTGTTTGGAATATTATGATTTTATGATAGGTAATTAAGATTTTTAGTGGTATAGTATAATTAATATATTTTATTACTGACTTATCTCCGTATAATCGTAAATCAAAACACTAGCTTTAAGAAAGAATATATAAACTGGTTTTTAGAAAAAAAAAAAATATAAATCTAAAAACTGTCAACCCTAGATTAGTTCTATTTTCGGACCCCATGCACTTTTAGTGTCACATGTGGCGTTCATCAAACCACTCACTTGACTTCCGGCTTAAAAGTAATATTATCCACATTATTTTTAAAAGAATTTTCTCATATCCGCAAAAAGGTTATATTTTTAGAATTATATTTACATTATATAATTAATAGAATATAATAACTCCCCACACCGATTTCGTTGATGGTGAAAACCGTCATTGAAATCAGCCAGTTACGCAGGAGTATTTTTATAGTGCCCAAGTGTGTGCGCAGTACGCAAGAGCTCTCTCTCTTCCTTTACTCTCATAATCCTATGGGACGGATAACCGACACGACTGGTGAGAGATCGGGCGCAGGCCCATCCGACGCATGGATCATCTTTCTTGTCAGACAATGTGATCAGCCCTACATTGTCCTAACCAAACTTGGAAACAACATCTTTTTTGTTGTTCTAATGCGGGAATCGAACCCATTACCTCCGAGTCGAGAGCCAATGCTCTAACCACTAGACCACGAAGCCTGTTATAATAAATAATACAGATATGAAATTATAGAAAGGTATGATAAATAATTGCTAATACCATAATGACGTCACAGTACAATGGACACGTTCCAAAATGGCGTATCGATTCGCGGTAACCATGGCGACGGCCTTGTTTACTCTCCATTTTCCAATTACTCATATGGACGGGTGCGACCACTCGAAAATATAATATTTTAGCCATTTTAGCTATTTTCTCTCATATCTCATATAAGACCAAGATAGCGCGTGGCGTTTGTTTGAAGTGAAGCCTAAAAAACTACGCTACTTCAATTTTACACACACGCTCACGCACACACAAGCAAAAAAGTACGCTATTTTTCGACAGTATCGAATAAGTCGTCGCGACGACTAATCTATACTGATAAAAAGTAAAATACTTTTTTGCTTGTGTATGCGTGAGCGCGTGTGTAAAATTGAAGTAGCGTAGTTTTTTAGGCTTCAGTTCAAACAAACACCACGCGCTATCTTTTATAGTATACAGATGAATTCCGCATCTTCGTTCGTGAAAAAAAAATCTATCGTACATTTAACTAAGAGAAAAATTGTCTTGAGAAATCCAGGCTAAATTCCCTTATATAGGAAATACAGAAATATATTTGAAGTAGTACTTAACTTACACACGCTTGACTTCGGGAGTAATCTAGTGAATGTGTGACGAGAGCGTTACGAAAAGTGTGATCGGGCGAGGCGAAAGGAAGTTGAGAGGGAGATATAAGTTTGTGAAGAAAAAAAGAGAGTTACGTTTCGTACACTACTATAGGAGCAAGAGACAGCTTCGCGCGCGTAAATTTCCTTCTTCTCTTTCTCTCATATATATAATAATATAATATAATTATGCTTATACATAGTCTGTCAGTAGTTCGTAGTTTTACTTTAGTCGTGTAGTCTAGCAGTGCGGTAAGCACATTCGTTTTTTTTTCCCGAGTGAGTTTCGAGCCCGCTTACTTCAGCTTGAGCGTCAACGCACGAACCACTGAGCCACAGAGGTCATTAAACTGTGTGTTTGTTACATTCAAATCAGTTCAGTATATACACAAATTAAGCGGAAGGTCAAACTTTTGTTTTAAGTTTTTGCTGTGTGCAAAAAGTTTTTGACCTTGTGATACGCAAATTAGTTGACAATCTATTAAATCGATTTTTCTATGGTAAGGTAATTAGATTTGAAATCAACCGGAATAAATTAAGTTAATTTTATGCAAAAATACCATTTACCATTAGGTAAACAAGCAAACAGATTGCCTGATGAAATATAGCCCAGGAATGTGTCAAGCGAAGAAGAAAAATAACTTTTTACTACATAGTTTGTTGCTATTAGCATAGATGAATAATTGGTCTCGCTGGGCGGTAGAGTGCCCAGCGAGACCAATGATTAGTCTATGGCTATTAGCTGTACCGTTTTTTTGACTTGCAAATAATATTCACTATCTCATAATAATACACCCTAATCTATAATATTAGCCAATGTTAATTATATAGCAGTTTATTGAATAGCAACTATTAAAAGGAAAATATTAAACAAAATATCCTTCCTGTTTTTGTGGTTAAAAACAAAATTTAAAGCTTCATTAACCGAGGCCATCTAACGGCAAAAGATATTTCCTTCTCATATAACCCGAAGATTTAATGCCAAAATCCAAATAACTTAGGAAGTTAGCCAACATTACGAATAAATCACGTCATATCATCAAGTACTTCAAAAATAAAATTGCCAAGCGCGAGTTCACCACGTCAAAAGTCGGTTCCGTTGCTATTTCATTCGTAAATCTATACTAATATAATGAAGTGGAAAAGTTGTTTGTTTGATTGCATCGAATTGGCTCCGAAACTACTGGACCGATTTTGATGAAATTTGGCACAGATGTAGAGTAGACCATGGAAAAGGACATAGGCTACTTTTTAATTTTTATCTTACATAAATCTAATGGTATTTGACTGAGTGAAAATTTGTTTCGTTTATTCGGTGTTCAAAATTCGAACGACTAAATTGAAATTTTTCTATTTATAAAAAATTTTCATCATTCTATTATATTTTTTGTGATCTTTATTAAAATACAAAGGCTCTATAAATAATCTAAATATTTAAGATCTAAAATAGACAGTGGAGTCTGAACAGACAGATGGATGTTTGAAAACTTTTTTTTTTTCTTGAAGGAACCCAAAAAACTGTTTCATAGCAATATGCCCACGAAATAAATTACAGTTATGAGTAATTTATTATAGGAATCTCTTGATACATTGCAATACAGATCCTATATCCTACTGCTTAGAGTTTCTTATTGGTCGTCATTTGTGTACAAAAGGGAGAAAATATGCTGTAGTATAATGGTTGTTACAAACATTATCAGAAATTATACAGTAATAAGTAAAGTAACAATGAAATATTGCTTGTAAATCGAAATAATGATGTGCTCATTAGGCGCTTGTATTGAAGGGAAGGTGGCCCTAAGAGCTGATGGCTGATTAATCAACTTGGTTTGTTACGTGGGAGAGTCACGCTTCGGTATTAATAGGCCGGCTCGATCGGGTAAATACCTGGGCCTCACAGAAAACCGGCGTGAATTAACACGTGCGTTGTGTTTCGGAGGCCCAAGAGGGATTGGGGATTTCAAGGACTGGGAACGCAAGTCGCGACACAGATGAGTTACAAGTGTAACTCCAACCATGTGCGGGTTTCCTCACGATGTTTTCCTTCGCCGTTAGAGCGTCCGTATAATGTACTTGAGATCTAAAAAGTCTCATACATACAAGCCTGAGAATATAATAATCTATACAGATAAATAAAATTGAAGTGTCTGTTTGTAACTTCAAAGTAACAGCTTTTCACATAAAGAATCTGAAAGTATATTCGGTACTTATAATAAAATACCAATTTTTTTAATTTTTGTCTGTCCGTCTGTCTGTCTGTCGGTCTGTCTGTCTGTTTGTTCCGGCTAATCTCTGAAACGGCTTGACTGATTTTTACGGGACTTTCACTAGCAGATAGCTGATGTTATAAGGTCTAATATAGGCTACTTTTATTTTAGGGTTCCGTATAAAACAATAGGGTTCCGCTTCCGTTTGTTCTGCGCAAACGAAGTTGCGGGCATCGGCTAGTATATAATATAATAAAATATCTATGGACGCTTCACACCACGTCAGTCTGGCCCCGTGGTAAGTATCCGAAGAACTTGTGTTACGGGTACCAGACAACGGAAAATATATTTAATACTTTTTATACTATACTTATATTTAAGATTTTTTTGTTATATTATACACATATTTAATACACATCCATGACCCAGGAACACAGAAAACTTTTTTGTTCCCTGGCGGGATCCGAACCCGCGACCTCCGGCTAAAGCGCCACTGCGCTCACCACTGAGCCACGGAGGTCGTCAATAATGAATGCATGTCAATCGAATGCCCTCTCTCGAGTCATTATCAAGCGGTATGATAATAATACCTGTATCAATGATTAGGCATTGTCTCATAAATTTTTTTTAATACGTGAAGCAAAAACTGTCAGTGCAGTTTTACGAGAATTGTGCTCCAGGAGGAGTATGATATTTTCCCGGTAATTAAAGTTTATGTTTATTTATTTTAACATGATTTTACTGTACCTAAGTCCGTCCACGATCTCAATGCCCATATAAAAACGAAACTTACCGAGGGCCATTAGCAGCATGGTTTCCCTGTAGTATGTGATTGAACAATAATGTAATGTATAGTCTCATGACTAGGAGGAGTCATCTCCTAAGTTTCAGGGCCACTCGTAATTAGAGCACGTACTAGCTACAGATAACTAATAACTTTGGCAACGTATATAATAGCCCCAATCTAATTACATAATCGTATTCGGATTTTAAGTTGCCTACAATTGCTGTTGTTACTACAAATACAGTTTATTAATTTCATTCTTATCTCGTTTTATTATTTTCTTTTTACTAGCAAAAGCTTTTACTAGCAAAAGCTAGTTTTAAATAAGTAGTTAAAACTAGCTTTTGCGCGCGGCTCCGTCCGTGTATGTATAGTATGGGGTATTCCAGGGGAATACTGTACTTTTTAGGGATAAAAAGTAGCCTATACTTTAATCCAGAGCCTGAGCCTACCGTATCTTAACCTCAGATCAAATAAAAAACCAAGATAGCGCTTGGCGTTTGTTTGAAGTGAAGCCTAAAAAACTACGCTACTTCAATTTTACACATGCGCTCACGCACACACAAGCAAAAAAGTACTTTACTTTTTGTCAGTATAGATAAGTCGTCGCGACGACTCATTTGATACTGTCGAAAAGTAGCGTACTTTTTTGCTTGTGTGTGCGTGAGCGCGTGTGTAAAATTGAAGTAGCGTAGTTTTTTAGGCTTCACTTCAAACAAACGCCATGCGCCATCTTGGTTTTTATTTGATCTGAGATCTTAACTAACATAATTCCTTCTATAGCATAGCCTTTGCCACTGCTAGCGCCTCATGGACAATTTTTTTCAACTGCTATTTTTTGGAAACATTATAATACAAATATATACTGTATATTATAATATCTTCTTATGATAATGTTTAGCTTAAATGACGTGCCCAGAAATCCCATTGAAAAATAAAAAAACTCAATCAATCCTCCAACAAGTGGATCGCAAATATTTGCGCTAATCAGCAACAAAAAGTTGTGGACGTGAGGGAAATACATCGTCAATCAGGCCTACATCTACATATTAAATGGGCTTAGAGTTTGGTCCTTTTGATTTGGTTATAACAACGACCATTTACGTCCCCAGTTTTGGGCTATGATCCTCACTCTTTTCTCATATAGGAAAATGTGAAATATCACTGTGAGCTGCAAACTGATTAACATGTAATTATAACGGGAGGGGTTAGTGCACATACGGGAGGTAAAATACCGGTACCGGTTTAATCAGTTTAAAGTTTAAGCAGCTGAAAGTCTGTATTTGAAAAATACCTGCTGCTCAAGGCCATGGCCTAGGTATAGGCTGGGTCCATGGCATAAAGGTGAATGAACGTGGACAGTTTCTCGGCTCCCTCATTTATCGCTGTTAACATTTATAACAGTCTTACAGTGGCGTGGGGTTCCTATATAACTCCATTCCTATCGGCTTCACTAGCCGATTACCTTTAGAATACCCTCATTAAAATCCCTACCTATTATATAGGCTAGGGCTTCCCTACCCCCCCGATGGTTGCACGCCTTGTCGTGGCGGTGGGGCTTAGTAACCGTGGACTGGTCACCCACGGTGAAGCTAAGATGCAACCGGGGCCGGCCTGTTTGCCGCCGGCTGGCCCGAGGAGGGCGCTCCCAGCGGGCTGAACATGCCCGCAGAGGACGCGCGTGGAGGTGGGACCGCAGAAGAAGAGGAGTGCCGGTATTACGGTGCGCCTTTCTCCCTATTTTCTGCGGCCGTGGAGGGATCGCAGGGGGAGAGGCGTGATGGTATTACGGTACGCCACTCTCCCTACCCCCTGCCAGCTGGCGGGGCCGTTCCGTCGAAACGGCGTTGGTGGGGCCGCAGAGGAAGAGGCATGTCGGTATTGCGATGCGCCGCTTGCCCTATCCTCTGCAACCGAGGTGTGGTCGGTGGCAGAACCACAGACCTGATCTGCCACCGGGTACCTGCAGTTTATCTGGTACCCATGGCTTCCTAGTAGCAGACTCAGGGGGAGTCTGCTACAGTACTGGTGGAGGCCGAGGAGGAAGCGCACCTAATACCATCTGGTGCGCCCATCGTGGAGGGCCTTCGGGCTTTCAAGATGGAGCCGCTTGTAGGCGGCTGCCGCCGGCGGGGTCGCGGATGTGTGTATCGTTCCCGTGGCCCCGTCAGAGGGCGGTGAGGAGGAAGATGGGGGGGGGGGGTTTAGTGGGTATACCATGAGTCCCACATCACCACTTGGGTGCCCCCTGCGCCTGGGTGGTATGCGTAAAGCATTTCCCCCCCCCCCGGAAACAAAAAAAAACAAAAAAAAAGCCTAGGGCTTCCCTATGAAGGAGAACCAGCCATCGCCACTGCTGTCTTATAATCTTCGTTGTCTCGAAAGATAGAAAGAAACGCGTGATGGAAGGCGTTTACCAACATATGGATGATGATGATGAATGGATGAATTCGCTGTAAGTTGAGGGATAGTACACTGAACATCTGGTAGAAATACAATTTAAACAAATAACTGACATGCACCATATTTTCAAAACAAATGTCAATAACGACCAAAGTTGAATATGAGCTGTAATTGAAGGAAATTAACCAACATTTGGATGAATTCGTAATGAATTCGTCAAACTCGGCGCGACGTACGTCGCAAACGAGAAAAGTTTGATCGAAGCTACAGAAATTCATTAACGCACGCCTTCAGATGAAATTACGCTCGCTAATAAAAAGTTCCAAATCACCATTAGGCATAAAGTTTTTATATTTGTTTAATTATTTTCGTGTAGGTTAATATTAGGTGAAGTTTGCGAAGAAATTGAAGAACAAGAATGTAATTTGGCAGCATTTACCAATTTGGTTCTACACGTGGAAAATATTTTTGCACACACGCAATCAGACGTTCATATTATAATCGTGTGTTTATGTATAGAGACAGCTCGTAATTAAATGTTATATTAGCAAGCTTATGTATTGACTATTGCTATTATAAACAACAGGCTCAAAGTGTAATCTATACTAACCCTATACAGAAAAAAGATTTGATAGTTTGGATGTTTGTTTCTTTATTCGAATTGAATAGACTCCGAAACAATTGATGACCAATTTTGATGAAATTTGCCAACGATATAGTTTAGATCGCAGAAAATGACGCTACTATTTATCGTGGCAAAATGTACGGTACAAGATTTTCTTTTGCGCGCACGCAGTCGCGGGCAACATCTAGTCTTCTATAACAGACCAATACAGTGAATGAATGAATAAAAATTATTCACAAGGAAATTTTTGCACAAAATTATGGGGAATTCCCTTGAAAATTAACATCCAATATCTTACTAATTGAAACTCCTAAGTCATGACGTCACTAAATCGGTGTTTCTTTTCCTGACTATGTTGCTACAATGATAATAAGGGTGATGTCACACCGAAACGACACAATACGAGACATGGCGCTGCATTTTTAAGATAGCTATTATAAATAATATTAATGGAATCAGGCGTTACTTTGCGGAAATCCATAGCATATAATTAATTAATATTATTATTTTAAGCAATTTTTCCGCCAAATAATACCCACAACCTGCAAGCAGGATGTGGACCTGCAAACTTTGTTCGCAAGTCTACTTCCTGAGGATGCTCCGGGTTCGGGGCGAAACACGCGTCGAGTTTTGCAACCTGCATGGTAGTGTGGGGCTTCGCACGATCTTGCTGACATTGTTGCTTGTGTGGTGGTGGTGTTTGCACGATCTTGCATCTGAGTGCACGCATAAGCAGGGTAAGAGGAGGGAGGTGCGTTACGCATGCTTATGCGTGCACTCACACATTTGCTTGCAGGTTGTGGGTATAATTTGGCGGAATACTGCTATAAATAATAATATTAATTAATTATAGCTATTATAAATTGAACTTTATTCAATACACAACAAGATACACGTTTCATTGTAACAGTTGGAATGTCAAGTTGCACCGCGCTGTACAGCGCATGTCCAGTGTATGGCTGATGTCATATGAAACGTGTATCTTGTTGTGTAGTGAATTACACAATAAGATACACGTTACATTGTAACAGTTCGAATGTCAAGTTGCACCGCGCTGTACAGCGCATGTCCAGTGTATGGCTGATGTCATATGAAATGTGTATCTTGTTGTGTAGTGAATTACACAACAAGATACACATTACATTGTAACAGTTCGAATGTCAAGTTGCACCGCGCTGTACAGCGCATGAGCAGTGTTTAACTCATGTCATAATATGAAACGTATATGTTTGTGTAGTAAATAAAGTTCAATTTTGAATAGCTTTTTAGGGTTCCGTACGTTTTTTTTAAATACAGTGCCGCATAGCGTCGCTTATCATCGCGATGTGAACTGACCCTTAAAAGCAAATCTGATACAAAAGATGCGGGCATGTGGCTTATCGAGATAGGCCACTTTTGTAGCGTTTGTAATGAAAAAAGTTGGCAACATTCGTTTTGTTTGAACAAAACGGGATTAAGAGGAAAATTAATTACGGGAATATGACGTTTTAATTTTTAAATTAATTTGTTAAGGATTTTTGGGCACGTTTATTTTTGTTATTCGCCTTGCGGGAGTTTCTCTAGAGAGTAGAGACTGACCAATTTACAAAAAATAATATTTAAATATATAATATTATGTAGATTCAGTAAGGTTTTTTTAAGAAAGATACAAGCAGGCGGGTCGCCAATTGATAAAACATAACCTATGGCCATTGCACGCGTAGCTATCTATGACCACTATACAAAAGGTTTCTTTCTACGGTTTTTTTTAAGAATTAAAAAAAAATATAAGTAGCCCCCGAATTGTCAAGCAGTGAGCGAGCTGATGATGATGAATAATTGCTAAGAATACTATTGTCAGGTTCCAAAAAAAAAAAAAAAAAAACTAAAAACAAATCGGTTCATCCGTTTGGGAGCTATGATGCCTTGGACAGATACAGACGCATTTGAAGCCTCTAAATTCTAATCTGTATACCGCTGGTATCCGCTAGGGCGTCGCGCGGCACATCTATACTAATATTATAAAGCTGAAGTGTTTGTTTGTTTGTTTGAACGCGCTAATCTCAGGAACTACTGGTTCGAATTAAAACATTATTTTTGTGTTGGATAGTCCATTTATTGAGGAAGGCTTTAGGCTATATTACATCACGCTGTAACCAATAGGAGCGAAGAATCAGTCGAAAATTTGAAAAAAAAACGGGGAAAATTATTTGCATGATGTACTTTATATTTCTTGTATTTTTTTTTTACATTGTGTAGAACTATTCTTCTAGTTTCTAAAAGTGTACATGCCAAAGTTTTACCAACAATTCAATAATGAAAGTCAAAATAACCGGCGCGGATGCCTTCTGCCGTATAATGCCGCGCGACGCTCATGGATTTTTTTTAACATTGGCCTGTTTTGTTATTAAATACTATGAACAATATATCCACAGAATGTAATTAACGCAAAATTAAATTAAATATGGTTTTTATTGAGTTTTAAAACTAAGAATTGGGAAAAAATCAATTCTTTTGTGTTACATCAAGATTGCTTTTATTCATTTTGTTTTTTTTTTTAATTCCAGTTATATCATCATGTAAAGAATTTATTCTAGTTTCTAAATATATATAATAGGTATGCAATTACTTTAGAATCGAACTTTAGAAGTCGATTAGACTTATTTCAAACGTTTTCAATATGTCCACAAAAGGCTTAGCTTTCGCAACTTTAGCGCTTTGTAAAAATTGGCCTACGGCATAATCTGGCAGGTATGCATACGTTCATTGTACACCCTCTACAATATGAAAAACATTTTATCAGTAAAAATATAAGGGGATGGCGGGGCTGGGATCTCAGTCCAATAAGCGGCCATTTTGTATTCCTCAGCCAATTTCAATAATATCGTTGTACCTTTGATGTCAACTATATCGAATCTCTTCACAACTTTTTTATAGCGTCACATAGACAAAGAATTGAGGTGCCATTTAAATAGGTTCATGAGATTGTCTATCACACTATATCAGGAGAACAGACTGTTGAACGAATATAAGGACTAGTTCACACAGGAACGAAAAGATACACGTTTCATTATAAGACATAGATATATAATATAAAAAGAGGTAAATATGTTATAAACGCGTAAAAATGAAGACTCGAATTGGCCCGAGTCGGGCCAATTTTGGTAAGTGTGCTCCGCGAGTAATAGCGTGTTTTGTTACTATGCGACGTTGACACATTGACACGCGTCCCATGTCAATGTGTGTCGTGGCACAGAAATTTTGTCAGTTTTGTAAGGGTATATAAATCCTTAGTTATCACTGTTATAAGAGTTCGAATGTCATGTTACACCGCGCAGCACATAGCATATGCAGTGTATATGACTGATATTATAAGATACATCAAACGTGTATCTTCTTGTGAAGTGAATAAAGTTCAATTTTGACTAGTTATCTTAAAAGTAGCCTCATGGATCGTCGCGGTAACTGACCCTAATAATTTTTTATTTCATGCGAGAAAGTATATTTCTTAGAACTTTTTTATTGTCTCTTCTTTTCTTCTTTGTCTAATATACAAAAATCCATTTAGTATCAGATAAACAATCATTTAAGTACTTGACATAAGTACTGAGTTAATTTTTTAATGAAATGAACCAGGAAACAAGCAGACGGATCGCCTGATGGTATGCGATTACCGCCGCCCATGGACACTCGCAACACCAGACGAGTTACACCTGTAACTTCTCTGGTGTTGCCACTTGCGTTCCCAGTCCCTTAAATCCTCAACCCCCTTGGGCCTCTGGTAACCTCACTCGGCGAAACACAACGCAAGCGTTATTTCACACTGGTTTTCTGTGAGGCCATGGTATAATTTACCCGGTCGAGTCGGCCCATTCATGCCGACGCGTGGGTCTCCAACAAAATATGTTCAGTTCTAATTAGTATGTCAGCAGACTTAGATTTTTTGGAACTTGAATATCTTCAAGTTCTGAAAATGAAAATGAAATTTTTATTTCCAAATAAAACTTAACAGGCTATTTTCGGAAAGTCAACAGAAAAAGGTACCACCGGCACCGGTTCAACCCACCCGCCGAGAAGAACCGGCGCGCGGCGTAAGAAACTCGCAAGAACCGGCGCGACGTAAGAAACTCGCAAGAACCGGCGCGGCGTAAGAAACTCGCAAGAACCGACGCGACGTAAGAAACTCGCAAGAACCGGCGGGCGTAAGAAACTCGCAAGAACCGACGCGACGTAAGAAACTCGCAAGAACCGGCGGGCGTAAGAAACTCGTTCGTTTTAATAAGTTTATCCAGAAATGTCCAAAACTACTTTATGAAGACCAAGTCTAAGGAGTAAGGCGTAACGTAGTAGCTATCGGCTGCCAGTAAATCTGTTTAATTGGTGTGTGGTGAAACGGTTTATGGCCTGCAGCGGACGTTCTGCGCTCGAAGGCTATATACTCGATCGTTCTCAGTGAATTACATGAAATTAACTAGTAACTTACTGCTGTAATGCATTGGGTTTTGAGATTCTTAAGATTTAGATTTATTTTACTAGCCTAATGCCCGCTACACACATAAAGATAAAACAGCAGTTAAAATTAGCTGTGTAAACCAGGGGGTCTAAAAAGGCCACTAAGCGTTTCATACCTATTGTTTTACATCTTTTTTTTCCATACAAAAATCATGAAATAGTAACATGTTATTATATTTATAAGCATTATTTAAGAAAATATTAGCTTTCTGCATATCCTCCTCCACATAAACTTTAACTGTGCCAAATATCATACACCCCCGTTCGCACATTTCTCGTAAAACTGTACCAAACATTTTTGCTTAACTTATTAATATAATATTACCTTCATCGTTGTTAAAAAACTATATATAACTGCATCGCAAATTGCCTGCCAATTTACCCACTTGTTTCGAGAAAGGTGAAAAACTTTTAAAATGACTGGGTTTTATCTCTTTGAGGTGTCAAATTTTTACCGAAATTTCCATTTTAAAGCGCCTTTATTTTTAAATGAACCCTGGGACTCGGAGAACATCGACATTAAGCCAACAACGGATATTCCACTATTTATAAAATTCGCACAATTAAGCCTTCGTTTTCAGTCCAAATATTATATTTTAAACGATATCATTAAAAAGGCTTATAATTTAAAATTACTTACGTTTGTAAAAATGATGAATTGGGATGCAGTTGGTACCAAATATTATCTGTTTCAATATCTCCTATGATTGTTGATCTTCTCAGATGCGCAATCTTTATGAATTTTTCTATATTGTTTTCAGAGCGTTCAATATGTCCCTCGAACATTAGAAAAGTCAAATTTTATACACGCCTAAACCAGAATCGAACCTGCAACCTCTTGGGTGCAAATCTACGATGAGGCCACTTTAGTTTAGTTTAGGTAAATATATTAATACTAGCTTTTTTGCGGCTATTTATGCATAAATATAATATTCAAACATTCCACAGAAACACTATACTTTTTGGTGATAAAAAGTACTAAAACTTAGGCCTTTGCATCCGTTAATGGATGATTTATACAGTATTCTCCGAGCGAAGTAACCACTCTTGAAATACTGTAGTGCCTGGGACAGTGGTTTTTAAATGTCGTATGGTTGCCCAAGCACATACGACATTCTCGCAACATAGTCAGCCTAGTCCAGAGGAATGAACTAGTCAATACGTCTGGGGCCAACTATGTGCGGGTTTCCTCACGATGTTTTCCTTCACCGTTAGAGCGTCCGTATAATGTACTTGAGATCTGAAAAAGTCTCATTGGTACACGCCACAACCTGGGATTCGAACCTGCACTCTCTCGAGTGCGAACCAAACGGTCTACCCACTAGGCTACGGAGCTCTTGATAAAAAGTATACTGCGTGTTAATACGGATCTTAAACTACTCCCATACCAAATTTCACCAATAAATATTGCGTGAAAGATTAACTAACATCCATCCATCAATCGATCCTCACAAACTTTTTTTTAACTATACTAAATTTATAATTAACTAGATGTTGTCCGCGACTTCGTGAGCGCAACAGTTAATTTCGCAGAAACCGTACATTTTTCCGCGATAAAAAGTAGCCTATGTCCTTCCCCGTAGTCTATTCTACATATGTGTAAAATTTCATTAAAATTGGTCAAGTAGTTTCAGAGCCTATTCAATGCAAATTGCAAACAAACAAACAAACTAACCTTCCTTCTTTTTTTAGGAATACTTAAGGAACCCTTATAGTTTCGCTCTGTCCGTCTGTTTGTCTGTCTGACCGCGCCTCTAGCTCCTGTAATTATGAATATAAATTGATGAAATTTGGTGCAGTTATAGATTGTGTATAGATCACGGTTTCGGGATCATAAAAAAATATAATTTTATATTTTAGGGGTGGCTCTCCATACATGTGAAGTGGGGATGAAAAATATTTTTTTACTCTACCCCATCGTGTGGGGTATCGTAGAATAGGTCTTTTAAAATAAAGGCAAATTTTCATACGTTACTTTTTTATAAAGTTGACCATTTTCGAGTAATCGGCCTCCAAAGTAGTTGTAAGTTGGTCCTCCCCCTAGCATTTTTAAACTATAGGAGATAGAAACTTGCAAATTTCCATGCTGATAGATCATGCTAAAACCTCTTTAGGAAAATTATTGTGAACCAAATCGGACAGTAACTTTTGGAGTAATAAAAAAAAAATATTACGCGTTTATAGTTACGGAACCCTCCTTAGACATGTCCTGACATGCTCTTGGTTAGGTTATTTATATTAGTATAGACTAGTATAGATAAAGTAGTAAGATGTAAATCTTTTCCACCATGCATTATGTACTTATTGCGCATAAAAAGCGTATACGCTTTTACAAAAAAATGGGTTTGACAAATGAAATCTACATACGATACCAAATTTTTGAACCTAGACGGAATTTTGTCTCAAACACAGTTCTCCAAAAAAGGACATACAAAAAAGTTCACAAAAGTACACGATGTCGAACGAGACAAAGCTGAAGTTGCATTTTCCACAATTAGAATTATATTTAAAACAAAATGGCGGATTATTTAAAGCGATTCACGTTCGGACCTTCGTTATGCAGCGCCCGAGGCTTAGCCTTATTTAGCTTAACTTACAGGCTTATAAAGTAGATTTTAATGAGGTTTCACAAACGAGCACACAAAATATTTCATACTAAGTTTCGCGCCAAATTCGGTTTATCAAACATTTAAAAACCTAGGTTTCAACCCTTTAGGCCCTAAACGTTAAATTATTCTAAATTTTAATCCCCCCTTTTTTAATGAATTTTGGTACAATTTAAGACTGTACATATAGATCTGTATAAAATAATAATAAATATACATTTTAGGGGTGGCTCTCCATACATGTGAAGTGGGGATGACATTTTTTTTTCATTCTATCCCATCGTGTGGGGTATCGTTGAATAGGTATTTTAAAATAAAGGTGATGTTTCATACATCACTTTTTTACATAGTCAACCATTTTCGAGTAATCGACCTCCAAAGTGGTATGTAAGTTGGTTCCTCCCCTGGCATTTGTAAAATATAAGAGATAGAAACTTATAAGTTTCCATGCTAATAGATCATGCTAAAAACTCTCGAGAAAAATTATTTTGAGTGAAATCACACAATAATTTTTGAAGTAAATTAAAGAAAACCTACTCCTTTGTTGCCCGAGGCCTCCAGACCCCTAAATCCGGCACTGGTCGCGGACTTGCGTCGCGATCGCATACATGGAAGGCTACCTTTCGGGGTTAAATTAAAAAAAAAATATCTAAGCGTATGCCTACCTCATATACCTACTATATGTGTATCTATCTACCTAATATACATAAACCAACAATAATATCACTGCAATCCGTTCTGTGGCTAGAGTGGTTCCTTGAAAAAAAAAACCCGTAGTCATTTGGTTAGAGCTTGGCTCTCGACTTGGAGTTCGTGGGTTTGATTCCCGCATTGGAACAACAAAAAATATTGTTTCCAAGTTTGGTTAGGACAATGCAGGCTGATCACCTTTTTCTAACAAGAATGATACGTCGGATGGGCATATAAAAGTCGGACCTGCGCCTGATCTCTCGCCAGTCATGTTGGTTCTCTGTCCTACTTGGTTACGAGAGTAAAGGAAGCACCCGCTATTGTGTACTGCGCACACACTTGGGCACTATAAACTACTCCTGCGTAACTGGCCTAGTTTCAATGAAACCGGCAGCCATCACCGAATCGGCGTGGGGAGTTATTATTATTAGTTACTTGAAAAATCTCTTAGTGCTTTCAGACATAAGACAATCCAACTTCAACGCAACAAAATTATTACTTAAATATCCTTACCATCAGATGAGAAATCTGGCCGTTTGCTTCACAATCCATAATTTACATTGATTCTGTGAAAGGGTGGAATTTATAGTTATATTTTAGTAAATAAATATTGAAAAGCAAATCGTTTCGAGATTTCATAAGTCAACGCGTTTCCACTCGCTACGGAATGAAATCTCTGCTTCCAACAGAATTCTGTGGAAATCTCATCTACACGTCGAATGGGAATTGTGATGGGAATATTTGGGTTTTGATTACAATAAATTCAAGTTTTGGTGACGGGAATAGACGTACCTATTACTTGAAATGGATACCTTACCTAACCTTTTAATGGACCTGTTTACCCTATAAAAGTCCCAATCTACGATTGATTTTAAGGCTAGATAAACTAAACCGCGCCGGGTTGCAGATTCTATATAATTGTAGTAAGTGAGCGTTTTTAATGCAAGCCCATTGATAATAGATGTAGGTTGACAAACGGACAGATCTACACCCTTTTGATATTATGTATTTCGCAGTACTATCAAAGTATTTTCAGCTCATCTATACAAATAAATAAAATTGAAATGTCTGTTTGTAATTTGAAATTAATAGCTTTTAACTTTTTTAAATTAAATATTATAACTAAATAAATAAATAAATAACTTTTATTTCAGGCTGCATAGGCCCAAAATATTATAAATACCTTACAGACTAACATAGTTATTTTATACTTAAAAACTACACTTTGTCACGTGTTGACGGCGACTTAAAATCATTTTTAAAATTTTTGTCTATCCGTCTGTCTGTCTGTTTGTTCCGGCTATTCACTAAAACGGCTAGATCGGTTTAAATGGGACTTTCACTGACAGATATCTGATGTTATAAGGTGTATCATTAGCTACTTTGTTTAAGGATTCCGCTTAAAATGGGTTCTGTTTCCGTTACTTCTATGCAAACAAGTTGCGGACTCCAGCTAGTTTAATTATAACAATATGTATATCTGTGTGTTATGTATGTACGAGAACAGACGACACTCCTGCGAGAGCCAGTCGTCTGCCTACGATCGCCTAACGAGGTAAAATTAAGCCGTAATAAGTATTTTATTAGAAGAGTCGGCCAATGCATCTATAGTAGTTTTAAAGTCTGCGCCGCCGTGCAGTTTACCGAAATTATTATCAGTGTGAAAATTGCATTACTCCTACTTAAAGCAAAACATTGCAACAAAATTTAAATTAATTAACACAGACTTTTATTTTACTTTTATTGAATTATAATAAATGAATCGTCTCGACATTATAAACTGATTTTTGTAGTTCAAAACGGGTTTGTCGTTGACGTTTATGAGAATACCATATTTGCAGTTTTAACACATCGGGACTGGATCCAATCGACCTTCTGGTAAACACGGAAACAATTTACAAGCACTGCAATTGATCAAAAGCTTCACGCATTGCCTGCTAATGTGATTAAAAATTCATTTATTTGTGAATTGTGTGAAGCGATGTATAGCTTAATGTAATTTTGTCTCGTAGGTAATTGCAGTTCAAATGAACTATTTATATATTTATTAACAGCCTCCGTGGTCTGGTGGTTAGAGCTCGGCTCTCGACTCGGAGGTCATAGGTGTTGGGTCAACAAAAATGTTGTTTCCAAGTTTGGTTAGGAGAATGCAGGCTGATCGGGTGATCATCTGACATCCATGCGTCCGATAGGCATGTAAAAAGTCGGTCCTGCGATTGATCTCTCGTAAGTCGTGTCGTGTCACTTCTGTCTGTCTTCTGTCATCTGTCCCAATGGGTTTCGTGAGTAAAGGAAGACAACTCCTGCGTAGCTGGCTTGGTTTCAATTAAACCAGCTAACATCACCGACATCGGTGTGGGGGTATTTTTTATATATTTATAATTATTTTGTTTAGAAATAACAATTGCTGGTTTGAACCCTAATAGCAACTAAGAAAATATTTTACAGAATAATCTAAGCTACCATATTATACTAGCATAAAAAGTATAAGTAAGTGTGTATTAAAATATTTGAATTCGAGAAAAGATATTACGGCCTCTTAAATACTGAAGACTTGGCGATAGCTGCAGGGTCTACAAATGACAGCTCGCGCACCAGCGAATGTCAGCCATGTTGACGTAAGCCTAAAGTTGACCTTGATACTAAGTATTAATATATTGTCAATTATGTCAAAGCACGAAACGGCCAGCGGCCAACCCCGTGAACGAAAGGCCTGGCTGGAACAAACTCACGCCTCCAACGCCACGCGCACCCCCGCTATATGTCTAGCCACGCACATGTCACCGTAAAATTGTAATAATACTATAGATATTACAATATGCTGACGATTGTCAAATACAATAATAATAATAATAATAAGAATCTTTATTGACTTAGTTGTTAATTACACAAATCCTATGAAGACACCTAAACTAGGCTATAAAGCCCGTATCTCAGGAGTCAGTGGCTTCCCCCAATATTTGTAATAAACTGTGTCAACAGAGCCTAATAAAGTGCTTTTTTACTATATATATGGATTTTAATAAATAGGTATTATATCTAATTATTACACCCATTATATATATAAACACATAATACTCGTATATATTAAAAATGTATCAGTATATAAGTTATAATAAATATAGGTAGATACATACATATCTATATATACAGCGTGTCCCGACACCTATATCGGAGCCTTTAGTGGTAAAAAATATGGGTTTTTTTATCGACAAATTCCCCCTTAAATTTTATTTTTCTCTCACGTTTGTGAAATGGCAGCCATTTTATTTTTTGGTAACCAAGACCCGGGCTCTCGTACTAATTCGACCACCACTACTCATGTAAATGTCCTAGGAACATAAAAAAGGTCTCATTTGATAGCTTTATATGTGGACAATAATTCACAGTTAAAATGTTTTAATTTTCTTTGAAGAGAAAAACAAAAAAGGTTATTAAAAAAAATATATAGTTTTTTTTTGTGAATTTTTTAAATTATTTGCTTTTTGTGAAAAGTCTAGGCCATTAACCTGCTTATTTTTTGTTCTAAAACGATAGAAGAGGACGTTTGCTAAAATAAAATACAAACCCCTTTACTCTCAGTGCAATAGTTTAGAAATTATAACAATTTGTTGGAATCATCTTAGGCATTGGGCCAGCCAGTTGTCTTTTTCAAATTGTTATAACTACTAAACTATTGCACTGAGAGTAAAGGAGTCTAGTATTTTATTTTAGCTAACGTTCTCTTGTATCGTTGTAGAACAAATAATAAGTAGTTATAACAATTTGAAAAAGACGACTGGCTGACTGGCTGGCCCCCTGCCTGAGATGATACCAACAAATTGTTATAACTTCTAAACTATTGCATTGAGAGTAAAGGGGTTTATATTTTATTTTAGCAAACGTCTTCTTCTATCATTTTGGAACAAAAAATAAGCAGGTAAATGGCCTAGATTTTTCACAAAAAGCAAATAATTTAAAAAATTCACCAAAAATAAACTATATATTTTTTTTATTACCTTTTTTTTGTTTTTCTGTTCAAAGAAAATTAAAACATTTTAACTGTGAATTATTATCCACATATTTAGCTATCAAATGAGACCTTTTTTATGTTCCTAGGACATTTACATGAGTAGTGGTGGTCGAATTAGTACGAGAGCCCGGGTCTTGGTGACCAAAAAATAAAATGGCTGCCATTTCACAAACGTGAGAGAAAAATAAAATTTAAGGGGGAATTTGTCGATAAAAAAACCCATATTTTTTACCACTAAAGGCTCCGATATAGGTGTCGGGACACGCTGTATAAAAGAAAGTCGTGTTAGTTACACCATTTATAACTCAAGAACGGCTGAACCGATTTGGCTGAAAATTGGTAGAGAGGTATCTTAGAACCAGGAAAAGGACATAGGATACTATTTATCGCGGGAAAATGTACGGTTCCCGTGGAATACAGTATTTACACTTTTACGTAAAAACTACTTAACTGATCATCATGAAATTTGGCACAGATATAAAAAAGACTACGAGGAAGAACATAGGTTACTCTTTATTGCATAAAAATGTACGGTTCCCGTGGAATACAGTATTTACGCTTTTACGTAAAAACTACTTAACCGATCATCATGAAATTTGGCACAGATATAAAAAAGACTACGAGGAAGAACATAGGTAACTCTTTATTGCATAAAAATGTACGGTTCCCGTGGAATACTGTATTTACGCTTTTACGTAAAAACTACTTAACCGATCATCATGAAATTTGGCACAGATATAAACGTAGACCACTGGGAAGGACACAGGCTACTTTTTATCGAAATTGGTAGGGAGGTAGCTTAGAACCAGGAGAAGGACATAGGATACTATTTATCGCGGGAAAATGTACGGTTCCCGTGGATCATCATGAAATTTGGCATAGATATAAAGTAGACTACGAGGAAGAACATAGGTTACTCTTTATTGCATAAAAATGTACGGTTCCCGTGGAATACTGTATTTACGCTTTTACGTAACTTTTACCCGATCATCATGAAATTTGTTATAGATACAAAGTAGACCACGATATGTGGCATATTCACGGATCGGAAGACCATCTGCGTTATTTATTCTTGCACCTGATAATAAAACGAAAAATGTCGTCTATTACAAGATGCTTTACTGAAGATTGCAACCCATGCACCAAAATACATTGCCCATTTTAACAATCATTAAAATAATTGATTTCTTTTTAATTATGTCTATTATCCTAATGAGAAATTACACTTAATGAAATCCAAAATCTGCTTATTTATTGCCTCTAAGGCAGAACAAAGTTTGCCGGGTCAGCTAGTAATACTATAATACATAAATATACATATACATATACAGGAATACTTTTTCATCGGTACAATAAATTTTACTACGTCATTGGTATCGATAATAGAGTACATTTCTCAAATAAAAAAAATTTTTTTTTTTTTCATTTCAATTATTTTATCCTATAACCAATCTAATACCGCATGTGCGCACTAACTACAAGGCGTCAGCGGGTGCGGTATGAGGTAGGGGGCGGCGGGGTGGTGTAAGCGATCGGCCGGGCGGCGCACGAGTTCGCAACAAAGCATCGATAGATGCGTAACGTATCCACATTTTGTATTAGTTTAGCGGATAAGTTCGGGGATTGATAATTTTGTTTTTTTGTTCCAAAGGGGTAGTAACAAAACTCGCTAGTATTTTTTATTTTTGACAACTATTGCGTATGTTGATTTATTGTACTGGTGAAAAAATAACCCTGTATATTAGTATATATTATACACATAATTAATAATTCATAATACCTAAATAGTTATTGTGACGTATTAGTTAAACAGGTCTTCTGTTTCCTCATAATTTAAGGACAAAAGCAAAAATACAAATTTCTCCATACAATAGGCTAGACGACTGATTTTTTTTATTGCTGTTGAATTGAATAGTACTCTTAAATATGAGTAACTTCTCAGAAGAAACCGTATCTCAAAAGTCAATATTTTTAAAGGTACAGCGATTGGTTTACAAAATTTCGCAAGTCCCGTGAAAACGCTCCATACTAATGTCGTACGTAGCTATGACGTCACGTCCATGTTAAAGTGTATGAAGTATTATAAGTGATCAAACGAACTTACCTTAAGTGAAGTTCGATCATTATTATATGAAACATTTCATTTCGAAGATATATATTTTACCATGTAGTATATCCATACTTACGAGGCAATCCACGCATATTTCATAGCTAGAAATCAAGAAAAAAGTTACTTCTTGTCTATGATTCCTAGTTCCATAGATAGGTAGGTAGGTATGTTTCCTGTCACGCCATTCTGTTTAGAGCTTTCCACATGTACACAACTCCCAGGGCTACGCATGTAAGGCTTATAATATACTTATAGCCTTATGTGCTTGGGTTGGGTGGGTATATATCTTCGAAATGAAATGTTTCATATAATAATGATCGAACTTCACTTAAGGTAAGTTCGTTTGATCACTTATTATACTACACATTTCATTTCTCGATATATATTTTACCATGTAGATGTTCAGAGCGTATGGGAGTTGTGTAATGTGATAAACACTAGAATAATAGTATGGTATTAGTCTTGTTATAATATAATTATACTTCCGGTTTATTTTACCTGTTGGTTTTAGTAAAATAACAAGCATTACTAAATTATGATACCTTCTTGCATGTTTAAGCTTATATCAGTTATGTAACCGATATTTAAGTATCTACTTACAATTATAATATAATATTTGTATTTTATAACTGTTATTTTTAAATTTTCTCAAATCAAAATTATTCAACTAAATAACTATGCTCATACCCTTAATACTTATCGCGCCAAGAGCCCATCATACAACTGAAATAATTAATTTCAAAATATTTATCCTACTTTTATGTAAAAGAGAAACGATAATTGTGTCTTATGGAAGTCACATCGCTTATTAAGACTAATATATTATGAAGGATAAATAATATGATCTTAAACCAAATACAGACTATATTTTATTAATATAATGTAACTAAAATTGTTAGGGTAAGACGTATGCCTAATAAAGAATTTGGTGAAAGATTGTGACAACCGTGTTTTACAAGCATCCATTGACTCTGTATTTTGTTTTGATCTGGAACAGCTTTAAAGTTCCATAAAGTAAGTACTTCTTAAAACAGCGACTTAGTTATCTTTATCTGTATTTATGGTTTTAACCAGAATTTATGTCTAAAGTAAATTTATTCAGTTTTATTTAATTATGTGTAGGACATAATTCAGGTTCACTAAGTATGTTTTTGTTTTGGATAATAAATTTTGATTAATGGTGAGTTAAGTTAAATTATTGTTATTGAGACTAAACACTACTGTGTTATTATATATATGATGATATACTTATCAACAAGATATTATCAAGATGAATTATATTTTTAATACCTTTTCTTATGTATATTGCTGCTAATATAATTTTTTATATATTTTGGTAAAATGTATAGATACAGAAATCCCCCTAATGATTCAAATTCATTATTGACTACACTATCGTCAGCTTAGATATTTTCTATTATCTAGATACTAGATGAATAAGTACAAGATAACTTAAATTTGAAAAATTATCTTGATTAATCATTGCCACCCTATTCTATGTTGTGCTTAGTGCTATATTGAAAAAAGGTTACAAATATAAAAAATATTTGAGTAAATTCAAAGCATACCTTTGTTACCGTTTTAGGATTACCAAAATTCACGATACAAACTGATAAGAAATAGGTTCACAAAAATGTTATATCTCCTAATTCAAGATATTTTATAATTTCAGACTCAATGTTTTGCGTCTCATGCTTTGATTTATTGGTTATGCTTTGCTTGTGGAGCAAGCTTGAAATAGTGAAGAGTAAAATTCAAACAGATATTGTAAATTTGAAACGAATTATGCCAGATTTTAAGGAGAATATGAAGTTTTAATAAATTAATAAATTGTATTATATGATAGATTTTTCCAAATTCAAATTATGATATTTTTATAGTAAGGATGTAGTATGATATTTTTATAGTGATAAAAAAAAATATATATATATAAATTCAAAGGCATTAGTTGGTATAAGAAATAGAGCTCTATTAAAAAAAACGGGTAGGTATAAACCCTGCCTCAGTTGTTGATTATCATTTATTTATTTATTTCTGTTTTAATACTGTCTATCACACTAAGTAATTTTGAAACTTGTTTATTGATGCACCTTGAAGGATTAATATTGAGTTATTTAAAATAAGTTTTGCTAGATTTCCATTTTATATTGGGTACTTAATTGTGTTTTTCCTTTAAAGTTACACTGTGTTTATCTTATATCGGATATAATCAACTTTTGTTAATATTTCTTTGTCCTGTTCTTGTTCATATTTCTCTCCAGGACTTTTTTGGGAATAAGTCTGTCATTTTATTTTTAAATTTTTATCGATTTTTGGGTCATAGAGATTAAGCGTTCATATATGTATAATATTACATGAACTACTCTTGTATTGCACCCCTCCTCTTTCTTTTTGTGGACTCATCTAGAAGGAGTAACGTGTGTTGTACAGACACAAGTACCTTCTTGTATATATCGTATACGCTCAATGATTGTATAAAATATACCTACTGGTGCTTCACACAGTAGGTACACTAATTGTAATAAGCAACATATCAATGAAAATATCACCCATGGATAATGTAAATTGTGCATTGCTATGTTATTTTTGTTATAGCTTGTGCGTATCCAGATTGAATAAAGTATACCATTGTATCTAGTTCCCAATTATTGTATTCAGTAACACGTCAATATGTCTCACATATTACCCATGTAAAATGCACCTAATGTAATTTTGGGGTCTTGTTCTTGTTCATTTTGTTGTGGCCAAACAAGTACATCTCGTTCTCGCTTGCATTCAGCAACACGTCAATATGTCCGTGTATGCTGTAATCACGCCAATATGTCACGCATATCACTCGTGTAAAATGCACCTAATGTATTTTTAGGTTAATCTTATTATGGCAAAACATGTACATCTCATTGTCACTTGCATTCAGCAACACGTCAATATGTCTCGCATATCACCCATGTCAGCTGTTATCACGTCAATATATCACGTATATCACCCGCGTACAATGCACCTAATGTATTTTAGGTTAATCTTGTTGTGGCAAAACAAAAGCATCTAGTTCCCACTCGTGTTCAATAAGACCTCATATTATCATCTGTATTATTGTCCATGTTTCAATTTTTTATTTCTTATTCTTTTTTTTAATATTATTCTTATATTTGTGTCTTACTGTTAACAGATTTTTTTTATTTTTTTATATTTTTTTTTTTTTTTGCAAAAAACTTTCCACTGGTTTATCTGGTCAATCCTTAATTCATATCTTGATACAAATTTATCATTCATCAGATACAAATTGTTGCTTTAAACTGTTACTTGATAATTAAGCTATCATGGTATCTAAAGAGATACTTGGCTTTGCTTGTTCAACGTTGTTTGCCAATGGCCAATAAAATGTACAATGAAATATTATCATGTTCCAAATACCATACTTGTGCTGTGAACATTTAGCAAAAAAAAAAAAGGTCTATGTGTGACCATAATTTTGATTTTTATAAACTGAAATATTCTGTATATATGTATAATATAATATAAATTAAGTATATTTTCCAAAAAAAATATAAATAGCAATAGACCGTTTTTCACACTTTTCTCATACACATGTATACATTGTTGTAGTGGGATCCGTCCCACTCCGGGATCCGTCCCACTCCGGGATCCGTCCCTTAATCCGTTATGAGAGTAAAGGAAGAGAGAGTCTCTTGTGTACTGCGCACACACTTGGACACTATAAAATTACTCCTGCGTAACTGGCCTGGTTTCAATGAAATCGGCCACCGTCACCGAAATCGGTGCGGGGAGTTATTATTGTTGTAGTGTGTAAGCCCTCAACTTACCACCCAATAAATTTTTGGTTGAAGTTTTATTGCTTATATTTTATTTCATTAAATTTATTATATTTCTATTTCTTTATTATTATATTTGTATAATAATGTTTGTATTGTAGTTTATTTATAGCCAGAATAGTTTACAAACAGATCCGTTTCAGTTCAGTTTTTTAAATTAAAATTCCTGTTGTTTCTATATACCAATGACTTTTTAAGTATTACACACAATCTAAGATGCTTTGTATAAATTTCAAGATTAAAATTATTATTAGATTCTGAAACTTTTTCAAAGGTTTCTACCCATTTTGATCCATGAGTATATTAATTTCTATTATCCATGAGAAGCAATGTTATGCAATAAGCAAATAACTCTATATGAACTGCTGGGTAAGCCAATACCTAACAGCTGAGTTAAGCCCCAAATATCATGACTTTGATTTTTGGATTATTTACCTACTAACTTTTACAATGAGTATCTTCATTTAAATAGAACCAGTATTATAAATGAAACCTAAAAACCCTTACAACTTTCCAGAGTACTCTTTAAATTAGTATTACTAACAAACTTCAAGGATTCTAAAAATAATCCTAACACCAGGTAGGTATACACTATGCCAATGTATTATAATGACAACTTTCCAGTTATATATTCTTATTTCTTCTTAGGAAGAATAAACTAAGCAAATTTATAATATTAGATCATGTTAAAAAACAACTCGTGTATTTGCAATATAAACTAATCTTGTACTAAGGACAGTTCCAGCGTCAAATTTGCCTGAGATACAGGATTACCTAGTTCAGACACTACTTTAGATTTTCTGTAGCAACATATGCAAATCGCATACTGTTTCATGGTATATGTGGTTCTATGCAAAAAATGAATAATAAATTATTATATTATACAGAGAGAGAGAGCGGATTCCCGACAAATACGTTCTTTGTATAATGTTCCTTTATGAGACTAAACTGACAAAAATTGCGTTTGATTTTTGGAACTAATGTTAATTGTAGAAAATATATTATAATCTTGGCATACCTGGATTATTTATTAGACATTGTGATTGTAATGGAGCAATTTTAACGCCGGCATTTTTTCTTTGACTTACGTATTTTCGTCCTAAATTTTGCAATTTCTTCCTCTTTTGTTAGTTTTTGTCTCAGCATTTCTCAAATGACTTGAAATCACATTTCGTATCATATTTCAACTTATAGATCAATTATTTTCAACTTTTTGGAACAAAAATATGCGTCATTTGCCACGCAAACATAAATAATGGCGTGACAGGAAACATACCTACCTATCTATGGAACTAGGAATCATAGACAAGAAGTAACTTTTTTCTTGATTTCTAGCTATGAAATATGCGTGGATTGCCTCGTAAGTATGGATATACTACATGGTAAAATATATATCGAGAAATGAAATGTGTAGTATAATTTGTAAATATCTCCGATATTTGTGCGTTTATGTTCATACATACCATAATAAAAGTTTTTGTATATGATGTAAGTAAACTAATGATGTAGGTTTTGTTTACTAATTTAGCAAAAAAATTATTAATTTTTTTGTACTTTTTAGATGTAGGTATCTAATTACTAAACTATAAATAAAATATTATATTTTTTTACATTTACGAAGTAGTAATGCCTCAAATTTTCTGAGTACATTAATGAGATTAAATATTTTAGATGTAGTCGTGTACCCAATTGTGCGCATTATTTTTCATGAAAAAGCAAACAAATATGGCGGCGTCAATATTCCTTGTGTGCAGGCCATATTGCCGTTTTTTTTTGTATGTGTTGACTAGTATTGACAAATTTATTGTGTCAATAATATTGCGTGTGTATGGCTAGCCAAACGAATGACGATTGACGGTTCTTTACGTTAATAATATATATTGTTCGGCCGGGCCATCTGTTATATATGTTCAGCAATCAAAATAAACATTGAAATAAAACAGAAAGTATTTGAAAGAAAGTGTTATATTAATTAGTATTATTTGATTTCATAAAATCTTAATATCGGGTATGTACTTTTCTTTACACGTTACAGTTTCAAGTCGCTAGTCGGGAACAGGTCTACAGTTCTGATTGTCAGATTATGCTTCTGCCGTGTCAGGGTCCGGCTGTTGGCAGGAGAATGACGTACCAGGGACAGGAGCTCGTAGGTTCCACTATGCTCCACTCCTACTCCACGCATACTAACAGCACAGCTGGGGAAAGGCTGGGAAGCCTCCATGAATTCAATGTGGGATGGTAGATTGCTGTTCGGGTAAGCCTCGTACCTGGCACCACCGGGTACGATCACGTGGCATTCTTCCAGGGTATCGAACCACCACTTGGGGATGCCGAAGCTAACGCCAAGGAGGTCGCTCTGAATGTAGTCTACGTTGCGCTCGTCCAACCAGATTTCCGTCACACAGAGACCTGGAAACATAGAAAAATAAGAAAAGTTTAAATTCACCACGTGATAACTGATAGCACTGGCTTGTAAATAATTTCCCACCAACAATTTAATTATGTACTTTATTAAGGGAAATTTAGTTAAATTCACCGCTTTAAGACGGACGGACGCGAGGCTTGCAATGAAAAGTAAAAACTATTCTTTTTGTGTAGTGAATAAAGCTTAATTTAGAAAAAAAGTATTGAGTTTTATTTACCCAGCATTTTGAATAGATATGGTTATTTGCTGGTTACGTTAGGGTATTTACCGGGTAGGTTGGTAAATACTTGGGTTCGTGCTTATCACTGCGAAGGCTACAGTGATGACTCCCACATATGACATGATGACATGAGTCATGACTCATGACACATTATGTGCCATGCTGGCAGTCAAAGCTGATTATGCGGTAGCCGACTAGCCGTGACGGGCTCCGAGGCGGTGCAGGGCCGTGCCGTTAAGTGGAAAAACGATCAATCAAAATAAGAATAAAAAAAAACACGTATTGAACAAAAAATACAAACAAATCTGCCAAATAGGTTATATTGAAATCGGTAGGTAAATAAGAATTTTGCATTTTAAATTAAAATAACATAGTCAAGTTTATGCTACAATATTTTATTTTATAAGGTTAAATTGGTATTGTATCTAAAATACAATAAAGTGCATTAAAATAAATATAATAACTAACAAAAATATTAAAATATGTTATCTAGTATTTACACTCACATATTTTAATTAAAAATATAGGTATTGCAATAGTATATTTTTAAAGCTTTAAATGCAATACGATTTTTTAACACATAAATTTTATTTTACTGTGAAATTGTAATAAAAGGTCAGTTAGTATTGAAAGTGACTCGCAATATTGCTTTACCACTATGATAAAAAAGCGGCAATATTGCGATCACACCAAGTAAATATTATGCCGTAAATATTATGTCAGCGTATTATGTAGGCGATTTCCGACTATTAAATAAACGCTTAAGCCTGGTTTTCACAATACGAGTGCTCTCGGACCGAGTGCGCTCGTACGAGCCTAATCGTATACGAGCCCACTCGGAATTTGGTTTTCACAGTTTTGGTTTTTTGAATCAAAGTAGCATTTGATTTCTAAACACACAAGATGACGACGACTGACTTGTTGCTTCGAGGTGTAGAAATTGTGACAGATATGTTATTGGCTGAAATAGAAAATCACGGGAGGGAAATAAAAAAATATAAAATAACGATTTCGACTCGGAAAAGGTTTAGTTTCACGTTCTGTCCACTTTTTCTTTAGCTCCGTTTTAATTTTTTTAGTTGACGCCATTTTGTTTTTAAATTTTCATCCGAGTCAACTCGTAAAAGTAGAGCCGCGCCCGAGTCGACTCTGATCGGATGCCATCGTCCGAGTGTGCTCGGATCACCTGTTTACACATTACGAGTAACGTCCGAGTAGCCATCCGAGCGCACTCGGTCCGAGCGTACTCGTATTGTGAAAACCCGGCTTTACCTAGATCATTGATCAGAACTCTCATCTAACGGCAATGTTTCAAAAAATTCCGCGAGTGTTCCGCGCATGGAGAATAGAAGTAAGGTCGACCATCTCAGTGTATTTAGTGTCCGTTGAAAGGGAGCAAATTAAGGTGGCGCTATAGTAGCATGCGGAAGAATTTTAAAAGAGCGCCACAAATTATTATTAGAGTAACTAACTAATAACAAACTTACAAATAACTTCACTCCATCTCATAGTGCTAACTTCATATCTCACACTCTTGTCACTCTAGCGCCATTATGGCGAGTTTTGGAACTATTAAATCGACCTGAGAGGCATAAGGTCGAATGTCGAGATGTACCCCAAGCAAGAACGTGAACGTAAACAAGAATTTTGAGGAATTTCGTATGAAAATTTTGTTACTTTTACATCCGCTAGTGGCGCTTTCATGGTTTTCATACAACATTTCTCACTTACGTACACGTAACGATACCGAAAAATGTTTTTGCTTGGGATACTGATCTCGACATTCGACCTTATGCCTCTCAGGTCGAGTTAATTATTTGGTTACTTTTGTCGGACACTTTTTAGCTTTTCTGCCCTAGAGAGATAGGTACTCCTTACTTCTATTCCCCATGGTTCCGCGGAAAATAGCGTTAACAAAAGCAAAAAGGCGACCGCTGGCATTAAATAAGCAAAATGGTGGATTATGTTACCAGTGTTGAAGTTAGCAAACGTGTCCTGGCCGATAATCTGTTTTTTATTGTAGCGCTATCAAGCGCTAACAAGCGCTATTGTCCGCGGGACATAGCCATAGTCATACACAGTACACTACACTATCATACTAAAAATTCTTACCTTGAGTGGCGAAAAGTGCCACGAACAGGAATGTAACTTTGCCAAACATCATGTCTTGTGTTTAACAATCAACCAACTGAATCTAGTATCATGTACTGCTATTTATACTGACGTATCTTTAATTAATCTCCCTGATTTTTTGCTAATCTATTTATTTTCTGATAAAAATGATACCTATGTGATCAATGCGGGACGTATTATATTCTATTAATCTGACTTATGTTGGTTAGAGTTAGTTCAGAATGTTTGCGATAGTTTTATGTATACATCTGTGCAAACTTTTTACCTTGGGGGCAATTCCCGAAATTATTATAAGTTAAATCTCATTTGCATTTTCAGATTGTCCCTTTCGCGACAAAAAATTAAAAAAGAAATGGGCGAGGTGATGATGATGAATTCAAACAAAAAATGTAGAACAAAATCGGTTCCTCCGTTTGGGAGCTACGTTGCCACGGACTGACACACACATACAGACAGACAACAAACAAGTAAGCCACAAACTTATAACACTGCACCCCTCTGTTTCGTCGGAGGTTAAAATCATAGACCAATTATTATTCATCTATGGTTAAAATTAAGATCGCTTCACCATTTTTGCTTATCTACTGGATAAACCATACCCAATGAGCGTATGAAAATATATTAGGAGACGCCGATTTTACCCCTTCAAATTGTCATCGAAACCACGTGCAAAAGCTAGTTTGACTG
The DNA here is from genome assembly GCA_905404095.1 of Glaucopsyche alexis. NCBI lineage: Eukaryota > Metazoa > Arthropoda > Insecta > Lepidoptera > Lycaenidae > Glaucopsyche > Glaucopsyche alexis. The sequence goes on from FR990059.1 coordinate 18,429,354, forward strand.
TACAATTTAAATCATAATATATCGCTAGTTATATTATATATTATAAGATATGTATATAGATATTATCGCGAGTACGTGATTTACCGCTGTAGATAAGGACTGACTAAGATATTGACCGCGGTGGCGTTGCGCGTTATCTGGCTGCTACTTCGAACTTCGCGGTGAGCGGCGCGACGGCGGGCAGTGACAGCAGCAGCTACACAGAGGCGACACTCTCTGACCTAGATTGAAAAAACTCACATCTCGCTCGCAGCGCACACCCTCGCATACTTCTAGCAACGCATACATAGCTGCGAGCTGTCATTCGTGTAACTGCTCTTGTCATGACGACCTCTGTAGCTCAGTGGTTCAGCGCTTTGGTGCTCAAGCCGGGGGTTGCAGGTTCGAATCCTGCCGAAGGAACAAAAAGGTTTTCTGTGTTCCTGGTTCATGGATGTGTATTAAATATGTGTATAATATAATAAAAATCTTAAATATATGTATAGTATAAAAATATTAAATATACTTCCCGTTTTCTGGTACCTGTAACACAAGTTCTTCGGATACTTAGCACGGGGCCAGATTGATGTGGTGTGAAGCGTCCATAGATATTATTATTATTATTATTAATAATAATAACTACTAATAATTATTTGTTAAAAACGTCGTCATTCAATGATTTGCTGGTTTTTTGCGACAAAAATTTGACGTTTTTAACAAATAGTTATTCGTAGATGGATTATTGTAAAGGGCCGTAAGTCTATTGAATGACGGTTGCTTACGTTAGTAATCTATACTAATATTGTCTGTCTGTCTGTTACCTCTGAACCGCTGCGCGCTGAACCGATTTTTATGAAATTTGGTATTGACATACTTTGGGTCCCGGGAAAGGACATAGGATATTTTTATCCCGATAAAGTAGTGTTCTCGCGGGATAATGTATTTACGGAAACCGCAGTCAAAAGCTAGTATTATTTATTTTCGACGTAAGCAGACGGGCGCTATACTGGTGTATGAAGTGGTCTTCACAAGAGTCTATTTCTGATAAGAGATGACTATTTAATGGCACCGCCTGGATACATACCCTTATAGGCTATGTAACTATTAGCCATATTAAGATCAATCAAATAACATTTAAGTACAGATTTAAAAAAAAATACCAGCAAAAAGCCTACCACAACAGCTTTATCCATTACTATGACATAATGTACCGGGCATTTTAAATTCACAAACCGAAAAACAGTATTAAATGCGTATTTAAATGAATTGAAAGATCATTTTAAGTGGTCGGTAGAATTAAAGGAATATATTCTGTAAATCCAACTATATGGCCCTTAATTCGATTACGTTCGCGGTTGAACGAGCGGTAATCACCTGATCGGCGGACCGTGTGTACTCTTTATGTTATTACCCGGACAAATTGACTGCATGTTCGGTTTGTAACTTCCAAATTGGAATTTGTTTTAGCGACGTCACGTCACAAATCAAATGTTCTGCAATGGTTCAAACATTTCAAAAATATCACCATCATCGCCAGCTGTCCATCAATTCATGATTAAAACATAGCATTTTTGTCATTGGAAATGTCTTTTCGATCGCTTCAGTATAGGGGCTGAATTCACGAAAAAGTGCGATTCCCTTATATCTCGGAGAATTGTAAAGATATGATAATAAAAAATATTCATAAAATATGCGTATTCACGGCATCTATAAGGTGCGAAAAGAATTTTTCGAGAAAGTCAAAAACTAAAAAAGTTAAGGCCAAAATAGTGAAAAAAAAATCATTTTTTTCCGAATTTTTGATTTTGGCGCTCGATATTTTGGTAACGAAGAATGATATCAAAAATTTGAGAAAAACTCCTCTGGACAGTTAAGTTGGCTACAATTTGAGCCTAAAACAAATACGATCGGGTTAAGGGTTTGCCCTGTAGCCTAACCTTTTGAAACAAAAAAAATAATATTTTATGCTTTAAACGAGACTATCTTGTATGTTTATATCAGTGATAACTAAGGATACGTTATACCCTTACAAAACTGACAAAATTTTTGTGCCGCATCACACATTGATACTTTTAATTACTGTGACATTTCACTCACAGCAAAAATTCGTGATAAGGATGGCATTCCTAATTCAATAGCAAAGAAAAAGATGACTAGTGTTTGTCACTACCAATTACATACGATTCCACATTTAAAGTTTGAAATCTCTGACATAGATTATTTAATGACGCAGAAGGTACAAAATGCGTATAAATTCTATTTCGTTCATAGGTACTATTAAGAGGTTATTTTTTAAAATAACCTCTCATTAGTAACTATGATAATGGCATGAACGCCTACTATTATTTACATAAAACATATTATTTAGTTTTTTCTATCACTGTCAAAAAGGAATTGAAACTTGATATTTAAAAACATGTTTCTATTATAGTGCGATGTTGGGGCACAAATTCTGCAAAGAACGGTACAGATGAAGAAAAAGCTTATTTTTTATAAAAATACTCCTTGACCTTTACGTCAAAAAAGTAGTTTGTTAAAAGTTAGCTTATTTTCAAGAATTTGTTCGTCATTAAGCTGGAACTATGCTTCGAAATCCGGAACGCCGGTGAAAATTTAGAAAATTAAAAATAAAACTCTGCGCTAATACCTAACTACAATAGAGTTGAAAATGGAAGTTTTGGTCGTCGAGCTGTCATTTAAGACATTGAAACTCGACACTCATATGTTGAAATTTTCAACTCTATTGTATTGGCGCGGAATTCTATTTTCAATGCTCAGAATTTTCTACGGCCTTCCTGATTCCGGATCTTATATTCCCAGCCTTGAGAAAAGGTAAAGGATAAGAAGTAGAGCTTGCAAATATTTAATCGACATTTTTGACATTCGAATAGGTATTTGGTGTTTTTATGGGCACTTTTCGAATAATAGAAAAAAAAAACATTTTTTTTTATTATAATCCCTTTTTTTAGTTTGGGAGTACTAAATGTAAATGTCTTCTGCTGTATATATTATGTCTTCCTGGAAAAAAAATTAAACAATTTTATTATTATTTTAAAAAATACTACAGTCAATCAGGGTAACTTTGAATCATCATCGACATATTTTTTAAACAAACTTTTACTATGTTAAGAATTAGACAAAAGAGTTCAGTTAATCTGTGCTCTCAGGTTGGTTTTCATGCTATAAAGTTATAAAACGTCTTTAAAAATGACTAATTATATTAAAAACTGGCAATTTTGTCGTGTGTCAAAGTTACCACCTAACTTGGGTAACTTTGACACAGACTAACTTTTAATTATTTTACAGCTTCAGGATAACATTAGTTTATGTTTTTATCAAATATTGATGTAGTAGGGTCATAGAAAAGTCAAAAAAACCATAAAGTTATTACATTGCATTATGTTTTTATATACCTTGATAGCAGCAAAGTTAACGAGATTTTTTTTTAAAGTTTTGCACTGATTTTTACCCATTATGTTGCGCGCGGTTAAAAACAAAAGTTTTTGATATTATCTTCTTTTGACAGCTGCTTTTTTTAGATTTCGTTTACGAAGTATGTTACGTACACGAATTGTTATTAAATTTTAAGCGCCAATTTGATTCCCACATAAAACAATAGAAAAGAATTTTGTGAACAAACTGTCAAAGTTACCCTCGTGATTCAAAGTTACCCTGAATGACCGTAATATTGATTTCTGATTTTTACGCGAATATGTTCATTGTTTTAAACACTTACGGATTGTTTCGTGTGTGTACGATGTGTGGAAAGTAGCCAAAACGTCAAAAAAAAGTTCACTACGACTCAATCTGTAAGTATTATGAACAATGGAATACTAAGTTCGAAATTATTAAAGTGAAAATTATTAAGATACAGACTATAGGGTATAGGCTATATATATAGTTTTATGTAGGAGGAATAATTATTTCAATTCATATTTCCATCAAACAACGTCTGTTAAGTACATACAGCTAATGTATAATAAATATATCTTTGTTGTAAACCGTTTCACTAAGCCAGAAATGTGATAGGAATTTTTATATTATGGATCTGTTTCACTATTCACAATCGCCTATTAAGTGACGAATAGCGCATCCAATAGCGTAGTTCTGTCCCTATCGCTCAATAAAAAGCAAAAGAAAAAAACCTAACCTGTATCTCTTAAAATTAAAGATTGATGAATTTAAATAAAATAAAAGCAGCAGTTACTTTACTGTTAGGCCCTCAAATCGTTCTAAGTTACTTCGTTAACATCTCACTATTTTTTCTATATTTTACAATTTTAAAAAGTTAATGATATTAATTTAAATGATTGAACAATATAATAACATTATTTTCGTCAATCTTATCAAAATATCCTTCGAGCTAGATAAAATATAAAATAAGTGAACGGTCTGAAATTCTGTACAAGATAACGATATTCGCTTCTGTACTATTTACTCTATGTCAGAAATGCATGCATCCTTATTAGATTCACAAAAAAGTAAATATTGACATTACTTTCCATTTTTCTTATGACATAAACTGTCAGTATTTTCTTGAAATTATTTATTGTTGAAAAATATATTTTTAACAAAATACTTGACTGATAGTAATAAATGTTGTAAAGTTACATGGGGAATAAAATTTTTTGACTTTTATTCATTTTTTTGTCATGGTTTTTACAGCTTTTATAGACACACGATGGAATTTTGTGCAAGGCGCACGGGACGCGTAGTACGTGCTACGCGTCGACCAGCTGGTCCACAGAACACTATTACTAGCTGGTCGCATACTAACCAAAATTGACCCGACTCGGACCAATTCGAGTCTTCATTTTTACGCGTTTATAACATATCTACCTCTTTTTAATATTATATAACTATGGTTTATATTGAGAATCTCAACAACGGCTACAAGTATTTACATGAAATTTAGTATGTAGTGAGTTTTGGGTGTGAAAAATCGATCTAACTAGGTCTTATCCCATAGAAACTGCGTATTTTTAAGCAATATATGTTTTTTTTTATTTTGACGTGCAACAATATAATACCTATCAATAATTTCGACTTTCTTACGTCAGTCTGATTGGCAACTTGGTGTGCATGCTTACGTATAGTTTTTGCATTGTTTGGAAATTCAGAATGTGATGGGTTCGAATCCCGGTAAGATAAATATTTTTGTGATTTTCATTGTATCTTTTTCTTTATATTTCTTTTTATTTTTATTTATTTTTATTTTTTATTGTTCTACAAAATCGTCGGGCAAAGCTCGGGATCCCAGGTACTACATACTTATGCGTCACGGCTACAATTATTCAAACTTCGATACGCGTGTGGAAATTTTGCAATTTGCTTGTTCATACGTGTTATGTCGAGGATACTTATGTAATCTATTAATTTTATGATCTTCTACTAGCTGACCCGGCAAACATTGTTTTGCCATAATATATAAAAAATAGATTATTACTGATTTTTAGACCTCCCAAATGTGCAAAGAAATCATAAGAATCGGTCAAGCCGTTTCGGACGAGTGCAGTATCCCCGAACACTATGACACGAGATTTTTTAACCGACTTCCAAAAAGGGAGTCAATTATACTTGTGTTTTCAAAGATTGAGCACCGTCTGTGGACCGATTATAAATTTATATTTTTGATGTAGAGTGTACAATCCCAAATCGGTCCTTTTAACCTCAAAGTGATGACATGATGATAGGATCCATGAGGAATCGAGGGAACTCCTCGAAATTTATATGGACACATACGGCGATTTCAATTTTTTCTGACGTAGTTCAAGCATATGCTACCAAAAGTAAGATTTTGCACCAAGGTATACCCTGGATCCAAGAGTAATGAACATAACTCCTGACTCCTTATCGTTATTTAAAGAACTGCAAGCATATATTATACCACTTTGTCAATTACAGTAATCATCATCATCACCACCATTATCATACGAAACACCAATATTAATTAGGATGATATAGGCACTCACTACTTATCCGTTTTGTGCACCAATATTAACCAATATAACCTTTGAAATTTTGCTATTGGCAAAATTATATTCGTGATCATCATCATCACTATAATATTATATTAATTAATGAATATTGCTACCTACTTTTTTCCACCGACTACTACAATAGATAATTAAATTAAATATAATAGTATCTAATAATTATCATCACTGGTGATTGTATATTAGGTCCACAGTTATGAAATGCTTATTTGGGGAAATACCTCTCAGAAAAGTGGCATAATAGTAGATTATGCACCAAGGGGATAAAGCAGTGTCTTACGTCACGGGCAGCATATTGGACCCTGAGCGTAACGAGGAACTCTAGAGTTAACTCCCGAGCGAAGCGAGGCAGTTATTCAATAGAGTCCTGAGTGAAGCGAGGGGTTCAAGCTGCCCAAGACGAAGACAGGCTTTATCCCAGAGGTGCATACTCTACTTTTCATACCTACTGCGAGGCAATAAAAACCCAGGGCTACATAAATAAAACATTTATTCTGTGAAAAGTAAATATTGATATTGGACACATTTGACCAGTTATGGAGGGACAGAATAATATTTTTATTAGGAAAATATATGGAAGTTGTGGTGGAGTTTATTTGAGCATATTATTGATTTGATACTTAAAATATAGTCTGTTAATGTTGTATATAAAGAGGTCCTTCAATAGCATAATAATAATAATAATAAAACGATCCTAATCCATTTACCATTTAATTTAATTTATTTTTATCATAATTAAGGTATCTTTCTAATTTTAGTCACCTCAATATCTACGCGTACGAAGTCGCAGCCAAAAGCTAGTCTAAGTATAAAATAATATGATTTAACGTTGTCGTATAATTTTGTCACCTTCTCCTAACATTCTGAGTGTCTCGTCGCTCAATAACAATATTTTTTCGGATTCCGTAGATTCATTTCCGATGTGCTCGATAGTCGTGTGAGGCACGAAATCTGTGATTTTTTTATTTTAAAGGAGCAATTTTAAGTGTACATATACCAAGGATATCCTTGGTATATGTATACTCAAAATTGCTCAAGTGGAGATATCGTTGAATAGGTTTTTAAAAATAATTTTAAGTTTTCTCTCAACATTTTTCGATTCGACTGACCGTTTAGGATCTATATCGATTTAAAGTTGCGTAACAATTCTCACATAATAATAGGTTCTTAGACATAAAATAAAATAATTTAAAAAATCAAAAAACCCGACTGCGTAAAAAGTGAATCAAACTACGTACACAATAAAAAAAAACTGTAAAGATCGGGATCGGTCGGTCAGTCGGGATCCATTAATCGACAGCCAATCTAATTTTTCAATGGATCCTGACTGTTCCATTATTAGATTATATTTTATTTCTTCAATAGTATTCATTCAATAATATATTATAGAATTTTGGACCACCGGACATCTAAGTGCTTGTTTTTTTCTTTTCAGTTTTTTTTATTATCATTATGTACGTAGTTTGATTCACTTTTTACGCAGGCGGGTTTTTTGACTTTTTAATTTATTTTATTTTTTTCTTCGAATGGGTCACATGGACGGAAGGTAGTATTTAGCGTTATCGGTCTATGGCTGCCAGTTGGCTAGTCGTTTTAGTAAACCAGACAACGAGAAGTACCTAATATGTAATATAATATTTAAATACTATAAAATTACATGTAGGTACAATATACATTTAATTTAGATTTTTATTTTATTATACACACTATATTTAATACACATACATGACCCAGGAACACGGAAAACTTTTAAGTTTCCTCAGCTGATTTCGAATCCGCGACCCGCGGGTTGAGCACCGACGCGCACAACCACTAAGTCACAGCGGTCTCAAATTCAAAATATTATATAGCATTATGATTTTAGATTTGCATATTTTATACCATGTATGCCAGGATCTCGCAGAAAACCGACGTGTAATAACGTGATGGAGCTCAGGTAGTGGGGGGGTTTAAACACGGTTGACGCACTTGAAACCCTCTGATGTCGCGGATATCCACAGGCTGCGGTTATCGATTAGCATAAGGAGAACAATCTGCTCGTTCTATAAAAAACCGGCCAAGTGCGTGTCGGACTCGCGCACCGAAGGTTCCGTACAAACCTGTAGGTATATAAGTAAAAGTTCACCCTTAACGACAATGGAGTCATAGTAGGGGTAGTAAAACAATAAAAATATTTTTATTAAATGATGTTACTAAAAAATTACGGTTTTCGCATATTTTCCTTTATCTGTGCTATAAGACGTTGCTTCGTACCAAATTTCAAGATTCTGTACACGGGAAGTATCTTAAGAAGGAAGTAGTTTTTGAGTTTGCGAGTGTCGAAAATTTTCGGCAAAGAAGTTTGTTTTTTTCACAGCTCCAAGGGACAGTAGTAGAGTTTGATATAAGTTCCAGCTTGATACCTCCACGCGATCCTGAGAAAAAGGGTCTTGACAGACAGACGGACGGACAACAAAGTGATCCTATAAGGGTTCCGTTTTTTCCTTTCGAGGCACGGAACCCTAAAAACAGTGAAAACGTGTGGTGGCAGATAAGTACTTGAAATAAATATAATTAAAAATAAAACTTTGTTACACACAAAACAGTTTACCCTAATTACTTTGTAGGTTTTCCTGAGACGGAAATTTTCATAATAATAAATAGCTGTATACTAATTAACAAAGTTATTTCACTTTGATGGTGACACGTGCTTGTTTCGCCATATTGAAAAATCAGAGGACGGTTTATAAACGGATAATATCTATTTAAATATTTCATCCACATATATGTTACAGTTAAAACCAGTTTTTAGACCGAACGCGTTTTCCCTAGTTAGAACTTGTTACTGAACACCTTTGTTAAAACTAGAATTAACTAATGATCAAAATTTAATATCAGTTCAAACTAGTTCTTACTAGTCAAAGCGCGTTTTTCCAAAAAAAAAACTGTTCCAACCGCAATGAAAGTTCATCGGATGATCGTACCTTACTCTGATTGGTCGCGAAACGTCACAAGGCTCTCTAGTCAAGATGCAATCGAATGCTTTTTTGGTAGCTGGTTATGAAATCCAGTTACATAAACAGAAATTTAATTCTGTTTTCGTAGCTAGTTATCAAACGAGAAGAAAATTCCTTGTTCATAGCTGGTTACAAAACTTCAGTTACGAATGTGGATGAAAGGAAAATTTCGACGGCGAACTTCGAAATCAAAAATTATCGAATTCATCTTGACTAAAGGCCCTGATTCGACAAAGTGGCGTGTATCACCTTAGCAACTACAAGTCGATGTTCCCTAAACTGTTTCTTTTGTGTAAGATTATTAATTTTACAACTATCTAGCTTTAAATCCGAAATTAGTTTCCCTGGTGCTCGTTTTAACTAAAAACTAGAGTTACAACTAGTTTTATCTGAAAATTAAATATATTAGTAAATTCTAGTTTTGACTTGGTATCTCTAGTTTTAACATAGGTTAACTATTATAGATTTTACTAAATGAGTAAAACCTAGTTTTAACTAGGGAAAACGAGGTATAACGAAAAACGGGTTTTAACTGTAACATAATAATATAGACCTCCTCCACATCTATTTGCATTAATAGTTGCACACAAACGAAGTTGCGGGCTCCAGCTAGTATGCGGAAATAAAATTCACTATCCCCAATCTAAATACTCTGTCTGATACATAAATCAAATTTCAATTTAATGATCGAAAGAAACATCAAACAAGCATAGATTATCTTGGCATTTACATTTACATATTAAATGACGCGCCCTCAAAGCTCCAAATCTTGTAATTCGGCGCACGGCAGAGCTCTCGTTATAATGTGTCACGTAAAACAATTTCCAAGCCCCTTATCCGAAACTGCGCGTGGAATACAATGCCGTCACTACACTGCACAGAGTGGTGATGAGAAAGATACTACGCGAATAAATATTGAGAAATAGGGGATCGGACTTTTTTCTAATTGCATAAATTAATAGTAGGTACTCTTAAATATGAGTAACTTCTCATAAGAAACAGTGTATCAAAAGTCAATATTTTCAAAGGTACAGCGATTTGTATACAAAATTTCGCGAGTCTCGTAAAAACGCTCCATACTAAAGTAGCATGTCGAGTGACGTCACTCGTGGGTTAAAGTGTATGAAGTATACAATCGCAGGAACATATTTGTAAATATCTCTGATATTTGTGAGTTTAAGTTCATATCATATATATAAAAAAATCATTGGTAAGTAGGTTCCAATGATTTTTTTGTGTATGATGTAAGTAAACTAATTATGTAGGTTTTGTTTACTAATTTAGCAAAAAAATATTTTCTTTTTACTTTTAGATGTATTTAATTAGTAAACTATACATAAAATATTATATTTTTTTACATTTACCAAGTAGTAATGCCTTAATATTTCTGAGTATTTTAATGAAACTAAATATTTACTAACGTTATTTTACAGATATAGACTCGGTTTTTTTCAAATCAAACTAAATTTAAAGAGCGTTGTAAATACAATGCTCTTTAAAAGTTTGATTTGATAAAAATATTAAAATGTAAAATAGAAAAATTATACTGCTTTTTATGTTTGGGTCATTAATTTTCACTTAATATTCATCATCATCATCACATTGAATCAAAGAAGTACAGTAAAATGTTGCTGGTGATACTCGATAATCACCGTTTTCCTGTGGGAATTATAGTATATTATGTAAATATAAAAAACGACGATACCGAAATGCTCTCATATTCGCAGGCTGTCACTGTCTCTTATAACCAAAATGACAAGGACAGCATGAGACTTGAGCGTCACATAATTTAACTATTGTTACAGTAGTCGACCGTTTGACACTTTGGTTGTATTAACTACGACCGTCTCACAGGTGAATAAACTAACAGTTTCTACGACGTAAAACTGTTCAGATTTCGTGATGCCCTGCAGCGTTCCCCTCTTCAATTGATTAGTCTCTGTGCATATATTACTCTGTGTGTAAACTGAACCATTCCATTCATTGACTCCCACTTCTGGTCTGAAGGGAAGGATTGGAACTTGCAGGAACTTCATGTAATCCAATATTTGCAAAATGTGTCTGTCATCTGACAAAGGCTTTCTCGAATTGAATGTTGCCTTTTTATAATTTCGTGTTCTCGTCACGTGAAATGTACTGAGTATTGGTAACGTGATATTTTATAAATTACGTATATTTCTATTTTCTTTGTACGTCCTAGTTTTTGTATCTTTCATGACAAAAATGACTTACAAAATATATAATTTAAAAACAGCCTCCATAGTCGAGGGGTTAGAGCTCGGCTCTCGACTTGGAAGTCGTGAGTTTGATTGGCGCATTGGAAGAACAAAAAATGTTGTTTCCAAGTTTGGTTACGACAATGCAGGCTGATCGCCTGATTGTCTAACAAGAATGATACGTACGTTGGATGAGCATGTAAAAGCCGGTGCATCTGATCTCTCGTCAGTCGTGTCGGTTATCCGTCCCACTGAGCTACGAGAGTAAAGGAGGAGAGTGTGCTTTTGTGTACTGTGCACATACTCGGACACTATAAAATTACTCCTGTGCAACTGTTCTGGTTTCGATGAAACCGGCCACCATCACCGGAATCAGTATATATTTGAAAATAATATAAAAAGCTACGAACAGTTTACAATATTTTGAAAATTTACGCCCTCCAATCTTACACGGTTAGAGCTCAAGACGTTATATTCCCGTAATGGAATTTCCAACATTCCCTAGCCGTCATTAGACGCTTCCAACTAATATCATAATACGTGTTACGCAGAAGTTACGTGTTTTATTGAGACGAACGGTGTTTGTGGCACATGCACCGGGAACAATATCAAAGCTTTGAGCTTCCAACTTCACACATAAGGCTGAGGAAAATACGGCCACATAATGTGCGATAATATGCCGCGTTTATTATGTAAAATATTTTAACAAGAGATAATCTAGTCAAGCTTTTAAAGTAGCTGTAGTTACTGATAATGTATGATTGACTAATAGCTAATAGTAAAATAACGGTTTCGATTTTTAAAGTAAATACTCTTTAGCGGCGCTGTGCACTTTTCTTGGGATGGGTAAAAACTGTTAAACTCGAGCAGGACACGTGACCCTGATCGAAAATACATAAGATGCAACTTCATTGACCTTTAACTTTGACCTCTGACATTGACCTCTGACATTGACCTTTGACCCCAACCATCCCCATGACATTGACCTTTACATTAACTTTTACCTCCAAATAAACCCCTCTGCCGGCACTCCCAGAGTGCAACCCGTTGTATTTTAATTAAATTGCTTGTAAGTTTGTGTAAGTATTAGTAAAAATAGTCGATGAAACAAACTTGATTGAACGACGTAAGCTAAGTTGTATGATAATACTTTAAAATTAGTTTAATTTAATAAAACGATGCCTTAACTCAGCTTTTATTTTATTTTTCTTTCTTTTTTTTAACCCGAATTATTATAATATACAAGTTTACGTACTAATTACTTCAGCGATTTCGAACCGAATACGTGCCTGTGTGTACTCTAAATACCAAACATCAATTTTGTCCCCGCACAAGTTTGAATATTGCTCCCGAAACAATAGCGAGTGGTGTGATTGATGAGTACTAACGATTTGATAGACATATATGATCTAGGTCGAATCTTGGCTGTATGAGGGTAGGATTTCCAAGATTTACATGGGGATTTGAGAAGATGTTACTTGGATAAGGATTACTTTGGCTGGTATAATAAAAATTTAAAAGTTAGTTTAAAGTTAAGAAGAGCCGATATTCATTTTAAGGATAGAACTGTTTTAACGCATTAACAGAATACATAATAACAGGTATTCTTACGTTAAACGAAGAAACACAAAGCCTTATAGGGGTGGACACTGGACAGAGACCACCGAGTTCTTATAGGGGTAGGCAGAAACCACCAAGCATAATATGAATTACGGTAATAATGTTGGGCATACACGCTACGGTCCGTGCATATATCTGGTAGACCGCAGCGTGTATGACTAACTTATGAGAAACATTGACCCAACACGAAATTGGTACAACACTACGTACATGGTATTTCACCATTCCACTTTACCACTTTACTTTAAGCCATTATTGTAATTGTAATCCGTATTACAACCCGCTCTTGTAATGACGTCCGGTAATGACGTCATTAGGGGTGTGCAATGAAAAGGCGGTTTCAATTAAAATTTTAATGCGTCTTTAGTGCAGTCGCATTTAGGGTTGTCACTTTTATTTTTATGTCGTTCAAAATACACGTGCTAGTTTACCTGTACAGGCAAACCTGTCAGGTAAATACTGACATGCATGACTAGTTTTAAGGATATTGATAATGATGAAGCTTCAACTCTTCAGGGGTTTGATTAAGTTACTTGCCGGCATAGACTAAAAATGAAGGTACAAAAAGGAAAAACTTAGAACCAAATTATCCAAAATTTCATAATTTTACAAGTTTATTTGACAAAGTTTGAGTAATTTCAAATAATCATCAGTGTTTGTAGCACAAAAATAATATTATATTAGTTTCACATAATATTTGTGTTACAAATATCTACTGATGATGATAATGATAGTTAGAACTTACCAACTCAAATTTATATTAATTCAAACATCTGACAACCCTAACGATATGATGTATACGACTTTGAAGTTTGCACAACTTTGTTTTGAATAATTTTGTTGCAAAGACTATTTACCATTTTTACTTGTAGTTTGCAAATTGCGGAGCTTAAGTGGTGTTGCTAAGATTTTTATTGCATCCTACTTAAATAAAGGACTCGTGGCCTTAATTTTTTATACGCACGTAAGAACCGGTTCGACGAAAAAAATTCTACGGCCTCATAAAAACTAGCTGATGCCCGCAAATTCGTTTGCGTGGAACTAATGAAAACGGAAACCTATTTATTTAAACGGTACACTAAGATAATAGTAGCCTATGTTTCTCCTTATATTTGCTAATTGCCAGTGAAATTCCGATCGAAATCGGTCCAGCCATTATAGAGATTAGCTGGAACAAACAGACAGACCAATAGACACATATATTGACAGACAGACAATAAATTAAAAAAATGATTTTTAGTACCATTTAAGTATATTGTATCGTACATGCTGACCCAGCAAACGTTGTTTTGCCATATACATATAAAAAAAATCTGTATTAAAATATAGGTTATTTTTTATTCCGAAAAACTACAGTGTTTCTTTGGAATACTTCATACCTACTGTATTGACGCGGGCGGAGCCGCGGGTAACAGCTAGTTATTTAATATTTTATTTTATGCGTCTTCGTGTTTACTTGTTTAGACTTTGAAATTGTTTAGCTAATTCTCGAGAAAAGGCGAGATTATACTCCTGGCACGTTTCGTAACACTTAGCAATAAAAACAATTATATTTTTATTATTAACTAGATGTTGCCCGCGATTTCGTACGCGCTAAAATAAATTTCGTAGGAACCGTACATTTTGACGCAGTAAAAAGTCTACTGTACATCTGTGACAAATTTCATCAAAATCGGTCCGGTAGTTTCGGAGCCTATTCGATGCAAACAATCAAACAAACTTTTCCACTTTATTTTATTAGTATACTAGCTTTTGCCCGCGGCTTCGTCCACGTGGAATAGTGTTTTTAGAGAAAAAACTACTTTGGCGAATAACTCCCTACTTACAGCAATATACTTCTGATATAATATTGAAAATATTTTTAGGTTTACCCAATGCAAATGGTTAAAAATGGGACCCTATCACCTCGACATGTCATGCGCGACCGCTTGTTGTACATAACATTATATTTATCGTGCTTGAATATAAATTTTACGATAACTTATATTTTAAATACTAAATACTTTTAAAGACTACTTAAAAAACCTGCAAGCATACAATACCTTCATAGGGACAGACAGATAAAGCGACTTGTTTTATACTATGTAGTGATTAATCATTTAATTTGCCATTCAAATGTTATTTAATATTCCAACAAAACTTGGTACCACCTCTATGAAATTTCCATAAGAACTGCAGTTGAAAATATTCTTGAGCCTCTTATAAATACGTCTATATGTTTTTAATAGCGTCATGCAGCAGCGAGAGCACCGAGTCGCAAGTGCCGCCGAAACGAAACGAAAGGGCCATATTGGTCTATATTAAATGCGCAATGTATTTAAGGTACTAAATTGGATAAGGATTAATGCTGTATTGCTTAAAGTCGCTTTGTAAATAGGCTTTTAAATTAAAGTAAAGGATAAAAATATATTGTGGGTTATCCCTAAGAGACAGACATATGCCATCGTGAACTTTTTTGTAGGCTTTTTTAAGATGAACAAAACTGTAGTACATTATTTTGATCTATCTCATAGGATTCAGCCAGCGTTTGTAATGTAAGCGCAAAATATATGTTTATTTAGGACATTAGAAACATCTAAACTAATTGTCTGTCTCTACTATGTTACGCATGTTATATACATAAAAACCTTCCCGTTGAATCACCCTTAAATTTTGGTTTTCTCTCAAATCCATTCCGGGCTCTCTAAAAACAAACACGTAAAAAAGACATTGTTTCTTCGATGTAAAAGCTATGTTTAGTTAGTTGACAAAGATATTCTGTAGTTTTCGCACGTGTGTATAATGTTTTACATTATAAATTAGTTTAAATAACCCATCTTATGTTGTAGAATGTTAGCGCTGTATGGAATTTAATAAAGCTTTATATCGAGTTCCATTCACCACATAACACGCATACCTGTTGATGAACTGGCAACTAGCAATATAGCTAATGGAATTATGTCAACTATTGTTACCTAAATGTCCCTGATGCTCAGTTTACCTAATGTACACAATGGATCTAAGGGCGGTAGGTATACACACACAAGTTATTCTGTCTAATATATATATTTTTTCTTAGTCGCTGTTTCTTGTTTGATTAGATCTTTTAAACTGAGTAACCGATTTTAATGCAGTTTTCAATATAATATGGATAGAGCGATTCAAGAGAAATATTTATATGTATAAAATATTGCACTCGTGTGAAGCTAGAATGGGTCGTTTATATAAAACAATAAAAATTAAATTCCAATTTCTGTCAAAACTTCGCTTATGAGGTGAATGTCGCCTGAGATAGGTTTGAAATCTGGAGGTTGGTGACACAGCCCATACGGTTTTTGCGTGGTCCTTAGATACAATATCGACAAAGTTCGTGCTTGACCATCTGTCTTATTACTTAATATTATGGACTTCAACTAACAATTGGGAATGGGCTTCATTTTGACGTTTGAACTTTTTAAAATACAATTTTAAAAGTTAAAAAGTCAAAGATTGACATTTTAACTTTTTAAATTCGTCACTACAGTAGGTCAATTGACGGATCGAGTCTCTGCAATGATTTCCAGATATTGTAACCTGGTGGGAGGGTGGAAAAGTTTGAGCAATTTAATCATATTAATGTATTCTGTTCAGTAAATCCGCATTTATTTTTAATCAATCTTCTCGGAACTGTGACGATGCTTTTCCGTAAATTATTACGCATTTCACGTCTTTGTTGCTTTTTCATTTCACATTTTCTACCTCCCCCATTTACACATTACGAATGCTGAGAATTTTTATGCAAAAGAACCACATTTCGCCATTTACAAATATTACGGAGATAATAAATTCCTGCAAGAGTAACGTGTTTTTATTTAATTTAGCTGATATGTTGGATTTTAATGTAGCTTAAAGAAAATATAAATCTTATAAGGCAAATGGGGAAATTATAAGTAAAGAAAATTATTATCACACGTTGTTATGTGTTAACTATAAACTGGAGTAAATAAATAAAATAAATAACTACAGCTATATATCCAATATTTCTCACCAGTTAAATCTTTCATGGACTTTTACAATTATTTCAATATCAAAATAATCCTAATCGGTTCAGCTGTTTTAAAAAGACATTTAAAATGCAATCCAATTTCATACATATATATACGAATACAGCCTCCGTGGTCTAGTGGTAGGAGCGTATGGCTCTCGACTCGGAGGTCGTGGGTTCGATTCCCGCATTGGAACAACCAAAAATGTTGTTGACCTAACCTGAGGGGCAATTCTGCTAAATAAAACATGCATTAAGAGCATTGATCGGCGCGAGACTCAGATTTCACGAAAAACGCTATTTTTCAAATGCGTCTATATTATCTAACAAAAACTGGTTATTCTGATTTTTACATGTAAAAAAACACTAGAAAATATTGTATTCTAATTTTTCACTTATCATTTATTTTAAAATAATTTCAAACTTTTGAATAAAACTGACAAAACTAACCAGAAGTTTTTACAACTTTAGGTTTAGGGGCAATTTCAAAACATATAATAGCTAAAACCGCTTATATTTTTTAAAAACAAAAAATCTTTACAAACTTGTTGGATCCTCTTCTAGATTACCTATTTGTCAGGTTATTTTTATATACGTTTATATCTCATAAAAATAAAATTTACAGAATGCGAAATTATCAGGAATTATAGTTATTTAAAATGATGATATTTATGTATTTTACTTGCTTCTTTTGTTTCTTAATTACATAATCTATGAGAAGAACCTTTTATCTTTTTACAAATACTGTTGTAAACGCTCGTGCGCCTCGATTTATATAGTAGTTTTAAAAATTCATATAAAATTCGTCAAACTAATTTAGTTAAAAATTTAAATAGCATATTAAAGATAAAAGGTTCTTCTCATAGATTATGCAAGTAAGAAACAAAAGGAGCAAGTAAAATACATAAATATCATCATTTTAAATAACTATAATTCCTGATAATTTCGCATTCTTTAAATTTTATTTTTATGAGATAGAAACGTTTATAAAAATAATCTGATAAATAGATAATCTAGAAGAAGATCCAACAAGTTTGTAAAGATTTTTTGTTTTTAAAAAATGTAAGCGGCTTTAGCTATTATATGATTTGAAATTGCCCCTGAACCTAAAGTTGTAAAAACTTCTGGTTAGTTTTGTCAGTTTTATTCAAAAGTTTGAAATTATTTTAAAATAAATGATAAGTGAAAAATTAGAATACAATATTTTCTAGTGTTTTTCTACATGTAAAAATCAGAATAACCAGTTTTTGTTAGATATAGACGCATTTGAAAAGTAGCGTTTTTCGTGAAATCTGAGTCGCGCGCCGATCAATGCTCTTAATACAATTACAATCAAGTCCCGATACGCTTATACTCCCAAACGGTGTTTTTATGAACGTTAAACCAACGTCAAACGCGCTCTGATTGGTCGAAACGTCATAAAATCCGTTCACGGTAACATGTCACTACATTTACAAAACTAATGAAGTAAAATGAATTCCATTCCAACTTAAGAGCTTCGCTCTTGTCGGTGGAGCTTTCTCCATTCCTCTCTGCACTCCGCCCTTCTCTTGACCTCCTGATACGACACGACCATCACTTTCTCCTTCACCTGGTCCATAAACGTTCTTCTCGGCCTTCCACGTTTTCTTCTACCTTCAACCTTCCCTTCAATTATTCCTCTCATAAAGTTGTCGTGCCGTATCAAGTGTCCTAACATCTTTCCTCTTCTGTTCTCAGAAGAGGAAAGATGTTAGGACACTTGATACGGCACGACAACTTTACCATAGCTCCAAAATAGGGATAATTGTGTGGTGGTTTCCCCATTTGCCTTCCACACCGCAGCTCCGCAGTCGATGTTACTCGCCTGCCGATAGTTGGTCAGGAACCCTTCCAGAAATCATTTCTTCGGCTTCCAGCCAATACTGGTACTACTGCTGCCTAGCACCAGGGGAATGCCTATTTAGTGGCGGCATTTACTCGCCACGTCACAAGGTCGTCTTGGGATATTGTAGTTTTTGTTGGAAGGCCCGCCCCACCGGACCCTCCACTACATCCTGTTACCTTGCCGCTGTTTGGTCGGGGACTGCTTATTCAATATATTCGCAGCTAACCACCATATCTGGTGGCCGTTCCACCATCCGCCACCTGCGGACCCCGTTAGTAGCCTACAGCTCAGCCCTAAGTAAAATGAAAGTCTACTTAAATACTAGAATTGAGGTTCAGATCTCTTGTCAGTCGTGTCGGTTATCCGTCCCATTGGATTATGAGAGTAAAGGAAGAAAGAGTGCTCTTGTGTACTGCACACACACTTGGGCACTATAAAATTACTCCTGCGTAACTGGCCTGGTTTCAATGAAACTGGCCACCGTCACCTTGATCGGTGTGGGGGGGAGTTATTAGTTATTATTATATAAGAATATGTTTAGTCATTCCATCACATCAGTTTTTCTAGATCAATTCACAGTATTAGCAGTGAGGGAGCTGATGGTGATGAATTAGCTAAGAAGTAAGAACACTCTCGATTACGTCAATTTTCAAACAAAAACCGCATCTAAATCGAAGTTACCGTACATATGATGGATTGACATACAGACAGACAGACATACTATCAAACTTATAATACCCCTCTTCAGCGTCGGGGCTTAAAAGGTTTTCAAAGATCTCATACCTATTGCAAACTATGGTAACCCAAAATAACTTCAGACTTGAATCAAAAAGGAACAGAAGCAAATATTTGTAGTATCTAAGGAGTAACTTTATCAAGCGATACCTCGACGTGTAAGTCAGTAATCAGTAACCTTCGCTAACAAAGGGAGAAGGAAAATAAAAGTTTCAGAGCACGTTGATTTTAGATAACACTTTGGGATAAAACCCGATACTTATTATTATCTAGCTTGTAGCGTAGCTGTGTAAGTTCGTTTTATTTAGAAGACTTTAGAATCAAAGAAACTTAATCGAAATATAATAGATTAACGCCCGAATTTAATAACGTATTAACGTCTTAAATTAACTTCAATATAAGATTCTCAAACAAAAATTGTCAAAAATTGACGTCAAGTTACTCCTATGATCGTTGAAATGTATTGAAATCTTGATCTCGGATAGCTAAAATAAGATTAAGATTGCTTTTTAATTTCAGGCGTATGTCTATAAAAATATCGACCTCTGTGGCACAGTTGGTTGAGCGCGTTGGTGCTCAAGCCGGGGGTCGCGGGTTCAAATCCCGCCGAAGGAACAAGAAGGTTTTCTATGTTCCTGGGTCATGGATGTGTATTAAATATGTGTATAATATAATAAAAATCTTAAATATGTGTAAGTATAGTATAAAAGTATTAATTATATTTCCGTTGTCTGGTACCCGTAACACAAGTTCTTCGAGAACTTACCACGGGATCAGATTGACGTGGTGTGAAGCGTCCATAAATATTATTATTATTATATTATTATTATATAATGCCCTACGTATCTCTCTCTATCATCTTTATCTATATACTTATCTAAGAGGAAAGATTTGTTTGTATGTTTGTTTCTATTGAATAGGCTCTGAAACTACTGGGGCCTTTAGTCAAGACGCATTCGATAATTTCGACAGCAAAGTTCGAAAACAAAAGTATTATATCATAAGACAATTTTGATACAGGCATAGAGAAAAACATTTACTACTTTTTTCGCCACAAAATGTACGTCAAAATTTATATTTGCTCGCACGAAGTCGCAGGTAATAGAACTTCTGGACTCAAAGGCTAGCCGCACACGTGCAATATTATTGACAGAATAAAATTGTCAATACTAGTCAATACATACAAAAAAAACGGCAATATGGCCCGCACACAAGGAATATTATTGTCAATATGAGCATTATTGACAATAATATTGCACGTGTGCGGCCAGCCTAAGGACGCGAGCACACGGTGGGTTGCGGCACCGCAGCGCATTACAAACGACATACAATTTTTGTAGCGGCTGGCATCGGCAGCAGCAATTTGTACGGCAAGCCGGCTGCCGCGCCGCAACGCAATGTGTGCTTGCGCCTTTAGAAAGAGTATTTCTATAACAGTGGCAACTCTGGCCGTCGTAGCCTTCCACGATAAAAAATTTGGTTTGTCTGTAAAGTCGGTTAAACTGACGATAGTTGAACGTGACAACGTCATATGGAACGCCTCAGAGCGAGGTAACGCCACATGAGTCATGTTTTTTCGTGCGTGCAGCCGGATCCATCGAATTATAAGACGTTGTCACGTCAAAAATCTTTAAAAGTAGTTTTAACTATTTTCAATTTTCTCATACTACCTGATGCCCGCAACTTCGTTTGCGTGAAACTGTTAATGAAATGAAACCTTTTTTTAGGAAGTCTAAGAGTACCTAGCCTACTTTTTATAACATCGGCTGTCTGCCAGTGAATGTCCTATTGAAATCAGTGCGTTCATTTCAGAGATTACCCTACAACAGACAAACAGACAAAACTTTAAAGAAAATAGACTTTTTGGTGTAGGTACCGTATATGCATTTAATGCAAAGCTGTAAATTTGAAATTACTAACACACTTCAATTTTATTTATTTGTATAGAAGATAACCCCTCAGGGTTTGTTAGTTATAAAAGCGCAAAATATATTATTTAAAATACTGCAAATATTTCGTTTTCATGATTATTATTCACAGCGCACATTTTTTTCAATCACTTTCAATTTCTCTTCAAACTCAGAGCTTCGATTTTACCAATTTTCTATTCAAATAATCTTATTTCAGTCGTATATTTCACAGTAATGTAAGTACAATCATTTATTTTTGTTCGTATTGAATTTCAAAGAGAAAGCTAGTACAATTTCATTTAAAATTCGTATTTTAAATCTTTATATATTCCGTTATCATGCTACTAAAATAAATTTTGTATTAAAGTAGTTATTACAAAATTTATTGGTGTCGTAAGGACGGGCATCCGTTTCAGCCTGGTGACGTCCACTGCAGGACATAGGCCTCCCCCATAGACTTCCAGTGCGACCGGTCGCTCGCGGCCTGTATCCACCATGTAGCCATGTTCTGACAAGCAATCATATGCTTTCCAAAAATCAGTGTGGATGGTGGTGCCAATTTCCACATTCTTTGCTATAAGTGGCACCAAAACCTCAGCAGAGCGAATATTGTCTGGACACACTTCCAACCTTAAATCTTCAGATCCATCCTCAATCATACCTAGAACCCAATGGCCCTCAATAACAACTGGCTTCAATTATTATGAGTCGCAAAAAATAACCACGATGGCTAAGGCGGGAGCGTAGCGCAGCGAAGCGCATCTAACCTAACCCAATGAAGTCGTATTGGGCCAACTCGGAGTAATACATTGCTATTAATTACCTAAGAATTATATACTGTTCTCATACATTTCCTTTATCACATTTTATATAAAATATAATTACCTCGATTATATTTTCTTTTTCCAAATTTCAATTCCATACATTTTGATCGGCGATTCTTTAAAGAAGCGATAGAGAAAAGATCTTGGCTCACCCCCCCCCCCCCCCCTGTACTAAAGCATAAAGATTACGTTCCGTTTTACATAAGAATTTTTGAAAATTGTTTAAAAATATTTAGACGCAACTCCGGCAGCCAAAATTTCTTTGGGGGTTTTAAGACTAACTCCCTTAAGCCCCCTTCACCACCAATACTCTCAAATTCAGGCGACTCGTTATAAAATCCAACCCGAGCGAAATAACACTCTTGAAATACTACTATAGTGCCTGGCAGACAAGCCGCCTGCGGCGCGGCGCCGCAACGCAATGTGTGCTTGCGCCTTTAGAAAGAGTATTTCTATAACAGTGGCAACTCTGGCCGTCGTAGCCTTCCACGATAAAAAAATTGGTTTGTCTGTAAAGTCGGTTAAACTGACGATAGTTGAACGTGACAACGTCATATGGAACGCCTCAGAGCGAGGTAACGCCACATGAGTCATGTTTTTTCGTGCGTGCAGCCGGATCCATCGAATTATAAGACGTTGTCACGTCAAAAATCTTTAAAAGTAGTTTTAACTATTTTCAATTTTCTCATACTACCTGATGCCCGCAACTTCGTTTGCGTGAAACTGTTAATGAAATGGAACCTTTTTTTAGGAAGTCTAAGAGTACCTAGCCTACTTTTTATAACATCGACTGTCTGCCAGTGAATGTCCTATTGAAATCAGTGCGTTCATTTCAGAGATTACCCTACAACAGACAAACAGACAAAACTTTAAAGAAAATAGACTTTTTGGTGTAGGTACCGTATATACATTTAATGCAAAGCTGTAAATCGTCGTATTGGAGGTGAACTGATCTAACCCACCAGACCATATATATTTTATAGAAGTGAAGAAATCGAAGCAGATTAGGAGTTTCTTCGTTCGTAAAAAGTATTATATAGAATCAGATAGCTTTCCTTCACAATTCAGAGAAAAAACGGTTTGAGATGGAATATCACTTAGATCTTTTCACTAGGCAAAATTTTGTTATTTTCTGAACTAAAATGTGTTAATAGTTCTATTTACTGAAAAGTGTGGCTTAGCTCTGTTCACCACTAATACGACGAAATTTGAAATTACAAACAGACACTTCAATTTTATTTATTTGTATAGAAGATAACCCCTCAGGGTTTGTTAGTTATAAAAGCGCAAAATATATTTAAAATACTGCAAATATTTCGTTTTCATTATTATTATTCACAGCACACATTTTTTTCAATCACTTTCAATTTCTCTTCAAACTCAGAGCTTCGATTTTACGAATTTTCTATTCAAATAATCTTATTTCAGTCGTATATTTCACAATAATGTAAGTACAATCATTTATTTTTGTTCGTATTGAATTTCAAAGAGAAAGCTAGTACAATTTCATTTAAAATTCTTATTTTAAATCTTTATATTCCGTTATCATGCTACTAAAATAAATTTTGTATTAAAGTAGTTATTACAAAATTTATTGGTGTCGTAAGGACGGGCATACTTACCTAATATTATGTCTCTAACGTAAGTGCAGCCGCAATAGTGCAATCGTCATCTACGGTCCGCGAGCATAAAGTACCGTCAATTAACTTTAAAGAGGAATGTTTCTGGCAGATATTCCGAGGTGCTCATCCATACTTCTATAAAGTGCAATCTAAATATATAAAAGGCAAACCTGACTGACTTATCTATCAACGCACAGTCGAAACTACTGAACGGATTTGTCTGAAATTTGGCATACAGATATTTGTAATGACGTAAGCATTCGCTAAGAAAGGATTTATGAAAATTCGCTTCCAAAGGGGGTGAAAAAGGGGTTAAAAATTTGAATGAAAACCGAACACCACGCGGACGAAGTCGCGGGCAAAAGCTAGTGATATCAAAAGTATGTTTATTTTGAACTGTAGTTTTGTATCTGGATAATTTGTTAGCGTAGTGCTTCATCATCATAAGTTGTTTGAGTCGAGATAGTAAAATGATGCGAGAAATGTAGGACTCTGTTTCATTTTACTGCTATTTTATTTATTTACACGTATTTTACAATTATACTACAAAAATATATTATTATTTTCCAATAGGACAAATGTCACACCAAAATTATATTCCTCTTGACCCATGAAAGAATTTTCTTTGCACAAAAAAAACTTAGGCCTTTTTCATCCGTTATTGGATGATTTATACAGTACTCTCCGAGCGAAAGGGTAAAAATTTAAAATACGTCGCCATTTTCCCAAATTTAAAATACGTCGCCATTGGCCCAATCCCCTACCCTATTCCCTTCCCTACCCTCCCCTATTACCCTATTCCCTCTTAAAAGGCCGGCAACGCACTTGCAGCTCTTCTGATGCTGCGAGTGTCCATGGGCGACGGAAGTTGCTTTCCATCAGGTGACCCGTTTGCTCGTTTGCCCCCTTATTTCATAAAAAAAAAAAAAAAAAAAAATTAATGGGTCGCGAGTGGTTAGGGGGGGGAGGGGGTAGGGGGGAGGGGTCGGATTCCCCCCTCACCATTTTCACCCGCCGGAAATACTTGATTTCCTTAGAAAAAATAAAAAACAGAATTTTTCAAAAATTGTTTATTCCACTTTATAAACAACATCGCCATTTTAAGGGGTTGCGAGTGGTTGGGGGAGGGGGGAAGGGGGGGAGGGGTCGGATTCCCCCCTCACCATTTTCACCCGCCGGAAATACTTGATTTCCTTAGAAAAAATAAAAAACAGATTTTTTTCAAAAATTGTTTATTCCACTTTATAAACATGTTTTATAGCTTTTATTAATTCCACGAATGGATCTTTTCTATATTTCATGTTATTTCGCCGCCACAAATATTCAAAAATAACATCTGAAAAATTGTCTATGTTATTAAAATTGTCTTTTAAAAAAAATCTTTTAATGGCCCTCCACTGGGACTCAATTCGTTGTGTATGAGTCCCATCTTCAGCTATGAATGGGTTGTCATAATCCGAGTGGTTGACTTTTCTGTGTATGTAGCCATGTTCTGACAAGCAATCATATGCTTTCCAAAAATCAGTGTGGATGGTGGTGCCAATTTCCACATTCTTTAATATAAGTGGCACCAAAACCTTAGCAAAGCGAATATTGTCTGGACACACTTCCAACCTTAAATCTTCAGATCCATCCTCAATCATACCTGTGGAACCCAATGGCCCTCAATAACAACTGGCTTCAATTATGAGTCGCAAAAAAATAACCACGATGGCTAAGGCGTATAGCCATCTAACCTAACCCAATGAAGTCGTATTGGGCCAACTCGGAGTAATACATTGCTATTAATTACCTAAGAATTATATACTGTTCTCATACATTTCCTATATCACATTTTATATAAAATATAATTACCTCGATTATATTTTCTTTTTCCAAATTTCTATAATTCATATTTATAGAATCCAAATTTAATAAAGGCCTTATTTAATTACAAATTTTTAGAAAATACTGAAAAAAATTATGAAGATACAAAAATTCTTACAATAAACCAAACATATAAATTTAATACATGTATGTTAATCAAAAAAATATTAAGTAATGAAATACATACCCAAATAAACTTTACTACGAAAGGTAGTGTACAAAAGATTAAAACTAGACAATCAAACAATATCTATCTAAATAATTCTAGGACTAACTACGGAAAACAATGTATTTTACTCGAAGGAGCACAAATTTACAATAAACTACCATCAGAAATTAAGCAGGCAAAATCTTTGAAGACATATAAAAGACAATTAAAATCTTATATACTAGATAATACCGCAATTTTATAAAAATATCAACAAAATAAAAAATTATATATACGTCATATACACTAAAATGTTACTAAAAAAACTAAGTAGAAACATTAAATGTAAGACTATAAGGATGTAATATCTACTGCTTTCAAAAGTATAGCTTGACAGTGTACGCGAGCTTTAGATAACACTGAGTTCGATGAATAGCGAATATCTTCAACTACCCTATACTTTTGAATGCACAAGATTAAGATTAATAGTTATAAATTTGTATTGAAACAGTTTGGTGTGTTCTTATAAATTCCTAGTTTTTAATGTTAACTATATAATATAATCCCACCAAAAACATTTCCATGTAAAAAAATTATGCCAAGACGATACCATATGACTAGCACTGTCAAAAAGTTATGAAATCTCTTGTAAAACCAAGCTTCTTACCCTACACGCCTTAACTCTACAAGCGTAACTTCACAAACTCTACACCTTAGTCAATATATTATGTGGCCTGGCCATTTCGCTTCATTCACTTGGCCGTAAGGAGAAAAATTTATAACCGACTGTTTTTCTATTATACTCTCTTATAATAACGAAATGGCCAAGCCACATATAATGACTAAGGTGTAGAGTTTGTGAAGTTACGCTTATAGAGTTAAGGCGTGTAGGGTAAGAAGCTTGGTTTTACATGAGATTTCATAACTTTTTGACAGTGCTAGTCATATGGTATCGTCTTGGCATAATTTTTTTACATGGAAATGTTTTTGGTGGGATTTCACTTCTTTTTGTAAGTTTTTATAACAATATTATCAAATAATTAAAAAGTGAATGGATAAAGAGCTGCTGCAGCCATGAGTTCCGGAATTATCATAAGTGTCCCCATTGTCAGCACAAGTATACAATTATTGTAGTTCATCCCAGTGAACTACGACATATTTGCACGATAGCAGTTCTGACTTCGAACGCCACCTCAGAGTCAATTTTTTCAAACATTAAATATGTCAAGGAATGGAAGAAATATTCTTTAGTAATTTAAACGGAAAAACATAAAGGTAACATTAACAAGTACAATAAAATATGTCGATATTAGATTAAAAGTACTTATTGTGTTTTTTATTGTTAATAATGGGTTAGGTACATGGTTATATTATTAAATTTTATTTTTATTATCAAACCCCTAATAATAATAATAACCACAACAATTTTCAGACCTCTAGCTAAATTTGTGGACGTGTTATACAATTTTCCTTCCTGTAGTTTAAGGGTTTGAATGATAAAAGTTTATATGAGACTTCTTAACCTAATACCTAATTCTTAACAATAAAAATAGAATGTTACCTTTGTATGTTCAATTTTCCGTTGAAATTACTACAGAATATTTGGGAAACAATTATTTCAATATTACGTCAATTAGTTTATAATCCAAGCGATAAATGACGATATATAACTCACATAGTTCATAATAACGCGATAGATGGCGCTAATAATTCTTAACATAATAAAATAGAATGTTACCTTTATGTTAAATTTTCCGTTGAAATTACTACAGAATATTTGGGAAACAATTATTTCAATATTACGTCAATTAGTTTATAATCCAAGCGATAAATGACGATATATAACTCACATAGTTCATAATAACGCGATAGATGGCGCTAATAATAGTTAACATAATAAAATAGAATGTTACCTTTATGTTAAATTTGCCGTTGAAATTACTACAGAATATTTGAGAAACAATTATTTCAATATTACGTCAATTAGTTTATAATCCAAGCGATAAATGACGATATATAACTTACATAGTTCATAATAACGCGATAGATGGCGCTTTCACAAATAATTAACTTTAACTCCCTTGTTTCAGGGGTTGGAAGATGAAAGTTTCAATTTTGAGAATTTTTATGTTGGTTGTGTACTAATACAATCTTACGTAACAAATTTCAGCTTTCGAGAACATCCGGAAGTACGATATAATTTTGCTGATCATCAGTGAGTCAGTGACGGGATCAGGGGTTTTTAGATATCAATAAAATCTAAAGTATAAGACGTAGGTAATTGAAACTTTACATGTTTAATGAGACCGCTGATGGGAACAAATCCTGAAAGTTTCATTTATCTGGTACAATCCAAACCCAAGTTATAAGGGTTCAAAAAATCGACGAAACTCAGTGGTTAGCGAGTTGGCGCCCAAGCCGGAGGTCATAGGTTCGAATCCTGCTGAGGTTACAAAAAGTTTTCTGTGTTCATGGATTTGTTGTAAATATGTGAATAATATAATAAAAATATAATAAGTATATAATTTGTGTGGTATAAAAGTTATATTATTTTTCGTTGTCTGGTCACAAGTTCTTCGGATACTTAGCACAAGTTCTTCGGATACTTAGCACAGGACCAGAACCTCAATTCTCGTATTTAGTAGACTTTCATTTTACTTTAATTGTATTATAAGTGAAGCGACATGTTATAATAAACTGATTTTCTGAAGTTTCGACCAATCAGAGCCTGTTTCACGTTGGCTTAACGTTTACGAGAATACCGTTTGATAGTTTTAGAGTATCGGGTCTTGATTGTAATTATATTAATGCAGGTTTTATTTAGCAGAATTGACCCCCAGACTGCACGACGTAATGTGTAGCGTCCATATATATTTATGGAGATATAATAAATCTACTTTATACTTTACTTTGTCCGTTACATCCCGTTCCAGTTACATCAGAAACCGTATCTTCCAAAATATTGTCGTTTTTAGTCTCAGTATTTTACCTTCCGTTACATTGTTACGACACATCACACAATACTTGATCACAAAACTTTTTGCGCGCCATTTTGCAACTACTGATATGTTAATAGATCTCGTCAGCGGCCATTGTGCGAGACTCACGAAAGTGCAAAAATGAATAGTTCATTATGGCTTTATTCTTTAATACAGCTCCTTGAATCTGGCATTAGGGAAATTGCTTGCTTTTAGCTGCGAGTTTTTACAGTCATTTGCTTAATTTCCCTTGTATACCTTGTGTATAACAGTACAGCAAAAGTCTCTTAAAGTTTAGTTATTCTCTTAGCCTTTTAACTTACTAGCTAGTTAGCTTAGAGAAAGCCCGCGACTCCGCACGCGTAAATGTAGTATTGGGAAATCCTTTACTTTTTCGGGATTAAAAGTAGCCTGTGTTTTAATTCAGAACTTAAACTTCTACTATACCAAGTTTCATCAGAATCCTTTTAGTAGTTCTTGCATGAAAAAGTAACAAACTTCCATTCATCCTCACAAATTTTCACATCCTACTAATATTAGAAATTTGAAAGTTTGTGAGGATGAATGGATGGATGGATGGATTGATTGATTGATAGATTCATGAATAGATGGACGTTTGTTACTCTTTCAGGCAAAAACTACCGAACGAATTTCGATGAAATCTGGTATGGTAGTAGTTTACGCCGAAAAAGTAGAGTATTCTCTTGGGATGGGATAACCGATAATATATTTACGCGGGCGGAGTTGTGGAAAAAAACTAGTTTATAATAGTAGTATGACTTGTGAAGCTTTATTCCTGGAAAGCGTAGTCATGACGTATTGTTAAGTTTATTTCCCTTTGAAAATCAAACGAATGTTCCTTTTTGAAAATCAAACGAATGTTCGTTTTGTCTCAGTGCGCTGGTGCCCAAGCCGCAGGTCGCGGGTTCGATTTTACGAAGGGAGGAAAGGTTTTCAATGTTGGGTAATGGATATTAAATATGTGTAAAAATCTTAAATATATTTATATAAAAGCATTAACTATATTTCGGTTTTACAAGTTCTTTGGATACTGATACAACATCATCCGTGGTCTAGTGGTTAGAGCATTGGCTCTTGACTCGGAGGTCGTGGATTCGATTCCCGCATTGGAACAACAAAAAATATTGTTTCCAAGTTTGGTTAGGATAATGCAGGCTGATGACCTGATTGTCTGACAAAACAGATGATCCATGTGTCGGATGGGCATGTAAAAAGTCGGACCTGCGCCTGATCTCTCGTCAATCGTGTCGGTTATCCATCCCACTGGGTTATGAGAGTAAGGGAAGAGAGAGTGCTCTTCTGTACTGCGCACACACTTGGGCACTATAAAATTGCTCCTGTGTAACTAGCCTGGTTTCAGTAAAACTGGCCACCGTCACCGAGATCGGTTTGGGGAGTTAGCTATATAACTCTTCAGATACTGAAAAGCCAGACGTAATACGAAGCATCCATAGATAATAATAGATATGTTATTATTATTTATTCAGAAGAGAATGTTTGTTTCAAGAAACATATTTATTCAAACAGAAAAGTCATCAAATCTCCGAAGTAAAAGCAATTATAGCTCTATAAATGGAAATTACATAAATGCTTTATTGAATCACAACAAAATCGATAATAATAAACTCCATCTTAGTTCGCCGAAGTTATTTCTTGCGACAGACTTGGATTCCGTTCGAATGGAATTGAAAAAGTAAATTATTGGGGCTTTCCACTGCAGGCAGCTATTATACAATTTCATCTTGCTTGTAATATGTACGTTTGCAATTATCGGCATTTACGAAATGGTATTAGAGAATTTAAATATAATTAAACTAGCAGACGGACTAGGTCTTAGACCTCAAAGAAAATGTATGAGATTTATACATACATAGTGTATATAATATAAAAATGTATAAATAATAAAAATGTATATTTTTAACTTCGTCATTGTAATTAGCTAAATGCCATTGCAATCTTGGCTAAATGCCCTGATGATGGTTCGCGTTAACTGCCTTTACAAGTGCGTTGGCGTCTTTATATTATACATATTTCGTTTGTGTGTGTATATCATTGAACTTCTCCTAAACGGCTGGACCAATTTTAATGAAACTTTTTGTATGTGTTCATGTGGATTTGAGAATGGTTTAGATTTACAATTGGACCCGGTAGGTTGCGCTGCTGTCAGTGCATTAACGAATTTAATTGTAACTTCTAAGGCGGTACAAAGTTTGCCAGGACAGCAATTATATAAGACCTTGGGCCTTCGGTACCCTCAGCCACTCGTTTTCGTTGTGGCCATGGTACTGTGGGAATAGTGGTGGCAAGCCCCAAAGGGAGATTTCCAACCGAGCGAGATGGTATGCTCGGTCAGGCCGAAGCCCACTTGTAGTCATATCAGCTGTCGTATATACACTTCCGAATTTCCGAAACTTCGATAGCGCGATTCAGGACTGTGCGCTGATTGGTCCGCCACAGTACTATTCTAGTTGAGTCGGCCCATTGGTGCTGAAGCATATTATTATTATATAACTAGCTTTTGCCCGCGGCTCCGCCCGCGTAAATATATTATTCCGCGGGAACACTACTTTTTCGGGATTAAAAAAATCCTATGTCCTTTCCCGGG
Source organism: Glaucopsyche alexis (assembly GCA_905404095.1). Lineage (NCBI taxonomy): Eukaryota > Metazoa > Arthropoda > Insecta > Lepidoptera > Lycaenidae > Glaucopsyche > Glaucopsyche alexis. The sequence goes on from FR990059.1 coordinate 18,460,740, forward strand.
ACCCAAAGTATGTCTATACCAAATTTCATAAAAATCGGTTCAGCGGTTAAAGCGTGAAGAGGTAACAGACAGGCAGACAGACAGACAGACAGACAGACACACTTTCGCATTTATAATATTAAAGTATAGAAGTATAATATATTAGTATATTAATAGTAGTATATTAGTATAGAAGTATAGATTTTGAATAAAAAGTAGACTACGCGTTTGTCCAAAGATTTAACCACTACCATACCAACTTTCATTCAAATCGGATCAACCTTTTAGCAGTGAAAGACAGACAAATATACACAGAATAATACATTATCCCTCAGAAACACCGTACTTTTTCGGCATAAAAAGTAATAGGATACTTTTTATGCCGAAAAATTACGATGTCCTTTCCCAGGACTCAAAGTATGTCTATACCAAATTTCATCAAAATCAGTTCAGCGGTTAAAGCGTGAAGAGGTAACAGACAGATAGACAGACACACTTTCGCATTTATAATATTAGTATAGGTATTGTAAAAACTTTTGCGGTTTGCTGCAGAGTAGGCATCTACAGACACACGAATTTGGTACGGATCGTAAAGCGGACGATATCCGCAGACCGAATCCGGTGTCGCTACACACGCACGGATTTGGTATGATGCAGTGGACCGAAAAGCTCGACACTCGTGTGTTCGATTTTCAGTTCTATTGCATTAGCACAGAGTTCTAGTTACAGTGCTTTTTTCGACGACGCGATGATCCCCGAAATTCATTGATAACAGGCAGTGATATCAACTCTCAAAAATATTTCTCCCCAAACTTTACCCCTGATAATTATACCATTGACAGGTCTAAGAGATAATAAGCTAGAAAGAAAGGTTATGTGTTTAACATAAAGACTTACGCGTGAATAACATAAAACTAACTGTCTTAATCTGATTTCACTCCCAATATAAAATTTTCATATCCCTGACTTTATACACACATTTAAATATTTTTTATTATTACATACAAATTGATTCATAAGGAGTAAACTCTAAACATCCTGGCCCCTAGTAAACCCCCGTAGATATTTTCCCTAATTTTGGGTGGTAAATCCCTAAGATGGCAACACTGACACCGTTGTACGGCCTAACCGCCGGACTGCTCTACACACGCACGGATTTGGTACGGAGCGGACCAAATCCGATGCGGATAGCTGCGAACTCTTCGCCTTCTTCATATGTTCGCCGGACTGCCCTACACCCGCTCGGATTTGGTACGGACCGTACCAGATCGGCTGTACGCTTCGTACCAAATTCGTGTGTCTGTAGACACCATTCGTAATAAGATACCTACCAAGCTTCAAGTTCAACCTAATATACAATTACTTAGTACCTATAATATGGTAGGATACTCAAAGATATAACATCAATTTAAAGTTTATTTCACTAAAATTAAAGAAGACGAATGTTATAAAAGTTGAAAATATTTTTTCACGGAATAGAATAGTACCTACTCATTTGAAATTATTAAACAGTTATTCTTCTATTCTGCTCAGTCAATATCAATACGGTAAAAAAACTATGGCTGTGTTCCGCCGAAAATAGAGCTTGTTAGCGCTTGCTAGCGCTAAAAAAAACACAGATTATCCGCCGGGGCACATATTTTGGTAACCTCAATAATGCTAACATAATCCGCCATTTTGCTTATTTTATACCAGCGGTTGCCATTTTGCCTACGTTTTATTTTCCGCGGAACACAGCCTATGTATGCGACTTAATTTTGAATTTCGAACGCAAATATTTCACGCGCCTGAACGAAATAATATCAAGGTACATTTTTACCGGCTAAAAAAAAAATGGTACCTTATTAAAGTCCACCAAATAAGTTGACCTCTCGCTCAAAGCAAATTCTTAGTTTAAGTAGATCTTGTACTATTGGGTTACTCCTTCGCTATTTATTATTTGTGTTGAGTAGGATAAAAATAGATTTATTTTTATAATTTTAATTTAATAGTTTTATTTCAAGAGAAAACATGCGAAAAATGATGATTTATTTCGGTTTGTGAAGCAAGTTCAAAAATACAGTTTTTTCATGATCCCGTGGGAACCGTTTTGGTTTCCAAGAAAAAAAAAATACTGTTAGTTATTTCATGTTCCAATCTACCTTTGTGCCAAGTTTTATTTAAATACGTCGAGTAGATTGCCTGAAATAACGTCAAACAGGTAGGTACAGTTTTTTGAAGATCCCATGGGAACCCTTTAATTTTGCGGGATAAAGAGTATCCTATTTTACCCTTCAGGTCCTAAGCTACCTAAATGCCAAATTTCATTTTATTACATCCAGTGGTTTCGGCGTGCTGTGATAACAAACACACAGACAGACAGACAGACAGACAGACAGACATTTTTTTCAAAAACGTTATTTTTAGGTTCTGTGGCCTTTATAGACCCCCCATTTTGATTTTCATTTAGATAACTTTAATGTACAGACATGACCCCTCTACAGATTTATTATATGTATAGACAAACACAATGGCCTGATGTCTTTGTAAAAAAGTATTAATGTATTATAAGCTATTATGTAGTTTTTAGTAAAAAATGTCTTAACTTAGGGTCAACTTATACCAAAATGAGACGACACACGATGAGGCGCTTCATTTTTTAGTAGATACTTAGTAAGATATATTACGTTTTGTTGCAAGAACGACGCTACGCTATACAGAGCGGTCTAGTTTGCCATTCGCACTCTTGCAATTAAAAGTGTATTTCTTGGAGTACTAAATAAAGTTAAATTTTGAATAGCTATTTTTAACATAGCTAACAAAAAACATATTAAGAAGGGCTTAAGTATTAAGAGAGTCGTTTAGTTTTAATGAAATTTCGTGACCTTTTCAGGATTCTGCCGATACCCTAATGTCTCAATATGTTCGTAGTTTTGAGTTTACGTAATCCTATACCTGTATTAGAACATACTTTTTTTTGCAAATATGTTCGTAAAATGGGTACCTGGACCAAATATCTTAGATATTCTATATAGAAAGGGTGAACGTAGCATGAAATGTTTCATACATTTTCTTTACGAAATTTTAATTCCAAAAATATAATTTCTGTAATATCTTATAATTAACTTACATTTATTTTGTATAAATTTGAATTGAGGTTTGGTATTTTTATTATTTTGAAAAATTTGTTTGCCAAAGAACAAAATTATGATATTTTTTAAACGGAGAATTGGCCCGCCACACCCACCACTGCAACACCTGTGTATCTCAGGGATGCCCGAGGGACATGCTAAATCTGTCTAAGGACCCGCAACGAAATTAATCAGAAGAATGTAAAGTAGGAAGTGTCTGGAACACTTTCCAATCCCAATCAAAGCGGGAGACAGACAGATAAATTGTTATGACTAAAAAGTCAAAACTAAAAACCATACAAAACCAAATTGCTTTTTTTCATTTTTTTTTTTTATGAAATATGGGGGCAAACGAGCAAACGGGTCACCTGATGGAAAGCAACTTCCGTCGCCCATGGACACTCGCAGCATCAGAAGAGCTGCAAGTGCGTTGCCGGCCTTTTAAGAGGGAATAGGGTAATAGGGGAGGGTAGGGAAGGGAATAGAGTAGGGGATTGGGCCTCCGGTAAACTCACTCACTCGGCGAAACACAGCGCAGACGCTGTTTCACGCCGGTTTTCTGTGAGCCCGTGGTATTTCTCCGGTCGAGCCGGCCCATTCGTGTCGAAGCATGGCTCTACCACGTTAATTTCATTAATTAATGATAATGATGATAAATAAGTGGGCCTCATAAAAGGATTTTCATTTCGTAATGAAATTAACTTAAAAAGGTATAGCGAGGCAACGGCACCTCCCCTGGGAATCGTCAGTACATTTATGATCCATTGAAAAGTAATACGACCTTTTGTTTACGACGGGTTTTATCGCCTGGTTACATTGGCATACGGATCATTTACTCTAGAAGACTTTTGGAGTGAAAATATGGAGAAGGTTAAAGTTATTCTGATAACAATAAGACATTGGAATTTTACCATGAAACCCACGGCGACCAAAGTTGCTTATCTAATTTACTAATTAGTCCGTTACGATTAAGATTAAAAATTAAGATTTAGATTAAAAATTAAAAGTTTAGATTAAGCATTGAATCTGGATTACAACGACATAGGTCGCATTTCTGCAGCAGGTATGGGTAAATACTGTGATATTTTAACTTATTCCAAAAAACAATCAATAAAAAAACATTTAAAATTTATTTCATATTTATATTGCATGGGAATATGCATAAAATATAAAAATAGCTTAAAACATAATAATATGATACTAGACTGAAAAATAAAGCCAATGGCGAAAAAAATTTCAATATCTGTTAATAAATGAGCAAGATATGAGCGGTCAAAGTTTGTAGTCTATCTCTTTCTAGCAAAACGAAATTTAGTATGAACTTTCTATGAAAGTCGTGTTATGTGACGTCACGGTACACGTCCGATCTCTCTGTCTAATAGACTACTTTAAACGTTCATATCTTAGTTATTTTTAATGATATCAAAAAACTGATTTTACCATACGATTTACCAAACAAGATAGATCTATATAAAAAAATAAAAAAAATACATGCATATTCCCTATTAAAAGATTTACAGAAAATGACTTGGGAAATTTAACAAGTATTTTGTTTTGTGGTCGTGACTTATTTAAGAAGCGGGTAAAAAATCCCAATGTCTTTCTACTTTTAAATGTTTTTTGTCTAATGAGGTAATAAAACCTGATCAAAGATCGTGCGGCGTCTTTCATTTGAAGGTTTGATTTCTAGCTAGATATACCTCATTAATATTATGAAAATTTTAAATATTCTTATGTTGCTGTTTTTTTATCGAATTCGGCCCGACCTCGTGACTCCTTAGATTGCATTTCATTGCGTATTTTGCAAGGGAAGTAAAAAGGAATATCTTGCGATTTATGTCCATGGTCAGAATAGGTAATAAAATTGTTACTAAATTACAATGTCCTGATTATTATGATTGGAAACCGATTTATGTTACTACCGATAAAATTTACTGGAAATCAAACATTAAACAAAGTGCTTAGTGAAGACACCTAAAATAACGTAAGGGCTATTTTTATGCAGCACTATGTAAATATTCATGATTCCACGACTACATTGTACCTAAAACGGAGCGGGTAAATAACTGAAAATTAATAATTCATTTTCGAATTACCGTTTATAACGTAATAATTTATGGAGAATGGTTACTAAAATTTTCTTTATAAACAGAAATAAGCGATTTAATATTCTGGCAATGGAGGCAATGATTTAAAGCCAATTCCCTTTTTTGATCCCTTTAAAGCAAATAACGAAGTTCTGTCACGACGGACGGGTCTTTGCATAAAATATTAGGCGTAGAAACGTTTAGTTAAAACACACGCGACGACTTTCGTCGTAGTTTCGCAGCTTTTTTTGAGAAAAATAATTCTTGAATTACAGACTTTGATGTGACATAATATGTGGCCATTGCATAACAATTCAATGCGTTTCTACATGATTAGGTAAAATAGAGTAGAAAACTAGCAGTAGCAGTAGCTATTTAGTAAAATAAGTAGAAAAAGTTAGGTCCGTGGCCTAGTGGGTGTTTGATTCGTACTCGAGAGAGTGAAGGTTCGATTAACTGGTTGTTGCTTGTACCATTGAATCTTTTTCAGATATCAAGTACATTATATGGTCGCTCTAACGGTGAAGGAAAAACATCGTGAGGAAACCCGCACATTTATACGTGGTAGAGCCATGCTTCGGCACGAATTGGGCCGGCTCGACCGGAGAAATACCACGGGCTCACAGAAAACCGGCGTGAAACAGCGTTTGCGCTGTGTTTCGCCGAGTGAGTGAGTTTACCGGAGGCCCAATCCCCTACCCTATTCCCTTCCCTACCCTCCCCCATTACCCTATTCCCTCTTAAAAGGCCGGCAACGCACTTGCAGCTCTTCTGATGCTGCGAGTGTCCATGGGCGACGGAAGTTGCTTTCCATCAGGTGACCCGTTTGCTCGTTTGCCCCCTTATTTCATAAAAAAAAAAAAAAAAAACATGCTTGACCCCAGACGTATTGACCAGTCATTCCTCTGGACTAGGCTGACTGTGTTGTGAGAATGCCGTATGTGCTTGAGCGGTTAACCATACGACATTTTAAAACCGACTGTAGTATTTCAAGAGTGGTTACTTCGCTCGGAGAATACTGTATAAATCATCCAATAACGGATGAAAAGGCCTAAGTTGTTAAGTTGTAGGTAGATATACGGAGAATATTTTATTATTACAAATAATAACTTTATTTCTAATAATACACATTAGTCAGGCTTTCTCGGGTCGCGACGATGGAATATTTTAATATGCCATCGCGTCGCGAGCGTGCTTAGAAATCTAAGTACAATATGTTTATTTTATTGAATTTTAAATATTTAAATTGACAAAATTTTCACCAGCATAACTGAGATTTGAACAAAATTCTGATAAAGGAAGAATGGACTTTATAAAAATATTGTTCAGTTTAGTCATATTTTCCCAAATAAATTCGGCTTTTGTAGTGACGTTGGTCTGGCGTTGAATAGCTCTTGTTCCATAGTCAACGATTTTCTATACATTTTATCAATAGGTTTGACTGTACTATTCATATTCGTTGATAACAATTTTGAGATATTTTTGTTGGAATTTTAGCGAATTAGGCTCCGTGTGTTTTAATATGATTGACCATAATGTAAGGTAAAGTACCGTTGGATATTTTTATAACAGCAGAAAATTGTAAGCAGCTGACCTTTTTCCTGACGAAGTTGCGCGAAAATAATGATTATATAATATGAAACTTTCCTTTTTATTATAAAAAGGTTTAGGTAGTCAGGTACGCATTTACAGTATACTATAGATTATAAAAACAGCCTTTGAATGCTATATATTTATTTTGTAAGTTCTCTATTATAAATGAGAATGTTCTTGAGGATGGATGAATGAATGCATGTATAGATGAATGGATGGATGTTTGTTTCTCTTTCACGAAAAAACAACTGAACGGATTTTGTTGAAATTTGGTATGGCAGTAGTTTAAGCTCTGGATTGAAACATAAGCTACTTTTTATTCCGAAAAAGTACAGTATTACCGTGGGATACTATACCCGGGTGGAGCCGCGGGTTAAAAATTGTTTAAAATAATGTAATAAAGGTACAGGAAATTATCATACGCGACAAATTCATTATGCAAAATGCGGCCAAGTAAGAGTCGGACGAAAGTGGCAATTAATTATTAATATTAATATTTTTTAGCATTTTTGTCCTAGCGGCAACATAAATACACATTTTGTGAAACACGGTTAAGGAGGTACAGCCTAGTGAGTAACAGGCGGACAGACATACAGCGTAGTCCCAATAATAGGATCTCGTTCTTAACCCTTTGCTTACAGACCTCTAAATAGTATACTAAAGAGTACCTACTGACTAATACACTTAGTACTCCCGCAGATTAAATAGTATTATAGTTCTACTACCTACTAGGTATATTATAAAAGAAAAAAGAAAAGCTACTAACGTGCCCACTACCGCAGTTCGTGCGAGGACTACTCCAGTAGTAGACCGTTTAGTGGTTTTTTTCTTCATCAAAAAGTTGAACGCTTGAATCGCTTTCTTTTGTCTGTCTTCTTTTTAATCTGTGCTAACAGCTAGCTTCCCACGTAACTTAGAGACGATTGCGATCAATCATAATATTTAATTTAACGGCGAGCAGACACGTTACGGCTCGATAAATCTAAATCGATTTCGGACAACAGACAATTTATTGGGTGCTAAACGTACAGAATAAATTATTGTCCGAAATCGGGTCGGATAGATAAACGCCAAATCTTGATGTTTGAATTAATCGGATCTTACAAATAAAATTAATGCCGATCTTTGAATGTTAAAATGTTTTCGTAAGAACAAGATTACAAATCTGCTTGATGGGATTTTATTACTAACTAGCTGTTGCCCGCGGCTCCGCCCGCGTACATTTAGTATCCCACGGGAATAAATAAATCTTTTTTGGGATAAAAAGTATTCTATTTTAATCCAGAGCTTAAAATACTACCATACCAAATTTCATCGAAATCCGTTTGGCAGTTTTTGCGTGAAAGAGTAACAAACATCCATCCATCCATCCATTCATCTAGACTATGTCACTAACAAATAACGTATCCTATTGGTAAAAGAATTTTCCAAATCGGTTCTGAAGATCCAGAGATTACTCCCTATTACAACCTCACAAACTTTACCTCTTTATATATTATCCCCCTTACTAATAAAAGCTGTATAAGCTTTGAATAGTTATACAGTGTTTTGTTCACATCACACAAGTGACATTATGAATTCGATAGAAGGAGACAAAACATTGTGTAAGTATTCAAGGCTTATACAGTGTTTATTAGTAAGGGGGTCAAAGTATAGACTTAAAATTTACATACTTTAAAATTATTTTCCATTTAATGTCTGCATTTTATAACTGTTTGTCAAAACGTGTAAAGTGTACAAAAATAGTAATCCCTTCTTTCATATTAAAAAAATAATAAAATAGAATACAAACTCGCAAATGTAGGAGGCATTCGTGAAAGTCCCATTCTGAAAGTTTTCAGAAAAGGCTTTTAGTAGTTAAAAACTTTTAATCCCGGGAGGGCAGGGCTAAAACATAAAAATATATAATTTCATATAACAAAGGTCTATCGTTTTGATACATTTTAAATATTTTACGCACATTTTGTTTTGCTTTCGTCGACTTTATGTCGTCAGTATTTTTTTCTTTTTCTATTATATACAGCAGTAAATACTTTTTATCGCAATGGCTCATACTTATGTTTGTGTATTTATTCACCCTGAAATACTTGCAAATATAAAAAGTATATTTACTACGCATAATATAAAAGCTACAAAAGCCAGTTTCATATTTCCGATTTTTAAATTGCATGCACCTTAAATTATTCGTGGAGCAAAATAAAAGTACATTATTAGTTCCTTCAATAGGAACTCGTGAATGCCTTGAAGATTTCAATTAAATTATGCAGATGAAGACGCCACGTCTCCCAGCCTCAGAGCCGCAGAGAAAATCCTGAATGGGATCTAAATCTACGACACACGCTGCATAAAATTATCACATACTCATAATATAAGGTGGAATTGAGATTTGTGTATGTAATGACGTATTTTAATTTGAAAAAAGAAAGAAGTAAATAAAAATATAGAGAAACAAGTGTTAAAATGAACGAATGAAATGATTACATTGAATATTGTTTGTTACAGCGTGCAATTATAAACAAACTAACGTAAGCTGTGTGGTTTTAGATGTAAAGTAAGTAAATAATAGTTCGTTATTTTAACAGTGAAATGCAAATCCTATAAGTTTTTAAATTGAAAAATGTTACGGTTGCGAATCGAACAAACAAAATATGCTAATTTTAAAACATAATACACTACCACAATGTTTTTCCATTCGGTTTCGCTCCAATGAATTCCAACCGTTTACTAAAATAAATGCCGAAAATAATTGCGCTTTTCAAAATATTGTCTCGAATATTTGATATCAAAATAGAAAAAAAGATTCGGAAATGAATGTTTCGAATAAAAGACCAGCCCCGCCCGACCAGTTTAAATCGTCGCGAAAGAATGTCTTTATTGCTCGAAAGAATTCGTTCTTTGGAATCCAATAAGGCGGCGTTTAAGTGACAAAACAATAAATATTTAATATCGAATACCACGCAACCCTTCATAGATAGAAAAAAAAACCCATTTTGTCATTATAGGAAGCCGCAAGTGATTATCTTTTGAGATATAATAAGATACTTTCTCAAGCGACTCCTGTCTTTCATCTTGGGAATGGCTGACAATATCGCTTTTCACGCGTCGACAATTTTTGAAAGTAATAAAGCAATATTAAATTGGTAATCTTATTTGTACCTTCAAGAATTGGGGCTGAGATTTCGGATTTTGGCGTTTTATTATTATTCCTGCGCTATTCTTTCTTCAAAAATTTTTAAGAAATCAAATTAAAAAATGTGTGGAGAAAGTCGAAGAACAATATCAAATCTTTCATATTATTATTTATTTTTCATTCTGGTGTGATGTGATAAGAATTATTACCTATTTTTTTAGTAGCCTGTAATGTCCTACTGCTGGGCAAAGGCCTCCCCTAATGTCTTCCATTCACTTCGTTCCTGCGCCACCGTCGACAAGCCTGGCTGGTATGAATCCTGCTCATCGTTTTGTCTAGGTCGGCCACGGCGGCGTATGCCAAAACAAAATTAAAAGGTACACATCAGCCAATAGTAAAATCACTATTGGTTGATGTGTACCTGCTGATGATTATCAAAATCAAGACCATCATGTATAAAAAAATGTTTCCTGAGGGTAGTCCGGGGTGTCGTAATGTTATCGAAAGAGAATTTTATGAAAATTATGACAGCGCCCATACAATTGACATTCGATAACTCTACGGCTAGCCGCACACGTGCAATATTATTGACACAGTAAATTTGTCAATACTAGTCAACACATACAAAAAAAAACGGCAAAATGGCCCACACACATGGAATGTTATTGTCAATATGAGCTTTATTGTCAATAATATGGTGTGTGTGCGGCTAGTCTACGAATACGTACTTGTCAATAATTGTTCGTGCTTACCCTCCTGTTTCTATAATTGAATTTTAAATGATTATTCAAACTTAACATTCTATCATAAAAATATTTTTATGATAAAATGTTTTGATTTTTTTTCTAATAATAATCAAAGACTATTCAGTTACGTCCTTATATAAAAGTTAACATAAATACATGTAATAGTTATTTGAGTTACAAACAAGTTAAATTGCAGATCAAGTAGTTTTATTACTGTGAGATTAAAAAGTTAAACTTAGCTGGAAGTTGTGAAAATTTATAATTGCGTGAGTTCAAAGTTAACCGTAAACTTAACTGTGACACGTGATACGATTAACTGCTACACTAAGTTAACAAGTAAATATGGATGTTAGAATATGGGACACTGGACGTCCTTTTTTCCTATGAAACATTTTGAATGGCACACCATAAACGCTGTTATTATTTTCATACAATTTTCTTTGATAACGTACGAATACGTACTCGTTAATTGTTCTTGCTAGCTCCACTTAACATCTCTTAGCTCATAGATAATTATGCCCCAGCCTACTACTGTTATAAAAGTGGAAGGTTGTAAGGATGGATGGATAGATGGTTGGATATTTGTTACTCTTTCACGCAAAAAAGCGTAACTGATTTTGATGAAATTTGATATTGATATGGTAGTAGTGATCTCAGGATTAACAAACATGCTTCCTTTTATGCTGAAAAGGTAGAGTGTTCCTGTGGGATACTGCACCAGGCAAAAGCAAGTCTGATGTTATTGTTATGTTTTTTATAAAAAACAAATGTTCAGGAAGAATATTTTTATCGATTTTTTTCAAAGGTACAGTGATACCGACACTAGGAGATACTGAAACTCCTTGCTTTGGAACGAATAGACTAGCTCAGCTGAATTATCGGCCACACAGAAATAATGCTTGCATTGTGTATCGCTAATGAGGTTACAAGAGACCCAATGTTGGTTGGGGAAAGACCGAGAACGCAAATGACAAGTGTAAGTATACGCGTCGCGAGTATTTATGATGTATTCAATAAAATTTTCTTTGAAAATAATCTAAGATCCCTAAATATAAATTCACAGAGAGCATAAGCAGCTAGTCTTTGTTTTTATAAACATTCCACTCACCCATAAAATTTACGCCCACTGTGACATAATTACCGATAGAAAGAGGCCCGAATGAGCGCATTGGTCACCGGATAGCAAGTCATCCCTACTGTAAGATCGCCCATGTAAAACCTAAAATCATGACATTTAAATATCTAAAACAAAATTGGCCTAAAAACATCTTTAATTGGATTATAATTTTTATTTAGCTTAAACCTTAAATCCTTAATTGGCACCTATCTGGTCCAGAGAGTGAGTATCGCTATCCAGCGAGGAAACTCTTTGAGCCTTCTAGGTACTCTGCCTGGTGGGGACGACCTGGAAGATTTCTTTTTTACTGTAGCTTTTTAAGTTTTTAGTCCTTTTATAGTTTGTAAATATTCTAAGTAGTTAGCTTTATATATCAACATTACTTTATTGTAAATTGTAGTTTATGTAAATTATATCTTAGACTGATTAAATAATAATACTTAATCTTTTACATTTTACATGTAAAATAAAGCTGGCGCTTACCTCGGCCAACGTATTAGTTTGGCCGCCACAGCCTAGCGTACAGCGAGGTAATGCTGCCAGCCTCTTAGGTACTCTACCCGCAGCCTCCAACCTAGATACAGTTTTTTATCTATAACTTTTTTTTATTTAGACATTATGTTATATAGGGTGAGAGCACCAAATATCAGCACTTTAAGAGATTATCCAAATTTAACCTCGATTATTACAGAGGAAAATACTTTATAGTATGGCGACACCATACTTTAGTATGGTGTCGCCGGCAGTAGATTCCAGAAACATAAAATTTTTGTTTTTATTAAGTGGAAACAAAAATTAATTAGTGAGAAGCTTATAATTCTACTATTCGTTCAGGTTACGATTATTTGGTACAAAATTGGGCGTGTCGACACCCTACCAATATTTTAAACTAAAATTTAGATATATTAACTACCTACTTCTTAAATCTTGTTTTTAATATACAGATGTAATATTATGTAGGTAAATATTATTTCAGTCTAATTAAAGTAGCTTCATGTAAAGTTATAATTTTCCTTTACATTTCACTCTAAGCTTTTTGCTTGCAACAATTTGCGAGGCGCATCTGTTGCTAAGTGTATAGTGTCACTTAGCAACTGTGGTTTTAGTGGCCATCCATAGCTTTTGCATCCATACTTTTTACCCGACTACGACGAAGCCAAAAGGAGGGGTGATGATTTTGGCAGTCTATGTTTGTATGCTGTCAGGGATACGCATCCCAACTTACCTGTCCGGTAGTTGTGGTATAGTATACGGGTATGCGACCCCGGCTCCCTAGCTATTACCGTCCTATCCCGTGCCCTCCTGGGCGGTAATATCCTACATTCCTATTTCCCACTCTAACTTACCAATCTTCCTTTTCACACCACCTATCCTTCCCTTTCCCTATTCCTACCCTCTCCACCAATTCGTGGGAATGCAATGGATAATCATAAAAATAATTTAATTATCCAAAATGGCGGCGATGCGGTTCGCCACCCATCACGTCTCGTTCTCGCGGAGGCGAAAAGTGGCCCATGGAGAGCCGCTTCGCTACGTTGAATGTAAGAGGAGGAATGGATGGTATGAATGAAAGTGGACGAAGCGAAACAAGTATGTAAGGATCGTAGCAAGTGGAAAGAAGTGGTCTCTGCCTACCCCTACGAGAAAGAGGCGGTCTCTGCCTACCCCTATGGGAAAGAGGCGTGATTATATGAATGAATGAATGAATGTTTGTATGTATGTTTGTTTTATTGTAGCGTCTACACTACTGATATAATTTTCATGAATGAGATTCGTAATAATACTATTATTTATAATATCGTATAGAGAAACAGCTTTCATAGAAGGACCCAAATCGATCCGAATTTCAACGGCCCACTATTAGTTTTCCCTACAATCGTTGATACACCGTAGTACAATCAAATCGGAAGCAAACTGTTCCTCTTTCATTACTTTGTGATAATGGCTCGGGTAACATGGGCCATATAAATTGCGTAGTCGGGTAATAGTTTTTATATTTTAATACATATTTTAATATTATTAAGGTAAGCAAACTTTTTATGGCACTGGTCACTATTGCCCATAGACAATTATTTAAAAAAATGAGATGTCGTAGCAGTGCTACATTCACGTAGCTTGTCTACGGTGACGTAGCACTGCTACGTTAGGGTCGTCCCCAATAATAACATTATTTTTATGACACTGATATACCTATTATTTAATAATACACTCGTACATGCCATGCAAACTTATAGTAATACTAGATGTTGCACGCGACTTCGTGCGCGCAAAAAGAAAGCCCGCGGTAACCGAACACTTTGCCGCAATAAAAAGTAGCTTATATCCTTCCCCGTGGTCTAATCTATATCTGTACCAAATTTAATCAAAATCGCTCCAGTAGTTTCGGAGCCTATTCAATGCGAACAAACGAACAAACAAACAAACTTTTCCTCTTTATTATATTAGTATAATAGTAGCGGACCATGGAGAGCCGCTGTGCAACGTTGAATGTAAGAGGAGGAATGGATGGTAAGAATGAAAGCGATCGAAGCGAATCAAGTATGTAAGGATCGTAGCAAGTGGAAAGAAGTGGTCTCTGCCTACCCCTACGGGAAAAATGCGTGATTATCTACACTAATATTATAAAGAGGAAAACTTTGTTTGTATGTTTGTTTGTAATGAATAGGCTCAAAAAGTACTGGACCGATTTCAAAAATTCTTTTACCATTCGAAAGCTACATTATCCACGAGTAACATAGGCAAAATTTTATTTTGGAAAAAAATAGGGTTCCGTAAGATATTTGGGTTTTTCGGACACAAGGTGTAAAAAATCAACCAGAAAAGTTACTTATTTTGCTTACGCTGCCTAAACTATAAAAGATAGAAGCATATAATGTTCTAATTAATTGTAGATCTTATAAATATCTACAAAAAAGTCCGCGACACACTATACCTATCTATGTCGAGTGAGGCACAACAACCATTTTTTATTTAGAAATCTTGAATTTTTTTTGGACTACATTTAAACGCGTTTATTTTACTCATGCTATTAATCCTTATCAAAATAAATTATTTCATCACTAATTACAGTTTATGTAGATAATATTTGATCCTTGAATTGGACGTTTGGTTTTGAAGTTATGGCGAAATTAAAATATTACGATTTCTGCTATACGGTCCGTTGCGAAGTGGGTGACATTCTGTAGTATTAGTATCAGTATTGTACCCATCTGAAGCCGGGGCGGGTCGCTAGTATATTATATGTATGTATGTTTAATAGCATACCTAATAATTATATTAGTATAGATAATATGCGTAAAGCAAAATTTTTACAGTAAATACAGTTTTACGAGAATTATGAGAACGGAGGAGTTGAGTATGATAATATTTAGCAAAGTTAAAGTGTGCAGAAAGCTAACATTATTTTTTAAGAACTGCTTATAAATACCTAAAGTTAATAAAAAAAACAACACACACTGCCTCTGATTATTATTAACACACTACCGTGCGTTTGATAGATATAATACGATTTAGTTAGATGTTGACAATAATTATTGTCAATCTATCACAATACTTAAAGAAGAGGGGGGCAAAACGTCCTACGTCACATAAAACGTTTTTCTCTCATAGTTTAGAGATTTGTCGTCATACAATAAAATGACACACTTTTTAAGCCCTTTCATTTATAAATTATGTCTTGTAGTGCTACAGTAGTGGGGACGGTCTCCATACAGAAATGCGCCTTCTCCTTTGTTTATTTTTTCTATCTAAGAAGAAAAACAACCCGTATAAAGTTCAAAATTTTAAATAATATGTATTATTATGAGCGAATTTCGACCACAGTGTGACCTCTAGTATTCTAGAATAAAATCAATGCAGTAATAAAAAAAGCAGGTATTAAATTTCTAGTTTAATAAATAAAATAAAAAACCGGCCAAGTGCGAGTCGGACTCGCGCACCGAGGGTTCCGTACAAACCTGCAAGGTTTACAAAGTTCGTTCATTACGACAATCGAGTCATAACTATGGTATTTTTATTGCAAAATGACGCGTTTATGAGGAAATGGGTAATAAGTTTAAAATTATTAAAAAAAAATATATTATGTGATGTAACTAAAAATTTATGGTTTTCGTAATTTTTCCTTTATCTATGCTATAAGACGTTGCTTCGTACCAAATTTCAAGATTCTGAGTTCACGGGAAGCACCCTGTAGGTTTTGATTCCCTTGCAAGTGTCGAAAATTTGCGGCATAAACGGCTGTATCTTTTGATTGCGTTGGCTTAGAAGTTTGATTTTTTCACAGCTTCAAGGGACAGTAGACCTGAGTAATTGATATAAATTTCAGCTTCATACCTCCACGCGTTCCTGAGAAAAAGGGTCTTGACAGACGGACGGACGGACAGACGGACAACAAAGTGATCCTATAAGGGTTCCGTTTTTTCCTTTTGAGGTACGGAACCCTAAAAAATAGTTTTAAGTTTATTAAATTACTAGTAAACCAATTAAATTGCTAAATTGTTTTTAAACTCCTTTTTTTCTCTTCACTTAAAACTTGAGACGACACTTAACTTTAAGTATTGTATTTAAATGAACTCTCACCTGAGCGAAGTTCGCGATTAAGAAGTTCCACTATCGCGCGCATTTGTCTCTGTCCAAACTCCAAGTATTTAGCCCAAATTAAATTGTTTTTGTTCATATAATTGTGAATTATTGCTTTGAAAAATTTTCAAAACTGTATTAAGTGGGTAAATCTTTTTCAATACTTGTATACTGAAAAGGCAATAAGAGGATTAATTAAATTTTCAATACTTGTGCATCTTATTTTTCGAGTGACTAACAAATCCTAAGCTTCGAAGTAGCGAAAATGCTTGAACTCGGTTGATGCCAAAAGCAAATATTTTAATTGATAAAAAAAACGGCCAAGTCGAGTCGATAGCGCACGAAGGGTTCCATACAAACCGGCAAGAAAATAACGTTTGTTGTATGTGAGCCCCCCTTGCATATTTAGTTTATACTGTTTTTAAAATTTGTTGTTATATCGGCAACAGATTTACATAATGTATGAAAATTTACACATGTGTATTACATTACATATGTTACAGTACATATGTATTAAAAGACAGACAGATAGGTGGACAGACAGAGAAACAGTCAGATAGACAGACAGACAGATAGGTGGAGAGACAGAGAAACACTCAGACTAACAGATTCCTAGGGACCCATTTATCCTTTGGGTACGGAACCCCAAAAAACATTCTATAGCCCATATTTTGTTCCAAAATTCGAAATTGTAATTTTAATTTAAGGTTAAAATTATTATTTTTAGGGTTCCGTACCTCAAAAGGAAAAAACGGAACCCTTATAGGATCACTTTGTTGTCCGTCTGTCCGTCCGTCCGTCTGTCAAGACCCTTTTTCTCAGGAACGCGTGGAGGTATGAAGCTGAAATTTATATCAATTACTCAGGTCTACTGTCCCTTGAAGCTGTGAAAAAATCAAACTTCTAAGCCAACGCAATCAAAAGATACAGCCGTTTATGCCGCAAATTTTCGACACTTGCAAGGGAATCAAAACCTACAGGGTGCTTCCCGTGAACTCAGAATCTTGAAATTTGGTACGAAGCAACGTCTTATAGCATAGATAAAGGAAAAATTACGAAAACCATACATTTTTAGTTACATCACATAATATATATTTTTTTAATAATTTTAAACTTACTACCCATTTCCTCATAAACGCGTCATTTTGCAATAAAAATACCATAGTTATGACTCGATTGTCGTAATGAACGAACTTTGTAAACCTTGCAGGTTTGTACGGAACCCTCGGTGCGCGAGTCCGACTCGCACTTGGCCGGTTTTTTTTGTTTCAATCTGATAAATCTAAATAAACCTGCGAAAATGTGTTTATTGCTCGATAAAAGTTTTGGTTAAACTCCGTTAATCCCACGGGAACTTTTCTCGTATTCATTTCCAATAAGAAACATAATATGAAGAAATACAAACGAAGTTAATTGTTACAATACACAAAGGATATTGTAAGAAACATCTTTTCTCTGTGTTGGGATATATTTTTGTCTACTAGGTACCCATATATTTCCGATATGTTGTGATTGAATATTATATTATTATTACGCTAAAATAAGTCTTCTCCAGTGTAATGAAACTCAAACTTAAACAATTTCTATGACCTTTGTTGCTCAGTGGTTAGCGTGTTGGCGCTCCAACCGGAGGTCGCGGAATCAAAGAAAATACTCTGTATACTCAGCACATGACCAGATTGACATTGTGAAGCGTCAATAGATATATTTATATTTTTGTAAACAAATCTGATACTTTGATTTCAAATTATGAAACTAAGTAAAGAAAGATGTTAAATCATTATAATATGAATGCATCTTAAGCGTTTATCATCTCAATCATGAGTGTTTATGTAAGTGCTTACGTAACAACATGCAATAAGACACACGGCACTAGAGACCGCAACTCTTAAGCTAGCCATACACGTAAGTGTACCTGACAGTGACAGGCAGGCAGCCCCGGATCTATGGGGGGGCAACTGGGGGCACTTGCCCCGGGCGGCAGTTTCATGTGGGCGCTAAATCAGCCAAATCCTTGAGACAAGAATTCGAAATATCGAACAAATATAAATTAAGAAGCCTCTTTTTTTCTACAATCTTATAGGTTTTTATCAAGTAATAAAATCATAATATTATACTATTATTATGTTTGAAAAACGAACGTTTTCTATTTCCATATGGCCAACCAAGTTTTAGCCCTGGTTCGAAAAAGTCATAGTCCGCCACTGCAGGCAGGTAAGCTTTAGCTGAGTAGTATGGAAACCTGTATAGTTGTTAAATATATACTCTCCAGTTTACCTTAACTGAACTGTACCGGCAAACCTGTCAGATATACTGTTACGTGCATGGCTAGCATTAGACTGTGGCTAAAGGTAACCGCAGCTTACACGCCATTAAACTACGGGCATAGTGTAGGAAATCACCTTGGATTGACGCGATTATGGATGATAAATTATTGCGAGAAACGCCGAGAAACGGCAGAGAAATCCAACTTCCAACTAATATTATAAATGTGAATGTGGATGGATGTAGTACGGATGGATGGATGGATGGATGTTTGTTACTCTTTCATGCAAAAACTACTGAACGGATTAGGATGAAATTTAAATACACAGTGTTAAACATACACTCTCCAGTTTACCGCAACTCAACTGTACCGGCAAACCTGTCAGATATACTGTTACGTGCATGGCTAGCATTAGACTGTGGCTAAAGGTAACCGCAGCTTACACGCCATTAAACTACGGGCATAGTGTAGGAAATCACCTTGGATTGACGCGATTATGGATGATAAATTATTGCGAGAAACGCCGAGAAACGGCAGAGAAATCCAACTTCCAACTAATATTATAAATGTGAATGTGGATGGATGTAGTACGGATGGATGGATGGATGGATGTTTGTTACTCTTTCATGCAAAAACTACTGAACGGATTAGGATGAAATTTAAATACACAGTGTTAAACAAACACTCTCCAGTTTACCGTAACTCAACTGTACCGGCAAACCTGTCAGATATACTGTTACGTGCATGGCTAGCATTAGACTGTGGCTAAAGGTAACCGCAGCTTACACGCCATTAAACTACGGGCATAGTGTAGGAAATCACCTTGGATTGACGCGATTATGGATGATAAATTATTGCGAGAAACGCCGAGAAACGGCAGAGAAATCCAACTTCCAACTAATATTATAAATGTGAATGTGGATGGATGTAGTACGGATGGATGGATGGATGGATGTTTGTTACTCTTTCATGCAAAAACTACTGAACGGATTAGGATGAAATTTGAAATCTCTGGATTAAAACATAGGCTCCTTTTATCCCGGAAAAGTACAGTGTTCCCGAGAGCCGCGGGAAATAGCTCGTTGAATAACATAAGTGTAAAGTTACACGTTTGTTTTAAGGGATATTCATTTCATTCTGTTTTTCTTATTTATTGTTTATTGTTTATTGTTTCAGCGGCAACATAACTACGTCATCATCTGTGAAAATTTTAACTGTCTGGCTATCACGGTTAAGGAGATACTGCTTGCCCAACTAACATTTTGGTAATAAGAATAAGCGCTAAATGAGCTACTTAAGAGAAACTTAAAAACCTAAGGTTCTATAAAAGATCTAACAACTAGTGGTATAGCGCGCTATAACTATATCTTATAACCCTCGATTGGGCCCACAATTTTAGAGCTTAAAGTGACATAATAGTTGTAGAAAAGTGATAAAAAGGTGGGAATAGAGAGTGCTATTGAAGTAGTATTCACCATTTTAGGTGTATTATAAGCTATACACAGGTTCCAACTGCACCCTTTAGTAATAAATAATTTATAAAATTCACTCAATTAGCTTGTTTAACAACATATGAGTGCTCCTACGATACTATTTATAGTTCGATTGTATATTGTGCATAAGTAGTAATAAAAATGATAAAATAAAATAGCAGTGCGCATATTTATGGCCGACAATCATGGCCGACATCAATTAATAATTTTATACATTATCGGTTTCATAATTATGAATTCTCCCTGCGGTGATAAGTATTCTGTGATAATATATACTAGTTTTCACCTCAATTTTGAAGCGCCTCAAAAATAAACAACATTTCATATTATTAGGTAAAATAAATCACTGCCACGGCATTTTTTTTTATTTTAGTTGTGGTTGTAAATAACAATTCTCAGTACGTCTATGTATATTTTAATTAAAAACAGTAAATAATGTAAATCAATAAGTCGGAAAATAATATTTTGACCATAAATTTACTTTTAAAATTTTATAGGTTATGTTTATTTAATGGCGTAAAATCTACATTACCTTAGGTTCCTGATAACTCTTTTATTCCTAACGCAGTGTTAAAAAAACTATAGCTAGCTTTTTAATGCCACTTGGACTTTTATAATGTGGGAGTAAATCCTATTATACAACCTGTAATGATTTAAAGGTGGTTTCTGACACTTGCAGCATCTAGCTCTATAATACCTATAGTTATCACTTCTTTAACTTCTATAGCTCTATAATACAAATAGTTATCACTACTATATCTTTCTTTTAGCTCTTAGGGCTCCATAGAACTCGTTAGGTGGTACAAGGTATTGACTAACTCCATTTAAGAACTTTAACCGTTTGTAAGTATTAGCAGACACCTTACAATTGGTGCTAGTGTTTTACGTTTCCTAAAGATGAAAGAGTAAGTTATACAAAAGTTCTGACAAACTCCAAGTTAGCACCTTAAGTTATATATTTTTCCTTTATTTCTATTATGTCTCTTGAAACTTTAATTATTTATTCCTAACGCCGCAGTAGAGTCCAAAGCTATTGTCAGAGCACTTATATTATGTCGTTTATAATACTTTAAGTCTCAAAAATGGTTTCCCTTAGCGCCAAAATGTTAGTTGGGTGGTGACATGGGGACATGGGGTCTCGATTTTTACCCTACACGTGTGTCACTATCGGAACTAGTCTAATAGTACCGATCGCATGTCAACAGTTTTCATCAAACCTTACAAAAAATATACATACTTAACTTATACTTTTTCATCCGTTAATGGATGATTAATACAGTATTCTCCGAGCGAAGTAACCACTCTTGAAATACTGTAGTGCATGGGACAGTTGGTTTTTAAATGTCGTATGGTTACCCAAGCACATACGGCATTCTCACAACATAGTCAGCCTGGCCCAGAGGAATGACTGGTCAATAAATCTTGGGCCAAGTATGTGCAGGTTGCCTCACGATGTTTTCCTTCACCGTAAGAGCGTCCGTACAACGTACTTGAGATCTGAAAAAGTCTCATTGGTACACGCCACAACCTGGGATTCAAACCTTCACTCTCTCGAGTACGAACCAAGCGGTCTACTCACTATAGGCCACGGAGCTCATACATACCTACAAGCATAATAATTTACTATAGTAATCTGTTTTGATCCTATATCAAAACAAACTACAAAACTTACGTGACAGGTTAATATGAAACTTCAGAGTAAGCATATAAGTTTACCTTAATACATGCATTCAAAATAAAATACTACTCTAGAAGAGACAAATCGCGTGGATCTCAGCGGCAATATCTTGAAAGTGGTATTTAAAGATTTAAAAGTGTTTCTCAGAAATTTCACAAACGTGTAGGATAATTTGTTTTTATAAAATAAACAAGAAAATAACGCTACAACACGATGCATGCGGGATCAATTAATCAACTTTAGAATCCGGTTAATTACTAATTATTAAATTACCTTAAAATTTATTGTATAAATTACTTGCTGATTCCCGCGGCTCCCAATATAGTATCTAAGTAAATATAGTATCCCACGGGAATACTGTAATTTTCCTTATTAGTAGGATTATAATATTAGTAGGATAGCCCTCAGTTTTTATGCAAAATCACCGGAAAAGTGTAGAAAGTTTGGCTACTGGCAATTCCCCCACTTACAATGCAAAACACAACGCAAGCGTTATTTCGCGTCGGTTTTCTGCTTGGTCGTGTATCTCATCAAGCCGGTCCTCAAAACAAGTCACAACATGGTCCTCCTACTAAATTGGTATTAAGGACTACTATAATAAAAATAAAGTTTTTGAGAATAGATGGATGGATGAATGGAAGTTTGTTAGTTGTTACTCTTTCACGAAAAAACTAATAACCGGATTTGGATGAAATTTGTTACGGTAGTAGTTTAGGCTCTTGATTACATAAACATTTGCTACTTTTTATCCTGAAAAATTTGTGTTGCAGTGGGATACTATATTTACGCGGGTGAAGTCGCGGTAAAAGCTAGCCCTAAATATATTCCCTCCAGCCACCTGTACATCGGTGTATCATATCGTATTCCTCATGTATTAACATAATCCGGACTTCCCCGGAGTTATTGCATAAACATCTGTATCGGACACACGTGCACGTGCATTGTTTAAAGCCAAGTGAATCCGAATACATAAATATCGAAGTGAATTTCAAGTATTTTTCAAACGGTAGAAGATAAAGCTACCGGTATAAATCTGGAATACTCGACGGTGAAGCGGTGAAAGACCTTGTTAAGGCGAATTACGCGCGTAAACGTACGTGCGTTAAGCTTCAAAACAAATTGTCTGGCGGCCATCATGTGAAGGACGATACGCGCGTTAGTAGAAAAATACGCGCGTAGCTTCTGGACGCAATGTATTGGGACCTAGTAACTCGACACGCACATCGGCCTTACGTGCGTCTAATTTCGCGCTTTCTGGACATAGACTTAACTTCCATGTCTACAAAGACTTAGGGTCAATTCACACCGAATCGAAACGATACGCGACATGGCGCTGCATTTTTAAGATAGCTATTCAAATTTGAACTTCATTCAATAAACAAGTAGGTACACGTTTCATTGTAAGAGTTCGAATGTCAGGTTGCACTACGATTGTCAATTTTCTTGTCAATCGTACTTCGTCTAAATATATTATACTTAAAACGGGCTAATCTTGTTTATATATATTCGGTATCTCGGAAATGGCTGCAAGTACATATTATTATCATACAATTTAGTACCTACGCAGGGAGTTTTTTCTTTCGTCGTGCAATATTATAATATTAATAATTTCAACTCTATAATGTCAGTCCGATTGGCAGTTTGGTATGCGTATTTTTGCGTTGTTCGGAAATTTGGAGTGTGTTGAATTCGAATCCCGGTCAAAAATATTTTTGTGATACGTTTATATAGATAGATACATAATATATATTATATAATATATATTATAGTTACCCAGGTACTTTCATAAATACGAAGAAAGAGACTTATAACATAATATCTAATCAATGATTAACTTTAACAAACGTTTGTGAAATTGGCGCTAAAGATGTCACTTCAATAAAGCTAAAATAAAATACAAGATTCAGTCTCCAATTCCAAGTGTAGTTCGTAGCAATCGGACTTCGGTGATACAAGAAGCGAGGCCCTGTTCAACAAGAAACAACTGCACGACCCTTAATCACAAGTCCACCGCTGCTACAGTCATTCCAACACCTATTACGTATCGACATGGGAACCGTTTGCGAACGTTGAGATTATTAAAAAGTCACGGCACCAATATAGATCAACGCCAAGTCGCTCTGAGGCTGGGACTATATGGAACAATTCAGAGCACTGAGAGAAAATAGAACACTGCGTTAATACAATAGAGTTAAAAATATATTATGATATTGACATTTATATATTCGATTTTCAGCTCTAATGTTTTAGCGCAGATTTCTAATTTCAGTGCACTAAACCTTCCCCGGCATACCGTATTCCGGATATTTTGTCCCAGCATAATAAGCGTAGCATTATGTAGTGAAGACTTACCCACTTCAAAACACAATCAATATTAGGTAGCTGAATTGAAATATGTTGGCGTCTTCGCCCAGATTTGACAACTCTATACGATTTTCAGCTCTATTACATTAACGCAGAGTTCTATTTAGAATGCAGCCTTTTCTGTCACAACTATTTAAAAAAATCTATTTGTTGTACAGTATGATAATTGTTTTGTCCTGTCAATATTTTGCCGGAACCAATTTTTCAGAAGACATTTTATATGCAAAACTTCACTTAGAAAGTATCGATTTGACAAGTGACCGTCATTGATAAACAAATTAAAAAAATTATGTATCACGCTGTATTTGTAAACTGAACTTAGAGCGCTCAGGGTCGGCATAACCAAAATGAGGCCCAAGGCCCGTTTCTTCTTCGGTGCCAACCTATCGAAGTAATCTTTATTGCTGGTAAAGGTTTATAAGTAGATAGTGTGAGCTGACTATAGCTTAACTCCTAAATATATTGAGGAAACACCCGAAAATATAAAATTGTTAGGACGAAGTTGCTTGAGTTAAGTAATTTGACAACAACTTATTTCTATCACAGCTACTTAAATCGAATAGCCTTCAGGAAGTATACTTCTACTTACACACGTATCAATATACAGAAGGTAATACTACTTAACAAATTTGTTACACAGGGCCCTGCTCAGATAAATATTTTTGCGATATTTTTTTTATTTTTTATTTATCAGGGGGTCTAAAAGGCCACTTTAGGTGAACATAAGATAAATCATATGCAATTCATATTATGCATTTAACGCCATTTAACGCATTTCTGTTGAAAACTGTCAAAATTGTTTTCTATAAAAATATATGAAACATAATATGAAACACGGGTTTTAGGCCCTCAGAACTCGGAGCAAACTCGTTACCTAGGTGCAAAATACTACAACTTAGAAATTTATTTAAATTACGATTGTCAATTCTCTTTAGGAAAAGAAGAATAGACCTCATGTGCTTCATAAGCTTTACGCGGTTAGTCTCGGCAATACTAGTGAATCGGCCTATAATAGACAGATTTTTATATTGTATACCGTATAATAGGTATGCTCCTAATAAAACAGTTTACATTTTATAAGTAACACAAAATTGTTTTTATTTATTCTCAACTAAGTAAATATGTACACAGTTTTAATTAAAAATTTTGACTCATTGCTGTTACTTTACGAACTCTATGACTAACTGATTGAGCGTTTTGGTATTTCAACAAAAGGAACAAAATAGTTTTCTGTATTCCTGGGTTATGGATGTTAATAATACTAAGAGCATTAAATGTATATTATAATAAAAATCTTTAATATATTAATGTATAGATAATATAAAAGTATTAAAAGGATTGTACATTTCTGTTGTCTATAGTACCCGTAACACAAGTTCCTCGAGGATACAATTTAATTATTATCTAGCAATATCCCGCCAAAAAAAAAAATACAACCTGCAAGTAAGTACTCAAGGAACCGTGTGATGAGTTAGATAAATGTATAAAGCACTAAGCATGTAGAAGCGGACTGACCGTCGGAGCCATTGTAATTGTGGTGAAATGTTATCCACCTGTTTTCCATTTGAAAAGTACTTAACAACTTAAGAATTTTGCATATACGTAATATGACCGTGAAAAGGCACGGGCCCTAAGGCCTTTACCTTAAGGTTAATCCGGCCCTGCACACTTTTATACACATATACACACATACGTACTATCTATGTGTATACGTGCCAAGATAAATATCATAAGCTACTTTCATTATTTTAAGAAAGAGATCCTAACCATGCCTTATTTTAAATAACCTAACCAAGAGCATGTCAGGACATGTCTTAGGAGGGTTCCGTAACTATAAACCCGTAATATGCTTTTTTTTAATTACTCCAAAAGTTACTGTCCGATTTGGTTCACAATAATTTTCCTAAAGATTTTTTAGCATGATCTAATAGCATGGAAATTTGCAAGTCTTTAACTCCTATAGTTCAAAAATGCTAGGGGGGGGGACCAACTTATAACTACTTTGGAGGCCGATTACTCGAAAATGGTCAACTTTATAAAAAAGTAACGTATGAAACCTTACCTTTATTTTAAAATACCTATTCTAAGATACCCCACACGACGGGGTAGAGTGAAAAAATATTATTCATCCCCACTTCACATGTGTGGAGAGCCACCCCTAAAATATAAAATTATTATTTTTTTATGATCCCGAAACCGTGATCTATACACAATCTATAATTGCACCAAATTTCATCAATTTATATTCATAATTACATGAGCTAGAGGCGTGGACATACAGACAGACAGACAGACAGACGGACAGAGCGAAACTATAAGGGTTCCTTAAGTATTACGGAACCCTAAAAAGAGAACAAAAAATTTAGCAATTTGTATTTTCTTCAATCGCTATCATAATTATAATGTACACGTAATAAACACCGTGATGCTGCTAAACTTTAGCTCGTCGGCTGATTGTGACAGTAAATTACATGCTAACAGCACACCACTAATTGCCGCGCACATCGAACAGAAATATCGCCAGATTAAAAAGACTCATGGCCCGAGGAACGTAATGTCTATTGTCTGTGGTGGCTACGAGCGAGATAATTTATTTGTTGTAAGAACTAGATTTTGTGTTACCTGAATTGTATGAGATAAGAAGTAAATAACTCGGAGGTTTTATTTAAGACCCAAAAAAATCTTTTTTTTTTTTTGGGTTTCATACCTCGAAACGCAAAAACGGAAAACTTATATGATCACTTTGTTGTCCGTCCGTCTGTCAGTCAAGACCCTTTTTCTCAGGAACTCGTGGAGGTATCCAGCTGGAATTTATATTAAATACTCAGGTCAACTGTCCTTTGAAGTTGTGAAAAAATCAAACTTCTAAGCCAACGCAATCAAAATATACAGCCGTTTATGCCGCAAATTCCTGCAAATTTTCGACACTCGCAAGGGAATCAAACCTACAGGGTACTTCCCGTGAACTCAGAATCTTGAAATTTGGTACGAAGCAACGTCGTCCTATAGCACAGATAATATATAGCGTATATACCTACAGGTTTGTACAGAATCCTCGATACGTAAGTCCGACTCGCACTAAGCTGGTTTTTAAATAACAGCAATGAAAGATGTTCATAGGTATGAACATCTTTCATTACTATCTACTGTCGATGCATGAACAAGTTGTAGATCGACCAGGTATAATATAAAATTCTCTTAACTCTACCCACGTTTGCAGTCGATGCTGTCACTTTATTTGTGAATAAAAATTTTTCACATTCAGGTCATTGTCATATTTTGGTTGTAAATACCCCTGCATAATGCGCTCGCGAACTAAACCTACGACTCTGAAATCTATTCAGATTTTATACGCCAACGAGCCACAACTGTAAACAAAAGTATCGTCCCTATGTTACAGTACTGGCTTGAATAATGCATACGTTACCAGGGCCGGACACTGAGTTCGGGGGCCCTGGGGTAGTAGGGACCCACCTAATTACTCAAAATATAGAAAAACTAAGACAATAAAATAATTGTGATCTGTTTAATTTAATAAAATGATGGGTTTTTTCACATTATCGTCTATTTTTGACTTGGCAGGCGGCTTTTTGAATCCAAGGGGCTCTGAGCGGAAAACCAAAAAGCCGGTAGATCCGGCCCTGTACATTACTCTTGGCCAGCTCACCACAGTGCTGGGCTGTTGTAAAAACTATGATACACATTTACATTGCATGTAAATTGATGCAACTTTCTGGAGTTTTGCTTTTGTTAATGCCAGCTGTATTGTGCATGTAAATCTATTCAAACTTCATCTGTTTGTTCAATCACAATCAACTGTAGGTTCACATACGCGCTTGCTACTAGCAATTGGCATACATATTACGAGCTACTGGCACATTTTAAGACTCTGAATAATTTTGACTAAGTGTTGCCCTGTCATGCTCATCCTGTCCGTTAGTAATCCCTTTTGCGGACGAGGCCAAGGACGCCTGGGACATTGCTAGTGCCGGCAGCAATGTGCCCGAGAACACATTTTCCCAAAGGCTTTGGGACGAGCCCATCTGTAGACTGGTACGGAATAGACTTTTTAACACGTCTTCCAGTCCTGTAGAGCGGGCTCGTCTTTTGGCTGTGGAAAAGTGGGAGTCGGGCGTTTGGCTGCAGGCACTACCGTCAGCCAATACTGGTACATTGCTGGGCCGTAATACATTTCGGCTAGCTACTGCCCTGCGTCTTGGTGCCCCCCATGTCGTCCCTCATCAGTATGTTTGCGGCGCGAACGTAGACAGTCACGGTCACCACGGGCTGTGCTGCTCACGAAGCGCTGGACGCATTTCCCGGCATCACAGTCTGAATGACCTCATTCGTCGGGCTCTTGTCACCACCGGTGTGCCAGCTATACTGGAGCCCTCCGGTCTGGCGCGCGACGATGGCAAGAGACCTGATGGAATGACCCTGGTTCCTTGGAGTGTGGGACGGGCTCTTGTATGGGATGCTACTTGTGTCGATACTCTTGCTCCGTTCCATGTCCAGGGCACTTCGAACTGTGCGGGCGCGGCTGCAAACCAAGCAGAGAACCTCAAACGGCGCAAATATGAGAACCTTAGCGGAGACCTTATATTTGAACCTTTTGGGGTGGAAACCCTAGGCGCATGGGGTCCGGGCGCACATAAGCTTTTTAAAGAAATCTCCAAAAAGCTTACTGAAGCCACCCGAGACCCCAGAGCCGGGAACTACCTGGCACAACGGATAGCCATTGCTATCCAAAGAGGCAATGCTATCAGTTTGCTAGGTACTCTGCCAGATGGGGACGACCTGGGGAAGTTTTTCTATTTATAGACTTTTTTAGAGATAGATTATTTATAGATGTCTTCTTTTTATTAGTAGGTATTAATTTTTATTTGGCTCTAGTTTTATTGTTAATTTTATGTTTCTTGTGTTATCTAAAAATTAACTCAAAAATTGTTAGAAGACTGAATTTTTTTATCGCATAAATTAATAATACATCTATTGAAACCACTATTTTGTTATTCGAAAGTGTATTCGTATATTTTTTTCCTTTATCTATAATTTCATTAACATAATTCATGAGCACAATTTAATTTAACATTAATCCAAATTAAACATTTTAATGGGAAAGTGTGTATGTTTGTCCGTCTTTCACGCCAAAACTACTGAACCGATTTAAATGAAATTTGGTACACAGATAGTCTATAGCCTGAGAAAGGACATAGGCTACTTTTTATCGCGGCGAAATGTACGGTTCCCGTGGGATAGTTTTTTTACAGTTTCACGTAAAAACTACCAAAACGATTATCATAAAATTTGGCACAGATATTAAGTAGACCACGGGAAAGGACATAGGCTACTTTTTATCGCGGGACATATAAAGTTCCTATTGTATTTGTGAAACGCATGGTATAAGTATGTGATAATAATCTGAAGCAGTGTATGTTGTTGTTATTTTCATTAATTTTATGTATTTCTCAGAATTATTTAAAAAATTGATTTCTGTAAACCTTCTTTCACATAAAATTTAATTTACCGTTCAAATTTCATACTCCTTCATTTGCACAATTCTTGTTTAACTTTACTGAAAGTTTTCGAACAACGTTTCAATTAATTTACCCATGGTTCCTCAACATGTTACCATGACGTACGACCTATAAAAAGTCTTCATATTTCAGTGACTCGTGCTAGCACTTGAGTAGCTAGAACAGAGTACCTTAGCTAGCATGCAAGTTTCTAGCGCGTGTGCACAATATAGAGTTATAAATGTAGAATCCATCCTCAATTTGCATGTGTCAATACAGACACGTTAAAAAAAGCGGATTTCAAAATGGCGTACTTTTTTTTTGATTTTCAAATCTCATTCAATTGTTAAAAGGTTTGATGAATTGTTTTAGACATGTTTGGATATTAAGTTAACATGTCCAAATATTTATAAACTAAAATTATAATTATATTAAGTGTCCAAAAAAGTGATTTCGCATTAAAAAATCTAAACTTCGTGTTGATCAAAAATTTAAGTCATTGAAGAGAACACGTGAGAGACTTTGGTTACGTCATGCCTGCTTTTCTCTATTATAATTCTTCTATTTTTAATCCTCTTAAGGTCAGTTCACACCGAAATGAGATGATACGCGACGCGGCGCGAATTTTTAAGATAGTTTTTAAAAATTAAACTTTATTTACTACACAAAAAGTTAATTTACTACACAAATCTTACAATGAACTTCAGTTTAAGTGTGGACACTTTAAAGGGCTTCACACACGGCAGCTACAATGTAATATTAATGTACATTACTTTCCGTGATACATTATAGCTGTCGTATGTGGACTCCCGAAGATTTCTATGAAAAATTGAAATGAGATGTATCGTGCTTAGAGATGTGTAAACGCCCGGGCGTTTTGGGCATTTACCGGGCGTTTACCCATCTATATAGATGGGTAAACACCCGGGCATCTTGGGCATTTACCGGGCGTTTACCCATCTCTAATCGTGCCATAATGTACATCTTTATATTATTAGCTGCCGTGTGTGAAGCACTTAAGCCTTGATATGACTCATCTATAATGTTATGATTATGTACTTGCATTATTTGCCCACGGCTTCGCCTACGTGAAATAAGGTTTCAAACGTTTAACCCCTATTTTAACAACCTAGGGACTGAAATACGCAACTCATTTTTCCGTACTCAGTTCATACGGAATTTCATGCAAATATGTCGAAGGAATAAATGGTTTCATACAAACTTCAATCTCCTATTTACCCCGCATTGTCCACAACTTCTGTTTTTATGGAATAAAATTGTAATTTTTTCGAAAATAATATGAAATGTTTTTATAAAAATTATCGGTTATACTACTGAGTCTGTAAAAATTTTGTCTTAAAAAAACCTAGTGTGTAGAAGATAGGAATGGGATTGTTTTTTTTTTTAAGTGTAAATTTAAGAAAATGCTAGCTAGCTATTATTTATAGCTTCTAAATATTATATAAAAGGCAAAGCTGATTGATCGACAACGCTCAGGCCTAACCCTGGCCTAGGCTAGAAATTTGAAATTTTGCACACATATTCCTCATATGACCTAAGGAAGGATTTTTCAAAATTCAACCTCCAAGGTAGTAAAATAGGGGATGAAAGTTTAAAATCTTATTTCACGCGCATAATCTGAGGTGCAAATAAAGAATTTATAAATAAATATACTTTTTACCACAAATGATCACTTGAATCATAAATAATAGCACTTTTGTTATCATAATATCCTTTAAGAATAAGATCGTATTTTTCTTGTAAAAAGGCACTCGCAATTCGTGCTAAGTCTGGACAATGGTGTTTTTATCTTTGACCTAACGAACTGGAATGTCACGAAGCCATTATGATAATTGACGTTGTCAGTTAGATTACAGGAATAACGACGAAATGAGACTCTTGAAATTCTCCTAAATGACCTTTATTCTGTAAGAGGCCGTAATTTTTGAAGTTGTAATAATTTTAATGAGCGCTAACGCTACCAATCTACTCGTAAAAGAGATGTCTAGAAATGTATGAGGCGTGGGCCAGCACTATGTATATTATATATAAATATAGCTACATAATATAGTAACTGTTTCTTATTCTTTATTTTATTTAACTTTACTTCGTTTCAATGTACATTTAAAATAACTTTACCAAGAAGAGCAACACAACGTAAAATAAAACTTGGCGGATCAGATCAGAATTATCCAAAGAATGTCATTTTGATAATGATATGGTTTTTGACGAAGAAAGACGTATGATATTCAAGAAGACGTATCATCCTAAAATTGTCAACTACGTCAAAAGTCAAGTCAGAACAACTGTCATAGCTGCCCTTAAAAATAGGGTTCTCGCAATAAAAAACTCTTCAAATAATCATTTTTGTTCGCGTGTACCTTTCTTAAAATTTTTTTTTCTGTATTTTTATGAAATTCCCATATTTTTTTCCTAGTTAACTATGTAGTGTACATAGAGCTGGCCCAAAATCAAATATCTCTTTTGAAAACTTGGTTAATTATAATATACTTAAGTATCTAATATATATAATATACGAAAAAAACATTTATCTACATTACGTATTTTGTATAAAAAACAATTTAAATGATTTGTTGAAACACAACTTTGGCATTATTTTGCGACGGTTTTTATTTTATCAAAAAATCTTAGGTAACGCTTTACTTAAGATTGACCATGTTAATAATAGTAATAATAGTAATCATCGTTTTTGTAGAAAAATTACAGTTGATGTACGAAAAACGACGAGTCCCAAAATACTTTAGAAAATTGCTTTAAGGTGGAGTTGATGTTTTACACTGGAATTACTAGCAAATAATAATATATTTTTCAATTCCGATACACCTAACAATAAGACTTGGAATTCAAATACGCAGAAAAGCCATAAAACAAATGATCGTTATAACAAAAGTTTATTTACTAAAGGTAACTCGTATTTACACCTTTTATTGTTCGCAATGAACTTAGATAAATATTTCGCCGGCGGGAGTCGAGAAAGTCGAGATAAAGATGGCGAAACATAATCCGTTTTATTGAATTCTAGCGCGCTATGTAAACAGCCATTAAGGATCGGGGGACTGGTGTGATTAGCAGCGGTTTAAAAGCTACAAAAACATTTATTTATTGATTAAAATTACGTTAATGATTACTATAGTGCGGTTCAAATGAGAATAGGATCGAGTCGGCGCCATATTGTTTCGAATTTAGACTGTTACGATAGTTAAATTTATGTTTAGATAATTGATTACTATTTAACATTCTTATTTAAATTCGATGCAACACTGTTCATTTTTATATGCACATTAGTTTTTCTGAAAATCATACTTTTCAAATGATATTTGGCAGATAAAGGTCATTGACGTTCCTATTCTCATTTGAAACGCGTTATACAAATTGTTTTCGTAATAAATTCGATGAGTTACTTAAAGGTGCTCTCTCACCTGAAACATTTGCATGTAATGATACTTTATAACGTTATAGATTCGACTTTGAGTATTACAATATTACAATACTACCTCCCTGACTGACGAATATTCGCGTGTAATGTAACGTTATAGATTCGATTTTGAGCATTACATTATAATACTATCTCCCTGACTGACGAATATTCGCGTGTAATGTAACGTTATAGATTCGACTTTGAGCATTACATTACAATAATAATAATAATGACTCCCCACCGATCTCGGTGACGGTGGCCGGTTCCATTGAAACCAAGCCAGTTACGCAGGAGTAATTTTATAGTGCCCAAGTGTGTGCGCAGTACACAAGAGCACTCTCTCTTCCTTTACTCTCGTAATCCAGTGGGACGGATAACCGACACGACTGACGAGAGATAAGGCGCAGGTCCGACTTTTTTTACATGCCCATCCGACGCATGGATCATCTTTCTTGTCAGACAATCAGGTGATCAGCCTGCATTGTCCTAACCAAACTTGGAAACAACATTTTTTGTTGTTCCAATGCGGGAATCGAACCCACGACCTCCAAGTCGAGAGCCAAGGCTCTAACCACTAGACCACGGAGGCTGTTAACATTACAATACTACCTACCTGACTGACGAATATTCGCGTGTAATGTAACGTTATAGATTCGACTTTGAGCATTACATTACAATACTACCTACCTGACTGACGAATATTCGCGTGTAATGTAACGTTATAGATTCGATTTTGAGCATTACATTATAATACTATCTCCCTGACTGACGAATATTCGCGTGTAATGTAACGTTATAGATTCGACTTTGAGCATTACATTACAATACTACCTACCTGACTGACGAATATTCGCGTGTAATGTAACGTTATAGATTCGACTTTGAGCATTACATTACAATACTACCTACCTGACTGACGAATATTCGCGTGTAATGTAACGTTATAGATTCGACTTTGAGCATTACATTATAATACTATCTCCCTGACTGACGAATATTCGCGTGTAATGTAACGTTATAGATTCGACTTTGAGCATTACATTATAATACTATCTCCCTGACTGACGAATATTCGCGTGTAATGTAACGTTATAGATTCGACTTTGAGCATTACATTATAATACTATCTCCCTGACTGACGAATATTCGCGTGTAATGTAACGTTATAGATTCGACTTTGAGCATTACATTATAATACTATCTCCCTGACTGACGAATATTCGCGTGTAATGAAACGTTATAGATTCGACTTTGAGCGCCGAGCGGCCGGGACCATTACAAGGTACGCATTGTAATGCTTGGTTATCCTCCTACACTGATGTAATATTCGGATATGTAACGTCACATTAAACGCGAATGCTTCAGGCACCTTAAGGTAAACTTATAAAAATTTAGTAAACGGATTTGTAATAACCAAGTACTAACGTACAACACGGGCAAACTTCATATTCATATTGGTCTAAGATACGAACTAAGGTCGACCTTCACTGATGTGTTAACCAGATGAAAGTGATATTTTATCAAATAAAATAAGTTTCTGAACATAATTTAATTAGGCAACCCCTTAATAAATGGTCAAGACTATAATTAATTCAAAGTATTTTTTTTTAGTAAATACGAGTACAACGTGTGACATATAAGGTATATCCATCCGAAACCCATGAAACTGAACAACTTTCTCCGAGGAACACAGGTCGAAATATGAAAAAAAAAAAATTTGGTTCTCCCATACTAATTTGATTAGCTGACCATGCGGTTTATATGGGAGGTCCTAATTTTTTTTTTCATATTTCGACCTATGTTCCTTGGGAAAAGTTGTTCAGTTTCATGGGATCACTGGGTTTCGGATGGATATACCTTATATGTCACACGTTATATTTACTTTTAAAAAAATTAGACTTTGAATTAATTATAGTCTTGACCATTTTTTAAGGGGTTGCCTAATTTAAATATGTTCAGAAACTTATTTTATTTGATAAAATATCACTTTCATCTGGTTAACACATCAGTGAAGGTCGACCTTAGTTCGTATCCTCTACTATATGAGTGGATTCAACAACTGGATTCAAAATGCCCCTGTACCTAAAGTTGTAAAAACTTCTGGTTATTTTTGTCAGTTTTATTCAAAAGTTTGAAATTATTTTAAAATAAATGATAAGGGAAAAATTAGAATACAATATTTTCTAAAGTTTTTTACATATAAAATCAGAATAACCAGTTTTTGTTAGATATAGACGCATTTGAAAAGTAGCGTTTTTCGTGAAATCTGAGTCGCGCGCCGATCAATGCTCTTAAGCTCTTTTACAACGGAGTAAGGAGTGTAGTGTAAGTTACATAAAAAATAATTTCTTTTCTTCCCAGTTCTTCAAGCTTGAGAGGATCTTTTCTGATGTTTTCTTTTCTCTTTCTTTCTGACTCTCTCTTTCTTTGTAACTGCTCTGCTCTAGTTTGTTTAGTTTTATTCTTCGGCTTCCTGTAACAGAATACCTTCTTAATTTGAAAATATCTATCTACAGGATAAAAAAATAGTGCTATGTAGGGTCCCTTATAGAGTTTACTGTGAAAGTATCAGCATTTTTTGTGATTTGTATGGGCAAGTCCCTTAGCATTATGAGTTTGCTCACATAAAAGTAAAAAAAAAAAATACTCTTTCAGCGCTGTTATCTCGAATAGGTATAGTTAATAGCCAAAGTAGAAAAGGGACACAATTGTAATACGACCTATGTCCCAATATCTTCCTAAATATTTTTTAATAAAGTATGTAATAAAGAAACCATATAAATATCCAATTTTAGGAGAAAAGAACAAATATCAATGATGATAAATTAACTTCATAAGATACGTGCGAGCGCGCTCAATTAGTTCAAAATTCAATGCAGTTAAAAAATCATTATAGACAGGAAAGTATATAGTAAAATTACGAGGCAAGGGAAAAGAGGGCACAAGGCGGTAGGTACATTGTGCTATTATCATAATATTTCGACTCATATTCGATTTTATAGTAATTACATTAATATTTAATTCTATTTATCAATTGATTTTATAATTTTGGTCTCATGAAGCAATGTTGGTGTTAGTATATAAACATTTTTATTTGAATTTTCTAATTTTGGTGTAAGGAAGCAATTTTGGTGGGTCTAAAAATGCCACCAAAACCACCAAAATTGTCCCACCAAAATTGGAAATTGCGAGAAAAAAATTCTTAAAAAAAAACTACGTGTACTAAAATAATAACATATTTACTCAACAATAAACAAACTAAAACTCTACCATTACTCAAAATAACAATAAAATATTACTGCCACAAGTATGATTATTTAAGTACACCAAAATTGCATAAAATCGGGGGTGTTGCAATGAAACGGTTTACTTACATTTTTGTCGGGAAACTGGTACGACACAGCACATAAACACCTCCTAAGCCGGTTAGCGCGTGACTAAATGAAGTGCATGACGTAATTTGTATGCTTTAGGAATCACTGGTGTTTTGTAGAAATATCGTTTTGTAAATGACACCAAAATTGGAAAATTCTCGGCGACAGACCTAAATTGTGCCTGTAAAACTATACTACAGTATTTAATATAATAAAATTGATACATTTTGAATGGTCAACTATTATAAAACGACTACATAAAAATTAAAATCTAATCCTACGTCTAGTTTTTAGTTAATCGATCTTGATATTGAGTGAAATAGGTCGGCGACAAGCCACCAAAATTGGAAATCGCCTATATTTGCTTAAGTTTATTGGAAAATAATTATTATTTTTAAAATATAATGATAGGGCCATATTATAAACGTTGTGCTTTACGATTAAAACAAAAAATAAAAACAATATCTTGAAAACATAGCATAGTTTTCAGCCTTGCCGCGTAAAAAAGCGGTTTGGGAAATCCAGTCATATACACGAACCGTAGAACCAAGACTTGTTGTAGAGCTAGGGTTCTAAACAGATACACACACTACATACCACATAATATAATACTACACACCGCACATCACACACAAAATTGGGATCCGCGCTCTGGCAGATACTACCTACGTATATTAGTAACTAATTTATGTACCTATAGGTCTTTTTTAAGGAAAATATTTGCATATATTATAATATTTAAGAAAATACTGTACATATGTGTTCTAAATAAAAAATAAAGCTTTGATCCCCACAAAAATAAGGCAGTTGTAAATTTTTCCTCTTACCATTGATATCTTGAATGGATTACTATATTTCAGAGATTTGATGTATTTACTTATTGGTATTACCTGCTAGTCTCTCGAGCTTAAACTAGATACAATTTTATTATTATTATTAATATTAGCTAACTAGATGTTACACGTGACTTTGTGAGCGCAAAAGGAAATCCCGCGGTAACCGTACATTTTGACGCGATTAAAAGTAGCGAATGTCCTTCCCCGTGGTCTAATCTATATCTGTACTAATTTTCATCAAAATCGGTCCAGTAGTTTTTGAGCCTATTCAATGCAAACAAACAAACTTTTCCTGATAATTATATTAGTATAGATATGCTAAATACATTTCTGCAAAACGCCATAACAAGGAATGCGCGCTGTGTGAAAGATATATTTCCTAGGCACCTAATTGTGCTAACATTTCTTTCCTTAATTATACGCTATGAATTGCTTTCAAATAACTTACTTGGCTATTTTATGTTTTCAGTATTGTTTGCAGAATCAAACGAGAAAGGTCTTATTAAAATACTTACTTTATCTACACTTACTCTAACCCGCTCACTAATAAAAAATTACACAACGAAGAATCTATTTAAAATTGTCTTTGTCTATCAAGTGACTATTACAAGAATTCAGAAATAGGCAGAAACATTAAATAGCTTATCCGTCGTGTAAATATTTTTATTACTAAGGGCGCAAGTGTTTCAATAAAAAACGATTTATTTGTTATAAGGACCTCTTATAATATTATGAATTCGAAACGATAATACCTTTACATACATTATATAGTTAAATTAAAATAAAATTTCGCCATTTTGTGACACCAAAAACTTTTCGAATCACTATCATACTGTAAAGTATAATACATAATATTTTCGTATTTAACGATGAATATCCCTTTCATAGCAATTGCTGAAGAAAATATAAATTTTAAAATACCTATTATATAAATAAATTTTGTTGTTATTTCTCATATTCTATGAGAAATAACAACAAAATTTACAAATGTAACTCCCAAATTTTTGAGCAGTGAGCGAGCTGATGATGATGAATTATAGTTAATAACACTCTCGATCATGTCAGCTTCTAAACAAATAAACTACATCAAAATCGGTTCATCCATTCGAGAGCTACGATGATACGGACAGACACACACAGACAGACGTGTCGTCAAACTTATAACCCTCTATGTTCGTCGGGGGTTAAAATCAATTGATACTTTACCTTACGTTTGGGAAACGGAAAATAAGACAAAGCTAAGTATTTACAGAAGGTTCGCATCAGGGGTAATAATATGGAGATCATAGGTTGGTTCGAGAATAGCCTATCTACATAGCCTATCTCCGCGAACGTAAACAAAATCGTCATGCATTTATTCGGAGCTGGCTTGGCTCATTTGAATAACTTCAGAGGATTTCACGTATTATTGAGAATCGTATTGATTTGTTTGCAAATCACAAGCCAAACAATTTGAAGAAAAACCACAATGTTATCTACGAAATTTGACCGATTTTAGAGCCACATAATTAATTATGCATTATTATCTGCGCGTAAACATATCATATTTTGACAATCTCTGTGGCTCAGTGGTTAGCGTGTGATAAATGTTTATAATTTGATTAATATTTCATTAGTAAGTATAACATTAAATTAATCTACACTTAATATCTATACTAATATAATGAAGAGAAAACATTTGTTTGTTTGCATTGAAAAAGCTCCGAAACTACTGGACCAATTTCAATGAAAAGCACATATATATATTAGGCCATGGGGAAGGACATATAGGCTATATTTTATGGCGATAAAATATATGGTTCCCGTGGGATTTCTTTTTGCGCGTACGCTGGAAACCTCTAGTCTAAAATATATTCAAAGTATGTATCTATATACTAAAATATCGAAAAGTTTAAAGATTTATAATAATAATGTCTATGGATGCTTCACACCACGTCAATCTGGTTCTGTGCTAAGTTCTCAAAGAACTTGTGTTACGGGGACCAGACAACGGAAATATATTGAATACTTTAATATTATACACATATTTAAGATTTTAATTATATTACTCACAAACACTGAAAAACTTTTTGTTCCTTCGACGGGATTTGAACCCGCCGAATTTGAGCTTTTTGAGCACCAACATGCCCAACCATTGAGCCACAGAAGTCGTCAAACTTTTAAATTAACTTTTAATAATACAAACTTTTAAATTAAGATCCAAATTGATCACATATCTGGCAAATAAACTTTTCAGTCAATAGAAATATAAACTTTTATACCCACCTTGAGTTAACCTCGTCTAAGTTCACAACTGTGCGACTCTAAACCGAACCGGGAATTTTTCATTCGTTCAGTTTACGAGAATAGTAAAATCACTGTACCAAGTTTACGAGTAGAATTTCATCACAAACCCACCACCTAGTTATTTCAACATTTTACGGCGTCTTGAAATGAAACTTCGCATATTAGATTACCTATTTTTACCCAACTACGGCGAAGCAAAATGGAAGAGTAAATAAATTTGTCTGTGTGTTTGTTTTTTCTTTTTTTGAAAATCGAACACACAAGCGTCGAGTTTTAATTTGCTGCCGTATTTGTTATTATTGTAGAGTTCTATTTTCAGCGCTATTTTTCCGACCGGAGAGTTTCCGGATAATGTAGTCCGAGCTTAAGGCGGGGCCGGAGGAAATACGTATTGAACATAGAACTCTGCTCCAATACAATAGAGGTAAAAATCGAACAAAAATGTCAAATCTGACAACTCGAAACTCATGTTCCAATTTCTACTCTTTTGTATTAGTCCATAGTTACATTTTTAATGCTCTGAATTTTCACCGGGCTTGCAGCGCCATGTTTCGTATTGTCTGATTTTGGTAGGAGCTAAAGCCAATGCTAGATAAAAGTATACGTTCCTCTTGATCCAAAAGAAAATGTTAATATGCTTTTATTTCTTTTGCGGTCGAGCCGAAACCGAGGACACCAGCGACTCCGAAAAATTACGCAAGTATCGCCGCTGGCCCCACCGCACCCCCGCCAGAGAAGACAAGAGGGGTGGAGGAGCGCCGCAAGGCTGAACCTCCTCGAACCGTCAAGGACGAGAGCAGAAGGTGCGATGAGGAAGGCTTCATACTGGTGGAGAGGAGAAAGAAGAGGAAGCCCGCCGTCCGCAACCACCGCGGCACCGCACCTAGTGAACCCGAGCAGTGCCTACGGTGCGAAGTACGCGCCACACCGCTGTACGTGTCTCGCCTGCACTGGTCGACGAAGGTCGACGACGTCGTGGACTACATCCGAAAGAAGACGTCTTTCACCTTAAGGGTCGAGCGTATGGAGTCTCGCCACAAGGTCAACTTTACTTCCTTTGTGGTGAGAGTACCGACGCATCTTCTACCGACCTTCGAGGTGGAGGAGTTCTGGCCGACGGACGTAGTCTACCGGAGGTTTCGGGGAAGGCTCCCCAACGAAGCGCGCATCACGTCGCCGAAAAAAGACAATACGTGATAAACTATAGTGTGTGTAAGAGTGAATGTGTATAATATAGAAAATAAGATTTATGTATAGTATTATATAGTATAAAATTGTGTGTGTGTATAGTATAAAAATATATATCCGTTGTCTGATACCCGTAACACAAGTTCAACTTAGCACGGGATCGGATTGACGTGATATATATTATATAATAATGTATATTTGTTATGTATATATTTTTATGTGTGTTTGAATAAATTGATTGAAATTGAAAATTGATTGAAAATTTCTTTACCCAACTAACCTTACATCTTTTTTGGGAGCAGGCTCACTTTTTAATTATGATAAATGGTATAACGTAGATTATATTCATTATTATTATTTTAATAATAGGCAAGCGGACTGATTTTTTTTATT
This sequence comes from Glaucopsyche alexis, assembly GCA_905404095.1. Classification (NCBI taxonomy): domain Eukaryota; kingdom Metazoa; phylum Arthropoda; class Insecta; order Lepidoptera; family Lycaenidae; genus Glaucopsyche; species Glaucopsyche alexis. The sequence continues at coordinate 18,501,913 of FR990059.1, forward strand.
ACATAAATTAATAGTACTCTTAAATATGAGTAACTTCTCAGAAGAAACCGTATATCAAAAGTCAATATTTTCAAAGGTACAGCGATTTGTATACAAAATTTCGCGAGTCTTTATACCAAAAAAAAATTTTTTTTTTGCGAAATTGGTAAACAAAACCTACATCATTTAGTTTACTCACATCATATACAAAAACATTCATTATGTATATAAGTATGAACTTAAACGCACAAAATATATCGGAGATATTTACAAATATATTCCTGCGGCCATATACTTCATATACTATAACCTACAAGTGACGTCATTTGTAGGTCGACTTTAGTATGGAGCGTTTTTAGGAGGCTCGCGAAATTTTTTATACAAATCTCTGTACCTTTGAAAATATTGACTTTTGATATACGGTTTCTTCTGAGAAGTTACTCATATTTAAGAGTACTATTCATTTATGCAATAAAAAAAAAATTGTCCGATTGCCTATTGGCTCTCGAAGTTCCTAATTGATATTATATTAAAATTTAGGCTATGAAAAAACTTAGGCCTTTGCATCCGTTATGGATGATTAAATTTATACAGTATTATCCGAGCGAAGTAACCACTCTTGAAATACTGTAGTACCTGGGACAGTTGGTTTTTTTAAATGTCGTATGGTTGCCCAAGTACATACGGCATTCACACAACATAGTCAGCCTAGTCCAGAGGAATGAATGAGTCAATACGTCTGGGGCCAACTATGTGCGGGTTTCCTCACGATGTTTTCCTTCACCGTTAGAGCGTCCGTATAATGTACTTGAGATCTGAAAAAGTCTCATTGGTACACGCCACAACCGGGATTCGAACCTGCACTCTCTCGAGTGCGAACCAAACGGTCTACCCACTAGGCTACGGAGCTCAGCTTAGGCTATGAAATACTAATTATTCATATATTATGTATAAAGTTATAGCAGAAAATCGGAACGTTTGTTTGTAACTCAGGTACAGTCCTGAACTCCGATCCGTTACTTATCTTATATTTTCTCGCATCTACGACTGAAGTTCATCTGATCTTGTCTATTACTTTAGTTGTTGGAGCTTGACGCCTTTGCTATAAGGGTATTTTTCTGATGCATGAGGAGCGCGACGCGAGTGCGGGATCAGAGACCGAAATAGGGTTGCCGAGTCACTGCTTAGTATGAATTTATATGGAGCATTAAACAATTCATGTCATGGGATACTCATCCCAACTTACCTGTCCGGTAGTTGTGGTATAGTATACGGGTATGCGACCCCGGCTTCCCTAGCTATTACTGTCCTATATATCCCTTGCCCTCCTGGGCGGTAATATCCTATATCAGAAAAATACCCTTAGTATATATTAATACCGCGTTTTCATATCTAATAATACAAATAATTACGATATTCGGTCACACCCGGGAAATCAAATCATAACAATTTGTTGATCACACCAGATTTCCCCCGCGGCCAAGCTGGAAGGTCATTGTAACAATATTGAACACATTGTACCGAATTGTACAACTTATTAAAGTTTCACATTTATTTTAAATTGTATTTTCGGTACATATGGTTATTTTAAAATGGAATAACAGTAAAATATATAGGTAAGTAAAATAGGTATGTATACAAATAAATAAAATTGAAGTGTCTGTTTGTAAAATCAAATTAACAGCTTTGCGCTTTATACATAATGTGATAGTATATGTGGGTACCACATATACTATCACATTATGCATAAAGCGCAATACAGGAAAACAACAATTCATCTGTGCGTCTGTCTGTCTGTTTATTCTGGCTAAAATCTGAAACGGCTAGACCGATTTTTACGGGAGTTTCACTGGCATATGGTGTAACTCAGGCTACTTTTCATCTTAGGAAAAATAATACATTTATACCTATTTTAAAAAATATTGTTTCGTTTCCGTTAGTTCTTTCTACTCAAACGAAGTTGCGGACCCCAGCTAGTTTGTAAATAGTTAACAAAAATAATTGTACTTCATCTTCTTCTTCTGGCCAGTTTTTTTTTTACCAGGACATGGATATAGTCCTAAGGATAGAAGACTCCGTATTTTGTAATTGCTAAAAAGAACTGTATTGCCTTGGTAATAGAGTGTATTTCACAATGCACGTATCATAGAGGCAAATCCGAGCCGAGCGAGATAGCCATAAGGGAGGCCGTGTGTCTCGTTCTTGCATGTTGCCAACCAGAAAAATGTTGGTATTTTTAAAAAGTAACTTGAAAAATCTTAGATAAAACGAGTGTACTTTATTATTATTTTAACAAATGTTTATAACTATATCATATTCTAATTAAAAAAGTTAGAAATAGTCATTTAATACTAAATAAAAATGCAGTTTACATTAAAACCTTTTCCTTCTTTTTTATTAGATGGTATCATTCGCAAGACAATAGATACGCCATTACAGTCGGACAAGGATCTTTTGGCACTTGGATGGGGGCGTGAGTGTCGCAAATAAGAACAATACTTATTACTAAAAGTGAAATTTTACAAGACGGCGATGTTATTACTGATTTTATCCACGTGCCAAAAGGTAAGTGTCGCAACTACAAAACAATACAATTTAATACTAAAAGTGACATTTTACAAGACGGCGATGTTAGTTCTGATTTTGTCCACGTGCCAAAAGATCCTTGTCAGACTGTACACATATTTTATGCTGAACACCGGATAATATTAAAATTCATAATAGTACCAGTGCTGGATTTGCTGGACGCACCGTGAGTATGGCCTTTAGTGTAATCTCTTAAAATCTGTTTATAATGTGTGTCCTATGACCATTTGGCAAGAAATCTGTATAAAATCTGTATTATCAATGAAAACTAGAAGATAATTAATTAAATAATGTATTATATAATATAATAATTATTCAAAATAGAACTCTGGAGTCATACAATAGATAAACAGTTAACCAATAATTATTGTGTGTCTAATTTATAATCCTCTGAATTTTTCCCGGTGTTTCGGATTTCGGTGCATATTGAAGTTCCAGCCCACGAAGTACAGTTAACAAGGAGTCCGAACGTAATGTTAAAATAATGGTCTCAATTACTGGGACAGATTTTTGCCGGTAGAGCGCGCGACGGTTCGACATGCACTCGTTTGAAATTACGCGGGAAGTTTAAAATTGCTATTGACAGCTCTGGAAAGATTGAAATCTTATTATATAAAAGTTTTAGGAAATTCTTAGAAACTGTTCTCGAAAAATAGATACCGTAGAACACGGTAATTGCCTAACGGTAATTTAAAAATAATTGTAATAAATAATAGTATTGGCAACACTCGGTATAATAGTATTGGCAACACTTGGTACTCGTCGGTCTCGCACGCCTAGCGGCAGAAAAGAGAACTAAGATCTGGTCCTATTATTGTGTACATAATTATTATTAAAAAGCCTATACCGTTCGGACTCCTGGTATCTATGCTTCATGTTCCAGCCTTACAACCGTAATAATCGGCCTTGTTAAATAAGTACCTACTTTATTCTTATTGTAAATATCTACACTTGAAATTTGATTCCATTTTATACAAAACACTCTAGGAACTTTCAATAAAACTTCTAGGTACCGTTTTACTGAATCGACTGACTTGCACTGACTATTTGTATCAAAATTTGTATTTTGAACTTTGACTAGACATTAGACTTGAAAATAATACGGTGTTGAAATCATATAGGTACCTACATTAAATCTAGTTGTCTGCCTTTTTAACTTGACACTGACAAATAGTTTTATGCCGTAACGCCATCAACAATTAAAAAAAATATATATGACATTTGACAACTTCACAACTGACGGCTAAATTCTTGAAATCATAAACAACTAACGTTTGAGCAATTCGTTGTTGCGATTCGAACAACAGTGTGCGTTTGTCTAGGGACAAAATGTCGTGATCTCAAAAGAGAAGTCGATACGACAGATCTTTCCGAATTTTAACGAAGGTAATTTGTCTAGGCGCCCAGTTCACGCGCTCTAGTGAGACAGCCTAAAAATCCAAAAAATATAATATAATATTGTCATCCAATTAAGAAATTTCCCTTAACTAGGAACCTAACTAAGCAAAAAGTTATTTAGCATCCCTGTATCTTGAAATATAAAGCAGAATACTCATGCAATCCCATTACTCGATTCACACTGAGATAAACTGAATGCTAATCGCACACATCTGAAGACCTACTAGTTCATCTTTCCGAGGAATTTCATTTCGAGGACTGGAAGCCTGTGATTAAAATGGGGCTTTGTCTCGAGATGTGGAGGTTTTTTATCTGCATCCTTTGTGCTGCAGATTAGATGAGGATTCAAAACAGGATAGGTTCTTCGGTTACTAACTGCGGTGAAAAGTTGATTAAACTTCTTTAAATAACTTATAACGAATATTCATTGAAGAATACAATAATAATACATATATATTATCTATTGTAAAGAATTTTGTAATTTGTATGTTGAAAATTAAATTAATGTTATTCTAATTTTTATTGTTAATTTTTGTATAAGAACTTAGATATACGAGTAGACCTTTATAAGTTATTTAATATAATTCTAGTCACCCGTTTTAATTAACTTTAAATAAATAAATATAACTATTTACAAACTAGCTGGGGTCCGCAACTTCGTTTGAGTAGAAAGAACTAACGGAAACGAAACAATATTTTTTAAAATAGGTATAAATGTATTATTTTTCCTAAGATGAAAAGTAGCCTGAGTTACACCATATGCCAGTGAAACTCCCGTAAAAATCGGTCTAGCCGTTTCAGATTTTAGCCAGAATAAACAGACAGACAGACGCACAGATGAATTGTTGTTTTCCTGTATTGCGCTTTATGCATAATGTGATAGTATATGTGGTACCCACATATACTATCACATTATGTATAAAGCGCAAAGCTGTTAATTTGATTTTACAAACAGACACTTCAATTTTATTTATTTGTATACATACCTATTTTACTTACCTATATATTTTACTGTTATTCCATTTTAAAATAACCATATGTACCGAAAATACAATTTAAAATAAATGTGAAACTTTAATAAGTTGTACAATTCGGTACAATGTGTTCAATATTGTTACAATGACCTTCCAGCTTGGCCGCGGGGGAAATCTGGTGTGATCAACAAATTGTTATGATTTGATTTCCCGGGTGTGACCGAATATCGTAATTATTTGTATTATTAGATATGAAAACGCGGTATTAATATATACTAATATGATAAAGAGGAAAAGTTAATTTGTACGTTTGCATCGAATAGGCTCCGAAACTACTGGACCGATTTTGATGAAATTTGGCACAGATATAGTATAAACCACGGGGAAGGAATAGGCTACTTTTTATTGCGGCAAAATGTACGGTTCTACGAGATTCCCTTCGGTCGCGCACGTAGTCGCGCGCATCATCAAGTATATTTAAATAATTAATTTATTTATTAACATTATTTATTTATTTTAGGTTACATATTTCTGCCTTTTGGAGTTGAAACTATGAGTCCTTGGCACCCCAGTGCCAAGCATCGTTTTAGGGGCTTGGCCAGAAGACTGGTTGACAAAACAAATGACCCTAAGGCTGGCGCTTACCTCCTCCAACGTATCAGTTTGGCTATACAGCGAGGCAATGCTGCCAGCCTCTTAGGTACTCTACCCACAGCCTCCGACCTAGATACAGTTTTTTACCTATATCCCTTTTTTATCTTTCATTTAGACAATAACTCATATATAGATTAGATCTCATTTTAGTTACTATAGTTTTTAAATCGGTATTTTTTTAATATTGTATTGTGAACCTTTTATGTTATTGCTTAGTTAGATATTAATATTTATTTACAAAATATTAAATGATTTATACATTTTCCTGGAAATTTCTGAACAGATTCAAAGCCAGATGTTCTTATTTCAAAAGACACCATCATTTATACTCGTATTACGAGAGAGATGATATAATCTCAATTCATTGGCCATTTACGGCTTGGACATACTGTAAAGAGAACTGCTTTCGAATAACGTATTTCTTACCAGACTACGATGAAGCCAAAAGAAAGGGGAACTTTTGGCAGTATTTTTGTATGGTTGTATGTTCCATCGTAGCGCCTAAGCTATTGATCAGATAGTTAATAGAATCAGGCGTTACTTTGCGGAAATCCATAGCATTAAATTAATTAATATTATGTTTATAGCAGTTTTTCCGCCAAATAATACCCACAACCTGCAAGCAAATGTGTGAGTGCACGCATAAGCATGCGTAACGCACCTCCCTCCTCCCACACTGCTTATGCGTGCACTCAGATGCAAGATCGTGCAAACACCACCACCGCACAAGCAACAATGTCGGCAAGATCGTGCAAAGCCCCACACCACCATGCAGGTTGCAAAACTCGACGCGCGTTTCGCCCCGAACCCGGAGCATCCTCAGGAAGTGGACCTGCGAACAAAGTTCGTTAGTAATGCTGCCGCTTACGTCGTCACGCGCCGGGCCCTTTGAAAGGGGCCTTGGGCGGGGAATCACGACCAGGGGCTTTGCCCCTCTACGTGAGGAGTTCCGAAAATTACACCCAGTACGAGTACTGGGTGCATATACCTGTTTTTAGGGATGAGCCCCCGCGACAGAACGCAGGGGAAACCCGAAGTGATGGGGTGTTAAATTAAAAACGACGGCCGAGGTCGGCCAAGACCAGCGGAGGACTCCGGCGACGATTGGGGTCCTGGTCCGGGGACCAGGAAGCGTGTATGGGTCCACTCCCCGCACGCCGCTTTTGTCGACCGCGGACACAAACCGACCTGGGAAAAAAGGGGAAAAGGGAAGGATTCCCTTGCCCCGGCATACGTACCGGGGGGGGAGCGCTGCATTTGGTGAGCGCGGGGAAAGGAGGGGTGGGGGGGGGGCAGCAAAAACATCGGTGCAAGTTTGGCGCGCAGTGCACAAGCGCGCCGGCATCAATTAAGCTGCGTAGTTCCCGGCAGGTGGCGTGTGGGTGCACTATAGCTGTCTCGTGCGGCGGGCATGCGACGGCAGCGGGTCCGAAACGACCGGGCGCATCGCTTCCGCTCGCACGAGTTAGAAAATGGACAGCACTGCGAACATAAAATAAAATTAAATTTGCCACGCTCAAGGAGCGCGGGGGCGGCGGTGCACGTAGCACGCGTAAGTCCCTAGTCCGGGATACACGTTTTAGATCTCCGGCAGTCACATACAGCTCCTCTGATAGGAGCCTCTGGATGCCGGAGATATCTATCCGCGGGTCCGGTATTAGGGCCTGGGGATCCATAGCGCTACAAGGGCAGCAAAAACAGGGGCGCCTTCGAGCAGGGCCTGCATAAGGGCGGTGAAAATTTGCTCCCCGGCTCGAATTTTGTAATAAAAGTTCGTTGCCAGGGAGAAAAGGGTCTGCAGGAGTTCTGCAGTTGTTTGGGGGGCCTCTTGGTCACATACCTGGGGTGACGGAGGGGCAGGAGGTGGCACACGCTGCGAGGCAGCCGTGTCAGTAGACGGCTCCGGAGCGGCAACAACCTCAACAGCCGTGACGGCCGAAGAGGAGGCGCTGGGAGTGCGAGAGGGGCGCGGGGAGCGCCGTGTCGGAGGTGTTACCTGTGTAACCATTTCGAGTGGAGCGAGCGTTGGCTCAAGCTCGGACTCGGAGGCGGCAGCTGAAGGAGGGGTGACAAGGGGGTCGGCCGTAGGGGATACTGTGCCATTCCTCCTCTTTGTTTTGTTTCTCCTAGGCTGCGGTGCAGGGGGGTTGGACGCCGTTGTAGACGAGCGCCGGGGACGGTGGTCATTGGCCTCCGCCATCAGTGAAGTGGCGGTAGGCGGGGGCGGTGGTGCCTCTTGCTCCGAAGAGGGAGGCGTAGCTACGGTGTCACTGGGCGGGGTGGTGCGGCCATTTCTTGTTTGGCGGTTTCGCGCCAGCCGACGGTAAACAGGGCAATGCCTACTGTTACCTGGGTGGGCCCCTCTGCAGTTGGCGCAGGTGGGTTCTTCAGAGGAGGGGCGGGGGCAGTCCCGCGCGTGGTGCTCACCGGCACAATAAGCACAGGCTACCTTTTGGTGGCAGTTTTGGCTTGCGTGCCGGAATTTCAGGCAGCGGTGGCATTGGGCGGGGCCGTTGTTGCTCCGCCAGGCTTCGATCCTCACGCCCGGCATGTTCAGGAACTCCGTAATCTGAAATATGCCGGGTACGACGTCCGGGGCCCTTTTAATTCGGGCGAAATAAATGCAGCCGGAGGGCTCTGATTTCGCTGAGACTGATGAGACGTACTCCGCTACGAATCCCAGCTCAGCGAGGCCCTCCTTGATGTGGTCGGTGTTGGTCAAGGCAGGAAGTCCCCTGATACCTACCTTGACTGCTCGCTCCTGGGGGAGAGAGTATGAAAACCAGGAGGCGTGTCCGTCCCTCTCCAGGTTGGTAAGGTAGCGCTTGACGGTCCGGAATTCAAATTCGCTTCGGGGCGTGAAGCGAATCCTGGAACCGCCAGATGTTGCATTAGGTGTGTGCCCCAAAATTTCCTTCAAGCGTTGGAAGTGGCGCACCCAGTCGTCGATCTTCTCGACAACCAGGGGCGGAAAGTTGGTTGATGCCGGGGGCGGTGTCTGAGGCGAGCGGGGCGGCGTCGGAGAAGATCTCGACGGCGCCGGATCGGAAGTCCTTGTTACAGTGGTGTAAGGTGCGCTCACCTCGGCGTAGGTCCTGCTGTCACTAGCATTGACGGTCGCGGTGGGAGGCACGTATATAAGTGGCGGCGGAAACGTAGGGGGGCGGTAATTTATTACCTCGGTAGGTGCGGCTCGGCGGGCGTCGTGCGGCATAGGGGCCGGCGAGACGTCTGGCGAGCGTGGTGAGCCCGCAGAGGGCTGGTGTAGGCCGCGCTGTTGCGTAGCCTTAGTGGTGCGGTGGTGGCGCGGCTTAGAGGCCGGCGGGGGGCGAGCTGAGCTCGCGGTGTTGCAGTGGGTGTCCACTGATTGAACATTTGGTTGTCCAGGGGTTGCGACGGGGCGGCGAGAGTCGCCTGCCCGCGCAGAGCGGCGCGATGAGCGCTTCGGGGAAGCCGGGCACTGTTCGGCTGTACGGGGAAGGGAGCCCGGACTCGCCTCGGGCCACCGTCGGAGGGCATTGGGGCGGGGGGGTAACAGTACACCCCCGCGAGAATGCCGAAGACGGCCCGGGGCGGGCGGTGTCCTCTCCGCACAAGCTAGGCTCGGTGTACAAGCGGTGATGCGCGCGGACCGGGGTCGAACGCGAGCTGGACCTCGATGAGGCCGGGCTGTACGTCGTCTCGGAGTCGGCGCGGTCGCAGTGGTAGGCGCGGCTGGGTAGCCGCGGGTCACAGACAGTCATGGTCGATTTTGACACAAATCGAACACAATACACAAAAGTCACACAAATACGGTAACAATTGCACGAATACAAACAAAGAAAAGTACTCACGTAAACGCGGTCTTAAGAAACACTAAGTGTACGTACACGGACGGCACACACACTTAGGGGGGCTGTCTCCCCGTGACCCTACACTGGGATAAAATCCCAGCGGGAGGCCAAGGGCAGGGCAACTCCCCAGCAAGGCGACAATCCACACCCTATTCTAACGAAGTAGGATGTGAATTGACGATCGCTATTAGGAGTTTGTAGGCACTGCACTAGAACGGGGTCGACACGTAGCGGCACGTAGGCAGAGCTACGACGTAGAGGCTACGGAGCAACTGCAAACGCGCGCGCAACGGGAGACAGGACGATCCAATTGCTAAGTCGAATGGGTATAATCCCAAAATTATTAATAATATTTTAAATAATAAAATTAAAAAGGAATTGGTTAAGTTTTTGTACACAGGGACTCCTGATAAGGAAGTGGTTAGATACAAGTCCAGTTTGACCTACATGGGTGAGGTATCTGCACGTTTATCTAAAATAATGAGAAATAACGATATGCACGTCGCATTCAGGACAAATAATACTTTAAAAAATCAATTGTGTCATAATAAAGACCGGATTGATTTAAAGTACCAATCCGGTGTCTATAAAATCGATTGTCCTGAATGCGATAGTGTATACGTAGGTCAAACTGGACGTAACTTTGAGACTCGGTACAAAGAACACATCGCGGCTTATAGAAATGGTCATCGTGATAAATCACATTTTGCTAAACACCTTTTAGATAGTGGTCATAGTGTACCCGATGGCCATTCCTATAAGATATTACATAAATGTGACAAAGGCTTTCGACTGAGCGTGTTGGAACAATTAGAAATAATTAAAGAAAAGAACAACAATAGACATGCATTGTTGAATGACCAAACTTGCTTGACTACGTCACCGCTTATTAATATGTTTGGTGGGGGTACTAGTAGCCAGTAGTCTATATAAGGTGGCGGTTTGCTTGGCAGCATTACTAACGAACTTTGTTCGCAGGTCCACTTCCTGAGGATGCTCCGGGTTCGGGGCGAAACGCGCGTCGAGTTTTGCAACCTGCATGGTGGTGTGGGGCTTTGCACGATCTTGCCGACATTGTTGCTTGTGCGGTGGTGGTGTTTGCACGATCTTGCATCTGAGTGCACGCATAAGCAGTGTGGGAGGAGGGAGGTGCGTTACGCATGCTTATGCGTGCACTCACACATTTGCTTGCAGGTTGTGGGTATTATTTGGCGGAAAAACTGCTATAAACATAATATTAATTAATTTAATATTGATCAGATCTTAATGAATGAGGTGTCATTATATTTGTAATAATGGCTCGGGTGACATAGGCTATATTATGTTATAATTTACGAAGTCGGGTTATGGTTTTTAACTTTACAATATTTATTTACTGAAATATAATAGTTAATAAACTACACGTGAAAGGTGCTATTACTACGAGTATAAGGGGTCGGGCTGATTTTTTTAACTGTATAAATGAATAGTGCTCTTAAATATAAGTTACTTCTCAGAATAAAGAATAAACATAGGCCTTTACATCCGTTAATGGATGATTTATACAGTATTCTCTGAGCGAAGTAACCACTCTTGAAATACTGTAGTGCCTGGGACAGTCGGTTTTTAAATGTCGTATAACGCCCAAGCACATAGATACGGCATTCTCACAACATAGTCAGCCTAGTCCAGAGGAGTGAACTGGTCAATACGTCTGGGACCAACTATGTGCATTGTGCGGGTTTCCTCACGATGTTTTCCTTCACCGTTAGTGCGTCCGTATAATGTACTTGAGATCTGAAACAGTCTCATTGGTACACGCCACAACCAGGGATTCGAATTCTCTCGAGTGCGAACCAAATGGTCTACCCACTAGGCCACGGAGCTCTCAAAGAGCTCTCAGAAGAAGCAGTATTATCAAAAGTCAATATATTCAAAGGTACAGCGATTTGTACACAAAAATTTGCAAGTCTCGTAACAACTCTCCATACTAAAGTCGGGCTACGAGTGACGTCACACGTGGGTTAAAGTGTGTGAAGTATACGACTGCAGGAACATATTTGTAAATATCTCCGATATATTTTGTGCGTTTAAGTTCATACATACATACATACATACATATAATCACGCCTTTTTCCCGTAAAGGGGTAGGCAGAGACCACTTTTTGCCACTTGCTACGATCCTTACATACTCGTTTCGCTTCGTTCACTTTCATTCTTACCATGCATTCCTCCTCTTACATTCAACGTAGCGAAGCGGCTCTCCATGGTCCGCTTTTTACCTCCGCAAGAAACGAGACGTGATGGGTGGTGAACCACATCGCCGCCATTTTGGATAATTGAATTATTTTTATGATTATCCGTTGCGTTTCCACGGATTGGTGGGGAGGGTAGGAATAGGGAAAGGGAAGGATAGGTGGTGTGGAAGGGAAGATTGGTAAGTTAGAGTGGGAAATAGGAAATGTAGGATATTACCGCCCAGGAGGGTAAGGGATAAGACAGTAATAGCTAGGGAAGCCGGGGTCGTAAGTTGGGATGAGTATCCCATGACAACACAAGTTCATACTTAACATAATTAATATTTTTGTATATGATGTAAGTAAACTAATGATGTACGTTTTGTTTACTAATTTAAAACTTTTTTGTACTGTTTTGACGTATTTAATTAATGAACTACACATAAAATTATATATTTTTATACATTTACCAAGTAGTAATGCCTCAATATTCTGATTAAATTAACTAAATATTTTAGATGTAGTTATACCCTATTATACGACTGTGGAGTGGCTGTTTATGTACAACTATGAGTAGGACGTGTCCTTGTCCTGGGAATGGGATACGCGAGCATCAAGTGCCCATAACTTGTGCGGACTATGAACTGTGGCTTAACAGTGCCACAGATCAAGGAAAGGTGTAAATATGACACCATAACATCATCCTGCTGTTTTTTAACTTAACAGCTACTAAACAATAGCAGGACGAGGTCCACGCCTTTTTCGACAATTTTCATTCTGATATATTTGACCTGTTTTTATTCAGTTACTAGCTGTTTCCCGCGGCTCCGGTCGCGTAAATATACTTTTGAGTATCCCGCGGGAACAGTGTACTTTTTCAAGATAAAAAGTCGCAGGGCGCCAGGTCAGGACTTTATGACGGATGACTCATTATCTCGACATCTGCCATAGTCAAATATTCAACAGTCCGTTTTGCGGAGTGCGCTGAACCATTGTCGTGGTAAAGGAGGATCCTGCTTCGAGGGTGCTGCTGTCGAATTTTTTCCAAGACAACAGGCAAACAGCGATTGACATACCAGTCTGTAGTAACTGTCCTTCCATCTTCTAGATCAACTGTCGCGAAATGACCTTTCCGACCAAAGAATGAGGCAATCATCTTTTTTCCTTGACTTCTTCCTTTCTTTACCTTAGTTGGTCGATCCTCGAAAGGAAACACCCACTGAGCTGATTAATTATCTTTTGGTTTCGGGTTCGTAGCAATATATCCTTATCCGTAGCTTTCATCACCTGTAACGATGTCGAATACACCATTTGAGTCACCGCCGTTGAACTTATCTAACATTTGGCGACACCAGTCCATGCGAATGTCGGTTAAAGTATGTGGAATCCATCTGGTACAAAGCTTCCTGACGCCTAAATGTTCGTGTAATATTTTTTGAACTTGACTCATACCAATGCTTAGACTTGCTCGTATCTGCTGATAGGTCAGTGTCTTATCTTCCTCTATCATGAATCGCTCAGCACTCACGCGGATCATCATTGAGATTGCTACGTCCACGCTTAAACTCGTTAAGCCAATTGTAAATAGTGGCACGAGATGGGGCTTCATTAAGAAATGCTAATCGCAACCTATCATAGCTTTGTTGTTGAGTAAGCCCACAACGACAGTCATAATAAATCATTGACCGAAAATTTTCTCGCGTTAGTTTGATTTTCACGTGTAACAAGAGTTTTAGATTTGCCGCCAATTCACAAAAACAAATGACAAATGAATGCAATATACGCTCATTCAGGGTAACTTTGAATCACGAGGGTAACTTTGACAGTGTGTGCACAAAATTCTTTTCCATTGTTTTATGTGGGAAGCAATTGGCGCATAAAATTTAATAACAATTCGTGTACGTAACATACTTCGTAAACGAAATCTAAAAAAAAGCAGCTGTCAAAAGAAGATAATATCAAAAACTTTTGTTTTTAACCGCGCGCAACATAATGGGTAAAAATCAGTGCAAAACTTTGTTTAAAAATCTCGTTAACTTTGCTGCTATCAAGGTATATAAAAACATATTTAAATGTAATAACTTTATGGTTTTTTTGACTTGTCTATGACCCCACTGCATCAATATTTGATAAAAACATAAATTATTGTCACCCTGAATCTGTAAAATAATTAAAAGTTAGTTTGTGTCAAAGTTACCCATTTATGGGTGGTACCTTTGACACACGACAAAATTGCCAGTTTTTTATATAATTAGTCATTTTTAAAGACGTTTTATAACTTTATAGCATGAAAACCAACCTGAGAGCACAGATTAACTAAACTCTTTTGACTAATTCTTAAAATAGTAAAAGTTTGTTTAAAAAATATGTCGATGATGATTCAAAGTTACCCTGATTGACTGTACTACATTAGGTTACCAAAGAGTTCTAAAATTAAAATTCAAAAAAGTTATCATTAGCAATGTTTGTAACTGGCCAGTTATAAAAAATTTCAGTGTTACCCACGTAAGACCAATCTAGATCAATTTTGCTCTCCCAAAACTATAGATACTAAATTTCATGCTAATACTCTACCACAAACTCAGAGCCTTAGGGCCATTGGATCGATTAGTAAAACATAGTGTACATAAACAGACAGAGACAATGCCATGTCTTATATTTCTCCGTTCTCTGAACTATGCATTGAAAGTAGGCTTTTACCAAGCTCATAAATTTTAGGTTTTTGACACCAACGGCCTCCGTCGACGCAAGCTGTTGTTTATCGGTCTTCGGGAGTGGAAATTGAAATAGCGTATGACGTGTTTACTGTCTACAGTCAGTCTCAGATACGTCGACTCTTATGGCCCATTTATATTAACCTATCTATCTATAACTATTTATTAGAAACGTTAAATTTGTATCGTAAAAAACCGGAAGATGATTGAATGACGACGTTTTTAACATTCTGTACCCCAAGCAGGAACATTTTGCGGTATCGTTACGTGTACGTAAACGTGAAATATAAGAAATTTGTATGCAAATTTTAGTTACTTTTACGACCGCTAGAGGCGCTTTCATGGTTTTCATACAATATTTCTCGTTTTCGTACACGTAACGATACCGCAGAATGTTCCTGCTTGGGGTACAGGTTAAGATAGAAACGGGCCGTTAATAATTTAAAAGTAGAGGTTATTTTTAAACGAATGAATGCAAAATTATTGCAGAAAAACTATCAATGACTAAACATAGACTAACGGCCCGTTTCAATAACCTATCTACCAATAAGTATTTGTTAAAAAAGTCGTCATTCAATAATTTGCCGGTTTTTCGCGATACAAATTTGACGTTTCTAAAAAATAGTTATAGATAGATAGGTTATTGAAACGGGCCGTTAATAATTTAAAAGTAGAGGTTATTTTTAAATAAATGAATGCAAAATTGTTTAAATATCCTATCTACCAATAAGTATTTGTTAAAATATCGTCATTCAATCATTTGTCGGTTTTTTGCGATACAAATTTGACCTTTTTAACAAATACTTATTGGTAATCTAGGTTATTCTTAGGTTATTGAAACGGCCGTTAGAGATGTCAACTTTGTAACTCGTGGTAAAGTGGCAAATCTTTAAAAAAAAACGAATAGTCGTATATATTATGATTTGGATTACATTATGCAAACGGAGGAGAATGAAATTTGGTACAGTTAAAGTTAACGTGAAGGAAGGAAAGGTATGCAGATAGCTAATATATTTTTAAACTAGATGTTGTCCACGACTTTGTACTTGCAAAAGTTAATTTCCCGGAAACCGTATATATTTCCGCGAGAAAAAGTAGCCTATGTGCTTCCTCGTGGTCTACACTATATCTGTGCCAAATTTCATCAAAATAGGTCCAGTAGTTTCGTAGACTATTCAATGCAAACAAATACACAAACTTTTCCTCTTTATATTAGTAAAAGAAAATTGTTAAAAATACTCATGCTCCTCCCATGTTTACATATTTTTCAAAGCGACTGTACAAAATATACAATGGATATATATAGTTGAGTGAAATTGACCATATATCACAATTTGTTCGAAACTATAACCCAGTTGGGTATTTTTTTTAGTATTGCGCGGCTGCTAAAAGTGTATTGCTCTATAACAAAATATATGTTAGTACTTCGAACTAGCTTTTGCCATCGGCTTTGTTCATAGGCTCTGCCATACAAACATTCTGCCTTATAATATAGCATTTAAAAAATACTCTTGTTTGCATAATATGTCATAATTATGGTTCACAGGTCTCTGTGTTTGTTAGGGAACTCCTGCGAAACGGCTTGGCCGATTTAAATAAATTTTGCAGGAATATTATTTGATATGTATTAGAAATGACTAAATTATTTTTCATACTCCTAAGTAATAAGGGTGACTTACCCCGAAAAAACTATTTTAGTAATTTTTATTTTTGATTTAGCATTTTGGCACAATTATTTCATGATTTGGCAATTAAAATACATTTAACCCTAAACTAACAACCTTCTAACAGGAACTCCTATTGTTTAATAGCGACATTAGGACCTACTAATATTGGTTAACTAGCTGTTTCCCGCGGATTCGCCCGCGTAAATATACTATCGAGTATCCCCCGGGAATACTGTACTTTTCCGGGATAAAAAGTAGCCTATATTTTAAATACAGAGCCTAAACTACTACCATACCAAATTTCACTAAAATCGGTTCAGTAGTTTTTGCGTGAAAGACTAACAAACATCCATCCATCTATCCATCCATCCTCACAACTTTTAGATTTATAATATTAGTAGGATAGCATAGTGATACTATCATCTTCAACCCTCAGGGTCGATCCTTTTCACACATGACCATATGTTGGTTGTAACTACGTTGTAAGTAGGCGTAGGTCGTAGGTGTAGGTAATTAAAATACTGAAAAACGAATTAGTAAAATTAACTAAATCCAGCTAACTCCTACAAACATACATATCTTTAAAAGGGTCAGAAAATTATACAGCATTAATTTAGTGCTTCTAAGTAGTTGAAAATTTACAGAGCGTATAGTTAAAATATAAGATCGTCGGTTTACATGGCGCAAACAATGAACCCTCAGAGTTACCATTAAAAATAAAGTAAGCGTAACATGTAGTAGTAACACGAATATATTTTATAAGGAATAGAAATTCTTTTCTGCTGTTTATTCAAGATTGTATTTCTATAATATGGTATTTTCCTGTAATTTTATTACATAAATGATAAACTCTGATAAATTATACAGCTTATAAAAGGAATAGTAAACTAAAAATCAATATTTTCTTACATTTGTGAAGCACTTTTGTGAGTCTTGTAAAAACGCCCCATGGCCCATACAAAAGTCGTACAAGCAGGTGACGTCACACACTTGTAAGTTGCCATGAAATGTATGGTTATGTACACAAAATTTCTAATATCTCCTGTTTGCGTGTTTATGTTCATACCATAACTGTCATGATTAACTAATCGTAATTTTAGTATTTTAACCACATTTTTTTATAACTCTCACCTAATATCTCTTCTTCCCCGAACTACCAAAATCATTGCAAGATCAAAATTAGCCAAATCGGTCTAGCCGTTCTCGAGTTTTAGCGAGACACAGGTGTTGCAATTAATTTTTATATGTAATAATATTTCAAGATCAAAATTAGCCATAATATCCGTCCAACCGCTCTCTTGTTTTAGCGAGACACGCCGGGTCTTGCATTTCATTTTAATATATATAAGAAGAAGAAGATAGTGTAGTACCAATCATCTCCACCATATAGATTGTGTGCCACTATTCCAATATTTGCTTTCATTAACCAAATCGTCTATTTTGTCATCCAAACAATGAATGCTCCTAATCAATGCGGAACGAATGGGAACAAACATAATTTGTATCTAATACGTCGGACAAATACCGCTGTATTCCCCAGTGATTGATCAGTTTTCCTAATTGTATTAGAAGAAATGGAGCTTGGGCTGATGGGTTCCTCAAGTCAAGTTTGTTATTTTACTTGTTATATTATATTGTATACGACATGTTTGTTGATAAATAGAAAATCTCGCGGGAATCGTACATTTTGCCGCAATGAAAAGTATCCTATGTCCTTTTCCGTGGTTTACTCTATATCTGTGCCAAATTTCATTTCAATCAATCCAGAAGTTTCGAAGGAAACAAACAAACATACAAACAAATATTTGCTCTCCTCGTTATAATATTAGACAAGATTATACTTTTACAGACAAATTTTCTTTAGAAAAATAAACTGAAATTTTAAACTGCTTAGAATACACAAAACTTAATTGCGTTCTGAGAAATATGCACGAGTCAAAATTAGTGGTACAAACTTGGGTCGGGAAATGTAATAAGAATTTGTATGTAATGAAGCAAAATATGTACTAAATACTAACAAAGTTATGTCTAATCCGTTATAGTTTACCTTCAAAGTTCATCACATGAACTATAGTTATGAATTTTTTCAGGTTTTTTAAGGCAGATTTTTAAGGCAGGTTTTTTAGAGGGAAACCCTATAATAAAATAAAAAATTAAAAAAACTTAGGCCTTTTTATCCCTTAATGGATGATTTATACAGTAGGTATTCTTCGAACGAAGTAACCACTCTTGAAATACTGTAGTGTCTGGGACAGTCGGTTTTTAATAAAGAATTTGAAATGTCGTATGGTTGCCGAAGTACATACGGCATCCTCACAATATATTCAGCCTAGTCCAGAGGAATGACTGGGAATGACAATACGACAATACGTCTGGGGCCAACCTTGTGCGGGTTTCCTCATGATGTTTTCCTTCACCGTTAGAGCGTCCGTATAATGTACTTGAGATCTGAAAAAGTCTCATTGGTACACGCCACAACCTGGGATTCGAACCTTCACTCTCTCGAAACGGTCAAGCCACTAGACCACGGAGCTCCTTCATTAAAAAATGCTTAAAAACATTGTCATTCCAATTTCTCAATGTTTCAATAGATTACTATAAATGATGCATCTAAAAAATAATCATCCTCACTTTACGTGTAGCGAAGAAAAAATATTTTTGTGACTTTATTTTAGGCACTTGCCGACGTGGTAAATCCACATATCAAAGTTTCATCTTTCTAGCGCTAACCGTTTCGATGGTAAGCCAAAGACGGACGGACGGACATGGCGAAACTATAAAGGTTCCGAGACGTGAATTACGAAACCCTAAAAATTATATAAAACTTATAGAATTCAGAAATAATTCTGATCCCTTTCCCCGTTGAATAAAATATTGATTCCCACACAAAAGCAAGTTTAATAGATAACAATATTCTATTAACATTGTTTCAATAAAGGAAAATACAAAACATTTGAATATAATCTTGTATTGGTATCGGGATAAAACGCTAAAGCCAATAATGTCGGAGCAATAATTGCAATCAGTTGGCAAAAACGGGGTTTACCAATAAGGACAAATTCCAGAAAATCCCCTTTGTTCCAGGTACAGTTTATGTAAAACTATTTGTAAAATTATACACATGTTCACTGTTTTGCTTACACTTATGTGTAAGCAAAACAGGAAAAGAAAATAATACCGTACAAATTAAATTAATTAAAAGTACTTCCGGTTTCATTTTGATAAAATAAAGCGGATACAGAGATACAGAGATAATATAAACCAAAATATAAATTACTTATTTTACAAAATTTCATGTATCAATTATAATGATGATATATTTTAATATGAATCACTAAATCTAACTTGAGGAAAGGAGAACTATCTCATATGGGGGCAACTAGAAAAAGTGTCCAGCTAGACGCAGTAAATAGCAGTTGAAAAATCCTCTACGAGCGGTGCTAATAGCGGCAAAAGGTATGGAATTAACGTATCAGTTAGATTTTTTCGTGACTAGAGTAGTAAATAGATGTCCAATATAATATAATCGGTTCTACGGGATAGCTCGTAGAACCGATGCCCGCTGGGGCCGAAAGTTTCTTGAGTGGAGACCACGAACTGGACGCCGAAGCGTAGGACGGCCTTCCACCAGGTGGACAGAATCACCTGAGAAAAGTCGCAGGGATACGGTAGATACAGGCCGCAAGCGACCGGTGGCACTGGAAATTTATGGAGGAAGGCCTATGTCCTGCAGTGGACGACACCAGGCTGAAACGGATAATATAATATTTATTGAACTATTCTAGTGTTATTACTTTTGGCGCTTACTTTGAAATTTACCCTGTTGCCACTGGTGCGCCACTCTAATTTTACGCATTTCAGCGGACACTTTTTACAGACAGAGATAGTTCTCCTCATACTGACAACGGCGACTCGACAGGCGGGCACCATAGTGACCGAGTCAGAAAAGCACTCCTGTCAAGCGATGACTATGACGCCCGCTTCCACACATGTAGCCGCTCCGCCGCCGCTACTATCACTGCCCGCCGCCGCGGCGCTCACCGCGAAATTCCAGGCAGCGGCCTAGGTTAGTACAATACGGCCGATGTATCTTGGCGAGTCTGAACTTCGCGCAGAAGGTTACACAATAGCTGTTTCTAAGTGTTTTCGTATTTATTTTATTTGTACTAATTGGTCAACTGTATTAGGGAAATTTTATTAGTACATAGGTATATAATCAAGGTCATGGGATACTCATCCCAACTTACCTGTCCGGTAGTTGTGGTATAGTATACGGGTACGCGACCCCGGCTTCCCTAGCTATTACTGTCCTATCCCTTGCCCTCCTGGACGGTAATATCCTACATTTCCTATTTCCCACTCTAACTTACCAATCTTCCTTTCCTATCCTTCCCTATCCCTATTCCTACCCTCTCCAACAATCTGTGGAAACGCAATGGATAATCATAAAAATAATTTAATTATCCAAAATGGCGGCGATGTGGTTCACCACCCATCACGTCTCGTTTCTCGCGGAGGTGAAAAGCGGACTATGGAGAGCCGCTTCGCTACGTTGAATGTAAGAGGAGGAATGGATGGTAAGAATGAAAGTGAACGAAGCGAAACGAGTATGTAAGGATCGTAGCAAGTGGCAAAAAGTGGTCTCTGCCTACCCCTTTACGGGAAAAAGGCGTGATTATATGTATGTATGTATGTATAGGTATATAAAAATAATACAATAACAGTTTTTTTCACGAGTTGTACATGCGCTAAAGTTCGCAGAGCCTATGTTCAGACCCGTCAAGATACAGCGGCCGTAGTGTAACTTTGTTGAACTTACTACCTTGTTCTTAATACAATACTTGGCTTAATGTGCTAATAGTAGATAGGTACAATGAATATTTTGCCACACGTTGTTCTGCCTTAACTATGAATTGGAATATATTAACTACCCACATATATAATGAACTACGCTAACATATACACCTACTACTGCAACCTACTCCAACATCTACATCTGCACCTACCAAGCTACTGAGACTTTCAGATTTTTTTTACTAAACGAAAGAGGTAAACTGAACACAACTACTAAATAAGTGTCATTTTTTATTGAACACGGTGAAGTTAGTTTAGGAAAATATAAACTTCGTTTTTTGTATGTTCCATGCAATTTTTCCAACATTTCTCACCGTTTAAACCTTCCCTGAAATTATACGACCAAAATCCAGCCGTTCTCGAGTTTAAAGCGAGACATTGGAATTGAAATCTATTTTTATTTATTAAGAGAAGAAGAATATTTGCGTACCTACTAAGTAATAATCATTCTTGAAAGATCTATGAGCTATCATAGTGCAGAAGTGGGCCTGGATATTTGGCTTTATTCGCTTTTCTCCAGTAAAATATAGGATATTAATAAGGATAATTAAGGAAAGGATTGACTGTGGGAGAGCCACGCTTCGGCATGAATGGGCCGGCTCGACCGGGTAAATACCACGACCTCACAGAAAACCGGCGTGAAATAACGCTTGCGTTGTGTTTCGCCGAGTGAGTGAGGTTACCGGAGGCCCATGGGGGAATTGGGGATTTTAAGGACCAGGAATGCAAGTCGCAACACCAGAGGAGATACAAGTGTAACTCCTCTGGTATTGCGAGTGTCCATGGGCGGCGGTAATCGCTTACCATCAGGCGATCCGTCTGCTCGTTTCCTGGTTCATGACATAAAAAAAAAGGATTTTCCCGCAAAAAAGAACACAAAGAACTAGCTTTATCCATTAAAATATTATTCCTTTATTCCTTTGCACTCTCTTGCATCTCTAAATGCATTTTATATGACAATGTCTGAAACAAAATATAAATCTATACTAATATTTTAAAGAGAAAATATTTGTTTGTTTCCATCGAATCTGAAACTACTGGACTGGTTGCGATGAAATTTGACACAGAGAACAGGTCACGGGGAAGGACATAGCCTACTTTTATCACGTCAAAATTTATGGTTTCCGCGGGATATCCTTTTGCCTCATGAATTCGCGGGTAACATCTAGTATTAAATATGTTATTATTTGCAGAATTAAAACATCCAAATATAAATGAATTACAGTAAACTTTAGAAGGCTATTTTAAAATTCCATTAACGGCTTAACAGCTTTATATTAATTGGAGAGAAAGATTTAATTTTGAATAATTTTAGAGCCGTATATGTACTTTGAGAAATACCTTGAGTTTATTAAAGTTTATAGAAATTAAAGTTTGTTATTGTGTGTTTGTATTTTAGATGTTAGGTCAAAGACTAATAAGAATTTTAAGTGAATATTAAATATTACTTTTTTAATTAATATTATAGTTCGTGTTCGTTATTTAACTTTTTATTTAATATTAAAGTTCGTGGTAGACCGCTTGGGTTGAGAGTGCAGGTTCGATCCTGAGTCTTAAGGCTGCACTAGTAGGTTTTGTCTCGAGACGAATGCTGCTAACAGCACAATATTTGACTTTAAATCACTAATGATTTAAAGTCAAATATTGTGGGCCCAAATTTTAGCGTATCGATTTTATTACGTTTATCTAGGTCAGTATATACTTATATTTCTAAAATTTAAATTAGTTTAGAAGATAATAGCATCCAAACATCGGATTTTTAGAGCAAGTTTGACCGTAAATAAAAAACAAACGAAGAATGAAAATAAAAAAGCAAGTACATACCGACACTGTTTGATTATTCAGCAATTGAGATAACTTTACTTCAGATAAAAATATTAATTAGATAGTTATTTATAAAACATCAACACCTGAGTGTCGATTTGCCTTATTTGACGACGCCTTTCCTAAAATACTTTACAGAGCACTATAAATATGTACACTATAGATTCTCATAAAAGTATAGATTACTATTTTATTGGTATATCCTTTTTTCTTTTTTTATTACTTGAAATAACAAACATTTTCATCGCGCGCCGCACTGAGTTCGTGCCGCGCTAGTCAATAGCGCAATCTTAATCTTACTTTATATGAGTAAAATTTATCTACTCGTATAAGGTAATAAGTGAACTATCAAAATCTTGGAAACGGCTGCGAGTTATTCCATGAAATTGCAGGGCATTTTGGGGTATAAAAATCAATCATCATCTCCTCTTTACTCGGAAACTGCGCATTTTTAAATTTATGTATGTTTTTTTTCTTTCATCGCGTAATAGGATAGTGATTTCGATTTTTCTTGGTTAGAGTTTGGCTTGGCTTAGTTAGTGTTGGACTTTTTGTGTTGTAGGCAAATTGGTGTCGGGACAGACAAAAATTTTTGAGATTCTTTATATTTCTTTATCTATACTAATATAATAAAGAGGAAAAGTTTGTTTGTTTGCATTGAATAGGCTCCGAAACAACTGGACCGATTTTCACGAATTTTGGCATAGATGTAGAGTAGACCACGAGGAAAGACTTTTTATTGCGGAAAACTGGTTCTGCGAAATTAACTTTTGTGCGCATGAAGTCGCGGGCAACATCTAGTCTTTTATAATTTCATACTTTTAATTTGGTTGGCTATTTTTTGCGTAGTTCGGGAATTCGGAATGTGGTGTAGGGTAATATTTTTGTTATTTTTTTGTTATTTTTTTTAATCTACTAGAGCTCCGAGCAAAGCACGGCTACCCACCTACTAATAGCTCCATAAATTTGATAATATTTTTTAGTAATATGCCTCTATGTGAGTTTATCTTTAGAATTTTTCAAACAACATTCTACCAAACTTGTTGCGAATTTTCATCATATTGGCAACATTTTATCTGAAATTTTCCCAGCGACTGTACCGTTATCGTTTCAGTCTTGAGCGTATGAGCTGTCACCCCATAAATTCCCGTAAGATAGGCCACCTAAACGCCAATCAGGGAATTAAGATAGATTGCCCATGTACGTCCTTTGTCAAAATAAGCTTTCGTAACAAATGGGGTTTTTGTCGAGTGGACTTTGCTAAGTGTGAATTTGCTGATTACAAAAACTTGGCACCTTAACTTAGCCACTAACATCATCATTATCACTATTATCATAATATATATAATATGATGATAATGATGATGAAATTTATTTTTAAAAGTAATATATTTTTCAAAGAACTGGAACATCCTGAAACTATTTTAATTAAAGTCGCAAAACATTTTTTTAAATCGCCCTTAATGCGATAATCATAATTTACCAAGATTTCTAACGATACGGCTAAGTTAAAATATCTTTAACATTCCTATTATCATATTTTACCTTTACGGCGTACCCCAGGGCGGGGAGATGATAAACGTACGTATTATCACTTGTAAATATAAATTTTACATCTCATATTTTGTACTTTATGGTGCATGGGGTAAACGAGCAGATACCTGATGGTAAGTGGCTACCGTCGAATCGCATTACCTAAATTTGCAAGGAAAAATTTTAAGAAAATGTTTTTCTTTTTAATAATGTGTAATATATTATAATTATAATTATTATATATTATAATAACAATAATGCTTGCTATCATATACAAGAGTAATATAATACGGTCGTTAATTATTTCAGGATGACAAATTCAATGTAGGTACCTACTATTAAAGGTAATGTAAAAGTTTGAAATCCTTTTTTTAGTAAATTAAATATCAACAATTATATTCTCAAATATAAACAACCTGTCGTTTAATTAATTTTAAATTTAAATATCGCTTGAAATTAATTTTTAATTTAAAGGAAATATCTCACAATATTTTCAGTTGTAATAAATAAAGCAAATAATTAACAGACAATTTGCACAAAAACACAACCAAGTTTCATTTTAAAATTTTATACGTAAATTATACGTAACGTTTACAAAGGTTACTTTTAACATTCAATTTTATTTAATCAAGGCTTAAAATATGTACCTTTGAGGCTTAATTACATGAGGAATATAGCCAAAGGCTAACTCTAGGCAGTACGCTGTGTCCGGATTTTAATCAAGTTACGGTCCTTTTAACTAATTCCACTTTTAGTAAGTAGTATTGGAATTGCTCCTTTTTTTTGTAAGGAACATGGATTATGATCGTTATACTTTCATGCATAAACTTACCTAATTTGCTAAACAGATTTGAAAAAGAACACAAATAGTATAGCCTGGATTAGCATAAATTGTACATTTTATCTTGGCAAAACAGTTCCCGCAGGATAGCTATCTTCATACAACGTTAAATCGTGAGCGTCCGTAGCAAAGTTCAGTTTTTTAACAAAATCACAAATTGCTAAATAGTTAAAAATGATAAACAAAAAAAAAATACCTGTAATCAACAGGTTATTTTTTTACAACCCTATCCCTAATCTCCCGTTAGCGATTCCCTTATAATGTTAGGGATAGAACTTCAGTCGACACTCGGTCGCCGTAGGGGCCGCACGCGTGCTTGTGTTGTATGTTTGGATTTGTGATATTGTTGTGAGTATTTTTTTTATTTTGTCATAAATATAGAGTATACTTTGCAAGGGTCTATATATTTTTATATTATTTTTTTTTTAGTTTTTGAGCAAAGTTGATCAACGTCTTTACCGGCTTTTTTCGGAGGTGGTAATATTTAATTTTGTTATATTAATTAAACTATTAAGTACATACTATTATATATTATGAACGTAAGCATATTAAAAATAATTTCCGTTTGTATATAAATTATACGTTAGAGTGCGAATTATTTTTTAATACAAAATAAACATATTATTTAAGTTATGAATTAAAAGAATAAGGGAATTGAAAAAGAGGAAAAATATTTCCTGAATAAAATGAAAAAAGCAAAATACAATATATAAGGTGTCAATATTTTTGAACTAAGTAAAACTTATTTTTGCCCGATCTTTTTTTCTTAGTAAAATTATAGTATTCTTTTCTACTTTAAAAATTTTCTAGCTTCGATAAAATTTAACGATATCAATTATATTTAGCATATTGTGTTTGAAAAAGGTTCATAATTTTTTCCAATTATTCGCAGACTAGGTTGGAAAAGTGGATATTTTTATACATATTATTATGTAATCAAATTATTTATTAGTTAAATTTGTATTCATAATATGTAACGATTAATTATTTGTTATTTTTATTTATTAATAATATTAATTAATCGTTTCCGAATCCCAGCTGGTATAGTTCGTACCTACTTAAGATCTATCCCGAATAAGTATAAATTCAATCCCGATTGATTTTTTCTTAAATACATTTATGAGGTAGCTCAAATGGCGAAATGAAATCACACAATGCACAGTGTGCAATCTGCATATCCAAATTCGCATAAAAACAATATTCAGCGTTTTAGAACCATTTTTTTCTTAAGTTCATGTTGACCTACCACCGGTTTAGAAACTAATCCGACAAAACCAGCGTAAGAAATTTATTAATTCCTTAAAGGCACATTATTATCTGCCAATTCGCACTAGGATAGCGGTGCGCACTAGCATAGCAGTGGACATCCAAATGTTCCGCATTTGAGGCCCAGCAACTAAAGCTAATTATAAGTTTACCAATGTCATTATTTTAAATCTATAAGATTTCCACTACTTCATACGTGCTAATGAAAATCATGAATGCACCATACATTTTTCCGGAATAAAAAGTAGTCTATAATTTAATAAACATTATATCCAGCAGTATCCAGCTAAAAAACTCACAACTTGCAAAAAAATGTGTGAGTACACGCATATAAGCATTCGTGAACTATAGTAGCTCTACTATTATACTACAGACATAGTTCTACTACTATAGTAGAACTATGTCTGCTCTACATTCGTGGTTTCGCAGCCGAAATTTCAAAGTAACAAACAAACAATCAAATCTTTCTACTTAATAATAACTAGTGTGATTAGGTAGATATTGATTTTATAATAGTTAATTTAAGCAATAATTTCTTATACTTTTTGAAACTAAGTTCTAAGTTCTCCGTCGAGAGGTTTGTAGACACTTATGGTTTCGAACTTTGAACTTCGAACGTAAAGCACAGTTTAATGGCTGAGACATAACTGTCATTAGTTAAGTTAACCAATATTTTGGAGATCAAAGTAATGTCTTAGAAATTGTTAGAGCAATTAATACTAAGGAAAAGTCTTTGACGAATTGCCTTTTCATCTTTTTTTGAATATTATGTTTAAGTTTCAGAAATTACATTGGTGTAATGAAAACACAAATGGTTTAATGAATTCTATTTTAAAATAGCAACAATAGTCACCTGACTGCACCAGAAAGAGGGTAATGTTTAAGAGTGTCGTTTTAGCACTTTCTAGAGCCTAAACAGCTTGTCGCCTTTGAGCTTGAAAGGCATTATTAGATTCGTCAGTCATAAGAGTGACACTTGGTGCATCAAAATTATATTTTATAATTAATTATAATTATAAGCGTTTAATATATTAAACGCAGTCGGGTTTAATTTTAAATAATTATGATATTATCTTATATTATAACTCCTGAAAAACTCAATTCGTTTATGTATGATAAACAGTAAACACTATATTGATGTCTACAGATTTGAAAGAATAAAATACTATTGAAATTCATTGTTTGAATAATGTTATCCCTAATTAGGTCTTTGTACCTAAAGTCTGGTTGACCCATAGCAATAGGCAATCGGACTATTTTTTTTTATTGCATAAATGAATAGTACTCTTAAATATGAGTAACTTCTCAGAAGAAACCGTATATCAAAAGTCAATATTTTCAAAGCGATTTGTATAAAAAAATTCGCGAGCCTCCTAAAAACGCTCCATACTAAAGTCGACCTACAAATGACGTCACTTGTAGGTTATAGTATATGAAGTAGTATATGAAATATATGGCCGCCGGAAAATATTTGTAAATATCTCCCATATTTGTGGGTTTAAGTTCATACTTACCATAATGAATATTTTTGTATATGATGTGAGTAAATGATGTAAGTTTTGTTTAGCAATTTCGCAAAAAAAAAAAAAAATTTTGGTACTTTTTAAATGTATTTTATTAATAAACTACACATAAAATAATATATTTTTTTACATTTACCAGATAGTAATGCCTCAATATTTCTGAATATATTAATGAAACCAAATATTTCAGATGTAGTCCGATCCCCTATTGAGATGAAAAACTTCCCGCCTAGAATTTGA
Source organism: Glaucopsyche alexis (assembly GCA_905404095.1). Taxonomy (NCBI): domain Eukaryota; kingdom Metazoa; phylum Arthropoda; class Insecta; order Lepidoptera; family Lycaenidae; genus Glaucopsyche; species Glaucopsyche alexis. The sequence goes on from FR990059.1 coordinate 18,530,015, forward strand.
TCGCATTACTCAGAAGCGGCCTTAGGACAGTATTTCAGGCACTTCGTAAATTCAGGCTGCGAAATGAAACCTAGTAAATTGTTCGCCCATATTTCAAAGGCTCAAAGCCAACAGTTGCAAAAGGTCAAAATTGATGAAATCTGCCTCTAACAATATGTTAAGACTTTGAAAAGGATTCGGTTTAGGTAGCAATTAAAATATCGTTGAAATGGTTGTTGTTTTGTTAAAAAAATATATTTATTGTGAATTGTGATAGAATCACAAGTAATACGACTATACAATATAATGATTTGATCATACATGTTGTTGTACTAGAAAAGAAGTAAACGTTATGTTAAATACATAACAATTTATTAAATACTCAAAAGTTCAAACAAAATTTTACAATATTAAAAAAATAGTTATCGATTCAAAAACTATTTAAAATAACTATGTTAAATTATAAATAGCAAATTTTATTTGTGACTAGCTGATGCCCGCCGCTCCGCCCGCGTAAGTACAGTAACCCACGGGAACCTTCTATTTCCCGCGATAAAAAGTAGCCTATGTCCTTCCCCATGGTCTACTCTATATCTGTGCCAAATTTCGTGATAAACAGTTAAAGTATCCCACGGGAACCATACATATCCTTTCTCAGGCTCTAGACTATTTGTTTACCAAATTTCATTTAAATCGATTTAGTAGTTTTGGCGTGAAAGACGGACAAACAGACACACACACACTTTCCCATTTGTGACTAGCTGATGCCCGCGGCTCCGCCCGCGTAAGTACCTACAGTAACCCACGGGAACCTCATATGTCCCGCGATAAAAAGTAGCCTATGTCCTTCCCAATGGCCTATTCTATATCTGTGCCAAATTTCACCAAAAACGGTCATGTAGTTTTAGTCTTTTTAACGCAAATAAACTAACTTTTTCTTTTTAAAATAATACAGCTAGTATTATTTTAAAGCGAAAAATGTTGTTTTTTCCCGCGGCTTCACCCGCGTATATATTATATAGTATCCCACCGGTATTACTGTATTTTTCCGCGATAAAATCTATATAAACTACTACCATACCAAATTTCATCAAAATTGATTCAGTAGTTTTTGCGTGACAGAGTAACAAACATCTATCCATCCGTCAATCCTCACAAACTTTCACATTTTATTAGTAGGATTATTAATAAAATATTTCCTCTTTATAGTATTAGTGTGGATGATTATATATAAATAGATTAGCTCATTACAGTAACAAAAGCTTGCTTACTCTACTTCATGCGCAATCATCTTAAGATGATTTTCCTCGTATTTTAGTCTTTTAATATTAAAAATCCAATAAATCTAATTGGTGCAGCCAGGGACATTTCTATTCAGTGCTAGATTTCTCCTGTCGCCCACAAATTGTACATAAGCCCGCCTCTGGGGAGGCCCCCAGTTGACTCGCTTGACTTTAATCGAAAGAAAAATAGGTAGTACCGTAAGTATGCGACTGAAAGCCAGTATGTGAATACTGGAATATGTGAATACTGAATTAATGGAATTCTCTGTGTATTTTGGTAGCGGAAGTATGCTTAGAATATTTGAGTTTTTGCGGGAATGTAGTAAAATGTGTTTGTGTAAGTACAGGAATACCGTTTCTAATATTATAACGATTCTCACACTGACTCGGTATAAGAATCGTTAATATTATATTAAAGGGGAGGATTTTGAAATTGATGCGACTACTTTGTACAAAAATGACACGATTTCAAAAGTTTTAACTTTTATATAATAACTACAATTTTTATTTAGAAAAAAAAAACTATATTTTTTTTAATAATAAATAAGGTTTGGTAAAATGAACTACGGATATTTAAGCCATAGATCTACTGCTAATGTAGAGACGTTTAGACAGAAAAATAATTAGCATACTCGATAAAATATCGACCTTATGTGTAGCAAATAAAGATCAATTTTGGATAGCTATCTTAAAAATAGAGAGCCACGTAGAGTCGCGTATCGTAGCAGTGTGAACTAACCCTAAAGTTTACTATTTATACCACACCTCATGTTAGATCGATTAGCAACAACCCACGAAGAATCATAATTCTGTAAATTTAACTTTACCAAATTATTAACGAAACTTTCACCTAACAAAAAACAAACGCCTAAGTTGTTTAAATTCGAAGCAATTAAAACCCGATGTAAAACAGTCTCTATTAATTATAGCTTTAGGCTGATCGATTCGTTTAATTATTGATTCGGAGCCCATTATAAAGGGCATATGATGCCTACCTTGAAAGCCTTGTTAAATCTATTTTCTATTCAGATTGGATAGTTACGAGCAAATAGAGTTCTTTTGTACAATCGCTAAAATATAATCAGTTATTGAAACTGAAATAAATTATTTTAATTTGGGGATTTAAGGACGAAGTGCTCAACACCAGAGGAGTTTCAACTGCAACTCCTCTGGTGTTGCAAGTGTCCATGGGCAGCGGTAATCGCTTACCATTAGGCGATCCGTTTGGTTTCCTAGTCCATTTCATTTGAAAAATGTATACTTATACCTACCTAGGAAATGTATGCGAACTTAATGTTTTGAAACAATTTAAGTTTTCCAACGTACAGCTTTCCAAAAACATTAGTTTCTGACAAAAAATGCTTCCTATATTTAAACAATAAATTATTGTTATAGCCTCCGTGGTCTAGCGGTTTGGAGCTTGGCTCTCAACTCGGAGGTCATGGGTTCGATTCCCGCATGGGAACAACAAAAATGTTGTTTCCAAGTTTGGTTAGGACAATGCAGGCTAATCACCTGATTGTCTGACAAGAAAGATGATCCATGCGTCGGATGATAAAAAGTTGGTCCTGCGACTGATCTCTTGCCAGTCGTGTCGGTCATCCGTCCCACTGGGTTACGAGAGTAAAGGAAGAGAGAGTGCTCTTGTGTACTGCGCACACACTTGGACACTGTAAAATAACTTCTGCGTAGTTAGCCTGGTTTCAATGAAACCGGCCACCGTCACCGAGGTCGGTGTGGGGAGCTATTATTGTTATATTTTATTCACACGAGACTGAAAAGTATAAGGCGGACAAAATGTATCATTAATAATATTGCCTAGCTTTCATTACAAACTATACAAATGATACCTTTGAAACTTATCCTCACTAACTTATTCATTAGGAATGTTAATTTAGTATTTTCAGAATTTCGACCTTCCGTTGACTTAGGTCATTCTGATGTTTATACAGCGTTGTGGTTTGAGTAAAATATTAAAGTTTATTTGATCTTTTATTTGAGCGTCTAGTTATGTTAGTTTTGTACATAACTACTATGATAATTAAAACAAGCAAAGTACAGTTTGACGTTAATTGCTATAGGTGAAATCTGCCGCAATTGAAGTTTATGTGAAAGAAAGTGTGCAAAGAGCTAATATATATTTAAATATTACTTAGAAATAATAATAATAACTCCCACACCGATCTCGGTGACGGTGGCCGGTTTCATTGAAACCAGGCCAGTTACGCAGGAGTGATTTTATAGTGCCCAAGTGTGTGCGCAGTACACAATAGTACTCTCTCTTCCTTTTACTCTCGTAACCCAGTGGGACGGATGACCGACACGACTGGCGAGAGATCAGGTGCAGGACCGACTTTTTACATGCCCATCCGACGCATGGATCATCTTTCTTGTCAGACAATCAGGTGATCAGCCTGCATTGTCCTAACCGAACTTGGAAACAACTTTTTTTTTGTTGTTCCCTTGTGGGAATCGAACCCACGACCTCCGAGTCGAGAGCCAATGCTCGAACCACTAGACCACGGAGGCTGTTAAGAAATACGTACAATTAATTACGTATTTCTTAGAAATACGTACAATTAATTACAAATACTACCTCAATTACATAACCATGCGTTTGTATATACTTAACAGTAGGTGTTGGTTTGACACATTTGTCAATTATTCTTTGATACTAGATTTACACTCTCGCGCGAGTGGCGAGGCGAGGCCCGAAGTGAGTCGCGAGGCGAGTGTGTAAACGTAGTTCGCCTCGATGCTTATAAAGGTAGCCTTTCGAACCGAGCGTCAGTGACGCAGCGGCACTGAATTGTATGGGACGGCGACAGTGGCGATACACATCACTGTCGCCGTCCCATACAATTCAGTGCCGCTGCGTCACTGAGTTGTATGGGACGGCGACATGACAGTGATGCGTCGCGAGGCTGTCGCTGTCCCATACAATTTAGTGCCGCGGCGTTACTGACGCTCAGTTCGATTCCAAAGACAAAATTTACAATATATTTTTACAAAAGAACTCTGAAAACGTTGTAACTTTAAAATTAAAACAGATAGATAAACGACCTCTGTGGCTCATTGGTAAGCCCATCTTCACTTAAGCCGGAGGTCGCGGGTTCGAATCCCGCCCGATAGACAAAAAGTTTTTCTGTGTTCCTGGGTCATGGATGTGTATCAAATATAGATATATATAGTCATAGATGTACAATATTAAAAAAAAACATTGTATATAGTATATTAAAAAATCTTAAATTTGTGTATAGTATAAAAATCTTATATATATATATATTATATATATATAAGATTTTTATATATATATATTATATATATAAGATTTTTATATATATATATCTATATATATAAAAGAAAGTCGTGTTAGTTACACCATTTATAACTCAAGAACGGCTGAACCGATTTGGCTGAAAATTGGTAGGGAGGTAGCTTAGAACCAGGAGAAGGACATAGGATACTATTTATCGCGGTAAAATGTACGGTTCCCGTGGAATATTGTATTTACGCTTTTACGTAAAAACTACTTAATCGATCATCATGAAATTTGGCACAGATATAAAGTAGACTACGAGGAAGAACATAGATTACTCTTTATTGCATAAAAATGTACGGTTCCTGTGAAATACTGTATTTACGCTTTTACGTAACTACTTACCCGATCATCATGAAATTTTGCACAGATATAAAGTAGAGCACGGGAAAGGACATAGGCTACTTTTTATTGTAGAAAATGTACGGTTTCCGTGGAATATTGTATTTACGCTTTTACGTAAAAACTACTTAACCGATCATCATGAAATTTTGCACATATATAAAGTAGAGCACGGGAAAGGACATAGGCTACTTTTTATTGCAGAAAATGTACGGTTCCCGTGGAATACTGTATTTACGCTTTTACGTAAAAACTACTTAACCGATCATCATGAAATTTTGCACAGATATAAAGTAGAGCACGGGAAAGGACATAGGCTACTTTTTATTGCAGAAAATGTACGGTGCCTGTGGACAACTGTATTTACACTTCTACGTAAAACAACTTAAACGATCATCATGAAAATTGGCACAGACATAGAGTAGACTACGAGGAAGAGCATAGGCTACTATTTATCGCAGAAAAATATGTTTGGGGATTTAGTAAATAGGGGATTTAGGGATTTACAAATAATGTGATTTACACGACGATACTCAAAGGAAAAAGGTGAGGAAGTTCTCATTCCGAAGATCCCGATGATCCCTACCGAATACCGATATGCCGTTTGAGTTCAAACGACTTCAATTTCCGATCCGTCTTGCATTCGCCATGACCATTAATAAGTTACAAGGTCAATCCTTGAAAGTTTGTGGTCTGAATCTACAAAATCCATGTTTTTCACCTGGTCAATTATATGTATACATGGCACATTCACGGATCGGAAGACCATCTGCGTTATTTATTCTTGCGCCTGATAATAAAACGAAAAATGTCGTCTATTACAAGATGCTTTACTGAAGATTGCAACCCATACACCAAAATACATGGCCCATTTTACACAATCATTAAAATAATTGATTTCTTTTTAATTATATCTATTATCCTAATGAAAAATTGCACTTAATGAAATTCAAAATCTTCTCATTTATTGCCTCTAAGGTAGAACAAAGTTTGCCGGGTCAGCTAGTTATATATATATATATATATATATATATATATATATATATATATATATATATATATATATATATATATATATATATATATATATATATATATATATATATATATATATATATACATCTTGCGAATCATGTTGCGTCCTACATGGCGATTTTTACGAATGATGCCGCGTCCGACCGACTTGTTGCGTCCGGTATACGGACGCAAGATTAACCGACCCTCATTTTTCGTCCAAGGGTGTCTTTTCATCATTAGAATGCATAGGCAAAAAATTGGCATGGACTCAATTTCATCACTAGAATGATTTTCAGCGTATTTCGTAGTTCAGCCATCAGCCGCGCGGAATTTCGAGGGCGCTACTGAGAAGCGTATATTTTGTACCGTATATTGAGCGTTTAGTTTACCGATTATATTGCGTCTCCCTGAATATACACAAAAAGTTTTTTTCAGTTCTCCACGAACATCATCCTGCGTCCAGAAATTTTCTTATATCAGGACACCGCCTAGATCCTACTGGGGCCTTTTAGGGTGCACGGGTGTGGGGCGCGCGGGGGGCGGGAAGCGAGCCAGGCGCCAGCGCGAGCAGCGCAGTCGTATCGCATGTTTTGTTAACCGACTTTCAAAAAAGGAGGCGGTTATGTATTCGGCTGCATAATATTTTATTATTATTTTGTGTGTTAGACGATAATTCCGCCGTCTATGGACCGATTTCCAAAATTCTTTTTTTGATCTAAAGGGTATAATCCCAAGGTCCCATTTTAAATAAAGTGGTGACCTGATGATGGGACACATGAGGAATCAAAATTTATATGGATACTTATGGTGATTTCGGATTTTTCTGAAGTAGTCTAAGCATATTATGCTACCAAAAATTAAGATGTTGCGCCAAGGTTATACCCTGGATCCAAAAGTACAGAACAGAACTCCTGACTCCTTATAGATACATGTTTGGGGATTTCAGCGTTGTTTAAAGAACTGCAATCATATGCCTCCATGTCAAGTGATCATCATTATCACCACCACCATTACACCATACATCATCACATTATGATGATGTAAAAGGCACTTCTCCTAGTATTTTTCACCAACACGGAGATCTTTAAACGTTACTCTACCGTCTATGGACTTATTTGTAAAATTATTTTGTTGTTGTAAAGGGTCTTTTAGTCATTAACGTGGAAACTTGATGATGGGATCCGTGACTAATCGAGGGAACTCCTCGAAATTTATATAGACATATAATATAGTGATTTAGACTTTTCCTGAAGTAACTTAAGCATATTATGCTACCAAAAAAATAAGATTATACCCTGTATAATAAGAAGGTATTCCCTGGATCTAAAAGCAATGAACAGAACTCCTCAGTCTTTAAAGATACTCGTTTGGAAATTTCGGCATTATTGTTTTAAGAACTGCAAGCATATGCCACTATGTAAGTTACAGTAATCATTATCATCATCTTATTTTAAAATAGTGTCTGAACGAAACTGGTTTTTACAACCGAAACCGAAAACGAATTTCGGCAACGGTCTCAGTTTCGGCCGCAACAGAATCTTCCGTACAAGGATCATGTTTTGAGAGAAAAATAAAGGAAACGTTAGTTTAATCAGTCAGTCTTTTTAGGGTTCCATAGTATTCAAGGAACCCCTACAGTTTTGCTTCGTCAGTCAGTCTGTCTGTCTGTCCGCCACTCTAGCTACTGTAATTATGAACATAAATGGGTGAGATTTGGTATAGTTATATATTGTGTATAGATCTCGGTTCTAGCATCATAAAATAATAATAATTTCATATTTTAGAGGGATGGCTCCTCCATACATGTGAAGTGAGCATGAAAAATATTGTTTCATTCTACTCCATCGTGTGAAATATCGTCGAAAAGATCTTTTAAAATAAAGGCGTGGTTTCATACATGACTTTTTTTACAAAAACCATTTTCGAGTAATCGGCTTCCAAAGTAGTTTAAAATTTGGTCCTCCGCTGGCATTTCTAAACTATAGGAGATAGAAACTGGAAAGTTTTTATGCTGATAGATCATGCTAAAAACTCTTGAGGGAATGTATTTTGAGCGCAATCGGACTACAACTTTTTAAGTAATTCAGAGAAGGTCTATTGCGTGTTGATAGTTACAGAACCCTCCTTAGACATGACCTAACATGCTTTTGATTTACTACCGCTTAGTAGTTTATATACAAATCTGTGTTGCGAGCAAAACAAGAAAAAGCACTATAATATTTACAATTGTTTATTGTAAAACAGCAATACCTTTAAGCTTTACGAAACGAAACGAAACGACTCTCTCGTTATACCTAAATCAAATCGCGAAGTAGGTAACGAGAGTTAGCCTTATTAACTAAGCATGGCTTTCCCACAATTATGAGAAAATAGAATATCGTAAAAGTATCATTGTCGTGTACGGTCAACGGTGTGACAGTTAAATATGGTCAAACGTTCCATCATTCTAATCTATGAACAAAATTTCAGGCATACAGTGAAGTAGTTCTTAAGCGAATTAGGCACAATGCAAGCTAGTCAAACACCTCGTAAGCCTAATAGACTAGTGCTTTTACCTTTGAAAATGGTCAAAAGTGAAAAAAAAATCTTATAGTAGGATGAAACCCATTGGAAAAGGAAGAGAATTTAACAAAAATAAAAGAAAAAATATTTTACGGGCAATCTGAGGTCGGGAAGTGTAAGGGGGTGAGTTACAAGAGGTAAAAAACGGTTTATCTCGATTTTTTGCAAAACTACGAGTCCTATGGAAAAAAGTCAAATAGCAAAGTCTTATACAAAAAAATTCACGACATTTGGTGAAAACGTATCTTTGCGTTTCAAATATATTGTATTTATTTTTTATTTAAAATATTTATTTTTTCACCTTAATTTGACTTAATATCGAAAAATTAACCCTAATTTTCAATCGAAAACTCTCACGTCAAAATATCAGTTTTATAAAGTCGGCGGGCTTTTTATTCATTGAAATCTCTCCTTTCTGATAATGTAAAAAAATATATTACCACAGTAAAAGTTCTCACAAAATGCAAAGAAAAGAATAGGTAGTGAGCAGTACAGCTAAACCAACATTTATTACACCACTGAGACAGGAGTTTCTCGACATTACAGTATGTACGGGGCCCATACGGCACCGAACCAATAACTGGCACGTATCGGACAACAACTCCATGTCCGATCATTGTTACATCAGGTTTGACGTACACAACAGTATACCTGGGCAAAAATTTCATATAGGAATCCCAAGGCCACCAACTGGAAAGCATTTAGGGAGGATCTGTAGTCAAACCTCACAACAAAAAAAACAACACAACAAAGGACCGTGGAACACTTAGAGCAAACGGGAGGAGAGCTAGAGTTAAGTCTAAACGAGGCTTGTCTCAAAAACTGTCCTCTTAAAAAATCAACAAGTAAGCGCAACGTACCTTGGTGGAGTGGTACTCTGGCGCGTCTCAGAAAGGAAACCCGAACTCTATTCAATAGAGCTAAACGAGACGGGAATTGGGACGCGTACAGAACCGCCCTTACGACGTTCAATAAGGAGTTAAGGAAAACCAAAAGACGCTCTTGGAGCAGGTTCTGCGAAGAAGTGAACAACACCTCGCAAACCTCTAAACTATATAAAATAGTATCCAAAGCCCCTTGCTCCCATCCTAGCACTCTGAGGAGACCAGATGGCACCTACACAAAGACGGTGGAGGACACACTAAGGCTACTTGCCGAGGTGCACTTCCCCAACAGTGTTCATCTGGACGTGAGTGAAGCCTTCTCCCACACATCCCTTAAAACCAAACCAACTTTGGACGACTGGAGAAGAGCTTCTATGATTTTTAAACCTGACCGAGTCAAATGGGTAATTGACAGCTTTAAGCCATATAAGACTGGTGGCGAGGATAACATATTTCCGGCCCTTATCCAACAGGGCAAGGACATTATCCTCCCGGCGCTACTAAAGGTATTTAGAGCGAGTTTTGCGTGGGGCTACATTCCTCTGGCTTGGACAAAGGTAAAGGTCTCATATATACCCAAAGGTGGAGATAGGGACAAAGCTTTACCCAAGTCATATAGACCCATAAGCCTCACTTCTTTCATGCTCAAAACGATGGAGAAGGTGGTCAACCTTCATAATATAAGAGACACCTATCTCATTGAAAGGCCTTTGCAAGAAAGACAACATGCCTACCAGAAAGGCACCTCTACTGAAACGGCGTTGATGGAATTAGTAGATCGCATTGAAAGAGCTATTGAGGATAAGGAGTTTGCACTATGCGACTTCCTAGATATTGAAGGCGCGTTTGACAATACCTCAACATGCTCTATTACGAATAGCCTGGCTTCAAGGAATATAGAACCAACCACTATAGAATGGATCAAAGCCACGCTCAACAACAGAGTAGCATCATCTACTATCATGGGCTCGACGCTCAGGAGCAGGCTGACCCAGGGATGCCCCCAAGGAGGGGTGCTGTCACCGCTGGAGTGGTCCCTGGTAGTGGATGAGCTCCTAAAAGAACTGAGTGATAAAAGGTTCTACGCTCAAGGATACGCTGATGACCTAGCGATACTAGTGGTAGGCAAGTGCGCACCAGTGGTCGCTGGGCTAATGCAATCGGCACTGGGAGTCGTCGAAAATTGGTGCATGAGGGTCAAGCTAACAGTCAACGCTGATAAGACAGTCTTGATACCCTTCACCAAAAAGAGGAAGTTGGATGGACTAAAACCCCCAACACTCTTTGGGAAAACTATCACGTTTGCAAGCGAGGTCAAATATCTAGGAGTCATCCTAGATAAGGGATTCACTTGGAATAAGCATATCGAGCACATTACGAAAAAGGCTAGATGTGCTCTGGGATCCTGTTGGAGACTTGTCAGCTCTAAATGGGGCCTTCGGCCGAAAGCAATGCTGTGGCTATATACAGCAGTAGTGAGGCCGATGGCCACATACGGCTGCGTAGTATGGCACAAAAAGGCTCTACAGGTGAACTGCATCGCAACGTTAAATATTGTACAGAGACTGGCGTGTCTGATAATTACGGGTGCGCTTTCGTCGGCACCCACCGCCTCACTAGAAGCCCTGATTGACCTGATTCCTCTTCCGCTGCTTGTACAGATGGAGGCTAAGAGGGCAGCTCTTAGGGCCAGGACGGCGGGCAAGACGAAATGGACTTCCACCCTACTAGGACAGTTGCAGCAGTCTCTTATTGAGACACCGGTCATGGCCATGCCATCGGATGCCATGACCAAGGTGTACAGCTTCTCGAAGCTATATCAGGTTTACATACCTTCTAGGGAGGACTGGGAGGGAAACGTCCCAATTAATGTTCACCCCAATGACATTGTTTGGTTCACAGATGGATCTAGAAAGGACAACCGGGCGGGCGCTGGATTCTACGGGGGCATGCCACCAACGGGGCAAATATGCTTGTTTGGGAGAATTTGCAACCGTGTTCCAGGCTGAGATCTTTGCCATTATTGGTTGTTCACTAGAGAGCCTAGAGATGGCCTTAGTCCATAGAAACATTCTAATTTTCTCTGACAGTCAGGCTGCGCTGAAAGCATTGACTGCAGCTGAAATTTCATCTAAATTAGTTCTGAACTGTGTTGAGACGCTGAACATGCTAGGCCGTGACAACAATATCCGTCTGGTATGGGTTCCTGGCCACAGCAATATACCCGGCAACGAAACTGCGGATGAGCTGGCCAGGCTAGGAGCCGAAAGTCTCATTTACGGACCAGAACCAGTCTGCGGAATATCTTCCAGCACTACTAAAGGAGCACTCAAGGAATGGGGCTGCAGCTTTGAGCTTAAGCATAAAGCAATGGGCTGCAATCCCGGGCCTTGTGCACTCCAAGGCGCTAATCCCGGCCTTTAACAGAAAGCATGCGGAACTAGCGCTGTCAATGAGTAGGAATCAACTAAGAATCTTTACCAGAACCCTAACTGGGCACTGCAAGCTCCACAAACACCTCAACAAAATAGGAGTTGGTGACACAACGACTTGCAGATTCTGCAAGGAGAAGGATGAAACTCCCATTCACCTTCTCCTTGACTGTCCGGCACTCCACCAGAACAGAAACAGGTACCTTGGGCAGCACGAATACTCCACCACAGACGAAATTCGTGGCACCAACCCCAACCATATCGTTCAGTTTATGAGCAGCATAGGCCTGGGGCAGGTACTATAACGCGAAGGAGTCACAATAGATCCACTTGGGTCGCAGTGACATCAGGCTCGATCTTGACCTGCCTTCGGAAGGATAAAAAAAAAACAGGTAGTGAGGCCCAGACCCGCTTAGCCCGTTCCCTACTTCTCTTTGAAATACCTTTTGATGGGCTAAAATTATCCGTAGGTCACTCATGTATATAACCTATCTTAAAATAGTAATAAATAGGCATCAATGAATATAATTTAATCGCCCGTAATTTATTTTTCCCTCATGTTTTGTTATATTCTTTTCCTTTTCCATTCGGTTTCATCCTACTATACTTTTTTTGTTTAAAAAATTATCGGCATTGGTCTACAATAGCTATTTCAAAATGACGTTTAGACAATGCGCAAGTTACTGGTTTTTTTAATTATGTACCAACCGTAAATGTGTAAAATCTAATACCTACTATTACTATTTTTACCCCATCTCAAGTAAATGCAACTGAGTTAAATAAATCATGTCCTGTAACAAAACTTTATAGAATGTCATCGTCGCGTCGCGCGTCGCTTAGATGGAATTTAAAAATGCGTCGAACATTACCGATCACAGCCCGAGAACTCCATGCACATGCAGAATGCAGTTTCGGTTTCGGTCGTAGTTTCGGCAGGTTCTTCACCGAAACCAAAACTAAACCGAAACACGTTTTTTGCCGAAACTCGACCGAAACCGAAACCGAACACTCGGTCGGACACTAATTTACAATACCTAATGGAAGCTTGGCGCGTATTCGATAATTATACATTCGATCGTTTATTTTAAACCTTCTTACAATATTTTAATAATAATTTAACAAACGTCACTGAAAATTGTAAAGTTATTGTTTTTAAACAAAAATTAAATGTCGGTCGTCAGTCGCGTTGTTTTTTTTCTAATTATTATTTTATTTTAGATTTTTTAGTTTAACCAACACACACTTAGTCGATTTAAATCAAAAAGACGACTATTTAAATGCTTTGATTACAAATATATTCAAATGATTTTATTAAAATGGTTGTAATTATTCCTGATTAAATTTAAATACATGACATATGTATATTTTTGAAATCTTTTAATTTCCCTTTTTGAACTACTTACAATTTGGCGCGAAAATTCGCCATTTTGTATTTTTTTTTTTTAACTACATAATACCTTAAGACACTTGGGTTATTTAGACAAATCAAACGATACTTTAATTGTCGAAATCCATCCAGCCGTTTGAAAGATACGTGGGAATAAAGGAGTTTACATACATACATACAGACATACAAGATGCGCGCGAAAAACATAATCCTTCTTACAAAAATACAAAAACAGAAGTTCGGAATCACAATCTCTTATAAGATCAGGGTGTAGTTTTATCTGCATAATGTTGGTAAGTAATTCGGAATCATAATGTCTTATAAGATTGAAGGGTGTAGCTTTATCTGCATAATGTTGGTAATATATGTAGGGCATTATACGGAATTGATTTGAACAAATTGATGGGAGGTAAGAGCATCCATGCAGTGTATAGAAGTATACGGATATATACTGTGTGCTGGATAGCTTTGGTGGTGAACGGAAGTACTAGCATCCATGCAGTGTATAGAAGTATACGGATATATACTGTGTGCTGGATAGCTTTGGCGGTGAACGGAAGTACTAAATGACCTGGAAATTTCCAAAACTGAATATTTATATTTCATTATATAACGCGATACCAAGTCGACTCTTGAGATCATACTGATAAAAACTACACATATACGCATTAATAACAAGTAAAATCTTGCCACATACAGTGGACGCTACAGAGTGGCAGTTTGTAAGGACGCAAGAAGTCTTCGTCGATTTAAATATATATATATATATATATATATATATATATAATAATATATATATAAAATCTTATATATATATTATTATTATTATTATATATATTTGCGTTGTCTGGTACCTGTGATACAAGTTCTTCGGGTACGAAGACGTGATATGAAAGCGTCCATAGATATTATTATTATCATTATCATATTGTGCCACATGGCGAACTCTAGTTTAAATTATTTATTCGTAAACAATGTAGTCGCGAAGCTTATAATCTGTATTGTGTAAAAAGCACCCGAAGCTGCCTAAAGTCATTGAAAATACTTATAATGGGCCATCACAATTCACAATAGAATAATTCTGTATAAGCCCCGCTTTGTTGATAAAACAATGAACCCTTCATTGTGTTTGCTATGTGTTTTAATGAGCAGATTATAATATTATCTGCTAAACTTTTGAAATCATTAACATTATTCATTATGTTAATGATTTCAAAACTTCGTTCTTTCTTCAGAAAGCCTAGATGTATGTAGCCGATAGGTCATAATATCATCTCCTTACCTACAACTATATTTTTTTTGATATAAAATATTATAAATCTATACTCTAATAGTCTATACAGACGAAGTCGCGGGCAAAACCTAGTAAATTACACTTGCTATTATAACGAATATATTGACACTTCATTCATTAAAATCGGTTTAGTAGTTAAAGCGCTACGATGGAACAAACATACATATATATGTATGTTCAACCACATCCAAGGACTGCAAAATCATTAACCTTCCTTTTGGCTTTGCCGGTGAACAAAAATTTAGAACCACGTGACGTATAACTTATAACTTATTTTGTCACTGTAAAATTGTAAAGAATATAAGATTGTAATTTAACTAGCGAGGTAACCCGAACATGCGGCTAACAATTTAACTCATTATTTTTATTACTTTATAATCTTGTACATTAACCCTGCGGGAACACTTCTTTTTCGGGATAAAAAATATGTCCTTTCGGGAAGCAAAGTATGTCTATACCAAATTCCTTAAAAATCGGCTCAGCGGTTAAAGGGTGAAGAGGTAACAGACAGACATACTTTCGCATTTATAATATAATTATTAGTAATATAGTAAAAGTATAAAGTATAAATTAGGGTTGCAACGGAGGCCTTTTTAGCGGAGGCGGAGGCGGATGCGGAGGAGAAGAGGTTCGCCTCCGCGGATGAGGATGTTAGCGGAGGCGGAGGTGAAATTTGAAGTGGAAAAATTGTAAATTAATTCATGATTTATTAAAGTCAGAAACATTTCACATTTAAATAAAAATGACTATTAATTATGCACTTAATCACTTAAAACAATCACGGCTCAATTACAACTACGCGGTACTGAACGATTCGATAGTTGATTCCTGTTCAGTGTGACCATATTATGTGGCAGGATCCTGCCATTTTGATCTTAATTTTAGCCTCTGGCAGTATTTGTTGACGTTTTAGTAATTTGGCAGGATGTGGCACTATTGCAATATAGGTAATATTTTAGGCAGATTTGGCAGAAAAATGATTCAAAGATTCAAAAGTTTATTTGTACATTATATTGAAGTTGTATCGATAAAAAATGTGCTAATTTAAATATCAGTTGGTAATTATGGCAACTCTCTTTCGGGGTAGAGGATTTCCCGTAAAATATCTTGCCAAACTCGAACTCAACTTGCAAGTTTTTTTTTATTATGATGTTGATTCTCGCAAATAAACATCATAATAAACAAAAAACGAAAACCGACTTCCAAAGTAGAAATGCACAAAAAAGTATGAAATAAAACTTATTTTGTAAATTATGGTAAGTAATTATTTTCTTTTAAATTCGGCAAAAATTTTAACTGTTTCTCTACTCAATCTTCATAATTTTGAAGTTGGTAGTTATATGTACCTACTTAGGTTTTACATGTAAAACAAGGCATCAGTGAATATAGTGATTGCATTTCATTGCAACCAACAAAATAAATGATTAAACAGATGAGAGATTAAACAGATGACAGATGACAGAAATTAATGGTGCAAATACAACTTATATTAATGGTAATTACATTTTTAAACTTTTAACTACACTACATTACGTTGCAATTTTCTTTAAACTACCAAAAATCTGTATTTTAAATTTCAGCATTGTTTTGGCATTTTTTTAAGAGATTATTGTCAGTTTTTTAAACTCAGTGGGGCAGGATATCAATTTGAAGTTGGTCACACTGTTCCTGTCATTCATTCACGCCCCCACCACCGCTCGACCGTGTTCCCGCGTCACAACCATAAACAAAATCTTGACCGAGCGGCAGCTTCGTCCAGCGTCGCTCCTTGTGCGTTGTATATAATCGTAAATAAACTTCCGTTAAAACTCCGCATCAATTTTGCGGAGGCAGATGCGGAGGCGGAGGTGAAATTTCTTGCGGAGGCTCCGCAGTAACGGAGGCGGAGGCGGAGCTCCGTTACAACCCTAGTATGAATAGATATAGACTAGACTAGGCTACTTCGTAGACGTATATTTTACGGACGAGGGATGTTGAGGCAAATAGTATCTCCAGTAAAATGACCCCACATTTTAGATTTTTGGGGCCATTTTGACATTTGAAGTATGGTGAAAACCAAGATGGCTAACTTTTTATTGTATGAAGATTTGTTCTGTTAAATGTACGTCATAGG
Source organism: Glaucopsyche alexis (assembly GCA_905404095.1). NCBI lineage: Eukaryota > Metazoa > Arthropoda > Insecta > Lepidoptera > Lycaenidae > Glaucopsyche > Glaucopsyche alexis. Next base: position 18,546,627 of record FR990059.1, read on the forward strand.
CTGTCTTGAATTTTGAAATCTTTGGTTATATTACAATCAGTCGCCCGTTAAATTGTCAACTGTCCGATTACTGCTCCTGATTCGTCGGTATTGACTCTTGACTAACACTAATTTATCGTTCAAACTGCACTTCCTTGGTTAATCACAGATAAGAGATTAATTTTACGCTAACCTAACTAACATTCAAATCTAATATTCACTCTTACACTATAAACGAGGACAATCTGAAGATTGAAATCTATACTAATATATTTTTTTTTTTTTTTTATGAAATAAGGGGGCAAACGAGCAAACGGGTCACCTGATGGAAAGCAACTTCCGTCGCCCATGGACACTCGCAGCATCAGAAGAGCTGCAAGTGCGTTGCCGGCCTTTTAAGAGGGAATAGGGTAATAGGGGAGGATAGGGGAGGGAATAGGGTAGGGGATTGGGCCTCCGGTAAACTCACTCACTCGGCGAAACACAGCGCAAACGCTGTTTCACGCCGGTTTTCTGTGAGCCCGTGGTATTTCTCCGGTCGAGCCGGCCCATTCGTGCCGAAGAATGGCTCTACCACGTACAATAACGTAATATAATAAAGAGGAAAAGTTTGTTTGTTTGTTTGCATCGAATAGGCTCCGAACTACGGGACCGATTTTGATGAAATTTGGCACATATTATATAGAATAGACCACGGGGAAGGACATAGGCAATTTTTCTCGAAAACGGCTGCGAGTATTACCAATTACCTCTTTTTAATATAAAACATCTATGACCAATTACCATGTAATTTCGTACGCAGGTGTTGTTGGTGCAGTTTTGTGGGAGAAAAATCGATCTAGGTAGGTATCGTTCCTGGGAAACTACGCATTTTTAGCAATACATATTTTTTGTGATTACAATATCTAATATTGACTGTATATGTCAGTCCTATCGGCAGTTTGGTATGCGTACTAATGTAAAACTTTTAAATGTTTGATATTCGGAATGTGGGGTGGATCTAATTCCGATAAGATAAATATTTTTTTGATTCTTTTTTAGGGTACCGTACCTCGAAAGCAAAAACGGAACCACTATATGTTGTTGTCTTCCATTTGTCTATCAAGACCCATTTTCTCAGGAACTCGTGGAGGTATCAAGCTGGAATTTATATCAAATACTCAGGTCTACTGTCCCTTGGAGTTGTGCACGTAAGCTAACGCAATCAATAGTAAGGGAATCAAAACCTATGTATGTTACTTCCCGTGAACTCAGAATCTCAAAATTTGCTACGAAGCAACGTCTTATAGCACAGATTAAAGAATAAATTGCGAAAACCGTAAATTTTTTGTTACATCATATAATAAAAATATTTTTAATAATGTTAAACTTACGACCCCTACTATGACTCGATTGTCGTGATGGGTGAACTTTTACTTATCTTCCTACACGTTTGTACAGAATCCTCGATGCGCGAGTCCAACTTGACCGATTTTTTTAATTTTATTTATCAGAACTCCTAGAAAATCTTACCCAGGTACCTTACCTAATTCTGCTCTAATACGTAACCCTTTTTTCCTATTTACTAAATTTAATCCAGTCTTCGACAACTGAGTACAAAATTCAGTAAGCTATTTTGAGGTATATTCAATTTACTTTGAAATAAATTTAAATTGACAAGAGAAATATTCCATCTCCCAGGTCTAACTCAATGAATACAGCGGCTTTTAAGGTGTCTCCTGATATTAATTGGAGTTGGAACTCGGGCTAACCAACAATTTCTACATCGTGATTGTTACGTAAACTGGAGTTAAAATAAATATTTTATTTAAAGTTAGGCCTATTTTAATTTTTCAGTATTTTTTTTAGCCACAAGTAAAAATGTGCTTCCGAAGAAACGCCAGATATTTGTGAAAATGTCCGCATCCTAATATTCAGCATAGACGTATAATATATTATACACAGGGCATGTTTAGGCAAAAAGTGTATCTAGTTAAATGGCCCCTATTTTGAGAATTTTGGGGCCATTTTGTCCAACGGTATGACGTTAAAGCCTTGATCCAATCTGAAGTTCGTCCATATAGGTTCACATAGACGTATAATATAATAACTTCCTGCACCGATTTCGGTGACGGTGGGCTGTTTGACTGAAAACCAGGATAACTACGCAGGAGTAATTTTATAGTGCCCAAGTGTGTGCGCAGTACGCAAGAGCTGGAGTTCCTTTACTCTCGTTAACCCAGTGGGATGGATAACCGACACGACTGACGAGAGATCAGGCGCAGGTCCTACTTTTTACATGCCCATCCGACGCATGGATCATCTATCTTGTCAGACAATCATGTGATCAGCCTGCATTATCGTAACCAACGTTGAAAACAACATTTTTGTTGTTCCAATGCGGGAATTGAACCCACGACGTCCGAGTCGCGAGCCAGGCTCGAACCACTAGACCACGGAAGCTGTTTAATTAGACACAGACGTATAAGTGTTATGCCAATCCACGTCCATACATGGTCTATTCTAAATGATCCAATCGGCAGTCTCATGCCGATGGACAATACGCGCCATTTGGAAAAATACTAATCTACTAAATCAGGGTTTCTCAATCTTTTGGCTCCACGGAACCCTGTTAAAGTTTCCAGATGACAGCGAACCCCTTGACTAACCAATTATATCCCCCAAGGTTGTTGAAGAAAAAAAGGTTTTTATTTCAATAATATAAGGTAACAAAAATAGTGTCAAAAGAAATATTGTTTAACTTTAATTCTGACTCGGCATCAAGTTGATTTCTGTATTTCGTTTGCATCATGACCAGTGTGAAAACTGAAAATCCACTCTTGAGTCATCAAGCCGCCATTACGTAAATCTTGCCGCGAGCCCCCTACCGACGAATGGCGAACCCCTAGGGGTTCGCGTACCCCACGTTGAAAAACCCTGTACTAAATCAAAGTAGCACCTTAAGTAAGCAACAGTTAGTGACAACTAAGCGCGTTAGCAACCCAGGTTATGATTGGGTTTATATATGTCACCGTAAAATTGTAAAAACCGTTAGATTGTAATATTACTAGAGATATTATAATATGTCGACCGATTGTCAAATAAACGCATTTGTTAATGCAAAAAATAATGCGTACGATAAATTCAATTGTACGCATTATTTTTTGTTATATTGTAATATTTACCGTGCCGATTGGTTAAACGGCAAGTGCCCCGCGCCACCATATTTTGTTTGCTTTTCCTTAATAATAATTGTAACAAAAACTAATGCGTACAATTGTAACGAGAAAGTTTTATTTGACAATCTGTCGATATTTTATAATATCTCTAGTAATATTACAATCTAACGGTTTTTACAATTTTACGGTCACATATACAATGCTTATAAATTAGCGTTCTTCGGTCTCAGCGTTCATAAAGCATGTTGTAGAAACGAAAATACCTTTTTAAATATTTTCCTTAGTAAGGGGCAGACATAAATAAAGCGCTCAAGCGCGTAAGTTATACAGAACAAAATTTTGTTCCTCGTTTGTTACTGCGTCAGCTTTTACGATGTCGAATAACTGTTGGTCGTAGTTAAAAAGTTGTAAAAACTTGCGGAACACAAAAATATTAGTGCCCGGTTTCTGAGGTGAGGTGAATTTGTCGGTGGTTTATTTATTAATTAGCGCTATTGTGTGTAAAAAGTGACATCCTACTAATATTATAAATGTGAAAGTTTGTGAGGAGGATGTATGGATGGATGTTTGTGACTCTTTCGCGCAAAAACTACTCAACGGATTTCGATGAAATTCGGTATGGTAGTAGTTTAGGCTCTGGATTAAAACATAGGCTACCTTTTATCCCGAAAAAATACAGTGTTCCCGTGGGATACTGTATTGACTCGGGTTTTATGTAAAATGTTTAGAAATCGGGTGTTTAGTTAAGCGACTCATTTACTATTAGTTTTGTCCTTTTCTAAACAGCACGGGGTCACCCTACTAATATTATAAATGTGAAAGTTTGTGAGGATGGATGGATGAATGGATGGATGAACGTTTGTTACTCTTTCACGCAAAATCGACTTAACGGATTCCGATGAAATTCGGTATGGCAGTAGTTTAGGCTCTGGATTAAAGCATAGGTTAGTTTTTATCCCGAAAAAGTAAAATGTTCCCAAGAGATACTATATTTACTTGGGGGAGCCGCGGAAAACAGCTAGTTATTAATAGTCATAAAAAATCTGAGCCCCGCGCCGTACGATCGCGCTCACAGAACTTATTCCCCGATTAATTACTATAATTATTATCAACTTATTCTAACCGAATCTGATTGCAAGTTACAGACTAACGCCTGAAATTAATAATCAATCTTAATCGCATTTTAACTATATTCTGATCAAGATTTCAATACATTTCAGCGATCCTAGTATTGACTTCACGTCAATTTACGTCAATTTTTATTTGAGAATCTAAGATTGAAATCAATCTAAGATTATAGATATACGTTATTAATTTCGGCCATTAGTCTTCCAATTAGACAAAGTAAAAAGTACAGCTTTTTTATGCAGCATGACAAAGATGTATTCAGAATTTCAGACAGCATTACCGCAATTTACATAAGCACTCTTTGAGTTATAAGATTTACGTTCACAGTAACTGACGTCGGTTGGTGTGTATGAATTTATATGCATATTCCATGTTAAAATGTTTAGTTTATGCACTATGTTGCATTAATATGCATCCTAGTTATATGTCGCTTCACCGTAAGGGTCGGTTCATACCGCGACAATACTTGACGCAAAGGGCTACAATTTTAAAATAGTTTTTTTATTTTAAGGGCAGATTTAGGCTGACTCCACATTAGGCGTGCGCGTTCCTCGGGCGTGTGTGCGACGCGAGCGCGCTGCTTGAGCGATCACATTTGTACGCAACGCACTGTAACCAAAACCATGGCAAAACACCGCCCCGCCCGCTCTTTTTAATATTTACTCTTTACACTTGCAAAACAAATCGCGTTATTATGTTACGACAATTAATAATAATAATAATAATAATAAAGCCTCTTTATTTTCCTTAACTTTACAATGTTTTGACAAAATTTATACATGAAAATTAAAACAAGGTGCAAAAAGAAAGTCAAGGCCCCTGTCGGGTATAGGCCTCCTCCAACGTCTTCCAGGTATTTCTTGTTGCAGCTTTCTTTGTCCAATTGTTCCCAGCAATTTTTTTAATTTCGTCTACTCAGCGCTCCTTGGGGCGGCCTCTGGCTCTCTCTCCACTTGGACCTGCCCAATTCGTAGCCAGATGTGTCCACCTGTCATGTTACGACAATTAGGTATTCAATAAAAATTAATTGAAAAAAAGTTGGGTAAAATATTCTGTTATTCTGTGGCAACATATAGCCACTCCAATTTGGAGTAGTCGTGACGGTTTCACTTACAAGCGCGTTGACGGTTTCTGGATGATTTCTGTATTCTGTGCGTGAGCGCCGTGTGACGGTGTGGCATGGCGTGTTCTTACCCCTCCGTCCACTGGTCCCGCCGCCCGCTACTGATTCGGTCGTCAGTCGCATAATGTGGGGTACGCCTAAGATAGATGCTGTTCAGCGCGGTGAATTTATCGTGTATCTTCTAATGTAATGTTTAAGTTCAATTTTAAATAGCTATCTATGAAATGAAGCGTAGCGTCGCGTATCGTTTCAATTGCGAATTGACCCTAAGACCGCTTCTGCCCGTTCCGTCTCCATGGGCTGTATCAGAGGCCTAAAAGTGAATGGATGGATGAATGAACACTTTGACTGACTATTTAAACACGTATTGCAGCGTGGGTCTTAATTGCTTACCACCAGGCGATGAATCTGCCCATTTACATCAGTCTTGTTTCACAAATATAACTTCGATTTTATTTTCCGTAATCTATGCATTCCAAAGGCTTCGAGGGGAGAACTTTTATTAATCTCTGTGACGTCATCGAGGAATTAAAAAGTGAACGAAGCCGCGGTAAGAGGATCAACAAATTGAGTGTTTTCAATAAAAATTGTAACAAAATAAAACTGTTTTACGCTGAATTGTATGATGAAACATACAATTAATATTTGTGTTTGAAGTGATGTGGAAGTATGATAAAATAATTGAATTTTATAAAACTAATTACATTTTGTTGTGCTGTTATCCTTATATTGCATTGTTTTTATACTAAATTAAAACTTTGTGCATATTTAAATCTAGATCTGTTTTAAGGTTATTTTAGGTTTTAACCCAAGGCATCTTTCTTGGGCATCCCTAGCCCTATTTCGATGGTATTTGACTGTTGTACCTATATGTGTACGTATATATAATAGTCAAATTACCATCGAAAATAATAAAACATCCTCCTTTCTGAAAGACGGTTAATAAGCAACATTTTCTCAAAAAAATATCTATGGACACTTTCACACCACGTTAATCGTCCCGTGGTAAGTTCTCGAAGAACTTGTGTCACAGCCTCACAGGTACCAGATAACGGAAATATATTTAATATCTTTATACTTTACTTATGTTTATGACTAGCTTTTGCACGCAGCACATTATCCCGCGGGAATACTGTACTTTTTCGGGATAAAAAATATCCTATGTCCTTTCCCGGGGCCCAAAATTATGTCTATACCAAATTTCATAAAAATCGGTTTAGCGGTTAAAACGTGAAGAGGTAACAGACAGACAAACAGACAGACACACTTTCGCATTTATAATATTAAAGTATGTATAGATTTTTATTATTTTATACTCATCCATAACCCAGGAACACAGATTTTTTTTTGTTTTAAGTTGCCAACGCGCTTACTACTAATTCATAGAGGTCATCATAAAACATTGCTGGTGATGATGATGATACTCTCTGAATGCTATTATAATTAAATTTCGCGCACTATGATTTGAAAAGATCATTAAAGCGGCTGGCAATGAAAGCGCTAATAGGCAAGCCGATTAATTGTTTCCAGAATGATGTTGCATTAACTGATGAAAGAAAATGTGCGTACGCACTACACGACTACACTACGTAGCTAAAAAGAAAAGAAACCTTTGAAATGAAAAGGGAGATTCGGCTAGTGTCGCCTTTGTTGTTTGCTTTCTTTGCTTTGCCTGTTTAGGACGCAGCGCGCACTTATTAAGATAGCGATTCAAAATTGAACTTCATTTCACTACGTGATAAGATATACGTTTCACTGTAGGAGCTGCGGCACCGCGTTGCCCATTTTGAACTCGAAATGAAACGTGTATTTTTACATATTACTAGATGACGCGGCAAACGTTGTTTTGCTATTGTATGTATTTTTCTAATGTCACATCATAGAAAAAAAAGAAATATGGCAAAAAAATTAAAACAAATATAATTTATAATTACAATTTATGTGTTGAGTGCACCAGTCAACGGCTCGAACTCTATCTACGGCGCGAGGAAAACTGCTTGTTATTTCACCTAACATCGGGAAAAAAGGATATACAAAAAAAAATAGTAATCTATACTTATTAGAGAAGCTATAGTGTGTATAGTGTAATTTAGTGTCATTTATACCGCTTTGTAAAGTATTTTAGAAAAGGCGTTCTCAAATTACGTAAATTGACACTCAGCTGTTGGTGTTTTATGAAAAACTATATAATATTTTTGTCTCAAACTGTATCGGTATGTGCTTGCTTTTTATTTCCATTCTTAGTTTCTTAGTTTGTTTTTTATTTACAGTCAAAGTTACCTTAAACATCCGATGTTTGGAGGCTATTCTCTTCTAAACTAATTAAAATTTTATATAAGCACATACCAACCTAGATAAGTGTAATAAAAATTGATATTACGCTAAAATTTGGGTCTACAATGTTTAACTTTAGAGAAAATCGCCAACAGCTTTTGTGTGGAGAAAAAAGCGACTAGTGCAGCTATTAGCTATTATGACTGCACTAGTTGCATACCCGTACACATACCCGGCTATTAATTAGCAAAAGAAGAAACATAATATTACGACGATAGTTTTCACATGCTAACACACTTATTATCAGTGCAATAGAGCCGTAATTCAATCAAGGATAACAAAAATGGATATTAAATGATAACCAACGTCAGGACAACCTTAGTATAAAACGAAAAGACATGGATTCGCTTTCTTTTTTACTCTTATGGGTTTTTACCGTTGCCAATGTTTTGTGAGACAGACAGCTGCTTGCGGCTTCGATTTTAGTGATCATTCCATGTTTATTCTTCTTCCTAGCGTGCGCCAGGGACAAAATATACCAATATCTGATGAATGATACTCGACGATACCTCACGATATTATCCAAATATTTCGAATCAAAGGCATCCTTTTCGACCGGGCACTTCTAACAATTAACTTCGTAAATGATAATATTTACTACAAAATTTTGCCACTTATAATATTTTTAGAACACCTTTTTTTGTACCAGTATTCTGTGAGCCCGTGGTATTACTCCAGTCGAGCCAACCTTCCGTTGCCCATGGGCCGTGGCAAAGAATATATTATAAACTAGCTGGCGCCGGCAACTTCTTTTTACGTGGAATTATTAATGGAAACGGAACACTTTTGAACACTTTTTTTAACGGAACCCTAAGATGAACCAAAAGTACTCCTTATAACTTCAACTATCTACCAGTGAAAGTCGACCCGACCGTTTCAAAGATTAGCCTGAACAAACAGACAGACAGACGGAGAGACAAAAATTTTAAAAATTGGTCACTTATTCTAAGTACTGTATATACTTACATATTATGCAAGTCCGGTCAAATTCAACCCAGCGGTTTGATAAATTAGCCGGGACAAACAGATAGACAGAAAAAAAATGGTTTATTGGTATATGTATGCATTTAGTGCAAAACTTTTAATAAAAAAATACAAACAGACTCTTAAATTTTTATTTAATTGTATAGATTAAACTAAGGTGGTTGCGTGTGTACACACCCAAAGCTCGCTCGGGAGTGGGACGTATTCCAATGATCGATTTTTCATTTGAATATTGCCACGATATAAGAATTCTAAGAAAATATTAATTCCATTAAAGTTTCTTCGATGGGATTATTTGCAAAAATAATATTTTACCCATCGGTAACCAATCATGAATATTCATTATTCATTTGACCAAGCTATTTCAGGGGACCTCAATTTATTTGGCCTGCCTAATAGCTGAATACTCAAACCCGTTAGGTACGCGAAACGTTGAATTCGTTCAGAAATTAACGAAAACGTTAAATTTTTTCTCGTAAAGATATTTAACCTTTACGTTAATAATAAAATAACATACTATGGTATTTAACGAAACGTCTTAACGTGTTTACGTAAGCAGTAGATCATAATATGCCCAAATAATCTATTACTGATTTTAAACAACTTCATAAATACCTACTTTAACAAGAATTGTTCGTTTAAAGTAAAAGAAGATAAGATACAAGATACAATAATACAACAAAGATATAAGATACAATAACTACCGATCTTCAGGCTTCTTAATCAGCAATTAAAAGAATAATTGGAACAATATTGAGAAGCACCCTTGTTTTCACTATTCATTTCTCATTTTAATCCTCTGATCTACGTAAATAATTGTAACATGAAAATTATTGAATTCTGAATTTCAATTAGCAAGTAGTGTCTAAGTATTAAATAATTATTTTAATATTGATATTATTTTAGTAATAACATTAAGACAAGCTACTGATAAATTACTAACATCCTATAAAGAAGTATTATTTAGGTAGTATAATATTATATAGGTCTTCTAATAAGTATTGGATAGCTTATTGAATGTTATGTGCTGCTAACTTTATATCGAACTAGCGACCCGCCCCGGCTTCGCACGGGTACAATGTATATATCTGTATAATCTATGGGTACAATACTGATACTTATCCTACCTCATAGATCTAAACTCCCCTCCCGCACGCACACCCCCGCCTTGGTGACGCCTACTTGGCAACGGGCCGTGGAGCAGAAATCGTAATATTTTAATTTCGCCATAACTTCAAAACCAAACGTCCAATTTTAATCATTGAAAAACCAAATATTATCTACATAAAGTGTACTTAGTGATAAAATAATTTATTTTGATAAGGATTAATAGCATGAGTAAAATAAACGCGTTTAAATGTAGTCCAAAAAAATCAAGATTTCTAAATAAAAAAATTGTTGTTGTGCCTCACTCGATATAGATAGGTATAGTGTGTCGTGGACTTTTTTGTAGATATTTATAAGAGATTTTATGGTTCTATCTTTTATAGTTTAGGCAGCGTACGCAAAATAAGTAACTTTTCTGGTTGATTTTTTACACCTTGTATCCGAAAACCCTAAATATCTTACGGAACCCTATTTTTTTCCAAAATAAAGTTTAGCCTATTTTACTCGTGGATAATGTAGCTTTCGAATGGTGAAACAATTTTTGAAATCGGTCAAGTACTTTTTGAGCCTATTCATTACAAACAAACAAACAAACAAACATACATACAAACAAAGTTTTCCTCTTTATAATATTAGTGTAGACTAGACGTTGCCCTTGACTTCGTGCATGCTAAAGGAAATCTCGCGGGAACGGTACAAACCACTGCGGCAAACGCAATAAAAAATATATAAACTTGCAGCCGTTTCAGATATCAAGATTATTTCTAATATACAAGATAAGCTTGTTTACAGTATAAGAGTTTTCTTACGAGCATTGAACCATTCCTAAAAAAGCAATCGAGATAGAAGATTTTTTTGGATCCCTTGTGGAATTTTCCAGTTTTTACACAAAACGAATTACAGTAAAAATGTATTCTACGAAAACAAAGCTTTTCTCCACAATTATTTCTGAAAAAAAAATGGAATCTCGAGTTGTTTATGGAAAAAAATTGATATCATCTAGGCCACATTATTGTTTGCGACACAAAAGGCTGTTTCATTTAAACCCTAGGAATAAATAGAACAAAAGGGCTCGTTCCACTTGGCACCATCTCATTAAAACGTTTGATTAATGGGATTTCATTCGAATGTGAGCCGTGAGCTGATTCAATTGATTTGTTCAATTTGTTGCTGCGGATGCGGAGAGGCGGTTGAATGGATTTGTAAATACGTGATTAGATGAAAAACCATTTAGGCTAAAATACTGCACCGCGCAATAATCACGGCAGGTTTATATCCTACTAACATTATACGAGTAAATGTGAAAGTTTGTGAGTGTTGTGAGCTCACTGTCTCGATTCTTGCATATACTTCTTATGTCTTAACAACCTCCGTGGTTTAGTGGTGAGTGCGATGGCTCTCAACTCGGAGGTCGTAGGTTCGAACTGGAACAACAAAAAAATGTTGTTTCCAAGTTTGGCGAGGACAACGCAGGCTGATCACCTGATTGTCTGGCGAGAAAGATGATCCATGCGTCGGATGGGCATGTAAAAAGTCGAACCTGCGTCTGCGTCTGATCTCTCGTCAGTCATGTCGGTTATCCGTTTCACTGAGTTATGAGAGTAAAAGTAGAGAGAGTGCTCTTGTATGCTGCGCACACACTTGGGCACTATAAAATTACTTCTGCGTAACTGGCCTGGTTTCAGTGAAACTGTCCACCGTCACCGAAATCGGTGTGGGAGTTATTATACTTCTTATGTTTGAGTGGTGACAGCAATGATACGGCAAGCAATTAATAGCTGTTATTTATTTGTGTTTTAATCATACGTCATATGAGAGATGCATAACACAGTATACATAGCCTTTTGGCTAACTAAATTATCTCGATAGGCTTCGCATGAGACATAATATTATTATGTCAACATTTTACACTTTTTATAACTACCTTCTTTATTGTGCAACAGTGAGGATGGATGGTTGAATGGACTTTGTTACTCTTTCACGAAAAAACTACTGTATGGATTTTAATGAAATGTGATACTGTTGTAGTTTAGGCTCTGGAATAAAATATTTTTAGGCTACATTTTAGTCTGAAAAAAAGTATTCCCGTGGGATGCTGTATTTACGCGACTGCGCGGGCAAATACTAAAATGACAAACAACTCCGAAAAACTAGTCTGTAACAAAAATAATAACACAATATCTGCCATTGGTTAATGGCAGATATTTTTTTTTTATTCAATGTAATAATTTTTATTTTGATAAGGTCATTAAAATAACACAAGAAACATAAAATTATAATTATTATATAAGGCAGATATTATGTGTTATTATTTAACCCTAATATGTGTGATAATATTCTTTCCTCAAATAATGTAACTTATATAGTTTTATTTTAATAATGTAATAGTGATCGCTGATAACCTTCGTAGTTCCAAGCGACCTTTCATAAATAGGAAAATAAAAGATGTGCCACGGTACGCGTAAAGCGCGTTTTTATACATTTACGTCTATACTAATAAGACAGAGTAGAAAAAAAAATATATTTACGTATAGAGAAACATGTTTCATATAGCGATCCAAATCGATCCACATTTCAACAGTCCACAATTTTTCCACACAATCACACAATCGTGGACAAACCGTATGCAGTAGTGCAATCAAATGGAACGCTAATTAAAGACATCTCAAAGAAAACAGCTAAAAATAAACAGCTACATAGTTGTTTATCTGTTCCTTTTTCTCTAATCTGAGTGGAAATTCTGCTAAATAAAACCTGCATTAAAACAATTACAATCAAGTCCTGATACGCTAAAACTCTCAAACTGTGTTTTTATAAACGTTAAACCAACGTGAATCGCGCTCTGATTGGTTGACATGGTAACATATTATCGCTTCACTTTCAATCCATATTATAAAGTAAAATGATAGTCTACTTTAAATACGAGAATTGAGGTTCTGTGCTAATAATAGTAGTTCAACACATTGTACAACTAAATTTGACAAATCAAAGAATCTTTTATCCAAATACCCGGTACTGCAAAGATTACCAATTTCAAGGAGATGTCCGTAAAATGTAAAGCGACAAATTACAGAGTTCGAAGAAAGGCACAGGCTGTAATCACTCACTCTAGGAATGGCCTAGAAAGTCGACGAAACTTACAGCAGGCTTAGCCTGTAAAATGTGGCCTACGTGTGTATTGTGTAGGTATTCAAAGGATAAGCCTAGCCTAGATTAGGAGATTCTGACTAAAATATTCTACCTAATCCTGGACATGTTAAGCTTTCAACGGTTTAGGAAATTAATAACATTAATATAATGTTTTTTGTTTTCATTATGCTATACCAAGTAATTATCTGAACAATTTTCTGGAAGTCCTAAAATCCATTTAAAGAAAAGATATTATGAACTTAGAAGGAAGGCTATGTTTTTTAGATGTTTTGTCTTTTGTTATACCCAAGCTGGGCATACCAAAACCGTTTTGATAGATTTAAGCTAAAGATTAGCGTTAGATTCGTCTAAATAGAATCGGAAATCTATAGCATAAAATTTAATTAATATCCTACGAGCTACCTACCTACCCACAATATGCAAGCAAAAGATTGTATGAGTAACATGGGGTAGCAATTTCAAAATTAAAATTAGCTGTAGTTTTTTTTTATTTACCAACTAATTAAAAAAAGCTTGCACGATAGCTTACAGACGCTAGACGTCACAAATTAACGCGAAAGGTAATTTTGCGAGAACCGTACATTTTGTCGAGATAAACAGTAGCCTATGTCCTTAGCCATGGTTCACTTTACTGGGAATCGATCCAGTAGTTTCGGAGCCTATTCAATGCAAACAAACATAAAATAAAACTTTTGTGACGTGTCCGTCTATGTGTCTGTCGGAGGCATCGTATCTCCCAAATGGATGAACCGATTTTGATCTAGTTTCCTTCGTTTGAAAGCTAACACGATCGAGAGTGTTCTTAATTATAATTAATCATCATCAGCTCGCTCACTCCTTGACGGAACGGATAGTGTCGCAAGTAAGAAACAATTTCCAGAAAGTAATAAGTAATGTGCGAAAAATTTAAGGAAATAGCTTTTTTTAGCATTTTATTATTATTCCATACATTTCTTCAAAATATGGGGCAGTTTATCAAAATATACCACTTTTATGACGTTTGCTGTATACCATTACTTTGTAAAAATTGTTCCTTAATAGCAACACTATAAAATGGTTACATATATAAATACAGGATGATTTTTTCTACTTTTTTTAACCTTTAACCCTCATTAACTTTTTTCTCCCATGGTTTAGAGATTTTTCGTCATACAATAAAATTACACACTTTTTAAGCCCTTTTATTTGATATAATATGTCTTGTAGTGCTACAGTAGTGGGGACGGGCTCCATACAAAAATGCCCCTTCTTCTTTATTCATAAGGAGCAAATTCTTAAACTAAATTGCATAAGATACTTGTTAGTAGTTAATTATTATTTGTACAAGCAAGCGTACATAAAAATAATAGTTTAGCAAGCGAGTTATCATTTTATAAAGAAGCAAATCAGTGTATATTACGCACTCGACGGATACGGTTGTTTTACTTAACGCCGCATCTATCATTATATCTCTTATCAATATTATCATTTATCATTACTGTAAGAGTACCCCATAAGGCATCCTTACATTATTATTATTGACCATTATTCACACTGTCTCACTATGCAAACTCGGTACATAACGGCTGGCGCATCTGCTGGTAATTACTAACAGCATAAGCTCATTGTTAGCTCGTGTCACGACAACCGCTAGCCAATAACGTCGCACAATGTTAGCGGGAGAAATTGTATGAGTAAATTTATAATAATATTGTGAAAGTTTTATAGCAATAAGAAAATCAATATTGAAATAATCTATATTTAATAAGTGATCAAACGAACTTACCTTAAGTGAAGTTCGATCATTATTATATGAAACATTTCATTTCGAAGATATACATATATTTTACCATGTAGTATATCCATACTTACGAGGCAATCCACGCATATTTCATAGCTAGAAATCAAGAAAAAAGTTACTTTATGTCTATGACTTCCTAGCCCCATAGATAATATGTTTCCTGTCACGCCATTATGTTTAGAGCTTTCAACATGTACACAACTCCCAGGGCTACGCATGTAAGGCTTATAATATACTTATATAGCCTTATGTGCTTGGGTTGGGTGGGTATATATCTTCGAAATGAAATGTTTCATATAATAATGATCGAACTTCACTTAAGGTAAGTTCGTTTGATCACTTATTATACTACACATTTCATTTCTCGATATATATTTTACCATGTAGATGTTCAGAGCGTATGGGAGTTGTGTAATGTGTTAAATACTATAATAATAGTATGGTATTAGTCTTGTTATAATATAATTATAATTCCGGTTTATTTTACCTGTTGGTTTAAGTAAAATATCAAGCATTACTAAAGTATGATACCTTCTTGCATGTTTAAGCTTATATCAGTTATGTAACCGATATTTAAGTATCTACTTACAATTAATATAATATTTATATTTTATAACTGTTATTTTTAAATTTTCTCAAATTAAAATTATTCAACTAAATAACTATGCTGATACACTTAATACTTATCGCGCCAAGAACCCATCATATAACTGTAATAATTTCTTTCAAAATATTTATCCTACTTTTATGTAAAAGAGACGATAATTGTGTCTTATGGAAGTCACATCACTTATTATTATGAAGGATAAATAATATGATCTTAAACCAAATAAAGACTATATTGTATTAATAAAATGTAACTAAAAATTGTTAGGGTAAGTATACCTAATAAAGAATTTGGTGAAAGATTGTTACAACCATGTTTTACAAGCATCCATTGGCCCTGTATTTTGTTTTGCTCCGGAACAGCTTTAAAGTTCCATAAAGTAGGTACTTCTTAAAACAGCGACTTAGTTATCTTTATCTGTATTTATGGTTTTAACCAGGATTCATGTCTTAAGTAAATTAATTCAGTTTTATTTAATTATGTGTAGGACATAATTCAGGTTCACTAAGTATGTTTTTGTTTTTGATAATAAATTTTGATTAACGGTGAGTTAAGTTACATTATTGTTATTGAGACTATGCATTACTGTGTTATTATATATATGATATACTTATCAACAAGATATTATCAAGATGAATTATATTTTTAATACCTTTTCTTTTGTATATTGCTGCTAATATAATTTTTATATATTTTGGTAAAAAATATAGTTACTGAAATCCCCCTAATGATTCAAATTCATTATTGACTACACTATCGTCAGCTTAGACATTTTCTATTATCTAGATTCTAGATGAATAAGTATAAGATAACTTAAATTTGAAAAATTATCTTGATTAATCATTGCCACCCTATTCTATGTTGTGCTTAGTGCTATATTGAAAAGAGGTTACAGATATAAAAAATATTTGAGTAAATTCAAAGTATACCTTTGTTACCATTAGGTTTTTGGAATTACCATATTTGGGGATACAAACTGATAAGAAATAGGTTCACAAAAATGTTATATCTCCTAATTCAAGATATTTTATAATTTCAGACTCAATGTTTTGCGTCTCATACTTTGATTTATTTGTTATACTTTGCTTGTGGAGCAAGCTTGAAATAGTGAAGAGTGAAATTCAAACAGATATTGTAAATTTGAAACGAATTATCCCAGATTTTAAGGAGAATACAATTATTTTTTAAAACTTCATAGTTTTAATTAATTAATTGTATTGATAGATTTTTCCAAATTCAAATTATGATATTTTCCATAGTAAGGGTAAAGATAGTGATAAAAAAACTATAAATTCAATGGCATAGATCACCATGTATCTGTGAATTATGTATATATGTGTATATTATGTGTGTATATTATATTTCACTAAACATGTTTATATCTCTCTTCAGCAATACAATACAATACAATACAAAAACACTTTATTGCACACCAAGAACATACAAAATATACAACAATATTGCTAATACTAATATATGATGTACAAAAGGCGAACTTACAGCATTAGTTGGTATAAGAAATAGAGCTCTATTAAAAAAAACGGGTAGGTATAAACCCTGCCTCAGTTGTTGATTATCATTTATTTATTTATTTCTGTTTTAATACTGTCTGTCACACTAAGTAATTTTGAAAACTGTTTATTTATGCACCTTGAAGGATTATTATTGAGTTATTTAAAATAAGTTTTGCTAGATTTCCATTTTATATTGTGTACTTAATTGTGTTTTTCCTTTAAAGTTACACTTTTTTTATCTTATATCGGTATACCTTATCAACTTCTGTTAGTATTTCTTTGTCCTGTTCTTGTTCATATTCCTCTCCAGGTCTTTTTTGGGAATTAATCTGTCATTTTATTTTAAATTTTTATCGATTGTTGGGTCATAGAGATTAAGCGTTCATATATGTATAATATTACATGAACTACTCTTGTATTGCACCCCTCCTCTTTCTTTTTGTGGACTCATCTAGAAGGAGTAACGTGTGTTGTACAGACACAAGTACCTTCTTGTAAATATCGTATACGATCCATGATTGTATAAAATATACTGGTGCTTCACATAGTAGGTACACTAATTGTAATAAGCAACATATCAATGAAAAATATCACCCATGGATAATGTAAATTGTGCATTGCTATGTTATTTTTGTTATAGCTTGTGCGTATCCAGATTGAATAAAGTATACCATTGTATCTAGTTCCCAATTGTATTCAGTAACACGTCAATATGTCTCACATATTACCCATGTAAAATGCACCTAATGTAATTTTAGGGTCTTGTTCTTGTTCATTTTGTTGTGGCCAAACAAGTACATCTCGTTCTCGCTTGCATTCAGCAACACGTCAATATGTCCGTGTATGCTGTAATCACGCCAATATTTCACGCACATCACTCGTGTAAAATGCAACTTATGTATTTTTAGGTTAATCTTATTATGGAAAAACATGTACATCTCATTGTCACTTGCATTCAGCAACACGTCAATATGTCTCCCATATCACCCGTGTCAGCTGTAATCACGTCAATATGTCACGTATATCACCCGTGTATAATGCACCTAATGTATTTTAGGTTAATCTTGTTGTGGCAAAACAAAAACACCTAGTTTTTTTTTTTTGCAAAAACTTTCTCTGGTTTAATATAGGTCGATCCTTAAATCATATCTTGATAAAAATTTCAGATTTAATTGTTGCTTTAAAGTGTTACTTGATAATTAAGCTACCATGGTATCTAAAGAGATACTTGGCTTTACTTGTTCAACGTTATTAACATTAAATTTATTATATTTCTATTTCTTTATTATTAAATTTGTATAATAATGTTTGTATTGTAGTTTATTTATAGCCCGAATAGTTTACAAACAAATCCGTTTTAGTTCAGTTTTTTAATTAAAATTCCTGTTGTTTCTATATACCAATGACTTTTTAAGTACGGTATTGCACGCAATCTAAGATGCTTTGTATATATTTTAAGATCAAAATTATTATTAGATTCTGAAACTTTTTCAAAGGTTTCTACCCATTTTGATCCATGAGTATATTAATTTTTATTATCCATGGGAAGCAATGCTATGTAATAAGCAAATAACTCTATATGAACAGCTGGGTAAGCCAATACCTAACAGCTGAGTTAAGCCCCAAATATCATGACTTTGATTTTGGATTATTTCTACTCACTTTTACAATGAGTATCTTCATTTAAATAGAACCAGTATTATAAATGAAACCTAAAAAACCCTTACAACTTTCCAGAGTACTCTTTAAATTAGTATCACTAACAAACTTCAAGGATTCTAAAAATAATCCTAATACAAGGTAGGTATGCCAATGTATTATAATGACAACTTTCCAGTTATATATACTTATTTATTCTTAGGAAGAATAAACTAAGCAAATTTATAATATTAGATCTTGTACTAAGGACAGTTCCAGCGTTAATTTTGCCTGAGATACAGGATTACCTAGAACTAGACACTACTTTAGATTTTCTGTAGCAACAGATGCAAACCCCTTACTGTTTCATGTGTATATGTGGTTCTATGCAAAAAATGAATAATAAATTATTATATAATATTATCAGAGAGAGCGGATTCCCGACAAATACGTTCTTTGTATAATGTTCCTTTATGAGACTAAACTGACAGAAATTGCGTTTGATTTTTGGAACTAATGTTTTTTGTAGAAAATATATTGTAATCTTGGCATACCTGGATTATTTCTTAGACATTGTGATTGTAATGGAGCAATTTTAACGCCGGCATTTTGTCTTTGACTTACGTATTTTCGTCCTAAATTTTGCAATTTCTTCCTCTTTTGTTAGTTTTTGTCTCAGCATTTCTCAAATGACTTGAAATCACATTTCGAATCATATTTCAACTAAAAGATTAATTATTTTCAACTTTTTGGAACAAAAATATGCGTCATTTGCCACGCAAACATAAATAATGGCGTGACAGGAAACATATTATCTATGGGGCTAGGAAGTCATAGACAAAAAGTAACTTTTTTCTTGATTTCTAGCTATGAAATATGCGTGGATTGCCTCGTAAGTATGGATATACTACATGGTAAAATATATATCGAGAAATGAAATGTGTAGTATAATAATTATTATTAATTTAACAGCCTCCGTGGTCTAGTGGTTAGAGCATTATGGCTCTAGACTCGGAGGTCGTGGGTTCGATTCCCGCATTGGAACAACAAAAATGTTGTTTCCAAGTTTGATTAGGACAATGCAGGCTGATCACCTGATTGTCTGACAAGAAAGATGATCCATGCATCGGATAGGCATGTAAAAAGTCGGACCTACACTTCATCTCTCGTCTCAGTCGTGTCGGTTATCCGTCCCACTGGATTATTAGAGTAAAGGAAGAGAGAGTGCTCTTGTGTACTGCGCACACACTTACTATAAAATTACTCCTGCGTAACTGGCCTGGCTTCAATAAAACCGGCCACCGTCACAGAGATCGGTGGGGAGTTATTATTATTATTATTTAATAAAGGAGATGTCTTTACTGATTGACGCAAAGCCGTAACCGCTAATATAACAGTAGAAAAGTGAATTTTGGACAATAGCTTCAGTTAGCACACTAATTTTGAAAAATGTCACCCTTCAAGGGGTGTAATAGGGTGTGAAAGTTTGTATGCTAAATCTTTAAATATGCATACTTAGGATGACATGTGTTTCAGTGTTTTTTTATAGAATTTACCCCTTGAGGGCGAAAAATAAGGGCTGAAAATTTGTAAGGTAAGAATTAAAAATATTTACCGATTTCCTCAAATTTAAATATCCGGATTAATAAAAACAAATGATAGAACTTGTTTTTTACCCTTTTGAAATGGATTGAAAAGGGATTTAAAGGGGTGAAATGGAGGTCCGAAGTATGAATGGTGAAATATCTACCACTGGACGAACTATGCTGAAATTTGGCAAGCAGATAATTATTCTTATGACGCGGACGTAAACATCCGTTAAGAAAGAACATTTTGTTTTTTCATTCCACATTCTACATTGCTGTCGCGCTCCTATCGCGTGTGTAAGCGAGAACATATTAGTGCGCAAGTGAAAGAGACAAGTAGTAATGAGTAAATGTACCAAATTCTACGTGCTCTGCAACCGCACTTTACTAACTATAGTTAGTAAAGTGCGGTCGAAGATATATTTTGTATGTTGCATGCCCGTCATATTATATGATTCATTGCATTTGGCTTCTCCATTAAATTGCTTAATGGAAGTTAATTTGATTCAAAACGTTATGAAATATGTTCTTAGATGGAGTAATAGAATTAGGCCCTGAGGCGTACCAGAGTCCTCAAGGTTCGAAGGGCAAAGTGGTTTCAAAGGTTATGATATTGTCATTTCGAAAACCACAGACACGGTGTCTCTCTAAAATTGATATTCTCTTGCAGAGTAAATGTTTATTGTGTAGGTTCTAGCTTTTAGTTAAGACTTTTTTCGTAGTGAGCAATAAATAATCACAAGTTAAAAATTATTAACTTACTACGTTTAATATCTAGCCTATGTTACCCGGGCTATTGTTACGAAGCTACCTACACCTCATTCATTATTATTTTTTATTTTATTTTCTTTATTATAATACCAACAGCGTATTACACAAAAAAAATACACTAAGCAATTAACAATGAATATGGCCAATAACAGGTATTACAGATCTAAACAGAGTGTACAGACGTGTAGCTAAATAGAAAGATAGTATTAATTTAAAAATTGCCAAAGGTCCCTGTAACTTAAGCAACTCTCAGTTTTCATTAAATAAACTACTTATAACAGTTGAAGTACTTGTAAAATATACAAATGTGTGTGTGTTGTGTGTGTATGTGTATGTGTTTGTGTGTGTATTGCTTGTGGGTTATAGCACCCTAGCCCTGGGACACGAGGTCTTGGGATCAGTGACAAAGACTACTAAGGTACCATGTACGAAGTAGGCAATAGATAACAATGTGTTAAGAACACAAGGTATAAGGTTAGTTATTTTTAAATATTTTACATTGGGTTTAGATTAGATTATTCATTAATTTTTTAACGTTTTAATTATTTCATTTTTAAATTTTATTTTTTTATGCTCGAATAGGTCAACACTACTAAAGCTTCTAGTATATGAGCGGATTATACGTGGTAGGACAGAATTCTGTGCATAATTTGTATTGGATGCAGGTACATGTAGCAGCGGGGTGTTCCTATGCGATATTTGGGTGTGCGGTAGGTAAGTTGAGATACAATTAAAATAGTGTAACGAACAAGTAGCTTAGGCGCTACGATGGAACATACATACTTACCGTATACTGCCAAAATCATAACCCTACCTTTTAGCTTCGCCGTAATCGGATAAAAATACACCTAACTCATTACAACAATCTATATACCTACCTTACTAGGTACCTTGTCTAACCATTTGTAGCTTGAATAAGGTACAAAAGCTTCAAATCAGCTGTTTAGCAATTTCGTAGATATCGTAACATGTTTAACTGTGGAAAAGCCACGCTTCGGCATGAATGGGCCGGCTCAACAGGCCTCACAGAAAACCGGCGTAAGATAATGCTTTCGTTGTATTTCGCCGAGTGAGTGAGATTACCGGAGGCCCAAGGGGGGATTGTGGATTAAGGACCAGGAACGCAAGTCGCAACACTAGAGGAGTTACAAGTGTAACTCCATATGTGTTGGGAACTTGCGAGTGTCCATGGGCTCCGGTAATAGCTTACCATCAGGAGATCCGTCTGCTCATTTCCTAGTTCATTACATAAAAAAAACAAATGCTTACGCGTTTAAATTATAAAATTCCTGCTAGATAGAATCCCACCAAAAACATTCTGTAAAAAACTAGCCAAGTCTCGATAGAGCTGCTTGTTTATCTCTAAAAAGTAGTGAAATCTAGACAAAGTCGTGCCAAGTCTAAGGTTCCTTACTGCGATTTCTTTATTATTATAGTTAATGTTGTGTGACTTGGCCGTTGAAGGGTACACAATGGTACAAAAGGGGCTCCATGACACCATTGCTCCAATACATGTGTTCTACGATCAACAACAGCCTAAAATGAGACACTACTCACTAGCGTCCAATTACCAATACCAGTATGGGCTATTATCTCGCTTAACAAACATAGGTAGTTACAACAGATATACATTACGTGTAAACAAAATTGACTTGTACCCACTTGTAACGTATAAAGAATGTTCAACGGCCAAGTCACACAACATTAACTATAATAATAAAGAAATCGCAGTAGGGAACCTTAGACTTGGCACGACTTTGTCTAGATTTCACTACTTTTTAGAGATAAACAAGCAGCTCTATCGAGACTTGGCTAGTTTTTTACAGAATGTTTTTGGTGGGATTTCACTTCTTTTTGTAGAAACGTGGGCATATTGATTTATTTTACTAGATTTCAGTGTAATTTGTTTATTTGATTTATGTAATGATCGAGTACAATAAAGTTAATCGTTCGACTATTTCTTCTTGTAAACTTGTAAATATAAGTATAAAAGCCAGTCTAGTCTTATCCAGAGTTTTCCTTTAATTTTATTTATATGCGTATCAAAAGCAGAAAGGGAGGCATTCGCCCAGCAGTGGAATGCTACGGACTAGATTAAATTAGAAGATGTGTCCCACTTCGCTAGGTTTTTGAAATTACAGTCGATTTTTTTATGTACCAATAGTAGAAGGGGGGCATTACCATATCTCTAATCAGCTGAAACCAGCTGAGGATTCTTCATCAGATACTTCAGACCTTCGATTTTTGACATCAAATGAAGCGGCCCACCACCATGTTGAATATTTTTTGTAAAGGCGGTATGTCGATCTCTAATAGTTTGGTTGGGCTCTTGTGTTTTCTAATCAGGGTCACCAGGTACTCCAGATGTTCGATTATCCTAGTTTTTATAGTTTTCCCTTTATGTGGCCATTAAACCCTAACTCTGTACCAAATTTCAGCTCTCTGAGTTCATGAGAAGTACTAGTTCTATTCTGATGATCATGAGTGAGTGACTGAGTGAGTGAGTGTCATAAATTCAAAACTTTGCTTTCGCTTAACTTCGGAACTAAATGACCTACAGACTTAAAATTTTGGATTTTAAGTATGTGATTATAGCTTACTAGATGACGAAAATTTCTGCGTTCTGGTCTTATCCAGAGCTCCTCAAATAGGGGCCTGAAAATGCGGCGAAATGGTTCCAGCAAAGAATGGTACGACAGTGTTTGCTTCGCGCTCGACTTGACGAGGGCACTGCCGTGCCCCCAGATCGACGTTCTGGTCTTATCCAGAGGATCTCAAATAGGGGCCTGAAATGCGGCGAAATGGTTCCGGTAAATAATGGTACGGCAGTGTTTGCTTCGCGCTCGACTTGGCGGGGGCACTGCTGTGCCCCCAGATCAACGTTCTGGTCTTATCCAGAGGTTCTCAAATAGGGGCCTGAAAATGCGGCGAAATGGTTCCAGTAAAGAATGGTACGACAGTGTTTGCTTCGCGCTTGACTTGGCGGGGGCACTGCAGTGCCCCCAGATCGACGTTCTGGTCTTATCCAGAGGTTCTCAAATAGGGGCCTGAAAATGCGGCGAAATGGTTCCAGTAAATAATGGTACGGCAGTGTTTGCTTCGCGCTCGACTTGGCGGGGGCACTGCAGTGCCCCCAGATCGACGTTCTGGTCTTATCCAGAGGTTCTCAAATAGGGGCCTGAAAATGCGGCGAAATGGTTCCAGTAAAGAATGGTACGACAGTGTTTGCTTCGCGCTCGACTTGGCGGGGGCACTGCAGTGCCCCCAGATCGACGTTCTGGTCTTATCCAGAGGTTCTCAAATAGGGGCCTGAAAATGCGGCGAAATGGTTCCAGTAAAGAATGGTTCGGCAGTGTTTGCTTCGCGCTCGACTTGGCGGGGGCACTGCTGTGCCCCCAGATCGATTATCCTAGTTTTTATAGTTTTCCCTTTATGTGGCCATTAAACCCTAACTCTGTACCAAATTTCAGCTCTCTGAGTTCATGAGAAGTACTAGTTCTATTCTGATGATCATGAGTGAGTGACTGAGTGAGTGAGTGTCATAAATTCAAAACTTTGCTTTCGCTTAACTTCGGAACTAAATGACCTACAGACTTAAAATTTTGGATTTTAAGTATGTGATTATAGCTTACTAGATGACGAAAATTTCTGCGTTCTGGTCTTATCCAGAGCTCCTCAAATAGGGGCCTGAAAATGCGGCGAAATGGTTCCAGCAAAGAATGGTACGACAGTGTTTGCTTCGCGCTCGACTTGACGAGGGCACTGCCGTGCCCCCAGATCGACGTTCTGGTCTTATCCAGAGGATCTCAAATAGGGGCCTGAAATGCGGCGAAATGGTTCCGGTAAATAATGGTACGGCAGTGTTTGCTTCGCGCTCGACTTGGCGGGGGCACTGCTGTGCCCCCAGATCAACGTTCTGGTCTTATCCAGAGGTTCTCAAATAGGGGCCTGAAAATGCGGCGAAATGGTTCCAGTAAAGAATGGTACGACAGTGTTTGCTTCGCGCTTGACTTGGCGGGGGCACTGCAGTGCCCCCAGATCGACGTTCTGGTCTTATCCAGAGGTTCTCAAATAGGGGCCTGAAAATGCGGCGAAATGGTTCCAGTAAATAATGGTACGGCAGTGTTTGCTTCGCGCTCGACTTGGCGGGGGCACTGCAGTGCCCCCAGATCGACGTTCTGGTCTTATCCAGAGGTTCTCAAATAGGGGCCTGAAAATGCGGCGAAATGGTTCCAGTAAAGAATGGTACGACAGTGTTTGCTTCGCGCTCGACTTGGCGGGGGCACTGCAGTGCCCCCAGATCGACGTTCTGGTCTTATCCAGAGGTTCTCAAATAGGGGCCTGAAAATGCGGCGAAATGGTTCCAGTAAAGAATGGTTCGGCAGTGTTTGCTTCGCGCTCGACTTGGCGGGGGCACTGCTGTGCCCCCAGATCGATTATCCTAGTTTTTATAGTTTTCCCTTTATGTGGCCATTAAACCCTAACTCTGTACCAAATTTCAGCTCTCTGAGTTTATGGGAAGTACTAGTTCTATTTTGATGATCATGAGTGAGTGTATAAGTGAGTGAGTGAGTGAGTGAGTGTCATAAATGCGAAACTTTGCTTTCGCTTAACTTCGGAACTAAATGACCTACAGACTTGAAATTTTGGATTTTAAGTATGTGATTATAGCTTACTGGATGACGAAAATTTCTGCGTTCTGGTCTTATCCAGAGGTTCTCAAATAGGGGCCTGAAAATGCAGCGAAATGGTTCCAGTAAAGGATGGTACGGCAGTGTTTGCTTCGCGCTCGACTTGGCGGGGGCACTGCCGTGCCCCCAGATTAGTGAGTTGTGTTATCCCTAATAGATGATGTGAATTCTCTACTCAAATGGCAATTTGAAAATTCTTTACCTTTGTCAAAAAGCACCGTGTGTAATTAAAAAACAATTACGAAAAAAGGAAACAAATAAATGTTCTTTGTAACTGCATCTACAAAGTAACAATTCTTGTTTAGCCTTTGCTATTGGATTTCTACCTTTGCGATATTGAAATAGATGCAATTTCAGTTGACAATGTAGGTACACTGCGAAACAAAATTGTTTACGACTTTGTCGAAACAATTCTTAAGAAACAAATTGGATACTATATAAAGGCGGAATATTGTTCTTGTTATGTAGATACTTGAGCAGTATTAGTATAAAAAATTATTCTATTTTTTTTAATGAACTAAGACCAGCCAACGAGTGGGCAGATCGCTTGATGGGAAGCGATTACGCTCACCACCAGCGACATCAACAAGTGCGTTATTACCAGTATTAACACCACTTTAAGCCCCCGGTTGCAAGCATGAACAATTTGCGAAAAAGTATTCGTATTGCTATTGCTGCATCTATGTCGTATTCGAATATAGACGCAGCAATTACATGATTTTCATAAAATTTTTATTCGGTGAAAATTCGAATACTTTTATTTTGTTTTGTCTACGCAAATCTATATATAAAGTAATAACGCCTGACTGATTCATCAAAGCCGAGGCAAAATTACTGAAGCTAGAAACGTACACTTTGGACCGTGGCTTCCTTTTGTGATTTATAGGTCCGCTAAGAAGGGATTTGGAAATATAGTCCTAAAGGAAAATAAGTAAACATGTGTCGTGATTTTTCGATATTCAGCAACTAAAGGGTTGAACGGATATGGATATCTTTTTTTTTTCAGACTCAGACTCATGCTTGACCATTTTACTACTATAATACATACATACATATAATCACGCCTTTTTCCCGTAAAGGGGTAGGCAGAGACCACTTTTTGCCACTTTCTACGATCCTTACATACTCCTTTCGCTTCGTTCACTTTCATTCCCACCGTCCATTCCTCATCTTACATTCAACGTAGCGAAGCGGCTCTCCATGGTCCGCTTTTCACCTCCGCGAGAAACGAGACGTGATGGGTGGTGAACCACATCGCCGCCATTTTGGATAATTAAATTATTTTTATGATTATCCGTTGCGTTTCCACGGATTGGTGGAGAGGGTAGGAATAGGGAAAGGGAAGGATAGGTGGTGTGGAAAGGAAGATTGTTAGAGTGGGAAATAGGAAATGTAGGATATTACCGCCCAGGAGGGCAAGGGATAGGACACTGGACAGTAATAGCTAGGGAAGCCGGGGTCGCATACCCGTATACTATACCACAACTACCGGACAGGTAAGTTGGGATGAGTATCCCATGACATACTACTACTACTATAATATGTGTTGTATAATTTTGGAATGGTCTCTTCAAGCTCTTTATTTTGATACCAAACTCCCTCATCAGTCAGGTAATAACATACATAGCTGGCCAAAATCATTATCCTTTCTTTTGCCTTCGCCGTAGTCGGGTAAAAAGGGTTCCGTTTACATTAACATTTCCACACAAACAAAGTAGCTGGTGCCTCAGCTAGTTGATACAACTAACAACACAAGTGAAACAAGCGCTATTTCTCACTAGTTTTTTGCAAGGTCATAATTATTACTGATAGGCAATCGGAATATTTTTTTTTTATTGCATAAATGAATAGTACTCTTAAATATGAGTAACTTCTCAGAAGAAACCGTATATCAAAAGTCAATATTTTCAAAGGTACAGCGATTTTTATAAAAAATTTCGCGAGCCTCCTAAAAACGCTCCATACTTTAGTATGAAGCGTTTTTAGGAGGCTCGCGAATATATACTATAACCTACAAATGACGTCACTTGTAGGTTATAGTATATGAAGTAGTACCTATATGAAGTATATGGCCGCAGGAATATATTTGTAAATATCTCCGATATTTGTGCGTTTAAGTTCATACTTACCATAACGAATGTTTTTGTATATGATGTGAGTAAACTAATGATGTAGGATTTGTTTACCAATTTCGCAAAAAAAAAAATTTTGGTATAAAGACTCGCGAAATTTTGTATACAAATCGCTGTACCTTTGAAAATATTGACTTTTGATATACGGTTTCTTCTGAGAAGTTATTATATTGAAGAGTACTATTCATTTATGCAATAAAAAAAAATCAGTCCGCTTGCCTATTCTATATCCGTAGATGTTTTAAAACCTTTTAGGGTTTTTGAATTGCTTTGCCCATTAACACAACAATTTGAAGATCATTCCAGAAGTATTTGCTCACATCAGTCACGCTGACACTGAAAAATGTTAACCCATAACGACGTTTGGTGTCGCTGAGAGAGTATTTTTAAAATGACTTGAAAATGGTTACAATTTAAGAGAAAATGTTTGGTCCATTAGTTAGTCATTAGATTCTATTATTAGTGCATTTACACATTTTCAATGAGCTCCGTGGCCTAGTGAGTAGACCGTTTGGTTCGCACTCGAGAGAGTGCAGGTTCGAATCCCAGGTTGTGGCGTGTACCAATGAGACTTTTTCAGATCTCAAGTACGGACTTACGTCCGTACGGACGCTCTAACGGTGAATGAAAACATCCTGAGGAAACCCGCACATGGTGGGCCCCAGAGGATTGACCTGTCATTCCTCTGGACTAGGCTGACTGTGTTGTGAGAATGCCGTATGTGCTTGGGCAACCATACGACATTTAAAAACCAACTACAGTATTTCGAGAGTAGTTACTTCGCTCGGAGAACACTGTATAAATCATCCATTAACGGATGAAAAGGCCTAATCTTATACATTTTAAATAAATGTTAAATGTGTAAAGAGTGCTACAGACGGTAAAGATAGGTACCTACAGTTAGTTATAAATATTAAATCGTATCTCAAACAAACACATATATTAAGTTCTGCTTTTAAAATATAATATAAGCCGTTATATTAGTTTCACACTGTAACAAATAAGGCATAATGAATGACTACATTTTTTTATAAAAACTATAATCCGAATACAAGAGCACTCTCTCTTTCTTTACTCTCATAACCCAGTGGGACGGATAATCGACACGAATGGTGAGAGATCAGGCGCAGGTCCGACTTTTTACATGCCCATCCGACGCGACGCATGGATCATCTTTCTTGTCAGACAATCAGGTGATCAGCCTGCATTGCCAAAACCAAACATGGAAACAACATTTTTTGTTGTTCTAATGCGGTAACCAAACCCACGACCTCGGAGTTGAGAGCTAATGCTCTAACCACTAGAACACAGAGGCTGTTATATATAATGTCCTATTTTTGTCTTATGTGGTCAAATACAGTGATCAGATATCTTCCGCTGAGATCGGTCGTTTGTATAACGCTCTTGCGCTCGTACGTGCCGCGTGCCGGCTGCCGCGCTGATGCAGCAGACACCGCGATGACCCAGATTACCGATAGTGAATCACGAACATTTGTGTTATACTTGAGAAATGTAAACAATTGTTAAGGAGCAGTTACATTAGTATTTTACAATGGCTGCCCAGTGTGACCACGAGATTAAAATTGAAACTGCAAAAGAAAAATTTTTATACCAGTACTATCAAGAAGAGAAGGCGGCGCGTGAAAAACTGCAATGCCTAGTAAAGTATCTCAAAGACCAAATAGAAAATCTTCAGGAACAACTAAGGAAAGTACAAGAAAACAAGGACAAACTGACAAACCAATGTCCTATCACCCAGGCGTCTTCCGCCGACGTGGAATATGAGACGGATGAAGAGGAGCTTGCGAAAGAAACCGAGTGGGTAAGACAAAAAAGCAGGAAGAAGCGTAAGCTTAATGTATCACTTTCCCCACCGCATCAGCTGGAATCCGACTCCAGCAAAGAGCTGAAACAGCAAAAAGTAAATAAGGTGCCCCAGCCGCCACCTATAATTATCGAAAATGTCAAGAGTTACCAAGAATTCTATGACTTACTTACGGCAAGCCTATCTAAAGACACGTTCACCGCAAAAATGATGAACGGTGAAAGCGTGAAAATAAATGCCAGTAACGAAGACTCATACAGAGCCATAACTATGCTGCTTCAACAGAACGGGATATTATGGTACTCGTATGAGAATAAGCAAAATAGACCGATTAGAGTGATGGCAAAAAAATTGCATTTTTCTTGTTTGCCTGATAGAATAGTGGAAGACCTAAAATCCAAAGGTTACAAGATCCAGGATGCAGTAAATAAGCTGAGCTGGAGGAAAAAAGAACCCTTAAATATGTTTATGCTCTCCTTTGAAAAGGACGAAGATATAAACAAAATATATAACATCAAATCAGTGCTAGGCTGCAAAGTGATATCCAACCACTAAAGGCCACGAAACTGATACCACAATGCAAGAGATGTCAGGCTTACGGCCACACACAAAAATACTGCTCAAAAGAACCTAGATGTGTAAAATGCACAGGTAAACATTTAACTAGGGAATGTCAGAAACCAGCTGAAGCAAAACCGAAATGTGTTCACTGCGGCGAGCCTCATCCAGCTAACTACAGAGGCTGCGTGGTAGCCAAAGAACTTCAAAACATAAAATTTAAAGCAATGAAGAAAAAAGAGGCACCGACTTCTACAATCCAAAATCCCGTTTTAGGTAAAGCTGAAAAGCCTAAAACTAGTTATAAAAATAATCAAATTATAAAAAATGTTACTTATGCGCAAATTACTAAAGCAAATAAGCAGCCACAATCACAGCCTAAGGCAACTGCTAATACAGATGACAAAATAAACAGGATTCTCGACCTACTAACCTCGTTTGATGATAGATTGAAAAAACTTGAGAGTAGCGCTAACATAGCTACTCACACGCAATAATCAAATTGACCCGCTCGCTAAAAATTATGTCATGGAATGCAAATGGACTACTGAAACATCAAAATGAGTTACAAGTAGTTCTAAGCACAGAGAACATTGATGTGTGCCTTATATCTGAATCACATTTCACAACAGAATCACACGTTCAAATAAAGGGCTACAAAATTTACCACGCCTTGCACCCTGACAATACTGCCCGAGGTGGTAGTGCTGTTATCATAAAGGAAAATATTTGTCACTATGAAGAATACAAATATGAGCAACAGGAAATACAGGCAACGGCTGTATGTGTAAAAACAAAATCATATCTGATTACTCTAGCCGCTATATATTGTCCACCAAGGTACGCCATAAAATCAGATGAATATATTAACTTCTTAAAAAATCTTGGCAATAGATTCATACTCGGTGGTGATTTTAACGCTAAAAATACCTACTGGGGATCAAGATTAACTACAACCAAAGGAAAAGAACTTTTAAGTGCTATAAATAAGATGAACTGTAATGTTATATCAACAGGAAAACCCACATACTGGCCTACAGATCCTAACAAAATCCCAGACTTGATTGATTTCTTTATATATAAAAATATATCATCAAATTTCCTACACATTGAGGAGGGATATGATATGAGCTCAGACCACTCACCTATAATACTAACAATGAATGAAAAAATAGTTATAAAAGAGCACCCACACATGCTTGTAAATAAAAACACGGACTGGGAAAGCTTTAAGTTAGAATTAGAATCTATAATAGATCTCAAGGTCCCCCTAAAGACTCCAGAACAGTTGGATCTGGATGTGAGAAAGTTTATAAAAAATATCCAAGACTGTGCGTGGAATAACACACCAAGCATTAATAGGAAAGTGAAAGGAAACTGCTACCCAATAGAAATAAGAAAACTTATAGCAGAAAAAAGGAAAACTCGGCGGATGTGGCAACAAACCAGATGTCCTGAAATTAAAAAAAAACTAAACAATCTCACAAAAAGGCTGAGGCGGGAAATTCAAAAGTTTAATGATAACAGCATGAACACATACCTGACTAGTCTAACAAATGATCGTACAACAGAATACTCATTATGGAAAGCAACGAAAGGTCTTAAAAAGCCTATCACCCAGATAACTCCCATCAAAAAAGCAAATGGGCACTGGGCTATAAGCAGTGAACAGAAAGCATCTACATTTGCTGATCATCTTGAGGAAATTTTCCAACCTAATATAGAACTAGAGCCACAAACTGATTTAGAAGAACACTCAGAAGATACATCACAAGATGAGTTTGAAATAAAATTTGTTACACCAAGAGAAGTGAAAAGTGAGATAAAAATGATAGGCCTAAAGAAATCTCCTGGATTCGATCTCATAACTGGAGAAGTTATCCGAAATTTTCCACGAAAAGCTATAGTAAAGCTAACTACGCACATAAACGCGGCCTTCAGACTTAAATACGTACCTGATATGTGGAAAGTAGCAGAAGTTATAATGCTGCCAAAACCTGGGAAACCAGCACACGAAACAAAATCGTACAGACCAATTTCTCTACTACCCATTATATCGAAACTATTTGAAAAGCTATTTCTCAAACGCCTAAAACCTATACTAGAAGAAAGGAATTTAATCCCAGACTATCAGTTTGGTTTTAGAGAAAAACACTCTACAATTGACCAGGTGCATAGAATTACTACATTAATAGAAAAAGCACTAGAGGAAAATAAAGTCTGCACAACAGTCTTCTTAGATGTTGCGCAGGCTTTTGATAAGGTTTGGCACAAAGGCCTTATTCACAAAATTAGAAATCTAGTTCCAAAGCAATTCGCTGATATCTTAGAGTCTTACTTAACACTCAGAATGTTTAGGGTGAGACATGATGAAGCATACTCAGAGCTTAAGCATATAAAAGCTGGAGTACCACAAGGAAGTGTTTTAGGCCCGGTCCTGTACCTACTTTACACTTCTGATATCCCAGAAATAGAAAATAGTACCATTGCAGCCTTTGCAGACGATACAGCCATAATGGCTACGGGCGAGACGCAAGCGGAAGCAGTGGGAAAAGTGCAGAAAGCTATCCATACAGTATATCACTGGACGAAAAAGTGGAGAATAAAGCTCAACGAAACAAAATCTATTCACGTAGATTTTACAAACAAGAGACCAAACTATCATCCGGTATATATTAACAATACTGTTATACCGCACGAAAATACAGCTAAATATCTTGGCATGACACTGGATACAAAGCTCCGCTGGAAAGCTCATGTTAAAAAGAAGCGCGAAGAGCTAGAGCTTCGCTACAGGAAAATGTACTGGTTACTTGGAAAAGAGTCAACCTTAACAATACACAACAAAATACTCTTGTATAAACAAGTCCTGATGCCTGTTTGGACTTATGGTATTCAGCTATGGGGCTGTACCAAAAAAAGTAATATCCTTATTATACAAAGGTTTCAAAATAAAGTACTTAGAGGTGTGGTAAATGCACCTTGGTATATTAGAAATGAAGACCTACATCGGGACCTTAAAGTGGACATGGTCTCAACTATTATCAAAAAATACGCCGAAGCTCATGAAAAAAGACTTCACCATCATGTAAATGTTGAGGCTATCCAGCTCCTCGACAACACAGGCATAGTCAGAAGACTGAAAAGGACAAAACCTTTCGAGTTAGTGTTAAGTTAGTGTTAAAGTCAGTGAAGTGCGTGACTATGACAGAACACAAACAATAATGTGTATTCTCCTTTATAGAGACTATAAGAAATGTGTTGATGGACGCAATCTTAGCAATACTCTATGTAGCAATTTAAGTTAACGTAAAATTACTTATTAGTCTAAGCTAGGCTAGATTGTAATGATTATGAAATACCTCAATAGGTACTTCATATAATAAAAAAAAAAAAAAAAAAAAAAAATGTGGTCAAATAAATAAAATAAAAAAACATAATATATATACATAAATACATACATAGACTGCCAAAATCATAACCCTTCCTTTTGACTTCGCTGTAGTCGGGTAAAAAGGAAAATATTACACCAACGCATGTTGTTCGGGTACTAAGTTATAATAAACACTTTCAAAATATTCCATTGTTTCTACACCCCCACGCGTGACTGCGGGTAATGCATCAGGCTAATCCATCAAACGCCTCAACTTCGAATCAGAAGCGAGCTTTTAAGCCTTTAAGTGAGTTCCGCACGCATCGCACGCTGTTGTTGAATTACTTACGCTTTTATAGGGTTCCGTAATACTCAAGAAACCCTTTGTCCATCCGTTTGTTTCTCTATCTGTCTGTTTATCTATCTACACTTCTATCTTCTGTAATTATAAATACAAAGGGATGAAATTTGGCACCTATATAATGTTTATAGATCTGGGTTTTGGTATCATTAAATAATAATTTTATATTTTAAGGTTGGCTCTCAATACGTGTGAAGTGGGGATGAAAAATATTTTTTCATTCTACCCCATCGTGTGGAGTATAGTTGAATAGGTATTTTTAAGTCAAGGTACAAGACTTTTCTGCAAAGTCAATCACTTTCGAGTAATTGGCCTTCAAAGTAATTTATAATATTTTGTTCCGCCTGATTTATTCCTAAACTATAGGAGATAGAAACTTGTAAGTTTCCATGCTAATAGATCATGCTAAAAGATATGTTTGATTTTGGGCCAGTTCTATGTACACTACATAGGTAAATAGGAAAAAAATATGGGAATATCATAAAAATACGAAAAAATTAATATGAAGAAGGGTACATGCGTACAAAAATGATTATTTGAAGAGTTATTTATTGCGAGAACACTATTTTTAGGGCGGCCATGACAGTTGTTTTGACTTGACTTTTGACGTAGTAGACAGTTTTACAAAGAGACGACGTCTTGAATGCCATACGTCTTTCTTTGTCAAAGGTCATGTCATTGACAAAATGACATTATTTAGTTAATTTTGATCTGATCCGCCATGTTTTATTTTACTTTGTGTTGCTCTCCTTGACGAAGTTAATTTAAATGTACATGGAAACGAAGTGAAATTAAACAAAATAAAGAATAGGAAACGGTTACGGTGAACATCGCTTTTAGGAATATTATTTTGAGTGAAATCGGACAACAACTTATGAATAAATTGAAAGAATACTATATTGCGCGTTGATAATTACGGAACCCCTGCTTAAACATGTCCTGACGTACTATTGGTTACGTTACTTATGTACTAATTTTTAAAGATACGGTTGGCAATAGCAATATTACAAGCTGTTTTATAAATATTCCAATTTTGGAAGTTACGGTTGACAATATTACGAATTTAAATTTTCTAAAGTGTCATATGTACTTTTTATGGTAAAATTAATGTTTGCCTGATTTTAATTGCTAATTTATTACGAATTAAGCGAAAAATCCGTATTATATAGTTCATCATATTTTAAGGAGGTAATTAATGTATCATGATCGTAAAAGTGTTTTATAATCTGGATTTTTCGAACGAAATGTTTATTACTCAAGCTGTTCCAGACTCCAGTTACAGCTGATAAACAAAAAAAGCTTTCATATAAAAAGCTAGCCAATATCCTGACAAACTAAACATAACAAACAATAAATAATTCAAATCTAATATTGTTTCAGGAAAGATGCACAGCAAGAAACGGCAAAAGAAAAGAAGAAAGCGAGTGCGGTGAAATGACAAACGAATATGTGACCTAGCGTACCGTAGTAATAATTTCTAAAATGGCGAGACAATTGAAGACGAGAGATTTTCTTGTGGCTGTGTTGTTTTTGTGGCAGACGATAGTCTGTGATGGGCAATGCCCGAAGTTCGCTGAGAAGCCTTTGGAGACGAGGGTGCAAGACGCGGAGATAGTGTTCAGGGCGGTCGTGGTGGAGGCTCATAGACAAGTGAGTAACGGTTCTTCTTATACTGTGTACTTATACTTATACTCTACTTGTATTCCGTATACAGTAATCTTCTAAATATATAAAAGGCAAACCTGACTGACCCATCTATCAACGCACAGCCGAAACTACTTAACGGATTTCACTGAAATTTGGCAAATAGATGTAGGTATCCACTTAGAAAGGATTTTTGAAAATTCGTCCTCTAAGGGGGTGAAAAGGGGTTAAAATTGTAAATGGAAACCGAACTCCACGCGGATGAAGTCGCGGGCAAAAGCTCGTCTAAAGTATATTATGATTATAATTTTTATGTGCCCCAGTTGTATTAATAATATTGCAGCCTCCGTGGTCCAGTAGTTTAGAGCTTGGCTCTCGACTCGGAGGTCGTGGATTCAATCTTCGCGTTGGAACAACAAAAAATGTTGTTTTCAAGTTTAGTTAGGACAATGCAGGCTGATCACATGATTGTCTGACAAGAAAGATGATCCAATGAGTCGGATGGGCATGTAAAAGTCGGTCCTGCGCCTGATCTCTCGCCAGTCGTGTCGGTTATCCGTCCCACTGTATTATGAGACTAAAGGAAGAGAGAATACTCTCGTGTACTGCGCACACTCTTGGCCACTATAAAATAACTCCCGCTTTGCTGACCTGGTTTCAATGAAACCGACCACCGTCACTGATATCGGTGTGAGAAGCTATTATTATTATTACTACTATTATGAACGTGAAAGTTTGTATATGGGTTAATGGATAGATTTTTGTGACTCTTTCAAAACTACAGAACGGATTTTAATGAAATTTATTAAGGCAGCAGTTTAGACTCTACATTTTAACATCGGCTACATTTCATCCCGAACAAACACAGTTTTCGCGTGGTTTGACCTTTATAAGAATACCATTTTTAGTTTTAACATATCGAGACTGCATCATAACTTTTTTTGCATCATAACTGCAGGATTTAATAAGCAGAATCGAGTAGTTACAAGTGTTACTCCTCTGGTGTTCCAAGTATCGGTGGTAATCGCTTACCATCAGGTGATCCGTCTGTTCGATTCTTGGTCCATTCCATAAAAAAGTTAAAATTTCATTAAAACTATTGAACTGTTTTCAACTAAATATCAGTTCAAGCGAAATACAGAAATTAAAATGGCGGCGCCTCGAAATTAGTCATTATAAAGTTTTTCATTACATTTTAAAGTTATTAAATACTTTTAAATTTTAATGCCTTTTCTTGATAATTTGAAAACTAAATAGTCATTAAAATAATTATGTTAATTTAAGAATATTGTTCTTGTTGTGTTATAATTAGGAAACAGTTTAAAGCAATCGTAAATATTATTATTATTACTCGTTAAAACTGGGTCTGATATAAAATGACGACTAAAATATGATCAGTCGCATGTAGATGTAATTTGCCATTGTCCCTGTCTTTGTCAAGACGAATAATGCAAAGGTAAGTTTGTAACTGTAAACATATTCTAATAATGATATATATATTTTTTTTATCGATGAAAAATAACTAAATACACTCTGCCTGATGGGGACGACCTAGAGGTTTTCTTTTTTTTATAGCATTTTAACTATCTTGTAAGTACTTTAGTTTTATCTTTTTTATTTTTTTCTTTCGTTCTTTCTTTTAATCTGTAAATAATTTAAAATAATCAGAATCATTTATTTCCTTGAAATTGGTACAAAGATGTTACATTAGGTACAATAATTATTAGTCACAATTTCTACCCATTGGGCGTGGAAATGTTCTCAATTTCTACATTAAATGTGTACTGGGCACTATAAAATTACTCCTGCGTAACTGGCCTGGTTTCAATGAAACCGGCCACCGTCACCGAGATCGGTGGGGGAGTTATTATTATTGAATTCAATTCATTGCAATTCATAGCAGAGAATATATTCACATAATAAACAATCAATTTAGTATAAAACTAAGGCTAAATACCTACTATTTAAAATGTCAATAAAAAATAAGTCATTACAATAATAGTTAAAGTCTAAATAAGTAAAAATGTCAAGAAATAATATTATTATAATGATGTCAAGTATGTATTAATAATTATATTATGTATTTTAAATAAAATAAAATGTCCAAAAAATTTATACTAACATGATTAATGTCGAACTATAGATTCCATACCTATTTCATTTGTTATCAATGATTGTATCCACTAAGTTAAAAATTCTTTGACGGTGTAATATGATTTATCTATTAACATTTTTTTGAGTTCTCTTATAGAATGTTTTTTGGATAGTAGTTTTATATGTGCTGGCACCTTGTTGTAGATTTTAATACACATTGCATAAGCATTATTTATAAATAGAGATGTTTTTGGTTGTTTATCTATGATCAATCTATTTGAATTTCTAAAGTATTTTGTCGGTATCTTATCCACCAATTGAGTGAAAATGTCCTTGTTGTTAATAACAAATTTGAAAATTTCTAAAATATACATACTCGGTAATGTCATGATCTTATATTGTTTAAATAAAAAATTACATGATTCATATGGTGGAACTTTAGCAATGGCACGGATGCATTTTTTTTGGACAATGAATGCTTTATCTATGTGCGTAGAGTTTCCCCATATTACAAGTCCATAGCACAATACTGACGAAACATAGCCGTGATAGGCCATTAAAGCAGTTTCTACACTTACAGTCCATGCCAATCTACGTAATACAAACACAAATCTGTTTAATTTAGAACATACTTTTTCTATGTGTGAGTGCCAGTTGCAATGTTTATCAATTTGTATGCCTAAAAACAAATTCCTATCTACTTCTTCTATTTTTTCATTATTATATGCCAATTTTAATTGTAAAGGTTTTTTATTATAGTTTCTAAATTGTATATATCTAGTTTTAGTCAGATTAATTTTAAGATTATTAGAAGATAGCCATTCAATTATATGCGCAATTGTTGAATTAATGTCAGTTTCGATTTTATTCACGTCCGCTTTTTTATGTGTAAATAGTAAAGATATGTCATCTGCAAATAATGTCAGTTTGTAGGAAGGTATTATTGGAATGTCATTAATATAAAGTAAAAATAAAAGTGGACCTAACACTGAGCCTTGCGGGACACGTAAAGTAGGTAGTTATTATTATTTTATTGTAAAATTGTTTAATTTTGATATTCTTTTGGCGTGAAATAAAATGAATATATTACAATGATATACGTCTACTAAATGATTATTTAGTTACTTGTGTTCATTTATTTACTTTTGTGACTCTTAACTATGAAATTTTGAGTCTTATCCTTTACTGTTAACAAGCAAGACCATTTTAAAAAATGAATTCCTCCTTCTTAAACATTTAGAATTATTTATCCCGCAGAAACGAAGTATTCTGAGGAAGAAAAAACTTATTAATTAATTATGTCAAAGTGCAATTTTAATTACCAGTTTTTGAAAATTTTTAATTGACTTCAAGGAAAGGGGTTCGTAGTTTATTGTAAGTGAAAATTCATAAAAGTTACCTAAGTAAAATGAAGCGTAAAAATGATCTGTACAAAATTGCCATAGGTAGGCTGTTAA
Source organism: Glaucopsyche alexis (assembly GCA_905404095.1). Taxonomy (NCBI): domain Eukaryota; kingdom Metazoa; phylum Arthropoda; class Insecta; order Lepidoptera; family Lycaenidae; genus Glaucopsyche; species Glaucopsyche alexis. Next base: position 18,585,621 of record FR990059.1, read on the forward strand.
TTAAAAATAACAGTCTTAATTAGAACCTAAGTTAAAAGGGAAAATTATTTACAACCGCGAATCAATAGTTTGCGTGAATATTTGTAGTTACATTCTGGTTTGCTATAGATTAAGTACAAAGGTGCCAGAGCCATGCTTTGGCACGAATGGGCCGGCTGAACTAGATAAATACCACGGCCTCACAGAAAACTGACGTAAAATAACTCTTGCGTTTTTTTTCGCCGAGTGAGTGAGTGGGGGCCAAGGGGTGTTGGGGATTTTAAGAACTGGGAAGGCACTTGTAACTCCTCTGGTGTTACGAGTGTCTATGGGAAATTGCTGCCAACAAGCAATCCGTCAACTCGTTTATTGGTAGATATATTTAATAAAACAGAACAAACCTATTAATATTTTATGAAGCATAAACTGTAAAGAGATAAAGTTACTTGATATTTTTGTTAACTACATCAGAAAAAAGAAGAGAATATGAAGGTTGAACTTTTTCCAAACACGCTGTATATACCAAATCTTGCATATCCTACTACTATTATAAATATGAAAGTTTGTGAGGATGGATGGATGGATAGATGGATGGATGGATGGATGGGTGTTTGTTACTCTTTCACGCGAAAAAACTCGAATGGATTTCGATGAAATTTAGTATGGTAGTAGTTTAGGGTCTGGATTAAAACACAGACTACTTTTTATCTCTTAAAAGTACAGTATTCCCGTGGGATACCTGATACTAGATCAAGGGCGGAGCCGCGGGGAAAAGCTAGTTATTATTAAAATAATAACTAGCTAGTTATTATTAAAAAATAAAATTTTGTTCTTTAAAGGGTTTTTTGCCTCTTTGATAGAAAAAAAAATAGAAACAAAAGATAGTAGCTTCAACGTGTAAGAAATTTGCATCTACAAAACATTATACTTGTTTTCATTAATTTTATGTATTTCTAAACATTATTTTAAAAAATATTAGCTTTCTGCAAATCTTCTTTCACATAAACTTTAATTTACCAAATTTGACACTCCTCTAGTTGCGTAATTCTCATAAAACTGTACTGAAAGTTTTTTTTTGTTGTCTATTTTTCAGTATTTTGCTCCTGAATAACTCCTTGTAGTAGTTTCTCCTTTGTGCGTAGAATGAATTGCATTTTACCCAAGCTTTCTTAGCACATCCTGTACAATATACGTTTCGCGTGTCACCTGTATTTAATATATTTAAAGTGCACCCAGGAATTGTATTCTGGCTGTTTGCCAATCCAGCCGCACCTAAGTCCAGTGCAGACGCAAACTATGGAGCATCAATGGCTAGCCGCACACGTGCAATATTATTGTCAATAATTCCTATATTGACAATAATATTCCTTGTGTGCGGGCCATATTGCCGTTTTTTTTGTATGTGTTGACTAGTATTGACAATTTTATTCTGTCAATAATATTGCACGTGTGCGGCTAGCCAATCACAGCAGATTTAGATTGAATTTGCTCCACGTCTTGGATAATCGAGTTGGATTACGTAGTTTTCGTGGTTTTTAGAAGTTGAAAAATTTTTGGACACGTACAAAAATAAATGATAACTATATTTTTTACTAGTTTATCTCGCAGCTCCGCCCGCATAAATGCAGTATCCCACAGTAACACTGTATTTTTTCGAAATAGAAAGTAATAGTTTTAATCCAGAGCCTAAACTACTGCCATACCATTTCATCAAAATCCGTTCAGTATTTTTTTGCGTGAAAGAGTAACAAACATCCCTCAATCCATCCATCCTCACAAACTCACATTTATAATATTAGTAGGATAAAGACGAAAGGTCTGTTTGTTTGTATGTTTTTGATGAAATTTGGCACATTTTTTTTTGACGACCTCTGTGGCTCAGTTGGTTGAGCATGTTGGTGCTCAAGCCGGGGGTCGCGGGTTCAAATCCCGCCGAAGGAACAAAAAGTTTTTCTGTGTTCCTGGGTCATGGATGTGTATTAAATATGTGTATAATATAATAAAAATCTTAAATATGTGTATAGTATAAAAGTATTAAATATATTTCCGTTGTCTGGTACCCGTAACACAAGTTCTTCGAGAGCTTAGCACGGGATCAGATTGTGGTGTGAAGCGTCCATAGATATTATATAGAGTTGACTAAGGGTAAGGATGTATACCTACTACTTTTTATCGCAGCAAAATGCTCGATTCCATTGAGATTTTCTTTTGCGCGTACGAAGTCGCTGGCAACATTTTATAACCTAGAAAAGGGAAAATAGTATATCGTCCCCGTAGAACGAAAACTCACCAGATAGCAAAATGGTCAAAATTGAGTTAAGAATGCCATTGATATATTTGATTTTTTCTTCATCTTTCTGTGTTATCCGTGTATCGATATGATGCGTAGTTTCAGAATTACATTAAATAAAAACTCATTAACTTGGTATTTATTGGCCAACCAAAATAGCGAAAGAACACTTAATCGACTTGATTAATTTGGACTACTGATGGAAGCAAAAGGTTACGTAACTAAATTGGTTTAGGTAGTTTTCGTCCTCTGTACAAGTAATATTTATAAAATTTCATTAAATCGAAAATTCACTAAATTGATTTAGTTAGCACTTTATAGAGGTTTGCACCGAAAAATGTAAAACGAAAACTAACTAAGTCCACGTAGTGATATTTCGATTTATATGTTTGCTCGTTTAGCGTTTGTGTTAGTTATGCGTAAACTCACTAAATCTATTTAGTTTCTTTTTCCCTAAAAATATTTCAAAAAAATGTACATCTAAACCGTTTTGATGAGTTTTCAACTTCTTTAAAATATGGTTAATGCGAATTATGTGCTCTTCGTACAAGACTTAGTGACTAGTGTATTATACTTTGATTGCGTATTTATTAGTTTAGTCAACTTCAGACTTCAGTCGCGTTCAAGTAGACAGTTTTGCGTGCGTGTTTTGTTACGATCGTAATAATAATTTGCAAACAATGAATCGCTCTAAATTAATTTTAAAAATATTGAGATAAAAAGAAACAGAGGACGAGATAAGTTACTATTGTTAATTGATGAAATTATTAATTTCTACTTGTACCTACCTACTACCTGTATTTTAAATTTATATTATTAAAAAAGTATTTTTTGTAGCAAGCTTTTATTACTGGGAAGTAGTAAGTACTCATAAAGGCGAATAAACGAGCCCAAACTCGATGGGGTTATGTGGTTTTATTACGGACTTCCTATGGCCAACTTCTAGCAACATCATCAGATCAGCTCCACGTTATCATAATATTGCATTGTCACGCGATTTACATATTCGTGCAAAATTTCAGCTCAATCGGCTTATAGGGTGAATATTTATTCCGTTTCGAGTCATTACGAGGTGAATGCAGGTACTCATGAATACAAGAAACTTTAAATATGGAACCATTTTCCTACTTGAAACAAAAATCAGCTGTTTATGCTAAAGTGCCAAGGCGCGTGCGCGTATTTATATGAAAAAGCTGATCTTTTTCATGTAAGAAAGTTGCTTCCATAGTAAAAGTTACTTGTACATTCACCCTGTAACGACTCGGAACGGAATTAGAGGTCCAACAAGACCTCCATAGTGTATTAGAGTGTCCACATGGCGTGTTGATTCTCTGTTGCGTCTCGTCAACGCGGTACGGTACTGCAGCGTAATTGTAGTATAAGAATATTTTATTTGCAAAAATATGGTAAATATTACATGGAACTCATATTTTGTCGGATTTATTTAGTATATTATAAAACGACGCACAGCGGTACAGCACTTCGGCGACGCAACGGAGGCACGACGAGCTGTGTGGACACTCTCTTAGTTTAGAGCTAAATCGGTGTCATATGTTTGTTACGTACACAAGCAAAACATGCATTAATAGTACCTTAAAATATTAATATACTAAACTAAAACTTTGAAACCCAGTCCAAAGTAACTGGGATTCTGTAAATGCATGCTTCGTATGTGTGAATGTGTGTGACAACTGACAAACCTCACATATTATGTCCGACGACCGACCCCCTACTGCATGGCTTGGATTGAGGCTGATCTCATAGTTTTTGGTGCACCTTATCCAAAGGGTTTCATGTAGAAATATTTGAACAGAAAAGAAAGCGGTCATACTCATTTTATTCTATAGTTGACTGGAAATCAATTATGACTCGTGCACGGTCGAAGTGACACCGCAACTCTGCCCCACCATATGCCATAAAAGAGATAACGTAAGAAACGATAATGAAGAATATGACCAATTGGTTGAAAATAATATTCCTGAGGTTCGAGAAAGCGCGGCCAGGTATAGTCAGGTTTCGTTATGAGCATGAGGGGGTTTATAAAGAGTTTGAAGTATTCCAAAAGTTAGAGCAAAATATTTCTAGGACACGGAATAGAGAACGTGAGACAAGATGTGGCAAAGTTGCAGAGCAGGTACCAAGAAAAGATTTGATATTACAGCTAATAAATTATCAGCTACGGCTTCCCTATGAAGGAGAACCAGCCTTCGCCACTGTAAATTATTAATAACAATAACTCCCCACACCGATTTCAGTGACGGTGGCCGGTTTCAATGAAACCTGGCCAGTTACGCAGGAGTAATTTTATAGTGCTCAAGTGTGTGCGCAGTACACAATAGCACTCTCCCTTCCTTTACTCTCACAATCCGACGGATAACTGACACGAGAGATCAGGTGCAGGTCCGACTTTTTACATGCCCAGCCGACGCATAGATTATCTTTCTTGTCAGACAATCAGGTGATTAGCCTGCATTGTCCTAACCAAACTTGGGAAACCCACGATCTCCGAGTCGAGAGCCAATGCTCTTACCACTAGACCAGAGGCTGTTACCAAATTCCAAAGACTTAAAACGCTCCATTTCCAATATCAGAGGCCAAAAAGAAAGACTTCCTCAGCCTTTACACCAAAGGAATAATTCCACGTGAACTACATTCGTGGTACCAAGAGCTGCCTACCGATGAAAAGAAATAACTGATGGACCTGATGTAACAGAAGAAGATGAAAGAGACATTGAATAATCTGACCTTTAAATACGATAATCATTAAATAAATATTTCTCTTTAACTTTTAAAGTAATTATTGTTAATATCATAACATTGTATGTCACAAAATAATATTTTTATTTCATTTTTATAACATTAATTAAATAATTCTAATTGAAATGTTATTATTTCATTTATAAAGGTAAATTTTAACATTTCACTAAGTGTAACATGTTCCTTTTTTATTTAGTTGAAATTTAACTAAACATACTTATTAACCTTTTGTCACATCAGTTTTTATGCGAAAAATAACTAAATACATTTAACAAGCAATGAAATTACACCTATGAAAAAAATATTATGGGCGAAAACTAACTAAACTGGTTTTTATTGAATATCTATTAAAATAAATTATTTAAATTCATTCAAATTAATGTTTATGTAACTTTGGTACAGCGTCTATGCAATGGCAAAAATAAAAAGTTTCTATCTCTTATCAAAAATTTGATAGAATTTTTTCAACATTTTACAACTTCAAACGCTCGTATTACAAAATGATGAAAAAGCTATCTGGTGAGTTTTCGTTCTACGGGGACGATATTATAATGTAAATATTCACAGTTCAAATATTCATATATAGTTTTTATGGTTTTCGCTTGAACGGAATAGGACATAGAGTGCCATCTGGTACATTATAGCTTACTGTCCCGAGCATAAAATATGACATCATACTGGCTTAACTTGCACAGATTATATGTTGGACGTTGTAGTTGACTTATCGCCTTTTATACCACTACTAGCTGATGCCCGCGGCTCTGCCCACGTAAGGACAGTAACCCACGGGAACCGTATATGTCCCGCGATAAAAAGTAGCCTATATTCTTCCCTATGGTCTTCTTTATATCTGTGCCAAATTTCATGATAATCGGTTTAGTAGTTTTTACGTGAAATAGTAAATAAAGTGTCCCACGGGAATCGTACATTTCCCCGCGATAAAAAGTAGCCTGTCCTTTCTCAGGCTCTAGACTATCTGAGTACAAAATTTCATTTAAATCGGTTCAGTAGTTTTTGCGTGAAAGATGGATACACAGACAGACACACACACTTTCCCATTTATACAAGATGTAACAAAAATAAGTGATAATACTTAAGGGTGTGTTTGTGTTCCTTATAGAGAGTTCACTGTGAAAGTAGCAGCGCTGAAAGAGCAAAATTTTTTTTGCGATTTGTATGGGAAAGCGCTCCAGCGTCGCGAGTTTCCCCATACAGAAGTGAAAAAAAAAATTGCTCATTCAGTGGTGCTACTTTCGCAGTGAACTCTCTATAAGGAACACGTACAACCCTGTATAAGTATGGATAGCAGATTGGCGACAATGAACGTCGTTTTCAATCAGTGTAGCGCAGTTTTAAGAATGATCTGGTAGTCTTCCGATGCTGCCCATTTTTAGCCCTGGACTGAAAAAGAAGGTCTTATTTTACTTAAGTCTGACGTGTTTGCCTATTTGTCTGTCTGTATGTCTGTCCGTGGTATTGTAGCTCCCAAACAGATGGACCGATTTTGGTCTAGTTTTTTTCGTTTGAAACTGACATGATCTAGATTATTCTTAGCTATAATTCATCATCATCAGCTCGCTCGCTGCTTGATAATTCGGGGGTTACTTAATATTTTTATTTTTGTTTATTAAGTTCTTACACCTAATATGATTTTTTTTCTTTTGTTGTGTAATAAGATAATAAAAGTGATTTCGAATTCTAAATGTCAAATCCGGTTGGCGACTTGGTTGTGATCAAGATCGGACTTTTTGCTTTGTTGGCAAATTGGCGTCTCGGGTTCGAATACCGGTCAAACGAATATTTTTATGATCCCCTTTATTTCTTTTTTTTTTACAATATTTTATTAATTTTAATTACTTTATTGTTTTAATAAGCGCTCACGGTACATAAATTAAACGTGCTATTATTGCCAATCCCGCATTAGTTCATTGTTAAACGAAAACCGTAACCAAATTCGTCACCAATAAATCAAAACCGATTTAATTCATACGCAGTAATTAATTCCAACGAAGGAAATTAATGTGTGGATTTGTATGTCAGAGGTCTTTTATGATTTTACACTCACATACACACACGTGCGTAATAGGTATGCACAGACTTAATACATTAAGTTTGTATCATATAAATTTATGTGACACAACGCTTTAATTACTATACAAATGCGGTTTTAATACGTTTAATAATTTTGCGTAATTTCTACGTATATTATGTGACATGCCGTTTAATTATAAGTAATTATAACCCTTTGTTACTCACACGATAAATATTACATAACTGATCGCATGGGGTCACAGGCAACCATAATTTTAGGAACTATTTTTAATATTCAATGAACAGGGATATAATTGATAAAAACTTTTTAATCAGCTATTTTATTACTACCTGTTGCCTGCGGCTTCGCCCGCGTAAATATGGGATACCATATTTACGCGGGCGGAGCCGCAGTAGTACAGTGTTCCCGAGGGATACCTCGGGAACACTGCACTTTTTCGGGATAAAAAGTAGCCTATGTTTTAATTCAGGGCCCAAACTACTACCATACAGAATTTTATCAAAATCCGTTCAGTAGTTTTTGCGTGAAAGAGGAACAAACATCCATACATCCATACATCCTCACAAACTTTCACATTTTTTATATTAGTAGATTATCTGTAGTAAAAATATTAAACTATTTTTCACATGGATTACGTACCTACGTAATCAAACAAAAACAATCGCATCTAAAATTATCATAAAAAACAAAAAATATTTATATTTATACAAACATTTAGAATCTCTTTTATACGAGTAACATTGTTGACAGTAGGTACACTAATTCCTAATATATAGTAATAATTATATTGCATACGAAATTGTCACTTTTTTATCGGATTGCGCCCGAAGGAGGGTTGTATTTTTTGAGTGAATATTGTATGTATGTATTTTTATTTGGCATGCTCTAGAGCCTAAACTGCTTGTTGCTTTTGAGCTTGAAAGATATTCATTAGTCTAGAGTGACACTGGTTACTGGATAGGTACATCAAAATTATTTGACGCAGTCGGCTTTCTGTTTTTTTTTTACCAACGATGTAATTTATTGTGTGTTCTCATACAAAAAGTTTACTACGTAGTACATTTTTTGTGTGAACATACGTTAAATACATACATTTTTTGTATGAAAAGTGTCAAGACTGCACGGCTCTTTCTCCTCCTGACTCCAAGACTCCTGGGACTTTGTGACTACTAAAATATAAAGTTCGACGCAAGTTAGGACGCTACCGGGGGCGCAGGGAAATTCGGACTACGTTAAGTGCTTCCTTTTTAATGCGAAAGTGCGCTGACCCCATGAGAGGAATTGAAGGTTAATGATACATTCATTGTGATGATTATTAGTATACTTTTAGAGTAGTTTTACACCATACTTAGAGTAGGTTTATTATTTTACACTAGTGAAAACTTGTTATTGGCATTTCGCTTTCTAATATATGTTCTTATTTTTATAATATCTTATATGCTGTAAGTTTTCCAAATAAAATAAAATAAAAATAAAAGACTGTCTCTCGTCTAACTTGAGTTTAAATTATTTAAATTAAACGTCTATCTAACTCACTTGACGCTACAGATTGGATCATTGAGAAATGACCGTGTATGGTCGTGGATTGGCATGACAGTTTATATATGTTACCGGCCAAACCCGATTTCAGGACAAACTAGTTTTGCCTAGGCTAAACTGGTTCTTCCTATACGCGATAGGATTAACTAGTATATCCTAGTCCAAACTAATTTGTCCTAAGCCCGATAGGACAAACCAGTTTAGCCTAGGCCAAACTAGTTGATCCTGATATTAATACGCACACTGTAGGACAAATAACTATAGGAATATCGTTAAGGACTGCAGCTACAAAACATTCAGTTGGATCTGGCCAAGATTTCGTGAGATGCAGCTGCATCAAAAACTGTTCCACAAACAGATACAAGTGCAAGAAGACAATGATACTTTGCAATTCTAACTGACACCAAAGCACACCCTGTAATTTTTTTTTTTAAATTAATAACAATTTTAATTATTGAGATATGATAATTGCTTTTATTTAAAAAACACTTATTATTTTTTATTGTTTATATAACCAATAAATATCCATAGCTTTTAACGACGAATCATTATCGTTTTAATAAAACTGATTATTTTTCCATTTACGGAGTAGTTATTTAATTCAGTTTATATATTTATTTAGACTTTCTAGATATTAAGTACTATGTTTAGACTAGGCCGTACTAGTTTATCCTGGAGTGTGCGTATTAATATCAGGATCAACTTGTTTGGCCTAGGCTAAACTGATTTATCCTATCGGGCTTAGGACAAATTAGTTTGGACTAGGATATACTAGTTAATCCTATCGCGTATAGGAAGAACCAGTTTAGCCTAGGCAAAACTAGTTTGTCCTAAAATCGGGTTTGGCCGGTAACATATATATTGTTTATGTCAATATGGAACTGATCCAATACTATTAGGCAATTTTTAGTAAAAGTATAATATTTGGCTTATAATTAAGTGTTTTGATTGAATTGGCCTCAAATTATTTTGTGTAACCAGTTGAATCTTTGCCCAGAATATAAAACAAAAAAAATGTTGTGAAATTACATGATGCTATCAATAAACAATATTCGTATTTAAATCAACAACAAAATATGCAGGAAAGTTTTACAGACATATTAAATTCTCTGTAGATTACTTTAATAAACATTTTTGATGTTGTATTTCTCTGTAGATTAATAAATCGTTGAAAAATATATAAAAGGCAAAACGTATTCATTCGCGTTAATTTATACATTTCAACGGCAATAACTTTAATTATCCCCAATTGGAAGGCAATATTTAATTATGGAGCAAAATAATATTATGGGCGCAGACGAGCTACACATGACTGCGACTGATGGCCGGCGGCAGCGACCGCTTATCATACATTTTCATTTCATACATTTGTGTAGACTTGCTGCTCACGTGCATCCCATCCTACTATTATTATAAATGTAAAAGTTTGTGAGGATAGATGGATGGATGTTTGTTACCCTTTCACACAAAAACTGCCGAGCGTATTTGATGAAATTATGTGTGGTAGTAGTTTGAGCTCTGGATTACTGTTACTCTTATCTCGAAAAAGTTCAGTGTTCCTGTGGGACGCTGTATTTATATATTTTGCTAGTTGTTGCTACAGACGATCAAAATAGCGATTTATCCTTTGTGATCTTCGATCAACAGTACTTACACGTTTTGTTAATTCTATAGCTACAAAAATACACATTTTACAGATTTACAGACACGGACCAACCACCGCTTTGTGCACCGCGACCAAAAATGAAAATGAAAATAATCGTTACCCCTGATAACTGAAAAATATTACCCCTGAAGTTTTTCAACGACCTCTGTGGCTCAGTGGATAGCGCGTTGGCGCTCATGCCGGAGGTCGCAGGTTTGAATCCCGCTAGGGAACAATGAACTTTTCTTTGATCATGGATATACATGCATATTTTTATTATATGTACCTATACTATATAATAAAAATTTTAAATACATGTACATACAGTATAAAAGTATTAAATATATTTCCGTTGTCTGGTACCCGTAACACAAGTTCTTTGAGAACTTACTACGGGACCAGATTAACGTGGTGTGAAAGCGTCCATAGATATTATATTACTTCATTACTTTTTCAAAAGTAACCACAACTATTGCAAAAAATCAGTTTTGGCAGTAGGGCGGCGTTGGGTCTTTTGTGGCCCGTTTGCGCCTTCACAATTCGGTTCAACACAAAAACTTGTTGTAATGGTACGTCGTAAATACAGAAAGTGATTACACCTGGATCTACGGCAGCAATAAATCTGAAACTGGACAGGTGGGCCAAAACTATGCCTTAGTGGCCTTTGTACTACAAATAACATGTAATAATAAATAAATTATAAATATTTTGCCCCTTCGGCTGCGTTTTTAAGTTTGTTCGTAATAAGATGTAAACATAAATCTTTCTGTCTATTAGTAGGATCCGCTTAAAATGTAAAACAGCGTAGTAACTCAGTAGAAACAAAAAATTATCTAAATACCAAAATAAAAAATCAACCAACCAGTTGGACTATATAATTATTATAACAGGAATAACGTTTCGTGTTACATTTAAAAAATTACAATCACAAGGATATGTAAATAATAAAGTAAATAATTGTTTGTCTAAATTATATTTAAGTGAAATTATTATTTACCTAATATTTCAGTAATTAAATAAACTAATGTACCTTATTAATTTTAAATCTAACATTTTTATATAATTTGATTGATAATAATTAATGTATTAAATTGGTTAAAATTATAATTCTGAAATAAAAGGCTATAAAATTATTATTATATTATTTACCTGTAATCTCAGTCGCGAATTTAATCTGATTTCATGTTTAATAATAATCAATATAATCAAATAGTAAATTCCGTTAAGTACGTACGTGGTTAAGCGTGTCGGCGTTCAAGCCGGAGGTCGCGGGTTCGAATCCCGCCGTGGATATGTATCCTACAACTATTTTACAAAATATGTGAAAGTTTACGATGATGTGTGGATGTTTAGATGGATGTTTGCGACTCCCACCCAAAACTACTGAACAGATTTTGATTCAAATTTGTGTGGTAGAAGATAGGCTCTGTATTATTACATAGGCTACTTTTTGTAGTACGATTTCCATTTGTGCGCAAGTCGCGACATAATGATAAATTAATGTTATAAAAATCTTCAATACGTATATTGTATAATTATATTGTAAAATATACATATTTAAGTTATATTATGTATAGTATAAAATAATTAAATATACTTCCTGTTGTCTGGTACTACAGAATAAGCTCTTCTAAAACTTAGTGCGGGGCCAAATTAACGTGCTGTGAATTTTTGCTTTAGACAGCGCGGCCTAAGCCTTAACTTTGCAGTGTAAACAGGGACGAAAACGAAATAAAATGCCAATAATCGAACATACAATCTTCAAAGAGTACCTACTAATGGTATTGATTAGATAAATACAGCCTAATGGCAATTCTGTGAGTCGTAACGTAATGACGAATCGATGTCTGTATTAATAAATTACGAATTTGTGACGGTTCTAATTTTTATGTATCTGGGGGCACGGTAGTGGCCCCGCCAAAACGAGCTAAGCGAAGCGCAAGGGCACTAGCGCAGCGGACCACTTTTCTCGAAGCGTTTCGTCGATTTTTTTGAACCTCTTAACTTGGGTTTATTAGGTGTACAGTTTGTGAAATCAGGCTTGTACAGTTAAGGCGTGTAGAATTACAATTTTGGTAGAGTTATAAACTTGGTATTACATGAGATTTGGTAGCTTTTTTACAGTGTGACTCATATGGTATCATCTTGGTATCACTTTACATGGAAATGTTTTGGTGGGATTTTATCTTTCTAGATGTAAGTCTTCTTTTCAGATGTAACTGACATCCAGAATGACAATTAATTTACTGAGAATTTTCTATTCGTGGAAAATTCGACAGAAGACGGCATCATAAAATAGTTTATGAATTGTTATGTGATTAAGAGTTTGCATAAAAGGCATGTCAACATAAAGCAAAATACTATTAGATTTTCAAAAGCATATGCTAATGAACCTGACCTTGTACTGAACCTTAAAGTATTAGGCATTAGGCCTTATTAGACTGCTCGATTTAAGGTTAAGGTTATTCGAGCCCGATGTACAATTTGAATACGAATTAGTGGGTTTCGTGAAATTGCCTGGTTTGAATAATTCTGAACAAGCAAATTCAATCAGACTACATCAAATTAAACACATATAATAAATATACAGCTAATATATCACAGCTTCGTCTTAAAAATGTACACAATATATCTTATAAAATTATTTATTAGTTTTATAAGATATATTTATAAGATTGACGACCTATGTGGCTCAGTGATTAGCGCGGTGGCGCTAAAGCCGTCTCGCGGGTTAGAATCCCGCAAGGGAACAAAAAGTTTTCTATATTCGGTCATAGATGTGTATTAAATATATGTAATATGATATAAACACCTTAAATATAAGTATAGTATAAAAAGTATTTGATATATACCTATTATATCCGTTATCTGGTACCTGTAACACAAGTTCTTCGAGAACTTACTACGGGACCAGATTGACGTGATGTGAAAGCATCCATAGATATTATTATTATATACTAGCTTTTGCCCGCGACTTCGTCTGCGTGGAGTTCGGTTTCCATACAAAATTTTAATCCCTTTTGTGAAAAGGGGTCACCCCCTTAGGGGGCTAATTTTCAAAAATCCTTTCTTAGCGTATGCCTACGTCATTACAACTATCTGTATGCCGAATTTCAGCAAAATCCGTTCAATAGTTTCGGCTGTGCGTTGATAGATGAGTCGTCAGGTTTACCTTTTATATATTTAGATTCTTTGAAAATGTAATATCTTGAACTGTTGATAATTTATAAATAAAATATTAATACTTGATCTATTTTAGTTGTAGATAAATGTATTATTATAAATATCATAATATGCTGTTCAGAACCAATTGAACCCTTAACCACCTACTTGCGGCTGTAAGACCGTAACCTTTATTCAGATTTTAATATTTCGATATAATTAATAATAATAATAATAATATTTATGGACGCTTCACACCACGTCAGTCTGATCCCGTGGTAAGTTCTCGAAGAACTTGTGTTACGGGTACCAGACAACGGAAATATATTTAATACTTTTATACTATACATATATTTAAGATTTTTATTATATTATACACATATTTAATACACATCCATGACCCAGGAACACAGAAAAACGTTTTGTTCCTTCGGCGGGATTTGAACCCGCGACCCCCGGCTTGAGCGCCAACACGCTCAACCAACTGAGCCACAGAGGTCGTCAATTATTATTTGTGTGTCATCGCGAGTCTTTTAAAATCAATCAAAATTACCACCAGGGAGACATATTTTTTCCGAATTTATGAAAAAATATGCTAAAATTAGGGTGGAAAGTTACGAATGTTGGGGCAATAGCAGGTTTCTCGAATATTTTTCTAAGTAGATAATGAAACATATTCGAGAAACCTGCTAGGTAACTCAATATGGCAAAAAAAAGTCAAATACATTACAGTTAATGGAAAAAGTACGTGCCCCAATTTTGTTTAACATTTATTTTGTGCAAAATGTAATATTTCTATTCACAATGTCCATCATTTTTTGTATTATTGATCGAAGATTATTTTATAAAAACACAATTACGATAGCAAAAAGCTCATAATATCGATACAAAAACTACCTCAAGTAATTTAGATAGGGAAACACTAAACAATGTATTAATTACACTATTGCGTGTTACACTGATTTGGTTTATAAGATGAATCGATAATACTAATCGCTTAACCTTTACGGTATATTACCGGCCGAATATGATTACCATCATGGACACTAGACTTGCAAGTGAATGATGGGTATTTTTTGGCCCCACTTGAGCCTCAGGTACCCCTTTACTTAGTCGGGAAAGCGGCAGTAGTGTTATTTCACACCGGTTTTTGCGAAGTCGTGTTATCACTCCGGTCGAGCCAAAGGATGGGTTAATTACGGTAAAAATTTACCACAAAAATACAATAATACAGACATTATCGCCTTTTATCCTACTAATATTTTAAATGTGAAAGTTTGTGAAGATGGATGCATGGATGGATGGATGCATGTTTGTTACTCTTTGACACAAAAACTACATAATGGATTTTGATGAAATATGGTACGGTAGTAATTTAGGCTCTGGATTGAAACATAGGCTTCTTTTTATTCTGGGTAATTACAGTATTCCCGCGGGATACTCGATAGTATTTTTACGCGGGCGGAGCCATGGGAAACAGCTAGTACTAGTATTATTTTCCTCGTTACTGTAGTTCATTTGTACTTTGGCTTGTTCCATGCCAAGCCGATGCTCATTTGGTAGATTGCCTCAATATAAGAGGCCATTTTGTTAAGCCGAACTACTAAAGTAAATGAGAATATTGATCCTTGGTAAGGAAGCCAAGTTTTTCATGTCACATTTTCGATGGCTCGTATTAATGGCAGTGCTTAGTGTGTAAGTTAAAGAAGTGGCGAAACAACGCCTCACGCTGACTTTAAAAAAAAATTTGGAAAACAGTTGACCTAAAGGCCATTCGTGCAACTTTCCGCTAAGCACTTAAGTTTTATCTAGAGCATCATTTTTGAGCTTTCTCCAGCTCAAAAATAAAAGTGATTCTAAAAATGTTTATTGATAATTTTCTTTCATTAGACTTTTGAGCTCGGAGAGCATTATATAAAGTTTCATAGAACACTATTTTTTTAAATTTCAAACTGTCATAACTTTGGAACGAATCAACCGATTTTCACGCGATTGACTGCAGTCGATGCATTTTTTATGTCCTTTTTACATTTGACAACAAAAAATTTCAGATGGAAATTTTCGGAGTAATTCCGAAAAAACACTTTTCGATTTTCTTTCCTTCATGATTTCTCTCGAACGAATCAACCGATTTTGACCGAATTGCGGCGATCGACGTGGTTTTTCAAGGTTATGAGCTGAGTAGTTTTTGGAGTTGATCGATAAAGCCGTTTAAAAGTTATTCCAAAAAAACCACTTAAAAAAACAGAATTTTTGAGTACACAACTTCCAACACTTTCATTCACACTCGCCTTATACACTTTTTTCGTCAATATTTCTTCATTCTTTCTCTCGACATGGCCAAACATAATATTGTGTACATAGAGCTGGCCCAAAATCACACATCTCCTTAATGCTAATAAACCTACTATCAAATATATTAAATTTTACCTACAAGACGTTTGTCAATCTGTAACAACAGAGGAAAAATAATCCTTATACCTAAAGTTCAATTTATAAATTATAACAATTATTTTGGGCGAATTTTGACCACAGGGCGACCTCAATTAGTATTAAATTGGTATTAATTATCGGGCTTAAATGTTAATCGAAATCTTCAAATGAAGAACATCACAGTATTGGTAAAAAAAAAATTGTCAGGCTTAAATTTTAATCAAAATCTGCAAATGAAGAACATCACGGTATTAATATCTATGGACGCTTTTACACCACGTTAATCTGTGGTCCCGTGGTAATTTCTTGAAGAACTATTGTGTTACGTATTACGAGTACCAGATACCGTAAATATATTTAACTAGTTTTTGCTCGCGACGTCTTCCGTGTGGAAGTCGGTTTCCATACAAAATTTTAACCCCTTTTTCACCGCCTTAGGGTCCGAATTTTCAAAAATCCTTTCTTACCGGATGCCTACGCCATTACAACTATCTGTATGTCAAATTTCAGCAAAATCCGTTCAGTAGTTTCGGCTGTGCGTTGATAGACGTGTCAGTCAGGTTTGCCTTTTATATAATATTTAGATAGATAATAATTAATAACTTTATATTTTATACTATACGTATACTTAAGATTTTTATTAGTTTATACTTTATACACATAATATTTAATACAAATCCATGACACAGGAACACAGTCTGTTTTTTTCCTTCGGTGGGATTCGAACCTACGACCTCCGACTTGAGCCCCACTCGCCAACCACTGAGTCACAGAGGTCTTTATTGTCTAAACGTCGACATTGCGCAAAAATGTAGCAAAAATACAAATAATAAAAGCCAAGTAAAGGAAAATAATAAAAATATCGTGTATTCTCGAATGAGTCTCCACATTGTGGGATAAATCCCGAAATAAATCAAAGCCATCTTGTCCATGACATGTTATCTTGATAAGTTCCTGTAATATTTTTGCTATTACGTAGCGATAGGCTTTAATTATTATCAGTTTTTGTTGGCAATAACATTATACTAAACGGACATTCCGTTCGATTTAAATGTAAACTTTGAACAATTTTGAATCGTCTTACTTCTATTAGATTATTTATTATTTGACATAAGACGACGTATGTGTGCGAGCGCCGATTTGGGTGGTCTTATATGAGGAGGTTAGGATCAAAAGGTAACATTTTAATTTTTAGCCCTAATGTTTTCTTTTACCTTCTTCGTACTCTTTTCCTTAAATGTTTATGGAATCTGAAATAATTCGCATCAAAAGATGATAAATTCGATACAAAAAAGCGATCAAAAACATGAGTTTGTGTCAAAAAGTAACATTTTTTGCAGATCTTGATTGAGCTAAATGGTATAGGAACATATTTTTAAAAGTGTAAATGTTACCTTTTGATCCTAACCACCTCATATGAAGATGTAGTACTGTATATGTCTACTGTGGTCTGTGACCGAACAGTTTTATCGTTATGGTGTGTAGTGGGCATTAGAAAGAAAATGCACAGTTAAGTCGTACGAAATGTACCTATAAATAGTTAAAATCATAATATAAACACATATTTTATCACTGTCATTTCTCCTCTGCAATTAACTGAAAATATATTGTAATGTTTATTATAATCTACTTTATCTTATATAGTAAACGAAAATACGCAATATTTTCGTAATAGCCCCCTCTAATATCAACATGTTTGCTACGAGTAATAAATACATTTCCGATTGTCTTTGATCATCATGACCTTAAACACATAGAAGCAAAATATAAAAAAAAACCCTTATGAAGTTTAAAAGAGATGTTCTAGAAATGTACGAGGCGTGGGCCACGTGGGACACTATATGTAAATATAGCTACATAATATAATAACTGTTTCCTATTCTTTATTTTATTTAATTTTACTTCGTTTCAATGTACGTTTAAATTAACTTCGTCAAGGAGAGCAATACATGTTTTAACATGGCGGATCAATCAGAATTATCCAAAGAATGTAATTTTGACAATAATATGACTTTTGGCAAAGAAAGATGTATGGTACGTTCAAGAAGAATTCTCTTCATACAACTGTCAACTATAACGTTAAAAGTCATGTTAAAATAACTGTCATGGCCGCCCTAAAAATAGGGTTCTCGTAATTAAAACTTTTCAAATAATCATTTTTGTACACATGTTCTTCAAACTATTTTTTTTTGTATTTTGTATTTTATGAAATTCCCATATTTTTTTCCTATTGAGCTATGTAGTTTACTTAAAGCTGGCCCAAAATCAAATATCGCCATTAAAAGTAATATGGATTATCATGGTCAAATTTCGACCACAGGGTCATAGATTAATAAATAGTGACTACGACAGGGTGACCTCTACTAATATTAAACATAGATCACACACTTTTCGCGTATTTTGGTATACTGATAAATTTAAATTATTTAGTTACTTTACCCAATCGTCAAATTGAATATGTTGGTACCTAAGTACCAGTGGCGTAGGGTTGCCCCATAACTCCATTCCTATCGGCTGTACTTACTATTTAACACTTTTTAAGGGCCTCATCTAAATTCCTACCTACAATTATGCAGGCTAGGTCTTCCCTATGTAAGAGAACCAACCTTCACCACTGTTAGGTACCTATCCATACAGTTAAAATATTTAACTTTTGGGCCGCAATTTAACAAAAGTTTTTATTTACAGAGGAGGACACTAGACCTGGCGCTGGTGTCCATATACCATGGAGGAGTGGAGCTGGCGTCTGTCAGTCTATATGCCGGTTCGCCGTATAACACCACTGATAGGTATCTAATCCATACTTCTATATTAATATTATAAAGCGGAAAGGTTTGATTGTTTGCATAGAATAAGCTCCGAAATTAATGCACCGATTTCGATGAAATTTGGCACAGACATAGAATATACCACGGGGAATGATATATGCTACTTTTTATCGCGGCAAAACGTACGGTCCTCGTGAGATTCCCTTTCAACATCTAGTATACGATATTAATCCCTTAACCTGGACACGACAAATACTGTATTTTGCACTATTGTTTTAGTCATTTGATCTACTACGAGTATACAATATGAAAATCTAAGTATATAAAAGGCAAGCCTGACCGACTCATCTATCAACGTACAGTCGAAACTTCTTGACGGATTTCGCTAAAATTTGGCATACAGATAGTTGTTATAAGGAGTAGGCAACCGCTAAGACAGGATTTTTGAAAATTTTCCCCTAAGGGGGTAAAATAAGGGATGAAAACTTAAAACCTAATTTTTACGCGGGCGAAGGTAATTAATGCTAGTATTAAATAAAGAGAAATTAACATCTCTGGCTGGTAATAACTTTATACCTACCCAACTATGTTAATTTTATAGCCTATTAGCTATTATTACGAATCTATTGACACCACATTATTCTTCATTCAATAGCATTCTAATTTGTAGTTTATGCGTTATGGTATACTTTAGTATATTTTTTGTAGTAGTAATTCTTCTTAATTTTCATGAGCTCCGTGGCCTAGTGGGTAGACCGTTTAGTTCGCACTCGAGAGAGTGCAGGTTCAAATCCCAGGTTGTGGCGTGTACCAATGAGACTTT
Source organism: Glaucopsyche alexis (assembly GCA_905404095.1). NCBI lineage: Eukaryota > Metazoa > Arthropoda > Insecta > Lepidoptera > Lycaenidae > Glaucopsyche > Glaucopsyche alexis. The sequence goes on from FR990059.1 coordinate 18,605,070, forward strand.
TCAGATCTCAAGTACATTATACGGACGCTCTAACGGCGAAGGAAAAACATCGTGAGGAAACCCGCACATAGTTGGCTACAGACGTATTGACCAGTTCATTCCTCTGGACTAGGCTGACTATGTTGTGAGAATGCCGTATGTGCTTGGGCAACCATACGACATTTAAAAACCAACTGTCCCAGGCACTACAGTATTTCAAGAGTGGTTACTTCGCTCGGAGAATACTGTATAAATCATCCATTAACGGATGTAATAAAGGCCTAAGTTTAGTTTTTTAATTCTTCTTTAAATTTGCAGTAGTAATTATTTGCTACGGTAGAACAAACAAATATACACATACAATAGACTGCCAAATTTATAATTCTTTCCTTTTGGCTTGGCCGTAGTCGGGTAAAAAATCAAAACATATTTATACAGAACGTTTTTATGTTTCAAAAACCTTGAGAGGACAGAATGTACCTTTGTATTAAATAATATTATGATGATTTATTATTATAATAAAATATTATATCAGACAAAGTAAACAGCTTCATCTGTAGACGTAGACATTATTTTTATAATAATAAATCCCGGTGCTCTACCAGTCGTAAAAATAATGTGAATATTTCAAGGGGAAGGATAATATTTTTACTCCAAGAAACCGAGGTTTCGGAGCAAACTGAATTATGAGATTCCTGGTCATAAAGTAAAATATTAGCTGTTAATACAGTATTAAAACGAGAAGAGATTTGGTCATGGCTTGACCTCTAATATAGATACTAATATATTTTATGACGTACCTACTTTAAAATTAATATGCGATTTATTTTAATAAGATTTGTGTGGTTAAACTTTACTTATTTGTCAACTGGTTCTAGCGATAACACCTTACTTAGTTAAACTGTAAACTTTGTAAACTTTATTTTTAAATCTGAAAATTAATATACGGATATTATTACTCACATTTTATTAAAAATTGATTTACAGGCATTAGGTACCTGTATCTTATTTTCTACTAGCTGTTCCCCGCAGCTCCGCCCGTATCCCTCAGGAACACTGTATTTTTCGGGATAAAAAGTAGCCTTTGTTTTAATCCAGAGCCTACACTACTAAGTTACAAGTTTCATCAAAATTCGTTCAGTAGTTTTTCCGTGAAAGAGTATCAAACATCTATCCATCCATACATCCTCACAAACTTTCACATTTATAATATTATTATAGTAGTATAGTGTTTATTTTTCTAAAGTTTTATCAGCAATTGAGAACCGTGCCAAATTATTTTTATAAAATAAATCAAACTTCTAAAACCATACAAAAAGACTTCGAAACTCGGATGACACGAGCAAAGTTAGAAGATATTTAATTAATTATTTCGCAATGGCGTGTGAATGTACACATTATTTTTGTATGAGCCTTCACTCAAAGTAAACTCAAGGTAAACTCAATTTGCAGCTAGTAAAGTTGGAACAGAAATTGACAGTTCTATAAGATATAGTTGGTGAGTAAAAAGTTCTGAAACTTTTACGCTGTACAGTTGAAGCAAATAGCGTAAATACAAAGAATTTGTAATTATGTATAATGATTATTAACAATAAATCTATATTACTGTTATATATTAAAGAGGAAAAGTTTGTTTGTTTGCATCGAATAGGCTCCGAAACTACTGGGTCGATTTTGATGAAATTTGGCACATATAGATATATAATATTATACACATATACAATTTTAGGTATATATACCTAATAGACCACGGGGAAGGACATAGGCTATTTTTATCGCGGAAAAATGTACGGTTTCTGCGAAATAACTTTTGCGTACACAAAGTCGCGAGCGACATCTATATTTAATATTGATAAACGTTAATAAGAATATTGAGGATTGCATAAAAATCCTCAAATGGAAAAACTGACTTCTTTAATCTTACTACTTTGTTGTCCATCTGTCTGTCCATAAATATATTTTATTTCATGTTATAAAAAACCAAATAATCAATAATAATCAATAATTTATTTGCAGAATAAAGGTGAAATAGGTGTTACAATATTTTGTTTTATAGCTTCTGACCCATGAAGGGCATGCAAATGTTCATGTCACATTTAAATCATGGAGTTATTAATCATGGACAACAAGTATACATTGACTGTGTTCCGCGGAAAATAGCGTTTGTTAGCGCTTGCTAGCGCTAAAGAAAAAAACAGCTTATCGGCCAGGACATGTTTGCTGACTTCAATACTGCTAACATAATCCGCTATTTTGCTTATTTAGTGCCAACGGTCGCCATTTTGCGTGCGTTTTTTTTGTTAGCAATATTTTACGCGAAACACAGCCAATAACTACAAAGTTACTGTAAAGCCGTATAAAACTAAACTTATTCAAGATGATGGATAAAAAACCATGACTAGTTTCATGGTGTATTTTTTCAGCGGAATAGTGAGTAATAGTGAGTAAGACCCAAGAATAAACGACTCCATTAGTAATTTTAGGAACGATATAATCTTGTCAATTAAAAGTATACTACTCATAATTATTGTATTTGGTACAAATACGATTCTCCGACAAAGTAAACGCAGGTGTTTCGTAAGTTGAGACTTTAATTACGGAACACTTTTTCCTTGTGCGATCCTAATATTATATTTTTAAATGACTTATACACACAGCTTAAACGAGTGAACGGTTTGCGCTGACATTCAGATAGTTATTAATTTTATGATTAAGACAAACGCAAATCATTTATAATGTAAATCTCAAAAATGTAGATCTCAAAAATAGTTAGGTACCGTTAACAGAATTGCTTTTAATATAGTAAGTATGCTCCTAAACTAGTCTTCTAAGATGTGATTTTATGAAACAAACAAAAGTCGCGGGGAAGAAAAATTATCCTCTCCAGTTTAAATTCAGATAACTAACGGCCCGTTTTAAAAACCTACCAATAACTATTTGTTTAAAAACGTCAAATTGGTATCGCAAAAAACCGGCAAATGATTGAATGACGACATTTGCAACAAACAGTTATTGGTAGATAGGTTACTGAAACGGGGCCGTAAATGAAGACATGTCTAGTCCAAACATTTCCGAAACTAGGGTATGTTTTGGACAAACCCGTGCCAATTAAAAGTCAATCCGCACACTTGATCGCTAAACCCTGGCACGGCAACTTGGCCCGGTGCCAAATTGTAAATGACTAACACAGTGGTATCGTAAAGATTTTGTGATAGAACAGCTTGATCGAGTGCTTACAGTTCCTACTGCCTGGTTGTATTATATCTATACATCATATTGTTGATCATATATATGAACATTCATTGAAATATGTTAAAATTCGTACAGATATGCGTTCATGTTGGTCGCCGTAGCAAATTGTTACATAAAAAATGCCCAGTGTCCTTTGTAATTTCTGATAAATATATATTATTAGTTTACTTAAGTAAGTTCATTGTTTGTGGGGGGGGGGGGGGGGCACCAATATACAGGCTCAGGCTTAGTTTGGGCTTCTCGTCTCCCATAAATTGTTTTGTAATTTTTGGGAGAAATAAATATTATTATTATTATACAAGTGAATAAAATTGTCTGTTTGTAATTTCAAATTAACAGCTTTTACATGCCCATCCAACGCATGGATCATCTTTCTTGTCAGACAATCAGGTGATCAGTCTACATGTCCTAGCCAAACTTGGAAAGAACATTTTTTGTTGTTCCAATGCGATAATCGAACCCAGGACCTCCAAGTCGAGTGTCAAGCTCTAATCACTAGCCACGGAGGCTGTTCACTTCAAAACTTCTTTAATGCTTTCTCCAGGCAGGTGAAACTCAAGATACCCTCACAGCTGGAGGTGTGTTTCAACTGGACCCAGAACGAGCTGGTGGTGTTCGCGCGGGTCAGTGACCCTGCGGTGGACCTGGAGACTACTCCTCCTGACGGACCCTGGCTGGAGGCCACCAGCGCGGCGGTCCCCTGGAGCCTGGGCGTCGATATAGCTATATGGAATGCTGTGGGTATGTTAGTTTGTGCCAACTTCATATTTTAATGGACTATACATTTCTGTAAATTATAATATAAAAAAATACAGTATTATGTATTATCGTTGGCATGAAGTATATTATACTGGGCGTTTTTTCGATCAGTGACCAAGCTTTCAGGAGAGAATATACTTTTAAATAAAAGAAAATTTTACAATTGTATCAACTTTCTTACTTGAAAAAAAAAACAAGATGTTTCTTGCAAATCTATGCCATAGTCGTAGAGTCGGGACTCTCACACAAAGGGTTTCGTACAAAACGGTAAAAAAATCACGTTTATTGTATGAGACCCTTTAACATGTATTTTATTCTATTTTAGTATTTCTTGTCGTAGCGGTATCAGAAATAAATCATTTGTCAAAATTTCAACTGTCTGTCACCGTTCATGACATACAGCCTAATGACTGACGGATAGACACGTTTGGGTACGGAACCTTGAGAATGACAACTGTCGAAAACCGAGATATGGTCGCACCGTAGTTTGGTCAAATCTCGCCGCGTTAGCACATAATTGTAGAAGTTACAATAATTGTACTTCTACAATTATGTGCTAACGCAGCTAGATAAGGAATGTTACAAGTGCTGTTGCATTGTTGCAAAAAGAGGTGTAATGTTAATAGATTATTATGAGAATTGTCATTATGCTATTTATTGAAAAGGCAGCTACAGTAATTAGCACTTGTAACATTCCTTATTTTGCATAACATCAGATAACCAGTCATATGTAACCCGAATCATCACGCAAAATTACCCCCTTTTCTCTCAGGCTGGGCCGGCTGGGGAGAATGGGGCGTGTGTTCTCGGACCTGCGGCGGGGGGCGACAGGTGCGGCGCCGGTACTGCTCCAGAACAGCTTGCGAGGGCTTCGGCGAGCAGGGCCGGACCTGCAACGCGTTTGACTGTGGCGGTGAGTACCGTCCGTGCAGTAGAAGCTGAGCTTTGCTTTCGTATTGTCACTAGTGTAGGTATGCCGGACTGTGGCGAGATGGGAATCTTGGATTTGCCACTACCTCAAATTTTGCGGTTAGTCTCGTGGCAGCAGCGCATTGGCGGACTCTGCCAGTAACGGCAACGTGCGTAGGCATCATTGCGCGCTTTGCCGCTGCCTCAAAATTTGCGGTTAGTCGCGTGGCAGCAGCGCGTCGGCGGACAAAAGGCGTAGGCATCATTGCGCGCTTTGCCGCTGCCTCAAATTTTGCGGTTAGTCGCGTGGCAGCAGCGCGTCGGCAGACTCTGCCTGTAGTGGCAATGTCCGCTCCGCTTTAAGCACGCTCGCAATCCGCTACTATGATAAGGCCCTTATAGCTCTCCTAGCACGAGACGTGACACGTTATGTTTGCTGATTTAACTACCATCGATAAAGCTGTCACCTTATCTCGTCATTAGATTTGATAGGATTCTATTGCGGTAGCTACGTCGTATCTACGCGCTTTAATTATATACTTATTTATTTAGGCAGACAGAATCAGAATATCTTCCTAGTTGTCATCGTAATTATGATGACGAAATTCAAAGCATCACATCACATATTATGTCAGTTAGCGATGCTTATGTCAAAATCCCATTAATTTTTGTTTTCAAACTTCGGCGTCGTAATTAGTCATCGTAAAGGCTCTGTTTATACTTAATTTATATTCCAACCTAAATATTCTAGGCTTTGTAACTAGAGTTGGAATGGCATCTAAATATTTTCGGTGACTCGGTTTAGTCTATCTAAATAATGTCTAGATTATGTAAATAACCTATTTTCCAAGTATCTGTCTACGTCTGACTTAGAATGTAATCTTATGGATGTTATTAAACCATTGGAAGCATTTCGAGAATTGTTGAACTGTATAATATATAATATTTGGAGTTCTGGACCCACTAAACTAACATTGAATTATCATCAAACTGTAATACTGTTAGAAATATTGGATGGAGAAAATAGAAATCCATAATTTTTTCGGCAGATGGCTGTTATGTAGTTGTCTATATCTTACAAAGTATCGATCGAACAATTTCAAATTCATGCTCGTTATCTATGTGACATATTACACAAAAATACTTATCTGTTTTTTGATTGGTCCATTCAGTTGTGGGTTACAGGGTGTTCAAAATCAAAGTCAACAAAGAAAAAATTCGGTACATTTACAGTTTTTCTTTGATAAAGGAAAAATGCTAGTCAGGCGGCTGAAATTGTGAATAGTGTTTATGGTGCCGATATTGTAACAGCCAATTACGTGATGTTTCGGTTTCGTCAATTTCGTTTCGGTATTTTTGATGTTCGTTTCGGTATTTTTGATCTGCCTGTGCACCTCGCACAGGCAGACTCATCGTCGAAAATGTCGATAAAATCACAGAATTAATTGAAGTTGACCGGCATGTCGGTAGTCATAGCATCGACCAGGAGTTAAAGTTCGACCATAAAATAGTTTCGAAATATTTACGTTAAGTTGGATTCAAAAAGAAGCCCAAGTTTTGGTGCCACACCAAAATTTCATTTTTCACCAACCAATATTATAAGACGTGATTGAATACAGTACCGTACTTTGAATTTATGTAAGACGTCAGTGGTTGATGATTTTGATAACATATATTTTTCATCAGGACAACTCGACCTACAATAGGTCAACAGCTAAACTAAAGTTAATTTATTATTATTTCCACCAAATAAAATTTACCCTGTAACAACTGACAGCTGCTAGTTTATTTATTTTACCATATACCATACATATAGGGTCTAGTAGCTGGAATATTTATCAATTTGTCACCAGGCACCATACACCCTCACACAGCTTATCTATCTATAATTATTATTAATCACCTTAGGGTCAGCTCCCATCAAAACGAGACGCGACGCGGCGTTGTATTTTTAAGATAGCAATTTAAATTGGACTCTATTCACTACACAAGAAGAAACACGTTTCTTTGCAAGAGCGGCACCACGCAGCTTGGTGCAATTAAAAAATTAGAACTCTTGAAATAACGACCACTGTGCCTCAGTGGTTCAGCACTTTGGTGCTCAAGCCGGGGGTCGCAGGTTCGAATCCTGCCGAAGGAACAATAAGTTTTTCTGTGGATGTGTTTTAAATATGTGTGTTCCCGTTTTCTGGTACCTACTACCCGTAACACAAGTTCCTCGGATACTTAGCACGGGGCCAGATTGACGTGGTGTGAAGCATCTATAGATATTATTATTATTAATTCAACGTGTATCTTATTGTGTATTGAATACAGTTCAATTTTGAATCGCCTTCTTAGCAAGTGTCACGTCTCGTCTTAGTGGCTGACACTAATAATCTCTATTATTATCACCAGGTACAATCAACCCTTTAACGCCAGGCGCTCGGCGTAACTTCCACCCGGCGCAGGCTCGATGGGGTGCGGTGCCGGATAGGCCCCATGCTTTCAGCCTAACACCCAACTCGTACATATGGATCGCGTCATCCGAGTTGTTCCCCACGGGAACGTTTCCAAGTGAATTCACGCTGTTCATCTCATTGAGGCTGCGACCCGAGGTAAGAATATATAAAGATGTTTCCTCACGTAGAGGAGCTTGTAATGTAACATTACAGAGTCGAGGATTACGACAGGGAGAAGTAACGAGCATCACAGTGTACAACCAGAGATATTTGATTGGTCTCGCTCACTTGACATAGTCGTAGAACATCCAGCGAGACCAGTGATTAGTCTATATCATCGTTTCTCAACCTTTTAATGTCGCGACCCACGAAAAATCCATAAAATTAAGTAAAAAGTCTTGCGACCCCGTCACGATTTTTCGTTACAAAAGATTCGTTCGAAAAACAAATATTTTGTACCTATATATAGTTTATATTTATTATTTTTCAACAGACTGCGACTCTCTTTAAAAACAAACTCGGTCCCCCAAAAGGGTCGTGACCCACCGGTTGAGAAACGATGGTCTATATATACAGTGTACACCCTATAATATTATATTAGTATGTAGTTTCGTATAATTCATTTTCGAGTAAAGAAAAGAGAACAATATTGTAACTACACGTCGCCCTGGGATCGAAGTTTGTTCATAATAATTTAAATAATTTTAACTTTATACTTTAGAAGTGTTTTTTTTGCCTCTTAGATAGAAAAAAAACTGACTGTTAATAATCTGAGGTAGTGTGTGTTGTTGTTACTTTTATTAATGTATTGTGTATGTATTTCTAAGCATTAATTTAAAATATTACGTTCATGCACACCTTATAAACTTTAATTGTGTCAAATATTATACTCTTCTGTTCGCACAATTCTCGTAAACTATCTTGAAAGTGTTTCCTTCACGTATAATAACATTATGATGATATATTATGTAGATTGCAGGTGGTACGATTAGTAACGATATTTACATTATCACGAATGATTGCGAAGTCAGGATGGCGGTATTGAAATGGCTCAAAATCGAATATGAAACGTTATTTTACAGGTGAAGGAACATCGAGGCTTAAATGAAAAATATAAACATTATCCGTTAAAAACAGCTTCGGGCTTTTTGCATATTCAATAAAACTCATTAGCTTTATAGAGGATGTAAAATTTTATCAAGATTTTATCGAAAAATTACTTTCCAGTAGCGCAAAGTGTAAATTTTTAAAAGGAAAACCGCATGTTCTAGAAAACGGTTGCCTCAAAGAAGCCTTGCCTCTTTTAAATTTCCAATAAAATATTTACTTTAAACTATAGGAGCTTGCCATTTTTGATGAGGGAAACCTATAGATGGGAGATAGATTCTAAGAACCCGTAATAGAGAGATTTTCTAATACAGGTTCTTAGAAGCTTCTTGAGATATTTTCTTGTAATAGGTTAGAGATGTACATCTTCCTTCTTTGTGAACGATATTCTGTAAATACGTTTAGTTACAAATTGTTGGTGTTATGTGATACCCAAATCAGAAACGCCGCAATATTATTGTTAAAAAAATACTATGTTATTCCATGACTTCAAATTATTGTTATTATATTTCGCGACTTCATTCTTAGCGATTTATGCTTACTTGTTGTATGGTGGCGCCCCCATGCGTCACCCTTGCACGTATTTTAGAGATGTTTAAAAAAAAATACACGTCATCCGCTCTAAGTTGCCTGTCTTGACTTGTCAGGCACTTAGACGTGGGCTTTTCATTACGTGTTTCCGTGCCGAACCCGTCGCACGTTCGCAACTTATCTACGGTGTGGTGTGCTCTCAACATGGGGAAGAAACGCAGGAGTCTGGATCAGGCAGAAAATATTCGAAGGAAGATAAGAAAATTGAAAAAACGAAGCACAAGGATTTCATCTTCGTCGAGTACTACAGAATGTAAGTTTAATATCGATGCGAATAGCTAACATAATAATTATTATTAATTTATATTATAATTATAATAACCAGGACTATGTCCATCGATACCTATACATTATCGATTTATAAGCAGTCAAAACGTAACGGAAAACAATGGCGATGTACCGTCATGATTTTTTTCCATCTACCTACATAATTATAATGTTGATTACGAATGCGCAACTGCCAATATCAGGGCTTTTGCTGTTCGAAAATAAAATAAACGCAACTATCAGTACATACTTAAGTAACAGGGTTTTTGACGAGAAACATTTCACAATGGTGACGTACCGTCATGATTTTTTTTTCATTTACCTACATAATTATAATGTAGATTACGAATGCGCAACTGCCAATATCAGGGCTTTTGCTGTTCGAAAATAAAATAAACGCAACTACCAGTACATAAGTAGGTACCAGGGTTTTTGACGAGAAACATTTCACAATGGAGACCTACCGTCATGATTTTATTCCATCTACCTACATAATTATAATGTAGATTACGAATGCGCAACTGCCAATATCAGGGCTTTTGCTGTTCGAAAATAAAATTAAACATGGAACTACATGTACATTACGAATGCGCAACTGCCAATATCAGGGCTTTTGCTGTTCGAAAATAAAATTAAACATGGAACTACATGTAGATTACGAATGCGCAACTGCCAATATCAGGGCTTTTGCTATTCGAAAATAAGATAAACGCAACTACCAGTACAGCAGGGATTTTGATAAAAAATTTTACCCTGGCAAAGTACAGTTATGATTTTTTTCCATCTACCTACATAATTATAATGTAGTGTACGAATGCGCAACTGCCAATATCAGGGCTTTTGCTGTTCGAAAATAAAACTAAACACGTAACTACCAATACCAGGGTTTTTGCTGTTTAGAAATAAACCTATAATTAAAGTTATGGTTGACAGATCATCAGGATTCTGATCTAGAAGATGACCGCGTGCAAGCGAGGTCGCCGCAGCCTTTAGAAGCGTACGCGCCAGAGATCCCCGTCAGACCTGCGGTCACGGTCCCGTCGGAACCATCGCAGTCTGCGGAGCTTGACGTTGTTCAGACGCAGGAACCAGCGAATAATGGAATACCAGGTGAGCTACCTCATGCTAAACTTGATGAGGGGATATTGCAGCTTCTTGGCGAGGCTCCAGAGCCGCAAATAATAGTCGGCAAAGCAGTGCACAAAGATATTGTGGATAGGTGGCACGAGGTTATTAAGAAAGGTTTAAAGGACACGAAAGAAAAATTATTTAGCGAGTATCATGTGCCTGAGAATTGTAATTTATTAATACCGCCACTAATAAAACCCAGAAGTAAAAGCTGCAATATCGGATTGTCTCATTAAGCGTGACGCCGCAAGGGCTGCGCGACAAAAAACAAGTGTAGCCGCACTTACTGCAGTTAGATAATTACAAAGGATTTTAATGAATTCAAAGAATTTGTAAAGACAAATATTTATTTGGGGAAGATTAATCCGAGAGATTAAAAGTAGCCAAATCTGACCAGAAATCTGGCCAATCACTTAAGCAATTTTCCCAGTAGCACTAATTCTGCTCCTTTTTTCCACAAGCGCGCGCGCCGCCACGAGCGACCACCGCTGCAGCCCGCAGGCCCGCGCCACCGCCGCCGCCAGCAGCGACGGCCCGAGCGCAGACGCGCAGGCCGGCCCGTCGTTAAAGGATATACTGTATGCAGACCGATTACTTAATTTTTATCACGAGTGGAAGGATATTACTTGTGATAAAAGTATATCATTATATTAGATTGCATAAGCGATTATAAAATAACATGTAAATCAAAACCTTTACAAGATGTGCCTCCGTCTTACACTATTTCAAAGGATTAAAAAACTTAATTAGATAATAATTGTATTAGTAGATTAATTACGATTAAAGCAATTGAAAAGTGTACTCCCCTTGCGGATCAATGTATGGTCTATATTTTTGATACCAAAACCAAATGGTCAAAAAATTAATATTAAATTTAAAATCACTAATTAAGTTCGTTGCTACCAGACATTCTAAAATGGAGGATTATCGCACTGTCTCAAAACTATTAACATCAAACTATTATAATACGGTAACGATGGATTCAAAGGATGCATATTTTTAATACCTATTCATAAATAGAAAATATCTTCGTTTTTAACACGAAGACGTTTTGTTTGAATTTACATGTTTACTTTTCGGCGTACCGCTCCGTATATTTTTACAAATATTTTAAAAGCAATATATAAATTATTGTTCTTGTAAATTATTAGGTTAGGTTTTCTTATTAACGAACGCAAGAGTAGGTTGGTTTCCGATCTTAAATGTAGATATTTAGGATTATTTTTTTAACTCTGTTTCTCTGTTTCCCATTTATAAATAGGAAGAAATGTCATTTAAATAATTTTGCATAATTAAATGGATTGTTGGCATCGGCATTTCCAGCGTTAGAGTATTCCTGGCTAAAAGTTTACGAAACGCTCAAATTTTTATACTTACCTTTATAAGAATCCTAGTTTTAATCAAACGCTTGTATTGTCAAAAGACGTTAAACAAAACATATTTAAGTTGGTGGTTAAAGACAGTAGACACAGGCTGTAGTAGAATTAAATCACTAAAATTTTCATTAGAAAGTTTTTTGGATGATCTCAAATTGGCTGGAAAGCATATTGTAATGGACAAAAATCTAATTTGAACCGGTGACGAGATAGACTTGCATAATAACGAATAAGAGTTAAAAGTAGCCCTTTTTGGTTTGATAAATTTTACCAAGGATCCTAGTAGCTGTTATATTTTGTTAAGAATTCATAACACGACTGCTATTTCGTTTCTATTTAAATTTATATTTTCATATTTAAATTCAGTCGCTAGAGAGATATGGCAATGGTGTGAATTAACACTAAGGACAATGAACAAGCAGATAGTCTGTCGCGACAATTTTTTTTTTTTGACACCGAGTAGGAACTAGCAGATTATGCGTTTGCAAAAGTAAGAAAAGGACTTTGACGAATTTGATGAAGATTTATTTACTAGCCGCGCCAACGCCAAGTGCCCCACGTATTTCACGTCACACGTGGCACAGAGATCATGGGGCAGTAGATGCATTTACCATCAACTGGAACAGTTATATACTTTTATGCCTTCCACCATTTTCCTTAATATTAAAAACACATGAGGCAGGTGTTATTCTCGTACCTTACTGGCCAACACAGCCGTGGTTCCTCTTACTTAAAAGATTAACAAATAATTAATCATAACTTTATCGTTTTCGTAACTGGTACTTCGGGTACTTAGTACGCGGGACCAGACTTCTTTTCTGAGTTCCGCACCATCTCCATCTCACGTTGCACCTAAATGTCGGAGGAATGTGTAGAGATCATGTAAAATTCGTTATCTGATAATACATATAATATAAACTGTATGATAGTGGAGTAAAATAATGGATAATGTATTGCAGAATGCAGAAGTTATAACTATGATTTTTAGGTTGTCTGTGAAAAGGGCAACTAATTTTGTTTAAATGATAAATTCAACAATATGGTACTGTAAATAATTTTAAATCTGCATTATCTTTATTGTGTATTGATTTAGAATATAGACTAAAGAGGTTTATGAAAGGAGTTTACAGAATGAGTAAACTTAAACCAAAGTATAATGTAAGTTGGGATACCAATGTTGTCTTATCGTTTATATCTCTTCAGTGGCCCAACGAGGATTTCAGTCTAAAAAACTCTTTCTAAAAAGATTGAAACTTAGTTTGATCTTGTTACAGCGCATAGAGTAAAGTAGAGCTCTAAGTTTAGTAAAGATATGTAATATTAATTTAACTAACAAGGATGAGATTTTAGTTTATATAATATGTACCAGATATTATTAAAACCTCAAAACCTAAGTTTTCAAACGGTACTTAAACTTCCTTATTATTTACAAAATTAAAAATATGCCTTGCATTAGGCCTGTTATAATATATAAGTAAAAACAAATTTATATTGTAAATTTGATTATCTTTTTATTAGCTTTATGCAACGAATCAAGGAAACTTTAGGTAAGAGTGACATTGATACCTCGATTTTTGAGGCCTATAGCTGCCCTCACACGCAGCTACAACGAAAGCTAACAAACTAGAAGTAAATAATTATAGAGACAATTATAAAATCTGCAGGGTGGAGTTATACTTCTATTACAATTGCAAAATTTTATAATAATAAATTGTTTCTGCTGAGTTAGCTAAAACCTTGTTAGATTATTAATTCTCATAAGAAATATGATTGTTTATGAAACATATAAAATAAATATTATTAAAATTGTTAAATAAAGGTTTATAATATAAAATAGTAAGAAAGATATTCTTACAAGATTTAAAATAATTACGATAAGTAAATGTATGCTTTTTTGTATGGTAAAATATATAGTCTATGATTTAATCTTTTACGTTTTATATTTGTTCTACTCTGAACATCATACAACAAGTAAGCATAAATCGCTAAGAATGAAGTCGCGAAATATAATTGAAGATCAAACGAACTTACCTTAAGTGAAGTTCGATCACAATTATATGAGCGACTTCATTCTTAGCGATTTATAACCCACCCCGAATAGATGAGACTGGTAAGTCTCTCCCTTCCCAAGAAATTACAAATATAAAACGCACACCGTAGGTAACTTTTTTTTTGCTATAAACAAAATGAAAAGCCCACGTCTAAGTGCCTGACAAGTCAAGACAGGCAACTTAGAGCGGATGACGTGTATTTTTTTTTAAACATCTCTAAAATACGTGCAAGGGTGACGCATGGGGGCGCCACCATACAACAAGTAAGCATAAATCGCTAAGAATGAAGTCGCTCATATAATTGTGATCGAACTTCACTTAAGGTAAGTTCGTTTGATCTTCAAATATTTTTACCATTATTTTGTCTAATCTTTCGTAGAATAAACTCATTTTAAGGATGAATCATTTTGTAGGGACGTTACCGTTATAATTAAGGGACGGTGTTATGCAATGAAACCAAGTCATCACCACCACATTTCTTCCAGAGCGGCGGGTACGGCCAAGGGACACTCTTCTCCCTGCGCTCCCGACATAGAACAGGGACGTTTCTGTCCCTAGAGCTGGCGGGGCGAGGTGCGGCGCGCCTGGTGCATGCGGGCGCTGGTAGCTCGCGGTCTATATACTTAGCCGTACCGCTGTACGATTTTAGATGGCATCATATTGCTATCAGGTAAGGATACTGATTTTTTGACTAAAGGTGCTCCCTCATCTGGAGCATTCGCGTGTAATGTACATACATAAACTTAGGCCTTTGCATCCGTTAATGGATGATTTATACAGTATTCTCCGAGCGAAGTAACCACTCTTGAAATACTGTAGTACCTGGGACAGTTTGTTTTTAAATGTCGTATGGTTGCCCAAGCACATACGGCATTCGCACAACATACTCAGCCTAGTCCAGAGGAATGAACTGGTCAATACTTATGTGCGGGTTTTCTCACGATATTTTCCTTCACCGTTAGAGCGTCTGTACTTGAGATCTGAAAAAGTGTCATTGGTACACGCCACAACCTGGGATTCGAACCTGCACTCTCTCGAGCTAGATGTAGCGTATATACATATATATAATCACGCCTTTTTCCCGTAGGGGTAGGCAGAGGCTACTCCTTTCCACTTGCTACGATCCTTCTTACATACTTGTTTTGCTTCGTCCACTTTCATTCTTACCATTCATTCCTCCTCTTACATTCAACGTAGCGAAGTGGTTCTCTATGGGTAATGTAATATTACATAATATACTAACATTACTCAGTGTAGGCGGATAACTGAGCATTACAATGCGCACTTGTAATGATACAATGTGTAATATCTTGATACATCGTGTAACATCAATGAATCTTCCGTCCGTTAATTGCTCAAAGTCGAATATAAAATGTGTAATATTACTCGTGAATGCTCTTGGTGAGGAAGCACCTTACTATCAACAGTAAATAAAACCCTACGTAAACCCTGGCAATTTTAAGCGCGTAATGCCAGAACCCTAATTCTCGTCATTAACTTACCTTTCATTTTACTTACATTGAATTATAAATGAATCGTCTTGTGATTATCATAAACTCATTTGACATATGTAATGTTCTACTGATTTTTTTACTACTACCGACACTAAGTAAAACAAGGTTAGGTTTTTGACGACGAGGGAAAAAATCAATACGTGTAGGGAAACCCCATAAAAAAAAATCGTGTTTTTATTTTAGCACTTTGTCGACGTGGTGAATACACATTATCCAACATCTATGCTAAGTTTTATCTTTCTAGCACTAACTGTTTGAAAGATAAGATGAGGACGGACAAATATGACTAAACTACGGAACCTTTAATCCCAAAAAATAACATTTTGTACGTATTTTAACGCAAACTATTTTCACTAAAATCCTATAGAAACTCGGACGTAATTTACGGGAACTATAAATTACCGAAACTTTTTATACCTGACTTACTCCCGAGCCGGGCTAATCTCATCTCGTCTGGATCACTGGGTCATCCCGTTTACGCCATTTAGGTAATCAACCTTGCGGAATCATTTACTGGTGTCACTAAATTTTAGACACATAATAGTATACGGTAACATAACTCCCCCACACTGATCTCGATGACAGTGGCCGGTTTCATTGAAACCAGGCCAGTTACGCAGGAGTAATTTTATAGAGCCCAAGTGTGTGCGCAGTACACAAGAGTACTCTCTCTTCCTTTACTCTCATAATCCAGTGGGACGGATAACCGACACGATTTACGAGAGATCAGAAGCACCGACTTTTTACATACCCATCCGATGCATGGATCATCTTTCTTGTCAGACAATCGGGTGATCAACTTGCATTGTCCTAACCAAACTTGGAAACAACATTTTTTGTTATTTCAATGAGGGAATCGAACCCACGACCTCCGAGTCGAGAGCCAATGCTCTAACCACTAGACCACGGAGGCTGTTATTATACGGTATTCATTTGTTAGCTTAATATCAACAAAACATAACAAAAATATTAATATTTTGATTAGTAAGCGGGTATATATTTAAGATTTTTATTACATTTATACATACATTAAATATGCATCCAGAGGCGGATTAAACGTTGAGAGCGCCGTGGGCAAACATGTGGTCGCCCAGGGCTTCGGCCTAACCGGGCATACCACCTCGCTTGGTCGGAGCGCCCCTTTGTACCCTCGCGCCCCTAGGCACATGCCTAGTTTGCCTTTAAGATAATCCGCCACTGTATGCATCCATGACCGAAGAATTTATTAACTCTTCGGCTACTGATTATTGTACTTTTTGCATTTTTCAATCTACATTTATGTTGTCTTTCGGAAAATAAAGGAATTTAGCTGATTTAAGTAAAACAGATGCATATATTCCCTATTTCGTAGAGATCAGTGCTTGTCGCTGTTACCGTGCTACGACGTTCGTAGTAGCTTGCTACGGCGTAGCTTCGTAGCTTAATACGGCGTAGCTTCGTAGCTCGTCACGTAGAACTTATCTTTACTCAGGCTTTTGTTGAAAAGATGCCTTTAAAGTGGGAAATTTCAAAATCACCAAAATTTCTCTATTTTCTCTAAAAATCTTAAGATTATGTTAATACTATAATCGACAAGTTTAAAAGCGCAACATTCTATTTTCTGCTAAGTTACCTATGAATAGCGATTTTCATCCACATCTACGATTGAATCGCTTTGAAGTCGTTAATCAACGGACCAGAAAAAGTTCTTTCATCGCTAAATGTTAGCTTTAATTAACACAATTTAATAAATATATTTTTTTTATAATCACAAAAGAATTATATTTTAATATTTGATTTCAATTGCAGTGAATATATTAAATTTCAGTCATTTTACCGGACATAAATCCCAACTTAGACTTTAGTATATACCTTAGCAGAATAAAATACAGTATTATTTGTCGCCAATTTTCTTTGAGGCCAAGTTGTGATGAATCAGAATTTCGATTCTGCTTATTAAATCCTGCAATAATACAGTTACATGGATCTCGATATGTTAAAACTGCAAAATGGTATTCTTATAAACGTCTAACTAACGTTAAACCCACTTTAATAGGTCCAAAATCCAAAAATCAGATGATAACAAGACGATTTATTTATAATTCAATAAAAGTAAAATGAAGGTGTAAGTTGGGTTTCTGGTTGAGCTAGTACATACATGTCAAATCAAGGCTCTCCAACTTTACAATATTATGTTTTTGTTTTATACAATACTAGCTGATGCCCGCGGCTCCGCCTGCATAAGTACAGTAACCCTCGAAACCGTATATATCCTGCAATAAAAAGTGGCCTATGTCCTTTCCCGTGGTCTACTTTATATATGTGCCAAATTTCATGATAATCGATTTAGTTTGTTTTACGTGAAACTGTAAATAAAGTGTCCCACGGAAACGATACATTTCCCGCGATAAAAAGTAGTATATATCCTTTCTCAGCCTTTACACTATCTGTGTACCAAATTTCATTTAAATCAGTTCAGTAGTTTTGGCGTGAAAGACGGAAAAACATACACACTTTCCCATTTATAATATAACTATGGATTGTGTTTTTGTTTTGCTGTTTTTTTATATATATAAATGATCAATTTCCCCTCCAGCGTGCACGACGACAGTACGGTGCGCGTGCACGTGGACTGCCGGTGGCTGCGGACCGACGTGCTGGGGCGGCACGCGCTCGACACGCCGCGGGACGCAGACCTCATAATAGGATACCTGTTCTCGGTAAGTGTACATATTATACTCGGAAAGTGTAAATCTCGTCAAGTGTAGATATTTTCGGCGAGTGTAGATATTAAATATTTTTGACAAGTGTAGATATTTTCAGCGAGTGCGAATGTTCTTGGTTGGTTTAGATGTAGGTACTCATAAAGTGTAGTTCTCGACAAGTGTGGATATTTCTGGCAAGTGTGGATGTTCCGGGTAATCGTAGTACCTACTCGTCAAGTGTAGCTGTTCTCAGCAAGTGTAAATGTTCTCGGTAATTGTAAATATTCATAGACCTTGAGCTGTTCCCGGCAAATGTAAAACATATTATGTAAAACTGTTCCCGGCAAATGTAAAACATATTATGTAATATATATCTCTGATATAATCGCCTAGAGGAAATGTTCTTTCTTGGAAAGTAATATATACCCGAAAATCTATACTAATTATAAATGGGTAAGATTTGTATGTTTGTTTTCGCTGAATAGGCTCCGAAAATACTGGATCGATTTTGATGAAATTTGGCACAGACATAGAGCACAGGAAAAGACATTGATGACTTTCTATTGTAGCAAAATGTACGGTTTCCGAAACGGCGTGCACGAAATCGTGGGCAACATCTAGTAATATGTATAAGTGTAATAATACCCAGAAAGTGTAAATGTTCTTCGTAAGTGTGCCGTACAGTGCGATTCAAATGTGAATAGGATCGAGTCGGCGTCATGTTGTTTCGAATTTAGACTGTTATGATAGTTAAATTTATGTTTCGATAATTTATTACTATTTAACGTTTTTATTTAAATTCGATGCAAGACTATTGATATTTATATGCAAATCGCACTTTTCAAGTAACATTTGACAGAAAAAGGTTATTGACGTTCCTATTCTCATTTAAAACGCATTATACTCAATACGCATTAACTCTCAGCAGGTTCTATTAACTGTTATGATACGTGAGTAACGGAAAACTGTTATCTTCCTCATCCTAATCAAATATTTTTTTACAAAGCAAAGACGCGAATGAGAGCCTGTTAATTCGGTTACGGATGGAATACGGTTAATATTGATTTAGGCTGTGTAAATTCTCTAATATGTCGTTTATTCATATTCCCCATTCCGCGTAATTGAGTTTAGATGTAGGATTATGTGTGTTCAGTACGTTATTGCGATGTTTTACGTTATGTTTATATGAACATTTTATGAAGACGAGTAATGGATGCAATAAAAGTTAAAGGGTTTTATTATAACTGTTTTGCACGTGTATAGCAATTTGATATTTTAAATACTTTACGTTTTAGTACAGGTACGGTTTTTTCATAATCACTATTAAATTATAATATTTTTATTTATCAAATTACCAACACATTCGTTTAACTAGTTATACACGTTAGGTTGTACTTGACAGGTTTGCCTGTTTGAGCCACGTGCAGAGAAAGTGCTTTCATAGAAGTATCCAAATTGATCCAAAATTTTGACGTCCCCTTCTGCCCACCATTTTTCCATCATAGACACTTGTAGTAGTGAAATCAAATCGAAAGCTGTATATGTAGCTGTTTATCTATTTCTCTTTCTCTATCTGTGCTTGAGCTGAGTGGTATGGAAACCTGCATAGTTGTGAAACATACACGCTCCGGTTTACCTCTCCAACTGTGTATTATTATCATTACTAGCTGATGCCCGAGGCTCCGCTCGTGTAAATAAAGTATCCCATGGGAACCGTACCTTTCCCCGCATTAAAAAGTAGCCTATGTATGTAGAGTTTGTGAAGTTAGGATTAGACGGTTAGTGAGTGTATATTGCGAAGCCTGGTTTCACATGAGATCTGATAACTCTTTTAGTTTTTCATATAAATTTATACTAAGTAGTGGATCGCGCGACCCGGTCGCAGTCGCGAATCGTGGTCACGCGTCACGGTCGCTTAGATAGGAATACAACATTTACGTTTGCCCATCGAAGCATCCCATCCCAAATCGTTTGTGAATCAAACACAATTTCCTCATCAACTACATTAGACTCTGTTTCCCGGGGTAATAGCTTATTAGACCCAATTACGTATTTAATTAGCTGATCAAATCCCATTCATCGAGGCAAATAAATTTGTGGAATAGATTTTAACATGAATAGAGTTAGGAGACCCAATATTAGGAGACTAATAGATTCTGTTTGATATAATTATTAATATTATTAAGTACTATCAACCATGATACGTGTTTGGACTTATGAGACTACATATTATGCGTGTTTGATACGAAATCATAAAAAAGTGTGTGTATGTCAGCTCCGACGCACGACTGGAGTTTTCTTCTTACGAACGATAATTATGATATATATCGAATAGAAAAAGAGGGTAAATGAACGCATCTTCTAAAATGATAAGAGAAACAAACTTATCTGTAATTATTTGGATTATTTATATATTAATAAAAAAGTAATAGTAATAAAGCTGACAGTAATAACGAGCTGGTTTCAAGACTGAATAAACAAATTCGAACATATTTAAATTTAAAAATAGAAATGGATCGTAATACGCTGTGTAATGTATTCCATCTCATTCTTTTGCACGTTCAATTTTACAGATATATATATGTTTGTCTCTTTCTACTTAACACCTCAACTTTCCGTGTTACGCTTGATTTTACTCCTCATAAAATTTCTGTACCGGACCTTATAACTCAAATCGTTTTTTAAGGAGTAAACTCCAATAATAATAGTTATAATAAGTTTGACTAACAGCAGGACTATTTCTTTGTCATTATGAGATGAAATCATAATATAACTCATACCTAAATTGCCACCAGCTCCCTAGCTATCCTATTTTGATACTGTTATGGCCTCGAAACGTCAAAGGTAGAAACAACTAATATTATAACATGTACCCGTGTGAACTTTTCCTTTGACGCTACCTTGTTAGTATTAACATATTCATTGTTCGTCATTACAAAGAAACCTTTGCATATGAATATGGTTATGGAAATAAACTAGGCGCAACTGAATTTACACAAAGTTTCGTGAAGGAATTTGATGGAATTTCTGTTTCGCCTCTTTGACTATGGCGTAGGAACCTGTCTTTAAGTGACAGAAGCTTTTTAATTTGATTTAAAAAATGCAGAATTTGTGATGCTTACCTTACACGTTGAATAGTGATTTTTTTTACCCGACTATGGAAGGGTATTGATTTAGGCAGTCCACGTATGTATCATGTACTATGTATGTTCGTTTGTTCTATTGTAGCGTCTAAACTACTGATCCGATTTCAAGGAATGAGGTGTAAATAGATTCGTAATAATGGCCCGAGTAATATAGGCTATATTTATTTGCGTAGTCTGTTATATTTTTTTTACTTTTGATTTATTTACACACAAGCATGTAAAAAAACCAGCGGCAAATATGATCAAACAACGTACACGCGTGAGTGGATCGTGAGTATCCTATATCACGTAACATACGTGAGGTTTGACGTAGGATCGTAAAGCAGATTTTAATTCTAAATTAACGCCTTCTAGCGAGTCTCTTTATCTATCTTGACTTTTATACTAATATTTTAGAGAGGAAGATTTATTTGTTTGTATTAAATATCACCTAAAACTTCTGAACTGATTTTGATGAAATTTGGTACAGATGTAGAGTTGATCACAGAAAAGGATGAAGGAAACTGTGTGATTTCTGCGAGATTTGCTTTCGTGCGCACGAAGTCACGGGCAACATCTAGTCTATTATAAAGAGGAAGGATTTGATTTTTTGCTTGTCTGTTTGAATAAAGGCTCTGAAATTACTGGACCGATTCTGAACCGGTGCAGTGATGGGCATCATGTAGACGTTCAGAAAGTGTACATAAATTACCAACTAACTTAAAAAAAAAATTGGCAAAGATATATGCTAAATTTTAATGAGGAAAAAAAAATAATGATCTCGCGAGATTTCTTTCGCGCACACTTCACGCACAGTCACGGACTACATATAGTATTTTATATTTAATCTATCTTAATCACTTGCTTTTAGCCTCAATAACCTATGGAGATAGAGTCGTTTGAAACAAACGCTTAAAGCGATTGCTTTTAACGAATAAACCCAGTAAATGCCGGTTAAACTAAAGCACTGCATATTTCTGGATAAACCTGTTATGATGTGCCATTTTATTGCGGTTTTACTCACCAAAAAATATGGAACAAACCGAAAAATAATTCTTATAAATAACACAGAGAATTTACATTGACGTCGTTTCACAAATTCTTATTTTTCCTGTACCGAAAACTTATATTTTCGCTCTGTTCGTCCATCTGTCTGTCTGTCTGCTTTTCTAACTTCTGTGATTATGAATATAAATGAATGAAATTTGGTATAGTTATCGATTCCTGTTTTATATTTGTCGGCGTCATAAAGTAATAAATTATTTTAGGGTTCCTTGCATGTGAAGTGAGGTTGAAAAATATTTTTTCATTATACTTGTAAGTTTCCGTTCTGATAGGCTATGCCAAAAACTCTTTAGAAATCGGATCCGATAATAACTTGAAGTAATTAAATACATAGGTATCCTGGTATGGTTAGGTTATTCTACACCTATTTAATTCTTTCAGGTATTGTAATTACAACGGCTTTATATTTAATTTTTGTTGACAGGGAGACTTGGAGCAGATGGTCCTAGTGCCAAAAGCGGGCCAGGCGCACAAGCAGTGCTCGAACCAGATATTCGGGCTAGTACCTTCCGTTACAATGCAGGACAGACAAAATGATTAACTCAGAATAAAGTACTGTTTTCCATGTAAAACTGATGTCATGGTACAGAGTAGAAAGTATATTATATTATGTCAGCGTAAAATTGTAAAACCCGTTAGATTAATTATAAAATGTCGACAGATTGTCAAATAAAAAATTCTTCTTACAATTGTACGTATTATTTTTCGTTATAATTATTATTATGAAAAAGCAAACAAATACGGTGGCGCGGGGCACTTGCCGTTAACCAATCGGCACGGTCAATATTACAATATAACGAAAAATAACGTGTAAAATTGCAAGAATAAAATATGTTTATTTGACAATCTGTCGACATTTTATGATATCTCTAGTAATATTACAATCTAACGGTTTTTACAATTTTACGGTGCCATATATATACTTACATACAGAGAAACAGCTTTCATAGAACGGTCCAAAAATAATTTTGACGTTGAACATTTTTTTCCACACAATCGTGGACACAAGGTACGTTTGTAGTAGTGCAATCAAATCGAAAGCTAATTATGTAGCTGTTTATCTGTTCGTATTTCTTTAATCTGTGGTCATGGTGTGACGTGTAAGTATGAAATGACTTGTAGATAATAATTTCGATGTTTTCGATCCGTGCTCTAAAATTATTGGTATTTGATGTTTAATTTTCTCATGTCATTAAATAAAACAACATGACGTGAACACTATACATAATCGGTACACGAGACAGAAGTGAAATTTTACTCATCATTTAAGATACAAAAATACTCTCTTCGTGCCTGAAGAACTTAATTAATTTAAAAATAAGTAAAAAGATTAAAATTTATACATCTAGTGCTATCTGTGTCAATACACAGATGGTGCTAGATGTACAAATTTTAATTTTCTAGGACGGCTCAATAGCCGTACTTTAGAAAGTTAATTTGTTATAAGTAGCTTACGAAGAAGTATAAGTAACTTATAACAGATAGCGTTGTATTAATGTCTTTATATCCAAAATCGCGTCGTGACGCATGTCCTGACATGACGCGACCTTGAAATTTGACTCTCAAAGCTGCTAAATAGTTTCACTTTAAAAAACTAGGTAAGTGCCATACTTTAGTTTCCCTTATATGAAGTAAAAAAAAATAAAGTTTTGTTACCATAGTAGAATTATTCAGAAAGTTTTATGATTATATTTATTTTATTATAAGAATTATAATATTATTATTACATGCTAAAGTTTCTTAAACCGTTTAATCTATTTTAACAAAAATGATGTTTCTATAATATAAAGAAAGACGTAGCATTTGTTAAGAGAAATTAAAATGTTAAAACTGTATAAACTTTATTTAGTGTAATAATGAAAATAACTGTTCTTGAGATTTTGTGTACTAAATAAAGTAAGATAAGTTCTTGTTTAAGCCAAACATCATAATTATCGTTAGTAATACATTAGATCGTCTAAATTCACGCGGTTTTTTTGGCCTAAACTGCCTAAAATGTACATAATATCCATCCCCACTGTAATTATACATTAAACATTAATTATGATATTAATTTCAGTATTAAAAATTAACACCATTAACGATAGCTTGTAATAGGTTGGGGAAAAAGTCTTTTCGCATTATAGTATGTATGAACTTGTCATAAAATATCTTGGGCTATACCAATTGTATCTGGCTGATTTTGGTATCATTAAAAAGTTTTAATTTTACAGAAGACAATTCCAAATTCAAATTAGGTAAATTTGAGATTTTCATTTGTTTTTCTTATTGTTAAAATGAGTGATTCTTATGAAGAATTTCGATACATTTTAAAATTTTATTACAAAAAAGGTAAAAATGCAACACAAGCCGCGAAAAAAATTTGTGATGTTTATGGACCTAATGCAGTATCTGTGAGAGTAGCGCAAATTTGGTTTAAGCGTTTTCAATCCGGAAATTTTGATATCAAAGATGCACGTCGCTCTGGTCGCCCTGTTACGGACAAAACTGTTGCCATTTTTGAAAAAGTGGAGCAAGATCGGCATATTAGTAGTTACGATGTAGCTGAAGAACTGGGGATTGACCACAAAACGGTTTTGGCGCATTTGAAAAAAGCTGGGTACACAAAAAAGCTCGATATTTGGGTGCCTCATGAGCTCACTGAAAGAAACCTAATGAACCGTGTACTCATTTGTGATTCTTTATTACGACGTAATGAAACCGAACCATTTTTGAAGAAGCTGATAACTGGTGATGAAAAGTGGATCACGTACGACAAGAACGTGTGAAAAAGATCGTGGTCAAAGGCCGGTCAGGCTTCACAGACTGTGGCGAAACCCGGGTTAACTCGCAACAAGGTGATGCTGTGTGTGTGGTGGGATTGGAAGGGCATTATTCATTATGAGCTGTTACCGCCAGGCAGGACCATCAATTCTGAACTGTACTAAGAACAACTGATGAGATTAAAGCAAGAAGTTGAGAGAAAGCGGCTGGAATTAATCAACAGAAGGGGTGTGGTTTTTCACCATGATAACGCTAGACCTCACACATCTTTAGCCACTCAGAAAAAATTACGGGAGTTTGGCTGGGAGGTGTTAATGCATCCGCCGTATAGTCCTGACCTTGCACCTTCAGATTTCCACCTGTTTCGGTCGCTGCAGAATTCCTTAGGCAGTGTCAGGTTGACATCACAAGAGGACTGCCAAAACCACTTGTCGCAGTTTTTTCATCAGAAGCCCCAAAAATTTTATAGTAATGGGATCATGTACCTACCAACAAGATGGCAAAAAGTTATCGAACAAAATGGCACCTATATACTTTAGTCACTTGTAAATAAACTTTATAAAAAAACCTTTTGAATTTTTATATAAAATGCGAAGAAACTTTTTCCCCAACCTAATATTAGACTTTTATATTGTGTCGTTTTCTTGAATAACCGAAATATTTTTGTCTTTTCACAAAAAGTGTTCGAGTGGCCATAAACTCAATAAAACAAGATATTATATTATAGTGCAGATAATTTTCATAGTTTTATTTTTTGTGAAATGAATAAATGTCTGTATATTTTAGATTTTGTCATGCATTCTTACTTTTTCCAATTGAAAATGTAATGTACCTATATTTAAGTAGATTTACTTACAACATTAAATAGTGAATAGAAACTGCGTTAAGATGTTTCTAGTGTAAAAGCGATGTTTATATTCATATGATAAGTAATTAAATTGTAAATGATATACGCTTTTTTATTTTCATTACGTACCAAATTCATTCTACACATCAAAGTACTCGTATGTTTTCTAAAGTGCGTAGAATTTCGTTCATTGACTTATCGCTTCTCATATCTTTCACTCGCACATAAATATATTGCTATCGCGCTCCCATCGCATACCTGCGTAAGTTACGCGATAGCAATATACAGGATTATTTCACCAGTACAATAAATCAACATACTTAAAGTTGTCAAAAATAAAAAATACTACGATGTTTGTTACTACCCCTTTGAAACAAAAAAACAAAATTATCAATCCCCGAACTTATCCGCTAAACTAATACAAAATGTGAACGCATTACGTATCTATCGATGCTTTGTTGACAACTCATGCGTCGCCCGGCCAATCGCTTACCCCACCCCGCCGCCCCCTACCTCATACCGCACCCGTTGACGCCTTGTAGTTAGTGCGCCCATGCGGTATTAGATTGGTTATAGGATAAATAACTTGAAATGAAAAAAAAAATATTTTTTTTTTATTTGTGAAAGATACTCTATTATCGATACCAATGAAGTGGAAAAATTTATTGTACCGATGAAAAAGTATTCCTGTATTCGTGCGCGAGTGAAAGAGACAAGTAGCGATAAGTATGTACGAAATGTTTCGTGCTCCGCAATCGCACTTTAGTTTAGATACTAAATAGAGGTAATCAATATTCAAGTATACTCAGAAATAACATGCTATTTTATTAACAAGGAATTTTGTAAAAGTCAGGACATCCTGACTTTGAAACTCCAGAGGCCATTATTTATCCCAATTTTTCTACATTCTATTCTTATAGCCACATGGCTATAAGAATTGTGTGATTGAAATTAATTTAACTAAAGTAAAAATTAATATTTTAATGAAAGAACACTTCAATTTCTTCCATTATTATTATAATCATATACCTATCAGAATTTCAATATTTTAGTAACACTGAAATCAATGTCACATTTTTTTATAAAAACTGCCCCCTAAATACGTCCAGACGTCGCCGATAGACACTCACACCACCAGAGAGATCACCAGTGCATTGCCAGCCTATCATAAAGAAATACGATAGTTTCTTAAACAATAATTAATTCCAAAGTTTTATTGTGCTTAGCAGAAAACTCCGGAAAAGCTAGCGGTAGAGGACTGCCACTGGTATAGATGATGAAGATGGAAATGCGGTGGAACGGTGACGAAAAGTTGCAGCAGGTATAAGCAGAGAAACAACAACGCAACGCGCTTGGAAGTGAAGCCGTCACGACTACTCAAAATTGGAGTGGCTATCCACACAATAAATGTTGCTACAGAATAACGGAATATTTTACCCAACTTTTCTTTCAATTAATTTTTATTGAATACCTAATTGTCGTAACATAATAACGTGATTTGTTTTGTAAGTGTAAAGAGTAAAGTAAAGTAATGAGCGGGCGGGGCGGTGTTTCGTCATGGTTCTGGACACAGTGCGCTGCGTACAAATGTGATCGGCGTTCACCGCTAAAAAGTTACCAATGGTCGTATGTCCTCGTTTTGAAAGCATACCCATAACTGTCTCCTCCAACATTGGAATACTTGGTGTTAACATATCGAGCGAGGTCCAGTTCCGATATCATCTGGAGGGCAAGGCCAAGTTAGCCTCCAAGAAGCTTGGTGTTCTGAACAGGTCAAAGCAGTATTTCAGTCCGATCCAACGCCTACAACTCTATAAGGCGCAGGTTCGGCCTCACATGGAATACTGTTCTCATCTCTGGGCAGGGGCGCCAAAGTACCAGCTTCTCCCTCTGGATCGTATCCAACGTAGGGCCGCTCGAATTGTCGACTGCCATAGTGTTTCAAACAGGCTTGACTCCTTAGAGCTACGTAGAGATGTAGCATCGCTCTGCATCCTCTATCGGTTATATTACGGGGAGTGCTCCGAGGAATTGTTCGGACTTATACCTGCTGCAACTTTTCGCCACCGTTCCATGCGACAAAATATTTATCATCCTCATCACCTTGATGAGTGGCAGTCCTCCACCGTGCGCTTTACCCGAAGCTTTCTGCCGCGTACTGTAAAACTCTGGAATGAACTGTCGCCAGTAGTATTTCCGGACCACTACGACCTGCAAACCTTCAAGAAGGGAGCGTATTCCCTCCTAAAAGGCCGGCAACGCACTTGCAACTTCTCTGATGTTGCGGGTGTCCATGGGCGACGGTAATCGCTTTCCATCAGGTGATCCGTTTGCTCGTTTGCCCCCTTGTTTTATAAAAAAAAAAAAAAAAAGAACACTCATTCTTAATGTTCTGTATTCTGTGGGTATAAGTAGCCGAACAGTTCCTTGGAGTACTCCTCATTAAATATCCGATAGAAGATCTCTATGTAGTGCCAACAAGTCGAGGCGCTTAAAATACTTTGGCAGTCGACAATTCGAGTCAACCTACTTTGGATGCAAACTAGAGGGAGAAGCTCTTCATCTCTGGAATGAACATTAAAAAATTACACCTGAAAAAAATTAATATTTAACTTGCAGATTGCAATCCTCTCGCCAAGTTTGGTATTGTTTTCAGTCAAAAAAACATCAAACTTGGGGTCTGTTATTTTATGTTTAGAGCTTGGCTCTTGACTTCGGAGGTTCCACAACCTCTTTTTAATTACCGGCAGCGAACCCACGTTCGCTGCCGGTAATTAAAAAAAAACGTTAGAATAATGCTGGCTGATCACTTGTCATTGTTTACAAGAAAGATGATCTATGCGTCAGATGATCATGTAAAAAGTCGGACCTGCATCTGATCTCTTGCCAGTCGTGTCGGTCTTCCGTCCCACTGGATTAGGAGAGTAAAGGAAGAGAGAGTGCTCTTGTGTACTGCACACACACTTGGTCACTATTAAATAGGTAACTCATGCGTAGCTTTTTTGGTTTCAACGAAACCGGACACCGTCACTGAAATCGGTATGTCAGGTAGGTACAGTCAGAGAAATGGTTACAGCTAATCACAAAATATAAACAAAAATAACAGTCACGCTTAATATTTCTCTGAATGTACCTACCTGACATGTGTCGATAGATATCACGCGGAAATAATAAAACATACTTTCATCTCTCCCGAGTACGCGATCCTATATCCGGTTAAGTGAGTTGACTTCCGGTTTCCTCTTCCTCACAAGTTCCTTTCCTCAACCCGATAATACAGGGTTGTTCAAAAGCGACGTAACTTCTTGTGTTTGCTTCTTGTTTCAAGTTGTTTACGTAACTAATGGTGTGATTAAATTACTAATGAATACATGTCGTCCTGTGGTCGATATAATACGAGTAGGTATATCTACTTGCGCATAATAATTCATATAATTTTAAGTTTTAAATTTTGCCTCTTAGATAGGAAAATAAATATTGTAACAGATAGAGTTGTAGAACGTATAAATAGTCTATAATAACTGTGTTTTGTTCATGACGATTCTTACAATTATTCCTCCCGAGTTAAATTTTTTTAGATACTAGCTGTCGCGACAAATGTTGTTCTGCCTTAAATATGAACTGGAATAAACAAATAACTACACCTATAATGCAACTTACGTCCTCGTCCTACACCTACTCTTACAACCTACACCTTTTCAATATTTCTCACCGTTTAAACCTTCCCTGAACTTACACGTTATATGTTACGTCCCTCGGGAATGAGATAAAAACCCTATGTCCGTCTCCTAGTTCTAAGCTACCTCCCCACCAATTTTCAGCCAAATTGGTTCAACCATTCTTGACTTATAAATGTTGTAACTAACACGACTTTCTTCTTTCTTTTATAGATGTTATGTAGATGTTGGTTAGGCTGTATTATGCTAAAAATTATACCCATACATGATATTCATACGCTTTAAAAATATTCTTACGTTTCATATTCCTCTTCTTCTTAGTCCTTTCGAAAGAAATAGATACCAAACAACCCACAAGATATTAGTAAGATTAACTTTCAAAGTAAAGAGCGAGTTATGAAAAATTCAGACACCAGAAAGAAAAATTCAAAGATAATAGAAAAATATTTCCGCAGAAACACGGCGCCTTTCACCCTTGTCAGGTGAGATGAGATGAGGGATGTTGGTGTGACACTTGGAACATTGAAATAGTGTGACCGAACTGATTTTGTATTCAGACTATACAATATAGATGTTAGAAAAATTAAAAAGATGTTAAGTAATATTATGAAGTAGCTTTTGCAGGCAACTTTGTTCGCATTGCATCCCCATGGGGGATGAATGAGCAAGATGACCACCACCACGGTTGTACCTTCGGTAGGTCTTATCACTGGGAAACTATTTGTACTTTTTCACTTTTGCCTAAAAAGTAACCATCCATCCATTCATCCATTCATCCACACAAACTTTCACATTTGTAATAGTAGTGGCATAAATACATAACATTTTTAAAGTAAAACATTGTTTTTAATACAATTCACTTGAAGAAGTAAACCGCTTTAAGCCGCTACGGAAACCTTAGTAAACTGTTCCTAACTTGCAACTAAAAATCAAATAAAAAAGGAACTGAAGTGAACTAATTATGAGTTGACCTAATTGGCTCAAATTATTAATGAGATTGGCATTTTTAATTCAAATCATAAGTTCGAAGTGGCGAAACTCGAAGTGAAGGCTGCACGTTTTCTTCAAGAACTTGTCTCTTTTGTTTGAGGCGTTTTGGATATTATAGCAAAATCAAAGACGGCCTTGGCTAGTAAAATGTTTTCGTACAATTGTATAGTCAGCATATTATACTGAAGTTTTATACATTAATGTTTGTTAATCATCTATCTATATTATATAATATATCTATATTATATGCAAAAGGCAAAGCTGATTGACTGATGTATCAACGCGCGGGCCAAACACTTAATGCTAGAAATTTTAAATTTTGCATACGTATTCCTCATAGGACGTAGGCATCCACTAAGAAAAATTTTAAAATTTTAAGTAGCCCCGACGTAGTCAAGCAGTTAGCTATGTAATATTATATTAATAATAATCTATGAACGCTTTACACCACGTCAATCTGGCCCCGTGCTAAGTATGCGAAGAACTTGTGATTTAAGATTTTTATTATTCAGTATACATCCATCACCCAGGAACATAGAAAAAGTCCTTTGGCAGGATTCGAACCTACGATCCCCGGCTTGAGCACCAAAGCGCCGAACCACTGAGCCACAGAGGTCGTCAAAATGATGTTGACTTATAGTTACGGACACTCTACATCACTTTAGCTTAAAAATGTAGATGAAAATCTGTTCATCCATTTGGGAGCTACGACGCTACACACACACTTATTTTCCGAAGTTTATCAAAATTACTAAGGTCCTCTACAATATCATAGGCACAAAAACAGCAAAAATCATAACCCCTCTTTTAGCCGTCAGCGCTGTCGAGTTATAAATTCCAGCTAAATGAATATCAAAGGGAACGATTATGAAAGAAAAGCGAATGATGCTTTAGCAATTTAATTAAATGTCGACACAAACAAAACAAAGCTTTAAATTTTCCTCCCTCGTTACAGTAATTATAGAAAATTATTTTCCGCTTTTGAATAGTTTTATTATAAATACTAGATATTAGATATTTAAACAGATGGTACTGTGGAAGTGTTACTAAGTACAGCTGTAGTATAATAAAGAATAATATGAAACTAAAAGCTTGTGCCCGCGGTTGTGCCCTTGTAAATATAGTATCCCACGGCAACACTTAGCTTTCACGGGATAAAAAGTAGCAAATTATGAGATAAATTCAGAGCTTACAGTTTTTTAGTGATAGAGTAGGTATCAAACATCTATTCATCCATCTATTAATCCATCCATCCTCACAATCTTTCAGTTTTTTATCAGAAGTAAGATAAAACCTCATTTGTCAAAAACTAATGATAAAAAGAGTATTTCACATATATTATATATGTTACGGGTAATACTAGAAGATAGAGTAAACCTAGGTTTAGGTACTTGGGTTTACCTAGGATTACCCAAGCTTTGTGGATAAAGTCCGAATATTTATTCATATTCGGCGTTTACCCGTATATAATTAAGTTTACCCGACACTGGTTGGGTAATGTTTGGTGTTGGTCGTAATATTAAGGCGCTGTGAGTAGCCAACTATGAAGTATTCGAGGGGGTGAAGGAGATGAGTGGGGGACGTGCCGCCCCCGTGACTGCGGGGGGCTTCATGCGATTTACGTCAAAGTGATGTGTCCATAATGTACAAAAGCGTAATTTCGACAAAATTGTAATGAGCTTCATAGCCTGGCGGTATTGTGCCCGCCTAGTGCGACGCGTAGCGTCTAGGTTCAAATCTCAATACAAATAAATAATATTTAAAAAATCAAATTTCAAATTCAAATTTTTTAAATTCAAAATTTCAAAATGTCTATTTTATGTCTAGGGCCATTAAAACAAGTCTAATTCCTAATTTTGTACTAAATTTAGCCATTGCGATTTGAGAAATTAATCTTTTTAGTTTCCCTAAGCTAAAAAGGCTTAAAAAACCTAATTGTTAAATAAAGTTCACGTATTCAATATTGTTTAGTCATAAAGAATCTATATACCTATCTAATCTATATCCTAATTTCTTCATTTTTCATGGATTTATTACTTAAAATAATAAAATGCAAATCTAATATTTATATATTATATTTCTTCTATGCGTGTATAATATGTCACTGAACTCCTAAACGGCTGGACCGATTTTAATGAAAATTTTTGTGTCTTCAGGTGGATTCGAGAATGGTTTAGATTTGCAATTGGACCTGGTAGGTGGCGCTGCTGTCAGTACGTCAACAAATTTAATTCTAAGGCGGTACGAAGCTTGCCGGGACAGCTGCTAGTAT
The DNA here is from genome assembly GCA_905404095.1 of Glaucopsyche alexis. Taxonomy (NCBI): domain Eukaryota; kingdom Metazoa; phylum Arthropoda; class Insecta; order Lepidoptera; family Lycaenidae; genus Glaucopsyche; species Glaucopsyche alexis. The sequence goes on from FR990059.1 coordinate 18,637,867, forward strand.
TATTATAATACTTATGCTGTTGAAGTACTGCGGAATACGCACTACGACATACACATTACACACATTGACGTTTAATTCTAAGACAGTATGTCAAAATTTTATTTAATTCGCATTTTTCAGCGATTACAAAATCTAAACTTGCTTTTGCCTGCAACTTCGTTCGCGTAGCACAAAGCTAAATTATTTTATACAATACATAAATATTGTATAAAAATTCAATATCCAATATTCCCCTTCTACCTACTTACAAGAAACTTCGGCTATCTGACACCCAAAAAATTACAATTTCAAATAGGTACCTATCTAGTTTCTGATATTACATATATTAGTGGTTTAACCAAATAGTCTCTTCGGCTACATCATATTTATTGTAAATATTGTTTTATTTAATCTATACTACTATAATACAGAGAGGTTTTTTTGTGTTTATGTTTGTTTGTTCGCATTGTATAGGCTCGGAAACTACTGGACCGATTTTGATGAAATTTAGGACAGACATATAATAGAATAGACCACGGGGAAGCACATATAGGCATAGGTACTTTTAATGCGGAAAAATGTAAGGTTCCATCGAGATTTCCTTTTCCGAGTAGCGGGCAACACCTAGTCTAAATATATAAAAGGCAAAGCTGACTGACTCATCTATCAACGCACAGCCGAAACTACTGAACGGATTTTGCTGAAATTTGACATACAGATAGTTGTAATGACGTAAGCATCCGCTAAGAAAGGATTTTTGAAAATTCGCCCCCTACGGGGGTAACAAAGGGGTTAAAATTTTGTATGTAAACCGAACTTCACGCGGGTGAAGTCGCGGGAAAAAGCTAGTAAAAATAAACGTAGATTACTGAATACATGTTCCTTATTGCTCATGGTAATTAGAATTAGAATTGATTATAATAATTGATATAATTATATTGTGTATAAACTTTGCAAACCAACAGAATAATATTTAGGGATATATATAATTACTAATTTTGTTGTCAATCAATGTTGTCAATTTTGAATCAAATATGTTTTTTTCTTTTGTCGTGTAATAAATTATATGAATAATTTCGGTTACTTTATGTCAGTCTGACTGGCAGCTCGGTTTGCGTACCTACGTTTGGTTTTTGGTGGTGAGTTCAAATCCCGGTAAGATAAATATTATTTTATTGTGATTCTTATACATAATGTATTTGTTTTTCTTTAATATTTTTTATTTATTTTTAATTAAATTTTATCGTTGTAAGTACTAAAACTACGACCAAAGCTCGGTCTTCCTAGTACCTACTTATAAAGAGTTTTTGTACTTCCATCTTAAAAATACGGTTTTTGCACTTTCATCGAATACAATCTTTTCATATTTTTTATAATATAATCTACACTAATATTTACAACAACTTAAAGTAACTAATAATAAAATAAGTACATAACTAACAATATTATACTTTGATTACTGCGAGAACAAGCTCGGAGTTTTATAGTGCGAGAAAAAGAAAAAGAAAAAAAAATCGTCTGACCGGGATTCGAACCCGAGACCAATTGGTCGCAACAACGCAAAAAGCCAAAGGGCTACCGAGCGCCTTACGTCAGATAGCGAAATTACGCATATCTTATTAGTATTAAACGATGAAAGAAAAACAAATATTTACCCCCAACTTGACCTTTATACAGACGACATAAAGGTCAAGTCGAGGGTAAAATAAATTTGAACGGACTTTCAACATTAAATTCGAATGATTTTTGAGCAGAAAAAAGGGGAAAAATTTGACATACGTCTCATTAGCAAGAGGCCTAAGCCGGTACTGTCTTATTCCATAGATATGAAAGAGAAGGAATGACAGGTAGCCATTTCGCGATGTTTCATTCGACTCGTCCGAATTATTTATTATTGAAATAAATTAATACTAACAAGTATCTTATTCCTATCGAAAAATCAAAACAACAATTCCCTTCCTTTTATTATGTTTTACGAAACTGCAAATAATTTTCTCATTTTTGTTCACAAATAATACAGTTACAACTCCAAGAATTTCTATTTTAATGGTTACTTTATGATTTTTTTTTATCGAGAAAATGTTCAGATAACGTGTTTTGAAAACGAAGGTCCCCTAGCAAATATGATCAAAATTAACATATATTTTTTTGCTGCACTAAAATGTATCCATTCGTCTCAAAAAATTTTTTAAAGAAGCGTATTTTTGGGGTAAGAGCGCCTTAATGTTGATAAAGGAAGAGGAGATTTTCGGAACGTGCTTATGGCAGTTATAAGAAATTACTGATGATCTTTACAAGCTAGGAAGCGAACGTGGAACTATCGAAGAAATATTATCAAGGAACCAGTTTTCTGTGTGTCAGGATAAACTGAACGACATTGAAAATATATCACCAATATATAAAAAAGCAATGATTATTTTGTGTACGTTTTTTCAATTAAATAAAAGCTATAAATGCACATGGTTTTTAATTTCATTAATTATTCTAACATTACCCAGCCTGTCTTGGGTACTAGACCTAGGTAAATTTCGAATTAAAATTTATTTCAATTATTATTCAGACCAACACCGAATATTACCCAACCAGTGTTGGGTAAACTTAATTGTATACGCGTAAAGGCCGAATATAAATAAATATTCGGACTTTATCCACAAAGCTTGGGTAATCCTAGGTAAACCCAAATAAACCTAGGTTTACTCTATCTTCTAGCATTACCCGTAACATATATACTAATATTATCATAGTAAAGTAAGAAGTTTGTTGCGAAGTACAAAAGTACGTAAAAAGGTAGTAAAAGTACACTAGTACTTTTACTACAAAGCGATAGTTAGTACAAAAGCGATCTACGAATAGTGGTGCTAATCACTTCCATGAAAGTATCGATAAAATTTTCAATGTTTTTTAACATAATCAGTTTCTGCGCGACTCCGTATCATCAAAGTAGCATCTTCGTTATCTTTAAATAGCTTAGAAGTTAAGGACAGAAGGGTAATGTACTCAATAACTTGGCAATTCAGAAATGAGAGAGCGGGATTGGCTATCGGCCAGAATTGTATAATATGGCAGATACAACATTTATGAATAGAAATGTAGATAGTGCTTTCAGTAAATCGGTAACTCGACAATATGTAGTTCTTGACTTTATTACGCCATTTGTAGTCTTGGGCTAAGTGATTCATAAAGTTAATATTATAATAAAGTTTAACTTTGTTACTGTATAGCCAAATCGTTGCCAAATCGCTTTAATCGTTACACTTTGGTGTATTTGCATAGATTTTCTTACTAAACAAATACAAAAATTTTAAATCAAGACGTTCTTGACAAGATAATATTTTAATATGGCAACTTTGTTTATAAAACCATATGCTTTAGCCACGTTGCCATCGTTAATTACTTCGACGAAGTTCGAATAAAAAAGGTATAGGATTCGACATATTATAATGGATCGCTAAGTAACATAAGCATCGCCTTATCTTAGGGCTTTTTAGCACCTTTAGTCAAGATGCATGCGATAATTTTGAGGAAGTTTGAAATTAAATATGTATGGGGTTTGACTTAAGTCATCGCTAATTCACATGTCGCTTGCGATGCCTTATGTCAAATCCCATACATTTTGTTTTCTAACTTCGCCGTCAAAATTATCTATAATTGCATCTTGACTAAAGGCCAAGGTAATAATAAAATAACCTCAGTCATATTTTCTGTCCCACTATTCTGACGTCACGAGTTAAAATCTCTTTATTTAATTTATTTAAATTATCCGTTATATTTAATTATTTTTCTCCACGAACTTACATTTTGCTTCATATCCAACATAAACCTCAAAACACCTCCATAATGACCCAAAAATGTAAAAATAGTTGGCGATTTATCATTTTAAAGCTGGTAATAGTATCATTAGCATTCTGACCGGTAACATTACTGCGCGCCTGACGTGGCATAGCTCACTGCAGATATCGTCGCGTCCCCTCACTAGTCTGGCAAGCAGCCAGTTAGGGATGTGCCGGTGTCGATAACTTTTAATCATAAATATTTCATATCAAAATCTAACCAAGGCACATACTCCCAGATGTGACTCTGGGTATTTATGGGCTGGTAGCAGCTTGCTAATTATTACCCTGCTTGCTTGTCTACTGTATAGCAAAAAGACGAACGTTAAAATATTATAATATCATATTAAACATAGTTTTCTTTGATCGCTTATGTGTTCTACTATATATTTATATTCTTCTTTTTTAAGTTATGAACCATGAAACAATCAGACGGATCACCTGATGGTAAGTAGACGGATTACCGCCACCCATGGACACTGTCCTTAAAATCCTCAAACTCCCCTTGGGCCTCCGGTAACCTCACTCCGGAAACACAACGCCAGCGTTATTTCACGACAGTTTCCTGTGAGGCCGTGGTTTTTATCCGGTGGAGCTGGCCCATTCATGCCGAAGGGTGACTCTCCCACATCAAATGTATTATATAAAATGTATTTCAATGTTTGGCTAAAACTCGAGAACGGCTGGACCGATTTGGCTAATTTCGGTCTTAAAATAATTTAGAAAGTTCAATAAAGGTTAAACGGTCAGAAACATTAGAAAAAGTTTGCAAAAAATTATATCTAAAAACGATGATTAATTTTTCTCATGCTAACAGCTGTTAACTGTGTTCAATTTGTCACTTGACTGTCAAATATTTATAGGTGCGTTAAGTTTTATCTGTTTGTTTTATTTCATAAAAATATTCCATCTCCAGTAATTTGGTAGGTTAGGTTAGATGTAGGTATGTTTATATATAGATGTAGGTTTTAGGTGTAGTTGTAAGTGAAGATGTGTACGATTAGTTTTTTTATTTATTCCAGTTCATAATTAAGGCAGAATAACTTGTGTCACAGGACAACTTTGCACCAGTGACAAAAAATAGGTATATATATTTAGTAACAATATACTATTAAATTCCATTTATCGATAAAATACTGTCAAATAATTACAGCAACAGCACTAGTAGTAATATAACCTCAAAGCAACTGTGTGAAACGATAACAGAAAGTGTGCGTTAAAAATGGCATAATATTTTATGTCCACATGGACAATTCCTTACTTCACTACGCTTGTGCATTCAGATTTATTTTAAAACTTTATATTTTGCTGTGTCAAGGAACGGGAGAAATAGAGCATAGCCGTTTGGCTGGACTGTTCATGAAATGTCCAAAGACGACTTATTCCTTGATCTGCGTTTTGTAATATTATTAGTTTCATCACAAATGCTTATATCTGCAACTTTAGGTACATTTGTCTTTATGAAAAACATATTAGGTAGGTAACTTTTTTGTAAAATTAAAGTGAAAAAAAATTCACAACACAACAACAAAAATTTTAATTAAAATAATTTTACTTTGAGTGTTTATTTACCATCATTAACACGTAGGCATGCCATATTTGCAGCAAATAATGATTCTGAAAACATATAGCATACAGTGTGCAAAAAAAATTATGCGTGGCCAAAAACAAAACAAAAAAATTATTTATGGTAAGTCCTCAAAATGTAAATTAGACCTTGGGCTTAACGGTCAAATTGTTAAATGACCGGGAAAATGTAATGGTCTGTGATGAATCAACTACTTGGACAAATTATTTTAAACGAGCAAACGGATTGCCTAATAGTAAGCGATTACATTACCCATGGATGCGCGTGACGTCCCCGCACACGGTATTTTTATAATAACTCCCCACCGATTTCGGTGACGGTGGCCGGTTTCATTGAAACCAGCCCAGTTACGCAGGAATAATTTTATAGTGCCCAAGTGTGTGCGCAGTACACAAGAGCACTCTCTCTTCCTTTACTCTCATAATCTAGTGGGACGGATAACCGACACGACTGACGAGAGATCAGGCGCAGGTCCGACTTTTTACATGCCCATCCGGCGCATGGATCATCTTTCTTGTCAGACAATCAGGTGATCAGCATGCATTGTCCTAAACAAACTTGGAAAGAACGTTTTTTGTTGTTCCAATGCGGGAATCGAACCCACGACCTCCGAATCGAGAGCCAATGCTCGAACCACTAGACCACGGAGGCTGTTACCCGCACACGGTGAAAATCAATGCAAGCCCTATTTCACGCCGGTTTTCAGAGGATGTGATATCTTCCCAGTCGTTATAAGGCCATTGTTTTTTCTTTAATTAAACCGGATTATTCGTGCCAAAGCATGTCTCCCTCGCGTAACGAGGCATGTGATGGATCAACTTCTTAGATATTAAATAACTTTTCAAAGTAAAATGTATTAAATATTCCATTATTTAGGACGATCCTTAAGTATTTCGATATTATAGGAAATTGCCTCGGCATCTTTACAGTTAAGAATTTTTAATAATTTATAAATAATTGCGAATTTAAAGCCAAGCCATAAAATTACCAAGGTAGTAAAAATATTGCTTGTATAAAAATGAAGAATTTAAAAAATATATTATACTGTATTACAAGATTAATAGTTCTAGAAATTTTCTCTACGTCAAAGTTCTCTAAGTACATAGAACCAACTATTTCATAAACCTAGTCAGGTGCCCTAAAAAAGTATAATTCTCTTGACCCGAAAAGACATCTTTGAATCGTCGATCCCACAATCCCTTAAGACCAGGGTCTTTGATCAATGCGTCCTACCGGTAATGACATACGGAGCCGTAACGTGGACACTCACCGTAGGGCTGGTTCATAAGTTTAACACCTTCGGTGCTATATCAGGTTGAAAATATCTGTTGCGTAACTTTCCTGCCGTGCGGCCTGAGAAACCTATTGCTTTCTCATGGGCCTGCATTCATTTATATAGGAAATCCTAGTGTAAGAGTGTGACAAATATATTGACTATCATCATATTATTAAATAGTAGGTATACACACCAAAAAAACGTATCGGGTCTTTCAGACCTTATACGGCCTGGGAAGATTTTATTTCCTTTCTGTGCGTTTATCAGGTCCGTAACACCTGATACCCGATGACCCGATAAACGCACTGAATTACAGGTCAGTTCATTAGTGATGTGCATTGATGAAAGACGTCGTGTTGTGTAATAAAATTTATACAAAGCCAGGTGACAGATTGAATGTGATACAAAATAAATATTTATGCATTGATTGTTGATACTAAGCAACTTTGACTATGGGACCAACTTTGAATACTCAAGAAATAGTATGTTTCATACAGTTGAAATAACGAGTTAAAGTTAAATTAAGAGTTCGATGTATGTATGAAACATGCATTTTGAGAATTCAGAGTTAGTCTCATAGTCAAAGTTGCTTAGTATCACCGGTCCGTGCATAAACATTAAGGGTGAAGCCAAACGAGCGTAATTTTATAATCAAGTGGATAGACATTTATTGACCAAAAGCGATAAGAAAAGAAACTGCTATGGGTGTTATAACAAGTTGAGACAAACACTAAATAGTAGAAAAGCTGCAAAAAAGGTTAAAAAAGTGATGACTTCTTGTGCAAAGTGTTCTAAAACTTACTGCCGCGATTGTTACAATGACGCACACTCTGTTTATGAAACTAAAATAAATTAAGATAATATTTTAGTTATCGATGTTTTATTTACAACACTAGCCTCTCTATACATTCTATGCTGATATCGGGTGCTTCTGACCTTACATTTAAAATCAATTATTTTATTATATAAGAATATTACAATATCGGGCCGAATGAAATAGTATAATACATAACTCAATAAGAAACTATTTAAGTAATCAAATTTCTGTCAATTTATATAATTTATGATATATTTACCTTCAAAGTTAAAAGGTAGTACAGGTCTTTGCCACCCGATAACGCACATGAATGAATTTCATCAGCAGGTGTGATCGGCCCCATACAGGCCAAACTGAAAGTACGAAGAAGAGGGCACCGCACTGAAGGTGTTAAGGTTGCTCAGCGTGCGATGGAAAGAGCAATGTTAAGGGTATCTCTGGTGGATAAAATACGTAAGGAAGTTATTCGCCAGAGAACTAAAGTCACCGACATTGCACAACGAATTAGCATGCTGAAGTGGAAGTGGGTCGGCCATGTTTGCAGACGGACAGACAATCGATGGAGCAGACAAGTATTAGAGTGGAGACCACGCTTAGGCAAACGTAGTGTAGGACGTCCTGCAGCACGATGGACCGACGATTTGAAGAAGGTGGCTGGCAGCGGATGGATGAGGGCTGCCCAAGATCGGGATGGTTGGCGCTCATTGGGGGAGGCCTACATTCAGCAGTGGACGGCGATAGGCTGATGATGATGATGATGATGAAAAGAAAAATTCTTATCTCAAAAAAAAAACCAGGTAGAATGTTTTTACTGAACATTTTAAAATATACACTTTATTTTCTCATCTTAATATAATAATTTTAGTCGGGAGGTTTCTCAGCAAAATTACACTTGTTACGCTGAGATTAACTCGAAGATTTAAGCTTTTTCACCTCCAACTAAACATTTTGCGGTAACTAAATCTTTCGACTTCTGGAAACGTCACAATTCAACGCTGATCCAACATACGGAGCTATTACGTAACGAGGCAACCGATCGCGCAGAAAGCAAACAATATATTATATTCTATAGCCGTGTTCAGGAAACAAATTAAAAAAACCGACCAAACTCGCGAACCAGCAAACATAACTCGCGCACCGAGGGTTCCGTACAAACCGTAGTGATTTTGTTACAGAAATCGCAATTTTTTCTTTATCGGTGCTATAAGACGTTGCTTCGTACCAAATTTCAAGATTCTGAGTTCACGGTAAGTACCCTGTAGGTTTTGATTCCCTTGCGAGTGTCGAAAATTTGCGGCATAAACGGCTGTATCTTTTGATTGCGTTGGTTTAGAAGTTTGATTTTTTCACAGCTTCAAGGAACAATAGACCTGAGTATCTGATATAGATACCAGCTTGATACCACGTCACTGAGAAAAAAGGTCTTGACAGACACGGGCGGATAACAAAGTGACCCTATAAGGGTTCCGTTTTTTTTTCCTTTAGAGGTACGGAACCCTAAAAAGTAAAGAAACATTTTCAATCTGAACCAACGTTTAAATTGGAAAAAGAATTTCCTCACATTATTATAGACTTTTCATGTATGTGTGATCCATTTGTCAGACGCTAGATAGTAAGCTAAGTTATTTTCCTATAACAATGCCAATTAATCTATATAACTATATATAAAAGAAAGTCATGTTACTATACATATAAAAGAAAGTAATGTGTTAGTTTTTTTAATATTGGAAAATGAGTAGGTTGTAGGAGTACGTGTAGTTATTTATTTATTCCAGTTCATATGTAATACAGAACAGCGTGTGTTGGGTATATAATAAATTAATGGCTAACAGTACGTAATAGGCCACTAGTAGACGTGTACTTGTTAAATTTAAGGACATTCTAAATCTTCTGACTCTGGCTGGCTGATGTAACGCCTCGCAAATTCATATTTCATCCTGAACGTGTGAATAAGCTTTAAAAATATGAATTTTGTACCAGCAAATTGTAAAACCTGAATATGTATTATTTAAATTTAAAGTTACATACAGTGGATTATTTTAAAGGTAAATAAGTATTTTTAAAGGTCAGTTAGAATCAAGATAATATCAGCCTATCAGCCACCTTGGCCGTAATTTCTCGAAAACGTAATTCAATATCTGTTATAAATTATAATATCTATTGACACTACACACCACGTTAATTTGTCCCCTTATAAAGTACCCGAAAAACTTGTGTTACGGGACCAGACAACGGGAAGTATGTTATTACTATAATATTAAACATATTATTTAAGAATTTATTATATTATATACATACGTCATATTTAATACACATCCATGACCCAGGAACACGATAGTTTTAGGACTTTTTGTACCACCAGCGGGATTCGACCCCGCGACCCGGTTTCTTATGATGGAAAGGAATCATATTGTACCCCAGTAGCCAAAATGTTAGTGGACAACGATAAATAAATATTATTATAGATCAGTATCAACAAGTTTACCACATTTATTACAACTAGCTTTTGCCCGCGACTTCGTCCGCGTGGAGTTCAGTTTCCATACAAAAATTTGAACCCATTTTTCACCCCCTTAGGGGTGAATTTTCAAAAAAAATATTTTTAGCGAATGCCTACGTTATTAAAACTATAATATGCCAAATTTCAGCTAAATCCTTTCTGTAGTTTCGGCTGTGCGTTGATAGAGTCAGCTTTGCCTTTTATATATTTACGGCCTACTTCAATAACCTATCTATCTATAATTATTTGTTAGAAACGTCAAATTGTATCGCGAAAAACCGGCAAATAATTGAATAGCGACGTTTTTAACAAATAGTTATAGATAGGTTAAATTAAAAAAGGGGCGTTTGAAGATACTATATAAGATCTCCAAAAATCAATTACGGATACTTCAGGAATGTGGTCCACTGCTTAAGTAAAGTCGTTTAGGCAGCGAAATAATTGTCATACTCAAACTAAAATAATCATCTCATATATGGGTGATTCTCCGCAAAACGCAAACTCGGCCTTATAAGGACAATTTTTTTTTTTCGAGTATGATAATTATTTTTCTTCTTAAATGTTTTTACACAAGCAGCAGATCATATGCCCGAAGTATCCGTAATTGATTTTACCAAACCTTATATTCTTCAATCCTTTAAGTCTATCCACACTAATATAAAATGATTACAAATTTGTTTCCATCAACAAATTTAAAAATAGCTAACAATAAAATTACCACTTCCCACTTCTGCAAATTCACAGCAAACGAAACTAATAATTCATGATAACGCAGACATTAAAATTGGCCGAAGAAAATGGAAAACGCTGCTAACAGCTTGATTTGTGACACGTGATATCGCAACCGCACTGCATGTAGCAAATACTGGGAATTATAGGAAATATCCAAGTATTACAGTAATTATAGTTCTGCAGATAAATTATTAATAATATTATTGAAATATACAACAAGAACTTATTAAAGTATAAACTACTGAGTTCTTTAGAAATTAATTAAAGGCATCAACATGTTAATTCTGTATATTGAAGCTAAAGTGCAGTCGCGGAGCACGCAGAATTTCGTACATTGACTCATCGGTACTTGGGATCCCTTTTTTCGCATAATTTTATTTGTCATAATTTCATTTGGCATACCTCACTTGGCATAATTTTATTACGCATACTAATACTTTGGCATAATGGTTTCTTGGCATACTACATCATTAGGCATAAATTTCATTTAGACTAATATTTTTTGTCCTAATTTAATGAGGCATAACTCGTAAGGCATAATTTTTCTTGTCATAATAATACTTTGGCATAATTGTTTTTTGGCATAAACTCGTTAGGCATATTTTTTGTCATAATAAATTCAAGTAATTCTGTCACAAGGCACAAGTATGTATAAAATGGAAGGACATAATGAAACACGTCTAAGGTAATTAAACGCATATTTATGAAACATTAAAAGCAGGTATTACACCTATTATACCTAGTGTAACATGTGTAACAGTAGGTTAAGTTCTTGGCAACTTGGCATATTCTTAGATAGCAGTTCGTGTTGTTTGTCCGAGTTTTATTTCGTAATCATCGAAAATTACAATTATAATTGTTCTTTCGCCTTAACTCGCACATCCAGTAGAATTAATCATTAATTAGTATGTGAAAAAAAATGCTACAAAGAAGTATGCGTAAACTATACTACATTTATTATAATAGTATGCAAAATAGCATTATACGTAAATATATTTATGCTTTTTAATATTATGCTTAAAAATATTATTCTTAACTAATATTATGCGTAAAAAAATGTATGCCTTACAATAAGTATGCCTAACGATTATTATGCTTTTAGTAATTATGCGAAAAAAAATTATGCTAAGAAAGATATACCAAATGAATATTATGCGAACTACTATTAGGTCAAATGAAATTATGCCAAGTATAATTATGACATATAATTTTATGCGAAAAAATAGGGAACCTCGGTACTTGTCTCTTTTACTCGCTTATGAATATTAATATATTGCTATCGCGCTTCATCGCGTGTAAAGCAGGAATATCGTGCGCGAGTGAAAGGGACAAATAGCGATAAGTCAATGTACGAAATTCTATGTGCTCCACGACCGCCCTTTAGCATCGTCGTCGTCGTTGTTTCAGCCGTCAGGCGTGGACGTCAGTCCACTGCAGGACATAGGCTTCCCCCATAGATTTCCAGTACGACCGGCCACTCGTGGTCTCTATCCACCTGTTTTCTCAGGTCGTCTGCCCACCTGGTGGGAGGCCGTCCTACGCTTCGACGTCCAGTTCGTGGTCTCCACTCAATAACCTTTTGGCCCATTTCGGCTATATGTTCAGCCCATTGCCACTTTATCTTGCTAATGCGCTGGGCTATGTCGGTAACTTTAGTTCTGCTACGAATTTCATCATTTCTCTCCGATCATAGCCCTCTCCATAGCTCTTTGAGTGACACGAAGCTTATCCATAAGCCCCACTGCCTAGGGGAAACTTTACTACCTAATTATTACTCGTATATTGTGTGTCTCCTTCCAAAATTTTTAGATTATTGAGCAGTATCAAAAATGTTGGCCCATGGCTATTAAAATATGTTTATGATGGCAAAATATGGTAAACTTATTGATGCATACGTCAAAATAGAACTTTATTTAAAAACAAACCAACATGTTTAAATAAAAATAATGAAAAAAATATCAGATATCGTATTTTAAAAAATCCGAAAATATTTTTCAAACAAAACGAAAACGCCTTTATAAGATACTCGGAAAGCTCGAAACGAAATTATCCATCAGACTAATGGTGTCTAGAGGCGTATTAACAAGATTTATACACGCAGTTGTTTACTCCGAACTGCGAAAAGTACACGAAAATAACTTACATTCCGCCCTATCAGCGCTAAATGTATGCCTTGAATGTAAATATGATATTTTCACAAGTAATTTACTTAAATGAGAAGAAAAAACAAAAATGGAAAGACACTAATATGAACATCGGTGACCTAGTAGTAGAATGCTCGATTTGCATTTAAGAGGGTGCAAGTTAGAATGCTATCGGTTTTGCATGCAACTTTGAAATCGACTTTACCATCGTTTATGCAGAGAAAGAAATATTTGTTTTGTATTGGTCGAACTTGCGCCCTCTTAAGTGTAAGAGGGTGCAAGTTCGATTCTGCAATTGACCTGCGTTTTGCATGTGTCAAAAAAGATGAAGATAAGGGAATAAAAACTAAAGATAATTCAGAATGACCAGAATAGTTACTATCAAAAGGATAAGAAGTAAAATACTAAAGCATTGCTAAATATATTTATTGTTACTATAATATATTTATAATAACAAATCAAATCATTTTCATAATGTACAAATACTTCTCACTAACATTATTAATATTAACATTTTGACATTATAAAATATAATTTAAAACAAAATTATCAATAAGACAATTACTTGATAATCTAGCTATCTAGCTATAATTTATACAATAGGTTTTAGACAATGTTATACTTATCTTTAATATAATGAACGATCACACTCACAGTTTGGCCAAGACTAACTTTTAAAAATGGCGGACCAACCTTTTATAAGTTATTGTTATACAAAAGATGTTTCCAATGGCCATTAAATTACTTCATAATTTAGATCAATTATTTAACTATTATTAAATTTTAAACTGTAGATTGTAAAACAGGAAATAATAAAATGATATTGTGACATAACTGTCAAAGTATAAAAATGATAAATTTAGCTTTTGAATGAAATTTATTTTAAAGGTATATTACTATAAAAATACCAATATTCTAACACATGCAACTTTGCAATGCAACTTTACCATGATTTATGCAGAGAAGAAATATTTGTTTTGGATTGGTCGAACTTGCCCCCCTTTTTAGTGTAAGTTCGATTCTGCAATTAACCTGCGTTTTGCATGCAACTTTGCAGTGCAACTTTACCATCATTTATGCAGAGAAATATTTTTCGTTAAGACAGTGCATGTTCGATTACAGAGGGGCAATTCTGCTAAATAAAGCCTGCATTAATACAATTACAATCAAGTCCCGATACGCTTATACTCCCAATAGGTGTTTTTATGAACGTTAAACCAACGTGAAACGCGCTCTGATTGGTCGAAACGTCATAAAATCCGTTCACGGTAATATGACGCTACAGTTCCAATCCAAACAAAAATATAAAATAAAATTGACTGTTTAATTTGTCCACTTTAAATACGAGAAATGAGGTTCAGGTCTCGCATGCACCTTTGCAACCTTAAGCAGAGAAAGAAATAATAATTAATTTGGATTGCACTTAAGAGGGTGCAAGTTCGATTCTGCAATCGACCTGCGTCTTTTTACCATCGCTTATGCAGAGAAAGAATGCAAACTAATGAAACCATGCAAATTTTACAAACAATTAGATAGAAAGTCAATTTTTCAAAAACATTTGGAGTTTCGAAGAATTAAAGTCTTAGGGGATTTTAGCGTCACTAATAGTTTTACAACTTTAACTATATTTTTTTTTAATTTTAGCGTCACTTATAGTTTTATAACTTTAAATATCTTTTGCAGATGTAAAACAGACTTATTACTAGCTGCAATGTAATGTTCAAAACTCGAAAAAATTGTTCCGACGCGTATAAAATATCTCACTCATAATAGATGTCAGCAATTCTTTATCAAATATAATATTTCAGGAGAAATCCTGAATGGACTAAATCCTGAAGTACCAATTTGCATAATCCGTATTTCATTGTGCCAAGTCGGATTGTTAAACACAGCTTAGGAATGACCGTATACATACTATTATACTATTTGGCATGTCTCTCATTGCTTGTTTTTGTCAACCCCATTTTATAAGACTTTAAAATATTTAATATAATATTTTAGTAGACATAAAAGTCAGCCAAAGGACATGGTCAAAATCCATACGAAAAAAACCCAGATATGACAGCAATTACATATTTAGCAATGGGTTCACTTTAAATCATATTTGACTAGCTGTTGCCCGCGGCTCCGACAGCGTAAATATAGTTTCTGTCGGTAACACTATATTTTTTCGGGATAAAAAGCCTATATTTCATCAAAATCCGTTCAGTAGTTTTTGCGTCAAGGAGTAACAAACATCCATCCATATATCCATCCATCCATCTATACATACATCCTCACAAACTTTCACATTTATAATATTAGTAGGACTAGTATGATATCACCAAAGGCTCAAAACTTCGATACCCAGCATATTTTGGGATTGCACTTTTGGTGTCTTCACTCGTCAAATATTCTTTAAAGTGAACACATCGATAGCCATTACATTGGTATTGACTCTGGGTCAATTTGACCATAACCTTTGAACCTCGTGAAACTTAACCCCAGAATTAGTATGCCGTATGTAACTAAAAAGTCAGGTATCAGCTGAATTTTTGAATTTACTGTTGTAAAATAGCTAATGAACAGATAATGTGTTTATCAATACACGCAATATTCATATAATTTAAGATAAAACATATCCACAAAATTTTAAAATAATAATTATACGTTTTGACGGAAAGACCCAAACCAAAACCCTAATTGCACTAAGCATATTTCATCGGTCTTGTTACTGGTGAACCTGGGTTCAACCCGTGGACAATATTGAGTGTGTATTTGGAGCTCCCAAATTTATCGCCAATTATTTTATTCCATAACATACCATCCTCCTCTAATAACTATGAAAATGAGTAAACCATTCATGAATATAAAGATGTTACCAAATCCACATAAGCCAGAGGCTTCGACGGCTATATATTACATTAACGCGTCCTGTCCTCAAGAAAAGCCTGGCTTTTCCATGATTTATCACCGTCCACAGTTCTTATGATAAATCTAATGATATTAACACCTCCAGGATTTGGGTTATGAAATTATGATCTATCTGGACTGGAATGCGTGAGGTAAACTTAAGTCACCTATGTTGGCACTAAATTTTAGGGATTTTCATTAAAGTTTTGGACATTGCAGAGATTTTCGCATTGCTCTCTTCTACTTTAGGTTTAGGTATATTTTTAACAATTTTGTTTTTGTGCATGGGTTGACTTAATGTCTTAAGATTTTATTAAACTAAGTTTTTATTAAACTTCTCGAATCAATCTTGCTATTTAAAGAACTGCCCCCAAACTCTTCGCTTAAGCAATGCAATTTTATATCAGTGGTATTAAAGTACAACTCATCTACCATATACTTACATATTATCATCGTTAATTAATTTTCATAAACAGTTTCAAGAACTCGTACCTAAAGTACTCCCTAAAATCGGAGCTATTTGGTGATAATATTACTTTACATTTCATGGTCTAATTAAGACGTTAGCATCAACAGAAGGGTCTCGCAGAGCGTGGAGTTTCCTAAATTAGTCTGGTTACTTTACTACCATTTGCACCTCGTCTCGAATTTCACCTTTACTACCTGGTGTCAAGGTGCAAATTTTGATGCAGCGCAATGTTGGTTAGTTATGGGCTAACTCACTAAGCTTGTTTTCAAGTCTGCAGTCTCTTGAATGGCTTATTTTGATAAGACAGTGTTGAAATTAATTCTATAGCGAGGTAAAATTAATTTTAAACATGCGAGACTCGAGTTTGTCTCCGTCTGTTCGTCTAATGAATGTTTCGTGTTGGAGTAATTCCTGATATTTTATTGGCTGTGTTCAACTGAAGATTTATTTGACAAGAAAATAATATAGGCCGTATTCTGTAAATTCAGGTTAATTTTGGATTACTTTTGGTTTATTCTCCTTTTGCTCCCTTTTGCTTTAAAGCACTCAATTGGCCACCTAACAAAACCTTACACCGTGTAATTTAAAAATCAATCAAAAATTGTATACAACAAAGGCACATTGTGTGAATTGTCAATTTCGCTCTTCCAGGTTCTGAGGGGTTTTTAATTTATGTTTTTTTTCCGCAACGATCTACCAATTAATTTTCCGCAATATTAATCTGAATTCCGCAATATTTTGTGTAACAAAGATTTATTTTCTCTCCGTTTCTTCGACCAATTAATTATAATTGCTGTCGTCTAAGTTTCTGCCATTCATAACGCAGATTTGTTATGATTTCGAACGAATAACCTTTGTTATTTGATGTGATTTTTTCATTAGCCGAGATTGTGATTTGTAGTATTACAATTTATTTTGTGAATACATGACAGGTAGCCTTTGTTAAAATTTTCTGCGTATGCGCCAAAAAATACGACTAATACGGCTCAAGATGTTCACCTTCAAACAGATATATCTTCAGAAAGAGATTCATTAGAAGAATTCTGATGAAGAAGATTCATGGATAACATCGTTTACTGGATAGTAAGCGATTATCGCTATCTATGGCAGCTCACAACACCAGATGAGTTAATATGATAATACGGTTTCATAGGTTGCAGTGGCGAACACTGGTTCTCCTCCATAGGGAAGCCCTAGCCTGTATAATAGGTAGGGGTTTGGATGAGGGTTTTCATAAGGTAAGTGTTAAGTGAAGGCGATAGGAATGGAGTTATAAGAACCCCACTAATAGGTTGCTTATTATGCATTTCGACAACCTCTGTGGCTCAGTGGGTTGATGCTAAAGCCAGAAGTCGCAGGTTCCAATCCCTCCAGGTAGCAAAAAGTTTTCTGTGTTCTTGAGTCATGGATGTGTATAATAAAAAAAAATCTTAAAATATATAAGTATGGTATAAAAAATATTAAATACATTACCGTTGTCTGGTACCCGTAACACAAGTTCTTTCAAAACTTACCACGTGACCAGATTGACATGCTGTGAAGCGCCCATTGATATTAATATATTATTTTATTGTACATATTTGTTTTTATTATTATATTTATCTATACAGTCTAGACTCTAGAGTCCCGTACCATTTTACACTTGTCAGTTATACTTACGTACCTAACTTTATCGTTCATCATTAAAGTGCTTACACACGTACGGAGTACGGATTCGGTACGGAGCAGACCACGGATATGATTCGCTCCGTACTAAATCTGTGCACGTGTAGAGCAATCCGGGTGTTTGGGCCAGACAACAACGATCTCATTGTTAATAGAATCAGGCGTTACTTTGCGGAAATCCATAGCATAAAATTAATTAATATTATGATTTAAAGCAATGTTCCGCCAAATAATACCCACAACCTGCAAGCAAATGTGTGGGTGCACCACACAAGCTACAATCATTGTTGCTTGTGTGGTGGTGATGTTTGGATCTTGCATCTGAGTGCACGCATAAGCAGTGTGGGAGGAGGGAGGTGCGTTACGCATGCTTATGCGTGCACTCACACATTTGCTTGCAGGTTGTGGGTATTATTTGGTGGAACATTGCTTTAAATAATTTTTTTTATCTCATTGTTGCCAACTTAGAAGTTTTCCCTCCAAAATTGGCGAAAAAATCTACGGGGCGTTACTAGGTGGCAGGATTTTTAGAGTTTACTCCTTATGAATAAATTTTATATGTGTATAAAGCCCGGGGTATGAAAATTTATAGGGAGTGAAATCAGATTAAGAAACGTTAGTTAGTTATTATTTACGCGTCCGTCTTTATGTTAAACACATAAATATTCCTTTAAATAGTATAACTAATCATGGTCGAATTAAGGGTTAAGTTTGGGGAGAAATATTTTTGAGAGTTGGTATCACTGCACGATTTCAATGAATTGCAGTATCATCGTCGTCGTCAAAAAACAACATTGTAAATAGAACTCTGTGCTAAAAGATGGAAATCGAACACACGAGTATCGAGTTTTCAATTCGGTCCGCTCGCCGCGCCGCGCCGTACCAAATCCGAACGTGTGTAGCGACACCGGATTTTCGCGGATATAATAGTTCGTGGACTAAGTTCGAGTGCCTAATTCCATTGATACACACCGACCAAAATATGTGTATTAAAATAAATTCTACAATTCTAAATGATGAACGTTTGAATTTTACCATGAAATAAATTATTTATAGTGAATAATTTGCGGTCTGTTATAATTAATTAAATTAATTATTAATTACACTTACAACTGAACCATATTGGAAATAAATAATTAAACTGCATCAGTGTTAGAGCGTAGGTATTACCAATACACGATCTAATATCGTTATAGGACGCCGATATTTGATAGCCATGGGCAAGTAAAACTTATGAAACACCCATGTAAAACTTAAGAAACACCCATGTAAAACTTATGAAACACCCGTGTAAAACTTATGAAAGACCCGTGTAAAACTTATGAAACACACACAAACACAGACTTCTAAAAACACCTATGTAAAACTTATTATACTTTTCTTATTATCCGGTCCGATATCCTATATATCTGATCCGTCATTTTACTTGCCCTTGACAATCGGATACCAATATCAGATAATGGGAAAACGTTCCTGTATGTGTAGTGATTAGAGTTTTGACTCAAGCGGAATATTTAGAGTTCGTTCTATTTCACGTCATTACTGAACTTTAGTACACAGATATTTAAAAAGAGTAATAGAGGGTCTGTTTCACAATGATAAGTGTCAAATAGAATAATTTGAATGTTTTGTCTCTGTCACTCGATATATAATAAGCAGAAACAAAATTTCCCAATAAGTGAGACCGTTATGTCTGTAAGTTACGATTATCCAGACTAATATTATAAATAGAAAAGTGTGTGTGTCTGTTTGTCCGTCTTGAAAGACGGACAAACAGACACACACACACTTTTCTAAACCCCAAACAACAAACTACTAAACCGATTCAAATGAAATTTGGTACACAAAAAGTCTAAAGATTGAGAAACTAAAGGCTACTTTTTATCGCGGGAAAATGTAAGGTTCCCGTGGGATACTTTATTCACAGTTTCACGTAAAAACTACTAAACCGATTATCATAAAATTTGGCACAGATATAAAGTAGACCACGGGAAAGTACATAGGCTGCTTTTTATCGCAGGACATGTACGGTTCCCGTGGGTTACTGTACTTACGCGGGCGGAGCCGCAGGCATCAGCTAGTGCATAATATAATTACATCATGTAAAATCCTTTTCGAAATATACCTACATATATATAATATCTTCTTCGAAATGCCTGAGTTTTCTGATTGAAGCAGACGAACTAGATTGAAATATAACGAAAAGCTATATTTTTTCAATTACCTGTGGAATCCGAGGTTTTTTATAATATCGGAGCCCTTTGAAGATTTCAGAACCTTTTATTAAATTGATTCCTGTGTCATTGTAAGCACTTTAGCTAAACTTTAGCGTCATCATCAAACATTTTTCGTTTCGGATGTTCACAAATTCAAAAGCCCAATTACTAGTTTATAAAATCTTATTCATTCGTCTCTCCTCATTATGAAGATTGAGAGATGAAAATGAAAAATGTTTTATTTCCATATAGGTTACAAAGCAACGCTTATGCGATTGTTCCTACTTGATGCCTACCACCGGTTTGGAAACTAACCCGGCGAGAAGAACCGGCGCAAGAAACTCGCACGGCCCTAAACTTTAAGAAAAAAGATGGAATATTGATTTTTTAAAAAAACTTAGTCTATTATATTATAATATTAACAAAAATCAGATACAAGCAGCTTTGCAGATGGCCATCCTATTCCCATAGTGTACGATCGTCAATAAAATTCTTGACTCTATAATAAGCTTTTGCAAACAAACGTTCTTTAACTACTTTTTTAAATTTATTAATGACAAGATTTTGAACGTTTTCTGGGATTCTATTGAATAGACGTATATATTGACCTTTATTTGATATTTTATAATTTTTTTCTTTGTAGTCTGATCACCTGTATATCTAGCTTGTGCTTATTTCTTGTATAGTAATTGTCGCTATGCTCTATTACGGCCGCTGTAATATAGCGGCAACTCTATCCTAGGAAACCAGGGTTAAGTAAATAGTGACGTAAACAACTGTAACTCTATTGATATTGTCAATTGATATTATCGAGTATTAATAAATCAAACAGCACGTAATATATTGTGTTCACAGATAGGCGACATTATTAGGACATGCGTTAATATTCAAATGTACAATGTACATGATTCATCAGGTAGTGGTGGGACAGAGTAAATAATGCCGAGTATCGATTTGAGCTAAATAAAATTAACTAATAATAATGTCTATGGACGCTTCCACAACACTTTAATCTGGTCCTATACTGAGTATCTGAAGAACTTGTATCACAGGAAAACAGAGAAGATGTTGAAGAACTTGTATCAACTTACCAGACAACATAAAAAAGTTGTTTTAAGAAGTTTATTTTTCTAACAATTACAATGATAATGTCAATAGCTAACAACTTACAAATATTTACAAAATATAAAAGAACTAAAAAAAAAACATGTGGTGTCGTGGGACACCAGATAGGAACGAAGTTTCTTAACACAAAATATGAATTTCAAGTTCTATTCAAGGTATAAAGAAAATAATTCGGGTATACATTTTTTGTATAATTATTTTATCGATAAAAAAACTTTAGAAAATAATTTTAACACCTTTATTTTATTAACAATGATTTATAAAAATATATATGTCGTCTGATGGCTCATGATTTTTGAATCTATACCATTGAGATATAGCTAATTGTGGGCTTGCATGGGTAAATCGTGCAAAGAGAATTATTATAGACTTACAATATCACTTGTTTATTCGGAATTACAATTCTTTATAATGTACACCTTACAAAATCAATGCCTTTATAAACACTGGTACTAAAACGAAACTATAGACAGTTCTTAGGCTTGTTGCCCGAACAACGACTACTCGAGATGTGTTAGCTCATTCTCTTAACGTGGTAGGCACACCACACCAAGACCACATCCCCACCACGTCGCTTGTACGAACTTCAGACTAGACTCCGTCAAAGCGCGCCAAACACGTTTCTAATAGAGGGCACACTTGTAGTTTCGTTTCCGCTTTATGACCGGATGCGACACGGCCATCCTGTGTAGCACACGTCCCCGTGTGTGCTAGTCTGAAACAAAAGAAAATACCACACAGTATCGTTCACGCTCGGCTATACCTGACCTTATCTATTTTGTCTCATAACAAACTCAACTACTTTTATCAATAATCATTTTACTTTTAACTCAATATTTTGTGATTTGTGATATTAAAAAGTGTTCTACAATAGTCAGCCCTGTGACCATTACAAATATTATGTCGAGTAGTCATCCCTGTGACTACAAGTGTTCTACAATAGTCAGCCCTGTGACCATTACAAATAATATGTCGAGTAGTCATCCCTGTGACTACAAGTGTTCTACAATAGTCAGCCCTGTGACCATTACAAATAATATGTCGAGTAGTCATCCCTGTGACTAAACCGCAACAAAATCACTAATCGAAAATCTATTTACTTCCGCATTACTGCTTTTCAAAACTTGTATTATTGTACTATCTCGGTTACTGTATAAAACAATCAATGTTTCTTCTAAACTAAGATCTTTTAAAATGTATTCATTTAAAAGACTATACCGAGTCATCACACTACAGTCACGAGATAAACAATTACGCTCACCAAATAATTTTAGTTCCAAATCTGATACTTCAATGAAGTACAGAGTGCAGATCCCTGGCCGCCGCGGCACCCCGTCGCACGGCCCACACCACCCGCTGCGCTCCGTCGCGTCGCGTCTCGTCGCGTCGCGTCGCGTCTGTACACAAAATAATACAGCACAAAAATTGTCCAAACTATGTCCAATTACGTTCTTTTTAGGGTTCGGTATCCAAGTGTAAAAACAGGAACGGAAAAATCGAAGACAGGTGTCTGTCTGTCACCAGGCTGTATCTCAAGAACTGGGATAGATAGAAAATCGATTTCCCTTTTTGAGATAAAAATGTCACATTTGATTATGCAATAAAGTTAATTTCATTTTCTTTCAACAATCCGATTGAATTTTGAAAAGTTTTTACAGTCTTACTATACCAGATGACTTCCAAGTGCGTTTACAACCTTTAAATGATAACCAAGTTCACCAAAGTTCACTGGAGTCCACCTTTCAGCTTTCTTATCTGCCTCAAGTCACAGCCACTGGACCGTTGAGCGTGTGCTACCGCGATCACCGTCATCACCAGCGCTTTCTTATCCACCTCAGTCACAGCAACTGAACCGTTGAGCGTGTTTTGCTGCAATCACCATCAACACCAGCCATAGGCACCTGCTTACCGCATACCGCAACTTCTGAAACCGTCAAATTATTTCTTTTAATTTCTTTTCTTTTTGTTGTCAATTAAACTATTTCCTATAATTTATGTAACCTATAGTGATGCAAGCTTATGGACCATTCACCTCACATAAACAATATTATCATGTTATTTTTGTACTTTCAATCATTCCAATCCGCCTAGTCTAAACGTGTAATAGATAGACAAACATGTAATGTTCCAAAGAACAATGGCAGAGTTCCATACAACGAAATACCTGAAATTTTTTTTGGGCGTCTAAGGTTGAAAAAGTGTCTAAAAGATAGCAATTGCATTACGTAATCATATTCAAAAAGAATTTTGTCTTATCGAGGCCACGAAAAAAAGTTATTCATATTTTTGTATTTTGAGGTTATGTACATTGTACATTAATAATTTTAAATATAAGGCTTCTTTACACTTAGATCATTTTAATGCGTTTTCTTTCGCTTTCCTACATTGCAATCTATCGCAAAGCCTTAAGTGGTAAACACAAAATACAGAAAATGAAGACGATGTGATGATAGATCAAAATAAATCACTTTCTACGGAATTAAATATTTATATTTATTTTAAAAGATTCACAAAACAGTATGGTATTTTACATGATTATCTCATAAGGAGTTTAAATCCTTTATACATCTCATATTATAAAGCAAATGCAAATAATACGAAACTATTTTAACATTACAGTGCTATTACTAAACAGAAATATTATGACACTCGTAAGGCAATCGCTGTCCGTTAGAAAAATACAAGTCGCCCTAGAAGGCAGATACTAAGTCCAGGTTGCCCCTGGGCTTGCCAAGGGTCAGAAAATAAAGATAATCCAAAAATATCGCAATAACAACAACACGTAAATTCGGCAAAATCCTAGTTCTTGTCAAGCGTCATGTCAAATGTGAATATCAATGTTTTTTTTTTTATCTTAGTTTTGAGAATGCATAAGAGATGGCGACACATTTTACGAGCTACCGACCACCGTCACATGCATATTTGTTTATCTCTTTTTGCTTTTTAGTATGTTTTAAAAAGTACATTATCAATTATAATATATTTTCATATTTTAGATATTAGATTACGGTTCTCATGATGTTGCTCACTATCGCTATCTAGCGAAAACGAACAGAACTTCTTTATCATGACATTTGGTTTTATTTTTTAATTCATTGACATGAGGCCATTTTATTGAAATGTATCCAATTAAGATATTTTTATTTTACAAAAATAATTCCGGCTCTTACATGAAAAAACAATTATGTGGTAAAAACCTGAAAAATAAATGATTAGTTTTTGTTTAAGTGACATTTTTAGACGCTTCCAAAGACATCAGGTAAAATCTTGCCATTGTTCTTTTAACAGCTTACAACAACGATATCATGAAAAGTTTTCTCGCGAATTGCGAATGTCCTAGAACTTATTATCATGTCATCTAACAGTTCTTTTAGACACTTTCAGAATAAACAACAACATACATGACATTATTTAAAGTCACTTTTGAAACTGACCAATGATTAATTTCTCTTACTACGTGTGCAGTAACGCCAAATAAGAAATAAGGCTATTCACAAACTGTATGTACTGTGATTAAAACCAACTACAAAGTAGAGCTTCAATAATTACTAGGTAGGTAGACGTAAAACTTAATTGAAGTCGTTTCAAACTAATATCGCCTAAACATTGTTAATTGTTAAGTACACGTCAACTGATTTTGTTTACGCAGTGCACCAGCTATTGTTTTTCAGGAATACCTGCAATTGGGGCTGTCTTTGTTTTCGCATGAGTTGTTTACAACTTGCGCGTACTGTCGTGACTTGTCATTTTATACAAAGTACAATGTGATATCATTAAATGAAATGTCGATAATGATCTTTAATTACCAGAAATCATTTAGATTTTTAGTAACTACTGCTATATTCAAGCGTAATGCACTTCGGTTAATCAAACAGTAATAATAATGAGTCTGTAAGACGTATGTCGTATGTACTGAGTATTCGTTTTTACTTTGCGTTTATTTCTGCTCATTTACTTTGTTTCTTTTTCATAATACTTTGGTTATAATACCAGAATAATTTAGAACCCTATAATGAATTAAGCAACGTTAACGATACAACCAGTTTCCATCACTGTGAAGCGACTAGACCAGTCCACCAGAGGCACAATGAACATCCATTTGGCACCGCCGCCATGGAGGTAGCCTCCACTCTGCCGCTGCTCGGTCACGCAGCGCCGCTTGTTGTCCCCTTGGCGCGGCTATACATTGCCCAGTCTAAGTCCATCTGCACAAAACAGAACAGCAAAACAACAGAACACTAAATTGTAAAGGTTATTTTGAGATATAAGCAAGCAATTTCATGAACACTTGAAACACGAGATAAATCACTAGTTTATTGAACGTCTTAAAAATTATTGCGAGAAATAAAAAGTTGGCTACCGCCTTTTACCAAAACCACCAAAGCCTTCCACCGCGCTCGTGTCACCACCATAGATGTCATGGCACTGTCGTCATCACCTCACCGTTATCCTTACTTCAACTCCCGTTTTCATGGCGGGCACGAACAAAGGGTTATTGGTACAAGGTCACCTTGCAGCATTCAATTCACTGCTGTCCCATAGTTTCACAATTACACAGTCTGCATGGCGTGCTGCCTTGTTGTACATACTGCCAAACTCGATCCACATCAATTGCACTGATTATTATCACTTTTTGTAGCCTTTGTGCGAGCTAGATTACACTTTTTTTTTTTTTTTAATACCCTTACTTTTTCGGACAATAATTTTCTTTCTTTGCACGACTTGATCCCGATTCTGATGTCGTCTGATGGCTCATGATTTTTGAATCTATACCATTGAGATATAGCTAATTGTGGGCTTGCATGGGTAAATCGTGCAAAGAGAATTATTATAGACTTACAATATCACTTGTTTATTCGGAATTACAATTCTTTATAATGTACACCTTACAAAATCAATGCCTTTATAAACACTGGTACTAAAACGAAACTATAGACAGTTCTTAGGCTTGTTGCCCGAACAACGACTACTCGAGATGTGTTAGCTCATTCTCTTAACGTGGTAGGCACACCACACCAAGACCACATCCCCACCACGTCGCTTGTACGAACTTCAGACTAGACTCCGTCAAAGCGCGCCAAACACGTTTCTAATAGAGGGCACACTTGTAGTTTCGTTTCCGCTTTATGACCGGATGCGACATATATAATAATAATAATAGTCATCACGTAGACTATACACTAGACACTGTGTAGCCATCATACATAGACTATACCTAAAAATCTTACGCTTTTTTAACGTTACGGACGTTTTCTGCCAGCTAGAGTACCCCTCCGCAACGCCCCAGTAACTTTCGTTCCAAAAATGAAACAAAAACTTAAAAAGCTACAAAAAAGTGAAATCTCCCAGGTCATCTCCACCAGGCAGAGTAGATATTAATTTTATTACGATTAAATTAATGACATTTTTATCTTCTTCAACTCTCTTTTTCTTCGCTCAGTTAGTACCTAGACTGCGATTAAAATCCGAGTATATTGATATAACATTGATAACTAGAACTTACAAAATACAGTTTAAGAGCATTGATCGGCGCGCGACTCAGATTTCACGAAAAACGCTACTTTTCAAATGCGTCTATATCTAACAAAAACTGGTTATTCTGATTTTTATATGTAAAAAAACACTAGAAAATATTGTATTCTAATTTTTCCCTTATCATTTATTTTAAAATAATTTCAAACTTTTTAATAAAACTGACAAAACTAACCAGAAGTTTTTACAACTTTAGGTACAGGGGCATTTTCAAAACATATAATAGCTAAAACCGCTTACATTTTTTTAAAATAAAAAATCTTTACCAACTTGTTGGATCCTTTTCTAGATTTAATATAAGTCAGATTATTTTTATATATGCTTCTATCTCATAAAAATAAAATTTAAAGAATGCGAAATTATCAGGAATTATAGTTATTTAAAATGATGATTTTACTTACTCCTTTTATTTCTTACTTACATAATCTAAAAGAAAAACCTTTTATCTTTAATATGCTATTTAAATTTTTAACTAAAGTAGTTTGACGAATTTTATATGAATTTTTAAAACTACTATATAAATCGAGGCGCACGAGCGTTTACAAAAATACTGTTGTAAACGCTCGTGCTCCTCGATTTATATATTTACCTAACTTTTCTATATATATTTATATATAGAAAAGTTAGGTAAAGACGAAACTACTCATTCTAGCTTCTCTCGTATTTGAGCTTCCAAGTGACATGAATAATGTCATCGACATATTCTATGTATAGACAAACACGCCCCCTCTCTAGTTGTTATGTCAATATCAAATTCAATAAAGGATTTCAGAGGCAATAATATTACCAACTCTGATTGATGATATTTATGATGAGAATTAATTTTGTGTTCAATTTCATTTTATCTGTTGAATACAACTCATTTTTATCTGAATAAAATAATAATTCGCGTCAATAGCTCAATTATTATAAGGTTTTATGGCAAACAGTGAATATAATTTTATATGTATCTATTGTGAATTTCTTTAAAAAGTTTATTTTAATGCGAGTACAAATAATTGTGCTTACGTATAGTGGTAAGCGATTATCATCGCTTCGGAACGCCAGAGTAGTTACATGTACCCCTTGGAACTCCAATATCTTCTTACTTTCGATTCCCGCAACAACGATTGGAACAACAAAAAATGTTTCGAAGTTTGGTTAGGACAATGCAGGCTGATCACCTTGATTGTCTAACAAGAAAGATGATCCATGCGTCGGATGGGCATGAAAAAGTCGGACCTCTCTCGTCAGTCGTGTCGGTTATCCGTCCCACTGGATTATGAGAGTAAAGGAAGAGAGAGTGCTCTTGTGTACTGCGCACCGTCCCGTCACCGAGATCGGTGTAGGGACCATAGCTGTAGTCAAGCCAACTGTTTCGTGCCGAAGCATAACTCGTCCTTGGCAAAAATGTAACAAGTCGTTATATAAATTCTACGCTCAGATACTTGCTGAGTAAATCGTTGTCTGAGAACAAAAAGATTCATATCATACCCGAATGGTCCTTAAGATGAAGATTACTTAGATGATGGATATCCTACGACCGATCTTTTCAGATTTTCCCTTCATATGGCGTGGCCACTTGAAGGAAAAATGAGACCACTTTATAAAAAGTATTGGTGTGTTCATGCTGTTATTATATGAACATTGAAGACAGCCATCCATCCATTTTATACACCATGGTGTATAATTACTGTATAAGATTTTGTGCGTAGTCCTGATTTGATTCCAATATACTCCTACTACTTATAAATAATAAATAATTAAATAGTCGTACTAATATAATAATGTGAAAAATTGTGAGAATGGATGGATAGATGTTTGTTACTCTTTCTCGCAAAAACTACTGAAAGGATTTCGATGAAATTTAGTATGATTGTAGTTTAGGCTCTGGATTAATACATAGGCTACTTTTTATTCCAAAAAATTACAGTGTTCCCGAGGGAAACTTATATTTACAAAGGCGGAGCCGCTGGCAACAACTAGTAATATTATAAATTTAAAAGTTTGTGAGGATGGATGGATGGATGGATGTTTTACTGTTTCACGCAAAATCTACGAAACGGATTTCGATGAAATTTGGTATGGTAGTAGCTTAAGGTCTGGATAAAAACATGGGTTACTTTTTATCTCGAAAAAGTACCTACAGTGTTCCTTTGGGATTAGTATCCCTTTTGGGATTAGTATTAGTATTTACGGGGGCGGAGCCGCGGGCAACAGCTAGTACTTAAATATTAGTTGCACAAATGTGGATAAACCTAAAATAAGAATCTGCAGTACGACCATGTTGCTTAACGGCCATCTTCGTTTTTCTATGAAAACGATGATTCTCGAAAGACATTAGAAACCTGGTTTCACTGTACTTTATTAAAGCCTCAACTGACAACGCTCACAAACTTTTATATCTTAAATTGTCATAAAATATTATATAAAAGTTTATAACTTCTAGACCGTCGGGCCGAAAAATGGCCGAAATGAGCTGGCGTCGGGCCATCGCGGGCCAATTTGGCGAATCACGGGCGCGACTCCCGCCTTGTAGTTTTTCAAGATTATATTGATAAATTGTAACTTAAACCTATATATATTATACATATTTAGAAACTAGATTAAATTGCCTACGTGATGACGGAATTATAATTTTAAAATAACTAACTAAATAAAAGGAATCTTGATGCAAAAAATACACGAGTTCTTTTTTTTTCAAACTTATTTATTTCAGACCCCAAATAATGCCATATTTATGTGTTAATATTGTAAAATTTGCTTTATTTACATAGGTGGATACTTTAGAAATTTAATTTCAATACAAAACATCTTGTACTATTACTACGATCTGATCTCAGAGATATAATACAAATTACAGTTTTTATGAAAAACAGGACATGGTTTGTTGCTCAATAAACTGTAGCTGGGACATATTTATTCACATGTTTTTGTATTTTTAAATAGTTCAATATATGTTAAATCAATTTTGTGCCACTTTTGTTTGTTTTCAATGCACAATGAGGGAATAAAAACCCTCGGAAAAAAGGCTTTTTTGACGGGACTGTCTTACAAAAACAATCATTGTAACTAATGTACTTAATTCTATCATTAATTAATGACATTCCTAGGCACTAGAATACATACTATTTCTAATAAAGTGTTCAATTTACATTCCTATTTGAAATTATTGAAATTTGAATTTTTTTTCATACTAACCGAAAGCTGTCAAGTACTGAGTGTCGCGTGCCGGGTGCCGGCACGACGGTATGTCGCAGAAATTTTTAAAATTCCCTCTAAAATTTTTATTAAATCTATACGCAAATGCCCAATATCTCCTTCTTTTTTATTTATGTCCAGCGTGGTGTGGCAAAAAAATTGTAAAAATTGTAGGGTTTTAAATGAAAGAAAAAAATATAACTACTACCCGCAAAGGCGGCACCCGGCCCCTGACGCTTCTTGCCCTAGCTCTCAAAGGCGGCACCCGGCGCCTGACACCCAGGAGGATAAGGGATTATATGGAGGGATATATGATATGGATGGATGGATATTTATTACTATTTCACGCAAAAAGTTCCAGATTTCAATAAAATTTGGTATAGAAGTAGTTTAAGCTCTGGATTAACACATAGGCTACAATTTATCCCGAAAAGTATTGTGTTCCCGTGGGGTACTAGATTTACGCGAGAGACGCGAGCTAAAGATAGTTTATACATAAAAGTTTGTGAGCATTTAAATTGATTTTATGTTGTTACTGTCAAAAACCAACAACCCAAAGAATATATTTGTACGAAAAGTGCACTTAGATTCATTAAACAATACAATACAAAAAAAAACACTATTGCACACCAAAAGCATACAAAATATACAACAATATTGCTAATACTAATATAATAAGATATGTACAAAAGGCGAACTTATTGCTACTAAGCAATCTCTACCAGTCAACCTTTTGTTGATGATATGGACAATAGAAATTAAAGATGATCGTGTATAAAGTATAAACTAATAAAACTGTATAAATAGTTAGGAACTTAAACGAAAAACTTAGACTAACAATAATAATAATCAATTTTATTTTCGGTGTCTAACAGAAAAATTCAAAGTCTCAAACAAATTGTATGAAAATAACAAGCTTTGATAATATAGCCGAGTAAGCATATTTGACCCGATTCAAGGTATTTCGTGGAACGCTGAGTGTACAGGACTGCGTATTTCGCAATCAGGATTTTTTGCCAGCCGAGATGAAATTTCACCCGCCACTTAGGCAGTATCATACTTAAGTGGCTGTTTTTTTTATTCACACGTTTTAACAGTAATGAAGGCTAAGTAAAGGTAAAATACAAAACAGTAAAGCTTTCTATGAGCATATTTATCAGTTTCCAGAACCTCAATGTTTTCTATGATCACAGTGATCAGTTTTCAGAACCTCAATTCTCGTATTTAAAGTAGACTTTCATTTTACTTTGATTGGATTGAAAGTGAAGCGACCATGTTACCATGAACGAATTTTATAATGTTTCGACCAATAGGAGTGCATTTCACGTTGGTTTAATGTTTATAAAAACACCGTTTGAGAGTTGTAGCGTGTCGGCATTTGATTGTAATTATATTTGAATTGCCCCTCTGGTCTAAAATTTGCCAAGAGCAAGTTCTCTGCACCAAACATAATATAAATAGTATAAGTTTAAGTATTAGATCACCTGAAGTAAGAAAAATAGAAATTTATGACCAATAATATAGCTTGGCACGAGGCTTTAATATAAAGTGTTTTAGGTTATACTTCACCGAATAGGCGTTTATGTTATTTTAGACCTGTACGAGCAATTTTTAATATTTATAGCATGTAATAAAATCTGAAACCATAAGATATTGGTATCGTTTATTACAAAACTCACGCTCTGAAAAAATCTTATAGGACTATTAGGGGCAGCGCAGACAACAGACTGTCCGTGACGCACTTTTTAGTCTGTAAAAAATAGAACCTATGAAATTATATGCAGTAACGCATACGACGCGCAAAAAGCCCGGCGCACAAAAATCCGTGTAATTCAGGCAGACCGCGTCACGCCGCGCCGCACATAAAGTGTGCGAAAAAATAAAACGATTGCTTCAACGTACGCTAACGCACACGGCGTACACGTCTTTAGTCAGTATTTGAAGGACCAGGGCGTCTAGTCAAGATGCATTTGTCAAATATGATCAAACTAAGAAAATAAAAAGCTAAAAAGGATGAGTTAGAATGACCAAAATAGCTACTACCAAAAGGATACTAAGTAAAAATAATAAAAACATTGCTAAATAGTTTTATTGTATTAAAGTTTTCCTTATTATAATAGTAAACACTGATAGTTTCAAATCACAACCTAATTTATAAACTAAAATTACCTTTTATCAAAAACTAACCAAATGTAGGTAATGGGCAAATAAAGATACAAATAAAGAAATACTGATTATCATAGTCTTTAATAACTAATTGGTATTTTAATTACTGTACGTGTTATAACAAATTTAATCACAATAAGAAATACTTATTATAATATTCTTTGATAAGTTGGTATTTTATATCTGTACGAGATAAGTATAGCAAATAAAACAATTTACATTAAATACCAACACTTCGATAAACTTATTTATAATGTAATTCCAGAATAGAATTCTAAATATTCAAAACAAAGTAATTATTCAATTAAATTACGAAAAATAAGTGTTAACATCATTAACATTTTAACATTATAATTATAAAAATCATCAAAATCACATAAGACATATATACATAATAATTTAGCCACTACTTATAAAATAGGTTTACTTATCTTTAATATATTGAACGATCAATCTCACAGCTTCGCCAAGACTGCCGCCTAAAATGGCGGACCAACAATTTATAGGAAATAATTGGCGGTAAAAACCACACCGGAAGTTTAAGAATTTACTAAAATTGTCATACAAAATATGTTTCCAATGGCCATTAAATTATTTGATAATTTAGATCAATTATTTAACTATTATTAAATTTTTAAACTGTAGATTGTAAAACAGGAAATAATAAAATGATATTGTGACATAACTGTCAAAGTATAAAAATGATAAATTTAGCTTTTGAATGAAATTTATTTTAAAGGTGTATTACTATAAAAATACCAATATTCTAACACGGCCATACTGACAGGTACTTCGTTCTCTGAAGTACCAAATTTTATTTTATTCCAATACACTTAAAAATGTAACTTATTCTAACATTGCAATTGCCACTGTGGCTCATAGCAACGCTCAGTGATACATTAAATTACTGACTCCGCATGTCCTGCTACACATGTGTCGAGCCTCAAGTACAGCACTTACTTCAGCAGTCCCTTAATTGTAACTTATTCTAACATTGTTCATTGCCCCTGTAACTCGTAAGCAACACTCAGTGATACATTAAATTACTGACTCCACATGTCCTGCTACACATGTGTCGAGCCTCAAGTACAGCACTGACTTCAGCAGTCCCTTAATTGTAACTTATTCTAACATTGTTCATTGCCCCTGTAACTCGTAAGCAATGCTCAGTGATACTCTAATTGTACTGGCTCCACATGTCCTGCTACACATGAGGCGAGCCTTGAGTAGAGCACTGACTCTAGCAGTCCTTAGATGTAAGTGAGAAAAAAAAAACAAATTTTATACGATTTATTTATTACCGAAATCATACATTACTTAACACAAAATCAACCTTTTCTTAAAATAAAATCTTGACAAAATTATTTTATTTCCAAAATTATTAAGATTGACACAGCCTAGGTATATTGCATATAGGGTGTTTAATTGTTATGTTAATTTATGCATAAAATGAATAACCTTAATAATTTTAGACTTCCTCGCTAGTCATAGTCCTGATTTTTCTGTATTATGATTTTAATAATTCATAATACCCGTAGCATGATTTAAGGCAAGGACCAAGCTCAAAAACAAAATGACTTTCATTACTCGTATGCACAGTGTAATAAGATTCTCTTTTGCGTAGCATTATTTTTTTTTATATTCATGTAGACGGTTTTTGCAATGTAATGTAATTAAAAATGTAATTTTTTTTTAATATCTTTCGAAATATTGTACCAATCACAAAGGTGTTCGGTTTATGTTTCAATATATCATATATATAAATTTTTAACAAAAAAAAAATATCTTGTATGGTATTGCACAAAACTTTAAGTTTTAGGAGATTGTGTGGTTTTAAAGAAGTGATTTTATAATAATTTTTTTTCACTCAGGAAAAATATGTATTTTTTTTTAAATGTGTACGGTTCATGACGCGTCAAGGATTGTGTACACAATCCTTCTTCAAATCCACGGGTCACTTCTATCCACTTCCCATTTTTTTTTGTAATTGAACTCTGACTAGGTAGACTAGGTGACAGGAAATGACAAAGTAGGCTATGACTTCACCTTAAGAATGGACCTACATTGTGTCTTACACCAAAATTGTTCATTTCCAAGTTTTAACGAAACTTGTTTCATAATTTGCTATATCTGAATAAGATATGATATTCGTTAGATTTTACTATTTACTAATGTAACAATAAACCAAGACTTATTTAGTTCGGTATATTATTCGGTTAGCTACTTGAAATATCATAAAATAGTGGCTCACTTGTTACTGTGATTTATTTGAAGTGTGAGAAAGTCAGTCATCGTACACTAGGGTTGTGTTAAAAGGAAACTAAATTGTAGTCATGATTTACACGACAGTACAGTAAAAAGAAAAAAAAAACAAATTAACAATATTCCTTGACAATATTGTTCTTTTTTTTACGGAAATGGCAGACGATATTTAGAAACGACGATCCAAAAGACATGAAGATCATGGCCGTACCTACTCAATAATTGTGATATTTATCACACTACTCATACTTCCGTTCGGCCAATCCGACATTATTAATTTTCCAAAAATTCTGTCGTAACAAAATCCATTTGAAACAAATTATATAATGTTGGTATTACAATAAAAAAAATATTTTGTTCAATTTTCATATATTTATATATATGAAAATTGAACAAAACCTATTTGTTTCTGTAACAAGAGGCTTTTATATATTATACGTTATAAGTATGTAGAAGTGACTTTACATAAATATCTAACGAAGTTATACGTAGTTCTTATTGTTTCTACAGTAATTATTATTATTAATGGTTAATGAAATGCTCAATTCTGTCACGTCATCATGGTACTCACAGCCTAGACAAGTGGTACCGTAGACTATAATAGACTTGTGTTAAGTGGCGTATTTGGGTACTATAATGCCAATGGGGCCATGGTGCCAAATTTCTAAATTTGTCTCTGTCTCAAGTTTCATTTCAATTTATGAACCTCATATCCAACCGTGATCTAAGTCATCTATTTTAAAACAAATTTAAGTAAGTATCCTGCGATCCAACAAAAATTATTTTAAGTATAATATATCGCTAAAACAACTATTCACCTACGGCAAATAACGAAAACTGTAACTAAAGAAGGCTCACACTTACTATTATAGCCTAAAAACCAAAAAGTGGCCTATTCGCCAATTACATTTTAGGCGTTTACCAAAATCAAGAATTTTGGATTAAGCCACTTCAATTCTAAAGGTGCGATAAATATTTTGCTTTTGCTCCCAATGTATTACGTCATCATAATTATTAGTCTCCTTTAATACCATGTAAACGGATTACTGTGATGAAACGAAAAGTAACTTGAGATGAAAGTGAAACGTACTTACTTTATAAGTTTATTTTTCTTTTGTTTCTTTTTAACAAAAAAAAATACATAATTATATTCAGTAGGAATAATTAGTATACAAAAAAAAAATGTTCATGGCGAATAGTTACAGAGCATGATTATAATAATTGAATATCTATTAATGTATTAACTCTTAGATCATTAGTGTTTGCTTCAATTTCATTTTGCATGATCTAATTACTATAAACCTCATATGATTTAAGAAAGGTAACTTTTTCACCTGGCGTACAAAAAAAAAATCTTTTTCATTCAAGATTAATAACTTGGTATAGTTTATATAATATAATAATAATAAAAATGCTTTTTAAAAAAAAGCTAAGAACAATACTGTTAATTTTGTACTGATAAGTAGAACAACAGTAATTTGAGTATTCTCTTGTCGATTTATGGGCACATAGCGTAGCGTCACTACATCTAAAATAGTATTGTAAATAAACCTAAATAATCAGTAGGTTCTTATTATTTATGCTGAATCTATATAATATACTACTTTAAACTGTGTCGATTTAATTGCCTATCGCATTTCCCTTATTCCCAGGTCATTATTGTAATAAAAAGTTATTTATTAGATAGTACGACAGTTAATAATCATTTACTTAATCTGCAGATTAAACTCCCGTGAATTTCATCAAATTATAGGTAAAACAAAGTAAAAGATCGCAAAAGCGATTTGATACTAATAAACCACAAAACTTGCAGGGTAATTCACTGGTACTTACTTGCATTAACAGTATGTATCATAAAATCACAAATGTATAAGACGGTAATAAAAGTTATTAGTACGACAGTTAATATTATTTATTTAATCCGTAGATTAAACTCCCGTGAACAATTTCGTCAAATTATAGATGTAACAAAGTAAAAGATCGCAAAAGCGATTTGATACTAATAAACCACAAGCAAAACTCGCAGGGTAATTCACTGGTGCTTATTTGCATTAACAGTATGTATCATAAAATTACAAATGTTTAAGACGGTATTAAAAATTTATTTATTAGTATGACAGTTAATATTATTTATTTAATCCGTAGATTAAACTCTAGTGAACAATTTCGTGTTCAAAAAATTCTAGTGGACGCAAGTAATGCTCTCCAGCGAAACTCTGGAGTTGATGAGGAAGAGACGAGAACAAATAATTGCCACACAATTTGAGCGTCAAGTTCTCAATCGGGAGATTAAAAAGCAAATTAGACGCGACATCCGCCGGGCGAATACCCAAGCCATCGAGCAAGCCATAGTGCGAAATAAGGGCTCGAAGGTATTCGCTAAGCTAAGTCACTTGACGAAACTCAATACTCCACAAGGCACTACCGTCACCTCGAAGCCGGAGATCCTCGCTGAAGTCGAAAGGTTCTATGGGGAATTATACACCCAAAAAACAAGCCCACCCCAAACCCATCATGCAGATGACCCACGGGCCAGACTCACGCGCCACCTTACAGATGAGCTTCCTGATGTCGACATGGGTGAGATTAGAATAGCTCTCAGTCAGCTTAATAATAACAAAGCACCGGGAGATGACGGAATAACCACAGAGCTGCTCAAGGCAGGAGGAACACCCGTCTTGACTGAGCTTGTCAAGCTCTTTAATTCCGTCATCCACACTGGCACTACCCCGGAAACATGGAGCAGGAGCATAGCGGTTTTGTTTTTCAAAAAAGGCGATAACACGCGACTAGAAAACTACCGCCCCATTTCACTCCTGAGCCACGTGTATAAGCTGTTCTCGAGGGTTATATCGAATCGTCTTGCCCAGAAGTTTGACGACTTTCAGTCACCGGAACAGGCCGGGTTTCGCAAAGGCTACAGCACTGTGGACCACATACACACACTAAGGCAAATTATACAGAAGACCGAGGAGTATAATCAGCCTCTCTGCCTAGCGTATGTGGACTATGAAAAAGCCTTCGATACCGTCGAGACCTGGGCTGTGCTGGAATCCATGCAGAGATGTCTCGTCGACTGCCGATATGTCGAGGTGTTGAGATATCTGTACAAGGCCGCAACAATGACCGTCCAAGTACAAGAACAGAGTACAAAACCAATCCAACTGCGTCGAGGAGTAAGACAGGGAGATGTTATCTCTCCAAAACTGTTTAATAACGCGTTGGAGGACGTTTTCAAGACGCTCGATTGGAACGGACGGGGACTGAACATAAACGGCCAGTACATCTCACACCTGAGATTCGCAGATGACATAGTCATTATGTCAGACTCTCTGCAGGACCTGGAAGAAATGCTGAACAGCCTAAGCGATTCTTCAAGACGGGTGGGTCTCGGTATGAACCTGAACAAAACTAAAATCATGTATAATGAACACGTTCTCCCGAGACCAGTCGTCGTAAATGGCGCTAGTCTCGAAGTTGTGCAAGAATACGTATATCTTGGCCAAACCATTCAACTCGGGCGGCACAACTTTGAGAAGGAGGTGAGTAGAAGAATACGCTTGGGCTGAGCTGCATTCGGGAAGCTCCGGGACATCTTTGAATCGTCGATCCCACAATCCCTTAAGACCAGGGTCTTTGATCAATGCGTTCTACCGGTAATGACATACGGAGCCGAAACGTGGACACTCACCGTAGGCTTGGTTCATAAGTTTAAGGTTGCTCAGCGTGCGATGGAAAGAGCAATGTTAAGGGTATCTCTGGTGGATAAAATACGTAACGACGTTATTCGCCAGAGAACTAAAGTCACTGACATTGCTCAACGAATTAGCACGCTGAAGTGGAAGTGGGCCGGCCATGTCTGCAGACGGACAGACAATCGATGGAGCAGACAAGTATTAGAGTGGAGACCACCCTTAGGCAAACGTAGT
This sequence comes from Glaucopsyche alexis, assembly GCA_905404095.1. Classification (NCBI taxonomy): domain Eukaryota; kingdom Metazoa; phylum Arthropoda; class Insecta; order Lepidoptera; family Lycaenidae; genus Glaucopsyche; species Glaucopsyche alexis. The sequence goes on from FR990059.1 coordinate 18,676,169, forward strand.
GTAGGACGTCCTGCGGCACGATGGACCGACGATTTGAAGAAGGTGGCTGGCAGCGGATGGATGAGGGCTGCCCAAGATCGGGATGGTTGGCGCTCATTGGGGGAGGCCTACGTTCAGCAGTGGACGGCGATAGGCTGATGATGATGATGATGATGATGATGAACAATTTCGTCAAATTATAGATGTAACAAAGTAAAAGATCGCAAAAGCAATTTGATACTATTGATTTCTTATGTTTACGCGAATATTGTTCATTGTTTTAAACACTTACGGATTTTGTCGCGGTGCACTTTTCTTTTACCCGACGTTTCGGCTACTTTCCAGCAGCCGTGGTCACGGGAGGACTGAGGTGTCAGTTGTCCTATTTGTTGAAGTTGTTCAAACTACCCGAAGATTCTTCAATTATTATTTGTGTTCCGATCCACGCAAAACATACTAACAGTATCTTGAAGCCGCGGTGTTTTTGACCTGAATTTTATTTTATTTATCACTGGATCCCAACTAGATGGCAGCACCCAGCCATCTTCTCGGTTAAAATTAGGGTACTTTTTAATTTCTATAGCCTCGCGTATCATTCTAGGGCGATAACGTTGTTCCTTTGCCAGTACTTGTGGCTTATCAAATCTTATGTAATGGCGAGGTTGATCCAGTGTGTGTTCGCAAATTGCAGATTTGTTGTTGCGGCGGTGTTTAACATCTGCGATGTGTTCCTTAACGCGGGTTTTAATTGATATTTTTGTTTGCCCAATATAGGATAGACCACAGTCACAGTCGAGCTTGTAGACTCCTGCATCTTGAAGAGGAATGTTGCATTTCACTGTTGGTAAAAATTGACTTATCTTTTTGGGCGGCTTGAAATATGTTTTTATAGAAGCTTTCCTTAGAATATAGCCAACTTTATCAGTGACTCCTTTCATGTATGGCAGAACTGCAGGTATTCGTTCAACAGTGGCTGGTTTCACTCGGTCTTTGTGATGCAGGCGTGGGACTCGAAGCTTATTGTCACGTAGAACTTGTGTGACATGATGAAGCTCGGTATCCAAATGCTGCTGGTCACAGATTCCTCGTGCTCTTTGAAATAAAGTTTTGCCAACGGTAGATAACTGTGAAGGATGGTGGTGGGACTCACCATTTAAATATCTATTAGTATGTGTAGGTTTGCGATACACAGTATGACCTAAGGTGCCATTGGGATTCCTTATTACCAACACATCCAAGAAGGCTAAAGAGTTATTGGTCTCTAATTCCATAGTGAATTGTATTTTGGGGTTGAGACTGTTCAGGTGATTTAGGAATATGGTTACTTTGTCTGATGGTAATATTGTGAAAGTATCATCCACGTACCGCTTGTAGAACCTGGGTTTTATAGGTGAGGTCTCAAGAGCAGTCTCCTCGAAGTCTTCCATGAATATATCGGCAACAACGGGAGAAACTGGGGAGCCCATCGCTACACCATCTACTTGCTTGTAAAATTCATAATTCCACAACATATAGCCAGATGTAAGGCAGTGTTCCAATAATTCCGCATATTCAACAGGTAAGTTCTTATCTCTAAGCCTTCTTGTTACAATTTCAATACATTCCTGTAATGGTAAGCAAGTGAATAAGGATTGTATATCAAAACTGACCAACTGTTCATTGTCTGTGAGACATAGATGTTTAATCTCATCAACAAAGTGGTAAGAATCCTTTACATGAGCTCTAGTGTGTCCACGTAGTGGTGAAAGAACATTAGCCACTAGTTGAGCCAATTTATAGGTTGGTGAGTCAATTTGGCTTACAATTGGGCGAAGTGGAGCGTTAGGTTTATGTATTTTTGGCAAACCATACAACTTAGGGGGTTTAGGGCACGAAGGCAACAAAGACTTGGCATCTAGATTCAGTGAATCGGAGTATTTCTTTATAAGACTCTGAGTAGTCTTTAAAACGGTGTTAGTCGGGTCGGTTCTGACTTTTTTGTATGTGTTTTCGTCCGATAATAGCTGTTGTATTTTATCACTGTAATCTGAGGTGTCCATAATCACCGTGGCATTACCTTTATCTGCGCGGAGAATCGTCAAATCAGATCTGGTGCGTAAGTTTTGCAACGCTTTCATTTGTTCCCGAGGAAGATTTGGTTTAGGCGTCGAGCTTCGTCGTAAAAATGACGATATATCCTGTCGTATGGCCTCCGAATCATCCTTGTTTATGTTATTATTCGATAAACAATCCTCGACACTGCAGATAATTTCTTCAAAAGGTATTTTTCGCGGCGTTATTGCAAAATTTAAGCCCTTTTCCAAAACAACAAATAGGACAACTGACACCTCAGTCCTCCCGTGACCACGGCTGCTGGAAAGTAGCCGAAACGTCGGGTAAAAGAAAAGTGCACCGCGACAAAATCCGTAAGTGTTTAAAACAATGAACAATATTCGCGTAAACATAAGAAATCAATATGTGAACCAGTACGGACTGGATACCGCAAATCAAATACGTCGACTGGAAGATCTCAAGACAAAGCGCGCAAGATTTGTTACATCGTTAAATTTCTTCAAAAGATGTCGAGACCACAATCTAATCCCTACGTGTGTCAAAATATCACCCAAAGAAAACATACGAGGGAGCGCAAAGATCTTAAACCAGGCCAGTATGAAGTTACTAAAATCCATGATTCATCAAAAACGTTCCGATCTCGCTGCCCTTGAAAAAGAAATAATAGTTTTGACAAATAACCTTAAGGCAGTTTTGACAACATTTGATTTTGAAAATTGCATCCAAATATTAAATAAACGTGAAACATTTAAGTATAATAATAGTAAAAATAATCAGGTTTTAAAATTCAATAAACTCGTCAGCAAAAGTACCATAGACAATTCAACCATAGACAAGACCGTCTCTTGCGCAGTTGTCAATCTGTCAAAACAAACTTTTGACATAAACACATTAAAAGTTTTGGAAAAGGGCTTAAATTTTGCAATAACGCCGCGAAAAATACCTTTTGAAGAAATTATCTGCAGTGTCGAGGATTGTTTATCGAATAATAACATAAACAAGGATGATTCGGAGGCCATACGACAGGATATATCGTCATTTTTACGACGAAGCTCGACGCCTAAACCAAATCTTCCTCGGGAACAAATGAAAGCGTTGCAAAACTTACGCACCAGATCTGATTTGACGATTCTCCGCGCAGATAAAGGTAATGCCACGGTGATTATGGACACCTCAGATTACAGTGATAAAATACAACAGCTATTATCGGACGAAAACACATACAAAAAAGTCAGAACCGACCCGACTAACACCGTTTTAAAGACTACTCAGAGTCTTATAAAGAAATACTCCGATTCACTGAATCTAGATGCCAAGTCTTTGTTGCCTTCGTGCCCTAAACCCCCTAAGTTGTATGGTTTGCCAAAAATACATAAACCTAACGCTCCACTTCGCCCAATTGTAAGCCAAATTGACTCACCAACCTATAAATTGGCTCAACTAGTGGCTAATGTTCTTTCACCACTACGTGGACACACTAGAGCTCATGTAAAGGATTCTTACCACTTTGTTGATGAGATTAAACATCTATGTCTCACAGACAATGAACAGTTGGTCAGTTTTGATATACAATCCTTATTCACTTGCTTACCATTACAGGAATGTATTGAAATTGTAACAAGAAGGCTTAGAGATAAGAACTTACCTGTTGAATATGCGGAATTATTGGAACACTGCCTTACATCTGGCTATATGTTGTGGAATTATGAATTTTACAAGCAAGTAGATGGTGTAGCGATGGGCTCCCCAGTTTCTCCCGTTGTTGCCGATATATTCATGGAAGACTTCGAGGAGACTGCTCTTGAGACCTCACCTATAAAACCCAGGTTCTACAAGCGGTACGTGGATGATACTTTCACAATATTACCATCAGACAAAGTAACCATATTCCTAAATCACCTGAACAGTCTCAACCCCAAAATACAATTCACTATGGAATTAGAGACCAATAACTCTTTAGCCTTCTTGGATGTGTTGGTAATAAGGAATCCCAATGGCACCTTAGGTCATACTGTGTATCGCAAACCTACACATACTAATAGATATTTAAATGGTGAGTCCCACCACCATCCTTCACAGTTATCTACCGTTGGCAAAACTTTATTTCAAAGAGCACGAGGAATCTGTGACCAGCAGCATTTGGATACCGAGCTTCATCATGTCACACAAGTTCTACGTGACAATAAGCTTCGAGTCCCACGCCTGCATCACAAAGACCGAGTGAAACCAGCCACTGTTGAACGAATACCTGCAGTTCTGCCATACATGAAAGGAGTCACTGATAAAGTTGGCTATATTCTAAGGAAAGCTTCTATAAAAACATATTTCAAGCCGCCCAAAAAGATAAGTCAATTTTTACCAACAGTGAAATGCAACATTCCTCTTCAAGATGCAGGAGTCTACAAGCTCGACTGTGACTGTGGTCTATCCTATATTGGGCAAACAAAAAGATCAATTAAAACCCGCGTTAAGGAACACATCGCAGATGTTAAACACCGCCGCAACAACAAATCTGCAATTTGCGAACACACACTGGATCAACCTCGCCATTACATAAGATTTGATAAGCCACAAGTACTGGCAAAGGAACAACGTTATCGCCCTAGAATGATACGCGAGGCTATAGAAATTAAAAAGTACCCTAATTTTAACCGAGAAGATGGCTGGGTGCTGCCATCTAGTTGGGATCCAGTGATAAATAAAATAAAATTCAGGTCAAAAACACCGCGGCTTCAAGATACTGTTAGTATGTTTTGCGTGGATCGGAACACAAATAATAATTGAAGAATCTTCGGGTAGTTTGAACAACTTCAACAAATAGGACAACTGACACCTCAGTCCTCCCGTGACCACGGCTGCTGGAAAGTAGCCGAAACGTCGGGTAAAAGAAAAGTGCACCGCGACAAAATCCGTAAGTGTTTAAAACAATTTGATACTAATAAACCACAAAACTTGCAGGGTAATTCACCGGTACTTACTTGGCTCTAATAGTCCATACGGTTAAGGTTTTAAAACACTTATTTATCACAATGACTCACAATTCACTTTACATGAGAAAATATTTATAATTAGTTACACAATACAAAGACTTGAAACATACAGTGACATGTCGCAAATAAAATTTACTTCACAAATTAATAGTCAGTCTTAACATCCACTATCAAACACAATGAGGGTAGTTAGTAAAACATTGTACCTAAACAGAATAATATTAGACATATTTAGCTATCGAATGTCGTAATTTAAATATAGGTAATTATAATAGCAGTTTGTGTAGGTAGAATTTATAAATTCAATTTTCAATGTATTTATGATAACTTGTACCTTCCGTGGAATCCCGTCATTGGTACCACACTGATTAAGATCCTCGTTAGGTCTAGACAGCCTGGAGACCGCCAATACAATTGGCCGACCTGCCGTTCCCAATGCAGGTAGGCGCCACGCACGGCCGCCGGCGCGGCGCTGGCAGGAGTTCCGAGCTGCTTGAATGTCCACCTGAAAATGATAAAAATACGATTAGAAAAATGAAGTGGAAATCGTGGGATGGAGAGCTATCCCACTTCTGATGTCAAATATGATCAAACTAAGAAAATAAAAAGCTAAAAAGGATGAGTTAGAATGACCAAAAGAGCTACTACCAAAAAGATACTAAGTAAAAATAATAAAAACATTGCTAAATAGTTTTATTGTATTAAAGTTTTCCTTATTATAATAGTAAACACTGATAGTTTCAAATCACAACCTAATTTATCAACTAAAATTACCTTTTATCAAAAACTAACCAAATGTAGGTAATGGGCAAATAAAGATACAAATAAAGAAATACTGATTATCATAGTCTTTAATAACTAATTGGTATTTTAATTACTGTACGTGTTATAACAAATTTAATCACAATAAGAAATACTTATTATAATATTCTTTGATAAGTTGGTATTTTATATCTGTACGAGATAAGTATAGCAAATCAAACAATTTACATTAAATACCAACACTTCGATAAACTTATTTATAATGTAATTCCAGAATAGAATTCTAAATATTCAAAACAAAGTAATTATTCAATTAAATTACGAAAAATAAGTGTTAACATCATTAACATTTTAACATTATAATTATAAAAATCATCAAAATCACATAAGACATATATACATAATAATTTAGCCACTACTTATAAAATAGGTTTACTTATCTTTAATATATTGAACGATCAATCTCACAGCTTCGCCAAGACTGCCGCCTAAAATGGCGGACCAACAATTTATAGGAAATAGTTGGCGGTAAAAACCACACCGGAAGTTTAAGAATTTACTAAAATTGTCATACAAAATATGTTTCCAATGGCCATTAAATTATTTGATAATTTAGATCAATTATTTAACTATTATTAAATTTTAAACTGTAGATTGTAAAACAGGAAATAATAAAATGATATTGTGACATAACTGTCAAAGTATAAAAATAACCTAACCAAGAGCATGTCAGGACATGTCTAAAGAGGGTTCCGTAACTATAAACGCGTAATATGCTTTTTTTTTAATTACTCTAAAAGTTACTATCCGATTTGGTTCAAAATAATTTTCCTAAAGAGTTTTTAGCATGATCTATTAGCATGGAAATTTTCAAGTTTCTATCTCCTATAGTTTAAAAATGCTAGGGGGGGGACCAACTTACAAACTACTTTGGAGGCCGATTACTCGAAAATGGTGAACTTTATAAAAAAGTAACGTATGGAACCTTGCCTTTATTTTAAAAGACCTATTCTACGATACCCCACACGATGGGGTAGAGTGAAAAAAAAATTTTCATCCCCACTTCACATGTATGGAGAGCCACCCCTAAAATATACAATTATTATTTTTTTATGATCCCGAAACCGTGATCTATACACAATCTATAACTGCACGAAATTTCATCAATTTATATTCATAATTACAGGAGCTAGAGGCGCGGACAGACAGACAGACAGACAGACAGACAGACAGACAGACAGACAGACAGACAGACAGACGGACAGAGCGAAACTATAAGGGTTCCTTAAGTATTACGGAACCCTAATAAATTTAGCTTTTGAATGAAATTTATTTTAAAGGTGTATTACTATAAAAATACCAATATTCTAACACATTCGATAATTTCGACGGCGAAGTTCGAAAACAAAATGTATGGGATTTGACATAACGCATCGCAAGAGACATGTCACCATTTTTGATTTCGAAGTTCGCCGTCGAAATTAAGGAATTCATCTTGACTAGAGGCCCTGGAACGCAAGTCGCAACACCAAAGAAGTTACAAGTACAACTACCCTGGTGTTGTGTCCATGGGCGGCAGTAATCGCTTACCATCAGGTAATTCGTCTGCTCGTTTCCTGGTTCATTTCGTTTTCAAAAAAAAACATGCATTTCTAGGTGAGATGTTCAAGGGCGTTGAAATTTCTCGCGGTGGCGACATTAACTTACCTCCGTAATAATTGTAAGATTTAACACGGCTCTATTATTTTCTGAGCGGCTAAGTGAAAATATAATATTTAATCTACGCATACAACAATTATTGCTGCCATAAAAGCCAACATAACTTAAAAATATTTTTTCACTCTACCCCATCGTGTGGGGTATCGTAGAATAGGTCTTTTAAAATAAAGGCAAGGTTTGATACGTTACTTTTTATAAAGTTGACCATTTTCGAGTAATCGGCCTCCAAAGTAGTTTGTAAGTTGGTCCGCCCTCCTAGCATTTTTAAACTATAGGAGATAGAAACTTGCAAATTTCCATGCTGATAGATCATGCTAAAAACTCTTTAGGAGAATTATTGTGAACAAAAAGACAGTAACTTTTGGAGTAATTTAAAAAAAAGCATTATTACACGTTTATAGTTACGGAACCCTCCTTAGACATGTCCTGACATGCTCTTGGTTAGGTTTTTCAGCATAAACATTCAAAAGTATCTAAGTATTAGTCTACGCTGTACGTTAACGTACCACTATTTCGCTTCTAAATAAAAAGTTTTCACCTACACTATCCAAAAACTATCGAAATTTCTAGGCTCAATCGTGTAGGTTATACGTGCCAGTTTGTCAGTTTTATTTTTCGTGGCTTTATTGAGTTAACATATTTAACCATGTGGTTAAACCGTTTATACGGGTATGCAGTATCAGTTTTTTTTTTTGCTACACTATACAGTTTGTGTAATATTTTAAAAAACATAGTATAATTATGAAAACGAATATTCAAAGGAACAATATGCTCTCTGCATATAAGTAATTAAATTATCTGAATGGTCACAAAAATATTTATAGTAAGTATAATTTGGAATTAGCTTATTTTGAAAAGATGTGATTCCAGAAGAAAAAAAAATTAAGTACGATTAGGTTATTAAAAAAAAGCTTTGCTTCTATGTCAACTAAAAAAATACTATCTGTATTATGTAATAAAAATTTTAATATTACATCTATTTGACTAATATTATAAAGAGGAAAGGTTTGTTTGTTAGTTCTGAATAGGCTCCGAAACTACTGGGCCGATATAATCATGAAATTTAGCATAGATATAAATTAGATTATAGGCTTCGTTTTATCTCGGCAAAATACGTGGTTATCGCGAGATATTTCCTTTTGCACACACGGGAAACATCTAGTTAAATAGGTACATATATTTTTTTACTGTATTAACTCAAGTTTCAATAAAGCTAAATGATGGCAGTTGGCATAGAGTAAAAATATATAGGTACCTACTTACGTAGAGATGGTCTAAATCACCACGTCGCGTCGTTTAGACAGAACGTGTCATGGCTCAGTTCAGTTGTTTGTACGCAGGTTTTTTGCTCGAGAATATAAAACTCATAAGCTCTAAAGATACTTTAGGGTTAACCGACTTGAATAGGGTGTTTATGTTTTGGTGATGATGGTGAGACTTTTTGAAGCACAATACAATAGTATCTTGTTTTAATGGTTAAAAGTAAACTATGTCGTTTTTTTATTTGTTGGAACAAAAATCGATTGAGTTTCTGATGACTGAAAAAAAAAAACCCTTCACACGTACCTAAAATCCAGACTGCGGGAAACCCCAAACGTTCCAAACTTCGCTCCGAAACGAACATGTGCGAAGCTGACAGTCCGATCTGGCATATCAATGCGAGCACATTTTCCACGTTTTTTCTGATTGAAGGGATTTTTTTTTGTACAGTACGATTCGCATTCCAAGCAATACAACTCGCTTCTGTTTGGAATGCAGTCCGATCCGAACTTTACCTGTGCACGGCGCTAACACCTACATTTAACATTACCAATATCAAAATGACATCACTACATCTTAATTTAACCGTGCATATTTGAGCCATACTTCAGCACAAATAGGTAGGTGCGGCTGAAGGAACAACAAGGCCTCACAGAGAAACGGCATGAAATAACAATCACGTAAAACAAAGAGCATTAAACATGGAACACCGTTGGCTTTCATCCACAAGTCACGAACTCACGATCATGATGAAACCTAATCACATTAAGAGAACAGAATTCTAATTTAAGTCATCGCTTCATATACAATTTGGGGAGCCACTGAGCCCGGTCGAATAACGAATGGGGAGGTTCTAGCCTAATGGCTAAACACATTAACTGTACCAGTATTCCTTTGTAATTGAAGCTTAGCCGCGGATTTGGAATTTGAAAAACGCCTAAGCTAACGGACCGACATTATGCAGGATGTCAAAATACGTTGCTTTTTCCTTGTCCTAATTGATTATGCTTTAGAGTTCCAAAGGGTAGAGCCGGGATCCTATATGTGACTTCACTGTCTGCCCGTCTGTCTGTCACGGTGATAGCTAGACTGTTGAAATTTTCACAGGTGTAGTTCTGTTGCTGCTATGACAACAAATAAATATTTAAGAGGAGCTCCCATGCAACAAACGTTTTGTACGGAGCTCTTCGTGCGTAAGTCCAACTCGCAATTGACCGGTTTTTTATATATTAATATGTACTTGAATGCATTAAATATGAAATATTATACTCATAGGGAGTCATATGTATGTAATAAATCACTTCAATTCAATATTAAACAGTTTCATTATTGGCGTATAATCGATTATTATTATTATTTTAAACCGCGATAAATTTCAGCGCCTTTATAGATGAATAGAATGTTGCTATAGTTTTGGTAAAAAGTTAGCCACAAACAATTAAAATTCTAATAATAAGTTCTAATTTAGACATGAGGCAAATTATCACAGAAATGTAATGTCACCGTAAAGTTGTAAAAACCGTTAGATTGTAATATAAATAATTAAATTATAAAAATATGTCGAAAGTTTCATAACTGTATAATATGTAATTATAATCTAACGAAAAATAGTGTGTTAAATTAAAAGCAGAATATTCGCGTCCACAGTCTATGGAAATTTTACAATTAGACTAGTTTTATTACAATCTAACGGTTTTTACAATTTTACGGTGACGCATACATCTATATATCTACCTTTCTAATTAAAAGGAAAAGCTGATTGACTGATATATCAACGCACAGGCCAAACCCTTAACGACAGAAATTTGAAATTTTCCACACGTTTTCCTCATACGACGCATCCACTAAGGAAGGATTTACCAAAACTCAATACCCAAGGGGGTAAAATTGGGAATGAAAGCTAAAATCTAATTTGACGCGGACAATTAATGCAAGCTATATATAAATTTCTATAGAAACGATTAAGACAGTAAGCATAAAAGAGCTAAATGGAATTAAACCTGGAATACCCAGTCACAGGTAGAAGCTATAGTTTATACAGGGCGGGAATGAGAGCTCTGTAACGACCATGCCATTCTTTTTTACTGCCACTTAGAGAAAACAATTGCACATGGGACATTGCACTAGTATTAGAATTGCCAAAAGTCATATGCATATTATTACAATGTGCAATATTCAAAATGCATGTTGATATTTTAATTAAATTGGGCAATGTACTCGTATATGTCACCGTTAAATTGTAAAAACCGTTAGATTATAATATAACTAGTGAAATTTTAAAATATTTATAGACTTCCAACGCGAATATATTCTGCCTATAATTTAACACATTACTTTTCGTTAGATTAAGTATAAATATATTGTAATGAATGTTTCGACATATTTCTACAATCTCGTTAGTAATTTTAGAATCTAACGGTTTTTACTATTTTACGGTGACATATATAAATGTTAAAATGTTGTTATATTGTCCAGACTCAAGGTTTCTTGCGGATAGTTTATGAATTGGATAGCGTTTTTTAATGGTTAATGCTATAAGTGATCCTAATTAAAAGCGCTATACATAAACTACCAACAAAAAAACTCAGAAACCGGGCATAAGTTATAACATGATAGATACAATATATAATATAATAAAAAAAACTTCTTTTGTTTACGAATCCTGGGTCACGGATGTGTATTGTGTAATAAAATATTCAATATAATATAATGTATTAAATATAGTTTCCGTTGTCTGGTTCTCGTAACACAAGTTTTTCGAGAGCTTAAAAAGGGACCAGATTGACGTGGGGACCATAATTATAGAGATAGGTACCTACTTTTATTATTATAATATCCTGTTAATGTGAAGTTTGTAAGGATGGATGGATGTATATGAATGTTTGTTACTCTTTCACACAAAAGCTACTGAACGGATTTTAAAATTAGTTTTTTGTACCTCGAAAGTCTTTCCGTAAGATACTGTATTTACGCGGGTGGAGTCGCGGCGAAAAGCTAGTTATTATTATATGGAGAAACTCTTTGAGCCTTCTAGGTACTCTGCATGGTGGGGACGACGTAGGAGATTTCTTTTTATTGTAGCTTTTTAAGTTTTTCTAGTTTTTTTTTTTTTAAGTAGTTAGCTATTAGATATTATACTATAATTGTTATTTTGTTGAAATAAATACTTGTTTACATCAAAGTAATTATTATGGAGAAAGATAAATAATAAATACGGAAGCCTACAAAATCACTAGTGAATAGTGATATATAAATTGGAAGATTAATATATCTAGATACATACGGAAACCCACAAAATCACTAGTGAATAGTGATATATAAATTGGAAGATTAATATATCTAGTAATATGTACATAGATGACATACATAATAATTTCCTCTTCAGATTGGTTTTCTCGTAATACGTCTATGAAATCGTAGATAGCTTTCGTATCGGTTCTATGAAATAATACTCTATGTGAATGTAATATGAAAATATAATCCCACCAAAAACATTCTGTAAAAAACTAGCCAAGTCTCGATAGAGCTGCTTGTTTATCTCTAAAAAGTAGTGAAATCTAGACAAAGTCGTGCCAAGTCTAAGGTTCCTTACTGCGATTTCTTTATTATTATAGTTAATGTTGTGTGACTTGGCCGTTGAAGGGTACACAATGGTACAAAAGGGGCTCCATGACACCATTGCTCCAATACATGTGTTCTACAATCAACAACAGCCTAAAATGAGACACTACTCACTAGCGTCCAATTACCAATACCAGTATGGGCTATTATCTCGCTTAACAAACATAGGTAGTTACAACAGATATACATTACGGGTAAACAAAATTGACTTGTACCCACTTGTAACGTATAAAGAATGTTCAACAGTCAAGTCACACAACATTAACTATAATAATAAAGAAATCGCAGTAAGGAACCTTAGACTTGGCACGACTTTGTCTAGATTTCACTACTTTTTAGAGATAAACAAGCAGCTCTATCGAGACTTGGCTAGTTTTTTACAGAATGTTTTTGGTGGGATTTCACTTCTTTTTGTAGAAACGTGGGCATATTGATTTATTTTACTAGATTTCAGTGTAATTTGTTTATTTAATTTGTGTAATGATCGAGTACAATAAAGTTAATCGTTCGACTATTTCTTCTTGTAAACTTGTAAATATAAGTATAAAAGCCAGTCTAGTCTTATCCAGAGTTTTCCTTTAATTTTATTTATATGCGTATCAAAAGCAGAAAGGGAGGCATTCGCCCAGCAGTGGAATGCTACGGACTAGATTAAATTAGAAGATGTGTCCCACTTCGCTAGGTTTTTGAAATGACAGTCGATTTTTTTATGTACCAATAGTAGAAGGGGGGCATCACCATATCTCTAATCAGCTGAAACCAGCTGAGGATTCTTCATCAGATACTTCAGACCTTCGATTTTTGACATCAAATGAAGCGGCCCACCACCATGTTGAATATTTTTTGTAAAGGCGGTATGTCGATCTCTAATAGTTTGGTTGGGCTCTTGTGTTTTCTAATCAGGGTCACCAGGTACTCCAGATGTTCGATTATCCTAGTTTTTATAGTTTTCCCTTTATGTGGCCATTAAACCCTAACTCTGTACCAAATTTCAGCTCTCTGAGTTCATGAGAAGTACTAGTTCTATTCTGATGATCATGAGTGAGTGACTGAGTGAGTGAGTGTCATAAATTCAAAACTTTGCTTTCGCTTAACTTCGGAACTAAATGACATACAGACTTAAAATTTTGGATTTTAAGTATGTGATTATAGCTTACTAGATGACGAAAATTTCTGCGTTCTGGTCTTATCCAGAGCTCCTCAAATAGGGGCCTGAAAATGCGGCGAAATGGTTCCAGTAAATAATGGTACGGCAGTGTTTGCTTCGCGCTCGACTTGGCGGGGGCACTGCAGTGCCCCCAGATCGACGTTCTGGTCTTATCCAGAGGTTCTCAAATAGGGGCCTGAAAATGCGGCGAAATGGTTTCAGTAAAGAATGGTTCGGCAGTGTTTGCTTCGCGCTCGACTTGGCGGGGGCACTGCCGTGCCCCCAGATCGACGTTCTGGTCTTATCCAGAGGTTCTCAAAAAGGGGCCTGAAAATGCGGCGAAATGGTTCCAGTAAAGAATGGTACGGCAGTGTTTGCTTCGCGCTCGACTTGGCGGGGGCACTGCCGTGCCCCCAGATCGATTATCCTAGTTTTTATAGTTTTCCCTTTATGTGGCCATTAAACCCTAACTCTGTACCAAATTTCAGCTCTCTGAGTTTATGGGAAAAACTAGTTCTATTTTGATGACCATGAGTGAGTGTATAAGTGAGTGAGTGAGTGAGTGTATAAGTGAGTGAGTGAGTGAGTGTCATAAATGCGAAACTTTGCTTTCGCTTAACTTCGGAACTAAATGACCTACAGACTTGAAATTTTGGATTTTAAGTATGTGATTATAGCTTACTGGATGACGAAAATTTCTGCGTTCTGGTCTTATCCAGAGGTTCTCAAATAGGGGCCTGAAAATGCGGCGAAATGGTTCCAGTAAAGGATGGTACGGCAGTGTTTGCTTCGCGCTCGACTTGGCGGGGGCACTGCCGTGCCCCCAGATTTAAATATGATATTAAAGTGACCTATTTCTAAATACAGTTAATTAATTGTTTTAGATACTTACGGATTTTGTCGCGATGCACTTTTTTTCCTGACGTTTCGGCCGCTGGAAAGTTCAATAAAAGAACAGTATTCGCGTAAATATAAGAAATCAATATACAGTTAATTAATTCTTAAATCAGGTACATTTTGAAAGTAAAGTTAAAAAAACATTTTTAGGAATGTGACTAGTAAATTATATCCTTATCCTTATAATTATTATTATGAAAAAGCAAACAAATATGGCGGCGCGGGGCACTTGCCCTTTAACCAATCGGCACGGTAAATATTACGATATAACGAAAAATAATGCGTACAATTGTATGGAGAAATTTTTATTTGACAATCTGTCGGCATATTATAATACCTCTAGTAATATTACAATCTAACGGTTACGTTAATCAAAGGTTAATCTATATAAAATGGTGACATGAATCTCGGAAACGGCTGCAAGTAAATGTCAAAACTCAAATCCGGTTGGCGGCTTACGTTGGACGTTTAGCATTGTCGGCAAATTGATGTCTCGGGTTTGAATCCGATCAGACGAATGTTTTTGTGATTCGTTTTCTTTTATTTATTTCTAAGTATTTTATCGTTCTACTAAAACTCAAAGCTCGGTCTCACACGTGTATATATATACACACGTGTGTATATCTAATTAATCTAACGTGCTATATATAGCACGTTAGATATATAGCACGTTATATTAATTAGGTAAGTCATGTAACTTTTTATCGAGACCTATTTTTCCCTATTACATATTTATTCGCTTTTCGAGTAATTTTACATCTAACAATGAGTTGAATTAGTAAACTCCATTACCTAGGTAACCTAAGTCTGGGCTTAGGTCTAGTACAATGGTGCCTAATTTGTAGCCAATAGCTCTGTCAGTCCACTTTGACTGAGGAAGCGGTAACGATAATAACGGCCTGACTTGAACGGTTTCAATGAAACCAATCAGTCGACTTGTCTGACGTTCCTAAATGAGAATATACTGTCTTTCATCAGTCAGAGTGAAACCACTTTTAGTAAATGAGAGTCCGTAGCTCGTGGTAGGTCGGGAGGTTTTTTAATCGCATCTCAAAGCTAAGGGCATCTTAAACGACTAGCTGTGGCTGCTTTCGCTACGCAGAACATCATGAACAGCATAATATGACTTGAGAGTAGGATATTGAGACACGTTAACTGTTAGTGAAAACCGGGATTTTCGGTACCGGCCAACGCTTTCGGTACGCTGGAGCCGATATACTTTACTGGAGAGCCTCATAACTTAAGATGGCTCCGGCGCAAAATCCCATAGTAGCAAAACGGCATATTCTCTAAAGGACGTTTTCTCAAAACGTCGTATTCTCAAAAGAACAGAAGTACACTCGTCAAATATTAAGCTTTTGCATGCGACCTTGCCCACGTTAAATTGAGTTTCTTTGGACCCATTACCGGTCATGAATTATTTCATGACCAGTAATGGGTTAAGAACATACTATAATATGTTCTTAACTGACATTTCTTAACTGTATTCTACTTCTCTTTTAACTTAGTATTATAAACTTGGGAGAGCACTGTTGAGTCCTGTCATAGTTCGATTATATACTAGCTGTCTTTGAGTATCCAATACTCAAAGCTAGCTGTAGACTAGCCTACGTTCACATGTCAGTTTTTTGGTGATGCGATTGAAAAACTATAAAAAAACTTAGGCCTTTGCATCCGTTAATGGATGATTTATACAGTATTCTCCGAGCGAAGTAACCACTCTTGAAATACTGTAGTGCCTGGGACAGTTGGTTTTTAAATGTCGTATGGTTGCCCAAGCACATACGGCATTCTCACAACATAGTCAGCCTAGTCCAGAGGAATGAACTAGTCAATACGTCTGGGGCCAACTATGTGCGGGTTTCCTCACGATGTTTTCCTTCACCGTTAGAGCGTCCGTATAATGTACTTGAGATCTGAAAAAGTCTCATTGGTACACGCCACAACCTGGGATTCGAACCTGCACTCTCTCGAGTGCGAACCAAACGGTCTACCCACTAGGCTACGGAGCTCATGAAAAACTATAATGTGTGTGTTATATAACACGAGTAAATTTAATAACTCTACACTCGATAACTTCGATTTTTAGCTCTATTATATTAGCACAGAGTTCTATTTACAGTGCAGTTTTATTATATTATATTATTTCAGCACGCAACTAGTGTCTGAAAAAAAAACTATCATGGGGATACGTACCCATGAGAGTTTTTTACATGGCTACGGCCTAACGGCAGCAAACAGGGACAGATAGTCGTAGGTTGCTTTTAAGTAGACATTTTGACAGAAAATATATAAACTTTATGTCAAAATCATAGAGATTTTGACATAAAGTTTATATATAAGTAACTCCTGGTAAGCATTAAACGAGCGCTATAGGTAGCTTATTGCATCCGATAATGACAAAGACATGAGAAAGACAGGTATGTAATATGTACCTAGGCATATGTTTCATTAAGAAACTGTCTTTGACGTTATTGGCGCGATATCGTTTCACGTACCTACCTATTAGATGTTTGGAATACGCTCTTAAGGCCCTAGCACCTGGCGTATTTTAGGAAATCCTATACGATCCTTACGCTGTTTGTACACCGCCACCGTCAACGGGACGTCAACGAGAAAGACATGACGGCGCAGATTTGGCGATACATATAATATTTACTATGGCCGTGTGTCCACCGCACGCCCGTCACTCGAGCGCCGAAATATCGCTTAGTTCGGCGCCACCACTAGAACTCGGCCCGAGATTATGACGGGCCGAATTGGCGGCAACACATAACACGTATAAACGTATCCACCTACGCCGCACAGTGGTCCCGATTTTGACGCTCCATACTCATAGAACTCGATTCTTAAAAATCGTTGTTTTTTTCGCTCAGGAACGTTTCGAGGCATTGTTTAAATATAAATATTAGGATATAAAACTCTTAGGTTTATTTGTGTGCGTAAAATTAACGTTTCAATTTTTTTTTCTATGGACGAAAACATTCAAATTCATTTTATTCGAAACTGATTGAAACTGACACCTTGGTTTTCACAGGGATTGTTGTCCTACACGAGACGAATCTTACAAGCTATAATACATGTACTAGTTTTTGCCCGTTTGGACGTGGAATAAACGTGAAATTTTTCTATGGACGAAATCATTCAAATTCATTTTATTTGAAACTGAATGTAACTGACACCTTGGTTTTCACAGGGATTGTTGTCCTATACGAGACGAATCCTACAAGTTATAATACATGTACCCGTTTTTGCCCGTTTGGACGTGGGAACATAAATGGAAAATTTTTCTGTAGATGAAATCATTCAAATTCATTTTATTTGAAACTGAAACAAACTGACATCTTGGTTTTCAAAGGGATTGTTGTCCTATACGAGACGAATCCGACAAGTTATAATACATGTACCTGTTTTTGCCCGTTTGAACGTGAGAACATAAATGGAAAATTTTTCTATAGATGAAATCACTCTTGAGTCGTTTTATTTTCCAAACGGGCAAAAACGGGTACATGTATTATAAATTTTAGGATTCGTCTCATATAGGACAACAATATCTGTGAAAACCAAGATGTCAGTTTCTATCAGTTTCGAATAAAATGAATTTGAATGATTTCGTCCATAGAAAAATTACCCATTTATATTCCCACGTCCAAACGGGAGAAAACAGGTACATGTATTATAGCTTGTAGGATTCCTCTCGTGTAGGACAATAATCGCTGTGTAAACTAAGATGTCAGTTTCAATCAGTTTGGAATAAAATGAAATTGAATGATTTGTTCCATAAAAAAATACCGCTTTATGTTCCCACGTCCAAACGGGCAAAAACGGGTACATGTATTATAACTTGTAGGATTTGTCTCGTATAGGACAACAATCTCTGTGAAAACCAAGGTGTCAGTTTCTATCAGTTTCGAATAAAATGAATTTGAATGATTTCGTCCATAGAAAAATTACTGATTTATATTCCCACGTCCAAACGGGCAAAAACGGGTACTTGTATTGTAGCTTGTAGGATTCGTCTCGTGTAGGACAACAATCGCTGTAAAAACCAAGATGTCAGTTTCAATCAGTATCGAATAAAATGAATTTGAATGATTTCGTCCATAGAAAAATTTCCCATTTATTCCACGTTCAAACGGGCAAAAATGAGTACATGTATTATAGCTTGTAGGATTCATCTCGTGTAGGACAACAATCCCTGTGAAAACCAAGATGTCAGTTTCAATCAGTTTCGAATAAAATGAATTTGAATGATTTCGTCCATAGAAAATTTTCCCGTTTATTCCACGTCCAAACGGGCAAAAACTAGTACATGTATTATAGATTATAGGATTCATCTCGTGTAGGACAACAATCCCTGTGAAACCCAAGGTGTCAGTTTCAATCAGTTTCGAATAAAATGAATTTGAATGATTTCGTCCATAGAAAAAAAAATTGATACGTTCATTTTACGCACACAGATAAACCTAAGAGTTTTATATCCTAATATTTATACTCAAACAATGCCCCGAAACGTTCCTGAGCAAAAAAAACCAACGATTTTTAAGAATCGAGTTCTATGAGTATGGAGCGTCAAAATCGGGACCACTGTGCGCCGGCGCCGTGACGTCGAAACGATCATTAAACGAACAACTACAACAAACTTTATTTATATCATAGACTGTGCAATTTCTGTTCTTTTGAGAATATGACTGTTTGAGAAAACGTCCTTAAGAATTCTCTAAAGGACGTTTTCTCAAAACGTCGTATTCTGAAAAGGCATATTCATGCCGTTTTGCTACTATGGGATTTTGCGCCGGAGTCCTTAAGACTTACTACAAGTGATCTAACAATTCTATGAGGCACTAGCTTTTCCCCGCGTCTCCGCCCACGTAAATATAGTGACCCACGGAAATACTTCACTATTTTGGGATAAAAAGTAGGCTATGTTTTAATCCAGAGCCTAAACTACAACCGTACCAAATTTAATCACAATCGGTTCAGAGTTTTTGTGTGAAGGGTAACAAACATCCATTCATCCATCCATCCGTCCATCAATCCATCCTCACAAACTTCCACATTTATTAAATTAAATAACGTTTATTTCGGGCGGCAGGGGTCCATATTATGAATACCTTACAGACTAACATATTACATATTTTAATTATTATTACATACTTAAACTACACTTTATCACGACGCGACGTGCGCGCTTCGTTCCGGAGTCTACACCGGAATCTCCGGTAGACCACAACCGTCGGCCAGAACTCCAGAACTCGAAGGTCGACAAAAGATGCGTCGGCACTCTCACCACAGAGGAACTGAAGTTGACCTTATGGCGAGATCACAGACATTCGACCCTCAAGGACCATATTATAACCCCCACACCGATATCGGTGACGGTGGCCGGATTCATTGAAACCAGGCCAGTTGTGCAGGAGTAATTTTATAGTGCCCAAGTGTATGTGCACTCTCTCTCTCTTTCTTTACTCTCATTTTCAGTCCAGTGGGACGGATAAGCAACACGACTGACGAATATCAGGTGCAGGTCCGACTTTTTACATGCACATCCGACGCATGGATCATCTTTCTTGTCAGACAATCAGGTGATCAGCCTGCATTGTCCTAACCGAACTTGGAAACAACATTTTTCGTTGTTCCAATGCGGGAATCGAACCCACGACCTCCGAGTCGAGAGCCAATGCTCTAACCACTAGACCACGGAGGTTGTAACCATAATTAACTAAAACCAAAAACCAAAACCAAAAGCCGAACAAAAGTGGGACCATATTATAATAGTAGGAGAACGTGAAGTATGCTAACTGCTAACCCGCAAAAGGCGTTGTGTACAGAAACTTGCTTTGAGTATTCCCACTCTTGAACCCACCTAACATCAGGTTTAGGTACTGTAAGCACGTTAACTACAAAAGCGTATTCTCATATCAGTTCGGAAGTCCATAGTTTATTAGCTATATAAAAAGGGAAAGTTTATAGTAAAGTGCCTTTTTCAACCTCATAACATCAAAAAGTAATAATGTTCGAAGTTCACTACGAGCGGTGCAAAGTTCGCGTCGAATTATTATAAATGGTTCCGCAGTTTAAAAGTTAGTAAATCAAAGTTCAGCTTCAACATTGAGGTGTGTAATGTGTACATTCTTGTACTTGTATATTTCAACTATTACAAAGTTATTGTTTTAAATGGGAATTTTTATGAAAACTAATCATAAATAAAAGATTTTGCCAGTTGTTCCTTAAAGTAGAAAAGTATTTTTTTATTATGTATTTAAAATGCGTACTAGATATATAATATTACTAGCTGTTGCCCGCGGCTCCACCCGCGTAAAAACAATATTTTTTTCGGGATAAAAAGTATCCTATGTTTTAATCGAGAGGTTAAACTACTACCATATCATATTTCATCGAAATCCGTTCAGTAGTTTTTGCATCAAACATCCATTCATCCATCCTTACCTCCATCCATCCTCATAAACTTTCACAATTGTGATATAAGTAGGATGTATAAATTGTAGAGTAGTAAGACTTCACAACAGTTGTTTATCTTTTAAAGTACCTATATTAATGGAATTCTACTGTATTTTAGGTACGGAAAAATAAACACATGTAACGGACCCCCAAAAATCCAAGTCCCAAAACTATAAATATTTTATAGTGATCTTCTCGCCGTATCGCTACGTATAAAATTGAACCTAGGGCTATTCATTTTCGGAGTGACTCGCAGAATTCGTCACTTCAAAACTTGGACGATTAGCCCTATATCTCTTAGGGTTGCCAGGCATAATATATCGGACAGTCAGATTTTTGGATGTCCTGTCAAATAAGACGAAGAACGGTTTGTACGAATTTTTAAATTTGACCAGATTCAATTTTTTTATTTTTCATGTGTTTGTTCCGCCATTTACCTAATGACAAAATTGGATGGCCTGCCTTTTCGGTTTTTGACAGCCCTAGTCCTAACGATGTGACGGATTACAGCCCTTTTTAATTTTACCTTTTATAACTTGGGCAAAGTTTTAAAAGTTACAATTACGAACTCGATCAAGGTTCGACAATTTCCTTTGAATTTATCGACACGTTTATGACTTGTATTAAGTGAAGTCACTATCAATATGGACATGATTTCTAAGATATTCAAACGTAATTATAGGCAAGCGGACTGATTTTTTTCTATTACATAAATAAATAGTACTCTTAAATATGAGTAACTTCTCAGAAGAAACAGTATATCAAAAGTCAATATTTTTAAAGTTACAGCGATTTCTGTACAAAATTTCGCACGTCTCGTAAAAACGCTCCATACTAAAGTCGACCTACGAGTGACGTCGTGAGTGAGTGACGCATTTGAAAGTTTAAAACCGAAATTCATGCGGGCGAAGCCGCGGTCAATGAATGCTAGTTTAATATTATAAAAAAGAAAATGATTAGTTTTAGACTTAATAATCTCTTTTAATAATAACTCCCCAGTCCCCACACCGATTTCAGGGACGGCTGCCGGTTTTATCGAAATCAGACCAGCTACGCAGGAGTAATTTTATAGTGCGCAAGCGTGTGCGTTTTTTTTTTTGCAACCTTCGTGGTCTAATGGTTAGAGCTTGGCTCTCGACTCGGAGGTCGTGGATTCAATTCCCGCATTGGAAAAACAAAAAATCTCTTTATGTAATAACAAATAAGTATGGCTTTGTACAAATTGTGGAAAAATGTTTATTGGATGAACCATGAAGCTACTGAGATAGAATATGAAAGAAACATTGACAATTGTGTCAAACCACAGAGTTCTGTTAACTATTATTATTTATTCTATTATTGATAGACGTTGGTGTAGTAAGCCACCTGACATTATACAAAAGTATGGCAGCGTGAGTGAGGTAGTGTGTGTTTTATTTTAATAAGTTAGTAAATATAATTATTTCATTATTAACAAATATATTACTAGCGTTCGGCACGCTTTCCTACGTATAAACTTTTCAAATTTCACACTCATACATAGGTACGCAAAGTTCTTGTAAAACTAAAACAATTTAATGCTCAAAGGCAGTATTTCAATAACCACAATTATTTGAATACAAAGAAAACAAAATATATTTGTAACATGCAGCATTCCGCAGATATATTGAACTTTTTAATAAAGCCTCGCATCCATTGTGTTAAAATAATGAAATGCATTACGATAATGGGAATGTTACATAAAAATCTGTACATTACGAAGCAGTACAATGTACAGATGTATACCCTTCTCATATTTTGATCTGGAAAAATGAACGTGTCATTCCTGTGCTCGCGTGCAATATGTTTCTAGTGATAAATTGTTTTTTTATATTCACCCTAGTGGGCTACCACAAATAATACATTTAATATTTTTTTGTATGAAATAAGACTAAGATATGAGCAGAGAGATCGTGTGACGGTAAGTGTATACGCCCATTGTCAAAATATTATTTTGTCAACCGCAATACCATAAGGGCCAATTTACAACGAAAAAAAACGATACGCAATGGCGCTGCACTTTTAAGACAGCTGTTCAAAATTGAACTTTATTCACTACACAACAAGATACACGTTTCATTGTAAGAGTTCGAATGTCAAGTTGCACCGCGCTGCACAGCGCATGTGCGGTATATGACTGACTAGATGTTGAGTTAATTTAATTTCGCAGAAACCGTACATTTTTCCGCGATTAAAAGTAGCCTATGTCCTTACCTCTATATGTGTGCTAAATTTCATCAAGATCGGTCCAGTAGTTTCGGAGCCTATTCCATGCAAACAAATAAACTTTTCCTCTTTATTATATTAGTATATAGGTAGATTAGTGATTACATAATATGAAACGTGTATCTTTGTGTGGTGAATAAATTTCAATTTTAAATAGCTATCTTAATTTTTTATGATACGTATTAACACGTAGCGTCGCGGTATGAACTGACCCTTATAGTTGCAAGTACTTTGCCTGATTTTTAAAGCCACCTTGTGTCCTTGGTCCTCACACATTACAAGCGTTATTTTACGTCGATTTTCAATAAAGCCGCTACGATTATCTCTCCGTTAGCTATTTGCGTGAATGCATGGGTTATGCTACGTTCCTAATCGTTACCATTTCTTTGCTGACATTACCGGGATGCAAAATATCACGAAAAACGTTGCTGTCGCATATATCGTTTGGATACTCAGTGAAATCTAGAAGTCGGAAAACATCTTAAGAGGACCGATATGATACAACCTCGGTAGATTTCTAACCAAATACGAAATATTTACAGATCTTTCAACGTTATAATACATACTATTATTAGAAAAATTTAACTCGACTACGTAAAGTATATACCACTATCTTTTGGCGAACTTCTTACCGTCATACTTTTTTGCCGTCAAGAATTTTTTTTTTTTCTTACAAACCTACAATAACAAACACATAAAAGGAAGATTAATCCAATTTGGTGCAGTCGTTTGGAAGTTATGCGCGTACAAACGAATCGATAATTCATTTTTAGGGTTCCGTAATACTGAAGGAACCCTAGTTTCACTCTGTCCGTCTAGCTTCTTTAATTATGAATATAAATGTATGAAATAGATTGTGTATAGATTTCGGTTTTGGCATCATATTAAAATAATAATTATTTTATATTTTAGGGGTGGCTCTACATATACATGTGAAGTGGGGATGAAAAATATTTTTTCATTCTATCACATTATGTGGGGAATCGTTGAATAGGTCTTTTAATATAACGGTAAGAGTTTATTTATACATTTCTTGTTTTGCAAAGTCGACCATTTTAGAGCAATCGGCCTCCAAAGTGGTTTGTAAGTTGGTTCCCCCCGGCATTATGTTATCATACAAGTTATCGTGCAAGGTTACAGGAATCCCAAGGGGGTTGGGGATTTTAAGACCAGTATTATAACGTACGGTCCAAGAACGCATTTGTAACACCTCTTGCGTTACGAGTGTCCATAGGTGACGGTGATCGCTTACCAGCAGGCGATTCGACTGATAATTTCCTGGTCCACTTCATTAAAAAATCATCGCTAAACGTCTCAGACTTTTTACGGAATCGGCTCCATTTCCAGTCGGAAATAGAACATGCCAAACGACTTGTGCCCGCCAACTCTGTGATAAATACATTTGGAAAGGACATTGGCATTTTATGGAACAAATACCTACGGCGACCACAGATAAAATATTAAGGTTAGATGTACGCGTAATTGCATGGATTACAACGGCATAGGTCGCATTTCTGAAGGAGGTGGGGTGAATACTGTGATATTTTTACACATTTCAGTGAATATTCATAATATAAAATACTATCTGATTACCAGTGC
This sequence comes from Glaucopsyche alexis, assembly GCA_905404095.1. Classification (NCBI taxonomy): domain Eukaryota; kingdom Metazoa; phylum Arthropoda; class Insecta; order Lepidoptera; family Lycaenidae; genus Glaucopsyche; species Glaucopsyche alexis. Next base: position 18,700,901 of record FR990059.1, read on the forward strand.
CCACAGCTCCGCCCGTACAGTAAGTCTACTTTATATCTGTGCAAAATTTCATGATAATCAGTTTAGTAGTTTTTACGTGAAAATGTATATGAAGTATCCCACAGAAACCGTACATTTCCCCGCGATAAAAAGTAGCCTCCTCCTTTTCCGTGGTCTACTTTATATCTGTGCCAAATTTCATGATAATCGGTTTAGTCGTTTTACATGAAACTGTAAATAAAGTATTCCACGGGAACCGTACATTTCTCCACGATAAAAAGTAGTCTATGTCCTTTCTCAGACTCTAGACTATCTGTGTACCAAATTTCATTTAAATCGGTTCAGTAGTTTTAGCGTGAAAGACGGACAAACAGACAGACACATATCTTTCCCATTTATAATATTAGTAAGTATGGATGTAACAATTTATTGATTATCTCCACTTCTCCATGGAACTGAATTAAATAATTACGGAAAGTATCATTCATCAAAGTCCGTTCAGTAGTTTGTGAGATTAGCGCGTACAAACGTTCCTACAGACAAACAGCGAGTCTGAGGGGCAATTCTGCTAAATAAAACCTTACAATCAAGTCCCGATACGCTTACACTCGCAAACGGTGTTTTTATGAACGTTAAATCAACGTGAAACGCGCTCTAATTGGTCGAAACGTCATAAAATCCGTTTATAATAACTTGTTGCTACACTTTCAATCCAAACAAAGTAAAATTAAGTCTACTTTAAATACGAGAATTGAGGTTCTGTTTTTCTGTAGGTGCGTTTTAGGGTATTTCGTTAATAAAGCTCATTATAGTTTTTCTTATATATCTTACATATACAGACAGCGACCAGTTACGATTTTATTATATTACTAGCTGATGCCCGCAACTTCGTTTGCATAACTTCGTTGCCCGCAACTAACGGAAACGGAACCCGATTTTTTATACGGAACCCTAAAATAAAAGTAGCCTATGTTAGACTTTATAACATCAGCTATCTGCCAGTGAAAGTCCCGTGAATATCGGTCCAGCCGTTTCAGAGATTAGCCGGAACAAACAGACAGACAGATAGACGGACAGAGAAAAAATTTAAAACTTGATATTTTATTGTTAGTATCGAATATACTTTGATATGCATTATGATTTATGTCAAAAGCTGTTAATTTGAAATTACAAACAGACACTTCAGTTATATTTATCTGTATAGATGTATAGATGTAGTGGATTGATTAATGATAAGGTGGTGCTTGTATCTGTATTAAATATATTTATGAGAACCGTACTTTAGTGAGATATCAGTCTTAAGTCTGCATCTTAATCTATGATACAAACTAATTTACCTATTATATTGGCATATTTTCACTTATACCTGTTTTGCCGTTTAACCGTGAATAATACAAACATACAATCCGTTTAACGTTAAGTTTCTGAATAAACGGAGGGCAGATTATTATTCATCATACCTAAGATATGAGTCTAAGCTTACTAGAAATATTTTTAGAAATTACTTATGTAAATCTTATTTCATAAATCTATTCATTCTCAAAGAAAAAATTTGTAACATGTTTTCAGATCCTTTGTAATTAAATTGAATTGCTTGTTATAATAAGTTATCAAAAGAATATCTTCTTATTTGTTTTATATTTTAATGTTTTATTTAATTACTATTGTATCTTATTTTTTTTTAAAGATACAATAGTAGTTAAATAAAACATTTTTTATCTTAAATGGCAAAGTTAGGTTAGCAGGTAGATCTTTATTAGGCACTCTTTTATTTATTTCCAATTTCTATTATGTTATCTATATATACGTGGGTAACACTGAAAATGTTTAGAACTGGCCAGTTAGAAACATTGCAACATGAAAACTTTTTTTGAATTTCAATTTTAGAACTCTTTAGTAACCTAATGTAGTATATTGCATTCATTTGTCATTTGTTTTTGTGAATTGGTGGCAAATCTAAAACTCTTGTTACATGTGAAAATGAATTAATAAATTATGAACGTAACGCGAGAAAATTTTCGGTCAATGATTTATTATGACTTTCGTTGTGCCCACAACTCAACAACAAAGCTATGATAGGCTGCGATTAGCATTTCTTGATGAAGCCCCATCTCGAGCCACTATTTAGAATTGGCTTAACGAGTTTAAGCGTGGACGTAGCAATCTCAATGATGATCCGCTTGAGGGACGTCCTTTAACAGCGACTACTGAAGATAACATTAGTGCTGTGCGACGCATGATAGAGGAAGATAAGAGAGTAGCCTATCAGCAGATATGGGCAAGCCTAGGCATTGGTATGAGTCAAGTTCATAAAATATTACACAAACATTTAGGTGTCAGGTAGCTTTGTACCAGATGGATTCCCCATACTTTAACCGACGACCAGAAACACTTTCGAACGGACTGGTGTCACCAAATGTTAGATAAGTTCAACGGCGGTGACTCAAATACTGTATTTGACATCGTCACAGGTGATGAAAGCTGGATATATTGTTATGAACGCGAAACCAAAAGACAATCAGCTCAGTGGGTGTTTCCTTTCGAAGATCGGCCAACTAAGGTAAAGAAAGGAAGAAGTCAAGAAAAAAAGATGATTGCCTCATTCTTTGGTCGGAAAGGTCATTTCGCGACAGTTGTGCTAGAAGATGGAAGGACAGTTCATAGATAATACAGATATATATTAGGGACAGTTACTGCAGACTGGTATGTCAATCGCTGTTTGCCTGTTGTCTTGGAAAAAATTCGACAGCAGCGCCCTCGAAGCAGGATCCTCCTTCACCACGACAATGCTTCAGCGCACTCCGAAAAACGGACTGTTGAATATTTGACTATAGCAGGTGTCGAAATAATGAGTCATCCGCCATACAGTCCTGACCTAGCGCCCTGCGACTTTCATTTATTCCCAAGAACTAAAGATAAAATTCGAGGCTTTACGAGCCCTGAAGATGCGATGAAAGCGTACGAAAATGCCATAGAAGAGACCCCTAAGGAAGAATGGGCCCACTGCTTTTCTCAGTAGTTCCATTGGATGCAACCATGTGTAGAGAGGAACGGAAATTACTTCGAAAATCAATAAAAGTATTGGCAACTTTCTACATTAAGCCGATTTTCATTTTATAAACATTTTCATTGTTCGGATATTTTGGCTATATAATCAATATATAAATAATAAATATAGACGTTTATGCAGAAAATAATAGGGGATCGGACTACATCTGAAATATTTAGTTTCATTAATATATTAAGAAATATTGAGGCATTACTACTTGGTAAATGTAAAAAAATATATTATTTTATGTGTAGTTTACTAATAAAATACATTTAAAAAGCACCAAAAAAATTTTTTTTTTTGCGAAAATGGTAAACAAAACCTACATCATTAGTTTACTCACATATACAAAAACATTCATTATGGTAAGTATGAACTTAAACGCACAAATATGGGAGATATTAACAAATATATTCCGGCGGCCATATACTTCATCTATAACTACTTCATATATAACTATAACCTACAAGTGACGTCATTTGTAGGTCGACTTTAGTATGGAGCGTTTTTAGGAGGCTCGCGAAATGTTTTATACAAATCGCTGTACCTTTGAAAATATTGACTTTTGTTATACGGTTTCTTCTGAGAAGTTACTCATATTTAAGAGTACTATTCATTTATGCAATAAAAAAAATTGTCCGATTGCCTATTGTCGTACTCGAAAAAAAATTTTTTTTATATGGGCAAGTTTGCGTTGAGCGGAGATTCTCCCGTACCAGAGATGATTTTTTTTCTTTGAATATGGCAATTTTTTTTGCCTAAATGTCTTTAAAATAAGCAGGCAAAGCTGATTGACTGATGAATCAACGCACAGGCCAAGCCCTTAAGGCTAGAAATTTTAAATTTTGCACACGTATAACTCATATGATGTATGCATCCACTAAGGGAGGATTTTCCAAATTCAACCCCCAAGAGGGTAAAATAGGGGATAAAAGTTTAAAGCCTAATTACACGCGGGCAAATCGGCATGACGCCGCCTATTAAATCAGCTAGAACATGTGGGGGCGTGGATTGGCATGATAGTGCAGACTACTAGTAAATATCTGTATAATATATGGTGGATAAGAGCTCCATGGCCTAGTGAGTAGACCGTTTGGTTCACACTCGAGAGAGTGCAGATTCGAATCCCAGGTTGTGGCGTGTACCAATGAGACTTTTTCAGATCTCAAGTACATTATACGGACGCTCTAACGGTGAAGGAAAACATCGTGAGGAAACCCGCACATTGTTGGTCGTTATAGTACCGTATTCAGCTCTATGGTGCTCATAAACAAACGATATCGCTGGAGTGAGTTCTGCGAATTTCCTCTGTGGCAGTGTATTCGTACTGCCCATGCCCAAGGTACCTGTTTCTGTTCCGTTCTGAAGGAGAAGGTGGAGAGGCGTCTCATCCATTTCCTCGTAGCACTCGACCGGATATCACGGTCCCATAATAACCAGCGTATAAAAACGGTTACGATGTATATTTAATTCTCTGTTGATGAAAAATTTGGTTTTTTGTATCTTAAGTGCTCAAATCCTAATCAAAAAAATATCCGAATATAACGACCAGTGGCGTGGGGTTCCTATAACTTCATTCTTGTCGACTTCACTTACCACTTACCTTTTGAAGACCATCATCGAAATCCATACCTATTAAACAGGCTAGGGCTTCCCTATGAAGGAGTACCAGCCTTCGTCACTAAAAATGACATTGAAGGACTGATAAATTGTGGCTGAGGCACTTGTGATATTAATTACTCTTTAGCTGAGGCAAACAGCGGACCGTGGAGAGCCGCTTCGCTACGTTGAGTGTAAGAGGAGTAATGGATGGTAAGAATGAAAGTGAACGAAGCGAAACGAGTATGTAAGGATAGTAGCAAGTGGAAAGAAGTGGTCTCTGCCTACCCCTACGGGAAAAAGGCTTGCTTATATGTATGTATGTCATAGCAGACACACTGATGAATAAATGTCCATATTTAAAATGACGAATCTCAAGTCTTCGTCATACTATCTGGCGTTCGTCACTCGCTCAAGGACATGATTTATATGCCTACCACTAGGCGCCTTGCTTTCGAGGCGATTGACATACTATTATTAAGATTCCGTAGGTAACTTGAGCGTAGGTATTTAAGTATTTGTAGGCGGGTGCCTACATTTACAGGATATGTACAAAAAAGTATCTTACGGGTATGTCGCTATCTGTGGCGACATGGTTAAACGTCAAACGTCTAACTCGCAGTTCGCGCGGTTTTAAAAGTACGAACTTATAGATAAAAGACGGATTACCATTTACCTATTATTTTCCCGTAGTGAATGTGATAATTTAATTGGTTTTATTGTGGAAAAGTGATATAGTGACGTGATCAACGATAATTCGTTAATAAATGTGATTAATTAGAAATAACCTACGGACCTTACATGGTTATACGCCCATATATTTATATAAGAATGATGTATATGTTACGTAGTAATTATTTATTGTCTGTCGTAATATCCAGTTAGTCGTATTAAGTGATGTCGTTATAAAAGGTTTCACTGTGTATTCATATTTTATTATATTAGGAAAACAGATCCGTCATATATTTTATTGCTTAAGTGAACGCGGGTTCGATTATCGCGGCCGGATATTGGGCGCTTATTGCGTCTCGGCCATCAAGACGAAGTGATGTGTAAATAAATAATTTGTTTTTTATATATAGTATAATATAGTTATAGAGCTCCGTGGCCTAGTAGGTAGACCGTTTAGTTCGCACTCGAGAGAGTGCAGGTTCAAAACCCAGGTTGTGGCGTGTACCAATGAGACTTTTTCAGATCTCAAGTACATTATACGGACGCTCTAACGGTGAAGGAAAACATCGTGAGGAAACCGGCACATAGTTGGCCCCAGACGTATTGACCAGTTCATTCCTCTGGACTAGGCTGACTATGTTGTGAGAATGCCGTATGTGCTTGGGCGATTGCCCAAGCACCTGGGACAGTTAGTTTTTAAATGTCGTATGATTATACGACATTTAAAAACTAACTGTCCCAGGCACTACAGAATTTCAAGAGTGGTTACTTCGCTCGGAGAATACTGAATAAATCATCCATTAACGGATGTAAAGGCCTTAGTTTTTTTTTAATAATAGGTTGGGGAAAAAGTCTTTTCGCATTATAGTATGTATGAACTTGTCATAAAATATCTTGGGATATACTAATTGTATCTGGCTGATTTTGGTATCATTAAAAAGTTTTAATTTTACAGAAGACAATTCCAAATTCAAATTAGGTAAATTTGAGATTTTCATTTGTTTTTCTTATTGTTAAAATGAGTGATTCTTATGAAGAATTTCGATACATTTTAAAATTTTATTACAAAAAAGGTAAAAATGCAACACAAGCCGCGAAAAAAAATTGTGATGTTTATGGACCTAATGCAGTATCTGTGAGAGTAGCGCAAATTTGGTTTAAGCGTTTTCAATTCGGAAATTTTGATATCAAAGATGCACGTCGCTCTGGTCGCCCTGTTACGGACAAAACTGTTGCCATTTTTGAAAAAGTGGAGCAAGATCGGCATATTAGTAGTTACGATGTAGCTGAAGAACTGGGGATTGACCACAAAACGGTTTTGGCGCATTTGAAAAAAGCTGGGTACACAAAAAAGCTCGATATTTGGGTGCCTCATGAGCTCACTGAAAGAAACCTAATGAACCGTGTACTCATTTGTGATTCTTTATTACGACGTAATGAAACCGAACCATTTTTGAAGAAGCTGATAACTGGTGATGAAAAGTGGATCACGTACGACAAGAACGTGCGAAAAAGATCGTGGTCAAAGGCCGGTCAGGCTTCACAGACTGTGGCGAAACCCGGGTTAACTCGCAACAAGGTGATGCTGTGTGTGTGGTGGGATTGGAAGGGCATTATTCATTATGAGCTGTTACCGCCAGGCAGGACCATCAATTCTGAACTGTACTGCGAACAACTGATGAGATTAAAGCAAGAAGTTGAGAGAAAGCGGCCGGAATTAATCAACAGAAGGGGTGTGGTTTTTCACCATGATAACGCTAGACCTCACACATCTTTAGCCACTCAGAAAAAATTACGGGAGTTTGGCGGGGAGGTGTTAATGCATCCGCCGTATAGTCCTGACCTTGCACCTTCAGATTTCCACCTGTTTCGGTCGCTGCAGAATTCCTTAGGCAGTGTCAGGTTGACATCACAAGAGGACTGCCAAAACCACTTGTCGCAGTTTTTTCATCAGAAGCCCCAGAAATTTTATAGCAATGGGATCCTGTACCTACCAACAAGATGGCAAAAAGTTATCGAACAAAATGGCACCTATATACTTTAGTCACTTGTAAATAAACTTTATAAAAAAACCTTTTGAATTTTTATATAAAATGCGAAGAAACTTTTTCCCCAACCTAATATTATAGTTATAGACTAGGTGGTGCCCGCAACTTTTGCGTGGAACTGTCAATGGAAACAGGGGCCGTATTACGATCTTTTAAAAAACCTGGCAGTTTCCAGGCAATTCAATATACGGCCCTAAAGTGCCTGGTTCTTTTTTCGTATTACAACGACATTTCACTCTGACTGGATTCATTCTAGTTTGGTTCTCGCTGGCTGGTATACGAGCGTGAAAGTGACGTACGGAAACGTCAAATTCAACTCAAATTTGACAGTTTGTTTTTTATGGCATGCTCTTAGTAGGCACAGGGTTATTAAATAACAGAAAACTTGTACTGCCGGAATTATTATTATATTAATTATTAAAATAATACGATATTTAGATGATGTATATTTTAATGTGATATGGGACATTATTTGGAACGGTATTTTAAAAGTAATGTATTTTTAACTATAAATAGAGTATATGTATATAGTATATTATAGGTATTATATAGTATCCCTCCGGAACACTGTATTTTTTTCGGGATAAAATACTTTTTAAATATTTTTATAGGCTACTGCCTATATTTTAATCCAGAGCCTAAACTATTACCATACCAACATCAAAATCCGTTCAGTAGTTTTTGCGTGAAAGAGTCACAAACATCCATCCATCCATACATCCATCCTCACAAACTTTCACATTTATAATATTATTAGGATGGTGAATTGCTTGGTGATTTTGGTTCTTCTCGTGTGGGGCATTATTTCTAGAAATTCAAATACATATTTGTAACTCGTCAGCTGTGCTCGTCAGCGTCACACATGATTATTTTCTATGAACATATGAATAAAACCTATATCTTAAACATAAACAAATACTCGCAATTATTTTAGCGATATTTTACGTTACTAAAATACCCAAAATAATTTTAAAAGAGAACACTACAAAATAAACCAGTCAGTATAAGTTAATATTTTGTGGCGTAAACTGAACGGCTTTGTTTGACGTAAAGACAAGCCAGCTAATGTCAGTTAAATTGTCGTAATACGAAAATACCATTCAAGTTTCAATGCAGAAGCAAGTCAAGTGTCACGTGACCGCTGACTGGCTGGCAATAGGTGGTCATAATACGAAAATGCAAGCCAGTTTGTTTTATGGCGTAAACTGGCTGGAATTAAGAGCTTGTAATACGCCCCCAGATCTTTATGGCTGGGACTATATTTTCTGGAACCCGGTAGGGCAGGGAAAATTCAGAGCATGGAAAATAGGAAATTAGCGTTTTGTCGTACTGGCCACTTTGATCTCAAATATATCTTCTTTGCATTGAATAGGCTCCGAAACTACTTGACCGAATTTGATGAAATTTGACACAGATATAGAGTAGACCATGAGGAAGGATATATGCTACTTTTTATAGCCGAAAAATGCACGGTTTCTGCGAAATTAACTAACGTCTAGTAGGTAAATATTTATACAGTAAAGAAACCTGTGTGCGCGAGTTTCACTCGCACTTCGCCGAATTTTTATTTGCTACTATTAATAGGTATCTATATTGGCGCAATAACGCTTTATTACCAACTACAAAACTCAAACTGAAACTCAGAATTTTTATTTCGGTGTCAGAACTCAGAGGATCTTTGACTCTGGGAGAGCCACGCTTCGGCACAAATGGGCCGGCTCGACCGGATAAATACCACGACCTCACAGAAAATCGGCGTAAAATAATGCTTACGTTGTGTTTCGCAGAGTGAGTGAGGTTACCGGAGGCCCAAGAGGGAGATAGGGGATTTAATTGGTGTTGCGAGTGTCCATGGGCAGCGGTAATTGCTGACCATCAGGTTATCCGTCAGCTAGTTTCCTGGTTCATTATTAGAAAAAATATACCATAAGAGCTATAATATATAAGATTAAATAAGCGACCTTCAACTTACAAGACACGACTAGATCTTAACAATATCAAAACTTTTGCGTAACTACAAAAGCATAGAAAAAGCGTAACGATTAAGCTCTTCTCCAAGTAAATAATAAAAGAGGAAAGTTCTGCTCGCGCGTTAATTGTTAAAGTTTGGGCCTATCCTTTTCGCTTAATAAAACTCACTTGTGAAGAAACTATGTGTTTCGTTTTTCTCACAATATAAGTTTTAGACATACGAATATAACAAATCTTGCCAATAGAATACGTCTTAATTTTATTTATAGACCTCTTATATATTGTTTGACTCAAATAAAAATGTTAGGTATTATCGTAAAAAGAAAATAGTTCCTTCTAGTGCCTAGATATCTGCGCCGTTATATGTAACTAGCTTTTCCACGTTGTTCTGTCTTAAATATGAACTGGAATGAATAAATGACTACACCTACAATGCAACCTGCGTCATAGTATAACACCCACTCCTACTAACTACACCTCTTCCAATATATCTCACTGTTTAAGCCTTTTCTAAACTTCCACAGTTATTTCAATACCGAAATGAGTCAAATCGGTCCAGGCGTTCTCGAGTTTTGAGTCCCTCGGAAATGGGGTAAAAATCAAACCCTACCAGTCTTCAACCAATTCGATTCAGTCGTTCTTGAGTTATAAATAGTGTAACTAACATGAGTTTCTTTAATATGTATATGTCGCAGGCATATTGTATGATCCCGCCGCTAACATACGGCGTCGTCAGTTTAAAAACGCTCGCTGTTTTGCAATATATGCCGAAGCGGAAAAATGACAATTCTCAATCGTTATAATTTGAACGTTGGTTGTAGTTTAGGGTGACTATGAAGGAAACACAGTTTGGACAAATCTGACTTTCAAAGTTCATAAAAATTACAATATTTTTTTTGTTACCTACACTTTTACTTGATATATTATAATGGGTAAATAGGCAAGCGGACTGATTTTTTTTATTGCATAAATGAATAGTACTCTTAAATATGAGTAAATTCTCAGAAGAAACCGTATATCAAAAGTCAATATTTTCAAAGGTACAACGATTTGTATACAAAATTTCGCGAGTCTTTATACCAAAAACATTTTTTTTTTGCAAAATTGGTAAACAAAACCTACATCATTAGTTTACTCACATCATATTATACAAAACCATTCATTATGGTAAGTATGAACTTAAACGCACAAATATCGGAGATATTTACAAATATATTCCTGCGGCCGTATACTTTATACCTACTTAATACACTTTAATCCAATAGTGACGTCATTTGTGTGGCGATTTTAGTATGGAGCGTTTTTAGGAGGCTCGCGAAATTTTGTATAAAAATCGCTGTACTTACCTTTGAAAATATTGACTTTTGATATACGGTTTCTTCTGAGAAGTTACTCATATTTAAGAGTACTATTCATTTATGCAATAAAAAAAATTGTTGATTGCCTATTGAGAAATATAGGTATTAATAGTACCTAAAGATTTCATAATGCTATACGCTAGATATTTCCCGCTACTTCCGCGAGCGGAAAGTTTCAATAAAAAATAACCTATCCTTCCCCCGTAGTATGGTCTCTATTTGTTCTAAATGTCACTAAAATCGGTACATTAGTTTCGGAGCCTATTCAATGCAAAGTTTTCCTCTTTATAATAAGTATAGATTAAGCAGACGCTGGCAAGTCACAACTTACTGATGATGCTTAATGTCTCCGCAGAAATACAGTCAACAACGCGTTATTACATTTAATATTATCACCTCAATTTTTCACCGTCATTTTCAACATCAGTCCCAGACCCTCGGGTAGATAAATTATCTAAGAAATATGCGCCTGGCCTAATACTGAGTTTCCAAGTCGAAGTCTAAGTTAGTTTTACCCAGGGCTTAAACGGGTTAGAAGTTTATACCACGGAACTATCGATACTGCAGTATTAGTTGTACTGTGTACTTGGTTTACGTATAATTGGCAGTAGATTTATACATTTTTATTATTATTATACTAATTAAAATATACCTCTCTCTCTCTCTGCGTATGTGTGTGTGCTATAATTCAACATCATTAGCTTGCTTACTACTTGACAATGATAGAGTTTTTTAACACGTTTTTATTAGCTTCAACTCTATTTTTGTAAGTATATTAATTTGTAACTGACTACTCAGTTTCCTAGTCTCCACCACCATCGATTTTTCTCCACCAAAACTCCCTACATACTAAACATGGAAATACTTGCAGCCGTTTCCGAGAATAGGATTATTTATACTTCTATACTATAATATAATAAAGAAGAAAAGTTTGTTTGTTTGCATCGAATAGGCTCCAGAACTACTGGACCGATTTTTATGAAATTTGGCACAGATGAAGAGTAGACCACGGGGAAGGACATAGGCTATCTTCTTATTGCGGCAAAATGTACGGTTCCTGCGATATGCGCGTACGAAGTCGCGGGCAATATCTAGTTTATAATATAGGTACAAGATAAGCTCGTTTAAAGTTTAACCCCCTTACTAATAAACGCTGTATAAGCTTTTTGTTCACATCACACAAGTGACATTTTTAATTCGATTGAGGAAGACAAAACACCATGTAACTATTCAAAGCTTATACAGCGTTTATTAGTTAGGTGGTAAGACGTATAATGTGTATTGAGCAAAATATTTTGTGATCACGCTAAAACATAATTGGGTGTTTGACAACATGTAAAAAATTTGTTTTTTTAAATAAATTAAAACATAATTAGGTATTACTCTTACAACTTGATAAAAGTAAATTTAATTAGGAGTTTACGTGTACGTGTAGTTTTGTAATTATATGCATTTCGAAGTCACAAAAAGTTGGAATATTTTTTATAAAACATTAGAAACATACATAATTAGTTTACTTACATCAAATGTACTATCAATATAAACGTGCAAAATAACGAGATATCAAAAATTTTGTGCATATGACCATACATTTCGTAGCAACTAGCGTGTGACGTCACCTACTTGTACTACTTTTATATGTGGCGTTTTCACGAGACTCACAAAAGTGCTTGAAACAATCCGTAATATCTTTAAAGATTTTGGTTTTTAGTATACTAACTATTCCCTTCGTAAAATGTCTTATTTTTCGGAGCACTATTCATTTATGTAATAAAAAATATAGTACAAAAATATCGTATTGTAAGGGCCTAGAGTCTAGACGTACACAACCCTAACCCTAGACTCTAGGACCTGCCCTAAGAGGACCTTGAACCCTCATAGAAATTATTTATATTCCCGAAGCCATACTCTATTTCCAAATACTCCCGTCCCTAATTATGACCTAGATCATGTTAAACTGCCAAAGTCATTACTTTGAACAGTCATTCGTAACTAATAGGGTTCCGTAGGTGGAAAAACAATGGGTCATATCGACAGCTAACGTGGGTCCACACTGCGTCTGACAGCCCTCACATGACTTCAAATAGACAAAGGATACAACAATTATAGATATTTACGTGATGTCAAAGACAAAACATAAAGAAACGTGATACCAAAATGGTGCACATATTTTGTGCGATATTTTTATACCGGAGTTTTATTCCGTTTTGAGGGTAACTTTTTATCAGGTTCGTACCCTGCTGGGTATAATCAAGGTATAATAACTTCCCCCACACCGATTTCGGTGACGGTGCAAGGCATATGAAAATGAATATGTCAAACGGAGTTTACTTCTTTTCCTTTTCGACATAAACAATTCTGAAAATTGAATGAAAAATCACCTAGTATATTTTTGAGCCCTCCAAAGATTCCACCACTACAACTTCTGTGTAACCAGGATCACAATGGAACCAACCAACAAAACCCTTTGATTTGATAAGATAATATTCATACTCCTTAACAAGTATTCTCTATTTTATTCGATTAAAATAATTCACTAGAAAGGGACCATTGAACTTTGAAGTCATGTAGCTAACAGTAGCGTGGAGTTCCTATAAGTCCATTCCCATGAGCTTCATTCACCACTTACCTTTTGAAGACCCTCATCCAAATACCTTATTATACAGGCTAGGGCTTCCCTAATAAAGGACAATCAGCCTTCGCCACTTATAGCTTAACTGACTGGACTGTTGAATATTTTAATCTAACAAAAACAATTCATACTTTAAATTCTATTCAAAAAAAAATATTCAGTTCATAAATATTATTCAAGACTGCGAGCAAAAAACAGCAAGTTAAATCGAACACGGCTTGTTTGTATACAAAAATATTGGATCTGAGTAACTAGCCGATGGATAACCGTGGTTTGGTGAAAGGGTGCCTACACATAGTTATAAAACGTTATACAATACTAGCTTTTGTCAATATATCTCAAGTGAACCCAAGCTCAAAGAAATAATCATTTATATATTCACTAGAGCCATATAAAAATAAGGTGGAATTGTAAATCGTACACATGAGCCGATTCGAAATGCTATAATATAATATAAATAGTGTATAAATATAATACATACATACATATAATCACGCCTCTTTCCCGTAGGGTAGGCAGAGACCACTTCTTTCTACTTGCTACGATCCTTACATACTTGTTACGCTTTGTCCACTTTCATGTGAATGGACCATCCATTCCTCCTCTTACATTCAACGTAGCGAAGCGGCTCTCCATGGGCCACTTTTCGCCTCCGCGAGAACGAGATGTGATGGGTGGCGAACCACATCGCCGCCATTTTGGATAATTAAATTATTTATATGATTATCCATTGCGTTTCCACGGATTGGCGGAGAGGGTAGGAATAGGGGAAGGGAAGGATAGGTGGTGTGGATAGGAAAATTGGAAAGTTAGAGTGGGAAATGTAGGATATTACCGCCCAGGAGGACAAGGGATAGGACAGTAATAGCTAGGGAAGCCGGGGTCATATACCCGTATACTATACCACAACTACCGCACAGGTAAGTTGGGATGAGTATCCCATGACTTTAAAACTTTATAATTATAAAGACTGAAAAAATACAGTTAACATACAGTTAACCTATCGCTTAGTTAGTTACGTAGCCTATATTACACGGGCTATTGTAATTCAATAATAGTTTAATTAATCAAATCTATTGACACCCCATTTATTGAAATTGGACTAGTACTCAGGCGCTACGGTGGAAAAAGCCACAAGGAAGGCAGTCTATCTTTAAATATGTATGATATATAACATAGACTGCCTTCCTTTTAGCTTCGCCGTTTGCAGTCGGGTAAAAACTACAGTATAACTAATATTAGTAATGTACGATAACGAGTTAATGCTTTCCACAATGAAACTTGTGAAACCACAATTTAACTGTGGGAGAGCCACGCTTCGGCAGGAATGGGCCGGCTCGACCGGATAAATGACCACGACCTCATTGAAAACCTCAGTAAGTGAGGTTCCTGGAGGCCCAAGGGGGGATGGGGGATTTTAAGGACCAGGAACGGAAGTCGCAACACCAGAGGAATTACAAGTGTAATGTCTGGTGTTGGGAGTGTCCACGGGTGGCGGTAATCGCTTACCATTAGTCCATCCGTCTGCTCGTTTCCTGGTTTATTACATATTAAAAACTAATAAACCATTAGGCATAGTGTCTATCAAGTAACAAATTTCCAAAACTAATGCAAACGACAAACGTAACACAGTTCGCGTCAATTTATCCAGAAACATGTCGGTTAGTCTCACAAATCGCGAGTAATCTATTCCATCCAATCCGATGCAGGTGTATCCGTGGGTGAATTAAATTTGAAATCGGAATATTATTCCGGGACCCGGGTGTGTTGATAGTGTTCAAATTTGCTAAGCCCGTCCATTCTGATTTCCCCGGTGCTGAACTTTTAATGGGTGTGTTTATTTTAGTGTTTTTTGTGCATTTGATATTTTGAGACAACGATCATGATCGACCAGTTTTGAAAAAACAGCGAAAACTCAAACAAAATTATATTGGAGTTCTCCAATAGTAAATCAAAATAAGTTTAAAAAAAATTAACGAGTAGCATCAAGACTCAAAAGCTCAGCTTCATGATAAATATAACTTTCCTTTGAACGCCTCAAAATATTGAAACACAGAGGAAGTGACCGCATTAACTGCAGATGTAGTTAAAGGCCGTTACACGTGAGCACGGAATAAATAATACGTGAGTACGTGTGCGTGCGCATCAGCGCTGCTAAGTGATTTTCATCTCATGTGGAGCGATAAATTTTTCGATAGTACCATAACCGCACCATATCGTTACGGCAAAATGTGGCCAAGCTATGGACCAAATCACAACCACCAGCGACAATGAGTAATACCAGTAATTTATAACAAACGTCGACATTTTGTCGGTATCACAACACAACGACAAGATGCCACAGTTTATTATATTTGTCGTGTCATCGCGTGTGGTTATGGTAGGTACAATACGGCCGATGTATCTTGGCTAGTCTGAACTTCGCGCAGAAGGTTGCGCAATGACTGTTTCTAAGTGTTTTCGTATTTATTTTATTTGTACTAATTGGTCAACTGTATTAGGGAAATTTTATTAGTACATAGGTATACAAAAATAATACAATAACAGTTTTCTTCACGAGTTGTACATGCGCTAAAGTTCGCAGAGCCTATGTTCAGACCCGTCAAGATACAGCGGCCGTAGTGTACTATCGAAGAATTAGTTGCTCGACATAAGATCAAATTCGCTTAGCAGCGCGGCGGCGCCGATGTGCACGCATAAAATTAAACAAGTAGCCTCAAGACTCAAAAGCTCAGATAAATAGGACTTTACTTTGAACTAGGTAGCCTCAAAATATTTAAACACAAAAGAAGTGACCGCATTAACTGCGGATGTGGTTAAAGGTCGTATTTACACGTGAGTGTTCACGTGTAAATACGACCTTTAACCACATCCGCAGTTAATGCGGTCACTTCTTTTGTGTTTAAATATTTTGAGGCTACCTAGTTCAAAGTAAAGTCCTATTTATCTGAGCTTTTGAGTCTTGAGGCTACTTGTTTAATTTTAAAAACGTTATATTGATTTACTTTTGGAGAATTCCAATATCATTTTTTTATAGTTTTCGCTGTGTTTTTGTTAAAACCAACCAATATAATGTTTGTTACGTCCTGAATACTTATTCATTTTCCTGTCCTTTATCTCACTATATGCTTAGAACGCTTCTCGCCTTAAAAGGAAGTTAAAGATCGAAGTGGCTCGTTAGGGCCAATACTCAATACTCACCGAATAGGAACGATACGCGACATGACGCTGCATTTTTAAGATAGCTACATAAAATTGAACTTTATTAATTACACAAGAAGATATATAATATGTTTCATTGAAACAGTTTGAATGTCAGGTTTCTGCGCAGCGTATGTGCAGTGTGTGACTGATGTCATATTATGAACAGCCTCCGTGGTCTAGAGGAGGAGCATTGGCTCTCGACTCGGAGGTCGTGGGTTCGATTCCCGCATTGGAACAACAAAAAATGTTGTTTTAAGTTTGGTTAGGACAATGCAGGCTGATCACCTGATTGTCTGACAAGAAACATGATGCATGCGTCGGATGGGCATGTAAATTCGGCCCTGCGCCTCATCTCTCGTCAGTCGTGTCGGTTATCCGTCGCACTGGATTACGAGAGTAAAGACTCTCTCTTGAGTCTTGTGTACTGCGCATACACTTGGGCACTATAAAATTACTCCTGCGTAACTGACTTGGTTTCAAACCGGCTACCGTCACCGAGATCGGTGTGGGGAGTTATTATTATGAAACGTATATCTTTTTGTGTAGTGAGTGAAGTTTTATTTTGAATAAGTATCTTAAAACGCAGCACCGCATAGCTTTGCGTATCGTCGCAGTGTGAGCTGACCCTTAAAGATGCATCCATGCCGTTACTTTTTATGGATCGACATTATGCAACAAGATATCACAGCACTCTTTAACTTTGCTAAGTGTTTTCCGATGTCCATATGAACACATAAGAGTGTCTGTACTCAGTAAAGTTGGTCGAAGAAATGGCTGTGGTGTCGAGAACATTAGCTTCGATTTTTTATAGTTCTGTAGGCTAATTGCATTAAGAAGTCAGTGAAATGTAAAAAATAAAAATAAAAAAAAAATATTAATGACGTTTGAGCCGTGTTCACATTTATGGTGTCTACAGACACACGAATTTGGTACGGAGCGTACAGCGGATCTGGTACGCTCCGTACCAGATTCGAGCGTGTGTAGGGCAGTCCGGCGAACATAAGAAGAAGGCGAAGAGTTCACCGTTGTCCGCATCGGATCTGGTCCGCTCCGTACCAAATTCGTGCGTGTGTAGAGCAGTCCGGCGCGGCGGTTAGGCCGTACAACGGTATCAGTGTTGCCAACTTAGGGATGTACCCCCCAAAATTAGGGAAAATATCTTCGGGGGTTTACTAGGGGACAGGATGTTTAGAGTTTACTCCTTATGAATCAATTTGTAAGTAATAATAAAAATTATTTTAATGTGTGTATATAGCCAGGGATATGAAAATGTATTGGGAGTGAAATCAGATTAAGACAAGTTAGTTTTATGTTATTCACGCGTAAGTTATGTTAATTTTTTTGTGCGTCGAGCGTGCTAGCAAACGGTCGTGCTTCGCTTTACGACACATGACGTAAGCAAATATTAATTAATAATTAATATTTCGCGAGTCGCACGGCTCACAGCCGTTGCACGTCATCATGGCGCTCGTAGCCAACGAGCTGCTGGCGTTCGTACAACACGTCATCAACGCCATGGACGAGGACAGCATCGTGCAACTCTGCAAGTCGACCTACACCAGCGAGGAGATCTGCAAGGGCAAGCTGATGCTGTACGAAGCGCTCGGTAAGACCGCGCAGATGACGTCTCGAAGGAGAGATGGGAGCGACGGAAGCTTGCAGGACATCATCTCCCTGCTCAAGCGGACGAATCCAGCGGACGTGCCGGTATTTGTAGCTAAGGAGCTACACAGGCTGCCGGCAGTATCTGCGGACAACGTCAACGTCTCCAGCCTGCTGAACAAGTTCAACATCATGAAGGCAGAGCTGGACGAGATGCGAGGAAGATTGGATGCCTCGGAATCTACCATCAGTGAGTTGCGTAGTGAATTATTACAACTTAAAAGTAATAATTCATTATGTAGGTCACCCAAGCATCCAATAGACTCCGTAAACATGCGTCGCGGAGCGCAGTTTGACTCGTCGTTTTGCATGTCAGCGAAATCGTACGGGTCATCAACCGCCGCCGTCAGCTCGCCGCTTGCGGTCGAGTCGAAACTGAGTCCACTGACTCAGCCGAAAAAACATGCAAGCGTCGCTGCTTGCCCCGCGCCGCCTCCGCGGGTGAAGACGAGGGGGGTGAAAGAGGGCCACAAGGCTGAACCTCTTCGACTCGACAAGGACGAGTGCAGGAAGTGCGATGAGGAGGGCTTCACACTGGTGGAGAGAAGAAAGAAGAGGAAGCCCGCCGTCCGCAACCACCGCGGCACCGCACCCAGCGGACCCGAAGAGCGTCTGCGGTGTGAGGTTCCCGCAACGCCGCTATACGTGTCCCGCCTGCACTGGTCCACGACAGTAGAGGACGTAGTGGACTACATCCGGAAGAAGACGTTTTTCACCTTAAGGGTCGAACGCTTGGAGTCTCGCCACAAGGTTAACTTTAGTTCCTTTGAGGAATTCTGGCCGACGGACGTGGTCTACCGAAGGTTTAGGGGGAGGCTCCCTAATGAAGCACGCATCACGTCGCCGACTTTACGTGATAAACATGTGTGTTAGTGAGTGTGAGTGTAGATTATAGTTTTAGAATAGTATATGTATAGTAGTAGTTATAATATAAAATATATACCCGATATATCTGGTACTCGTAACACAAGTTAATCTTAGCACGGGACTAGATAGTCGTGGTGTATATATTAATATAGTTATGTATAATATTACTATTTTGTATCTATATTGTTATTAGTATAAATTAATTATGCGTGTATTGTATTTGTATAAAATATAATTATATCCATTGTCTGATACCCGTAACACAAGTTCTACTTAGCACGGGATTAGATCGACGTGATATATATTATTTAATTATGTATTAATAATGTTTGTATATATTTTTTGTGTGTGTGAATAAAGAATTTGAGAATAAAGAATTTGAGAAACACATAACCTTTCTTTCTAGCTTATTATCTCTTAGACCGACAGGTTTATTACTAATGATGACCCCTGATTACTAATACCATTGACAAATGGTATTAGTAATCAGGGGTAAAATTTGGGGAGAAATATTTTTTAAAGTGTTGGCCCGTTTACAATGAATTGCGGGAATCATCGTCGTCGTTTAAAAACTGCACTGTAAATAGAACTGCGTGCTAATAAATAAAAATAGAGCATAAAATCGAACACACGAGTGTCGAGCGTTTCGCTTCACTGCACCGTACCAAATGCGTGCGTGTGTAGCGACACCGAATTTGGTCTCCGGATATGGTTCGCTGTACGCTCCGTACCAAATTCGTGTGTCTGTAGATAGCATTATTTGTAAGCCTAATTGACATTATATGTACGGCCGCGATATTATAATTGATATATTAATAATAATTCCCCACCGGTCTCGGTGACGGTGGCCGGTTTTATTAAACCAGGCCAGTTACGCAGGAGTAATTTATAGTGCCCAAGTGTGTGCGCAGTTCACAAGAGCACTCTCTCTTCCTTTATTCACGTAATCCAGTGGGACGGATAACCGACACGACTGACGAGAGATGAGGCGCAGGTCCGACTTTTTACAAGCCCATCCGACGCATGGATCATCTTTCTTGTCAGACAATCAGGTGATCAGCCTGCATTGTCCTAACCAAACTTGGAAACAACATTTTTTGTTGTTCCAATGCGGGAATCAAACCCACGACCTCCGAGTCGAGAGCCAATGTTCTAAACACTAGACCACGGAGGCTCTTGACATATTCCTTCTTAACGCGAATAGACTATACCTAATCGATATTCTTCTTTTTTGACCGTGTTACCTTTTTGTACCATTTGATAATATAATATCAAAGCGTAGATTCACGTTCAAAATATCTACTTCCGGAATCGTTAATTATTATTTATCATTGTCATCATCATTATTAAAGTCCAGTCGTAAAATGAAATTATTCCATTACTTTCTTAGATATTTAAATGCGATATCTCCAAGTCAATTCTCCAGATCAAATTCGATTCCAAAGGACCATATTAAAATTTGATGGCATAAATCGATTGTCTAGACCCGTATAATAGTCGATTAGCGATAGTACGTGGACCTTTTGCCGTTGTAACAGAGGCTATTTTTGTATGCAGTACCTGGCCCGGCACGTGCCAGGTATTGTCACCCGAATGGATACGCAAGTAGAGGGTATACATCTAGACAGTGACATAGGTAATAAATATAAAACTATTAATAAAAAACTTAACTTCAAACTTTTTGGCATCTACAGACACGAATTTCAATTTAATATTATAATACTATAGGGCAATGACAAGCAGGTGTTAAGGCGTTTAATAATAATAATAATAAGATATTTATTAAAAGAAAGTTTGGACATTACACTACACAATTACATTACATTAAGATTAGGTAATAATTAATTACAGAGTTGCTAAGGCATAGGTAGGTGGTGTAATGCTCAAACCAATGAAAAGGAGTCCACTCAGGTAAATGACTGAGGAATACCACAGTCCCTGATATTCTGTGGATCGGAAACTATTGTCAGGCGTGGGACAGACCACTCAAGGTCGTTTGTGCACTACACGTTTTTCCTATGTCTTTTAATGAAATTACCAGGAAACCAGCAGACAGATCTTCTGACGGTAAGCGACTGCTACCGTCCATGGACATTGGCAACACCATAGCTGTTACACGTGTAACTCCTGTGGTGTTGTGCACTCGCATTCCTGGTCCCTTAATCCCCAACCCCGCTTGGTTCTCCGGTAATCTCATTCACTCAGCATAGCACAACGCAAGCGTTATTTCACGTCGGTTTTCTGTGAGGTCGTGGTAATCATCCGGTTGTGCTGTCACGTTCATGCCGAGGTATAGCCGTCCCACGTTTAAGGTACATAGTAACAAGGACGTCTTCACGAATCAGACAGCTGAACGGTAAAATTCCGTGTTGGGCAAACGCCCTTACGGTGACCTTTTCGAGTTGTCTATCAATATTACAAAACGACACGAATGTTTGGTAAGCATTTACCCTGTTTCCGGACAAATAATATAATTGAATATTGTTAAACGAATAGTAATTTTACAGTATTCTAAAGATTCTTTGCAATTTGCTTCTTTTAGGCTTCAGTGTCCATCAGGACCCTACTACTGAGACTTCGCTTTATGTCTATCAGTCCGTCTATCCGTCCGTCTGTCTGTCACCAGGCTGTATCTCCATAATCATGGTAGATAGACAGATAACATTTTTACCGATTCTGTTGGCGCTATAACAATATAATCTAACAACTAAAATAAAGATTAATTAACCCCTTGATTTTTGCCTTTTTGTACCCTTCGTGTACGACTCACACTTGGCCGGTTTTTTGGATAATCCGCCTCCTGAATTCTGTAGGCTTTTCTCTCGAAGCTTCCAGACTTCTGTATGAAGTTATAAAGATTAATTAACCCCTTGAATTTTGCCTTTTCGTACCCTTCGTGTGCGTCTCACACATGGTCGGTTTTTTGTATAATCCGTCTCCTGAATTCTGTAGGCTTTTCCTCCGAACTTCCAGACTTTTGTATCAAGTTGCCACTCTATTCACCTACTTCTACCGGTTAGCAGGCAGATCACGCGCGCGATAGCTAGCTCCGCTGATGTCCCAATGTGTATGCCGTTGAATGAATAGCTGGCAGAGAGCCTATTGTCTCCATAATACGTTTACTATGGTAGGGTCTTTCATCTCTGACCTCAATTTTTGCGGATTTTTTAGTCCTTAAAGAAGTTCGTTGAATACGTGCCTGGAAAGTTAGGGCTATAAGTACGTTATTTGGAGGTTATAAATGAATAAAGCGTAATGTTATTATGGAAAATGAGGAGAATAAATTATATATCTAATCAGGTTCAGTAGCTTGATTATTTAATTATTGCTGACACCTAATTTACAACGTCTTATTAGTCTATCAGCTATAAAATAATTAAATTTACAGAACAATAGAACGAACTTGACGACATCTGCGTCTTAGGCCTACTTGCGCCAATCCGGGTTAAAGTTAACCCCGGGTTAAAAATCATGTTATCTCTCTCGTTCTTTGTACCTATTAGTGAAAGAGAAAGCATAATATTTTAACCCAAAGTTAACTTTAACCCGGATTGGCGCAAGTGGGCCTTAGTGGTTAGCGACTTGGCGATCAAGCCGGGGTCGCGGGGTCGAATCCCGCCAGGGAACAAAAAGTGTATATTGTTATAGTATAACCCCCTCACTAATAAACGCTGTATAAGCTTTGAATAGTTATACAGTGTTTTGTCTTCTTCCATCGAATTAAAAATATCACTTGTGTGACGGGAACGAAACACTGTATAACTATTCAAAGCTTATACAGCGTTTATTAGTAAGGGGGTAAAGGTATTAAATAATATTATAATTCCGTTGTCTGATACCCGTACTACAAGTTCTTCGAGAACTTACCACGGGACCATATTGACGTATTGTGGAAGCGTCCATAGATATTTTGGCAGACCTACCATAAAGTAGAAAATGTATATGTATACTTATTACTTACGCGTACCAAGACACAGCTTTCATAGAACAACCTAAATCGATCCAAATTTGAAAATGACTTTTTCATTTCTCATACTCGGAAAGTAGTGTTGTTTTAGCGCAAACTTCTTTGAGCGGAATAAGCCGCGAGTGCCGCGGCGAGCGGCAAGTTCCATATTTAAAAATTAAAAAGTCAAGAAAAATTGCCGGGATACTAAATTACTAATATATTATTATCAATAAATAGTTTAGATAAACAACTTGTTTTATTTTCCTCATATTCTAAATGAAAAGTAGAGTGTATGCCACGGGTAAAAGAATGAATTCCTACTCGGACTATAGTCTAACTACCTCGGGAATTGATTCCTTTCAACCCTAGGCTAACAATCTACTATCCATACCACCTGCTCGACAACGTCCGATTATTATAAATCACGCAATCTCAACGTAAAGCAAGTCATTGACTCCCAAGGGAGATAATGTTGTATGAAACTCCCAAGGGATTAAAGTG
The DNA here is from genome assembly GCA_905404095.1 of Glaucopsyche alexis. Lineage (NCBI taxonomy): Eukaryota > Metazoa > Arthropoda > Insecta > Lepidoptera > Lycaenidae > Glaucopsyche > Glaucopsyche alexis. The sequence goes on from FR990059.1 coordinate 18,724,392, forward strand.
ATTTGAATTTGGAACGTTAAAATTCGTATGAAAACTCCTAATAGATAAATATCTATCATAAAGTTTTTCAATAATAATATGGCATTGCAAAGAGAGTTTATTCGAAAATAGAACTGGCCACCTATAACAAAAGAAAAACGCGATTGAAAAAATTCAAAACAAATACTTACCAGTGTTTGGTGCTATTTTCAGAAACATAACATAAAATAGGTATGATCTACTACGTTATTTTAACAGTTCAGTGTTTTAACATTCTCACGTGTCAAAATGTCGTCGAGCGATAGTGATTTGACTCCGGAGCTTATTCAAAATGTAGCCCTGGGATTTTATTTGCATCGCAGTATGTATGAAAAGTAGAGTATGCACCTCTGGGATAAATCCCGTCTTCGTCTTGGGCCGCTTGAACCCCTCGCTTCACTCAGGACTCTACTCTCTAACTCTAGAGTCCCTCGTTACGCTCAGGGTCCAATATGCTGCCCGTGACGTAAGACACTGCTTTATCCCCTTGGGGCATAATCTACTATTCCCTTCAACGGGCCACAATTTTTCCACACAATCGTGGACACACCATATGGGGTAAATAGTGCAAAACTATGTAGCTGTTCGTCTTTATTGAATCTATGTATGTACATTGTGTATTGTGTATGTATAACAAAATCGTAAAGTTGACAATTCCATACCATTACCTACACCCACAACAAACTTTTCTCCAATTCAAACGGGCTCTATTGCTCCATATTTTAAGTAGTCTATACATCAATGGGCAAAAGTACAACGTAAATAGCAGTTTGTTATTAGTTTTGGCTGAAGCGGCTCCAAAGGCCGATGTTTTCGGTCAAACTTTCCAAATAACCCGGTCTATTTGTATAAACTATCGCGTAATTATCCGTTTCCACTATGTATGGGAAAATGTTTTATTATCGAATTGCAGAGTTTGTTTGAATGTATCTAGAAATGCTATGTCAGATTACTAAGCATCCAGATCACCTATAGCAAGAGCAGTAGAAGTATAGTATATTCGCGTATAGAAAACACAAAAGGTAAAAAAAAAACAAACATTAAAATTGATCAATGACGTGTTCACATTAACTAATCAATTCTGACATAATATGAACTCGTGATTTATTGATATTTACTGTCTTCTTGACGCGAATAGACTACAGGTGTAGGGACTAGTGTGCATATTTAAGATAGCTATTAAAGATTAAACTTTACTCATTATATAAAAAGATATGGTCAGTATTTCAGTGACATTAGTCATACTCCTACACTGCACATGCACTGTACAGCGCGGTGCAACTTGACATTCTAACTTTTACAATGAAACGTGTATTTTCTTGTGTACTGAATAAAGTTCAATTTTGAATAGCTGGCTTAAAAACGTAGCGCTATATCGCGTATCGTATCGTTTCGGTGTAAATACTATCCTTATTCTAGGAAAGTCAGCATGTTTACACTCGCTCAGCTCTTGATGTTATTGATTGGGTTGGAATATGATTGAAATAGGAATTGCATACGCGTCCCAGATACTGATCTCCCCGTAGGATGAAACCTTTTTGTCACTTACCAGATAAATTCAGCCGTGTGACGTTAGAAAATATAGTCTACTAGCTTTTGCCCGCGACTTCGTCCGCGTGGAGTTCGGTTTCCACAATTTTTACTCTTTTTTTCACCCCCTTAGGGGGCGAATTTTCAAAAATCCTGTCATTGCCTACGTCATTACAACTATCTGTATGCCAAATTTCAGCAAATTCCGTGCAGTAGTTTCATTGATAGATGAGTAACTCAGGTTTGCCTTTCATAAATTTAGATAGACTAGATGTTACTTCGCGACTTCGTGCGCGCTAAAGGAAATCTCGCGGGAAATACATTTTTCTGCAATAAAAAGTAGTCTACTCTATATCTCTGCCAAATTTCATCAAAATCGGTCGCTAGTTTCGGAGCTTATTCGATGCAAACAAACGAACAAACACTCCTTTTCTCTTTATTATATTAGTATTAATTTATATATCTACAGGGTTGTAGATTAAGTCGATCCTTTAAGTGGTTGTAGTCCCCATCATTTCCAATATTTGCTTCAAAGTATTAATAAAATATTAAAATTCAGATATGGTAAACAGCCGACGCGCCATAAAAAACAGCTGAAACAAACTGTAATAATCATAACAAATAAAAAGCTCCGAGTCGACGAACTGTAGCCATTGCATTCAGGATTTATTAGTTAATTTTAGCGACAAAGTAAGTGAGAATTTAGCCGGGCACAAAGAATTTTATATTAGTTGGCAAACACCTGCTTACTGGGGATTGAGAGAAGCCGTAAACTAAGATTGAAATAAAACGGAGGAATAAAATAAATTATACCAACTAGATGTTTATGCGGTTGGAAACTTTATGGGAGTGAGTTTGCAAAAATGGTTTCACGGTGAAGGATTAAGAGTACAGTCACGAGAAACTCGTAAATTTTTTGTTGAATATAATACTAGATACGTTAGCTTAGCAGCTTAGACATTTAAGCTGTTTGAAAAACATTAGGTATATTTAGAGTAATTGTTAGTGCTCGTGAACGACTGAAAAACTGAACGTCCTTCTTATCATATAACTAGCAGTTGCCGCCGGGCTCTGCCCAAGTAAATTTAGTATCCCTCGCGAATAAAAGTACATACTTTTTCGGGAAAAAAGTAGCCTGTTTTAATCCAAAGCCTACATAATTCCACATAAATTTCGAGTATTTACCTTCTAGTTTCCAACTACAATATACATACATCGCTATCCGGTATAGTTTTCATTAACTACGATAGTTTTAGCGATATACGAACATATTGCGAATGGATAGAGCATTTGTATGATATAAGATTACATTTACATTTCTAATTATGAAGATCGAAGGCTATAAATTCCGTAATGCTATAGTGTTGGACTACAATTGTCTAAAGCAGGCTGTAAACGCTCAAATAATTTGACAAATTTTACGTGTTTGGCAAATTATTTGACAGTCTGCGGTCATGTTTGACGTGTTTGTCAAGCAAACTACGTGTTTAGCTGTATGTTTGATCAATTTGATTGAAGGCGTGGGTGTTATATATAATTGTACGCATTAATGTGGTCGATTGTTAAATAAAGCTGTCTGACCAATGAAAAGAAAAAACTTTCTAAATCAACGCCAAATGGAACTTATTAGATCCAAGCCATAAAAATTTGCAATATTCAGTAAAAAAATAAAAACAATATAATATTATGTGTACATTAGTACACTAAAAGATAAGTATCAATTTATACATAAAATTCCAATAACCCAATTTCAATATCACCTTTGGTCTACAATACCTCGGCAGTCGGAGGTATATTTGACTGAGATACGGACAAAGTGCATTTGGTATTCAAAGTCGCTGGAGACATATCGATGGCTCCAAAGAAAACAGCGAAGAACAATAAGATTAAGAGCCTCGCTGGAAGAGATTTCGCTCCTGTATATCATAAACTACATTCACACCGTACTGTAATGCTACCTGTAACGACGTTGAAATATTTTTCTTACACTGAAATCTTGCCAATGCACTGCAGAAAACTTTGCGCAAAACAGCATGAAGGTGAATATATAAAAAATGAAAGTAAGTATAACTGTGAAAGTACGTTATTAATGTCTTTCGGGAATCATATATATTTTTTTACTTCATGTATTTTTTGTTACTTTCTTGTCTATTTCTGATTTTAAAATTTCTTTTTAGCTGCGTAATTTATGTTGCCTTTTTTGTATATTTTTATTTTTTTCTTTACCCATTTTATGTTAATTTTTAAATGTCTCTTGTATAAGCTCCTAATTGAGTTATCATCTTGGTCGATAAACGTACCAACTTGCGATATTCTTACGTATGCCGTTTCCACTTTCTTTAATTCGGTCGTGACCTCCTTCTCCGACAGAATAAGATTTGACTTTTTCGTTTTTTCGTTAAGCATCATCAACAATATGTCAATAATTTCGACTCTATAAATCTAAGTCCGATCGGTAGATTCAAAATCCCGGTCAGAAAAATATTTTTGTTGTTCTTTTTATATTTAAGAAGATTTACAAAGTCAGTCATTAATATATTTCTGAACTAATTCAGAAATAAGTTCTGCAACATTTATATAATAGACCAGATACAATAATAGGTACATATCGTAATCTCGGTCACCGAGATAATTTACTATGTGAGGTAGTAAAAGTGAGGATGTGAAGTGGGGACAGCGGGTAACGACCCTGCAAATCATGGGGTCATCTCGTCTTTTACTGCCGGTTTGTTATGGTCTAAGCCTCCTCTATGTGGTGCGTGTGTGCGTACTAATGCGGTGTTTTATTTTGTTTCTTCTAAAAATTTAAGGGCTATATTTCAATGTAATTTGATAGTAAATATATTTTTTTTAACTAAATATCTTGGATATAATTGATTAATTTTATCCAAATATTTATTTTCTGATTTAAGTTATGTTTTTACATTTGCCCGTGGCTCCGCTTGTTTTTGAATCACAGTTTTATTTTTATCGTGATTTTGTACGTAATTTGTAAATTCCTTTTCAAGGGTCAGTTCCTACCGAGACGCGATGTAGCGCGCACTTTTTAATAGCGATACAAAATCAAAACCACATATTGTACTACAGCATCGTGTGCACTGTGCGTATCTCGATGTGAACTGACCCTGAGTATGTCTTTATGTTGTCTGTATGTCTGTATGTTCTTCTCCAACTTCTTTCATTCTGTATCTTTTTATTTTTTTGATATTAAAATATGTAGATAGGTATGTAATATTTAAAAGAAAAATAATTATCAACTATCATAAATTTTATCAATGACATTTGCATACTCTTAATTTAGTTGAGTGACATGATTCTGAAATGTAGGTATATTACCTAAGACCAAATTGTACATTCGCTCTGGCAAATAAACGATTTATTTATTTATTTATTTAATTGTCTACAATGTACATCAACGCAGTTCCCTGTTTCAAAAGAAGATGAGGCTATATTATAAATTATTTTAGTTATCATAATATTTAAAACCACAGTATGTGACATTGTTGCGTGTTGTCACAACGGTGTGACACAAGGTACTTAAATGCAACGGACAAAGTTGAATCCATTTTAAAGTAAGTTCGGCCGGGCTTTTAGTGCAATAAATGCCTTCCTTCCTACTTTCTTAAAAGTTTCCTTTAGAACAAAAAGATTTGTTTCGTATCCCGGACAAACGAGCTTTCGGGCGCTTTCGGGAGCTTTCGGTGACGCTTCTGTCCAGCGTGCAGCGCCCAACTTTAGATATTAAACCGTCTGACTCTAGTTTAGTGTTTGTTTTGTTTTTATATTGGACATTTTAAAGTTTCTTTCGAGACTCAAATGTTGCAAACGTCGCGCCGCGGTCTCATTTTCGACGAAGAATTGTAGCACGAAGTATTGTAATATATAAAATAATTAAAAAAGTAAAAAAACCCGACTGCAAAAAAGACAGGCATCTGAGCAACCTAAAAAGACCGAAAAAAGACTGAGAAAACGGACTTTGCAGTCGGGTTTTTTTTTATTATTTTATAATTCTATCATGTGGTAGGTACGTGGGCCACACGTACTACAGAAAAACACATAGGTACCACGACAACACACCTTACAAGGTAAGGCGTAGTTTCGATACATGTGTGTACATGATACTGTGCTTACACGGCGAAGCGTAGTTAAGCCCGGCGTCAATCTGTGGTTCGCAGAACTCTATCTTCACTTTTTATTTGGTCTGAATTTATAAAACGTACATAACTATTTAATTTATGTGAATAAGTTTATCAAAAAACTATTATTATTACGGCACAAAACAGTTAAATGTACCTTTTTACGTTATTTTTAAACCAAAATATTTGTAACCCCCTAGCGCTAGCGGTAACGCGTATATTTTTTAAAGATTTAGAGGAAAATGGCTAATTAAATATGGCAGGGTTTCCTATAATCCAGATCAGGGTATACCTACTGACGAAGAAAAGATAAAAAAAACTTTTTTTGTCTAATCAAAAACACAAACGAAGTAGTAGCCTATCCTTAATTTTGTATTAAATATAGATTTGGTTAGAGATAGAAGACAATGTTCCACTTTTTCCAAGGAAAACCTTTCTCTAACTATCTTCGGCAGCGCTGCTATCTCAATAGAATCTGCGAATATGTTTTTCGGTCACTGGGGTATATAAAGATAAGGGAATCTAATATTACGGTCCCGAAGACTCTTAAGATCAATGGTTTAACATACGAATTAGGACTGTTAAATGCCATATTATTTCCTTTTAGACAATGTTTTTCTCCTACTGAGAAGACAAAACATTGTTTAAAAGGCTTATCGCACAAAAAACTTTGTCGTGTAAAATGACGACAAGTCGACCTAATGACTCGCACTGTTAAACAGTTAACGCCTTAACAAGGGCAAACTTTATAAACTCTACATCAAAACAGAATAAGATTCACAAGCATTTAAACATAAAAACTGGTTAAGTGCGAGTCGGACGTCTCGATACCCTTATAGTTTCGTCATGTCCGTAAAATAAATCACGAAATTTTTTGTGAGGATATTAAATTAAATCACAATTTAAACACATAAAGTGGGGATGATATTTTTTCTCGCGTCTATACTCCATAGTGGTTCTGAATGAGCTTACTTGGAAAAATTCGTACAAAAATAACGAAATATGTAAACATTCAAAATGTTGTTCTAATTATACGGAACCCTACGTGCGCGAGTCTAGCTCACACTTGGCTGGTATTTATTATAATATACAAGAAGAAGATGAAGAGAGCCATGCTTCGTGTCAAATGACCAACAATGTAACATTTGTTTGAATCGCCAATATCTTCACGAAACAAACTTTTTGCACTATCAGCATTTATGCGCTTAGTTTTGCTGGACACTTTTTAATGACACTCTGCGGGGATATAAAATTTATTTTTAAAACCTGCATATCTGATAAGCACAATGTTTTACAAACTCCCATTATGTAAAAAGTTGGGAGTTTTGTGCAAAAATTTTAACTTTAATGACGTCAACGTGAGTGCCTTAATCTTTATAATAAGGCGCATTGTTTTCTTTACTTTTTAACCTACTTGCCCGCAACTTCGTGCGCACGAATTATAATTTCGCAGAAACGATATATTTTTCCGCGCTAAAAAGTAGCCTATGTCCCTCTCCACGAAGAATTCATGAAATTTGAAGCATTCTGTGCCAAATTTCATCAAAATCGGTCCAATAGTTTCGGAGGCTATTCAACCTTACCTTCTAAATCTAATCATGTTATATAACATATTAACATAATATTATACATAGGTTATGTATTAAAAATATACAACTAAAAAATATAATAACGAGAAGCTAGTATATTAAATATCCAATACAAAACCTAGTGCATACATGGGGCCAATTTCCTGCGATTAATAAATAAGTCTGCACAATATCCTTCCCAAACTCAAGCACTTCCCATCAGCTTATTCGTGAACTCGACAAATAAAATTATTCCGATCAGTTTATTATTAAGTTTGTTGTTAATACGAATTTAAAAGTTCAAGTTTTGTAGTTAAAGAGGTTTATTTTACATCAGTTTATATTAAAATTAATTTAGCATTACGAACTATGAAGTCATTTGTGGATTTTTCACTTACCGGCACAGCCACGATACGGCCGGCATGGTAACAGCACGTCCTTGGCACCCGCAACAGGGAATATGCACGTATTTTTTTTTTATATAGATTTATGTTGTTTGGTAAACCGTATGGTAAAATCAGTTTTTGGATATCATTAAAAATAACAAAGATATAAACGTTTAACGTAGTCTATTAGACAGAGAGATCGGATGTGCAACGTGACGTCACATAACATGACGTGACTTCATAGAAAGTTCATAAGTAATTTTGTTTTGCTACAAAGAGATATATTCAAAACTTTGACCGCTCATATCTTGCTCATTTATCAACAGATAAATTTCGCTATTTCCTTTATTTTTCAGTCTTGTATCATATAATTATATTTTATGTTATAATATAGTATATACATATAGAGCTAGCGCCCACCGTCGAAAAAGGAGCTCATCGAGAACAAGCGTTGGACCACTGCAGATCGCTAGGCGCCTTAAAGCTTGATATAAAACCGCCGGTCTGGCGGTCCTAAACCTGGCAGATTTTTTTTAATTGACCAAAATGTGTGAAGATTTTTTGAGTAAAAAAAGCTCATAAGGAACAAGAAAACTGTTGTAATACATGGCTGCGCGCTAACTAGAAACCGATAAAAATGCAAGTCTGGCAGTGGAACTCTTGACCAGTTTCCAGCCAGACCGCCCTGAACGTGTAGGAATTTTGAGTAAAAATAGCTCATAGAGAACAAGGTCAAGTTATATGTCAATCTGTTCGTCTCCTAATCTTCTTTTGAAAATCATCGGTCTGGCATGTTTAAACCCGGCCAAAACTCAGCCAGACCGGGATGAAGTTACCTCCTGTGATGCTTACTAATAGGTAAATAATGAGTAATTTGCACTTAATGAAGCGTGATTTTAATAGATTTCTATGTATTCTTTCCGAATTTAAAATTTGCTACCCCATATTGCTACCACTTGATCCGCCATCTTGAAAAAATGGCGATAACTTTCAATATTTTGGCTATATCTCTTTATAGACGTACTTTACGATAAAAATATGTTTCACGAATATGAACTATATACAATTTTCTACAATTTATTTTATGAGCGTTTTTGTGTCAAATTGATAGTTTTAACGCTGCAGAGACTTAGAGTGAAATTTTATGTGTGTTGGTGATATTTTTTATAATTCAGTATATTTTAATTTTTATGCCCTTTTAGATGATACCCATATCGCGAAGTTTATAAATAATTATAAAGACCGCCAATTTAGGACGGCGGCCATTTCGAATTCACAATCATTTTAAATATACCAAATTTTAGTTGCAATAAAACTAAAAGTATACTAAACTAATATCTTATAATAAGTAAAATTAATATTAGTGAAAAATAATTTCCGTACAGCGATTATTAAAAAAATAAATTTGTGTGATGCTTTATTTTTATATTTTAGTCTAATAAAATCAATTTTATAATAAACAAAGTTCCAAAGTTTGCAAAACTTTCAGTTTTGTAAGCAGTCAACTTTCGAATAGAAGTTTGACCCCTTTATCTTTGATATTCTGATCTGATATTAAGTATATATAATTTTGGTTTTATTGACACAAACATTTGGTATATTCAATATTATTGTTAATTCAAAATGGCTGCCTTCATAAATTGGCGGTCTTTATAATTATTTAAAAACTTCTCGATATAAATAACATCTAAAAGGACATAAACAGTAGAATATAGTTGATTACAAAAAATGTCAACAACACAAATAAAATTGCCTTCTAAGACTCTGCAGCGCTAAAACTATCAATTTGACACAAAAATGCTCATAAAATAAATTGTAGAAAATTATATTATATAGTTCATATTAGTGGAACATAATTTTATCGTAAAGTTTGTCTGTAAAGAGATATAGCCAAAATATTGAAAGGTATCGCCATTTTTTTAAGATGGCGGATCGAGTGGTAGCAATATCGGGTAGCAAATTTTAAATTCGGAAAGAATACATACAAATCTATCAAAATCACGCTTCATTAAGTGCAAATTACTCATGATTTACCTATTTGTAAGTATCAAAGGAGGTAACTTCATCCCGGTCTAGCTGAGTTTTTGCCAGGTTTGAACTTGCCAGACCGACGATTTTCGAAAGAGGATTAGGAGACGAACAGATTGACATATAACTTGACCTTGTTCTCTATGAGCTATTTTTACTGAAAATTCTTACACGTTCAGGGCGGTCTGGCTGGAAACTGGTCAAGAGTAGGACTGCCAGACTTGTATTTTTATCGGTTTCTAGTTGGCGCGCAGCCATGTATAACAACAGTTTTCTTGTTCCTTATGAGCTTTTTTACTCCAAAAAATCTTCACACATTTTGGTCAATAAAAAAAATCTGCCAGGTTTAGGACCGCCAGACCGGCGGTTTTATATCAAGCTTTAAGGCCCCTAGCGATCTGCAGTGGTCCAATGCTTGTTCTCGATGAGCTCCTTTTTCGACGGTGGGCGCTAGCTCTAATATTCCCTAATGCCAGGAAACCGCCCGGCTGTGAAAGGCTGTCAAATGACTGAATGCTGTGGCCGTGCTGGTAAGTGGAAAAACAGCGAATCGATTTAGGGTCATCTTAATTAATTAAACCAATGATATTATAATCAAATCTAATCCATATTCATAATTATGATCGACCATTTTGGTACCTACTCGTACACAACTAGTTAGTATTGTGACATGGATTTCGTACTTTTGCGCCCAATACATAAGAACTGGCCCACGGCACATACTAGGGTATGCATACGTTCATTGTACATACTACACACTAATACGTTGTAACTATTTAGTCATCTGAGCTAATACTGCAATAATCAATACATTTTATCATTACATAGTATAAAACAAAGTCGCTTTTTTGTCTGTCCCTATGTATGCTTAGATCTTTAAAACTACGCAACGGATTTTGATGCGGCTTTAATAGATAGAGTGATTCAATAGGAAGGTTTATATGTATATAACTTGCATATTATACTAGAGAAACACAGATAATTTTAAAAGTTTCTAATATCGTAAATAAACACCTTTTTTGCGCTTACATTGCAAACGCTGGCTGAACCCAAATAGATCAAAATAATGTACTATTTATAACAGTATTGTACACCATAAAAAGGTCTACAAAAAAGTCCGCGATGGTATGTGTCTCTCTCTTAATCTTAAGTATAGATATACCCCTCCTTTAAATATAATACATCAAGCGGTCTCGCAGGTCGCGTCTATATGATACGGTCCCGTTTTTACTCATTGGGTACGAAACCCTAAAAACTTACAGAAGTTAATTAGTAAATTGCAGTGAGTAGAGTTATTTTCAGAAGAAGTGTTTCTCCAAGAACACTGTTTCTCGCGGGCGAAGTCGCGAGCAAAAGCTAGTCAGTAATAATATAAGGGTAGTCAGGCGTGCCTGGTATCTCAGTACATTTTAAAGATGGACGCACTGTAGTATCCTATCAAAAACACACATTACTATCCACATTGATTTAATTAATCTAATCGCATTTAAGTCGAGTCTGTCATTACTCATTACGGACTGAGCGGACGGATTACAGCGGAAAAGGGTTGATTAGGGATCACTGTTGAAATCCAAATTACACTTCCAATATGCATTCATTTGAATAAATTTTAAGGATATTGTGGGATTATTTGAATGTAGGCATTAGTTACCTTGCAAACTCGTAGTAGGCTATCGAGGTGAACGGCCTCTATAAAGCGCGTCACAGACGGCGAAGAGAGATCTCTATTCTCTCTTTTTAATATTACAGTTATAATATGAAAAGTACCTGGGTAACGGTAAAGAACGTGGGTGTACGGTACATTTAAAATATTTAATATTAAACACAAGCCCAAAATATAATTATTGTTCTAATAGAGAAATCATAAGTAAAACAATTTGTCGAAACTATACCCAAATATTTAATGAACGTAACTAATAAGCGTATATTAAATACCTCGTTTACGGGCGGCCTTAGCGGGTAAAATTGCTGCGATACGGCCCCAGATTTACGATATAAATATATATCAGGATTGGGATAAGGAATACTTCAGACGAGAGACTTTTATAACGTTTATTTTATACAAAAAATGTCGTGTTTTTTAAATTGTACTTACTTTACTTAAATTCTGATAAAGTATCAATCGTATTTTTTGGTTTTAGAATGACGTAAGAAACAAAACTTACTGTACGTAAAACGGGGTGAATAGACACAGTTTTGAACTTTACTTTAATTTTATGGATATATTCACTAGTGTAGAGAACATGTATTATTCTTATATTATGTCTCGCTGCTGTTTTAATGGTTTTCAGGCATATAAAATGCAATTTATTTCCTAATTACGACTCAAAATGCAAAAATATGTGTAATTTCTATTGACCCCGCACATGGGTTTAAAAGAAACGGAATAAGGGGTGAATAGAAAAAACGTTAGGGTTGGCACTTTCCAAATAAAATACTTGTATCAAGTCAACTTCACAATTTAGTAGGTAGATACGTGTACGTATATAATAATAATAATTATTATTATTATTAGGAAAGAACGCCTATTGGCACCTGTAAGTATGAGTACTAGAAACTGATATATACATATTACATATATAGATAATTTTAATTTCATAGGTACTTAAAATACATATTCACACAAATTTTCAATCTAAATCTCTCTAATCACCCCTTTCTCGATTGAACCCGTTCTCGTTTCTATTGAACCCGTACTACGTATCTAATAACCCCATATTACGTATCTATTCGCCCGTTCTCTGTGTCTATTAACCTCAATTCAAACGAAAAAACGAATTAGTTTACAATTTCACAAATATTTTGAAATTTTCATCACAAACTGACTTACCTTTACATTTATCTTGGTCAAAAGGGACCAACACATATATTTATCGCGATGAATTGCCGTAAAACACTTTTTTTCATAATAAAAACTATAAAGTTTCCCGGGCCTTGTTTTACGTGACTTCGAAGAGCTTAGGTACTTCAAAACTTTGAGTATATAACCACCTTTGCTTCAAAATTGCTTCAAAACGTTTTTTTGTTATGTTGGCAAAACCTAATGTTAAATCAGTGTTTCTATTTTAAGAAAAAATATACTGATATTTTCTAAAAATATAAATTAGTATTTTTTTTTCATACAAAATATTTGGCTAGAGGAGGTAGAAAAAGTTTTTTGGTTTTGTGTCGATTCACCCCTGCGTTTTAAAAATAATATTACGAAATCGGACAACAATAAATTCGTCTGTATTACTTCCTACTCCTCCTACAATATTCTGATTAATTTCGTTGCAAGACAGATTTAGCATGTCTCTCGGGCACACCTGAGATCATATCAAAGGGTTTGCGGTTGGTTACCACTGTCGATCCTGGCTACACAGGAGTTGCAGTCGTGGGTAAGTGTGGTGGGCCAATTGCCCATTAAAAAAATATAAAAAACTAATCGATGTATGGCTAGTGGCTACTGAAATTATATTTATTTAATATAATATATTTATCCGTTAATCGTCCTTCTGAAGGCGGCCTTATAACACCATTTATCACATATTGTGAGCGCTTATCAGCAGTCGCATCGCGTGCTGCCTCCTGATGGCTCACGTGTACATTCAAATACGCACCCTGTATAACGTAATGAACGGGAATAAACGTGTTGCGATAACAGCCTGTATGGCCAATAGTGGAACAGCACACGTAATGTGACCACCACCGTAGAAATGGTTTCTTTCTACGGAAGAATAGACGAAATGACAGATTGATACAGACCTATGTATGACCCGGCAAACGTTGTTTTGCCATATATAAAAACTAGCTGTTGCCCGCGTCTTCACCCTCATAAATACAACATCCCACAGGAACACTGTACTTTTCGGGAGAAAAGTAGCCTATGTTTTAATCCAGAGCTCAAGCTACTACCATACCAAATTTCATCAAAATCCGTTCAGTAGTTTTTGCGTGAAAGAGTAACAAATATCCGTTCATCCATTTTTTTATTGTAAATGTGAAAGTTTGCTAGGATGGATGTTATTTAATATTGTAGAACATACTTTTATTCTATCATCAATAGTTTCCGCAGCGCATGCGACGAAAGACGTTTTATAGATTTTTTTGACACCTTGGGTTACATTACTAAAGTTTTAGTAATCTTTTCTAACAATAAATATAGCCTCCAGCCTGTTGCTCAGGATAATGTAGCTTTCTAATGGTGAAAGAATTTTTGAAATCGGCACAGTAAACAGTTTACAATAGTAAAGTAGGATTTTGTAATAAGTTACCACTCTCAAAACCTGCAAAAAATAGGTTCTGTTATTCCGATATACCCAAAAAGGTATATCTTGTGGAGCGAAACTTATAAAATTAATTACGAAACACCGAAGGAGAATAAATCTTTCATTGTTTTAACGTTAATCGCTAAAGTTTCCAACCGAAATTCTACGGTATGTGTTAGGACGTACGTATAGGAAACGTGTAGAATTACCTTAATTTATTTATTTATACTTATTACTACTATTATTATAAACTAGATGTTGCCGCGACTTCGAACGCGCGACAGAAAATCCCGCGGTGACCGTACATATTGCTGCATAAAAAATACGGATTCTAAACTACTGCCATACCAAATTGCGTCAAAGTCTGTTCAATAATCGTTGCGTGAAAAAGGATGATGAGGATGGATAGATGGTTTGTTATTCTTTTACGCTAAAACTACTGAACGCATTTTGATGAAATTTTGAAAAAAGTAGTTTTTTTTTTTATGAAATAAGGCGGCAAACGAGCAAACGGGTCACCTGATGGAAAGCAACTTCCGTCGCCCATGGACACTCGCAGCATCAGAAGAGCTGCAAGTGCGTTGCCGGCCTTTTAAGAGGGAATAGGGTAATAGGGGAGGGTAGGGAAGGGAATAGGGTAGGGGATTGGGCCTCCGGTAAACTCACTCACTCGGCGAAACACAGCGCAAACGCCGTTTCACGCCGGATTTCTGTGAGCCCGTGGTATTTCTCCGGTTGAGCCGGCCCATTCGTGCCGAAGCATGGCTCTACCACGTAAAAATTTAATTAGTATTCCTATAGTACTAATTAGTATTCCTATGCTAAATATTATTGAACTAGCATCAATAACCGGCGGCTTCGCCAGCGAATTTTTTTTTAACTTTTATTCCCTATTTGACCCCCTTGAGGGTTGGATTTTGAAAAATCCTTACTATTTACGTCATATGAGGAATACGTGTGCAAAATTTCAAATTCCTAGCCTTAAGGGTTTGGTCTGTGCGTTGATACATCAGTCAACCAGTTTTGTCTTTTATACATTCAGATCACGGGCGTAGCCAGGTTTTAGTTTCGGGGGGGGGGGGGGTTCAATAAAATAAAACGACTGGGGGGGGGGGGTTAGTATCAAAGTTCTGATTTAGGCTATTGATTATTTTTTTAAAATAACTTCAAAAATCATCTTTCAGATAGGGTTAATGGGGCGGCAAAATATGTTAATTGGCCTCGGGCGCAAAGTTTCTAACTACGCCTCTGTATATTGGTCAGATATCTGTATTATATATACCAGCCGGCCCATTTCGGGGGGGTTTGAACCCCCTAAACCACCCCCCTGGCTACGCCCATGATTCAGATATAATATATACCTACAGAAGATTACAGTTGCCTTGAAGTCCTATCAGGCAAATATTCTTCTAACGGACGCGACGCATCATTTTAAAAGTTGAACTTTATTCATTAGAAAAGAAGATAAACCTTTCATTGTAAGAATTCGAACGTCAAGTTGTACCGCGCTGCTGATGCATATGGGGTGTATGACTGATATCTTTCTGTGTAGTAAATAAAATTCAGTTTTGAATAGCTATCTTAAAATACATCTCCGAGTAGCATTGCGTATCGTCAGTAAAAAAATTCCAGCCTCCCAATAGGCAAGCGGACTGATTTTTTTTTATTGCATAAATGAATAGTATTCTTAAATATGAGTAACTTCTCAGAAGAAACCGTATATCAAAAGTCAATATTTTCAAAGGTACCTACAGCGATTTGTATAAAAAATTTCGCGATACTCGTAAAAACGCTCCATGCTAAACTTTACCTACAAGTGACGTCACTTGTAGGTTAATGTTTATGAAGTATAAATATCTCCGATATTTGTGCGTTTAAGTTCATACTTACCATAATTAATGTTTTTGTATATTGTTACGTGTTGGGGTTCGAAGGATTTGGAGAAAAAGACCTGCTGACTCTTTTGAGAACTTTATTCACTAGCACACACAGTACTAAAGCACTAGGTGTAACATTAAACACTAAGTCCAAACACTAAGCACTAACGGTGTCCTAAGTCGTAGCCAAGTCGTGGGTTTCACTCACGGTATCATCACATCCCTAGTATTCACATCGATATCGCCTGTTTCGCTGTTCAACTCGAACTACCGATCACTAGTTTTCACTTATCGCCTGTTTCGCTTCGATGGAAGCTCAAACTGAACTCAACTCGCTCGTATTCCCCCGGCGTATTTATATCAGTCGACGCGAGTCCCAGACCATTCCAGATAAGTTCGCGATTCGCGTGACCGAGTTGGATTTATTCTGGATTGTTCGCACAGTAGCGCCATCTAGTACTGAGTAGGGGGCCCCACGCTGTCCCTGTTCACACCAAGTGGTTTCATTGGTTGACGCTAGATGGCACTATTCTCTTAGTGTGTTCGTAACAATATGATATAAGTAAACTAATGATGTAGGTTTTGTTTAGCAATTTCGCAAAAAAACAATTTTTTTTTGGTACTTTTTAAATGTATTTAATTAGTAAACTACACATAAAATTATATATTTTTTTACATTTACCAAGTAGTAATGCCTCAATATTTCTAAATATATTAATGAAACTAAATATTTCAGATGTAGTCCGATCCCCTATTCACATGCTGTCTGTGCTTGGTAAAAATGTGTGAACATTGTGTGACTTGAGAGGCTCCTAACTTTAAGAACCGCTTAAGTATTCGGCCGTAATAATAAAAATTACTCGCAACAATAAGTCTCGCGATAAATATTGCAGCAACTCGTTCCGGCCGTAACCAGACAGCGGAAATTAAACGGCTGAAATAGGAAATGGCTTCCTACTGCTAGACTAGCGATTAATTTAGATCCCCAAGATGGCTACCGAGTAATGACAGTTGCGCTGTCAGTCCTTGACAGGAAGTGTTTTGTAGAGGAAATGTCAGTTTGGACACAACTGACATTTAGTCTGAGGATCCTTTTCATTTCCCTCTGACATTGGCGAATCACTACGGACCCAACTATAAATAGAAGAAGAAGATTATTTTCATGAAACTTTGGTTTGATGATGGTTTGGTTCTAGGGTTCCGTAGTAACTATAGGGAACCCTTATAGTTTCGCTTTGTCCGTCTGTCGGTCTGCCTGTGATGGGGGGGTGTGTTCAATACGTCTTTACCATTAAATGCGAGAATTCATACGTGCCTTTTTTTTAAAGTACACTATTTCATATAATCAGCCTCCAAAGTGGTTTACAAGTTGGTCTCCTCCCCTGGCAATTCCAAACTAAGTATAAGAGGTAGAAACTTATATCTTTTCACGCTGATAGATCATGCTAAATATTATTCTTGAGGAAATTTAGTTTCAGCAAAATCGAAGAACTTTTGAAGCAATTTGAAATAAAACTATTTTAACCCTTCCGTTAGAAATGTCCTGACACGATCAATCAATCAATCAATCAATCATTTATTCACAAGACTTAGATTACATGAAATACTGCAAAATATTATAATATTCATTTGTAGCCATGTCTAAAACTCAGCTCACTACATCAAACAATTTTGTGTATGAAATATATATTTTGCAATATTTTAACGCTCTTATTCATAAAAACTTATAGAACACCTAAAGTGTTCTATAATATCACTATAAGAAGATTGGCAAATAATTGTATTCATAACAGCATTATATCAACAAAGAGTTCTATAAACCTATCATAAAGTTATAGAGGCCAGGACCCTACTTTAACAGTACTATAAGATACAAGATGGCCAAACTCATAACAGCTGATTACTAAAAAACTGACATTTGACACAAATATTTTGTCAATGTTATTTTGTAAACAAAATAATTATTTCTGATTTTATAAAATAATGCAAGTTTTACACATCTTTGATGTCATTGAACAACTAGAAATACGCGTCGAAGAAAAGTGTACAGAAGTAGGGTTGATCCGTTTTCTTTAGACGTCCGTCCTTACTATGGTCCAATTTTAGGTGTATCTGTAGGTACTAACCTTATCTTCCTCCAACCAGTTTTCACTTCTCTGCCTTTTAACAGTCGAGATCAATTGCAATGCCATTAAAACTACTTTTATAATAATGTTAGGTACTACGAAAATAAATTCAAATAGATACGTTAAATTGATCGTTGACAACAGTTGACAACTTGAAAGTATTTGACGGTCCGTATTGCGTAGACAAATAATTTATTGTAGTTTTTTACATATTATCTATGATCGATTCAATATGTTCGTCCAACTTGTTAGCCAACTTCCTAATAATGGCAACATTTTTGCTTAAAGACAATTGTTAGTTATAGAAGGTTTATAGAACTGTTATGAATAGACAATTTTATCGAACGTTTTATAAGCCTATCGAGCATTTTAACTATTATCCGTTATAAACGTTTTATAAGCTTTTTTTATGAATAAGACCGTAAATCTTTAGTGAAAACAAGTTAAGGTTTTATTGTATGAAACAGGAACCATCTACAACAGCTAGATGTGGGGATGTAGGGGTTAAAAACTATTTAATTATATTTTATTTTCGTCACGTCTACGCTTCCTAGCTCTACACGCTAACCTATATCTGAACGTCTAAGCGGATTGGGAACCTTCGCTGTAATAGGTAACAAACGAATGTTAAACAAACAAGTATGGTAATCTCCTAGCTTCTGACGAGGGCTGAGACTTGATTTTATACATTGTTTATGACTTTGTTACTATATTTCAGGGCTTGATTAACGTTATTAAATTGTTAACGTTACCTGTGTTTCACAGAATAACGTTAGGAATAAATATTAACGTTAGGAAAAATAAATTTATTTTTATCGGTACATGAAAGTAACGTTAAGAAAAAGTATTGTTATTAATTAACGTTATTTTATATAACGTTACGTATTTCCCTGCCTGCGCCCCGCCTCGAAGTGTCAGAACGAACATGCACTAGCTTCGTCGCGTCGGCTATTATATTGTTATATTCTTAAATATTATTGTACCTACCTACCTACCTCAAACATGGATAAAACTGCTGCGCTACCGACGCTCCCTATATTATAACGTTATATATACCATAAATACTGTTATTAACAAAATAAAATAACGTTAGTATACAATGTGTAACACATAAGGTATACTAATCCGAAACCCAGTGATAATACTCATGAAATTGAACAACTTTCTCCAGGAACACAGGTCGAAATATGAAAAAAAAATTTTGACCTCCCATACAAACCGCACGGCCAGCAAATCAAATTAGTATGGGAAGTCCAAATATTTTTTTCATATTTTGACCTATATTCCTTAGGGAAAGTTGTTCAATTTCATGAGTATTATCACTGGGTTTCGGATTGGTATACCTTATGTGTTACACGTTGTATAACGTTAAAAATATTGTTAAGTATCAAATAACGTTAAAATTAATATCGTTACCAAAGTATTTTTATAAAATTACCGTTAATTAACGTAATTTTTTGGTGTTATTTGGTAACGTTAACAAGCCCTGCTATATTTTACCCGACTACGGCGAATCCAGAAGGAAGAATTATCATTTTGGCAGTCTATTAGATGTTGCCCGCGACTTCGTGCGCGCAAAAGTTAATTTCACAGAAACCGTACATTTTTTCGCTATGAAAAGTAGCATATGTCCTTCCCCGTTGTCTACTCTACATCTGTGTCAAATTTCATCAAAATCGGTCCAGAAGTTTCGGAGCCAATTCAATGCAAACAAATAAACAAACAAACAAACAAACGTTTCCTCTTTATTATAATTTATTATAGTATAGATATAAATATGATTATATTAAATTTGTTGTTGTGGCAACTGTAGCGCCAAATCTGTAACGTCCGATTTTAATAAATGAGGTGTCAATAGATTCGTAATAACAGCCCGAGTAACATAGGCTATATATAATTTACGTAGCCGGTTTGTATTTAAAAAAATGTTGTTATTTCCTGAATCCCTCGTGTTATTTTACCTTTTCATATAGACTTTTACCTAACAAAGTTTTGTGAAGACAATATATTCTACTAGATTTACTCGCTTGGCAAACAATGATTCACGGGGATAGGGAGAACTAAAGCATTTTGCTTGTTTGCCAAGCTGCTTGCTTAGGCCTATAGTGTAAATGTACTACGGTCTACGAGTATTTCCGTGTGCCGAGCGCCATCCGTTTAAAAACAAATGCTCCAGTCATTCACATTAGTTTTATTAAGAGGAAGTAACAACTACTTATAATGATGGACCAATTTTATATAACAAATGTAGTAATAATTGTAGAAAATTTTTCGAAAAACATCCTCTTTACTCCATATTTTATCTCTAACATTTCTTAGGAAATTTGCCACGTATATTGCTCGCTGTATCGCCTTATCCGTACGATAAGACTTTAACGAGTTCACCTCCAGTAATTACGAGTCCTCAACTTTTAATTATCCCGGCGATCCAGAAACTTCCAGTGTCAGTAACTTATTATATTACAGGAAATATCAACCAGCGTTTAACTCGACGTGGAACTACAAATTGACGGGGAGTTTTAACTAGCTATTTAAACATTCAAAACGAGAAATTGTTACGTGAACAATTCATGTTAAATCATATTATAATTTATCATAATAACTGTAAGAAAATATGCAATTACCCGACTACGGTGAAGCCAAAAGGAAGGGTAATGAAAGGTAAAAAGAAATATCCCTATTTCATGATTATTGATTCTTAAATCAATAATCATGAAATAGGGATATTTCATCTAGTTTTAATTGATTCTTCTCAGCTTCTTTTCCTTTTCTCACTTTACCAGCACCTATACGATTTCGCTCTTGTAATGCCCAAAGGTTGACTGGTAGATAATGACATAAGGCATTAAGTCCGCCTTTGTACATGTTTGTGCATTAAGTTTCAATGAATAAATAAATAATGATTTTGGCAGTCTACCTATGTTTTTATGTCTATAACGTCTCCAAAAATTAATTACAGATACTTCAGGCACATTATCCACTGCTTATGTAAAGATGTCTAGGCAGAAAAATAATTGTCATACTCAAACTAAAAAAATCATCTCATGTATGTGCGACTCTCCGCAAAACGCAAACTGCCCATATAAAGAAAAAAAAAACGGAGTAAAATTAGAACGATAATAGCGCTGAAACCTGAATATTATATATTTCATCGTAGTTCCCAAAGTTAACAATAGATGTCGCTAGGTACCGTCTACATCGCGCTATCGCTTGCTGGACTGTTAATATACTACACGAATACTCTACATTTAGATCACTCAAATGCTATAAGCGTTGTGTTTCATCGTCTTAAAAGACGATTATTTTTATATTCGGGTCCCTCATACTTAAGGGTTACCGTTATAAATTAATATGTTTAGGGTCCCTCAAAAAGGTTACCTTTATTGACATTGTATCATTATTATGAATTTATGATTATAATTGTAACAAAATTAAATGCTGTGATCTCAAAATATAATAATTAATAACGTTTAATATCTAATAATAATAATATTATTATTAGCTATTATAAAGTTCATAAAATAGTTATTCCTCTCGAAGAGTTGCAACTTGCAAGGACTTTTATGTAAAAACATTAAAATCGTGATGAGTATGTTGTGATTTATGACAAATTATTTGGTACAACAGATAGGAATGAAGTTCATTAATATAAAATATTCATTTTAAATTATATTCCAGGTACTATAAAAATAATTATTCGAGTATAACATTTTTATTATAATTTTTTTATCGATAAAATTAACAAAAAAAACTACAAAATTATCTTAACACCTATATTTTATTTACAATGATTTATAAAAATATTTAATAATAATAACGATCACCGCGTAGACTATATACTTATATTAGACACTGTGAAGCCATCATACATTGACCATACATAAAAATATTCTATATTATATTAAATATATTAAAAATATACATATTCGAGTAATTAGATAAAACTAGATCTAGTATGCGCCCATTGTGGTTGTATATGCTATTATATTGTGTGAGAGTGTTAAGGGACATAAAATCTATTAGTGAGAAACCGAGAGAACTGTTGTAGTTATTGGGGGTTGTTTGATGTGCAGAGTTAGTATCGAGTGTCCAGTTTATGAAACCCAAGTTAAAATCACCAAGCACCATGACATTTCCCTGATACGATTGTAAATTAATGCTGTTATTGTCTAGGACGGAGTTTAGATTATTAATATTTACTGGCGGAGGTAAGTAGAGCACACAAATCAATCGATATGTCATCGGATAGTTATTATTAACAATAGTCAATAATAACAAAGTCATAAACCGCTATAAATTATAAGTTATTTGCTTATGCACCAGTTCATTTTGCTTTAGTAAGCTGTAACACACTGTAACTCGTGCGTGACGTTAAGGCAGTATTTCGGCCGGCTGCAGTAATTAACATAATATGATGTCCCACGGCCGTCCCATCTGCATAATTATACGTCATGGGATACCGGACATATAGACCGAGAGCTGACTGTGCAATTGGTTAGGTTTTAAGTTTTATTAATTTAAACTATTATACTATTATTCTAGTAAGCTACAGCAAAGACTATCTGCATAAATACGCCATGGATTACCGGACACATAGGCCAAGCGCTGGCTGTGCGATTCTAAAGTTGTAGTTGCCGAATTAAATTTCTCACCCATGATTGTAATGAAATTAATTCGCTCCAAAGTCCATACTTATTTTGAACAATCGTCTTTGTGACCACTGTATAACTTTTTTAACTCTCTGTTACATTGTTTCTTCTCTAATATGACCTCTAAACTTCCATTAACGGGCACTTTTGTACGTGGTAGAGCCATGCTTCGGCACGAATGGGCCGGCTCGACCGGAGAAATACCACGGACTCACAGAAAACCGGCGTGAAACAGCGTTTGCGCTGTGTTTCGCCGAGTGAGTGAGTTTACCGGAGGCCCAATCCCCTACCCTATTCCCTTCCCTTCCCTCCCCTATTACCCTATTCCCTCTTAAAAGGCCGGCAACGCACTTGCAGCTCTTCTGATGCTGCGAGTGTCCATGGGCGACGGAAGTTGCTTTCCATCAGGTGACCCGTTTGCTCGTTTGCCCCCATATTTCATAAAAAAAAAAAACTTAAATTAAAATAACTACTGTCACTTCACTCATTTCATTAAAAAAATATATTTCTCTTGACCAACTTTACAGTTATTTACCGCAAAATATTTGAAAAATTCAGACTATTAAAACAACTTCACTCCTACAACATGAATCACTCCGAAAGAATGTGCATACATTGACCAATCAACGCACCACTTACAAATATTATGTTCATATCAGCCAATATATATATATATATATATATATATATATATATATATATATATATATATATATATATATATATATATATATATATATATGGCTGATATGAACATAATATTTTTCGTATAATAGCCATAGCGCGTACGAAATAGAAAGTGTCCGAGAGTTTTCGCTAACGTCCTAGTACAGTCCGAGTTTTTTGCAAAGATCCTGAAAATTGTTAAGAAGGTGGCGAAATTTTATCTCAGAATCAAATTTGTAATGATCCTAAGAATTTCGCAAAGGTCCTTATTTTCAAATTATCCTTTTTATTATTTCCTTCCCTGACAATTGGCCAAAGAATTACTTAAATTTACCTCTTTAATCTAAATATATAAAAGGCAAACATGACTGACTCATCTATCAATGCACAGCTGAAACTACTGAACGGATTTTGCTGTAGGCATAGACAACCGCTAAGAACCGATTTTTGAAAATTCGCCCCCTAAGTGGGTGAAAAAGGGGTCAAATTTAAGTATGGAAACCGTACTCCACGCGGACGAAGTCGCGGGCAATAGCTAGTGAATATCTATGGATGCTTTAATAAATTACATTATCGATATAAATATATATACAAAAGACAATTCAAATGAGTAAAACACAATTTGCAATCCAAGTAGCGTTTAAATGTAAATCCTTCTTCCTTAATTTCCATTTATTGCGACGGTAATCAAGAATATTTTACTTCACAAACATTAAACCCGTTCAGCTCTTAGCCTATTAATGACAATAAAATATGAATGCTTTGTTTTATTTATTACATTTCAAGGTGTCAATAAAACAACATTAATTCGTGAAGATATAAGGCCTATTTAACATTTCATTTTTTAAATGGTTTTATATGATTTGCAATATTATGTAACCAGTGATCCATAATATATTACATTTCTGAGCCATGACGAAAGTGGACTCAGATCATTGTATTTATCAAAAATAGTAATTAAAATCATAATTCAATATAAAATATTGGCATAACCGATAGAAGTGAAATTTTCACTTTTAAGATACCTACTAGATATTGCACGCGACTTCGTGCCCGCAAAAGAAAATCTCGCAGTAACCGTACATTTGCCGTGATAAAAATATGTCTTTCCCCGTGGTCCAATCTATCTGTACTAAATTTCATCAAAATCGGTTTAGTAGTTTGAGAGCCTATTCAATGCAAACAAACAAACAAACTTTTCCTCTTTAATATATTAGTATAGATACATAGCACTTATGTTGCACAATACATCAACTGTATAGCTACAGATGTACTGCTAATAGGCATGTCGGTGATGAGAACGCACGAGATTTCACCCAGACAAAAAGTGCCCAACGCAGCTAAAGCAGTTTTTAAGTAAATAAAACGTGATATGTATTACCATTCCATTGAAAAATTAGATTGGCTGTCGAATAATGGATCCCGACTGTTCAGTTGTTATGTTCCAATAGTATTAATTCAATAATATATTATAGAATTCTAGACCACCGGATATCTAAGTGCTTGTTTTTTTCTTTTCAGTTTTAATTATGTACTTAGTTTGGTTCACTTTTTACGCAGTCGGGTTTTTATTTTTTTTTAATTATTATTTTTTATTTTATACTTTTTAGTTATGAGTACCTAGCTAGCTATTTACCAGACTGGATTTCCTATCAGCATCAGTACTATATTCAAATTGCACTGGAATGTGAGAATGGTTGTTACGCAACTTTAAATCGATATAGATCCTAAACGGTCAGTCAAATCGAAAAATGTTGAGAGAAAACTAACAATGATTTTTAAATACCTATTCAACGATACCCCACTTGATATAGTTTGTTGACTTTCATTTTTTTAATTTTCACAATATGGCGTCCAGTAGTCGCCATATTGAATTTTCACCAACGTCATGTCTTTAGTGACACTCGCCGGACTAAGAGGAATCGATTGACGTGTGAATCATAAAAATCGGCCCAGGCGTTTGGTCTGTATAGTGCTTCAAAGGAACATACATACATACATACATACATACATACATACATACATACATACATACATAGGCTGATAAACACATTACCACTCCTTTGCGTCGCGCAGTCGGGTAAAAAAGTGCCCAACGCAGCTAAAGCAGTTTTTAAGTAAATAAAACGTGATATGTATTACCATTGTACACCGCGTCAAAATTTTTAAATGCAAAAAATATACCTTCTGTACGATCGCCAGGTACGAAACTGTTAAATCGATAAAAATATTTATTCTCACTTAAGAGGGTTGAACTAAGCCATAAACTTGAAAGGAAAACCTAATTACGTACATCGAACTAAAGAGGCACTCAATATAAGAGGTTATTACATGTAAGAGCAGTTTAACTTTATAACTTACGTGACCCATAAACCCTCATAACAAATCGAATTTATCAAGTGGCAACCCTGATTTGCCATAAGTCTCCCTGAATAACGATACTGCAAACAATTTATATTGCACCTACAATGGTCTACCTCATCGAGGTACGGTGAGCAAGTTCATCTTAAATAAAATAAACTCTCCAAGCGATCTTAGTGTTTACTCCTTGAGATATAAAGTTGAAGATACCGTGTGGTAATAGGTTGATTTCCATAATAAGCGAACCTTTTGTTGAAAGCCACTATCGTTTGAGCTTAGCGAGGTGTTCCCATTGTCCGTAAGATTGACGAAACCGCAATTAGTAAGTCCTGTTACATTACCGCTTTAGAAATTTCGAGAATCACAATAGTCTAACGCTTTAATCTGTTTGTCTGTTTCATTTGGTGAATAGGTACAATAAAATTAAGGGACAATTTGAAATCTCGGAGTTTGAATATTAAAGCGAATGTAAACTTTAACGGCGTTATCAGATGCCAGATAATATTAAAGTTTATTATATTTTAGTGCCTGTTTTCTGTGAATATGTTCTTTTGTCCTACAGAATAAAAGCTTTGTTTTGTCCTACTTTTAGCTAAAATTACATTTTAGGTATATTAGATACCAATTCAATTGATTTGTCTGATCTTGATATTTTTTAGCAACAGTTAACCTACTACTTCACTGTGTTATGTATATGAGTAAATACAAAATGA
This sequence comes from Glaucopsyche alexis, assembly GCA_905404095.1. Taxonomy (NCBI): domain Eukaryota; kingdom Metazoa; phylum Arthropoda; class Insecta; order Lepidoptera; family Lycaenidae; genus Glaucopsyche; species Glaucopsyche alexis. The sequence goes on from FR990059.1 coordinate 18,750,697, forward strand.
TGCCTTTTGAACATCTTTTACATATTTATAACATATAAAGTAAATATTATACATTATTTAAAGACCTAAAATGTTGTCATATTTCCTAGTATTAAGTATTTAAGTTGAAAGACTAATATTATGTAATATTGTTATAGCTACAACACACGTTCAAAGAAATTTACTTCATTCGTTGATGAAATAGGTTTTGTCAAACCGTTATGAGTGTGAAAAAGTGGGTTCTATAATAGCATTATGCTGTGCAAAATTTAAAATGTCAGTTATATTCTAATTATTATAATGTAGTAAATAGATATAATGTGTGGAATACTACAATTAAAATTACTTATACAACTGTTTAGCTATTTAATTGGAAAAACGAAATGAGGGTTTTTAAATTCGTTACATCTGACAACTTTTTGACACGACTAGGACCACTGTGCTACCAAGCGCCGCCTGGTGACAGAAAAAGAATCGAACATTCTTATTGACAGTTTTGATACCACTTACGCCACCAGATGGCGCTTTGTGTGCGTTGGGTCTGCCCCCTAACGACAGAAAAAATATCAAAATTGGAAAAGTCATTTAACAGATAAAGTTACATTAAATATTTAATCAGTTGTGTAAATATTTTATTAGTAGTGTGTTATTGTATATTTATCTATGAATGTTTTATGAATACACACTTGAACGTGTGTGCGGTGCATATTTTTTAATGCCAGACTCTATAAAGATGTGAAATTAGTACTTAGTAAGTGTGCTTAGCTTTTGCGTTTATGTTAATTAAAAATTTCCTCGCATTACATATTCTCTATATTCTATATAATGTTTCTTAACGGCACTAGCCGGTTTTTATTTAGCTTTTTTTATTAAAAATACTCTCATTTGTAAGCTAGATGTCTAAATATGCAATTTTCTGTTCGGCTTTTGAGAAATATTTTTCTTAATATAGTCTAAAATGCTTTACGAAAAAACTACATAACTAAAACGAGGTAAATCGCACATGTTGAAAAAACTCTTTAATTAAGCAGGCAATTTGATTTGCAGCAGCAGGCAGTTTTTTCAACGTGTATGGAAACTTATTAAGATGTAGGTAGACCGAAGTATTTAAAAAAAATGTTGTAATGAAGAGTTTATAAGCCTGTTATTTAAAAGGACTGTTCCCGTAAAAATATAAATAACGGCGCATGTTGCATGGACGTTGAAGGTGAAAATTATTTCATGTAATTTCATTCACGCCACGCTATTTAATATTTAACTATAATGTAAAATATAAACAAATAATAGTTTTATTGTTAATAAGAGATTTCTGTATTTATTTTCTTTTTCTCATAATAAGGTATGTTAATAAGACTGTATAGTACCTAGTAAACTTGATCAGTAATCTAATTTTCTAATTAATTTAGCTTAATTTTTCAGTGTCCAAATAATATTGGAGAAAATAGTATGACGTCACCACTCACTTCTCCTCTCTGGGGCCATCCACATATTACGTCACGCAAAATTTCGACTTTTTGAACCCCTACCCCCTACCATGTCACGCTTTTTAGTATCCCTTTACCTGTATTTAGCATGTACTGTCACACTTTGTATGACCCCCCCCCTCCCCCATCAGGTGTGACGTAATATGTGGATGGACCCTCTTTAATCACTAAGACCTTGACCGTAAAGGGAAAATCCGTCGCGAAATACTACGCATAAGTCAAGTACTAGGTCACCATGCATTGCGTCAAGAACCTACGAGTGTATAAATAAATAAATAAATATATTAAAGAACATTTGTGTGCTAAAGCATAATATTATTATAGGGCTAATTATTTTATTGACGATAGCACACCATGGGAATAGGATGGCCACCTGCAAGGCTACTTCTATGTACTGTTGTACTCTTCTTATAATTATAGTTTTAGTCATAACATTGTTATAATAATTAATAATATAATATATTAGTTATTGAACTAAAAGCTACCACTGATTATATTTTTGGCTGATATCACCCCCATATATTTTTGTTACAAAACAATAGAAAATTTAAATGGGACGAACTGACGAATGAAAAAAATCACAAACAAATTCGCTTTTTCGTCCCATTAGGACGAAACTTTATAGGACGAACATACGAACGAGTCGTATTTTGCATAGGATTCGCCACGATTAATGCACACAACACGATTTTCTAAATAGGCCTTAGGCGTTGCTCAATGAATGTAAAGTAAACCTCTATTAATAATTAGTAATCAATCAATCTCTCAATCTCCGGCGACAGAGTATCAGTTCATCAGTGATGGATGATACCCGGCGGTTATGATCAGGAATTTGGGACAGTCCCGTGGTAATTATGATGAATATGATCATTTATATTCAAGTTGATCGTACATTCTAAGCAATCGTTTGTTTTGGGATGGTAGTAGGTACCTATAAACTAATTTGGTGCAATATGAAGTGTCAATTGTAATACCCGTAGTCTAATATAATTCTTTCCAATAATATAAAGTGTAAACGAATTAAAAAATATGGGTGTTAATTATAATGAATCTAATAACTGTAATTTTTATAAATCTATTTTTATATTACGTAATCACTTAGAAAATTAATTCATTTTTTTTAATATACATAATACGCATAGGTTTTATTTAAATTAAAATATTGAAATCCTGAAAAATAATATCGCGGGAGAAGTCGGGAGACGTGGGGGGGGGGGTATTATTTTTTGGCGCGAAAAAGACTTCGACACTTGAAGGTCTTACCTGTAAAAAGTCTGACACGCCCGGAAAATGTTGACATAGGTATTTTCTAGTGTACTTGTACTGCTTGATTCTTTTATTCTGTAAAGTTTTTCTTCTGTTCTTGTTCTCTAATTCTGTTCTTACTTCTTAGCAACCACGTCGCGCGACCCATTGTATGAATTTAAATGGAATAAACGATAGGCTGCATCCCCAGCGGACTAGGAGAGTCGGCCAGGGTTGTTCGGTGTAAGTTTCACATTATAATATTTGTCATTTGACCTACTATAATATACGTAAGAATCAGTTCAAAGGCGACGCGATGCGGCGCTGCAGTTTTAAGATTTTATTCACTACGTAAAAAGACACACGTTTCATAATATGACATCAGTCATACACATGCGCCGCTTGACATTCGAATCCTTTCCAGAAAATAAGTATCTTCTAGTGTAATCTGTACAAGTTTGTTGGTTTGCATTGAATAGGCTCCGAAACTACTGGACCGATTTTGATGAAATTTGGTACAGATATAGATTAGAACACGGGGAATGACATAGGCTACTTTTTAACTCGGCAAAATGTACGGTTACCGCGAGATTTCCTTTTGCGCGCGAAGTCGCGTGCAACATCTAGTCTAGTGTTAAATTAAGTTTAATTTTGAATAGCTATCTCAAAAATGGACGCGCCTCGCGTATCGTCGCGTTTCGGTGTGAACTGACCCAGGCCCGCTAGACTTATAGTATTGTCGAATGGGCCTGGGATATCAGTCCAATCATATCTGGTTCCTTATTAGGTCCAATTAATACCAACACCTTGAACTATTAACCGTAACAGTATGCAAATCGTTTCACTAATAGATGCTACACCTTAGTCCAGGTATCTTACATAATGTAGGTAGGTAGGTGGGATTTAATTAAACTACACAGTAGTATTATGTACATATTACTACTCTGTAGTTTAATTAAATCCTCAACACGTTGTTTGATACTAAATACTACTAGGGATTTCGTTTGTCTATTACGCGAGAATCATACATTTTACGAAATGGACTGTGATCTCAGCCTGGCGTGGCACTTTATATTCTTAGTGATAAAATGTATATCATATTGTATTATTAATGTGTACAATGAACGTATGCATAGTCATTTTTATTTAAATCGCGTGATATATTTCTGACTAAAGTATGTAAGTACACTTCAAACACCTCCGCCTCCGTTAACATCCGCATCCGCGGCGGCGAACCTCTTCTCTTCCGCATCCGCCTCCGCCTCCGCTAAAAAGGCCTCCGTTACAACCTTTATATAGATGTCAGTTTTGCCGTCAAAAAATAATAATAATTTTATATTTTAGGGGTGACTCCATACAAACGGGGCTGTAAAATTTATTTTCATTCTACTCCATCGAATAGGCTATCGTTTAATAGGTCTTTTAAAATAAAGGTAAGGTTTCATACATGACTTTTTTACAAAGTCAACCATTTTCGAGTAATCGGCCCCCAAAGTGGTTTGTAAGTTGGTATATATATATAGGCTATAAGAAATAGAAACATATAAGTTTCCTTGCTGATAGACCATGCTAAAAACTCTTTAGGAAAATTATTTTGAGCAAAATCGGACAATAACTTTTGAAGTAAATCAAAGAAAACCTATTGCGCGTGTATAGTTACGTAACACTCTAGGCATGTAAAATAAAATAAAAAATAATAAAAATAAAACTATCTGCCGACTGATTAAGAGAGCGGTTGAATGAGTTAATATTAGGTTGGGGAAAAAGTTTCTTCGCATTTTATATAAAAATTCAAAAGGTTTTTTTATAAAGTTTATTTACAAGTGACTGAAGTATATAGGTGCCATTTTGTTCGATAACTTTTTGCCATCTTGTTGGTAGGTACATGATCCCATTGCTATAAAATTTTTGGGGCTTCTGATGAAAAAACTGCGACAAGTGGTTTTGGCAGTCCTCTTGTGTGTCAACCTGACACTGCCTAAGGAATTCTGCAGCGACCGAAACAGGTGGAAATCTGAAGGTGCAAGGTCAGGACACATTAACACCTCCCAGCCAAACTCGCGTAATTTTTTCTGAGTGGCTAAAGATGTGTGAGGTCTAGCGTTATCATGGTGAAAAACCACACCCCTTCTGTTGATTAATTCCGGCCGCTTTCTCTCAACTTCTTGCTTTAATCTCATCAGTTGTTCGCAGTACAGTTCAGAATTGATGGTCCTGCCTGGCGGTAACAGCTCATAATGAATAATGCCCTTCCAATCCCACCACACACACAGCATCACCTTGTTGCGAGTTAACCCGGGTTTCGCCACAGTCTGTGAAGCCTGACCGGCTTTTGACCACGACCTTTTTCGCACGTTCTTGTCGTACGTGATCCACTTTTCATCAGCAGTTATCAGCTTCTTCAAAAATGGTTCGGTTTCATTACGTCGTAATAAAGAATCACAAATGAGTACACGGTTCATTAGGTTTCTTTCAGTGAGCTCATGAGGCACCCAAATATCGAGCTTTTTTGTGTACCCAGCTTTTTTCAAATGCGCGAAAACCGTTTTGTGGTCAATCCCCAGTTCTTCAGCTACATCGTAACTACTAATATGCCGATCTTGCTCCACTTTTTCAAAAATGGCAACAGTTTTGTCCGTAACAGGGCGACCAGAGCGACGTGCATCTTTGATATCAAAATTTCCGGATTGAAAAGGCTTAAACCAAATTTGCGCTACTCTCACAGATACTGCATTAGGTCCATAAACATCACAAATTTTTTTCGCGGCTTGTGTTGCATTTTTACCTTTTTTGTAATAAAATTTTAAAATGTATCGAAATTCTTCATAAGAATCACTCATTTTAACAATAAGAAAAACAAATGAAAATCTCAAATTTACCTAATTTGAATTTGGAATTGTCTTCTGTAAAATTAAAACTTTTTAATGATACCAAAATCAGCCAGATACAATTGGTATAGCCCAAGATATTTTATGACAAGTTCATACATACTATAATGTGAAAAGACTTTTTCCCCAACCTATTAGATCGAATAAAAAATTAATTTTGTCGGTAATTAGACGAGTGGTTAACCGTGGAGAGAATCAGTCGATGTCGCATGTGTGATAGTTTTTAAGGAACGCGTATGTTAAATTTTTTGAGAGTAAAGATGGAGAGTCAATCAAAGATTGTGCAATCTTTACTAGAAAAGTAATATCAGCTAGTCGACGGCTCTCTTCCAGGGGCAAAAAATGTTGGTTGGTTATTTGAATTTGAAATCGTTATCTTAAAAATGCAGTGCTCCGTCGCGTCACGAATCAGCGCTGTGTGAATTTACCCTTAATAGCATTATTATAATCATTATTACATTAGCTTTTTAACACCTTATTTCAAGTTCTTTGATGATGCTAATTACAACTCCCAACTATGTTTATCCAAAATAGACTCCAATTTATTACAGAAAGCGATTAAAAATTCAAAGCGTTGAAAAATTTGGTGCAATTATTAAAGATCCCTTGACAAAGCCACGAAATTGTCACTTACATCAGGTGACAAATTGTTCGTTGGTAATGCCTTTTGTTTAATGTCACCCTTTATACTTTACTAGCTTTTGCCCGCGGCTTCGCACAATTGTCGCTACATATTAAACCTAGTGTTTCAGTTGGAATTTACTGATTAGTACACCATGTGAAAGTTTGTGAGGATGGATGGATGGATGTTTGTAACTCTTTCACGTTATAACTACTAAACGATTATGAAATTTGGTATGGTAGTATTAGGCTCTGGATTGACGCAGGCTTACTTTTCACGTAAAAAGTACTTGACAAAATTCATGATGATGAATTTTGACAAAGATTTATAGCATACCACGGGGAAGGACATAGGCTACCTTTTATTGCGGGAAACTGTAAGATTCCCGAGGGATACTGTATTTAGGCTTTTACTACTTAATCGATCATCATGAAATTTGGCACAGACATAGAGTAAAACATGGGAAAGGACATAGGTTACTTTTTATTGCGGGAAAATATTCGGTTCCCGTGGGATACTGTAATCACGTGGGCGAAGCTGCAGGAAAAAGTTTTTAATTTCATTTTAAGATGTTTCGAATACGATTTTTTATGAACCGGCCCTTATGAACAAACTGCTCATCACATACTCTGGAGATGTGATCTCTGGTATGACGAAAGAATCGAAATGTTGAACAGCGTCCATTGTGTTTCTAGGATAGTGTATTATGAAGATCTCGTGGGCTGCGCGAAGAACTTCCGGACTTTCAAACGTTTTTGTCATAAGTACTATTGAAAACAATGCAACACTATTTTGTCATCATAAATCCATTGTAATAATTGTCATATTATAATAAATCAAAACATTTAATTACATTGTCTTGTAATCATAAAAAAAAACATGTTATTCCCGTGGTGCTTCCCCTTTAATTCTGACTTTTTTGTCATCACAATTTTTGCTGTCTCCCGCTTTGCTTGGGGAGGGAAACTGGAATACTTCCTACTCCTCCTAGAACCTTCTGATTAATTACATGGCGGGTCCCAAGACAGATTTAGCATGTCCCCCGGGGACCCCTGAGATCATATCAAAGGGTTTTTGCGGTTGGTTACCACTGTCGATCCTGGCTACGCAGGAGTTGCAGTGGTGGGTAAGTGTGGTGGGCCAATTAACCGTTTAAAAAAAATACGATTTTTTTATTTATAGTTATGATAGTGGTGTCCGTGTAGTAGAAATTACAAGAGATAACCGGTTTTTTTGCTACGTTAATATCTGAATAGAAATCATACTATTTGATTTTTTTGTATCTAATGGAAGAAACTTTTTTACTTATTAAGGTTGAAATATTTCTCCTCACCATGTACTTATTAAGCCAAGAACAAATATAACAAAACCCTAACACAACTACATCCTCGCGGCTACCACTTTAGACGTAAACAAAATGGCGGAAAAGTGTACCAGATTAAACCGGATAAGCCGGATAAAAGCAGATTCGGTATGTCCACGTCAAGACGTTACCGCCGGCTGACGTATGAAATAGCTGAATAGCGAGTGAAAAATATTAGTTGAGTTCGTTTGCGATATTAGGGCTAGGGTTGCCAGGATTACGAATAAAGTGGGACACACGAATAAAGGCTGTTTTATGTGACTCCTGTGTGCATGGAGTTAAAAGTGTTTTTAAATATTATTTTTTTTGAGATTTATAATGTAGGTACAGATGGGAGTTTTACCAGGAATGTCAATGTGCAGTGTATGACTGATGTCATTTGAAATGTGTATCTTGTTGTGTAGTGAATAAAGTTTATTTTTGAATAGCTATCTTAAAAAAGCTTCGTCACGTATCGTCGCGGTTTGAACTGACCCTAACATTCCGGTCATCTTACTTTCTATGTTTTGGGTTGCAGTGTGACGCAAATGTCCTGAGTTCCTTACATAATATTATTATCGTACACAATACTGTAGTGGAAAAGTGGTTGTAAACATCATCAACCAATATAATTATTATCAAATCTCTTTGTATTAAGTACATAATAATATGTACTTACTCTTTAGAAATATTTGCATCTACCATCTAAATGTGACTAATATAAAATAGGCTTTTTAATTTATTTCAATACAATTATAGGAGGCCTAGATACAATTACGAGTACATCTGTGACAATAACGAGTACATCTGTGACTTTCGATACATTAAAGAAGGTGCCTTTGAACACATGACATATAAATTAAAAACGCCCTATTTTATACATTGTCAGTTAGATGTACTAACAAAGGTACTAACTGACAATATATAAAATAGGGATTTTTTTAATTTTCTTGAACACAATAGGAGGCCTACATACAATTACGTCTGTTACTTTCGCTACGTTCAAGAAGGTGCCTTTGGACATATTAAACAGCGAGAGTGCTAATAATCCAAGAAATGCTGAATAAAATCCCCGCCAGATTACACAATCAAAAAGTAATTAAACACCAACTTTGATTGCAAATGATAACTTAAATTATGATTTAAGGGCTCATAAAATTATTTTGCCCGTAGATAACAATTTTATTGGGTTAGGAATTTTAATTAAAATCTAAAAAGTTGCTAACATTAATTAAACTTAAATTTATTATTGGGTGACTCGTTTCTAGACTATAAAATTGATTTGTCTGTATTTAAACATCGATTTAAGTTTTTATTTTCTCTTTTTATTTAGGTAATAGTAATTGAAAATAGTTCTAAAGTAGGCTTTGAACAGAAATCTTCTCTTATGTTATATATGTCACCGTAAAATTGTAAAAACCGTTAGATTGTAAAAAAACTAGTGAAATTGTAAAATGTTGATTGTCTCACTTATTATTTTTCGTTAGATTTTAAATATATATTTTTTAATCTTTCGACATATTTTTACAATCTCGTTAGTTATTTTACAATCTATCGGTTTTTATAATTTTACGGTGACATATATAAAACATTTATTTCCCACGGCTTTTTTTTTAAATTAGGTTTTGAGCTTTAATCCCCTATTTTAGCCTCTTGGTGTTGAATTTTGAAAAATCCTTCCTTATTTGATACCTACGTCATATGAGAAATATGTGTGCAAAATTTCCTAGCCTTAAAGGTTTGCCCTGTGCTTTGATACGTCAGTCAATCAGCTTTGCCTTTTATTTATATAGATAGATAGATAGCAGTTTCGATATCTCGCTAAAACTCGAAAATGGCTGAACCGATCTGGCTAATTTTGATCTTTAAATGATTGTGGCATTTCGGAGATGATTCAAACTTTGAGAAATATTGGAAAAATCGCCAACTTCCCTTGGACCAAAATAAATATTTTATACGAAACGTGTTTTAGAAACCTATTTTAGAAACCAATTGGTTTCTAAAATAGGCAATAAATGATATAACCGAAACAGGAATTAGGGCGCGTGTCGACGCACCGGTTTTTAAGCGGTAAGCGGCGCTGTACCTTATGAAAATATTGACTTTTGATGTATAGTTTCTTCTGAAAAGTTACTCATATTTAAGTGTACTATTCATTTATGCCATAAATGATTTTTATCAGCCCGCTTTCCTATTCATGATATTTTAAAGATTTTCTAACTTTCAAGTACTTGAACTTTGACAAAAACCCTTTTTTATAGATCCTTCTTTTTGATACTAAGCTTAAACAGAAACGGAATAAAAATCACCCAGTGTAAAAAAATCTATTTAAAGGCAGATAAATCACAGCCAATCATCGAAATCCAAATAAATCAGTAATCCGGTTAAAAATAAATACCGTTCGAGCATAATTCGTCCAATTTATATCCGTCAAACGACATTAGCGCCCGGATCGAACCACTGAGCAGTGCATCAAATCAGCGGATAAAATTAATATAAATGCGGAACGATTTGCGCGGATCGGTACTCGAAAGGGGCTGATCGAATAAACAGATTCTTGATGCCTTCAAGCTTCGCGGGTAGTAAGAGTAAAGAAAGCGGCAGATAGGACAAAATATTGTGGTGGACCAATCAGCGCACATTCCTGAATTGTGTGTGTATTTAGAACGAAGGACTTACCTGAATTTATGCAAAACAAGTATATCAACTTTAATAGAAGTATAAAAAGAAATGAAGACCAAATGTGGGAATTTGCAGAAACTTAGTCTAAAAGTTACAGCTAGAGATTTACTTTTGCGGCTCTTATTATTCCCAGAACATTATTAGGTAATAAACATGGTTTGATGCCAGGTGATTTTTCTTCACGCGTAGAGCAGAAAAAAAAAGAAATCACATGCAATACCAACGTTCTCTAGTATACCTACAGCTAAGATTAAGGAATAGACATGGCAATTCATATTTTACCGAGATTCTGAAACGATTTAAATTAAAAACTACGTGTAACAGTAGGGTATTTCTTATCAATAATTTTAGAAGCTATCACCATAACTTTTACTCAAGTGATAATATATGCCTCGAAAAATCCGCATGAACATTGTAAGAAAATTGATTAAATACATGCTATTTTTCTATTCATCCTACTCCCGAGTATACCTAATAATTGGATGTTGGATCAAAATATTTGAACGTGTGTAGCGGGCTTTAAGCGTGACATTATACGAGGGAGACAAATCGTGGGCGTGACACTTCACGAAAGTGACATTCCGCAGAGAGAGAATTTTTGTAACCTACTTTCTTGCTAAGATTAGGTTTTAATGCGTTGGTGTATTAATGTAAAAGAACATGTAGAGGCAAAAAATGTCTACACTTAAACTGCCCTACTTTTGGGATTGTTTGGGGCAGTTGAGAGCTGTTGACATATTTTACTATCCGTTGTATAGTATTCATTCGTCTTTAATGAAAAAAAATCTTCTGAAATAAATATGGCATAATTTTTATTTTCATCTTTAGTTTCTTTTGTTCAGTAATGTGTTCTAACTTGAAATAATTTTCGTAATAACTATCACTCGAAAATATGACCAAAGTTGTAATTTATTTAAAGAAAAAGAAAAAATAAAGAAAAAGTCTTGCAGATGTAAAACACTAGATAGTAGATACTTTGTACCGATCATTAGTAGGTACGTAACTACGTATAAATGGTCGGTACAAAGTAAAATGCGAAAACTCCATTTTCATAGCGATGCATCCCTCGAGAAGTCACACCAGTCACCACCAGATATTTCTCATTATTATTTTAACACGTAAAGTAAACATCTTCAGTACAATTGCCGATGACCTAAAAATTACAATGGAAATAATAGAGGACACTGATCATCACAAACTGCAGCAGGACATAGACAGAGTTGTGAAGTGGTCTAGTGACAATAAGCTGTACTTCAATACGGCTAAGTGCTGCGTAATGTCATTTAGCCGCGCTCGCTCTCCTCGTCATCATCAATATCACATAGAGGGAACACCACTGAAACGCGTCACTGAGATTAAGGATCTAGGAGTTAACTTCTCAGCCGATTTAAACTTCAGAAAACACATAGTTGACGTATGTAAAAAGGCTTATCGCAACCTAGGGTTTCTGCTACGGCAAGCTCATCAGTTTGATAATATCGCAGCTTTGAAAGCACTCTACGAAGCTCTCGTGAAAAGCCACTTAGAAGGCAATGCCGTAATTTGGTCCCCACACGAGGACAAATACATAAATATGCTAGAACGTATCCAGAACAAATTTGTGCGCTTCATATATCTCAAAAGGTACGGCGTGTACCCAGGTTATCCGTTGCTGTATCCAACGCTATTTGTTCTGGGTATGGTCGGCTACTATAAATTAGAAGTTAGGAGGGAAGTGGCCCTGGCCACATATGTAGTGAAAGTTTTGCGCGGTGTAACGCACAATCCAGCTGTGTTACAAGCGGCCAGGCTGTGTGTGCCGGACGGGTACGCGGAGCGGCGGCGCCGACCGCCGCTGCTGGAGGTGTCGCGCGCACGCACCAACCTGCTGCGGATGGCCCCGCTCACGCGGACGCTGCGGACGCTGAACACGGTCGCAAACACCGTCGATTTATTTACGTGCTCATTGAACGAGTTCACTAAGGTCACCTATTGTGTAGCAAGTAAGATAAATTTAAGTACCTAGTTAGTGACACTCTATTGTATTAGGTTTAAGCCTGTGATGATAGAAGTTGTAAGTTGTAAATAAATAAATAAATAAAAAATTTTACGAGAATTGTGCAACCGAAGGAGTATGAAATTTGGCTGGTAAATTGAAATTTGTGTGGAGGAAGGTGCGTATAAAGTGAATATTGTTTTAAATAGTGCTTTGAAATATATCCATACTAATATTATATGGATAGGAAAGTATGTATGTCTGTTTGTCCGTCTTTCGTGCCAAAACTACTGAACCGATTTAAATGAAATTTGGTAAACAGATAGTCTAGAAGACATAGGTTACTTTTATCGCGGGGAAATGTACGGCTCCCGTGGGGGGGGGGATTTATAGTTTCACGTAAAAGCTACTAAGCTGATTATCATGAAATTTGGCATAGATATAAAGTAGACCACGGGGAAAGACATATGCTACTTTTTATCGCGCAACATATTAGGTTCCCGTGGGTTACTGTACTTACGCGGGCGGGGCCGCGGGCATCAGCTAGTAAAATTAATAAAAATAACAACAATACACACTACCTCAGGTTGTTTGATAAATTCAATTTGTTACAGGCTGACGTTTGTCAATCTGTCACAACATTTATGGTGTCTACAGCAGGGCTTGTTAACGTTACCAAATAACACCAAAAAATTACGTTAATTAACGGTAATTTTATAAAAATACTTTGGTAACGATATTAATTTTAACGTTATTTGATACTTAACAATATTTTTAACGTTATATACTAACGTTATTTTATTTTGTAAATAACAGTATTTATGGTATATATAACGTTATAATATAGGGAGCGTCGGTAGCGCAGCGGTTTTATCCATGTTTGAGGTAGGTAGGTAGGTTCAATAATATTTAAGAATATAACAATATAATAGCCGACGCGACGAAGCTAGTGCATGTTCGTTCTGTCACTTCGAGGCGGGGCGCAGGCAGGGAAATACGTAACGTTATATAAAATAACGTTAATTAATAACAATACCTTTTCTTAACGTTACTTTCATGTACCGATAAAAATAAATTTATTTTTCCTAACGTTAATATTTATTCCTAACGTTATTCTGTGAAACACAGGTAACGTTAGCAATTTAATAACGTTAATCAAGCCCTGGTCTACAGACACACGAATTTGGTACGGAGCGTACAGCGGATCTGGTACGCTCCGTACCAGATCCGAGCGTGTGTAGGGCAGTCCGGCGAACATAAGAAGAAGGCGAAGAGTTCATCGTTGTCCGCATCGGATCTGGTTCGCTCCGTACCATATCCGTGCGTGTGTAGAGCAGTCCGGCTAGGCTCCTAGTTCTATTTGCTAGGTCCGGTTAGGCCGTACAACGGTGTCAGTGTTGCCAACTTAGGGATGTACCCCCCAAAATTAGGGAAAATATTTACAGGGGTTTGCTAGGGGACAGGACGTTTAGAGTTTACTCCTTATGAATCAATATGTATGTAATATTAAAAATTATTTTAATGTGTGTATATAGCCAGGGATATGGAAATGTATTGGGAGTGAAATCAGATTAAGACAAGTTAGTTTTATGTTATTCACGCGTAAGTCTTTATGTTAAACACATAACCTTTCTTTCAAGCTTATTATCTCTAAGACCTGTCAACGGTATAAGTAATCAGGGGTAAAATTTGGGGAGAAATATTTTTTTAAGTGTTGGTATCACTGCCCGTTATCAATGAATTGCGGGAATCATCGTCGTCGTTTAAAAACAGCACTGTAAATAGAACTCTGTACTAATGTAATAGAGCATAAAATCGAACACACGAGTGTCGAGCTTTACGGTCCACTGCACCGTACCAAATCCGTGCGTGTGTAGCGACACCAGATTTGGTCTCATGATATGGTTCGCTGTACGCTCCGTACCAAATTCGTGTGTCTGTAGATAGCATTACTTTTTTTCTGTCTGAAAGACAAAAGAACCCTTTTAAAGTTCTAACTTTGAAATTATAAATTATTAGCTTTTGCGCGCGGCTCCGCCCGCGTAATTACATTATCCTGTGGGAACACTGTACTTTTTCGGGATGAAAAGTATCCTATGTTTTAATCCAGAGCCTAAACTACTACCATACCAAATTTAATCGAAATCCGTTCTGTAGTTTTTGCGTGAAAGAGTAACAAACATCCATCCATCCATACATCCTCACAAACTTTTACATTTATAATATTAGTAGGATAGTAGGATAAGTAGGATTATGGGTTAATTTCGACCACAGGGTGACCACTAGTCAAAATAAACAGGCAATAGCGGTACAAGCATTTAGTATATTTCCTTATTCCATAGTTATATAAATAGCCCGTACGGTGAGAAAGCGGAATTCGCCGGTAATTTTAAATCAGCTCGACGGTAATCCCCACGTAGCGCAGATGGGAGACTTATGAATTGAACGGGGAACGGGTAAGGCTACTATGGAGTGCTTATCACGTTTATCACATCATCATCACTGTGCTAAAGGGTTTACGACCCATTTTAACCAACTTCGAAAAGACGGTTACACGTTATACGCCTGTGGATTTTTTTTTACTTTACGAGTACTCCCCCATTTGTGGACGTATTGTAGGCATATAATCTACACTAATATTATGAAAAAAAAAAGTTTTGAGTTTTTGAGGAATTTTGCGGCATAAACGGCTTGTACTTTTCTGTACAAGCTGTATCTTTTGATTGCGTTGCCTTAGAAGTTTGATTTTTTCACAGCTCTAAGGGACAGTAGACCTGTGTATTTGATATAGATAACAGCTTGATACCTCCACGCTTCCTGAGAAAAAGGGTCTTGACAGGACGGACAACAAAGTGATCCTATATTTAAGGGTTCCATTTTTTTCCTTTCGAGGTACGGAACCCTAAAAAGATTGTTTGTATGCTTATTTGCAATGAATAGGCCTGGTAGCTACTGGACCGATTTTGATGAAATTTTGCACAGGTGTAGAGAAGATTACGAGGAAGGGCATATGCTACATTTTTAGCGGACAATTGTATGGAGCCATGTAGTATTACACGATAAAAATTCGGGATTTCCACGCAAAAGCGCGCACGAGTTCGCGGCAACATGTAGTAAAAGATATTATGTATTTAGCATCCGTGATTTTCTGAATATAATATAAATCTATTCCTTTTTCTATCTCGTGATTTTTTTCTACCGTTTCTTATCCTAGAGGTATACTCTAGGATTAGAAACGGTAGAAAAAAATTGAGCATCCATAACTACATATAAAACCTTATAAACTTCTAGAAAACGAGTCAATTTATTACCCTTAAACACGACTTGACTAAAATAAATATGGCGAGAAATTACAAAGTTAAATTGTGTATATCGCCCAAAGTTGAGGGTACTTTAGCATTTTACATACCTACCCGAGTAGTTACGAAGAATGTGCGCCTGGGGAGCGCTTCGCTAACTAATTCCGTGTAATTCGTATATTTTCGTGTTAAAATACCTTCGATCGGGCGATACAATAATTCACACGGAAAGAGTAACAATTCGCGAGGTATTTGTGTTGTAGTTTTGGATTACTATGGATTTAGAAGAAACACAGAGAAGGGATTATAATTCGAACAAATCTAACATTCATACTAACGCATTCATACTAACTATATATACTAATAATTATCATTTCATACTAGCGTTAGCATAATTTTTAAACCCCTCTGGCGCATCTGGACACAGTAGCAACTGGACGGGTTCGCCCTAGCTATTTATTTTAGCAATTGTACCTTCTTGCGAATCCTCCTCCTTCTCTTAAAAATTTGATGTAACTAGTATTATTTTTATTATGTTAAAGTTATATGGTGTAAAATGGCATTAAAGATTCATGAGTATATTAATATTAAATACAATTTAATGTCTACATATTAATATTATGTTCATGTTCAAAACCCACCAGCGCAACTGGACGGTGTCTTTTTGCGAATCAGTACTCTTAAGAATCGGCCCAGTTGCTACTATGCCCAGTTGCGCTAGCAGCTGAAGGTTTAACACGTTCACTGCGAAGCAAGGCATTATTCGCCTGGTTTATTGCTTTCCGTCTGTGCGGGCTCTAAAATCGTGCCCTTTTGCTCAGGGCGGGCGCTGTAACTCGGGAGCTTCTACGCGTACGAGTGAGATAGTTATATATCTAACACCCATATTTAAAGCTTATGACGGTGAACGATTAAAAAATGCACCAGGTTTTTAAAACATAGTTCGCACTGTATTACAATTGAATAAGCTCAGTGCGAATACCTGGTAGCCGCACTAAACGGGGGAGGGGCGCGTGCGCCGCGGTGAGTGCTGTCCAGTTCGTTGTTTGTGTCGATTGATTTTAATGAAAACCACTTTAAGTAATTTTTATCATTCTTTTTATTTTCTTTTTAACACGCTTTTATAAGCTTAGGCTGTATGTATGTATGTACCTATGTATGTATGTATGTATATATGTATGTTTGTAACGGAATCTTTGAGCACGATTTTTAACTATATCCAGAAGTCTAATTAATTTGAAACTTTGCATACGTATTTAGAGCCAATGACAATGCAACAAGTTGGTTTTTTAGGTTTTTTCAACTATTAATTATTATTATATTATAATTTGTCGATTTGATGCATTTGTTTTATTGCCCCATCCCTATTACTTTATCTTTACAGTGCTTTAACAGGTCTGGTAAACCTGGTATCTCTCTTCTTAAAAAAAAGTATCAAGTTTCTGTCCAATTCCCGGGCGAAGGTAGTTTCAAATAGGTCTACTAATGAACTTTATACACGCGAAATTTCATTCAATCAATCCTAACATTGATGACCCTGGAATCATATTTCAATGAACGGGTTTCACCGGGCCATTAAAACCTAGTTCACATATGATAAAAACTTACTACAAAATCGAAAATACCTGGTATCGCAAGGTATGCTTGGTACAAAAAATCAGCCTCGCAGCGAACGTGTTAAAACATGCACATATTCATATTTAGATATTATCTATTTACATTAAACACACTCATTAATTTTTAAGGCCACTTTACACCGTATAACTTTGACGTAATAAAAATGTTACTTATAGTTACCATCAAATTAAATAAATAAATATAAATATTTTTACAAAAGTATCCTTCAACGTCGGTTAAAAAGGAAAATAATATGGCAACCCCTGCAAAAAATACTGTAATTTATTTAAGCGTACTTCTGCGTATCGTCAGAATCATTCACTCATTTTATCTTTTTGCACTGTAGCCATCTGTACAGCTTTTTGCGGGTTGATAAATGTTAACCAAACGCGCGAATTTTATTTATGGCTGCCATTTTTTTCGTTCATTCGTTCGTTAATTGACGAATGATGATTGCGGATGTCATAATAAGGCTTGGATTTAAAAATTCTTTCGGAATTTTCTATCCTAATTACGTACAGAGTTAGTATGGTTACAAAAGA
The DNA here is from genome assembly GCA_905404095.1 of Glaucopsyche alexis. Taxonomy (NCBI): domain Eukaryota; kingdom Metazoa; phylum Arthropoda; class Insecta; order Lepidoptera; family Lycaenidae; genus Glaucopsyche; species Glaucopsyche alexis. The sequence continues at coordinate 18,768,372 of FR990059.1, forward strand.
GTTAATCTATACTAATTTAATAAAGAATAAAAGTTTGTTCGTTTGTTTGCATTGAATAGGCTCCGAAACTACTGGACCAATTTTGATGAAATTTGGCACAGATGTAGAGCAGACCACTTTTAAACACTTTTAAATACAGTATACCTTGGGTGTGTACTTTTTCTGGACCAATACCAAATTTCAATAAGAATCCATTTTGTAGTATTTTCGCGAAAGAGTAACAAATATCCATTCATCCATAAATCCATCCATCTATCCATCCATCCATCCATCCATCCTCACAAACTTTCACATTTATAATATTAGTAGGATTGCGCTGGACACAAAGAGAACCCAAACTAATGTTAGCAAAGTATTTGTCGCGGGCTAAACTTGTTAAAATACATAAATAATTACGAAAATATCTTATCCCTTAACAAACCTCGGAAAACTTTCTCCTTGGCTTAGTAGACAAAGTTTTGATTGGTTCAGCAATAAAGGCTAGAAATATCTTTGAATCCGCGATCAAATAACTCAGTAGTTTGTTTGGTTTTCAGTCAAAGCTATTATTATATCTGCAGACACATATTTTATTTAAACGAAAGAATATTATTCTAATGGAACCGGCCAAGTGTTAGTCGGACTCACGCACGAAGGGTTCCATACAAAACAGCAAAAAAAAATCATGTTTATTGTATGCCCATGCACCATTAATATTTATAGAGGCATATATTCATTGTTATAGCGGCAATAGAAATAATTACATCGTCTGTAAAAATTTAAACTGTCTAGCTATCACAGTTAAGGTCAAGGATACAGCCTGGTGACGGACAGATGGATAGAGGGGCAGTGCATTCTCAGTAAATGGTCTCTTTTTACCCGACTACGGCGAAGCCAAAAGGAAGGGTAATGATTTTGGCAGTCCTTGTATGTATGTAGGTATATATGTTTGTTCCCTCGTAGCGTCTAACTACTGGTCCGATTTGAATAAATGAGATGTCAATGGATTCGTAGTGATGCCGCGGGTAACATAGGCTATAGATTTTTTTTTAATTCTGTATTTTGAAAATTGGACCTCAGATTGTAACATCTAAAAAAATAAAACCGAGATAATCATCACGTGTTCGGTATCAAAAGAAAGGTCTTGGCAAGCACACCACAAATATGTATATACAATTTTACATATTTATCATGTGCTTGCACAAATATGTCAAAAAATATCGGTCGGCTCGCTCCGCGCTCGTGAAGAAGATATTTTTAATTTTAAGTGTTTTGATTAAGTACTTATTAATATTATTTCAAAAATATGTTCGATTGGAAAACGGAAAAGTACGAAATAAAAAATAAGTTAAAAAACTATAACCCGACTACGTAAAAAGGGGTCTAAAAAGGCCGAAACAAGAAAATAATTCAGATAGAAATCCAGAAATCCATAGATAAAAAATGGTCAAGTTAGAGCCGTGGTCGCACCTACCTACTAATGGCGTCTAAGCGTCAGTTCACACCGAGATGCGTAGTTATGTGAGTTTTTACGCAGTCGGGTTATAGTTTTTTAACTTATTTTTTATTTCCGTTTAGGTACGAGATACTAAAAACTACAGTAATACTAACTTGCTTTAAAATGACGTAGTTTTAAAACGTTTATAGTTTAAACCATAATTTAAGTTGATCACAGAACGCATCAGATCGCTGGAATTATCTCAAATGTTGAAGCATTTTAAAATGATTCAGCATTAAGATAAAATGCTAATTTATTCATTGGCGAAGAGACAGCCCTTCAATTTAATCTCCTTAATTCACTTTTGATGTTAGATTAAAAAAATCCAAAGTAATCATTTTGGATGATTCGATTTCTAAGCGATTTATTTTCATCACAATCTGATTGTGCTTTCGTTAATGTTAACTTAATTATCTCATTCGTTTCCATTATAAGCATTTTCAGTATTTTATTATAGAGAGCTTTACAAACTTAAAATGTCTTATAGTAGAACTTATGGCCGTTCAAAAAAAATACAAAAAAAAACTATCATAATTAGTACCTAAGATAAGTTATTTTTAGAGAAAAGTCTATTTTTAGTTTCGCTCTGTCCGTCTGTCTGTCTGTCTGTCTGTCTGTCTGTCTGTCTGTCTGTCTGTCTGTCTGTCTGTCCGCGCCTCTAGCTCCTGTAATTATGAATATAAATTGATGAAATTTGGTGCAGTCATAGATTGGGTATAGATCACGGTTTCGGGATCATAAAAAAATGATAATTTTATATTTTAGGGGTGGCTCTCCATACATGTGAAGTGGGGATGAAAAATATTTTTTCACTCTACCCCATCGTGTGGGGTATCGTAGAATAGGTCTTTTAAAATAAAGGCAAGGTTTCATACGTTACTTTTTTATAAAGTTGACCATTTTCGAGTAATCGGCCTCCAAAGTAGTTTGTAAGTTGGTCCCCCCCCTAGCATTTTTAAACTATAGGAGATAGAAACTTGCAAATTTCCATGCTGATAGATCGTGCTAAAAACTCTTTAGGAAAACTATTTTGAACGAAATCGCATCATAATTTCTATTTCTAGAGCAATTATAGAAAAAAAAAAACAAAATAATTATAATTACATAATGTGAAATGATTATTTAAAATAATGTTTCAAAATTGGTTGCATAATTTAAAAAAAAAACAAATTAATAATTAATAAAAAGAACTTAAAATTAATAAAAACTAAAACACGCTGTCAGGTTTGAACCTACATTCGAGGACAAACACTGTGATTAACTGAGCTGCAATGATCATATTGATTGTTGCGAATTTATGTTACTTTACCAGAATTAGAGCTAAGTTTTGAAACGCGTGTAAAATTATTAATAATATGTGCCTCTTTTACCAATTATTACAATTATTTAATAACACTGAAATATGTGTTATTAATTACCATATATTATTGTTATTTATTATAATTTAATATACTTTTAATAATAAAAGCTTCAATTTGCTAATAGCTTTACGAAAACTTTATATGGCGCTAGTCTCCCGTTTAAATCGTGGATTGTTTTAAAAAATAATACTAGATGTCGCTGTGTTATTGGATTTAAATTCTGTATCACGCTATCGAAAACCTCGCTGATATGTTTAAGTATCTGGTAACTGGTTATATTCTTCTTACATTAAGATAGACGATCAGACAATATCGTAACACACTAAAATATGCTCAAATGTTTAAGTGATTAGCGAATTTTAGAATTAATAAAAACTGTCTAAAATGTCATGAATCATCAAAATCGAACAAAAATTAATCTTAAAGAACGTCTGGTAACTGGTTACTATTCGATATTAGTTTACAGTTATTAGTCAACATTCAACAAAATAAAAGAATAATACATAATTGATAATATTACATAATAATATTATTATTAATTTATCACACGTTTATTCTATAGTGTACTATAGTATATTATAGTATATACCTACTATATAGTAAACTTAATAGTTTACGGAACCCTCCTTAGACATGTCCTGACATGCTCTTGGTTAGGTTATTTTAGCTTATTTTTTAGTTTTTTGAACACTATGACCAGAAATGAATGAATCACATCGGTTTTTTTATGTTTTTATATTGTAGTATAACTATGCTGATAGATAGAAAATAAATTGTATCACTAGCTATTGTACTTTTTTTTAAATGTATACAATACAAATTTTAGAAAAAGTTGCATAATTTATTTTTTCATCAAATTTTAAACATTATGGGTATAAAAAAAATGTATGAAGGCATGAGTGACCAGTAATTTTTGAATAATGCTGGTTTTAATTAGATTTTATAATGGTTCAATTCATCATTGTATCTACCATAAATAGTGAATTATTGATATTAATGTAGAAAAGGAGAAAAATTTACTAAAGAAAGAAAGTAGGTAATTGGGGAACTTTAAGAAAAATAATTGTACCTGACCATTGGGTGTTAATAAAAACATCGTTTAACATTAAGAATATGTACTTAATTTTACACGTATTTACAATAAATGTTCAAATTGTTGGCCTCCCACTCTAATGCAGGCCCTACATCTACGGATACATGGTCTTCTGAGCAATCTAGGATGGGCATGTAAAACGTCGGACCTGCGCCTCATCTCTCATCAGTCGTGTATCCATCCCACTGGATTACGAGAGTAAAGAAAGAGAGAGTGTGCTCTTCTGTACTGCGCACACACTCGGGCACTATAAAATTGCTCCTGCGTGAATCGCGCGTAATTACCGAAATCGGTGGGGAGTTGTTATTATTATATCACTTTTTTGATGCGGCTGCTCTAACACGGCTAAAGACCGTATAGGCTTACGGTACACCTCTTCTTTGAGGCAGCCCCAATAAAAAAATTCAATGGATTTAGATCCGGTGAACGCGGAGGCTGCAAAATTGGCCCTAGACGCCTGATCCATCTGTTTAGGTACGTATTATTGAAATATGCACGAACGGGTACAGCATAGTGCGCAGGATAGCCGTCATTTTGTAACCAATAAGAGTCCCTCAGCTCCTCAGGCACTTCTTCTAATAAATTGGGGAGGGATAAATCTTTTCTTTTTACGCTTAAAGGAAAAATTTTAAACATATTGCATTAGTATTACATTAAACATTTATTTAGTAATTTTTTCTACTTTTCTACATTAATAGCAATAATATTCACTATTTATGGTAGATACAATGATGAATTGTACCATTATAAAATCTACTTAAAACCAGCATTATTTAAAAACTATTGGTCACTCATGCCTTCATACCTTTTTTTATACCCATAATGTTTAAAATCGATGAAAAAATAAATTATGCAATTTTTTGTAAAATAAATCAACTTGCATACTTTTTTTTTTTAAAGTGCAATAGCTAGTGATACAATTTATTTTCTATCTATCAGCATAGTTATACCACAATATGAAAACATTAAAAAACCGATGTAATTCATTCATTTCTGGTCATAGTGTTCAAAAAACAAAAAAATAAGCTAAAATATAGACTTTTCTCTAAAAATAACTTATCTTAGGTACTAATTATGATAGATTTTTTTGTATTTTTTTTGAACGGGCATAAGTTCTACTATAAGACATTTCAAGGTTATCCATTAATTACCGGACACGCTGTATCTATAGGACACAGTACGCAAAATATTGGGTAATGATTTACTTATGGTAGTGAGAAGTAAGTATATTAATTTATATAATATAAATAATAGGTTGTGGAAAAAGTCTTTTCGCATTATAGTATGTATGAACTTGTCATAAAATATCTTGGGCTATACCAATTGTATCTGGCTGATTTTGGTATCATTAAAAAGTTTTAATTTTACAGAAGACAATTCCAAATTCAAATTAGGTAAATTTGAGATTTTCATTTGTTTTTCTTATTGTTAAAATGAGTGATTCTTATGAAGAATTTCGATACATTTTAAAATTTTATTACAAAAAAGGTAAAAATGCAACACAAGCCGCGAAAAAAATTTGTGATGTTTATGGACCTAATGCAGTATCTGTGAGAGTAGCGCAAATTTGGTTTAAGCGTTTTCAATCCGGAAATTTTGATATCAAAGATGCACGTCGCTCTGGTCGCCCTGTTACGGACAAAACTGTTGCCATTTTTGAAAAAGTGGAGCAAGATCGGCATATTAGTAGTTACGATGTAGCTGAAGAACTGGGGATTGACCACAAAACGGTTTTGGCGCATTTGAAAAAAGCTGGGTACACAATAAAGCTCGATATTTGGGTGCCTCATGAGCTCACTGAAAGAAACCTAATGAACCGTGTACTCATTTGTGATTCTTTATTACGACGTAATGAAACCGAACCATTTTTGAAGAAGCTGATAACTGGTGATGAAAAGTGGATCACGTACGACAAGAACGTGCGAAAAATATCGTGGTCAAAGGCCGGTCAGGCTTCACAGACTGTGGCGAAACCCGGGTTAACTCGCAACAAGGTGATGCTGTGTGTGTGGTGGGATTGGAAGGGCATTATTCATTATGAGCTGTTACCGCCAGGCAGGACCATCAATTCTGAACTGTACTGCGAACAACTGATGAGATTAAAGCAAGAAGTTGAGAGAAAGCGGCCGGAATTAATCAACAGAAGGGGTGTGGTTTTTCACCATGATAACGCTAGACCTCACACATCTTTAGCCACTCAGAAAAAATTACGGGAGTTTGGCTGGGAGGTGTTAATGCATCCGCCGTATAGTCCTGACCTTGCACCTTCAGATTTCCACCTGTTTCGGTCGCTGCAGAATTCCTTAGGCAGTGTCAGGTTGATATCACAAGAGGACTGCCAAAACCACTTGTCGCAGTTTTTTCATCAGAAGCCCCAAAAATTTTATAGCAATGGGATCATGTACCTACCAACAAGATGGCAAAAAGTTATCGAACAAAATGGCACCTATATACTTTAGTCACTTGTAAATAAACTTTATAAAAAAACCTTTTGAATTTTTATATAAAATGTGAAGAAACTTTTTCCCCAACCTAATTATATAATTAACAGCTTCCGTTGTCTGGTGGTTAGAGCTTGGCTTTTTATTCGGAGGTCGTGGGTTCGACTCCCGCATTGGAACAACAAATAAAGTTGTTTCCAAGTTTGGTTAGGACAATGCAGGCTGATCAAACATGCATCGGAAGGGCATGTAAAAAGGCGGACCTGCGCCTGACCTCTCGCTACCACCCCACTGGGTTATGAGAGTAAAGGAAGAGATATTGCTCTTGTGTGCTACGTAAACTCATAATATAACTCCTGATTCTGGCCTGGTTTCAATGAAACCGGCCATCGCCACCGGACACACCGGTCACCATTTTATATAATTAAAACCATAGATTAAAAAAATGAACATATTATGCATAGTTCCATTTAGTTGCATTACTACAATCATACGATATTACGGTGTGTCCACGTTTGTAGGGCAAGATTGTGGACCGTTGAAGGGGACCATAATTTTGAAATTCGGATAATATTGGATCGTTCTATGAAATCTGTTTCTCTGTACGTAAGTATATATAATAATACCTTTCCTATTCTGTGACAAAAACAGTATCTATAATATTATTCCCAGCACAGAGTAATTATAAGTACTTACTAATGGCATCTACAGACACACGAATTTGGTACGGAGCGTACAGCGGACCATATCCACGGACTAAATCCGGTATCGCTACACATGCACGGATTTGGTACGAAGCGGACCAAATTCGATGCGGACAGCGGCGAACTCTTCGCCTTTTTCTTATGTTCACCGGACTGCCCTACACACGCTCGGACCAAATTCGTGTGTCTGTAGACGGTTCCCTATTTTTACGCATAAAAACATATGTCATAATTTTACTTGGCATAATTTCATTTGACCTAATAGTAATTTCGCATAATATTCATTTGTCATAACTTTCTTAGAATAATTTTTTTTCGCATAATTACTAAAAGCATAATAATTGTTAGGCATACTTATTGTAAGGCATATATTTTTTTACGCATAATATTAATTAAGAATAATATTTTTATGCATAATGTTAAAAAGCATAAATATATTTACGCATAATGATATTTTATGCATACTATAATATTTACGCATACATCTTTGTAGCATTTTTTTTTTCACATACTAATGAATGATAAATTCTACTGGATGTGTGAGTTAAGAGGAAATAACAATTATAATTGTAATTTTCGACTGATTACGAAATTAAACTCGACAAAAAATAAGAACTGCTATCTAAGAACATGCCGAGCTAATAATTTTAAACATGTTAGCGGCTTACGGGTGGCCCAAGGGCCACCCCGCCGCAACTTAACCTACTGTTACACATGTTATACTAGGTATATACCTATTACATTAAAAGCAGGTATTACACTCATATGAGTGTAATACTGTCATGTGTTATGATGTCATGGGATACTCATCCCAACCTACCTGTCCGGTAGTTGTGGTATAGTATACGGGTATGCGACCCCGGCTTCCCTAGCTATAACTGTCCTATCCCTTACCCTCCTGGACGGTAATATCCTACATTTCCTATTTCCCACTCTAACTTACCAATCTTCCCTTCCACACCACCTATCCTTCCCTTTCCCTATTCCTACCCTCCCCACCAATCCGTGGAAACGCAACGGATAATCATAAAAATAATTCAATTATCCAAAATGGCGGCGATGTAGTTCACCACCCATCACGTCTCGTTTCTTGCGGAGGTGAAAAGCGGACCATGGAGAGCCGCTTCGCTACGTTGAATGTAAGAGGAGGAATGGATGGTAAGAATGAAAGTGAACGAAGCGAAACGAGTATGTATCTAAGGATCGTAGCAAGTGGCAAAAAGTGGTCTCTGCCTACCCCTTTACGGGAAAAAGGCGTGATTATATGTATGTATGTATGTATGTATGTATGTGTAATACTTGCTTTTAATGTTTCATAGATATGCGTTTAATTACCTAAACCGTGTTTTCATTATGTCGTTCCATTTTATGCATATTTGTGCCTTGTGACAGAATGCCTTGAATTTATTATGACAAAAAAATATGCCTAACGAGTTTATGCCGAAAAACAATTATGCCGAAGTATTATTATGACAAGAAAAATTATGCCTTACGAGTTATGCCTCATTAAATTAGGACAAACAATATAAGTCTAAATGATATTTATGCCTAATGATGTAGTATGCTAAGAAACCATTATGCCAAAGTATTATTTATGCGTAGTAAAATTATGCCAAGTGAGGTATGCCAAATGAAATTATGACAAATAAAATTATGCGAAAGAAGAGGATCCCTCTGTGGACACCATAACAAGTACAACCCGTGAGACTTATTGGTGTCTACAGACACACGAATTTGGTACGGAGCATACAGCGGATCTGGTACGCTCCGTACCAGATCCGAGCGTGTGTAGGGCAGTCCGGCGAACATATGAAGAAGGCGAAGAGTTCACCGTTGTCCGCATCGGATCTGGTACGCTCCGTACCATATTCGTGAGTGTATAGAGCAGTCCGGCGGTTTGGCCGTACAACAGTATCAGTGTTGCCAACTTAGGGGTGTACCCCCCAAAATTAGGGAAAATATCTACGGGGTTTACTAGAGGACAGGATGTTTAGAGTTTACTCCTTATGAATCAATTTGTATGTAATAATAAAAAATATTTTAATGTGTGTATATAGCCAGGGATATGAAAAATTGAAAATGTATTGGGAGTGAAATCAGATTAAGACTAGTTAGTTTTATGTTATTCACGCGTAAGTCTTTATGTTAAACACATAACCTTTCTTTCTAGCTTATTATCTCTTAGACCTGTCAATGGTATAAGTAATCAGGGGTAAAATTTGGGGAGAAATATTTTTTAAAGTGTTGGTATCACTGCCCGTTATCAATGAATTGCGGGAATCATCGTCGACGTTTAAAAACTGCACTGTAAATAGAACTCTGTGCTAATGTAATAGAGCATAAAATCGAACACACGAGTGTCGAGCGTTTCGCTTCACTGCACCGTACCAAATTCGTGCGTGTGTAGCGACACCGAATTTGGTCTCCGGATATGGTTCGCTGTACGCTCCGTACCATATTCGTGTGTCTGTAGATAGCATAACTATACACTTCACGCTGTGACGTCATCGTGTGTGGTGCCACGGGGCATGCGGGGCATTCCAGCGGAGTCTCAAGTAAAGTCGCACGCATTGTATGTATAAATATTATATTTGCTGCGTAGCGGTGCTACGGTGTGGTAGCACAGGCTCTACGGCGTAGCAGGTAATATTTACTACTACCTCAGAAGCGTAGCATATTCTTGCATTGAGTAAATACTGTGCTATTATTATTAACGAGCTTTTCCCTGCAGCTCCGCTCGCGTAAATACAGTATCCCACGGAAACACTGTACTTCTTCGAGATAAAAAGTAGCCTATGTATATATATTATGTGGGGGCGTACTCACTCATAAAAATCTATTCAGTAGTTTTAAACAGAAAGAGTAACAAACATCCATCCATCCATGCATCCAACTTTCCATCCATCTTCACAAAATTTATAATATTATATTATGTAAGGAGTGCATATTCGGTTGGTCTGAATATTGGTCGTAATCTATTAATTGTTCAACCCCTAAATGATAAAAATAATAAATATGTGAAAACAACGCATTTGGTTTGTCAGCTTTATATAATATATTTTACATATTATCAAGTCAACGGCACAGAACGTATTTTAATTATTAAATCGCGAATGTAATTATTTCAGAGAATGCTTTTTTTTTGAAGAACAGTCATAGGAAAATACATTTCCTATGACTGTTCTTCAAACTGCTTTTATGATCCTAGTTTTAAATGTATCAAACACTAGTTGTCTACGACTTCGTGCATTTAATCATAAATAAAACCCCGCAGGAATCTTACACTTTGCCGGAATAAAAAGTTGTAACATTGTACTTTAACTGGGACTTTATTCAAAACTAGCTTTTGCCCGCGACTTCGTCCGCGTGGAACATTTACTTAAGGATATCGCTAAAATTCACCCGCGACTTCCTCTACGTAGAAGGAGAAGTGCTTCCCCCTCTCGACTGCCCGTAGCACACACATTTGGTTTGCATAAAAAGGTTATTGTGAGGTCGCGGACTTTTTTTTTAGAACTTTTAAAGGGGAACAATTCTGTCATACATAATTTTAGCGAAAGTATAACCGTTTTCGCAGCGTACGCAGCGAAAGCTCTCAAAAGGAAAAAAAATCCCCCCGATTTTGAAACATTCTTGATTGGTGCTCCGCTCGTTTTGAGCTTAGCATGATGTTATATAGCCTAAAGCGTTCCTCGATAAATGGACTATCCAACACTGTTATTGCGGCTATTATGGGCCGAAAAATAATATCGCCGTCTGAAACGACCGTATATTGGGCGTGGCGATTTTGGGAATTTTTTTTTATTATTTTTAATGTTTTTTGGACTGTATCTGAAAGGATAGCAGGCAATCGCCAGTGATTAAATGAGCGATATTTAATGAAAGAGGGAGAAGACACAGTATCTGGAGATCTTCTGTATCTTGCTGGATCAACCACGTCTTCAGTCTGTCTCTTCTTGATAATAACTTATCACTTATCACTCAGTCTTATAAGCGAGCACTTTCGAGCGGATGAAAGTACACAGGATTAAGATTAATAGCTATAATTATGGTTCAGAGATGCGGGCGTCACATTCGTACTAGAGCTTCGTAGTTTTATTTTTTTCTCCGTGATAAGCCGACGCCGGCGCGCGAACAGATCACGCCACCTTGGTTCTCCAATCAGGAGCGTGCATACGGCATCAGTGCGAAAGAGAGGGAGATATCGCTCATATTTGAAAATACCTTGAACTCGCCGATCATAGGAGACAACTTTAAACCAATAATGGCGAATATGAAAAATATAGGTGGCGCCAATTAGAATGAGAATTGAAAAACAAACACAAAAAGAATTTTTCAATTCGAACCAGTAGTTCCTGAGATTAGCGCGTTCAAACAAACAAACAAACTCTTCGGCTTTATAATATTAGTATAGATTGGCTCAGTAAGAGCGTACTCAATGCAAAGAAAAAAATATTTTATCTTTACCTTATTAGTATATCCATAATTCCATACTAATATTATATATGCGAAAGTAACTCTGTCTGTCTGTCTCGCTTTCACGCCAAAACTACCGAACCGATTTAAATAAAATTTGGTACACAGATAGTCTAGAGTCTGAGAAAGGACATCGGCTACTTTTTTGCGGGGAAATGTACAATGATATGATACTTTATTTACAGTTTCACGTAAAAACTACTAAACCGATTATCATGAAATTTGCCACAGATATAAAGTAGACGACGGGGAAGGACATAATATGCTAATTTTTATACGGCGACGGGACATATACGGTTCCCGTGAGTTACTGTACTTATGCGAACGGAGTCACGGGCTTCAGCTAGTAATATAATATTTTTAGAGATAGTCTTATTTGTAGATAGGTCTTCTTCTTTAGTATTAATTTTTTGGTTATTATTTGGCTCTATACCGTATTTTAAATGTAATTATATCACATATTATGCTACTTAGCAGAGTAATGTCTTTAATTACTTAATTAAAGACTTTTGATTAAGTAATTAAAGACTCTACCATAAGTTTGGGCAAGAGTCTTTTCATGGATATACATAGTTGATACAAAAAGTAGGTTGCTCATGAAAAGGAAAGTAAATTTAAGAATATCCCTCTAGCGCCAAATAACTATACAATTAATATTCATTCGTAAATCCTTTCCAATAATTCTATAATCTAAAATCTACAGAGAATATTTATTTTATTCCACTTCAATACTTTTTGTAAAATCTCTAGAAACTTCAGATAGAGCTGTTTTACAATTTCAAATACGACCTGCATTTTAAAGCATCATTACATTGAAAGTACTTAGCACCTAACAAAATACAAAATGTACATTTATTATTCAACTTTTCTGCAATATTTCGAAGGTGGGAAAATAATTGCAGATATTTAAATTTAAATCTTTCCCCAGTGATCGAAATTCGAATAAATTTCCATTTTTATTTCGATACCTTCTTGTATTTCAATTTATCCTTTTGTTATTTTGGTTGAAGTGAATTCGATAAACTTAAGCTGTATTTACATTCATAGTATTAGTATTCCGAGAATCGTAATTGTATTTTGGCCTAATACGACAGATCTTGCAGTAGATAGGACTTCTTTGATAATATTTAAATATAATTTGAGTAATAAACTTCTAGAGCATATAGACATGTTTATTATAGACGAGGCATGTTATGGGAAAAAGTATCTCCAGTAAAATGGCCCCACTTTTGAGATTTTGGGATCATTTTGATATGAGTATGGTGAAAACAAGATGGCTGATATTTGAAATATGGTGAAAATTTGTTCTGTCAAACAAACGTCAATAGCCCATCTTGAGTTTTAAGTATTTACTCTAAAGACTTTTAATTGATGAAAAAAGACAATTATATCAAAGACAATTATACCAAAATACCAAGATCATAAAACAAATCTAAAACATGGCCGGTGCCATAATGTTCTACTTCATCCGGAAAGAAATATAAAGTTTGCCCTTCTAAAGGGAAGCCTGTAAATCCAGCGCTAGTAATTATGGCCATGTTAATGGTTTTTATTAGGGTTCCGTACCTCGAAAGGAAAAAACGGAACCCTGATAGGATCACTTTGTTGTCCTGTCTGTCAAGACCCTTTTTCTCAGGAACGCGGGAAGGTATCAAGCTGGAATTTATATCAAATACTCAAGTCTACTGTCTCTTGGATCTGTGAAAAAATTAAAAAACCAACGCAATCAAAAAATATAGTCGTTTATGCCGCAAATTTCCGCAAATTTTCGACAATCCGCAAGTACTTCCCGTGAACTAAGAATCTTGAAATTTGGTACGTAGCAACGTTTTATAGCACATATAAAGGAAAAATTTCAAAAACTGTAAATTTTTTGTTACATAATATGATAAAAATATTTTTAATAATTTTAAACTTACTACCCCTTTCCTCATGAACGCGTAGAGGTATTAAATTGAAATTCATATCAAATAATTATAATATTAGGTCTATAATACTTTTAAGCTGTAACAAAATCACTAAAGTTTTGTACGGAACCCTCAGTGTGCGAGTCCGCGAACCCGACTGTTTTTATTATTATTATTATTATTGACAGTCAGCTGGATTTGCAAGTTGGACCATGAGACCCTTTAACTAAAATAAGCATAAATTGCCCGCAGTTTCGCCCGCATGAAATTAGATTTTAAGCGTGTATCTTCTATTTTACCCCCTTGAGGGATGAATTTTGAAAAATCCTTCCTAAGTAGATGCCTGACTCATATAAAAAATACATGTGCAAATTTTCATATTTCTAGCCTTAAAAGTTTGGCCTGTGCCATCAGTCAATCAGCTTTGCCTAATAGAAAAGATAGAAGGTATCTATCTTTTTTTCACTTCATTTTAATTTACACCAAAATAATATTATTGTGTTTTATAAACGGTGATAAGAACTTGTGTATAACGTAAAGAACGTTAATCTATCTTGATCGTGATCTAAATATTACTAATTGCGCCTCAAATTCTAAATTTCCTCGCTAAATACTAACTTTTCTATCTAGACTTAGCATTATTATATGTTGGACCTAAGCCAGGCTTAGGTTAGGTTAGTTTAATCCTATTGCGGTAAAGTCTTCAATACAAGTTGTAAATCTTTCTATAGAACTCATTTATCTGCGTTTATATTTAAGACTTTTTAGTATAAGGTTTTCATAATCACTATATTTTTACAATAATTAATTGTAAATGCATTCTTATTAACGAAAAATTTAACGTTTTATTCAAAAAGTTTAAGCATAAAAATTTTTATATGGTTATTTAAAGCCCAATTTGATTTAATAATATAAAATGGTAAATGTTTTATCAGCGGCTTATCATTTCAGATTATTAGATATAGAAATAAACATGTATCTAGTAATAAACTCGTATTTTTGGTGAATGATGTATTCTTCATATCAATAGCCTTATCTCCATAGCAAAAAGTTATGATACAGACTGAAAGACAGATTGAAAACCGAGTGATACAAGAAAACATTGTTCCATGTTTGTTAAATAAGAAAACCTAAAAACATAAACATTGTTTGAACAAACGTTATTTATGTAATTTTCCTTTATGTTTGATGTGCAACCAAAACATCCATCTTTTTTGGCCCGGGGTCTATTTTTTTAGGCCCACCTTTAAGCCAGGCGTGCATTTGACACGCGGTGCGGTGACTATGGCGCCTGACAAGCGGTGACTATGGCGCATCTAAGACTTCTTCAAGCTATGAGGGTCCAAAGTCTCGTTTCGTTCATCGTGCCAGCCTGGTGACGTCCGCTGCAGAGCATAAGCCTCCCCGTAGATTTCCAGTGCGACCGGTCGCTCGCCTCTATATCCACCGACTCCCTCACTTCTCCCTCCCTCCGATCGTCCATCACACTTATAGTTCGGACCACCGGAAACAGCATACACCATCCAACCTTCACTCCGTAATGAACGGGGCTAATAGTTCTTGTGCTGAGTGCTAGTTTTTGTTACTACTCTCTGTGAAAACGTTTACTACAATTTGTCCACGAAATAACGCCCCTAGTGGAAAACAATGGTAACTAATTCGATGCCATCATTGAATTAGTTACCATTGTTTGCCACTAGGGGTGTTATTTCGTAAGCATACAAATTGTAATTAACTTCTTCATGGCGAGCAGTGACAAAAAATCGGACTCGGCAGATCAATCTGGCATGCCGATACGTGCGAATTTTCAACAGTTTATTTGTTGTCCAAACTGCATTCGCGGTTTGGAACGTAGTCTTAGATGTACGGTCCGAACTGTACCCTGTGGAGGGCGCTATGCGAATGGTAATGGAAGCCCCAAAGGGAGATCTTCGACCGAGCTACATGGTATGCTCGGTCAGGCCGAAGCCCACTATAGTGGTTTTCAGATGTTGTATATTATATATGATATAATGTCTCCGAAAATCAATCACGGATACTTCCGGCACATGATCCACTGCTTATGTAAAGACGTTTAGGCAAAAAAATATTGTCATGTCAATAAAATCATCACATGTATGGACATCATATATATATATATGACTCTCCGCAAAACGCAAACTCGCCCATAAAGAAAAATTTATTTTTTCTAGTATGACAAATATTTTTTGACTTAAACGTCTTTACAAAAGCAGTATCGATCATATTATGCCCAAAATATATGTTATTTGATTTTACCGAACCTTATATATCTTAGAAAACGTTATGGCGCTAATTGGTCCCCGTCACAGCGCTATTATGTAGTCCAAACCGTAGACACATTTGAAGACGTAATAAGCCGACAGTTTGATCCGAAGTCTAATCCGCACAGATCCAAATGCAATTTGAATCGCGGTCCAATGCGGTCCGAATGAAGTGTGGAGCGGACATAACGTCGTAATATTCACGGAAACCTGTTCATGGTATACACAATCTTGATAAACTTCCCCGGTACCGTGTGTATGTATTAATTACGTGATAGCTAATTACACGCACATAATCCCAACTATACTTTCCGAGGTATTCGCAAACTCGAGCGCCTCGGCTATAGTCCAGGGGGTGGATGGACGAACACTGATTGATAATGCAAGTAAACTGTCTATTCTAGTCTAGTCTAGTCTAAGTCTATTAAAATAGTAACGACTCTGCACTTATTTCAATATCACTTTAAAAAGAACACCGATAGTTCCGGAGCCGAACCACTCGCCACGACGGCTGGTAGCATAACGTTCCGTGACCATTCCTTGAAGGGAAAACGTGATCACCACTCCCACCACACCGAACGCGCAAGCTCGTCAAACTGGACTCTATCAGCGCCAAACAACATGGCGCTAGTGTTCCCGTCAACTATACTTCCGTACTATTGACTTGCTTGTCAATTCAGCAACAAAATATTAACCTCTTCGACAAATATATTTTTTACGATTGTATGTTCAAGGATTACTCCACCATATGTGGACAAAATAATTTTTTGCTAGATAGGGTATAATATAATGTATTATATTTTATCTAATACTTTACAAGCTTTCATCTATATTTTAGTAGAATCACAATATGATAAATTTCTTTATTACATACTTCAAAGAAATAAATTTGTTATTAATTTAATATTGAGAATACTTTGTATGTTTATCGTGAAAGTTTTGAGGCTTATTTATGATCGACTAACTATTCGAATATAATATTAGTTCGTTAAAATGAAAATTGCATGAAGAGGTTTTAACGAGCACTATGGTTACCTAAAAATAAATTTTCTTTCAGCTTATTTTTTGTATAAATCTGTACATTAATAAAATTCACATGTATATTTTACTAAAGTTGTCAACCAAACACTCAATTCACGCTTAGGCTTTCGTTTTAAAGAGTTAAAAAGGTTTTAAAATATGTTGCATTTATTTACTTTCTGGTTTAAAGCGTTTGAAATTATATTTAAAAGCATACATTACGTTTTTTAAATAAACATAATTTTACGGAGGTGAAAAAAAAGTAAATTTGTTTTTAATTAAATGAATCATCTTAATAAAAGCAGCCAACTCCTAGACTACACCGACAAACTCATTAAAGTATATAGAGGGAAGTTATTTTGATTCTCCGTAGAGTGCAGCGTTTGTTACGCATATTAAAACTAGATGTTTGCTATTAGTGTGAGTTAGCGAGCATTAAAAGCATCCTTAGAAAATTTCTTGAGGTGAAAGGTACAGGGTTCCATCCCAGGTCAATAAAAAAAATCTCAAGTAGGTATATTTAAGTACTGGCGTTTTTTCCGCGGCTTCATTCGTGTAAATATTGAAAACCACGGGAATACGGATTTTTTTAATTAAAATTTGGCCTATGTTTTAATCCAGAGCCTAAACTAGTAACATACAAAATTTCATTGAAATCGGTTCAGTACTTTTTGCATGAAAGCGTAACAAACATCCATCATGAATGAAACATCAATGTTTGTTAATTTTTCACGCAAAAACTACTGAACGAATTTCGAAGAAATTAATTGGTATGGTAGTAGTTTACACTGTGTATTTTAATATCTGCATTAAAACATATTAGGCAACCTTTTATCCCAAAATAGTACAGTATTCACTTGGGATACCCGATACTATATTTAGACAAAGCTTGTTAATATAGAATATGGAATGAAAATCCGTGTATAAATTTACGCTTTAATTCGATGATGTTTCGCAAAACATTTCCACGTTTAAAGCCAACATTAGGTATGAAATGATGTCTGCCGCACGCCCGTCACATTTCACCCCGCTTCACATTTAGTCCAGAAAATATGGGAGTTAAACCAAAAATCTAAATTTCATTATTATGGAAGGCTCACGTTTGCGTGATTTTCGTTAGGGGTAACAAATCATTCTGGAGTAACAAATAAAGGTTATTTATGTGAATTTAATATAGACCATAGACATAGTAGAGTAACGCGTCGCCACGTTATGTTATGGCGTGTTTTACTGTTAACACAATTGCGATAAACGCAAGAGTCGAAAAAGTGTAAAAGAGCAAGAGAGGCGGGCCTGGGCCTTAAGTCAAGATGCATTCGTTAATTTCGATGGCGAAGTCGAAAACAAAATGTATGGGATTTGATATAGGGCATCGCAAGCAGCATGTCACGTAACGATGACTTATGTCAAATCCCATGCATTTTTAGGATTCCGTACCCAAAGGGTAAAAATGGGATCCTGTCTGTCACCAGGCTGTATCTCAAGAACTGCGATAGCTAGGCAGTTGAAATTTTCACAAAGTATGTATTTCTGTTGCTACTATTACAATAAATACTAAAAACAAAATAAAATAAATATTTATCAAGGGGTCCCACAAAGTCCCATACAGCAAACGTGATTTTTCTGCCGTTTTGCACGGAACCATTTGTGTGCGAGTCTGACTCGCCTTGGCCAGTTTTTGATTTCTAATTTCACCGTCGAAATTATCGAATGCACCCTGGAATATCCTTCCATAAGGACTGTTGGCGACGCAACTGAAACTTAATATATATATATATATATATATATATATATATATATATATATATATATATATATATATATATATATATATATATATATATATCTCATGTTAATTTACCATCTCATAAGTCGTAAAGAACTATGGAATTTTTGAATGACGTCAAAATATGGAGGTATGTTCATTAGGGTTCCATACCACAAAAGGAAAAACGGAACCCTTTTAGGATCACTTTGTTGTCCGTCCGTCTGTCTGTCAAGATCCTTTTTCTCAGGAATGCGTGGAGGTATCAAGCTGGAATTTATATATTTTCTGTCTACTGTCTCTTAGAGCTGTGAAAAAATCAAACTTCTAAGCCAACGCAATCGATAGATACAACCATTTATACCGCCAATTTTCGACAGTCGCAAAGGATCAAAACCTACAGGGAACTTCCCGTGAACTCAGAATCTTGAAATTTGGTACGAAGCAACGTCCTATAGCACAGATAAAGAAAAAATTGCGACAACCATAAATTTATAGTTACATCATAATATAATAAAAATATTTTTAATAATTTTAAACTTACTACCCCTTTCCTTATGAACGCGTAGAGGTATTAAATTGAAATTCATATCAACTACTCAAGTCTATAATACCTTTAAGCTGTAATAAAATCACTACAGGTTTGTACGGAGCCCTTGGTGCGAAAATCCGAATCGCACTTGGCCGGTTTCTTTTTGTCTGTCATACGTAGAAACTCAAAAAACTTAAACTCTCCTCAGTAATCATAAAGACAAGCTGTCTTTTACGTTGCTCGCTCACCCGAGAAGAGCTTCAGTAAAAAACACTTTTACATGCCCCATAACTTCTCAGAACCGACTTGTTCCACTTTTGAAGCATGAAGGCGTCCAAGCAAATTCTAAAGGATTTCCAGCACAATTTTAGTTGTGCTTTTGAAAACTTTAGACCGAGTTTACTGCATTAGTTAAATCCAAATTCTCCTTGGAATTGGATATTTCGTTTTAAAGAATTATTGAGAATTTATGTACCTAGTCTATGTATTATATTGTAATATTCATTCAAATTTCTATTTATATTTTTATAAAAAAACATCAAAAAAATATTTTAGGTAATTGTTATCAGGAAATCTAATTCATAAACAGGTTGACCATTGTGACATTTTATTCGCAATATAAGAATATAAATATGAAACTGACATATCGTTGACTTAATAGGCATGTTGCCGAAAAAATTTTTTTTCGTCTATTCGATGTTAGACAACATGTTAATAAACAATCCAGAACCCATTTTTGTATACCTGAAAAAATAACGTAGATACAAACCATTGAAATTTACAATATGAAAGAGAGCGATATATCGGCCTGTGACGTCACAGCCTGCTACCGCCATACAGTTGTCAGACAAAATGTATGGCAGTAGCAGGTTGTGACGTCACGAATCGTTTTGCGAGAAAGAGATGGACAAATTTTTTATTTGCTTATATTTTTAATCCCGTCACTCTAAATACCTATTTCTTTTAGATTTATGTATCTTTAATCAACAATTTTAAAATTTAATTTGTAAAACTGTGATATTCCACACTAGGCAACATCCCTATTGTATTGTGATTAGAATATAAATCCAGTATAAAAAATCTTCTAGCGTGGATTTAAATCAACAAATACACTGTGGTAAAGACAGAAACGTTAAAATTATTATTATATTACCACCCGAAGCAAAAACTTTCAGTAGTAAATACCATACCTTTACATGTTAACGTTTGTCAGTCTGTCACAACATTTACTTTTATTATTCTATCTTAGAAGCAAAACAACTATTATGAAGTTCAACCTTAGAAATTGTATGAATTATTATGCGCAAAGCAATCTTTAGTAATAATAAATACGTGTTGTATCGTTAGGCAATTCTTGCCTATTAATTGCTTTTACAGTTTACCTGAGTGGCCACAGGCCCGCAACTTTAAAGAATACCCGTCAAGGACAATCTAAAGAAAATAATAATGAAAATAATAATAATGTTAATTCCATAGATTTAGTTATAACTACATTAATTCAAAAATTGAGCACAAATAACGTCGTTTACAGTAGCAACACGCGGCCAAATAAACCTTTCTAATAAACATTAAGGTAACCATTTTAATCTTAAATTAAACCTTTTACATTTTATACCTTTTAAGTAAATTAGGAAATTCCGTGCCAAACGAAGTGTATCAAGTTATAACCGAAACTCGAACAAAAGTACCACGTACAGAATACAGAAAGGGCGTTCTCGAAGTTTGTTACAGCGGCTCCCAAAGTTTCCAACAAAAAACCCACTAAGACTCGGTTCCCAAAGTTTCCAAACAAAAACCCACAAAGGCTCGGTTTGTGGCTAAAGCTTTTTTTCGACCACAGAAGCTGTTAACAAAATTTATTGCTACAAACTAGCAAGAAGCAATAAGCGAAAAAAATTTAAGAACTATTTTTATGTTTGTCATTTCTTGCTAGGAAATGTTTGTTAGGATATTTTCTTATGTTAGTATATATTTACTCAATGTAGCAAAGTATTGTACAAAAGTTTAAAAAGAAATAGTCTGAATAGTAGAAATTCTTTGCGAGTATCTCTATGATAATAGGTTTAAACCATAAAGGCTCGTTTACAAATTTAACATAAATTAACTTTTTTGCGATACTTTTTGCGATCAAATGAAACGAAACCCTACAAAACTATTGTCGCAAATAGAGTGCTTCTTTATCTAAAAATCATTTCAAATAATATTAAAATATGTTTTTTAAAAGAGATGTTCAAGAAATGACGTATGAGGCCTGGGCCAGCCTCGCGTACAGTATATGTAAATATAGCTACATAATATAGTAACCGTTTCCTATTCTTTATATTGTTTAATTTCACTTCGTTTTCATGTACATTTAAATTAACTTTGTCAAGGAGAGCAACATAAAGTAAAATATAATATGGCGGATCAGATCAGAAAATGATCAGAAATAACTAAAGACTATCATTTTGTCAATGACATGACTTTTGACTTTTGAAAAAGACGTATGACATTCAAGACGACGTCTCTTCGTAAAACTGTCTACTACGTAAAAAATGTCAAGTCAAAACAACTGTCATGGCCGCCCTAAAAATAGTGTTCTCGCAATAAAAAACTCTTTAAATAATCATTTTTGTACACATGTACCCTTCTTCAAATTCTTTTTTTCGTATTTTTATGATATTCCCATATTTTTTTCCTATTTACCTATGTAGTGTACATAGAACTAGCCCAAAATCAAACATCTCTTTTATTTTACTAATTATGACAGAACCTCTACACTTAAGGTCCGGACGCACTAGGCGGAACTGCACTTCGGCGGAACTGAGCGACACGTCGCGTCAAAATATTCTTTATATGAAATTATGTGAGATAACACGCACTAAGCGGTAACGGAACTACACTGCAGCGAACTGCAAGACAAACTTGATCAACTGACAAAAAGTGTCGCGAACTGCAGTTAACTGCAGTTCGGTTTGGCCAACTTCATTTTCATAGTCAGTCAACCGAGATACTTGGGAGCGCGATAATCGTTCGTCAAAAATGTCGATAGATGAATAAAATTTATTGTACTCGTGGGCCAGTATCCGGAGACATAATAATATTATGACGGCCAGCATAAAAAGTACATGAACACTTCTATGAAAAAAAAAAACAACTGAAACTGAAACCAAGTGAAACGACCTCTGTGGCTCAATGGTTAGCGCGTCGGCGCTCAAGCTGGAGGTCGCGGGTTCGAATCCCACCGGGAGACAAAAAGTTTTTTATGTTCCTGGGTCATGGATGTGCAATAAATGTGTATTATATAATAAAAATCTTAAATATAATATGTATAGTATAAAAGTATTAAATATATTTCCGTTGTCTGGTACCCGTATCACAAGTTCTTCGAGAACTTACCACGGGACCAGATTGACGTGGTGTAACAGCGTCCATAGATAGATATTATTATTAAATAGTTCAAGAAATGGGAATAAATGGTAAGTTAATTTTTCTATTTCTTTTTCCAGTGGATGAACGACGACCTCTCCAATGTTAATTGGTTTCATAGTGAAAATTATAATAATATCTATGGACGCTTCACGCCACGTCAGTCTGGCCCCGTGGTAAGTTCTCGAAGAACTTGTGTTACGGGTACCAGACAACGAAAATATTTTTAATACTTTTTATACTTTACTTATATATGATTTTTATTATATTATACACACATTTAATACACATCCTTGACCCAGGAACACAGAAAACTTTTTTGTTCCCTGGTGGTATTCGAACCCGCGACCTCCGGTTAAAGCGCCACTGCGCTCACCACTGAGCCACGGAGGTCGTATGTAAATTATTTAGATTATAGGTATGTAGGTACATAGGTATTTATTAAAAAAAACCTTTTAAATTTCAATTGTCCATTCGTCCATCTTGCTCGGAGGTTGCCTAGCTACTAAATATATTTTTGTAGCGCCGCTGCAGTTTAAGTGCGACTTACCAAAACGTGTCGCTCAGTTCCGCTGAAGTTCAGTTCGCCTAGTGCGTCCGGACCTTTAGAATTTACAAAAAGAGGCCGTGTTTTGGATCATTTTTTGTGCTCTTACTAGCTTACTAGCTTACTTTGGTAATTTAAAAATATCCAAAGCTAAATTAACCTTAAATTCGATTAAAAACTAATCCAACAATATTAAAAATTGACTCAAAATTTTCACATTTCCAATAGATAAAAAAGTGGAGTACTTAATAGGCTTACAGTATTACTATAGTAACGTATATAAAGTGATAGTAGATAATAAATTTATTACTAGAAGAGTAAGAGAGAAAAGACTGAGTAAACCTAAAATAAAAAACAATTACGGAGAGAGGACAAATAAAAATATGGTACCTACCTAAAATATTTAATAGATGGGATATTTTAAGATATGAAGAAAAATGTTCAATAGGATTAATAAAGAGGAGGTTAAGGGCTGAATTGTTAAATTGAATAATTAAATAGGTTATTTTGTCTTGTCTTGTAAACTTTGAACTTTGTAGCTCAAAGTTCAAAGTTTACAATTTTTGGTTTGGTTTGTTTTGTAAGACTTTAATGTTTTGTAAATAAACTATTTATAATAATGTTAAGTTAAAATATAATAAAAGATGAGCGCATCTCGCCGTCAAACAATAGTTTGGCGAGATACAAACATGTAACTGATTTGTTTAGTATAAAATATAAATAATAATAATAATAAAAAAAAAAAACATATTTTGCTATTATGCATGAAATTCAATGCGTGCTTTACTCTATTTGACCACTATCTGGATTTATCGGACAAAACATTGCTATCTTTATGCTTAATATCTTTTGGCACTCTTTACAAGAAAACCTGATAGCCAACTTCCCGTAAACGCGTCCTTAAGATAAAGTTTATTGGTGCTGTATGGCCTTAACAAAGACTATAGCTTAACCAAGTCTTAAGCTTAGACTTTAGGTCCTAGCCAAGACTAAAGGTAAAGCCCTAAAATCTGGGTCTAGGGCATATACAATTAGAACTTTGGATGGTTTCATATACGTTTCTCCCATAGAGTAGTATAGTGAACAGAATGGAAAAACGGAAAAAAACTAATGTTTTAGTCTTATAGTCTATACTAATATTATAAATAGGAAATATTTGTCTACTAGACCGATTTTGGTGAAATACATCTCGGCCAAAAAGTATAGTTCCCGCAGGATTTCCTTTTACGCGCAAGAAGTTGCGGGCAACATCTATTTATAAAATATTTAATATTTTTAATTAATCCGTATTTAATTAAATACGTGTACAATCTCGTATGGCGCTAATTGTATTAATTAAATCTATAATTGAATTAAAGTTGGTGAAACAAATTACCAAGAACGAAACGAAAAGCGAAATTAATTTCAACCTCATTCCCAATTAATTTCTGCATATCATTTTAACTTTGAGACAGCTCCGTATGGAGCTGGAGGTGTGTACGGAGAAAGGGACGCGACATAAAAGCCACACAACAAAGAATCCACGTGACAGTTAATTGCGATACAACATGGTTAGATACTCAAAGGATACAATAGAGGAGTGACGCAACGTGACTGATTCGTTGGTGATGGTCGATGAGTGTGTTTTAAGAATGGATGTATGGATGTTTGTAAATCTTTCACGCAAAACTCCTGAACAGAACAGAACAGTGAAAATATTTTATATGTTATGCACTTGATTAATACAGCTAATTTTTATCCGGAAAAAGTACAGTGTTTCTGGGAGATACTGCATTTAAGTGGGTGGAGCCGCGAGAAAAACTAGAAGGTACTTTGGATGTATGTTTGCGAATCTTTCAAGCGAAAACAGCTGAACGGATTTTGATAAAATTTGGTATGGTTCCTGTTTAGGATCTTGATTAATACATAACATGCTACTTTTTATGCAGGAAAATACCTTGTCCTCATGGGATACCTCAATTAAACAGGCAAAGCCGCGGGAAAAAGCTAGTTAGGTATCAGTGACGAAGGCTAATCTAAGAAGCAGAATAGGTGGGGATTTGGATGAGGGTCATTAAAAGGTAAGTGGGAAGTTTTTTTTTTTTTTTATGAAATATGGGGGCAAACGAGCAAACGGGTCACCTGATGGAAAGCAACTTCCGTCGCCCATGGACACTCGCAGCATCAGAAGAGCTGCAAGTGCGTTGCCGGCCTTTTAAGAGGGAATAGGGTAATAGGGGAGGGTAGGGAAGGGAATAGGGTAGGGGATTGGGCCTCCGGTAAACTCACTCACTCGGCGAAACACAGCGCAAACGCTGTTTCACGCCGGTTTTCTGTGAGCCCGTGGTATTTCTCCGGTCGAGCCGGCCCATTCGTGCCGAAGCATGGCTCTACCACGTTAAGCCGATAGGAATGGAATTATAGGAACACTTTTAGGAAAATTTCTATAACATAGTGCATTCTGTTGCTACAAACAGCTCAGTTTCATTCGAAATTGAGTTGCGTCGCAAACTCTGTACGTTCCTCTAAGCCCGGGGTGGGCAAAGTTTGGGGGAATCCGTTGCCGTGACAAATTATCACACACACTTTTGATTTATCGCGGCAAATGATAAAGTGGCCACATCAATCAGAAAAGTTCATTTTTTACAAACTTTGCCGAAATAAATAAAGCATATTATATTGCTTTGCTTTGAAGTTGAGAATTTGAGGGTCCGTTGTTATCAAGTTGTTTTTACCCGACTGTACAAAAAAAAGAATAATTATTTGTAATGTTTTTTACCCGATTACTGATGTAATAATAACTTCCATAGCCTCCGTGGTCTAGACTCGGCGAGCTTGGCTCTCGACTCGTTCGATCGTCGTGGATTCAATCCCGCATTGGAACAACAAAAAATGTTGTTTCTAAGTTTGGTTAGGACAATGCAGGCTGATCACCTGATTGTCTGACAAGAAAGATAATCCATGCGTCGGATAGGCATGTAAAAAGTCAGACCTGCGCCTGATCTCTCGTTAGTCGTGTCAGTTATAAGAGTAAAGAAAGAGAGAGTACTATTGTGTACTGCGCACACTTGGATACTATAAAATTACTCCTGCGTAACTGTCCTGGTTTCAATAAACTGGCCACCGTCACCGAAATCGGTGTGGGGAGCTATTTTTATTATTGATAACTTCCAAAGGGCAAGAAAAATAAACTTTTTTACATCTAAATAACCTTGAATTTATACAAACTCCTTTATAAATATCAAAACTATCAACTTAGATCCAACCGAATTTAAAATAAAGTAGATAATATATAAAATTTTTCGTCATTTAATTCTAATCTAAAAAAAAACATCTAATACTTTTAAGAAATTAGTGATAAAGCATAAAATTATAAGGTTCTTTTATATCAAATTAATCTCTCATGTTTTATTTGAAAATGCCGAAATACTGATTAAATTACAAGCGCCTAAACAAATATTACATTACGCCGCGCCGGTACACATTTGCGGCGCACAATTCGTACGCCCTGACCATTTTCGTACACGTGTGACTTTGACACAAAAACATACGTACATAACCAATTTGATAATGTTTTTTCAGACAATCTTCGGTTTTCTATATAAAGATGTGTTCCGCGGAAAATAGCGCTAAAACGTAAAACGTAAAAATACGTAAAATGGCGACCGCTAGCGTTAAATAACCGTAATGGTGGATTATGTTAGCGATATTGAAGATAGCAAACGTGTCCTGCAGGTCTAAAAAGGCCGTTTTGGCATTTCATTTTCAATTCTTGTTATGAATAATTACTATATGAAAGATGACAGCGATCGTAAAATGGCCACTTGAATTGCAATTCATAATATGATTTGGATACAATTCATATGCAGAAATTGGCTGAAATGCATTCATTTGACAGATTTACAAGCAGAATTGCTTTAGTGTCAAATAGCAATATTGCGATGATAATGCGCAAGTTGCCTTTTTAGATCCGCTGGCCGACAATCTGTTTTTTTTTATTTATTTAACGCTAGAAAGCGCTAACAAGCGCTATTTTTCGCGGAACACAGCCAATAATTCTAAAAAAAAGCTGTAGGTAACACGTTTGGCCCAGATAGTAGACCACAGATTTGGTTGCCAACTAATGACTTTGTTGAAGGAATTTCTATTTTTATGAAATGGTTTATAGCATGGTATTCTCATAGAATAATCACTGAGGGTCAATCCTGCTAAATAAAACCTGCATTAATACAATTACAATCAAGTCCCGATACGCTTACACTCCCAAACACTATTGTCGTAAACGTTAAACTTACGTGAAAAGAACTCTGATTGGTTGAAACGTCATAAAATCGGTTTTTTATAACAAGTCGCTTCACTTATAATACAATCAAATTACAATGAAAGTCTAGTTTAAATACTAGAATTGAGTATCAGAGCGGCAATTCTGCTAAATAAAACCTGCATTAATACAATTACAATCAAGTTCCGATACACTCCCAAACGGTGTTTTTATGAACGTTAAACCAAAGTGAAACGCGCTCTGATTGGTCGAAACGTCATAAAATCCGTTCATGGTAACATGTCGCTACACTTTCAATCTAAACAAAGTAAAATTTACTCGGTAGTTAATTCTTAAACAAGTTCATAGACATAGAAAAGCAAATACAGCATAAATCTAAGGTAACTCAATAAATTACATACAAATTGTTGAATATAAAATATATTGATGTTTTAGTTTAATAACGTTTTTAGTTTAGAAACATTGTAGACGTTTAAAATATTTAATACATTATCGAACCGCAATACCTTCGTAGCTGGTGCTACGCCGTAGCACCGATGTCGTAGTGGCGCTACGAAGACCTTAATATTATACTACTCCACTTCTCGTATTATAATTTATAAGCCATAATTTTGAACTCGCACAAACGATTTGGCATAGCAAAACATTAATCCGTAAATAAAATCGATAAAATATGTAACATTCTTCTACTATTATAAATTTGAAAGTTTGTGATGATGGAATGGATGTATGGATGGATAAATTGATGAAATTTTGTTAGTAGGCTCTGGACTAAAGGAAAGAGTGCTTTTTAACCCCGAAAAGTACAGTGTTAAATATTATCATCTTAAAATTATACGTTCATCCTCATATTACGATCAAAATAAACGTTTGAAAAGGAACTGCATCCAATATCTGTATTGCCCTGGAGATTATTCTAAAATTCTATTAAGTCCTAAGCATTACGTTCCACGCTAGTGAACCGGTCGAAATGGCCAGCCATTTTTCAGTAGATTTATTCCAGTAATACTCATATTTTATGATAAAATTCAAAGATAATATTCGTCTAAGGATGAATATGAACTAAGAGTTGTCATCGTATAATACGATTTATTTAAACTGATTTGAATTAGTTTTTTGATCATAACTGTGTATTATTATGTTGTGTAGAAATAAAATAATGTCTTGATTTTAATATTGCTTACAAAAGTTGTAAAGTTCGTGTCAGATTAAACGTTTATGATGGGCTACTTTTTTGAAGGCGAGAATTAGATACCCGCAAAGAACAACTAAAAATAGACTGCCTTCTAACATCCGGTATAATTATGTTAATGGTGTCCTCACATGCAGCAAATGTTCTCGAACATTTACAGCAAAAATAGGCTACATTGGTGAAGACACACAAGTCAAATTAAACAAAAAAATATCAACCGGTGTCAGTAGGTGTAGGTTAAAGATGTTGGTGTAGATGTGGTTATTAATTAATTAATTCCAGTTCATAAATAAGACAGAACACCATGTGTAAATAAAAGTATGAAATACACAGGGGTATTTTCAATCACTATCGTTTGGATAAATACTCGAAATAAACTCGAAATATATCAAATATACTCGAAAAAAAAACAACATTCAGGAATGTTGTTTTTTTTTTTCGAGTAGGAAAGTTAATCCTATAGTAAAAGTTGCTTATATTTAAGAGCATATTCACTTCTGAAAGTTTGAATAGTGACTGAAAAAACACCCAATATAAGTATTTAAAGTAATCAGTCTTTTGCAGCAGTATATTAAGGGTCAGCTCACACTGAAACGAGAAGCGACGGGATGCTACGCTGCATTTTAAGATAGCGATTGAAAATTGAACTTTATTCGTCACACAATAAGATACACGTTACAGAATGTCGCTGCGCTATGGGGCTTGTAGAGATGGGCGTTGAATGAACGAACTGTTTTATTAAACTGTTTATTTGTCATGAACGGGTAAACTAGTTTAGCGCCTACTGATAAAATAGTCTATGCGTGAAATATGCCGGAACGGTGCGTGCGACAGAGACCGTTCGTCGCGACGCGACGACACGATCGACGGACGGGCGCGGGGCACGACGACTCGGCACGAGCAATACGTCTATCTCTGTTCTTTACAGTAATGAACCTGCCTGCCTGCCAGTCCTAAGTCTGGAAAAAGTATGAAGGGAAGTTCATTTCCACCGCTCACATATTAAACCGTCTCGTCGTTCGTCGTCATCACTAGTCGCGTCGATCAGCAAACGACAACAAGTTTGTCAAAACAGTTAATGCTGAAAGTCGTGCATTCAACAAAACTACTTTGTTTGTCATAGTTTATTGCTCAGTTCAGTATTCGTCGAACACGTAAACTAGTCGAAAAAAAAAACTGTTTTTTCAACTAGTTTACGATGAACGATAAATGGTCTCGTTTCGTTGATCGAAAAAGCGTCGACGACCCACCACTAGGGGCTTGTTACAGCTCGAAACCGAAACTATTCTATCTCGTATACTTGTTTAGTTAATAAAGTCGAATTTTGAATCGCTATCTAGAAATATAGTGCCGCATCGCATCTCGGTGTGAACTGATGCTAAGGCCTGCGCCGCGTTGATTTATTTATTTTTAGGATTCCGTACCTCGAAAGGAAAAAACGGAATCCTTATAGGATCACTTTGATGTCCGTCCGTCTGTCTCTCAAGATCCTTTTTTCTCAGGAACGCGTGGAGGTTTCAAGCTGGAATTTATATCAAATAATCAAGTCTACTGTCTCTTGGAGCTGTGAAAAAATCAAACTTCTAAGCCAACGTCATCGAAAGGTACAACCGTTTATGCCGCAAATTTTCGGCACTCGCAAGGGAATCAAAACCTACAGGGTACTTCCCGTGAACTCAAAATCTTGAAATTTGGTACAAAGCAACGTCTTATAACACAAATAAATTAAAAATTGCGAACACCGTTAATTTTTAGTTACATCATATTATTATAATAAAAATATTTTTAATAAATTTTAAACTTGCTACTACTATGACTCGATTGTCGTGATGGGTGAACTTTTTCTTATATACCTACAGGTTTGTACGGAACCCTTGGTACGCGAGTCCGACTCGTACGAGGCCCGCTTTTTTAATTTATATAATATGGCATCGCGTCGGCTTAAATTATCCATTTGCCAGTGTCTAGTAAAAAGGGCGGGAAATAGAATATTCGTTCAAATTTTCATCACCGTATTTCTAAAGTCTAGCCAAAGTCCAAATAAATAGTCGGGGTTGTCAATGAGTCAAGTCAGTCCATTAAGTAAAGTGCTAGAAGCTTTACTAAAACTTCCTTCCTTTGGCAGGAAACCCAATTAAGCACGCATTTTGTAGTTGTATCACTTGCCCACATTTTTGCACGTAAAGTAATGGTTAATATTCTACCAATATTACACATTAAAAACCGAAATAACACAAATTAAGAAAAAGAAACACAAATACACAACATTGCTGATTGACATTCCCGGCAAAACTCCTGCGCCGCGTTAGAATGCAATTATCGTGAATGACGGCTGATGGAACGCCAATGCAGTTTCAATTAGAGCCCCTTTTCAAATTACTGATTAGTTCCAGCTCACTCGGGATTCGCGTTAGAGGAAAAATGTTGGCACTGTCATGTTTAAGAATTTTGCTCCGATAAAATGCGGAAAAATGTTAGCCCTGTGCAATGGATGACATAATTAATTTGTAAGGTTCTGTAAAGGGTAAAAACAGGACCCTATTACAAAGACTGTCTGTCTGTTCGTCTCTCCGTCTATCAGGCTGTAGGTATAGCAAGACAGATGACATACAGACGATGTATTTCTATTGTCGCTTTAACAACAAGTATTTGGGTATCCGAGCTTTGCTCGGAGCTCTAGAAGATTTAAAAAAAAATCACAGAAAATATTTTTCTGGGGTTTGAACCCCCCCCCCCCCCCAATTACAAATTTCCGAACAACACAAAAATTACACATATTTATACCAAACTGGCAATTGGACTGATATATCAGTGTCGAAATTATTGATATCTTGTTGCACGACGAAATAAAAACAGATATAACTTGAAAATGCAGTTTCTCAGGCATAAGACTCAGCTAGATCAATTTTACCCCTCCGAAAACTCCCTGCAAACTAAATTTCATGGAAATACTTGCAGCCGTTTCGGAGATTACTATTATACACGCATATTGTTTGATCCAAACTCCAAAAATCAGTTTATGATATCAAGACGATTCATTTATAATCCATTGAAAGTAAATTGAAAGTCTAAGTTAAATATGAGAACTGGCGTTCAGATCAGTCAGTCACCAACGTACCGCTACAGTTTCTTCAAAAATTATTAACCAAACAATACATCGATAATATTTCTCACATAAAAGTTCTTGATACTTTCATTCAATAAAAGTTACTCTGTAAAATATTTCGTAGTATAAATATATTTTTGTCGATGTATCAAAGTCGTTTATTTCAATTTCAACTAAAATTGAACCAAAGTTTGCCTTCGGTTGCTTTCAAGTCCGTTTAATAATAGTTTTTTAAAGCCACAAACTTGCCAGCTGCAGTTGAAATGACGTTTATTGCGAAAATTTTAAGTGGTTTGCAGTTACGTAAGTTTTAAATAAAATATGGGCTATGAAAATTGCAGTTAATTGGTCATCTCTACTATATAGTAGAACTAGCTGTTGCCCGCGGCTTCGCCTGCGTAAATATAGAATCCCTCGCGAACACTGTACATTTTCGGGATTAAAAGTAGCCTATGTTTTAATCCAGGGCCCAAACTACTACCATACCGAATTTCATCAAAATCCCTTCAGAAGTTTTTGCGTGAAAGAGGAACATGCAAACATCCATCCATTCATACATCCTCACAAACTTTCACATTTATAATATTAGTAGGATAACCAATCAACTATCATAAAGAGGAAAGATCTGATTGTTTGTGTGTTTGTTTGTTTGTTTGTATCGAATATGCTCTGAAACTACTGTTTGATAAATTTAGGACAGATATAGAGTAGACCACGGGTAAGAATATAAACTACTTCTTATTGCAGCAAAATGTAAGGGTTCTGCGGAATTTACTTTTGCGCTTTTTAATTCGCAGGCCACATCTATAAAGTCATAAAAGTATTTATTTTGATAAATCCGAGATATTTAAATTTTACTGAAAATAGTAATAAAATTTTCATGCAAAATTAAAACTTTAGCTTTTATTACCTCATTAAGTACAAAGATCTTTAAATTCATTAAAATATTATAAAACAAACTTTTCTCCTATTATGTTTAAAACTTATAATTTTTGATTGAAAAGTTGTTCAACCACGTCTGCAGTTGTTCCGGTCGCTTTCTAATATTTTGTTAGTCCTTTGAAAGAACTTTGCATTGTACTTATGATTTTTCGTATCACTAAAAACACAATCAAATTTGTAAGAGCAAGCGCAACATAAATACAGAATCCCAAAAATATTCGAGACCATTTGTCAATATCACATTGAATAAGGAAGTTCATACATTTATTCCCGCGCCTGTCCTCGACGATCGCTTTTTTCCATTTAAAATAAATTATAACCCGAGAAAAGAATAAAGTCACTTACCCCGCCAACAATCTCTGACTTAGCAACTTCTGGGGAACACACGACAGGGAATTGTGTGAGAAAAACGCGCGAAATGCAGTATCCCTCGATATAAAACTGCATTTTATCGAGATAAAAGTAAGTAGACCAAATTTCATCAAAGTTTGTTTCGAGGATTTTTCGAGAAAAAGATACGAACAAAAACCCATCCATCCATTTACAAAACAATATTAATAAGTTTTAATTTACCTGCACAAAACCTAAATAAAATTAAAAAAAATAAGTAACCCCCAAATCGTTTAATCAGTTAGCAAGCTGATAATGTTGAATTATAGTTAAGAACATTTTCAATCATGTCCGCTTTCAAACAAAAAAATTAGATCAACATCGGCTCATACGATTGGGAGCTACGATGCACGGACAGACACACAGATAGACACGTCAAAATTATTATACCTCTCTGTTTTCATTAACGGTTAAATATACTAGTACGCAAAAGGAAGCAAAAAATTACATTATGCTAAAGTAGGGATGGGCGTTGAATGAACGAACTGTTTTATTAAACTGTTTATTTGTCATGAACAGGTAAACTAGTTTAGCGCATACTGATAAACTAGTCTATGCGTGAACGGTTGCCATATGCCGGAACGGTGCGTGCGACAGAGACCGTTCGTCGCGACGCGACGACACGATCGACGGACTGGCGCGGGGCACGACGACTCGGCACGAGCAATACTAGCTATCTCTGTTCTTTACAGTAATTAACCTGCCTGCCTGCCAGTCCTAAGCCTGGAAAAAGTATGAAGGGAAGTTCATTTCCACCGCTCACAGATTAAACCGTCTCGTCGTTCGTCGTCATCACTATTCACTAGTCGCGTCGATCAGCAAACGACAACAAGTTTGTCAAAACAGTTAAAAGTCAAGTCAATGCTGAAAGTCGTTCATTCAACAAAAATAGTTTGTTTGTCATAGTTTATTGCTCAGTTCAGTATTCGTCGAACACGTAAACTAGTCGAAAAAAAAACTGTTTTTTCAACTAGTTTATGATGAACGATAAACGGTCTCGTTTCGTTGATCGAAAAAGCGTCGACGACCCACGACTATGCTAAAGTTGTTACCGCGCGGTTTCCCATACAAATCACTTCCGTGTGTTTCTGTATTTTCTCTTCCACTTGACGCCTACGCTGCTGAGTCGACACTCCGTCACGTGATCTTTCAATGGCGGCTTTATGGAGGTCGGACCCCTTTGACTCCACACCTGTTATGTATTAACAGGTATATATACTAGCTATTTTGCACCTGTTGTAATACGATTTTTATGAACCTACTAGTGCTAATAATTCAAGTCATTTTACACAACTGTGATTTTTGTGTTATTTACTATAGTCTCGATTTCATACTTTAAACGTTAAAGCTGCGATAATTCTGTACATAATTGTAATAGGCTAGTTGACAGATTATTTCGGTGACGGTGGCCAGTTTTATTACAACCGGGCTAGTTTTATTGCAACGCAGGAGTAATTTTATATTACCCAAGTATGTGCGCAGTACACAAGAGCACTTTCTCCTTCTTTACTCTCATAACCCAGTGGGACGGATAACCGACACGACTGACGAGAGATCAGGCGCAGGTCTGACCAATCAGGTGATCAGCCTGCATTGACCTAACCAAACTTGGAAACAACATTTTTTGTTGTTCCAATGCGGGAATCGAACCCACGACCACCGAGTCGAGAGCCAAACTCTTACCACTAGACCACAAAGGCTATTTGAAAGAATAATAATTATTATTTATTGTAAAAATGAACTACCTACTCCTAAATATGAGTAACTTCTCAGAAGAGACATTTTATTAAAAATCAATATTATTAAAGGTACAGAGCGATTTGTTTAAAAAATTTTGCAAGTCTCATAAAAACGATCCATACAAAAGTCTGACGTCACGCGTTCTTGCAAATATATGAATTAATAAGGCGTAAGAAAATTATTTGCTAATATCTCCTAAATTATTGCGTATAAGTTTATAATTACTATGCAAAATGAATGTAACCATTTATCGTGTAAAAAATATAAAAAAGACTATTTCGATTGCACGTATAGTCACGACTATAGTATGGAGTATGGCTCCAGTAGTAAAGAATATTACGCACCATTCCCTTTATTAAGCTGTGAGTGCATTCAGTCATAAATTCCGAGCGTCCTGTTGACGTTTTGGATACGGTGAAATTGAAAAATTCCTGTCACAATTTCACCGACAGCTGTGCGGGCCGTATTTGAGCGGCACTGACGTGAGTATTGAGTGTTGCGTCATCTACTGACGTTTATATTATAGACGAGGCATGTTTAGGCAAAAAGTGTTTCCATTTAAATGGATTTACTTTTGAGATTTTTGCGGCCATTTCGACATTTGAAGTATGGTGAAAACCAGGATGGCGTAATTTTTTCTTGTGTGAAGATTTTTTTGTCAAATGTACGTGTAGCATATCTTGAGTATTAAAATCTTTGTGTTAAGGTAGCATTCTCGCAGTCAATAAACCTAACGTTATCGAATGTCGATTGTATGGACGCTGTCATAATTTTCATAAAAATCTCTTTCCATAACTTTTCGATAACGTTGTATAAGGTTTTGGATTAAAACGTAGCCCAAACTACTACCATACCAAATTTCATCGAAATCCGTTATGTAGATTTTGCGTGAAAGAGTTACAAACATCCATCCATCCTCACAACTTTTCCCATTTACAATAGAAGTAGGATACTAGTTTTTGCCCGCGGCTTCGCTTGCGAAAATAAAGTATCCTACCGGAACTTTTTCGGGTTAAGAAGTAGCTTATGTTTTAATCCAAAACCTACACTACTACCGTACCACATTTCATTAAAATCTGTTCAGTAGTTTTTGCTTGAAAGAGTTACAAACATCCATCCATCCATACATCAATCCTCACAAAGTTTCACATTTATAATAGTATAGTTATTATGTCAACTTGAAATAGCTCATTGACTTTTGAAAATAGATTATGAAATCAAAGACTTCTATGAAATATTTACGTTTTGAGTTTCACATCTAATACGAAAACATAATTTCCCAACACATTTCATCAGACATCACGCCTCTACAGTTCTCACCTTCAAGTCCCTTTTCACAGACAATGGAGGCTGTTTCTATTATGTTAGAGCCCTTTCACACCAGCCCTTTGAGGGGTTTATCTGCGAAGCAGACATTGTTGCGGCAAGTGTCTTTTTGATGTGGCCACTTATGAGTTTTATAACATGAAAATTCAACGTAATCTATACCTGCAGATAAATAAAATTGAAGTGTCTGTTTGTAACTTCAAATTAACAGCTTTTCACATAGTGAATTTGAAAGTACCTATATTCGGTACTTACAATAAAATACCAACTTTTAAAAAAACTGTCCGTCTGTCTGTCTCTCTGTCGGTCTGTCTGTTTATTCCGGCTAATCTTTGAAACGGCTGGACCAATTTTCACGGGACTTTGACTGGCAGATAGCTGATATTATAAGGTCTAACATAGGCTACTTTTATTTAAGGGTTCCGTTTAAAAAATAGGGTTCCGCTTCCGTTAGTTCTGCGCAAACGAAGTTGCGGGCATCGGCTAGTGAAATATAAAAATAATATGTACGATACATATTCCAAATTGTTCAATAGCAGAGCTCGTAGTTTATTACTAAAACCATGTAAATTTAGACCGAAATTCCATTCATAAAAGGCAATCGGACTAATTTTTTTTTTTCATAAATGAATAGTACTCTTAAATATGAGTAACTTCTCAGAGGCAACCGTATATCAAAAGTCAATATTTTCAAATGTACAGCGATTTGTATAAAAAAATTCGCGAGCCTCCTAAAAACGCTCCATACTAAAGTCGACCTACAAATGACGTCACTTGTAGGTTATAGTATATGAAGTAGTATATGAAGTACATGGCCGCCGGAATATATTTGTAAATATCTCCCATATTTGTGCGTTTAAGTTCATACTTGCCATAATGAA
Source organism: Glaucopsyche alexis (assembly GCA_905404095.1). Lineage (NCBI taxonomy): Eukaryota > Metazoa > Arthropoda > Insecta > Lepidoptera > Lycaenidae > Glaucopsyche > Glaucopsyche alexis. The sequence continues at coordinate 18,805,223 of FR990059.1, forward strand.
TGTTCTTGTATATGATGTGAGTAAACTAATGATGTAGGTTTTGTTTACCAATTTCGCAAAAAAAAAATTTTTTTTTGGTACTTTTTAAATGTATTTAATTAGTAAACTACATATAAAATAATATATTTTTTTTACATTTACCAAGTAGTAATGCCTCAATATTTCTGAATATATCAACGAAACTACATATTTCAGATGGATGCATGAACCCACTTATGGGCCGTAACTAGTATACTAGTATGAATTACTATTCAGAACTCAAAAATCATAACTCATTTCTCATAACTCATGATTCATGAGTCATAACTCACGACTCATAATAATTAATACTTGTGATAATAATCACAAGTCTTGAAAGACATAAGGTCGTTTAGGGCAAGAAGGATTTTGAGATAAGCTGTTAGGGCAACATACATTAATTTTCTTGCTGAGTCAAGGGACATGGCACTCCGCACTGGCTCTTTTTACTCAATCTTGATTCATTTGATAACAATAAAATTTATTTAGTTGTGAAAATATTACTAAAGTGCGGTCGCGGAGCACGTTGAAAGTCGTACATTGGCTCATCACTACTTGTCTCTTTCACTCGTGCAAGAATATTATATTACAATCGCGATTCCACAGGTTCACGATAGGAGCACATACGTAATTGTACAATCTTTTTGTTTTTCAAATCACGTCAAAACTTATTGTCCGATTTCGATCAAAAATGTGTTTTAAAGAGTTTTTAGCATGATCTATCAGCATGGGACCTTTAAAAATTCATGTATGAAACCTTTATCCTCGTACTACATAAACATAAAAATCGGTCTAGCCGTTTCAGAGGAGTTTAGAATAACTTTAGATACAAACACTGTGACACGAAAATTGTATAAATTAGATAATACTTATAAATTAGATAATTAGATATATATTATTAAGAACTCAAATGTTTGTATGGATGTGTGGATGTTTGTCACTCTTTCACGCAATAACTACCAAACGGATTTTAATGAAATTCCGAATGTTAGTAGTTTAGACTCTTGATTAGCTTATACGCTACTTTTTATCGTAGCAAAACGTACGGTGCCCGCGGGATTTCACATGGAACCTCTTATTTCACACGAAGTCAGGTGAGACACTTGTAACCCGTTAATATTTAAGCCATAACCTGTACGTAATGAAACAAAGTAGCGAGTTCGAGAACTGCCGTAATAACGCTACTTTAAACCCCGCGCACGTTTTCTATTTCACCCTGTGAGTACAATTTTTAAGTTCGCTCAGATATAACTCCCATTTGGATGTTGCAGGTATCATCATCAACGTTAAACAGATAATAAATTAAATGAACTTCCAATATATATTTTTTTTAATAAGGCTCGTTAGACAAGCTACGAAAGAGGCTACGATGGGCGGGCGGGATTCGAACTTACGACCTCCGGCTTGATCGCGGCCACTTTAACCAAAGGACCACTACTTCTGTTTTTGCGCCATGGCTAAAATTATTGAAATTACTTTGTGCAAAAAGTGATAAATCATCTTTTGTAGATTGGTCGTGCCGTAGTAATTTTTCACCACTATTGAGATACTGTAAATAAATAATAATTAATAATAAAAACTGTCCAAATTGGCGGCCTAACTGATGAAGAAGTTTTTTCTAGGCAACCATTTTACAATTAACTGAAAGAAATTAATTGACGATGTAATATGTATAGAATAACAATGGAAACAAAAATAAAAGTAGCTGTATGCATAGTCGTAATAGAAAATAAGAAGAATCTTATATTATACATAAAAATAGTAACTAATGAAGAACATAATAGCACAACACATACAATATATAGTATTAAGTCTAATCCCGTACTTTAGATGTTACCCATAAACGGCAAGTGAATGACGTCTTCCACAATTAAACTTGTATCTGCTACTTTGGTATTTGCGCTGATTTGACCCATGATGGCTGCAGACGGAATACTAACCAGGCTGTAATCGAGTTACAGTTAGTTCTAACATGGCGCCATTTACATTAAAGGTCCTTACACACTGATGATTACTTACTACTGCCCGCAATTTCGTTTGCGTAGAACTAATGGAAACGGAACCCTATTTATTCGGCATTAGTTCCGGTAACTATCAAACGCGCAATAGGTTTTTTTAAGTATTTCAAAATTTACGATTCCTATTTTTCTTAAAATAATATTCCCAAAGAGTATCTAAGATAACAAGTATCTACCCTTTATATTTTAAAATACCACGTGAGGGGGAACAATTTTTAAACCACTTCGAAGGTAGATTTCTCGAAAATGGTTTTTAAAAGTCATATTATAATTATGATTTAAGAAACCTATAGATAATTTGAAAATAAATAATTTTGTGCAGAATGGAAAAATGTCGTTTTCATTTAATTATAATATATAAATAAAAATTATAATTATTTTATGATACCAAAATGATGTAAAACCTTAGAAATTTCGGCTATTTATATTCAAAATTACCTTAGTAACATAATAATAATTACGTTATTTAAATACTACCTAAGTTATTTATAAATTAAGGAAGAACAGTCTTCAAATGTTCCAAAGGCCGCTACTTATAGCAATCAATAATTAATTATAAGGTATAATAATATATATTAGCTGTTTGCCGCGGCTACGCCCGCGTAAATATACTATCGGGTATCCCGCAGGAATACTGTACTGTACGGGATTAAAAGTAGCCTATGTTTTAATCCAGAGCCTAAAATACTACCATTACCATATTTCAATAAAATCCGTTCAGTAGTTTTAATGAAAGAGTAACAAACATCCATACATCCAGCCATTCAGCCATCCTCACTAACTTTTTTTACAATATTGGTAGAATTACGCTGAGCTGCTGCGATCGGCTAAAAGGTTACTTTTGAAAAGGTCATATTATATTTTGTATTTTACCCTGAGGTGATCCATGACGAGAACTGCAGCTTAAGAAATTGAGTTAGAGTTCCAATGGCTCATAAAACATGGTAAAGACCCTTTCACACAGACGAATGTAAGCAATAATATCAACTGTGACCTAACAACAACGTATGCTATCGGGTTCAGTTTTTATTTTTATAATGGACCTTTATTTAGTAAGAAAAGTAAGTAACTTTTAAGTAACTTTAACTGTCACAGTAATAAAGAGAGTATCCAGAAATTAAGTATTTGACGATAATTGTCAAGTAGTGAGGTGATGGTTATGAATTATAGCTAAGGAGTAAGGACATTCTTGGTCATATTAGCTTTCAAACAAAAATAACCTAACCAAGAGCGTGTCAGAACATAGTCTAAGGAGGGTTCCGTAACTATCACCGCGTAATAGATTTTTTTCAAATTACTTTAAAAGTTACTGTCCGATTTCATTCAAAATAATTTTCCTAAAGAGTTTTTTGCATGATCTATAAGCATGGAAACTTACAAGTACCTACTATCTATCTCCTATAGTTTAGAAATGCTAGACCAGTTTACAAACCACTTTGGAGGCCGATTACTCGAAAATGGTGGACTTTGTAAAAAAGTAATGTATGAAACCTTGCCTTTATTTTAAAAGACCTATTCAACGATACCCACACTATAGAGTTGAATGTTAAATAATTTTTCATCCCCATTTCACATGTATGGAGAGCCACTCCTGAAATGTAAATTATTATTATTTCATGATGCCAAAACTAAGTACTATATACAATATAACTATTCAAAATTTTATCCATTTATATTGATAATAGGGAATATGCACGTATTTTTTTTTATTTTCTCATATAGATCTATCTTGTTTCGTAAATCGTATGGTAAAATCAGTTTTTTGGTATCATTAAAAATAACGAAAATATGACCATTTAAAGTAGTCTATTAGACCGAGAGATCGGACGTGTGCCGTGACGTCACATAACACGACTTTCATAGAAAGTTGATACTAAATTTCGTTTTGCTAGAAAGAGATAGATTACAAATTTTGACCGCTCATATCTTGCTCATTTATCAACAGATATTGAAATTTTTCTCGCCATTTCCTTTACTTTTCAGTCTAGTATCATATTATTATGTTTTAAGCTATATTTATAATTTATGCATATTCCGTATTACAGAAGCTAGAAGCGCGGACAGAGAAACGGACGAACAGCGAAACTATAAGGTTTCCTTTTGTATTACGGAACCCTAAAAACTAGATCAAAATCGGTTCATCCGTTTGGGAGCTATGATGCCACGTACAGACAATCAGGCAGACAGACAGACACGTCAAATTTAAAACACCCCTCTTTTTGCGCCGGGGTTAAAAAATTTAAATATTGAAACTGGGAAAATTTTCCACAAAGTATATTTAAGTTTCATTTCCATTTGGTAATCACTTGAAAAAGTATTTCATACAAATATGTGTTTAAAAATTAAAATTTTCAACGAGCAACGAACACAGCGCACTTGATGGTAAGTGTTTAACGTTATAGTAAATAGGTCAACATGAAACCGGCCGTTTTATTAAAAATATGCGCCTGTTCAAATTTGTCGAATTAATTATATTAAGTGATGCGGCAGCGCCGAAACTAATCTAATAATAATCATCGGCAAAAACGTATTGTTTTTTAACAAACATCGCTACCAAAATTTTGTAACAATTTGCCACCTAAACGCGAGCGAGTACAGAAGATGAGACGCAGCCCTTGGAGTAGCGTCAAGTGTTTTATTTTTATGAAACGGACCAGAGGACCTAGTCAAGATGCATTCGATAATTTTGACGGCGAAGTTCGAAAACAAAAATGTATGGGATTTGACGTATGTCATCGCTAAGTGACATGTAGGTTGCGATGACTTATGTCAAATCCGATACATTTTTGTTATCGAACTTCGCCGTCGAAATTATCGAATGCATCTTGACTAACGCGAGCCCTGGAGACGAACAGACGGATCGCCTGATGGTGAGCGATTACCGCCGCCCATGGACACTCGCAACACCAGAGGATTTACCAGTGTAACAGTCTCACTGTCGTATTAAGCTATCCAAAGGGTTGCGATCGCGACCAGTGACTCAGTTTCTCTGGCCACGCCCGGTCGCGCGACCCGCTGCAGTATTAAGCGGTTAAGCATCGCGGTCGCTAAAATTGGATGCTATCTTACCACTATTTTTAGCACTTTAGATTTGTTTTCCACCGACTAAGCTAACTTTGAACCTAACTAACTTCAAAAGCTACATAACAGTATTTTTACCTTCGACAGACAAAGCTACTATTTAACTTGTTTAAGTAATAAAATAAAACCAGTCATAACTTTAACGGGATTTGTAAATGTTTACAGCACAAGCGAGAAATTGTAAAAAGTGGAATCTCTTATCGCGATATTTGTTAGTAGCCGTAATGAAAATCCCTCGGCTTGGAATATCTTGCGCTAGGGTTGCCAGCACACAGATTTTTTAAACTTTAGTTTATTTTTTTATTGGGCGAAAGGAATTAGTGCGGATTTAAAATAACCTAGTTGAGACTATAAACGTGCAATCTACTGCACGTTGAGGAAACACAGGCAGAGAATTTATATATTTTACTACATGACGAAGTTAGAAAATCAAAATAAATGGAATTGATATAACGCGCGCTAAGTGACATAGTCCGCGATACGGGATACGAATACCAAACAAGTTTCTTCTCTAATTTTGTCATTGTACTTAGCTATGACATCTTGGCTAATCCTTCTGGACACCAAACATAACCTTGGCCTCTATTCAAGATGCATTCGTATGATTTCGACGGCGAACTTCGAAATCAAAATGTATGGGATTTGACATAAGTCATCGATAAGTGACATGTCGCTTGCGATGCAATACGTCAAATCCTATTGTTATCGAACTTCGCCGTCGAAATTATACGAATGCATCTTGACTAGAGCCCCTGGTCCATTGTAATATATCGGAATCGTTAAATATGGTTTAATTATTGTGTTACATACAACAATAAACATTATACAAATACATAGGTAATTTATTACAATTTACTTTTTTGTTATTATATAATACATTTTATTATTGCAGTATAACATAACGTATTAATTTACTATTATATATGTTACTGTGAAAGCTCGAACTACGGTAAATCATAAGATTTAAGAGTAAGTCTTAGGATTTACCGACATGAGTTGGGAAATGTAAGTATTACTGAAAATGGCACAATTTTTTCGGGCTTTTACCATTCGAATTCAGTATTTGCTAGGTTTTACCGCTGTCAGCTGGTAGATGTTGGTTTTAGGAATAAAACAATGAGTAATTCTTAATTTTCAATTAACTATTGGTCAAAACCTTAGGTACCTTTTTTTTTTCGCCGAGAAATGCCGTTCCGCATTCCGCGGGGGATTGGGGATTCCATTATATCCGCGGATATGTGGGACTCGCTGCGGCCGTAAAGATGGAATTGACCACAGCCCTACCCACTAAAACTCGGACCGAACAGAGGCCCCATCGGGGCTTGTGTAGACCTTCCACCACGTATGCCGCGATGCGCAGGAGTACGTTGCGCATCACGGCTCTCTCGGGGACTCGGTGCAATGAGCGGCGGCGTCCCCACGCCACAACCCCGAGTTCCCCGGTTAAGACTGGACGTTACGGACATGTTGTACCGCACGTCTTCGTCTCGGCCGTCTTGAGGGGTCGAGCGCCATCCGTTCCCTTTCGCGCTCGGCCTCCTCCTTTGCAGACATAACTCCTTGCGTGAAGTCTTCCACTGCTTGCCACGCGTTCTCGCTGCTCAGCATAGCCTGAATCATTGCTGGCAGGGAGAGATCTGATCCGATTGCGGTTATTAGGGCCGCGCGTTGTCCGATCCAGGCGGGACACGCCGTTACAGTGTGCTCGGCTGTGTCCCTGTCTTCTCCACAATGGTGACACCTTGTGTCACTTTCTCTTCTCACGATCTCACACAGGTACCGACCAAAGCAGCCGTGCCCGGTCAGCACCTGCGTTAGACGGAAGGAGAATGCGCCGTATTTCCGGTTGACCCACTATTTTAGCAGTGGGCGAATGCCTGCACGGACCGCTGCGCAACGCCAGTAGACATCGGCGAGGGCTTGCGCGTCCAGGTCCCATGGGACGCTTGCGGCGAACAGGCATATTGAGTAGAGAAATAGTTAAAATTTTAGCTGAATTTATAAAAGGAATTATTTAGAAAATAAGTTTTATTTCATACTTTTTTGTGTATTTTTACTTTAGAAGTCGTTTTTATTTTTTATTTAAAAATAATTTTGAAATCATAGCTTAAAAAAAGACTATCAATTGTAATTAATTAATAGGTAAGGTAAAAAATATTTCATTTGTTGTAACACGGAGTGCTATTGTGGCATTTAGAATTACAAAGTAATGCTGATGATTTGCAAGTGCATTTCTTCGACGAGCATTAATTTTTTACGAGCAATGAGATCTACTTGACAACGTAAGTTCATTTCACTATGAAGTATAGGCTTGATGTCAATACCCGTTTCCAAAGTCTTATTACTTTTGACAAGGTTGGCATAGCTTCAAATATTACCTTCCTTAATCGGTGTAATTAGTTCTTCTTCGCCGCCTATAGTCAAAATATCACACCTTCTTCTTAACGTTAGGACATGATTTTTTTTCAACATTTACCGTGCCTTTAATGTAAATCCTAAGATTTACCAAGTGAATGGTGGTAAAAGTTCGAATCACAAACCTTTTTGGACATTTACCATTAAGAATTAGTAAATCTTAGGTTTTACTGGAAAATCTTAGGATTAACCGTAGTTCGAGCTTTGACAATAACATATACACTTACAACCAAATCATGCTACATTCGCTAAGACATATTTTCATATTAATGTAAATTTTTATTTTTTCATAACAAAATATTTTCATCTTTCTCTGACAGTAATATTTTATTGGTTTGTCACAACCCTACTGAATTCACCATTATATACGTAATTAATACGAATCGCCGGTTAACAAACCGAAGCTCCACTTTTATTTCCGAGTAATTATCTAAATTAAATCCTGTTTAACCATAGGTACCTAAAATCCTTTGAAAGGAGCTGAGTAGTCGACTTATGGTAAACCTCTGTTTATGGACAATGGAAATTTGTCACAAACACAATACTAGAAACACGATAGAAGTGCCATGTTCCGAGATAAAATATGATCTGACTTGACCGGAGAGATACTACTATACTAGAGAGACCTAAATAATGGCGTGAAATGCCAACTTTGTGTTTATCAGCAAAACCGGAAGCAGAATTGCAGGCTTAGAATGACCACCGCATAGAGACTAGAAACTTATTTCTAGAGAAGCCCGGAAGTAAAGAATAGTCTTAAGTCTTGGTATAGTAATAGCACAGCCTATGGAACTTACCTACAGTCGTCCAACGGACACGTCTAGACAGAGCAATCGTGCGGGTTGTGCGGGGTGAGAGAGGGGCGGGGTAGTGAGCCCAAGCTGCCATACACTCGCTTGGGACACGTCAGCCGGGGTTGACGCTTTTTAATTTGATTGTTTAAGTGGTTTGCGACAGTGTTTCGTTTGAGGTTTATGTAGGTACTTATTTACAATGGTTCATACTACATGTGCTGTGAGAGACTGCATGTCTGTTATGGCTATGATTAGTTAATGTCGTGTCAAATAGCAAGTACTTGATGACCTAGGCTTGTGAAACTCTCGGAAAATAAGACCTGTGTATTTAGACTATGACTTGATGTAAGATTTTTTACATTTAAAACATTATTTTACATTTTTAAATATAAATATCAATTTTAATATATATCAAGCATAAATATCAATTGATATAATATATCATACGAACCCTGAGCTTTTGTAAACGCATTTGTATTTTTTATAATAAAACTCTTCATTAATACTTCTATATTATATATATTTTTTTTGTTTGTTTTATTTTGTTTTATTCCTAGTACTCACATACACATACTACGAATACACAAAATGTAGAACAGATTATAATGAAACACATTATTGTGACAACCCTGCAGCAATGACGAATACCTACACAAAAGCGGTATTTCGCGCGACTTTAAACGCGTTGGCCCACTGTATCTCTTTTATTACGCTGTGCACATACTACGAATACACAAAATTTAGAACAGATTATAATAAAACATATTATTGTGACAACCCTGCAGCAATGACGAATACCTACACAAAAGCGGCATTTCGCGCGACTTCAAATGCGTTGGACCACTGTATCTTTTTATTACACTGTGGTAATAGTTTATCTTAATACAAGGTAGCAAAGTCGTCAAGAGATGTCAACATTTATTGGTAGCCGGCGGGATCATTCACAATTCACGATTCTAGGACAAGCACCGACAACCAATTAATTCTAGCCGTTCTTAGCGTTCAGCGCAAGCGACCAATCGCCGGGAGGAAAGTTATCGAATCTTGCCTTGCGAATGGTCCTGCAAAGCGGATAGTAACTGTTCTCTTGGACCGCCATGATGAAGACTATTTGACATTTTTGAGAAGAAACGTTTCTACTCATAGCTATTAAAAGTTACTGAGATATTATATAGATGGCTTTCTTGTTAGCGCAGATAAAAAAATGAACTAATAAACAGCTACAAAGTAAACGTTCGATTTGATTACACTACAAGCACAAGTCTAAAATCGCTAACACGGCTATAGTGGAAAAATCCGGTTAAGATTGTATACTGTCGAGTTAAAGTTAAAGCATTGAAACAGAACTATGGACTAATACAATAGTTGAAAATCGAACACGTGAATGTCAAGTTGTCAGATTTGACAATGTCATTTGAATCCTCCATCGTGTATTAGATTTTCAGCTCTATTGTATAAGCGCAAAGTTCTATTTTTAGAACTCTGAATTTTCGCCAGCTTTACGGATTCCGGATAATCTAAACCCAGCCTAATCACTTATCATCAAACGATCCATGTTTGTTGGCCGGTTTTATTAAAACAAATCTTTTCAATCATTCAATCGATCGATCAGATTTTTTCTACTTCATTGAAATAGGAATCCTTTAATGGATGAATCAAATTATTAACCCGATCAGAGCACTCATGCGTTGGATCAAAAGATTTGATTTGGTTATACGCTACATGGAGATGAATAAGCTTGCTTATATATTTTTTATATTTTAAAACTTTCGTAAAAAAAATATTTTCTGCCATTTTTTTTTTGTTATGTTTTTTTTATAAAATGAACCAAGATACGAGCCGGATCGCCTGATGGTAAGTGATTACCGCCGCCCTTGAACACACACAACACCAGAGGAGTTACAGTTGCAACTCCTCTGAAATTCCCAACTCCCTTGTACCTCCGGTAACCTCGCTCACTCGTCACTCGGCAAAACACAAAGTCATTTATTACGCCAGTTTTCTGTGACAATATTATACAGGAATACTTTTTCATCGGTACAATAAATTTTACCACGTCATTGGTATCGATAATAGAGTAGATTTCACAAATAAAAAAAAATGTTTTTTTTTTTTTTCAATTAATTTATATCCTTTAACCAATCTAATACCGCATGGGCGCACTAACTACAAGGCGTCAACGGGTGCGGTATGAGGTAGGGGGCGGCGGGGTGGGGTAAGCGATCGGCCGGGCGGGCGGCGCACGAGTTGGTAACAAAGCATCGATAGATGCGTAATGCATCCACATTTTTATTACTTTAGCGGATAAGTTCGGGGATTGATAATTTTGTTTTTTTGTTCCAAAGGGGTAGTAACAAAAAACGCTGGTATTTTTTATTTTTGACAACTATTACATATATTGATTTATTGTACTGATGAAAAAATAATCCTGTATATAATAGTATTTATCCGATCGAGCTGGCCTATTCGTGCCGAAGTCTCTCCTACGTTTAAGTACACTAATTCAAATTGAATTAGTTTTATTAGAATTTGTTTTTCATGGAAAAAGAGCGATAAACACCCGGTGTTTGTTAGCAGACGGCCGAACGGGCCCATATATTTTTGTACGATTTATAATTTGTAAATGAGCCTCGCCTGCTAACAAACATAACGTCAATTATTTCAGTTAGGCTTTCAGCTCATAATGTGGTCAGTTTTCTCAATCTTGTTTCGGTCTTTTTAGTGCGTTGCTTAGGTCTTTTTTGTCGGTCGGTTTTTTTTATGAATATAACAGATGATCCTGCGATGTACGAAAAACGACAAATTCCGAAAGTCATTATGAACAGGGTTGTACTATCGTTAATATACATTATGCAATCCATACTTCTATATCTATGCATAATAATATAAAGAGAAAAGATTTTTTGGTTTGTCTGCATTGGATTGGTTCCAAAACTACTGGGGCTATTCTATATACCCCGTGGTCTATTCTATATACCCCGTGGTATATAGAATAGACCACGGGGTAGGACATAGGACACTTTTTATATTGGAAAAATGCACGGTTCCGGCAGTTGTAATAACAGACAACTAGACTTAGTATTAAGGCCGCGTGGTCCCAATTTTACATGACTTTGAATCGATAATAAACAAACAAATAGTAACTTTAAAAAGCCAAAAAAAAAACACATTGTTGTTTACTTAATGTTCTTTTACAATTTGTGGTTCGAAACATAATATTGAAAACTTCACTCGATCAAAAATAATTCCGAAGAGGAGGCTAAATTTGAATATTTTTCTTTTTGTTCATGAAGTTCATGATAGTTTTACTTTCAAAAATCATATCTACGAAAAGCTAATAACTTAAAAAAGAATAATTTCTGGTTACATTTTGCATGTTGGTTTAATTATTTTAACAATAAATTAATATTGAAATGCAGCGTGCGTAAGCCGCTAGAGTCGCCCCACAGTCGCCCGCTAGGCGTTGACGAGGACAGACCTATGTCAGTTTTGCTAGCGCACGCCTTACCCGCGTATTTATCGAGCAATTCTTTCGTTTCTAACGCAGTGTAGGAAAGTCAGTTTGTTTTGTTTCTTTTTATTTTTGAACATATCATACACAATAACATGTTATATTTTATCGTCGCCGCGTCATTGCTTTTGCCAGATGAGACGACCTCTGTGGCTCAGTGATTGAGCGTGTTGGTGCTCAAGCCGGGGGTCGCGGGTTTGAATCCCGCCGAAGGAACAAAAAGTTTCCTGTGTTCCCGGGTCATGGATATGTATAATACAATAAAAATCTAAAGGAAAGTCAGGTTCTTTGTATTTTTTTATGTTTCTTTTTATTTTTGAACTAAATCTATACATCTATACAGATAAATATAATTGAAGTGTCTGTTTGTAATGTCAAATTAACAGCTTATCACTTGATGCATATGAAAGTATATTCGATACTAACAATAAAATATCAATTTTTAAAATTTTTGTCTGTCCGTCTGTCTGTCTGTCTGTCTGTCTGTTTGTTCCGGCTAATCTCTGAAACGGCTGGACCGATTTTCACGGGACTTTCACTGGCCGATAGCTGATGTTATAAGGTCTAACATAGGCTACTTTTATTTTAGGGTTCCGTATAAAAAATAGGGATCCGTTTTCGTTAGTTGCGGGTAACGAAGTTATGCAAACGAAGTTGCGGGCATCAGCTAGTTATACATATAACCATACACAATAACATGTTACATTTTATTGTCGCCGCGTCGTTGCTTTTGCCAGATGAGACGACCTCTGTGGCTCAGTGATTGAGCATGTTAGTGCTCAAGCCGGGGGTCGCGGGTTTGAATCCCGCCGAAGGAACAAAAAGTTTCCTGTGTTCCCGGGTCTTGGACATATAATACAATAAAAATCTATAGGAAAGTTTGTTTTGTATTTTTTTATGCTTCTTTTTATTTTTGAACTAAATTTATACAGATAAATAAAAATGAAGTGTCTGTTTGTAACTTCAAATTAACAGCTTTTCACATAATGCATCTGAAAGTATATTCGGTACTTACAATAAAATACCAATTTTTTAAAATGTCTGTCCGTCTGTCTGTCTGTCTGTCGGTCTGTCTGTCTGTTTGTTCCGGCTAATCTCTGAAACGGCTGGACCAATTTTCGCGGGACTTTCACTGGCAGATAGCTGATGTCATAAGGTCTAACATAGGCTACTTTTATTTTAGGGTTTCGTTTAAAAAATAGGGTTCCGCTTCCGTCAGTTAGGCGCAAACGAAGTTGCGGGCATCGGCTAGTTATACATATTATAACCATACACGATAACATTATCGTCGCCACGTCGTTGCTTTTGCCAGATGAGACGACCTCTGTGGCTCAGTGGTTGAGTGTGTTGGTGCTCAAGCCGGGGGTCGCGGGTTTGAATGCTGAAGGAACAAACATTTTTTCTGTGTTCCTGGGTGAATGTGTATTAAATATACTAAATATACTAAAAATCTTAAATATGTGTATAATATAAAAATTATTAAATATATTTCTGTTGTCTGGTACCCGTAACACAAGTTCTTCGAGAACTTACCACGGGACCAGATTGACTTGGTGTGAAGCGTCCATACATATATTATTGTGTTGTGTATTATGAGAAAAAAGTAGCTGATGCGTGGAGTAGCCTTAGTACATTATTGAATAAGCCAGTAAACGGTTTTTATGAATTTGTAACATCTGCCATCTTCTTTGCCGTACTTTTCGTTTCTTTTTATTTCGATTTCTGTTTTTACAATAATAATAATAAATAACTCCCCACGCGACATCCGAGTCGAGAGCCAAGCTCTAACCACTAGACCACGGAGGCTGTTCTATTTACAATAAAATATAAGGATACGAGCTCAACATCTGTCATGCTTGCCTTTGCAGAACACACCAAGTCACTCGCAAGTAGGGGTTGCAATCCGGATACTTCGAAATTCGAAAAATTCGAAAAATCCGGATTTTTCGATTTTTTCAATCTTGGTTACTACTATGAAAATTACATATTTTAATTAGTATGTACTCTAGACGTACAATATTTGAATAAGGGATATAATTAATCGAGTGAACAAAAAATAAGTTGGTGACTGCACGTGAGCATAGTGTATTGCTGAATTTGGCAGCGAATTGATATGTTGGCGACTAAATTACTTCAATCAATCTTGGTTACTACTATGAAAATTACATATTTTAATTGTAATTAGTATATACTCTAGACGTACAATATTTGAATAAGGGATATAATTAATCGAGTGAACAAAAAATAAGTTGGTGACTGCACGTGAGCATACTGTATTGCTGAATTTGGCAGCGAATTAATATGTTGGCGACTAAATTACCAAACTGGTGAAATCACTCAAGTGACAAAAAATACAAAAATCGGCAGATAAAAAGTAGCGAAATTTAATCCAATTAGCACCGATAAGTTGGTGACCATTATACCATGTAAGTAGCTTATAAAGATTTGATTGATAAATTAATAGCTGCTAAAAATTCAATTTGCAAGCTACGGAAAATCCCAGTTTTGGATACTATTGGAGGTTTTTTTTTCTTTGGTATGGGTATCGTTTTCAAGGTTTTTGGGGGTGCAGAATAATATGAAAATAAAATCCGTTTTAAAATTCCAAAATGGCGTATATTTTTTTTTTTTTTATTAAAAATGGATGTCTTTTTCCATGTTTCATATGCTGATTATAAAATTGTCTTCCAATTTAATTGTACAAAATGGAGACTATCCAATCTTCGTAAAATTAACATGTAGTTTGTAGAGGTACCAGCTATGTAAGGTATAGAAACTTTTCGAAATTCAGGATTTTATAATTTCTTTTTTTGGCATCAATGAAAAAAATATGCGATTTTCGGGTTAAGGGGGAGGAAATTTTTATTATTTTTCCAGTAATAGTATTATTTTTCCGTTTCTAAAATAGAAGCGATTTTAGAAAAAAAATATGGCAATGTTCTACTTTGACACGAACAGTGTATAAAGCTATAGAAATTTTGGAAAATTCGGGATTTTCAAATTTCTTTTTCTTCCATCGTGAAGAAACTATGGTGTTGCGAGGTTCTTAAGGGGAGGAAATTTTCATTATTTTTCAAGTAGGATGCACCGTTTCTGAGATAGAAGCCATTATAGAAAAAAAAATACGATAATGCTCTACTTTGAGACACGAACGGTGTAAAACGCTATAGAAAATTTGGAAAATTTAGGATTATCAGATTTTTTTTCTTCCATCATGAAGAAAATATGATGTTGCGGAGTTTCTAAGGGGGAGGAAATTTTCATTATTTTTCATTAGGATGCACCGTTTCCGAGATAGAATCTATTTTATTAAAAAAATATAAATGCTCTACATTGAGATACCGGGGCCGGGATGCATAAAGCTATAGAAATGTTGGAATATTCAGGATTTTCGAATTTCTTTTTCTCCCATCATGAAGAAAATTTGAGGTTGCGGGGTTACTAAGGAAATTTAAAATTGATAACTTTTTTGTAATCAGCACCCCCAGAAACCAACAAAGGGACAACCATATTATTTTTATAAAATTAAGTATGTCCGCCATATTGGAATTTCAAAATGGATGTCATTTTCGTATCCAGCACCCCCAAAAACTTGGTAACGACACCTATGTTAATTTTGCGAAAAATGAATAACCGTTATTTTTAAATTTCAAAATGAATCTACCCAATATCTACACCAAGTCGAGGAAAATTAAAAATTGGGAATTTTGTACGCTCCTTTGTTTTTTTTATGTGCGCTGGTTTTGCTGCTTGTATGTTTTTTGAGTTACCTACATTACGGAAAATATATGTACCTATTCTTAAATTAAATGTGTACTCACAAATTGTCGCCAAGATGGTTATTTGTTCGCTAATATAATATCAGTCTGCCAGTTTGGAATATTCAGTGGTATTATTTAGTCACCAGATTTGTAATTTTTTATTCCTTACATTCTTTAGCCAACATGGTAATTTAGTATTCAATATTCGGTATTTTCACATCCAAAATTTAATTGTTTTGTCGTGATTGTTTTAAACACTTACGGATTTTGTCACGGTTTACGTTTTACGGTTACGTTTACGTAACGCGACAAAATCCGTAAGTGTTTAAAACAATGAACAATATTCGCGTAAACATAAGAAATAAATATGTTTTGTCGTGAGTTTAAATACATGCCTTTGGATAATTTGATATTATTTGTTGTCCTGTTGAAATTGTTGACACATTTTTCCATTTATTCAAGTTGTTTGGTAGAACATAGTCAATCCATTAAATGGAGATGCGAGGGATGAAGATCTGTTAAAATATTATGGCCGCTATATATGTATATGTATGGACTGTTTCTAAGATACTTACAATTTTATATTTTTTCAGTAGTAGTACAGTTCATTAATAGGTGATCCAATTTATAAAAACACTGAATATGGTTTCAGTTTCAATTGCACAAGTAGTAAGAAGTATAATAAGCAAATCCAAACCCAATTAAAGCTTTGTATTTTTATATTTATTGAATTCTTACTAACGAAAGTCGAAACATATTATTGCAATTTTAATTTCTACAATCATAGAATGCCAAATTAATATGATAGCTTAAAAAGAAATGTAGTGGTTTAACTATATTTAATTATCTTCTAAATAATGAATATCTAAGTCCAAATACCTAAATATTATCTCTATGATATCAGGAAGAAGTTTTGGAGTCGATAATACCTGAATGGTTGGTTTAAGATAAGAGAGAATTTTGCCGAACGAGTCAGTAGCAAAACTAAATGAAAATCAACGCTCCTGTTTTTGCGTAGAAATAATTATTTTTAGATAATATTTTAAAGATAAGATATAGGTGTCAAAAATAGCACCAACGATTTGTGTTAACCACTGTTATTTTTTTTAAGTAATGTAGTTTTCATCTTATAGCGGAAACTTCAAAGTACAATGAAGAGTAAGATGTTACTGTTTATTTGTAAGTAAAATGTTAAAATAAAGATCTTACAACAGTTATAGGTTTTAAATTGTGCTTAGAATTGCTTATTGTACTTCTGTTAGTTACCGAGGGAATTAAAAACACCATTTACGTGTTCAATTATTACCTAAACAGGTGGGTGATTTTTACTTTCAATAACTCAAAAGTGGTCCAATTTCGTCCATACAAAATTATTTGTTCAGCCCCATGCTTCAAATGATTTGTCTTCACTCCCCGGATCTCGATTTAAAGGATTTTCAGTTTCCTACGTTTTATTAAACTGTATTAATTTTCCTACGTTAGTACTTTCACATAGAAATGGAACTTTACGAAAACGGTAGTGGTGAATATGTAAAAAAAGCGTTAAAAAGATCACAGGCTATTCCAATTTTTTATAATTCTTTCTGCTGGAACATTTAGTAAATAACAATATATACATACCTTATTTAAAATAAAATACTAACTATAAAACTGAACATTGTAGGATTTGAAACGTAATCAAAAATATTTCTACAAATAAAAAAAATTAATATAATTAAGTATATAATTTTGATATAATCTCATTATGTTTTTATTTATTCAGATTGTAATTCTAATACTTACAACTTAAAATCAGAATTTATTTAAATTAAATTATAAAAAAGTAACTCTTTTTTTTACTAATGAGTGTAAGTTTTGCTACAACATAGTAGTAAAATAAACATTAAAGTTTTATAAAATATGCAACAAATTTAAAAAAAATGAAAAAATCTGAATTATCCGGATAATCCGGATTTTTGGGAGAAAAAATTCGGAAATCTGGATTTTCAAAAAGTGAAACGTTTGTGGAGGTTTGGATTTTGCAGCAAGTGGCAAACGTGCGGACTCGGCAGTAGGAATACATTTTTTGCAAGTGTCTGCCTAAGTAGTTACCATCAAATCGTCAGCACCTACCTGATACAGTATTATTATCTCACGAAACGACACGTACTTTAGTGACCACACGAGCTAACGATAGGTACTCGTCTCCATGCACACATCGAACACAGCGTGTTTTTATACTTGTAACAGAACACACTGCATAGAAACTGTCAAAATAGTTGAATATAATTTAAGCATTTTTTACTTAGGTAGGTACCTACCTATAATATCTATTCAAATTATGTGTGCTATGTGTTGGATTAAAACAGTTATCTATGGATTTTATTATCTTTTTCAATACAAATAATAAAATAAGATGACCTACTGCCGACACGTCTACACTGTAACACTTTGGGTTCATGTAAGTTCACGCCGGCGACGTAGGCGCGCGGCTCGCTTTGCGGCAATTGCGGGCAACTCTTGGAAGCGTTAAATGCCTATTTCGCTTGGTCTACGTGGCCTTAAGCGGGCGCAGTGGCGTGACGGTCTGTGCCGAGCCGGAGGGCCTGCAGCCGGTGGACGCCTACCACCCGCCGCTTGCGGTCGCCGTCGTCGTCTCCGCGACCACCGCACCTCCAGCGCCCGCGCCACTGAATATGTCCTCTGTGACCGGCGAAAACAATAAACAACGTCGCGTATTATTTAAACAGTTACTTTACAAAAGCTGATTTTATGCAATTATATCATCTTTTATCCACGATAGATTGGAACGACATTTATAGTATTGACGATCCTGATATAGCTTTAAATTTTTTTTATGATAAAATCACAGAAATTTTAGACAAGACAAGACCCTATTAAAAAGCAGAATAAAACAACAAGCAAACGTATGTATCCAGTCTGGTATACGTCCGACATTATCAATAGTATTGTCACTAAACATGAACTACATAAACAATACAAAAAGAGCAAATCGCCCATTGACTACGAGGCGTTTGCGAGGTGCAGGGCGAGAATCAAAATGGAAACTAAGGCGGCACACGATTCTTATCGTGACCGCGTACAACAGCACCTGGCTACAGACCCGAAAACTTTTTGAAACTATATGAGAGCGAAAAAAGGTAATTGCAGACAATATAAACTGTTTAAAAATGGGAATTTCCTTGCAGACCACGAATGTGCAGATGAGTTTGCAAAGTTCTTCCACTCAGTATACAGCACGGAGCCGGCTTCATTGGATGTAACGGCGGCGAGTGCTGCGGGCTCACACAACGGTGTCGGTGCGTGGGCCCTCCTCGGCAGCCTCGAGCGGTCCCAGTTGCGTCGCGCGCTCGCGCAACTGCCTGCCAAACGTTCAGTGGGGCCGGACGGCATACCTCCGTTTATATTTAAGGACTGTAGGAAAACATTAGTTGATCCTTCATTACATCTGTTTAACGCATGTATTGCACAGACGAAATTCCCCGACCGTTGGAAGCTTACACGAGTGGTACCGGTACCTAAAGGTAAATTATGCAAGGAAACCAGTGATTATAGACCGGTGGCTATACTTTCAACACCTGCAAAGATTTTCGAGATGGCTAACCACAGTAACTTGTACCCCCAGGTGAGTGCCCACTTATCTAACGCGCAGCATGGTTTCCGGCCGAGAAGAGGTACGACAGGCAACCTACTTAATCAGATGATAACCTTGATTCCAGCAGTTGACGCGGGGCTGCAAGTGGATGTGGCATACTTGGACTTCCGGAAGGCATTTGACACAGTCGACAATGTCGTCTTACTTCGTTTCTTTCGTAAGCTAGCAGATATGGGTTTCATCCCTCACACGCTAAAGTTCTTTGCTAGTTACTTGCGCGGAAGATGTCAATTTGTCGACTGTGGCGGATGCCACTCTGAACTTTATTATACTCTATCTGGAGTCAGTCAAGGAACTAATTTGGGACCGTTTCTTTTTAATATACTGATTAATGACCTACCAGAAATAACTGAGGAGTGCCTATAGGTTATCGAGGATAAAGCCAAGGATCATTGCTTACTGCAGCGGGACTTAGATAAGGTTGTGGATTGGAGTAAAAAGAACAAATTGTATTTTAACAATAAATAATGCTCGGTACTGTCCTACACACGCGCGCGGTCCCCTAGTATCTGCGAGTATAATATGGAGGGGCAATCCATACAGCGTGTGACAGAGGTCAGAGATTTGGGTGTTCATTTTACTGCAGATTTATATTTTCGGAAACACATAACCGAGGTCTGTAAAAAGGCGTACAGAAATTTAGGGTTCGTCCTACGTCAGGCCACTGAGTTCACTAACATTAGGGCTTTAAAGGCTTTGTATGAAGCATTAGTCAAGAGCCATCTCGAATGCAATGCCATTATTTGGAGTCCAAATGAAGCCAAGTACAAAGCAATGTTGGAGAAAATACAAAACAAATTCGTAAGATTTATTTACTCTAAATTACATACATACATACATATAATCACGCCTTTTTCCCGTAGGGGTAGGCAGGACCGCCTCTTTCCCGTAGGGGTAGGCAGAGACCACTTCTTTCCACTAGCTACGATCCTTACATACTTCTTTCGCTTCGTCCACTTTCATTCTTACCATCCATTCCTCCTCTTACATTCAACGTAGCCAAGCGGCTCTCCATGGTCCGCTTTTCGCCTCCGCGAGAAACGAGACGTGATGGGTGGTGAACCACATCGCCGCCATTTTGGATAATTGAATTATTTTTGATTATCCATTGCGTTTCCACGGATTGGTGGAGAGGGTAGGAATAGGGAAAGGGAAGGATAGGTGGTGTGGAAAGGAAGATTGGTAAGTTAGAGTGGGAAATAGGGAATGTAGGATATTACTGCTCAGGAGGGCAAGGGATAGGACAGTAATAGCTAGGGAAGCCGGGGTTGCATACCCGTATACTATACCACAACTACCGGACAGGTATGTTGAGAAGAGTATCCCATGACACATTGCACAAGGTATATCCTGGATATCCGTTATCCAACATTGTTTTTGCTTGGCATGGTTGGATATTATCAGCTGGAAGTAAGGCGTGAAGTAACACTATCTACTTATTTATTTAAACTTCTCAGAGGGAAGATTCATAATCCGAATTTGTTGAAGGAAGTTAGATTATGCGTCCCGGATAAGTACATAGGGCAACGACGGCGACCGCAGCTGTTAGCGGTACCGACAGCGTGCACCAACCTCCTACAGCAGGCGCCAATGACGCGCGCGATGCGCACGCTTAACGCGGTAGCCGAGCATGTTGACGTGTTTTGCTGTTCGTTGAACGACTTCACAAAGGCAGCATATTTTATTGTAAGCTATAATTAGTTACAGTTTGGATAGCTTTAGTAGTTAATAGAATCAGGCGTTACTTTGCGGAAATCCATAACATAAATTTAATCAATATTGTTATTTTTAGCAATCTTCCGCCAAATAACAATATTGATTAAATTTATAGCTTTAGTAGCTATAAGAATGTTGTTATCTAGATGTATAAGTAATTCAATTTATTTCGTTTTTATGATTTTTATGATTTAAATAGTGTTAAATTTTAATATTAAATATAAGTTAAGTATTTGTCTATCGAATTAGGTTAAGATCCTGTTATGGTAGATTTTAAGTTAAGGAGAAATAAATAAATAAACAGAAAAGTATTTTGCGTAAACATCTAGTGTCTAAATATGTAGCTTCTTGTACATCCATAAGCGGAGCCACACAATACACAACTCACAAGTGATATTCATTGTTTCGACGAAGGCAGATATCTCCGAAATTCTTTTTTCGTGAATTTTATTTATTCTTTGAATTAATGAATTGCTTTTTTCTACATAAGAATGTAAATGAAATTACCGTTTGTATTCAATTTACTTTGGCTTCTCAACCTCATTAATTTGATATTTTAAACGCTCCCTTAATTCAGTTTTTGTTTTGGTTTTTAAACTGATCCTATTTCTTAATAAGTTAAGAATTGATTCCTTCTGAATGACAATGAGAAGTCCTTCTGATGTGAAATATAATAATTATTCTTGCTATGATGTGCTTGTGCAAATTGTGCAAATGCATTAAAAAACAAACAAACGGAAACTTTTTAACAATTACACCAAGTAGATAATTATAAGAAGAAAGAAAAAGCAAAACCAGAAAAGACACATATACTTTTTCTAAATCACGCGTCCATGAATTTGTTAAAATGTTAACGTAATACTAATAGTTATTATAGGTATATGCAAAGTAATATTTAGTTCTGAAGCAAAATAAACATCCATTGTTTGTGCCCTAAACCTTCGGAACAATCACAAATCGGCCTAACTAGTAGCTACAAACTTGGGGGATAATCTTAAGGATTACAGTTTGAATTGTTAAATTCATTTCTTGTTTACCGTACAAACTTGTGGGTTATTAGTGTAGTATTACACAACTATTAGGATCAGTGTATACGAGCGACTTGATACCGCGACCGGTGGTCTGACAGCCTTGACAAACTTTTAAATAAATAAAATAAAATAAAAATATATTTATTAAACACAACATCAGGGACATAACACAGCCAAGAGGATATCAAACAAACAACATGGAGATTTAAAATAATACAATCCCCCATTATCTATAAATTTCTATAAAGACATCGCCTAGTTTGCGAGACCGTTACTCTTGTTAAATTTAGTAAATGGTTTTTGGAATATAAACTATTTGTATTATACGTTCAACCTCTAATATTTTGTGCCCTGGAATAATAGGTAGGGTTTTGGCCCCTAGATAGTTACTATTGGTTCCCGGATAGGAGACGGAGGCACCAGTGGGCTCTTAGATAGAGAAACCCGCCACAATAATTTAGTCGGGATCGGAGACTTGCTTAATAAGTCCCGCCATAAGTAGCAGTGTTACCACAGGCCATACAAACTTTACAGATAAGTTAAGGTCGCTACTCTCTTGTAGTCTGCGCCGAGCCTTAAATATTACGAGTAAATAATTGTGTATTAAACAGAGTCTGCTACGTTACATAACAATTAATATAATATTAGTTTGTTCTTCAGTATGTCGGCTTTGACGCTACGATCTAAAATGTACTAAAGAATAGATTAGTAAATAGTAACAACAAAAGTTATTGTTAAAAGGTATAGTGCCAAATCTTTACAAGCGACATTAACTTTAAGCGAGACAATCTTGTATATAATATATAATCGGTTTCTCGAAAACGGCTGCAAATATCACTATGAAATGTACATAGGGAATTTTGAGGGAGAAAAGTCGATCTAGCTACGTCTTATTCCTGGGAAACTGCTTTAAACTGCTACAAAAACAGAATGCTGTTTTACTCACCATCCAAACTTTTAGGAATGAATATAGGTACTCTTAAATATAAGCAACTTTTACTATGGGTCCAACTTTCTACTTGAAAAGAAATCAGCTGCTTCATACAAAAGGGCTTCGGCACAAAAGTCAGCTGTATGAAACAGCTGACTTTTTTACAAATAGGAAGGTTGGACCTAGAGTAAAGTTGCTTATATTCAAGAGTATATTCATTCCTAAAAGTTTGGACGGTGAGAACAAAATCATTCTGTATATATTTTTTTAATTCTCGTGCAAAATTATTTCAATAATTTTGACTGTTTTATATCAGTCCGATTGACAGTTTAGTATGCTTATGTATATTTAGGGATGTGGTGGGTTCGAATCTCGGTCATATAAATATTTTTGAAATTCTTTGTCTATCAGAACTCCCTAAAGCAATGCTCGGTTACCCAAGTACTTATAATTAACTAGCAGCTGTTGCCCGCGGCTCCGCCCGCGTAAATATAGTATTCCTCGGGAACACTATTTTTTCGGGATAAAAAGTAGCCTATATTTTAATCCAGAGCCTAAACTACTATGGTACTAAATTTCATCAAAAACCGTTCAGTAGTTTTTGCGTGAAGAAGTAACAAACATCCATCCAGCATCATAAACTTTCACATTTATAATATTAGTAGGATAGTAGGACATAATATCGCCCTTTTTAGGGTTCCGTAATACTTAAGGAACCCTTATAGTTTCGCTCTGTCCGTCTGTCTGATTGAGACCTGGGCGGTGTTACAGTCTCTTCAGAGATGCCGGATCGACTACCGGTACATCGAAGTGTTGAAGTGTTTATATAGTAAAGCCACCATGTCCGTGCGAGTACAGGAGCATAGCACAAAGGCGATTCCATTGCAGCGCGGCGTCAGACAGGGAGACGTCATCTCTCCGAAACTGTTTTCCGCTGCATTGGAGGATGCGTTCAAACTCCTGGACTGGCAAGGACTTGGGATCAATATAAATGGTGACTACATCACTCACCTTCGATTTGCCGATGACATCGTGGTTATGGCAGAAACTCTGGAAGACCTTAACACTATGCTAGAAGACCTCCGTAGAGTTTCACAACAGGTGGGACTTAGTATGAACATGGATAAGACGAAAATTATGTTTAATGCCCATGTTGTACCCACCCAAGTGACCGTTGGAAATTCTACGCTCGAAGTTGTTGACGACTATATATACCTAGGGCACAAAGTCCAGTTAGGTAGGTCCAACTTCGAAAAAGAGGTCAACCGTCGAATCCAGCTCGGCTGGACAGCGTTCGGGAAACTCAGAAACATCTTCTCGTCAAAAATTCCTCAGTGCCTGAAGACAAAAGTTTTCGAGCAGTGTGTGTTACCGGTGATGACATATGGAGCCTGTATGCGCAAGTGTGTGCGCACACGACTATGAGCTGAAAGTAGGTATAGGTAAACGCGGAGAATGGGAGTTTTGGGCTGAGATATAAGGATTAGTTGGAGAATTCTAGGACTACCACTGACCTTTGATGGTGAGCTGGCTGAAGCTGTGGTTCCAGAAATGGGCGGATTCTTCTCCTGCAGGCACTACACAGCTGAGCGGGGTTTTCGGTAGTTTTATCGCGTGTCGCTAGCGAGCTGAGTTTTGTATATTCGAATGCACAATATGTGCTGACGCGTCACGAGTACTTATAATTCGGGATGCTTCCGACGCGGGCGAAATCTCAGGAGCAAGTCTTCGTCACTCTCTTGACAGCGCTGTGAGGGCTGACAGCCAATACTCGTGC
The DNA here is from genome assembly GCA_905404095.1 of Glaucopsyche alexis. Classification (NCBI taxonomy): domain Eukaryota; kingdom Metazoa; phylum Arthropoda; class Insecta; order Lepidoptera; family Lycaenidae; genus Glaucopsyche; species Glaucopsyche alexis. Next base: position 18,829,931 of record FR990059.1, read on the forward strand.
GTGATTGGCTGATTTAAGCGATCTGTGTGACCAGTTTATAAACGTCGCGCTCTGGCGCGAACATCCTGGGGGGCCCGCAAAGGTGTTGAGCTGACCCCATCTTGAGCAGAATCCAGTGGAAGCCGGGCAATCTTGCCGACAGGCCTGCGCAGCTGGCCTTGAGTGGTGTCCAAGTCCACGACTCTGATGACTCCATCCTTCCCAGGTAGCAGACGTGAGATTCTTCCCATCTTCCATTGTAGCGGGGGTAGATTGTCTTCTTTGAGCAGAACTAGTTCTCCAATTTTGGGTGGAGAGGAAGAGGAAAGCCATTTGGAGCGGATTTGAAGGGTATGGAGGTAGGACTTGGTCCAAAGGGTCCAAAAGCGCTGAGAGAGTGATTGAATGAGCTGAAAGCGTTTGAGCGGGGATATTACTCTATCATCTAGTGTCAGCTCTGGAAGAGCTGTGAGCGGACGGCCAATAAGAAAGTGGCCGGCAGTAAGGGGCTGATAGTCCGTGGGATCGGACGAAAGTGGGCTGATGGGCCGAGAATTTAATACAGCTTCGATTCTAGTGAGCAGAGTTGAAAACTCCTCGAAAGTGAGATGTTGTTCACCGATAACACGGTACAAAAGTTGCTTTGTAGATTTAACATTAATTTCATGGATGCCTCCCATCCATGGAGCTTTGGGCGGATTGAGTAACCAAGTTATATTTTGAGTTGAAAGTTTATGAGTAATGGCGTCATTATTGTCTTTTAGAAATTGTTGTACCTCTAGAAGATAATTCCTAGCTCCTACATAATTTGTGCCGCAATCTGAACGTATCAATACCGGAAGACCGCGTCGTGAGCAGAACCTTTGTAGTGTAGCAATAAATGCTTCGGCAGTGAGCGATGAGACTGGTTCCAAGTGAACCGCCTTTGTAGTGAGACAAACAAATATGCAAAAATATCCTTTAATTAACTTAGCGTTACGCAATGGACTTGATTTGAGCAGAAACGGACCGGCAAAATCAGTTGATACGTGACTAAATACGGGCTGAGGTATGACTCTGTCAGCTGGTAGATCAGCCATGACAGGTACTTCGGGCTGAGCGCGGCAACGGAAGCATCTTATGCATTTAAACGTTCTGTGCCTTATGATGCGGCGTGCAGATAATATCCAAAATTGTTGACGTAAAATAGCATGTAGCGTGTCTGTGCCAGGGTGGCAGTGTATGCGATGATAGTGATCTATTATGAGGTCTACGAGCGGACTAGAACTAGGCAGAATGAATGGGTGTTGAGCATCATATGTGAGTTCGGAACGAGTGAGTCTACCTCCTACTCTGAGGAGTCCGTCCTGCATGAAAGGTGACAAACGTTGTAGTCGAACTGTGCAGAGTTTATCAGTTTGCAGGCGGTGAATGTCTTCCGCGAATGCATTCTGCTGTACAGAGCTGATCCAGAAGAGCAATGCTTCTCTACGTTCACTTACAGTTAGAGGGCCTAGTTGACGCGAGTTTGAATTAAGTTTGCAGTTACGAATGAATCGCCTCATGTAAGCAGTAACGCCGATCAGTTTGTCTAAAGAGCTGAAGCGAGTGAGCAGATCACTATCTACACCGGGTATCGAGAAATTACATGGTACGTATTTTGGCTTGAGCCCTGGCAGTTCTTGTCGAGTATGAGCTGAAGGCATCTTGGGCCAGGTGTCCTCTGGCAGTTTGAGCCATGGAGGAGACCACCATAAATCATGAACAGAGAGAGACTTAGCTGATAATCCTCTGCTTGCACAGTCAGCAGGATTTAATTGAGAAGGTACATGACGCCACGTGAGTGTAATTGAGGATGCGTTAATTTTTGTTACCCTATTTGATTCGAATGTTTGTAAGCGATGGGGCGGAGTTTTTATCCATGCGAGCACTATGGTACTATCTGACCAACAAACGTGATGTGTAATTGTGAGATGAGCAGATAATTGTTGAGAGACACGTAACATAAGTTGAGATAGTAGAGTTGCAGCAGACAACTCTAATTTGGGGATTGTGAGTTTATTTTTAATGGGTGCGACTTTAGATTTAGCGAGTATGAGATGAACATTAACAGATCCGTTGTGAGCTGATTCGTGTAAATATATTACAGCAGCAAAACCGCTTTCCGAAGCGTCTGCGAAGCCGTGAAGTGAGTATGTTGAATTGAATTTGTGCGGAGCGATATGTCTGGGAAAATGTATGGTTGAAATGTGCGGAAGGTCATGAGAAATGCGCTGCCAGTCATCTGTAATATTATTTGGAGTGGGATCGTCCCAATCCAATTTACTTAACCATAACCTTTGAAGAAGTATTTTTGCGCGGAATATGACTGGTGTAACCCAACCGTTTGGGTCGTAGAGAGAAGCTACTGTGCTAAGTATTGAACGTTTTGTAACATGGGTAACTGGTGGTAATGAGATGTGATATGTAAATTCGTCAGACTGAGGAATCCATCTAATACCTAAAACCTTAACCGATGGAGACTCTGCGCTGATGTCAAAGTCCTTAGGCATTTCACACTGATCGTCTGGGAATCTTTGCAAGAGTTGAGGTGTGTTTGATGTCCATTTACTAAGTTTAAATCCACCGAGCGATAACAATTCAATGAGCTGGGTTTGGAGTGCTGATGCTTCTTCTATTGTGTCATGACCGCACAATATGTCATCTACGAAAACAAATTTGCGCAGAATGTGGGCAGCTTGAGGGTAGCGATGACCTTCATCGTCAGCTAGTTGTAATAATGTGCGGATAGCATGGTATGGACTCGAGCGCAACCCATATGTAACGGTGTTGAGTGCATATGTGAGCAGAGGTCGATCTGGGGACGATCGCCAGAGTATGAGCTGATAGTGTCTTTGGTCTGGTCTAAGGAGTATATTTCTAAACATCATTTTTATATCAGTGCTGAATACTATACGGTGTGCGCGGAATGACATAATGATATCCACAATGTCTCGTTGAAGTGCTGGACCTGTGTGCAGACAATCGTTTAAACTGACTCCATTAGATGACTTGCAACTGCCATCAAATACCGTGCGGAGTTTGTCAGTACCTGATTTGAATACGCCATGATGAGGAATATAATAATGAGGTTTGTGAGTAAATGTAGAAGGATGACAAGGTGTCATGTGACCTAAGTTTATGTATTCATTCATAAATTCTATATATTTTTGTCGCAGTGTGTGGTCGGAGTGTAACCGTTTTTCTAAATTGAGAAATCTACGTAGAGCAATAGCATGAGTACTACCTAGCACGGGAGCATCTGACAAGAAGGGAAGAGTCACCATGTAACGGCCTGAATCGTCACGAGTGGTGGTTGAGCTGAATATGTTTTCACATTGTTCGTGTAGCGGGTTTGAATGAGCAGAACGAGGCTGGGGTTCTTCTGACTCCCAGAATCTTTCCAGGCCTTTACAAATATCATGAGCAGAATGTGTAGAATTATTCGATTGGGTACAATGAGTAATGTGAGCAGAGTTAACTTGAGCTACAGGTGAGCCGCATGAATGTTCAATGGGTCCTATAAGTGCAAAATCAAAAATCGTGCCGAAGGCTATGGGCTTCCCCGGGCCCAAAGTGAGCTTAGTACCGTCTAAAACGTGACCCAAAACATCTGAGCCTAAAATGAGATCAATGGGCGCAGGAGTATGATAATCTTGATCTGCTAACGGAACGATCTGACGGTCTGAGTGTTGTATAACATCTGGTATTTTTTGCATAGGTAAATAACCTGTAACATCTTTAAGAATATGAGCAGTTGTAGTAATAGATGGTGTATCACGGTGTGTGGGCCGAAATGTTATTGTGACACAACCTTTAGAATTTTGTATGTGCTGATCACCTACACCTGTAATTTTTAATGAACATTGTTTTGGTTGCAAATTAAGATTTCTAGTCATGCGCTGAGTTATTAGTGTTATCATGCTACCACAGTCTAATAACGCACGAGCTCTGTGATATTTACCACATTTATCAGATATATTTAAAACGACTGTAGGTAGTAACACTGGAGTTTTTAATGGGTTTTCTATGTGCTGAGTTGAATTTACTTGAGCAGAATAATGAGCTGAACTAGTTGTAGGTATTTTATGAGCTGAATGAGATTTTAAATTATTGGGCTGATTTTCTAATTCTATATGCTCCGTAATTGTAGGTAGTCATTGTTTTTTGTTTTGGGTTTGACGAGTTGTATGATCAGATGACTGGTTGGGGTCTGATGATGATGATTGATGAGCGCGTGTATGCTGTGTATAGGCTGTGTAAGTATGTGGTTTGTCTTGAGTACGCCGGCGGGGTTGTGCGCGTAAGTGTGGAGGGAGTAAATGTGCTGATGATACAGGTGAATTTGGGGTACCGTGACGATGAAGGGAAGTGTGGTGATTTGCACTTCCACACTCCTTGCATGCGTTTGTCGAACGGCATTCATTTTCATAGTGCGGACCTAGACACTTACGACATCTGTTGTTGGCTTCTATAAAGTCCCAACGACCTTGAGTGGGCTGATGATTATACTTGGGACACGCGATTAGTTTGTGTTCTGTATTCTTACAGTAGGGACAGTAGAGCCGACTGTGTTTGTTTGTGTTCCGAGCTGAGTATTCGCGACGTTCCGTACGGGGGGAGGGGGGCAAATAGCGTTGATGATGATGAGGGACTGGGCTGCTGTGATAGCTACCTAAACTATGAGCTGATGGCGAGCGCTGAGTATCACGAGGATACGCGGGACTAAAGCGTGGACTGCGCGGAGAGCGTGCGGGGGGTGTGTATTGACGAGAGGGCCCCGGTTGTGGTGAGTAGGTAACACCGCGCGCTGCACTAGAAAACTCTGTCTCGATACAACGCGCGTGCTCCTCTAAAAAAGAAATCAGGTCTCCTAAGGTGGGCAGAGTGTCCGAGGTACCAAATTTTCTTTCAAATAGTGTGCGGAGCTCACCCTGTAGTTTCCTGACTACAATGGACACAAATACGTAGTTACTATCCATTGGTAAATTTAAATTATTTAAGGCGCTTTGTGCTGAGATGAGCGGAGTTAAAAATGTCGCGCGTATGCCTGAGCGGATATGAATATTAGGTAAGCCGAGTATTATGTCAACAAACCTATCAATGAGAACGCGGCGGTTCTCATACCTACGTGTGAGAATGTCGAGCGCGACACTGTAATTTTCATTAGTTATTTTTAAATGTGCAATCATGCTGAGCGCCTCCCCCGATAGGCAGGACAAAAGATAGTGCAGCTTAACTGCATCTGTAAGTGACGTCATGTCGTCCGTGAGACTCCTGAATATTGTAATAAACGAAGGCCAGTCCTCAACGCGTGAGCTGAATTTTGGTAGTTCAATTTTGGGCAGGACGGCGGAATTGAGCTGACTTGACTCTTGAGAAGAACTTAAATTTTCCGCTGCAGTTAAAATATCATAATATTCGGATAACGCGTTTTCGTAACCGGCTGTGTAAAATTTTTCATTCTCTTCTGTGAGGCTGCCGTCGTCTAAAATTTCGCAGTATAGGTTTTCCAATTTTTGTTTCAAATTTGGTAAGTCTTTAAAACGCGCACTAAATTCAGTTTTGCTGTGTTTAGAGTCACCCTTGTGCAATGTTAAGGCAATCTCTCTGAGCCGACTAATTGATTTAATTGTTTGTCTGAAGATGGCGGCTTGCGACTTTGTAGGCATTTTTTTTTTTTTTTAAATATATTTGTGTAAAACTAAGTTAAATGTCCAACACTTATGAGCAGAAAATACGCGCACAATTAAATTAAAGTGCAGAGAATAGGTTTAAATACTGTGCCGACAATGTATACAATTAAATGATAAAATGTATAGAAGTTAATGAACAAATGAGCGGACCGATCACCTGATGGTAATAAAGAGTTGTGTATGTCTAGTAAGCGGATATTAACGCGTTAGAAACCGTCTGTAATATTATATTAATGTCCTGAAGTTTAAATCTAAACAAGTTCTTAACGCGCGCCTTAGAAACAGATTAACGTAATGAAACAATGTAGGTATGAGTAGGCTTAAATATCAATAGTGTGCCGACCACTTTATTACAACTGTAAAGTTGCACCTATAATATATTTGTATAAACACGGAACGTTGATAATAATTCAATGTGAAGTTCACTATTATTCCTATGAAAAAATACCTATTTGAGAATAAATGCAAACAGATGTTAACGCGCGTTCCCTATACCTACAAATGCACAAAAAACCTGTTATCAGCTGTGCGATCGGTCGAACTCGAAGTGTAGTGAGCCGATGACGTATTTATAGGTACTTGAAATGCTTTGGAATACAACTTGTAACTTTTAGAGTAATGCTAAGTTAATTAATATTGTGTTTTAAAAACCGAGATTATGAGTATTTAAACGTTATTTAGTAATACTAAGGCGATTTACTATTAAGTTATGAGCTGAACGTAATTCACAATATAAACAAGTTAATTTATATGCAATTCAAAGATTAAAAAATTTCGTAATTAATTATGAGCTGAGGAAATTCTGTGATATTGGCACAAATTATGTATTAGGTACCTAGGGAAGTTCTGGAATGTTCGTTACTTGTTCGATTATGACCCTAAGATATCTACCCACTTATTAAAAAATAAATATCTTGGGTTTTTTCCTATGAGTTTACGGGCCGAATCAAACACAAAACAATTCAATTACTTGAAATATATGTTGATATTAATGTGCAGAATAGGGGTTTAACGTTAAATATGGCAAAACAATTGCAGAAAATTCAAAAATGCAACGTAGGTACGTCGTTTGGGCAGAATGTAACAGTCAAAATATAACGAATCGAGCTGATTTTTTGAGCAGAATTGAGCGAAATGGACGTGTAGGTACTGATTCTAAAGGGGCCTAGCCCTAGATAAGGCCAGGAGGACCCAGAAGGCGACGAAGGACCAGAAAGTATGTATGCGCAAGTGTGTGCGCACACGACTATGAGCTGAAAGTAGGTATAGGTAAACGCGGAGAATGGGAGTTTTGGGCTGAGATATAAGGATTAGTTGGAGAATTCTAGGACTACCACTGACCTTTGATGGTGAGCTGGCTGAAGCTGTGGTTCCAGAAATGGGCGGATTCTTCTCCTGCAGGCACTACACAGCTGAGCGGGGTTTTCGGTAGTTTTATCGCGTGTCGCTAGCGAGCTGAGTTTTGTATATTCGAATGCACAATATGTGCTGACGCGTCACGAGTACTTATAATTCGGGATGCTTCCGACGCGGGCGAAATCTCAGGAGCAAGTCTTCGTCACTCTCTTGACAGCGCTGTGAGGGCTGACAGCCAATACTCGTGCGTGATTGGCTGATTTAAGCGATCTGTGTGACCAGTTTATAAACGTCGCGCTCTGGCGCGAACAGAGCCGAAACGTGGTCATTCACAACGGGACTTATTCAAAAGCTTCGTGTCGCTCAAAGAGCTATGGAGAGGGCTATGCTTGGAGTCTCTCTACGTGATAGAATCAGAAATGAGGAAATCCGTAGCAGAACTAAAGTTACCGACATAGCCCAGCGCATTAGCAAGTTAAAGTGGCAATGGGCTGGACATATAGCCCGTAGAACCGATGCCCGCTGGGGTCGAAAGGTTCTTGAGTGGAGACCACGAACTGGACGCCGAAGCGTAGGACGGCCTGCCACCAGGTGGACAGATGACCTGAGAAAAGTCACAGGAAGTCGGTGGATACAGGCCGCGAGCGACCGGTCGCACTGGAAATCTATGGGGGAGGCCTATGTCCTGCAGTGGACGTCACCAGGCTGAAACGGAACGGTCTGTCTGTCTGTCTGTCTGTCCGCGCCCCTAGCTCCTGTAATTATGAATATAAATTTATGAATTTTGGTGCAGTTATAGATTGTGTATAGATCACGGTTTAGGAGTCATAAAAAAAAAAATTCATATTTTAGGGGTGGCTCTCCATACATGTGAAGTGGGGATGAAAAATATTTTTTCACTCTACCCCATCGTGTGGGGTATCGTAGAATAGGTCTTTTAAAATAAAGGTAAGGTTTCATACGTTACTTTTTTATAAACTTGACCATTTTCGAGTAATCGGCCTCCAAAGTAGTTTGTAAGTTGGTCCCCCCCCCCTAGCATTTTTAAACTATAGGAGATAGAAACTTGCAAATTTCCGTGCTGATAGATCATGCTAAAAACTCTTTAGGAAAACTATTGTGAACCAAATCGGACAGTAACTTTTGGAGTAATTAAAAAAAAGCATATTACGCGTTTATAGTTACGGAACCCTCCTTAGACATGTCCTGACATGCTCTTGGTTAGGTTAGGTTATTATTTTTCATTTAGACAATAACTTATATATTATGGTTTAGATAATAGTTTTGTTATTTTAAATAGTTTCTAAATAGTTTTTTTTTTTTTTTAATAAATTATTCGTCGTTTATTCAATAAATTATTTTTTCTAATATCGATATCATCAAATAAATTAATGAAAAAAATTAGCCTGTGGGTACCATCGTATTTTCAAATTCACACCTAAACTTTTCCACTTGGGGCTTAAATTAATTTCAAGATCTATAAAATAAAGGGGCATACTCTATCGGTGCAATGACGTCCGCATGCCAGTTACATTAGCGTCTATTTCTGTGCATGTCCTCTGTCAATCAGTCCCCTGCCCGTCCGTCCCCTGCCATCAGTCCCCTGTATCACTGAACGTCTTAGCATCAGGAAACAAATTAAGTACTTTAATACATTGGGCGTGACTAAAAAAGACATGGGGGACTGAAAAACTGTGAATGATAATACAGTTTTTATAGATGTAGACGATGGCTGGAAGTGTCATGGTAAAATTATTATAATTTTTTTAAGGTCCCGTATTATTACAAGGATTATAGTTTCGCTCTGTCCGTCTGTCTATCCGTCCCTGCTAACTTCTGTACTTATGAATTTAAGTTGTAACTTGTAACTTTATTTATGGTAACATAAAATAATAAAAATATATCTTAGGGGTGGCTGCCCATAAATGTGAAGTGGAATTATAGGCGATCGGACTGATTTTTTTTTTATTGCATAGATTAATAGTACTCTTAAATATGAGTAACTTCTCAGAAGAAACAGTATATCAAAAGTCAATATTTTCAAAGGCACAGCGATTTGTATAAAAAATTTCGCAAGTTTGGTAAAACGCTCCATACTAAAGTCGACCTACAAATGACGTCACTTGTAGGTTATGGTGTATGAAGTATACGGCCGCAGGAACATATTTGTAAATATCTCCGATATTTGTGCCTTTAAGTTCATACTTACCATAATGAATGTTTTTGTACATGATGTAAGTAAACTAATGATGTAGATTTTGTTTACCAATTTCGCAATTATTTTTTTTTGAATTTTTTAAATATATAAACTACTCGTAAAATAATATATTTTTTTAAATTTATCAAGTAGTAATGCCTCAATATTTCTGAATATATTAATAAAACTAAATATTTCAAATGTAGTCCGATCCCCTATTCTCATTTTAAATTTTTCTCATTTTATCCCATTATGTGGGATGTTTCGAATAGGTCTTTAATAACAAAGGTTAGTTTTCATACACGACTTTTTATGAAGTAAACCATCTTCAAGTAATCAGGCCCACAAAAGTAGTCTACAAGTTTTGGCCTTTTGATATGATATATTTTATAATTATGTACATTACACATGTTGTTAAAATTAATTTATAGGTATTCTCTAATCCTACTTATATTATAAATGTAAAAGTTTGTGAGGATAGATGGATGGATGGATGTTTGTTACTCTTTCATGCAAAAACTACTTAGAGGAGTTAAATTAAATTTGGTATGGTAGTAGATTAGGCTCTGGATTAAAACGTAGGCTACTTTTTATCCCAAAGAAGTACAGTGTTCCCAAAGAAGCACATTATCTTTGGGATAATGTATTGACGCGGGTGGAGCCACGGGCAACAGGTAATATGCAATTCAAAGATTAAAAAATTTCGTAATTAATTATGAGCTGAGGAAATTCTGTGATATTGGCACAAATTATGTATTAGGTACCTAGGGAAGTTCTGGAATGTTCGTTACTTGTTCGATTATGACCCTAAGATATCTACCCACTTATTAAAAAATAAATATCTTGGGTTTTTTCCTATGAGTTTACGGGCCGAATCAAACACAAAACAATTCAATTACTTGAAATATATGTTGATATTAATGTGCAGAATAGGGGTTTAACGTTAAATATGGCAAAACAATTGCAGAAAATTCAAAAATGCAACGTAGGTACGTCGTTTGGGCAGAATGTAACAGTCAAAATATAACGAATCGAGCTGATTTTTTGAGCAGAATTGAGCGAAATGGACGTGTAGGTACTGATTCTAAAGGGGCCTAGCCCTAGATAAGGCCAGGAGGACCCAGAAGGCGACGAAGGACCAGAAAGTATGTATGCGCAAGTGTGTGCGCACACGACTATGAGCTGAAAGTAGGTATAGGTAAACGCGGAGAATGGGAGTTTTGGGCTGAGATATAAGGATTAGTTGGAGAATTCTAGGACTACCACTGACCTTTGATGGTGAGCTGGCTGAAGCTGTGGTTCCAGAAATGGGCGGATTCTTCTCCTGCAGGCACTACACAGCTGAGCGGGGTTTTCGGTAGTTTTATCGCGTGTCGCTAGCGAGCTGAGTTTTGTATATTCGAATGCACAATATGTGCTGACGCGTCACGAGTACTTATAATTCGGGATGCTTCCGACGCGGGCGAAATCTCAGGAGCAAGTCTTCGTCACTCTCTTGACAGCGCTGTGAGGGCTGACAGCCAATACTCGTGCGTGATTGGCTGATTTAAGCGATCTGTGTGACCAGTTTATAAACGTCGCGCTCTGGCGCGAACAGAGCCGAAACGTGGTCATTCACAACGGGACTTATTCAAAAGCTTCGTGTCGCTCAAAGAGCTATGGAGAGGGCTATGCTTGGAGTCTCTCTACGTGATAGAATCAGAAATGAGGAAATCCGTAGCAGAACTAAAGTTACCGACATAGCCCAGCGCATTAGCAAGTTAAAGTGGCAATGGGCTGGACATATAGCCCGTAGAACCGATGCCCGCTGGGGTCGAAAGGTTCTTGAGTGGAGACCACGAACTGGACGCCGAAGCGTAGGACGGCCTGCCACCAGGTGGACAGATGACCTGAGAAAAGTCACAGGAAGTCGGTGGATACAGGCCGCGAGCGACCGGTCGCACTGGAAATCTATGGGGGAGGCCTATGTCCTGCAGTGGACGTCACCAGGCTGAAACGGAACGGTCTGTCTGTCTGTCTGTCTGTCCGCGCCCCTAGCTCCTGTAATTATGAATATAAATTTATGAATTTTGGTGCAGTTATAGATTGTGTATAGATCACGGTTTAGGAGTCATAAAAAAAAAAAATTCATATTTTAGGGGTGGCTCTCCATACATGTGAAGTGGGGATGAAAAATATTTTTTCACTCTACCCCATCGTGTGGGGTATCGTAGAATAGGTCTTTTAAAATAAAGGTAAGGTTTCATACGTTACTTTTTTATAAACTTGACCATTTTCGAGTAATCGGCCTCCAAAGTAGTTTGTAAGTTGGTCCCCCCCCCCTAGCATTTTTAAACTATAGGAGATAGAAACTTGCAAATTTCCGTGCTGATAGATCATGCTAAAAACTCTTTAGGAAAACTATTGTGAACCAAATCGGACAGTAACTTTTGGAGTAATTAAAAAAAAGCATATTACGCGTTTATAGTTACGGAACCCTCCTTAGACATGTCCTGACATGCTCTTGGTTAGGTTAGGTTATTATTTTTCATTTAGACAATAACTTATATATTATGGTTTAGATAATAGTTTTGTTATTTTAAATAGTTTCTAAATAGTTTTTTTTTTTTTTTAATAAATTATTCGTCGTTTATTCAATAAATTATTTTTTCTAATATCGATATCATCAAATAAATTAATGAAAAAAATTAGCCTGTGGGTACCATCGTATTTTCAAATTCACACCTAAACTTTTCCACTTGGGGCTTAAATTAATTTCAAGATCTATAAAATAAAGGGGCATACTCTATCGGTGCAATGACGTCCGCATGCCAGTTACATTAGCGTCTATTTCTGTGCATGTCCTCTGTCAATCAGTCCCCTGCCCGTCCGTCCCCTGCCATCAGTCCCCTGTATCACTGAACGTCTTAGCATCAGGAAACAAATTAAGTACTTTAATACATTGGGCGTGACTAAAAAAGACATGGGGGACTGAAAAACTGTGAATGATAATACAGTTTTTATAGATGTAGACGATGGCTGGAAGTGTCATGGTAAAATTATTATAATTTTTTTAAGGTCCCGTATTATTACAAGGATTATAGTTTCGCTCTGTCCGTCTGTCTATCCGTCCCTGCTAACTTCTGTACTTATGAATTTAAGTTGTAACTTGTAACTTTATTTATGGTAACATAAAATAATAAAAATATATCTTAGGGGTGGCTGCCCATAAATGTGAAGTGGAATTATAGGCGATCGGACTGATTTTTTTTTTATTGCATAGATTAATAGTACTCTTAAATATGAGTAACTTCTCAGAAGAAACAGTATATCAAAAGTCAATATTTTCAAAGGCACAGCGATTTGTATAAAAAATTTCGCAAGTTTGGTAAAACGCTCCATACTAAAGTCGACCTACAAATGACGTCACTTGTAGGTTATGGTGTATGAAGTATACGGCCGCAGGAACATATTTGTAAATATCTCCGATATTTGTGCCTTTAAGTTCATACTTACCATAATGAATGTTTTTGTACATGATGTAAGTAAACTAATGATGTAGATTTTGTTTACCAATTTCGCAATTATTTTTTTTTGAATTTTTTAAATATATAAACTACTCGTAAAATAATATATTTTTTTAAATTTATCAAGTAGTAATGCCTCAATATTTCTGAATATATTAATAAAACTAAATATTTCAAATGTAGTCCGATCCCCTATTCTCATTTTAAATTTTTCTCATTTTATCCCATTATGTGGGATGTTTCGAATAGGTCTTTAATAACAAAGGTTAGTTTTCATACACGACTTTTTATGAAGTAAACCATCTTCAAGTAATCAGGCCCACAAAAGTAGTCTACAAGTTTTGGCCTTTTGATATGATATATTTTATAATTATGTACATTACACATGTTGTTAAAATTAATTTATAGGTATTCTCTAATCCTACTTATATTATAAATGTAAAAGTTTGTGAGGATAGATGGATGGATGGATGTTTGTTACTCTTTCATGCAAAAACTACTTAGAGGAGTTAAATTAAATTTGGTATGGTAGTAGATTAGGCTCTGGATTAAAACGTAGGCTACTTTTTATCCCAAAGAAGTACAGTGTTCCCAAAGAAGCACATTATCTTTGGGATAATGTATTGACGCGGGTGGAGCCACGGGCAACAGGTAGTATACTATATGTTCATATTTATTACTATAATATGTTGCCCGCGCAAAAGATAATCCCGCGGGAATCAGTTCAATAGTTTCCGAGCCTACTTGATGCAAACAAACAAACGAACTTTTCCTCTTTATTATATTAAGTATAGATAATAGATATAGTATATCAATACTATATCTGATACTTTAAAAGCCGATTCTAGTACAAAAGCTACATCTATGTAATGTTAGGCGTCTGTCGAGTCACGAGTCGTGACGGCGCGTGTAAAAAATGTCACTCCCCCACTATATCCGGGCTCTAAATTCGTCGCCGGCTCCTCGACTATAACGTATCGTTATCTTTATACCGTTTACGCTTTTTAGTCAATTAGAACCGATTTATGCTGAGTTAGTGGTGCTGGAGTAAATTCTTCAGTGATCTTAACCAACTTAAAAACACGAAGTTTAGGTAACAGCTATAGAGTAAACGTGTTAGAATTTTATTATCACATTAGGCAATTAAACTGATTTTATTGAGTTTAAGAAGCTTTCACGTGATTTAAAATTCTTTTAGTATTTCACTATTTTTTTAAATTAAACTAAAGTTAATGGCGTTATGTTAAATTCTTGAGCGCAGTTGCATGGAAAGAATAGACGATATGTTTAAATTTTATCTACTGTTACATTCATTCCTGTTTATCCGTAGTTTATCTATTCAATAGAGCTTTTGATTGGATGACGCAAACACGTTAACCAATCAAAAGCGCTATTGGCGCCTATACTGCGCATAAGCAATAGAATGACTACATTAAAGATTCTATTTGTCTTTGTCTATGAAACTTTTTCGGGGTAGTGAGTTATTTCGGGATAACTTTTTATTATATTCTTCTTACTTACTTTCTTTCTCCTCTTACTTTCCGTCAAGACAAATACTTATTTTAATAAAGACATTGGGAGTTTTTGACCAGCTGTTTAAAAAGTGGCGACCGCAAACCAAAATACTATTAGATTGTACAATTTTTATTTACATTTCCCGTACTTTATTATTTCAATAGAGAAGTGGAGATCTAGGTATTATTTTTTATCATATTTTATACTAGCTTTTGCCTGTGACTTCATCCGCGTGGAAGAGTTACTTTGGGATATCGCTAAAATATACCGGCGATTTCATTTACGTTGAAGGAGAAGCGCATCCCCTCACGACTGCCCGCCGCGCGCCCTATTATTTTATTACTGCGATATCTTCTAAAATACTCATTGAAATCAAATGATGTAAACGGCAAATTTCTTCTAAATTAAATGCTTGTAATGAATAACGTATTTACTTGGATAACTATATGAATATTTAAATGGATTTGTCGCCGTGGCTAATTGTTCCATAGTAAAATTCCACAATGTCCTTTATGATTATAATATTACTAGCTTTTGCCCGCGACTTCGTCCGCGTGGAATAGTTACTTTGGAATAACGCTAAAATTTACCCGCGACTTCATTTACGTAAAAGGAGAAGCGCTTGTCCGCGACTCACGACTGCCCGCAGCGCGCCGCTCATCATTATTGCGCGCTGATTATTTTATTACTGCGATATCTTCTAAAATACTTATTGAAATCAAATGATGTAACTGGCAAATTTCTTCTAAATTAAATGCTTGTAATGAATAACGCATTTATTTGGATAAGGATTAATATCATCTTTATGAAAACACCCTCACAAATAATGCTTAATTGTAGAACAAATTTGGTTAGTACAAAAAGGTTATTGTGAGCCAACCTTAAAAGATAGACATATACTGTCGCGGGCTTTTTTTTAGAACTTTTAAAGGGGAACAATTCTGTCATACATAATTTTAGCGAAACTTTAACCGTTTCCGCAGCGTACGCAGCGAAAGCTCTCAAAAAGGAAAAAAACACCCCGATTTTGAAACATTATTGATTGGAGCTCCGCCGTTATTGAGCTTAGCATGATGTTATATAGCCTAAAGCCTTCCTCGATAAATGGACTATCCAACACAAAAATAATTTTTCAAATCGAACCAGTAGTTCCTGAGATTAGCGCGTTCAAACAAACAAACAAACAAACTCTTCAGCTTTATAATATTAGTATAGATACTAGTCTACTTAATACATATTTTATAAAACGACATTCCTAACCTAAGATTTGACATATAAAAATCCACCATCTTGTGACGTCACAAGATGGCGACGTGAATCACTGTCTGCGCGCGGGAAATTGTCGCATCAATCCCGCCAGATACAGTCTAGACCGAATTAACTCGGACAATCTGATCGGACTTAGAACGCTTAGGATATTACTTTAAGTCCGACCAGTATTATAAATGAGAAAATAGAGGTTAGCCTAAACGAAAGAGCCACAGATTTCATAACTCGAGGACAATTCATTTCTAGATAATAGTAATAATTAATAGGCAACTTTAGGCCTTTTCATCACTTAAATTTCATTGTGCCGGTTTCCTCACGATGTTTTCATGTTTTCCTTCACTGTTAGACTTCATGTTTTCCTTCACTGTTAGAGAGCATTCGTATAGCGAAAAAGTCTAATTGGTATACGTCTTAACCTGGGAATCGAACCTGCACACTCTCAAGTGCGGGTTCGATTCCCGGTCAAACAGTCGACCCACTAAACCACGAAGCTCTCAAAAATGGCAGGAACATAATAAGAAGCACAGTTTTTTTTTTTTTTTTTTTCATTTTGCATTGTGTAAACAGCAAAGATTTCAAAACTCAAGATAGGCTTAGACATACATTTGACAGAACAAATATTCATACAGTAAAAAGGTACGCCATCTTGGTTTTCACCACACGTCAAATATCAGCCATCTTGTTTTCATCATACATCAAATGTCAAAATGGCCCCAAAAATATCAAGGTTTTAGGGACCATTTAACTGGAGACACTTTTTGCCTCAACATGCCTCGTCTATGGTAAACAGTGATTTCGTTTATTTGTTAAAATATATTTATGACAAACGAGTATTATGTTAAAATAAATTAATGTGATAATACGAACTACACGCGTATTTAACACACAGAAGGCAAACTGGACTCAGTTTCGTGAGAAACTGACCCAGCTGATGTCGGACAGACAACTGACTGTACAAGACATAAACACAATACACAGCACACAACAAATAGAAGACGCAATAGACAGATACACACAAGTAATCACACAGACATGCAGAGACACAATGCCGACCAAAAAACACACACAAAAATTCACCATGTCGTGGTGGAATGATGAGCTCGCGCAGATGAAGAAGCAGGTTGCCACGAGGAGACGCAGGATCCGGAACGCAGCACCTGATCGCAGAGACCGCGTCGTTGGACTGTACCTGGAACAAAAGGAGAAGTATGAAAAGGCTGTAAGGGATGCGCAAGTTGAGAGTTGGAAGGAGTTTTGCCGGAAACAGGATAGGGAGGGGGTCTGGGAGGGTATCTACAGGGTGCTGAGCAGAGCTACAGGGAGGGAGGAGGATCTGCCCCTTACGAGGGACGGTGAAACCCTCGACGCCCGGAGCTCTGCAGAATGGCTGGCGGAGACTTTCTACCCCGAGGACCAGGAAAGTGGTGAAAGTGAGGAACATCGGCGGACGCGCCGGCGGGCGGAGTCCTTGGACACCGAACCGCCGACGGGTCCGGACGACCCTCCTTTCATCATGGAGGAGTTGAAGAGAGCCGTAAGGTCCTTCAACCCCAAAAAGGCCCCCGGGGCGGATGGCCTCACGTCGGACATCTGCCAGCACGCTGTGGAATGTAACCCGGAATGGTTCCTTGCGCTGCTGAACAGGTGCCTCACTGTCGCCTGCTTTCCCAAACAGTGGAAGCAGGCGACCGTGGTGGTACTAAGGAAGCCGGGCAAGGAATCGTATCGGGTACCAAAAGCCTATCGACCGATCGGCCTCCTACCTGTTCTCGGCAAAATCTTCGAGAAGATGCTGGTCGCCCGACTCAGGTTCTACCTTCTGCCCAAGATTAGCCCTAACCAGTATGGTTTTATGCCCCAAAGGAGCACCGAAGACGCCCTCTATAGGTTGGTGAACCACATCAGAAAGCAGAGGGAGGAGAAGAAAATTTCTGTTGTGGTCTCGCTGGACATAGAGGGAGCCTTCGACAGTGCTTGGTGGCCAGCCATAAAGGTTAGGTTAGCTGAGGTTGGGTGTCCGGGGAGCCTGAGGCGGGTGATCAGCAGCTACCTGAGTGGAAGAAGAGTGAATGTAAGATATGCAGGAATGGAAGTGAGCAGGGAGACCAACAAGGGGTGCGTGCAGGGGTCCATAGGTGGACCGATCCTGTGGGACCTCTTGTTGGACCCCTTGCTATGGATAATGGAGGAGATGGATGTTTACTGTCAAGCGTTTGCCGACGACATCGTGTGCGTTTTTGAGGGTGAAACGGCTCTAGAGATAGAGTTAAAAGCAAATAAGGCGTTAGACAGAATAAACGAATGGGGAAAGAAAAACAAATTAAACTTCGCACCGCATAAAACCTGTGCGCTTCTATCGACAAGAAGGTTAAAATTTGATGTGCCGCGATTGAAAATGGGGAGAGTGGACATTAAATACTACGACGAGATAAAAATTTTGGGCCTGACAATTGACAGAGGCTTAACTTTCAATACCCACGTCGGGAATGTCTGCCAGAAGGCAATATCCCGCTATAAGCTTTTAGCTAGGACAGCCAGAGTGAGCTGGGGACTTAATCCCCAAGTAGTTAAGTTAATATACACAGCAGTAATTGAACCCACTATTTTGTATGCATCAGCAGCGTGGGCACCCACCGTGGAAAAGATGGGGGTCCAAAAAAGGCTTAACACCGTTCAACGGAGTTTTGCCCTAAAGATCTGCAGAGCATATCGGACCGTCTCCCTGAACTCTGCGATGCTGTTGGCTGGGATACTCCCTCTTGATCTCAGAATCCTCGAAGCTGCGAGGCTTTACGAGATCAAGAAGGGAGTGTCACACCCGGTGTTGAAAGACAGGGAGGTGGAGCGAATGGCTCCTGCGATTGAGGACCCACATCCGGCAGAGCAGGAAGAGCTGAGGTTCGGGTTGGTAGACGAGGACTCGTATGCAGACGTGGTTAACAACCACGTCCATAGGATCTATACGGACGGTAGCAAGATTGAGGGTCGAGTCGGAGCCGCACTCTCCGTATGGAAGGGTGAGGCCGAGACGAAGGCCATCAAGCTTGCACTGCCGCCGTATTGCACCGTCTACCAAGCCGAGCTACTAGCGCTCCAGAGAGCAGTAAGTATAGCCTGCAAGAGTGGAATGGCGAAGGTCGGTATCCTTAGCGATTCCAGATCGGCTCTCCAGGCAGTCACCCTTAGTTCCCCTCATCCCCTGGCAGTGCAAACAAGGGCGGCCCTCCGAAAAGCTGCACTGCAGAGGCGGGAGGTCTCCCTGTTTTGGATAAAAGCGCACGCAGGGTTGAGAGGGAATGAGAGGGTTGACGAATTAGCCAAGGAGGCCGCGCTGAGATTGAAAAGGAAACCTGACTACGATCTGTGTCCTGTTTCATTCGTCAAGCGTATCTTAAGAGAGGATACGATTGAGGAATGGGACAGGAGATACGAAGTGGGAGGGACGGCCGGAGTCACGAAGCTCTTTTTCCCAAGCGCTGCTGCTGCATACAAAATAGTTAAGAAAATAGACATTACACACCACACCACACAGATACTGACTGGTCACGGTGGATTCGCCTTCTACTTGAACAGATTCAAATTGAAGGAGGATCCATCGTGCCTGTGTCAGCCCGGAGTTGAGGAGACGGTTCCTCACCTGTTACTCGAGTGCCCAATTTTTGCACACAATAGATATGATATTGAGCAAAAATTGGGCATAGCGATGACGGGTGAGAGCCTACCTTCCTTCCTGGGGGAAAAGAGGAGAGAGGTGTTTCTCTCATTCTGTAAGAGAGTGGTGCAAACAGTAAATAAAAGACATTGTGATCTGTGATATTAGGTAAGCTGTGATATTAGGGTTAGTTGATTGTTGTGCCGTAGTTTTAGTTTGATTAGCATTGACATTTGTATATTGTTTTAGGTTGATAATTTATTGTAATTTTATTTTGACATTTTCTGGATTGACATTTTATTTGTAATTTTATTGTAATTTATTTTTGACATTAAGTAATCGTATTTTATATTGTAATACTATGTAAATGTGGAAAATGAAAACAAAATTGAAACAGAAAATAAAATAGTAAAAAACAAGCCCTGACAACGTTAGGGGGACGGAGAAAAAAGAAAAAAAAAAAAAAAAAAAAAAAAAAAATAAATTAATGTGAATCATCTCAGCTGATTATTTATGAATTCAGCACTCCTCCGGTGCATACTGAATTTTACGACGAGAAATCGTGACTACGTTTACTGTTTCATTACACACAGGGGTCTGTTTCATTTAATAAACTTCGTTTTAATGCTGTAAAAATCATGATAAAATAATACCTAATGAAGAATGAAATAATAATTAAATGATAAAAAAAGAATAACAGATGTATGGTAAGAAATATTTGTTTAATCATTTTCAAATTATTTATTACTTACGTGATACGCGGTACGCCCCACTCCTCACTACTCAAGATGAGTATTACCGCATTTTGCGTAGGATTTGCCGTAACGACGCTACCTTCAGTCTGGTAACCCACGTACGGGATTTGACATCCTTAAAAAAATGCGAAATTGTATGAAATTGACACTTCAATCGATCTGACAAATTCAGGATCTGAACGATTCAGCACCTTTTCAGCACACGTGTGGGACATGCGCGTTTTGTATAGAATCCAGAACCTCTTGTATGTAAAGTAGACTTTCATTTTACTTTGACTGTATCATAAGTGAAGCGACTTGTTATCATAAACTAATTTAGTGCAGTTTTGACCAATCAGAACGTGTTTCACGTTGGTTTAACGTTTACGAGAATACCATTTGTCAATTTTAGCGTATCGGGACTTAATTGTAATTGTATTATAGCAGATTTTATTTAGCAGAATTGACCCTCAGATACCTTCGATCTTGATTTGACATTCATTATGGACTATTTTCATGTGTTTGAAAAAGCGTGACCCAAGTCTAAAATGACCACAAGTTAAACGTACTATGAAACAATTATTGAAGAAGTTGCCCTTGCAGTAACTTCTAACAATTCTATTTTATTAGTTTTCAATATAAATAAGTACAATAGTATAACGCGTTTCAAATGAGAATAGGAACGTCAATGACCTTTATCTGTCAAATATCACTTGAAAAGTGTGATTTTCAGAAAAACTAATGTGCATATAAATATTAATAGTCTTGCATCGAATATAAATAAGAATGTTAAATAGTAATCAATTATCTAAACATAAATTTAACTGTTATGAACAGTCTAAATTCGAAACAATATGGTGCCGACTCGATCCTATTCTCATTTGAACTGCACTATACACTCAATTAGAATTGCATAGTTGTCAATTGAGAGAATTATAAGAAGTTATTGTAAGACCTGCAAATGGCTTAGCCAAACTGCCGCCGTTAACTAAGTACAACGACGAAATATATGGGATTAACACAACGTTTATTAAATGAGATACGTTAATACGAAACATTTTTGATTTCTAACTGCGACATGGTAATTAGCGATAGCATCTTGCCTAAATGGCCCGATTTTCAATCTACTTCCAAATAAGACTTAATGACATTTTATGGATGTGGGTTTTACCCTGACTTTTGCTTTTTTCTTTCACCAGTTACATCTAATAGTTACAAAGGCTAAGCAATTTCAACTAAGTACTGAGCACCAGGTGTTTTAATATATCTAGATGTACGAGTATCTCGCACAGTCTTAGTCTATATTTTACGCCACAGATTGCGCGAACAGATGTGCCGCAATTAATTATACTTTAATTAACCATCGATCGAAATCTTAAAAGAAATCATTTGTTTCCGAAAAACATCAACAGTTAATGACAGTCGGATCTCGGGCCGGACGTTTATAAATAGATATTTTAGGGACAGAGATATTTAACATACAGATGTGTTACTGGTGTGTATTATTTGTTATGATGGCTTAAAACTAAAGAAAATTAGAGACACTGACAAAACATTAAGATTTGTATATTTCAAAACATAAAATTATGTTCTTTTATTGAAATCATATAAGAATAGTTGAGAGGATAATAAAGTATCTATCAATTAAGTAGATAATAATTCAAGTAAGTAGTATTTTATTAGACAGTTTAGTTGAAAAGTTATAGAACATTATTATTTAATGTAATTTTTTACACAGAATCTGAAATATTGAAAGTCTGTCAAATAAAAGTCAGTTCACATCAGTCATTTAAAATTGAATTTTATTAATTTAAGAACATACACGTTTCATTGCAACTTGTAAGAGTTCGAATGTCGGACACAGCGCTGCACGGCGCGTGTGCAGTGTATGACTGATGTTATATGAATTATGAAACGTGTATCTTTTTGTGAAGTGAATAAAATTCCATTTTGAATAGCTAACTTTCACACTAAAACTTGCTATTCCAAAGAATTTTTTTTTTAAAGTATAATAATTCAAAGTCATTATCATACTAAAGATCTCCGTCTAACACAATATACTTTAGAGCTTCTAAAAAAGAAGATTTTTGTGACCATACGCGTTTAACGTATCTATCAGATATAGATCTTTGTCTAACACATTTTTCAGTGCGCTCGCGCCGTCTATTTCGGTAGTGAGGGCGGGTTTTTGTTCCTTTTGCGGCGTGAGTCAGTGCCGGCGCGCCGACGCGTGCGCATGTGCGGTGTTGTGTTATGTAGTGAACAGTGAACGGATACTATTGGATGGTGAGTTTTAAGTGATTAAATAATTATGGTTAGTGGTTAAATGCTAAAAAAATAATTTTCTAGTGAAATTCGTTAGTGCCATTTTTTTCTACTAAAATACACTATGTACTAACTATATTTTAGTAGAAAAAATTGTCTTATTCTACCGTATCTTTATTTTATGTATGTAGGATGTAAATACTTTGTGTATTAAATGTGTGCTCTTAAAAAAACTGTGAAAATTTTGGTTCATTTGCTATTCATTTAAATTAAAATAAAAAATTGACAAGAAATAGCAACAAGAGGAAGAGAAGCAGACCGTTCACGGCTCCATGCGGGCCGCGGGCCGCGGTTTGACGACCAAGGACCTAACGACTAACCTAAAGTTAACGCACTCTCGTTTTAGGGCAGACAAAATCGCGGTTAACACTTAGTATACAATTGTTCTCATTGTTTATATTCTCCGAAATGTATCAAAAACGCTTTCGGCTAAAACGTAGTGTCGAAAGTTTCGTCCGAAATTAATATTGACCCCGTTTACGTCGCGTAGGCGTTTCAGGTAACGATTTAAAACTATAGACGAATTGGCAAACAATAATGTTATTGGTGAATTAAAATTCTATAAAATGTTCGATGTGTAACATCTTTTATCTCGATATCTGTTATTTGTAAGTGATTTTTTAAATTTATACGTAAATATGTGTGTTGCCGTAAATTATGGTAAAGTTGACAGTACACAATTTATATTGCACACGAACACACATTACAAGTTTTTATTTATATGTAGCCTATTATCCTTAGCTTCTCTATCTTGTGAGGGTTGTTTGTTGTGTCTCTTAGCTCAGTGTGTCGCATGAAATAGGCCTCCTCTAACCATTTCCATTGATTCCTATCAATAGCAACTCTCTTCCATCTGTTAGTTATAGTCTTGTCTTCCCATCTAGTGTATTGCCTTTCTCTGTTCCTTTTGTCATCTCTGGGGTACTAGTGCGTGACCTCTTTACTCCACTTTTCCTGTCTGTCTCGCAACATACTCATCTCTGTCCACCGCTATTTTAGTTGGTCTTACAGATATTCTCCATCAAAATAGAGAATATCTGTTACTGTATTTTCGATCCTATAAATGAATTTCTGTCTGTCTAGATTTCTTACTCCTAACAAGCTTCCGAGCATAATAGATGCATTACACGTTATGCGAATGAACGTTTGTTAATTTTTAAGAGATCATTAAATTGAAATAATTTGTTGTATTAAGGTAATCGTAACTTATATGAAAACAATATACAGATGTATGATACATAATTATTATAATAAACGTTCAGTTCAGTTTTACAAGAATTGTGCAACCAGGGGAGTATGAAATTTTGCCAGAAAATTAAGCCAGAATTTTATGTGGAGAAAGGTGTGCAGAAAACTATTTTTTTAAATAATGCTTAGAAATACATACAATTAATAAAAAGAACAACAACACACATTATTTCAAATAACATAAACACACTACCGTGCATTTGTTAAGTAAATTTATACTTTTTTTTTGTTTGTTTTGAAGCAAAGATTGTTAATCTCAAGATAGGCTATGACGTACCTACATAATTAATTTTAGAGAATAATTCTCCACACAAGAAAGAGTTACGCCATCTTGGTTTTCACTATAATTCACATGTCAGCCATCTTCTTTTGACCATACTTCAAATGTCAAAATGGCCCCAAAAATCTCAAAAGTGGGGCCATTTAACTGGAGACACTTTTTGCCTCAACATGCCTCGTCTATAATAATATGTTTGCAAGTCTATCTTTCAACACATTTTTTTTCTATCTAAGAGGCAAAAGAATCTTTATAAAATTCAAATTAAAAAATTTAGATTTATTATGGGTGAATTTCAACCATATGGAAACCTAAAGGATTCCCTTAATTGCAGTTATTAGTAACCTAGCGTATTTAATACGAATATAATACGTATATAATATGAATTGTAATTTATGTAGGAATATGCGACAGTCATTGGTCATGATCGCCCGTTAAACCTAAAACTAACAATAGGTTTAGTCATGATGCATCATTGCTTTGGCGTGTCCTGTCGTGTGAACGCACCCTAAAATAAACTGTTCTCGTTCAGTTACATGACTATCGTCTGCATTTAGTAATATTTTAGACTAACTGGCGTCCGCAACTTCGTTTTGCATTGAACTAATAATAGAGATAGAACTCTATTTTTTTTTAAACGAAACCCTAAGATTCAAATCCATTTGAAAGTGAAATTCAAGATTTTCAGAGATTAGCCAGAACAAACGGACAGACAGACGGACAAAATTTAAAACTTTGATGATAATTACCGTAAGTATAGTATAGGTACTATCATATGCAGCATTTAGTGTACAGCTGTTAAGTGAAATTAGAAACAGATACTTCAAATTTATTTATTTGTAGGTATTTATTATTATTTATTTGTATAGATGATGCAGTTTTCTTTACTTAAAACTGAAGGTCAATTCTGAACTTTTTGTTTAAATTAATCTGAAGGTTTCGCACCTTCCAAACATCCTACAGGCTACAGCTTATATTTTAATACAATTTCATAACATTTCGTTTTACACTCTAAAGCTGGGATTATATGAGCCGGAACCCGCCCGGAAGGCCGGATGTCAATGTCAAGTTTGACAACATGATACTCGAGTGTTCGATTATCTTCATAATAACGCAGAGTTCTTCAGTGCTCTGAATTTTCTCCGGCTTTCAGAATACAGGATCGCATAGTCCCAGCTTAAAATATACTTGAACAAGCACTTTATGGACGTATTGAAATGAATCAAGTAAATGGGGTATATCAGTTCGCACATGAACGCTCTCTGTTATAAGATAGGATTTGAAATATAGACCTCACAAGCGAAGTATTAAATAATGTGTCGAACATTAAAGAGAATCTTCGACAGTCGAGTAAAATCCAATGAACTGTGACGTTAGGCACATGTCAAACATTAAAATTATTTACAAATCATCTATCGTACTATCAGGGAGTCGAATTCATAAGCTAGTAGAATTCTCTGATTATTATTTTGTATTATAATGACGGAATGCAATCCCAATACAATAGGGATTATGCTTTTGTTTTACATACATACATACATATAATCACGCCTTTTTCCCGTAAAGGGGTAGACAGAGACCACTTTTTGCCACTTGCTACGATCCTTACATACTCGTTTCGCTTCGTTCACTTTCATTCTTATCATCCATTCCTCCTCTTACATTCAACGTAGTGAAGCGGCTCTCCATGGGCCACATTTCGCCTCCGCGAGAAACGAGGCGTGATAGGTGGCGAATCCAATTTTGGATAATTAAATTATTTTTATGATTATCCATGTCGTTTCCACGGATTGGTGGAGAGAGTAGGAATAGGGAAAGGAAAGCATAGGCGGTGTGGATAGGAAGATTGGTAAGTTAGAGTGGGAAATAGAAATAAGAATGAAAATTTTTTACGTGGTAGAGCCATGCTTCGGCACGAATGGGCCGGCTCGACCGGAGAAATACCACGGGCTCACAGAAAACCGGTGTGAAACAGCGTTTGCGCTGTGTTTCGCCGAGTGAGTGAGTTTACCGGAGGCCCAATCCCCTACCCTATTCCCTTCCCTACCCTCCCCTATTACCCTATTCCCTCTTAAAAGGCCGGCAACGCACTTGCAGCTCTTCTGATGCTGCGAGTGTCCATGGGCGACGGAAGTTGCTTTCCATCAGGTGACCCGTTTGCTCGTTTGCCCCCTTATTTCATTAAAAAAAAAATGTAGGATATTACCGCCTAGGAGGGCAAGGGATATGACAGTAATAGCTAGGAAAGCCGGGGTCGCATACCCGTATACTAATATGTACCCGTTATAAAAAAACTACTAAAACACGAATAAATTTTGACAACGGTAAAATTAGATTTACTGATAGACATTTTCGTAGCGATGCGCTACGAACTATGCGGCGTAGTAGCGTAGATTGCTACGTCACTAGGCCTACGACAGGGCCTGAAGCATTTTTTGTCACTTAACAACTTACTTAGGGCATTTCTCATAATCTACTGATAAGTATCAGATAGTTTATTTGCGCGTTTTGTCTCTGTCGTTCGATATAAAGTAAGCCGAAACTAAACTTCCAAATAAGCTATCCAAGACTTATCAGTAGTTTGTGAAATAGACCCTTAGTGTAATTCAATAGTCACTTCAATCACAATACATCTATAATTCTACACATCTGGTTAGTCCTCTGTCAGTGTGATGGTGGTGATCCACAATCATTAGTTTCGGTCTTGACTCAATATTCCCAAACGGCAGTTGCTCTTAGTACCGTAGAGTTGAGTAAGGAATAGATATGACAGATTAATGTTTTAGGTAATGTGTTAAATTATGGCGTGAATTGCGGAAACGCTTATGAAACAGTTTTATCTTCTGTAGTTAACAGTAGAGTGGAGGTTTATTTAATGATGTGTATTTCTAGATCTTAAGACATTTATTCCTGGCTTCATTTCATAAAAATATTAAAACTCAGTTGATTGTAAAATTGTTCCTGAGCGAATTTATTCACCATAACAACCATAATATTCTGCATGCAACGGTAAAAACCAGAAGAAAAAATAATTTATGAAAATAATGATCATCTGTAAAAAGCAACCCTAAGTAATAAACGTGTAATTCAAAACTTATCACCAACTTCACTTGATCGTATAAAACACAAATTGTCAGTTTGAAGTAAATTTCAGTAATATAATCAACTCAACGACGAAGTGACGAATTTGTTTTTTTTTTTTTTTTTTTTTTTCAATT
Source organism: Glaucopsyche alexis (assembly GCA_905404095.1). Lineage (NCBI taxonomy): Eukaryota > Metazoa > Arthropoda > Insecta > Lepidoptera > Lycaenidae > Glaucopsyche > Glaucopsyche alexis. The sequence continues at coordinate 18,856,921 of FR990059.1, forward strand.
TGATTCCAAAGGTTCGGAGTCATTAAATATGAGCTTACATTGTTTATCACGTCTCGTTAATTCGATTGTAGATCTAATATAATGGCTGACTAAGTAACTTTTTACACTAATTGTCCTATCTATCGCTTTGCTTGTGTCTATCTAAACCGATTCAAACTTACGGGGCTGAGTTAGTGTCATGTATAATCGAATTGTGTCATATCCGACCCTGATTGGATCGCCGATGCGACGATTAATTGGAAGCATTATACAGGTAGCATATAAAATATATATGATGATAAAATATATCTCACCCCCCCCCCCCCCACTGAAATATAAATAACTTTCGTTATTATTATTGTCGGTTAAATTTCGTTTGGATTTTTAGGCTGTATATCTCGCGTACGCACGATATGACGCGTATGCGATTGAATCAGCGCGTTGACCGAGTCGTGAATTGAACTTGAAATTAAATTAAGTTGATTAAATATCGTTTATTTCAGGCTGTATAGAGCCATATTATAAATACCTTATAGACTAACATACATATTACTATATATAATAAACTACTATATGGCGTTACATAAATGTAACAAGGAATAGCCTGTTGTTTATTGTCTCCGAAAATCAATTACGAATACTTCTACTGCTTATGTAAAGACGTTTAGGCGAAAAAAAAAATGTCATACTCAAAGTAAAAAAATCACCCCATGTATGGGTGACTCTCCGCAAAACGCAAACTCCCCCATATAAAGAATATTAAAGTATGACAATTATTTTTCTACTTAAACGGCATATGATCTACTTTTGCAATAGATGATAGATCATATGCCCAAAATATCCGTAATTTGATTTTACCGAAACTTATATAAGGGTTAGTATACACCGCGACGATACGCATATGCATTTTTAAGATAGCAAATGAAAATTATACTTTCGTTTTCGGACGATTTGTTTCGGTCGAATTAGCCAGTAATGAATTAATCTATACTTCCATATCTATACTAATATTATAAATACGAAAGTGTGTCTTAACCGCTGAACCCATTTTTATGAAATTTGGTATAAACATATTTTGAGTCCCGGGAAAAGACATAGAATATTTTTTATCCCAAAAAAGTACAGTGTTCCCGTGGGCGGAGCTGCGAGCAAAAGCTAGTTAATTAATAAATTAATTAGGACCGATGAGATTTTTTTCGTACAGAAATAAATATTTGCCCTTTTTTATAAACTAAATACATTTTTAGAATAGGTGCCTCCAAGGATATAATGCTTTATAAAGGGCAACGCTGATAAGATTTATAAGTTAACTAAAATGAAATATTGTGTAATTTTGTTTGTGTTTATAAAAAATGGGGTCTGTCCTCCAAGGTCCTCTTGACAGGATTTAAAACTCCTCCGAGGGAGATATATCAAGACCTCTCTTTATTATTTGTGGAAATTATTTTAGTTTTGCCTTGTAACGTTCTCCAAAAATTTAGAAAATAAAGATGTTTTTAAATTGAACATTTCTCTCCTAAAAGCTGTGTCTATTTCAATGAATTTTTAATCCTACTAATATTATAAATGTGAAAGCTTGTGAGGACGGATGGACGATTGTTACTCTTTCACGCAAAAACTAAAACCAACCAACAAGCTTAGCGCTAAGATTAAACGAGTGATAAAGTTAAAAAACAATCCGTCAACAAGTTAAAAGCGAAAACGCGAATAGTTTAATTTAACTAATGTATTCAAGCTCACAACGAAAATAACTGAAAGTCCGGTGATGCATAACTTCTCGCCCCGAGAGAACCCGGGAACTAACACCGCTTAAACTCAGCAAAACACTGACGAGGGTTATAATAACTTAGTTTTTGTGTTCTCATTTACATAATGTAAAATCTGTTTAATAATAACTATGGACGCTTCACACCACGTCAGTCTGGCCGTGCTAAGTTTTCGAAGAACTTGTGTTACGGCGACCAGACAACGGGAAGTATGTTTAATACTTCATTATAAATATTATATTCCAGATTTTTAGTATATTATAAACATATTTAATATAATATCCATGACCCAGGAACACAGAAAACTTTTTTCCTTCAACCCCAGACTTAGGCACCAAAGCGCTCAACCACTGAGCCATAAAAGCCGACTATATATCTATACGAGTACTAATCTATATATCTATACTTCTATAATAATAAGAGGAAAAGTTTGTTTGTTTGTTTGCATTGAATAGGTTCCGAAACTACTGGACCGATGTTGATAAAGCACAGATGTAGAGTAGACCACGGGGAATGACATAAGCTAATTTTTATCGCAGAAAAATGTACGGTTTCTGCGAAATTAACTTTTGCGAGCACGAAGTCGCGAGCGACATCTAGTAAATATATAATAATATTATTTGTGATATATTTTTATTACAATGATTCACATAAACGTTGAATTTATGTTAGTAAAATAAATTTTATATTTATCTTCATACATTTTCAACTGCTTTGACGACACTCCTTCATCATTTTTGTATAGATCGATTTATTCCTCTCCAACGATCTCAGTTTTGTGAAGACTGTATTTCGTCAACGGTTGGTTGATCGTAGATATGCCATTGCAAATACAATATTTCCTGGCTTATTATGTACTTCTCGAAAAGCCAATAAAAATATACATTTTCCCACTTAAAAAAATACGTTCTTTGTCACTATTCAACCCAAAAACACATAAGTTTTTATATAAATTCGATAACACAAGTATGGTAGGTACGTGCGATGCACTATCTAACCACGGGATTTGCGAAATCCCGGAGCAAATTGGACAGTTCCGTATCCGGCGGCTCATCCCGGGAACGAAACACGGATTTTGCACTTCTATCCCTTTATAATTTGCCGTGCATTTTTACTGAATACATGTTGCATATCCTTGTATCTTGTAACTAAACATTGTTACTAAAGTGTTAGTTTATATAGAATAACTAGCATTTAGGTTTTATCTTTCATCCCTTATTTTACCCCCCTAGAGGCTGAATTATTTCAGTAAACGCTGAAATACGTAACTCATTATTTTTTCCGTACTCAATTCATACGAAACATCACGCAAATATGTAATTCTTTAATAAAAAATTTCATACTTTTATCATCTATTTTATCCCTTGGGGGTTGAATTTTGAAAAATACTTCCTTAGTGGATGCCTGCATCATAAATATATGATATACGTGTGCGAAATTTCAAATTCCTGGCCTTATGGGTTTGGCCTGTGCGTTTATACATCAGTCAATCCGCTTTGCCTTTTATATATTATATAGACTAGCTGTTCACCGCGGTCCCGCCCGCGTAAATATAATATCCCAAAGGAGCACACTACTTTTTCGGGATAAAAGTAGCCTTGTTTTAATCCAGACAATAAACTACAACCATACCAAGTTTCATCGAAATCCGTTTAGTAGTTTTTGCATAAAAGAGTAACAAACATCCAACCACGTATCCATTCATCTATCCATCGATCCTCACAAACTTTCACATTTCTAATATTAGTAGGATAATATACCGTAATTAATCTCTTCAAAATCCCTTTCATTACGTTAGGTACTGGATACAGTTTCAACGTTCAAGAGTTTCTTTAACTACTTTTACCATCATCATCATGACATATAGCTAATATCCTCACTACTAGATTAGATACAGGTCTTTCCTCAGTGTGAATAATCACAAGTCAAAAACTAACGCGACTAGGTACGTAAATTGTATAGCCTATGTTACGAAACTATTGACACCTCATTCAAAATCCGATCAGTAGTTTAGGCGATACGGTATACTAAATATACATACATACATGCATATATACATGATACATATATACATACCAATGACGTGGGGTTCCTATAACTTTTTTTTTTTAATGAATAATGGGGGCAAACGAGCAAACGGGTCACCTGATGGAAAGCAACTTCCGTCGCCCATGGACACTCGCGGCATCAGAAGAGCTGCAAATGCGTTGCCGGCCTTTTAAGAGGGAATAGGGTAATAGGGGAGTGTAGGGAAGGGAATAGGGTAGGGGATTGGGCCTCCGGTAAACTCACTCACTCGGCGAAACACAGCGCAAACGCTGTTTCACGCCGGTTTTCTGTGAGCCCGTGGTATTTCTCCGGTCGAGCCGGCCCATTCGTGCCGAAGCATGGCTCTACCACGTGGCATAACTCCACTAATCTTTTGAAGACCCCCATCCAAATCTCTACCTATTATACAGGCTAGGGCGTCCCTATGAAGGAGAACCAGCCTTCGCCATTGATACATACATACATAAATACATACATATTTTAGTTATTATATTTTATTTTTTTAAGGTTTTTAGTTTTAGGTTATTTGCTCTAGTTTAAATATATTTTTTATTCTATTGTATATTATTATGTATGTTGATTGTTGAATAAATTATTAATACATACATACTACGCACATACATAGACTGTCAAAACCATTACCCTTCATTTTGACCTCGGCGTAGTCGGGCAAAAAAAATTGCATCCACTACGCTAGCATTCTGCAACTTCTGCAAGTTGGAATATAAGGCATAGCTTAGCTTTTATTAAGTACCTATGCCGCGATTTCAATATTGTGTTGAAAATAATAAATGTAATATAAAATATTTGTTACAATGATGGATATGGTAATTAGGTTACCGCTGCGCTGTAATTTGTAAAATTTGCGGCAAAATTACACAAGTGTGTCAATGTTACACGATCCAGTAATTAATCTGCGTGTTTTCGCGAATGGTAACCCCACTTATTGTTCAATTTTGCTCAGAGGGAATATGCATAGAAAATTAATTTTAATTAAACATAATATTAGTATGATACCAGGCCTAAAAATAAAAGAAATGGCAAAATAATCGCTAATATCTGACATCTTTTGAAAAATGAGCAAAATCTATCACTTTCTTAGTACTCTTCTTCACAGTAGTAAACAGCCTCCGTGGTCTAGTGGTTTAGAGCTTGGCTCTCGACTCGGAGGTCGAGGGTTCGATTCCCGCATGGGAACAACAAAAAAAATGTTGTTTCCAAGTTTGCTTAGGACAATGCAGGCTGACCACCTGATTGTCTGATAAGAAAGATGATCCATGCGTCGGATGGGCATGTAAAAAGTCGGTCTTGCGCCTGATCTCTCGGCAGTCGTGTCGGTCTTCCGTCCCACTGGGTTACGAGAGTAAAAGGAAAAGAGAGTGCTCTTGTGTACTGCGCACACACTTGGGCATTATAAAATAACTCCTGCGTAGCTGGCCTGGTTTTCAATGAAACCGGCCACCAGTCACCGAAATCGGTGTGGGGAGCTATTATTATTACTCTTCTTCAGTACGAACTTTCTATGCAAGTGTAATGTGACGTCACGTTACATATCCGATCTCTCTTTCTAATTGACTACTTTTATCATTGTTATTTTTATTGACGACTATAATAATATATTATTTAAACTAACCCGACTACGTAAATTATATAGCCTGTTACCCGGGCTATTATTACGAATATATTGACACCTCATTTAGTAAAATCGGGCCAGCAGTTTGGGCGCTACGGTGGAAAACATCCATACATAGACTGCCCGTACCTTCGTTTGCATAGAACTAACGGCAACGATTCCCTATTTTTTAAACGGAACCCTTAAATAAAAGTATCCTTATAGTTACTCCTTATAATAATAGCTATCTACCAGTGAAAGTCTGATCGAAATCGGTGCGGCCGTTTCAGAGATTAGCCGCAGAAACAGACATGCCGCAAACAAATTATTACTTGCTTATCAAAAATTAAGTTGCTTACTTAAAATAGTACAAAAGCCGCACATAAATTATTATTATACAAAGTAAACTAATACAGCTAATTGAATATTGAAGGGTTCTTAGTACGAGTATACTATGATGAGTTTGAAGAATTTCTATAATATTAGGTTGGGGAAAAAGTTTCTTCGCATTTTATATAAAAATTCAAAAGGTTTTTTTATAAAGTTTATTTACAAGTGACTAAAGTATATAGGTGCCATTTTGTTCGATAACTTTTTGCCATCTTGTTGGTAGGTACATGATCCCATTGCTATAAAATTTTTGGGGCTTCTGATGAAAAAACTGCGACAAGTGGTTTTGGCAGTCCTCTTGTGATGTCAACCTGACACTGCCTAAGGAATTCTGCAGCGACCGAAACAGGTGGAAATCTGAAGGTGCAAGGTCAGGACTATACGGCGGATGCATTAACACCTCCCAGCCAAACTCCCGTAATTTTTTCTGAGTGGCTAAAGATGTGTGAGGTTATCATGGTGAAAAACCACACCCCTTCTGTTGATTAATTCCGGCCGCTTTCTCTCAACTTCTTGCTTTAATCACATCAGTTGTTCGCAGTACAGTTCAGAATTGATGGTCCTGCCTGGCGGTAACAGCTCATAATGAATAATGCCCTTCCAATCCCACCACACACACAGCATCACCTTGTTGCGAGTTAACCCGGGTTTCGCCACAGTCTGTGAAGCCTGACCGGCCTTTGACCCACGATCTTTTTCGCACGTTCTTTTCGTACGTGATCCACTTTTCATCACCAGTTATCAGCTTCTTCAAAAATGGTTCGGTTTCATTACGTCGTAATAAAGAATCACAAATGAGTACACGGTTCATTAGGTTTCTTTCAGTGAGCTCATGAGGCACCCAAATATCGAGCTTTTTTGTGTACCCAGCTTTTTTCAAATGCGCCAAAACCGTTTTGTGGTCAATCCCCAGTTCTTCAGCTACATCGTAACTACTAATATGCCGATCTTGCTCCACTTTTTCAAAAATGGCAACAGTTTTGTCCGTAACAGGGCGACCAGAGCGACGTGCATCTTTGATATCAAAATTTCCGGATTGAAAACGCTTAAACCAAATTTGCGCTACTCTCACAGATACTGCATTAGGTCCATAAACATCACAAATTTTTTTCGCGGCTTGTGTTGCATTTTTACCTTTTTTGTAATAAAATTTTAAAATGTATCGAAATTCTTCATAAGAATCACTCATTTTAACAATAAGAAAAACAAATGAAAATCTCAAATTTACCTAATTTGAATTTGGAATTGTCTTCTGTAAAATTAAAACTTTTTAATGATACCAAAATCAGCCAGATACAATTGGTATAGCCCAAGATATTTTATGACAAGTTCATACATACTATAATGCGAAAAGACTTTTTCCCCAACCTATTATTTCATTCTTTCCTTTGATATTTGGTTCATTGACAATAGAAACACTTTTGGATTTAATTATATAGAAGGAATCGTCAGCTCGGTCGAGTGTCTCTTATGGCCGCGACTATAGAAAGCACACCAGTCATATTATAAATAACTTTGTGCGTCTTTATTTATAAAATGGCGTCTACTGCATTTCTGAAACTTAAAAAATGCGGATGTAAGTTTGTTGCACCATTGCGTTAGTTCACACTGAAAGGAGATGATCCTACTAATATTATTAATGTGAAAGTTTGTGAGGATGTATGGATGGATTGATGGATGTTGGATGATAATGGAAAGAGTAACACTCTTTCACGCAAAAAATACTGAACGGATTATGATGAAATTTGGTATCTTAGTAATAAGCTCTGGATTAAAACATAGGATACTTTTTAGTTTTTATCCCGAAAAAGTACAGTGTTCCCGAGGGATACTATATTTACGCGGGCGTTGCCGCGGGCAACAGCTAGTACTGTATGAGTACCTACTGTATAAAGTTGAATTTTGAATCACTAGGAGTCACTATTTTAAAAATACTGCACCGCGTCGCGTATAGTATCGATTCTGTGTGAGCTGACCTTTACACTCCCTCGTCGCAACTCCCGCTGCGGCCGGGAAAATACATAAATACATTTTTGCAATAAATGATTTGATTGATTGATTAAGCACCGCAGCGTTGTGCGTCGGCAGCACCGTCGGGACTTCGACACGTGTACGTAAGCATAGCACTTGAACTACTAAGAGCTTGTTATTTCAGCCAAATTCATAATTTCCTTGAGTAAGGCTGATAGACGTATTACACACTCACGATCGTTGACAAAAGTTAGTTATATGTAGAAATAATTGTCGAATAGATAGGGACAAAAAATATTTTTTTATGTTATGAACCAGGAAACGAGCAGACGGATCGCCTTATGGTAAATGATTACCGCCGCCCATGAACATTTGCATTTGCAACACCAGACAACACGTCTTGTAACTCCTCTGGTATTGTGACTTGCGTTCCTGGTCCTTAAATCCCCAATCCCCCTTCGCGCCTAAGGTCCTAACCTAACCTAACGCCTAACCTCACTCACTCTGCACTCAGCGAAACACAACGCAAGCGTTATATCACGCCTGTTTTCTGTGAGGTCGTGGTATTTATCCGGTCGAGCCGGCCCATTAATGCCGTAGCGTGGCTCCCCCACAGTTATTATTTAGACTTCAATTATCTATTAATATACCTATGCACATTGCAAAGTTATTTCATAAAATAAAAACCGTTTTGAATTTAAAAAGTGTTCACGGCCGTTGAGTAGAAAAATTCGCGAATAAATCCAGAATAACACGAACATTTAATATATTTCAACGACAAGTGAAAATCATTGACATTTTTTATGAAAACTTGTACAAAAACAAGGTTTATTTTCACAAGGTTACCCACATTGAAATGAAGAGGGTAGATATGAAAATACGATTTCAACATTTCAACTTTATTATTTTCATATTTTCACTGTGTTGATATAACTACTAGACATACTTAAATTGTTTTATATTTTCACTTTTTAATACTGTATATATTTTATTACAGTAATATATAATGCTAATTTCATATTATGCAACACAAGCTTACTACCTATCTACCTAACTACTACGGTAACCACAAAATCTTCTTTTTCTTGTATACGATCATAGACTAATGACTGGTATCGCTGGGATTGAGCGCCCAGCGAGACCAATTATTTGTCTATATATGCGATAGAAAGAAGTTTTTCTACTCCCCTAGCACAATTCCGCGTAGATAACGCGAGGCGAGATATAATACGTCTCGCGTCGTCGACAAACCTATCTCGCGCCGTCGACAAACCTATCTCGCGCCAAACAAAGCTATTGGCTAAGCGCCTTTACACACGCGCCTCAGCTCCGTCAGCGTTGACGTACAATGCGCTTCAAATAAAAATAGGAATGTTAATGACCTTTTTCTGTCAAATATCCAAAGATTTCAAAACTCAATATAGGCTTTTACGTACATTTGACAGAGCAAATCAAATGTATGAAACATTAAAAAGTTACGCCATCTTGGTTTTCACCACACTTCGAATTCAGCCATCTTGTTTTACCCACTGCTTCAAATGTCAAAATGGCCCCAAAATGTCAAAAGTGGGGCCATTTAACTGGATACATTTTTGTCTCAATATGCCTCGCCCATAATAATAATAATATCTATGGACGCTTCACACCACGTCAATCTGATCCCGTGATAAGTTCTCGAAGAACTTGTGTTACGGATGCCAGACAACGGAAATATATTTAATACTTTTATACTATACACATATTTAAGCTTTTTATTATATTATACACATATTTAATACACATCCATGACCCAGGAACACAGAAAAACTTTTTGTTCCTTCGGCGGGATTTGAACCCGCGACCTCCGGCTTGAGCACCAACACGCTCAACCAACTGAGCCACAGAGGTCGTCAAATATAAACGTCTATGTAAATCCTAGTGCAACGGATAGAATTTGCGGCGCGTGTATAAGCGAATAAAATGTTTAAGGTATATTTGTACACATTTATCAATGAGTAATATTTAATATGATAACTTTCAAATATTTCCACTGCCTCCACACATCATCCCCTAACACACTTTTCTATCCCCTAACCAGCTCTCTTATCCTGCAACACGCTCTCTTACCCAAACAGTCAGCACCAGTAGCTAAGACAAAATCAGACTTGAATAAGAAAAACTTCATTTATACCTCTATACTTCTATACTAATATAATAAAGAGGAAATTGTTTGTTTGTTTGTTTGCATTGAATAGGCTTCGAAACTACTGAACTGATTTTGATGAAATTTGGCACATATGTAGAGTAGACCACGGGGAAGGACATAGGCTACTTTTAATCGCGGAAAATGTACGGTTACTGCGAAATTAACTTTTGCGCGCACGAAGTCGCGGGCAACATCTACTTAGGAATAAAGGCAGGCGCAATGTTTTCAAAATCAAATTCATTATTTACTAACTTTTGCCCGAGGCTCCGCTGTATTTTTTCGGGATAAAAAGTAATCCATGTAGATAGAGCCTATACTACTACAATACCCATCATACTCCGCTTGGTAGTTTTTATCCATCCATTCATCCATCCATCCTCACAAACTTTCACATTTATAATAGTTATAGTAGGATAGGAGAATTTAAGCACTTGCGTTTAATCTTAAACCAATATTAATTTAATACTGAGAAACTCTAGGCGTCTGAAAATTAAGGACAGGTTTATTTTATTTAATAATACTTCTTACGTACGTACAGAGATAAAACTTGTTTAGTATAATATATTTTATTTGTTTGTTTGCATTGAATAAGCTCTGAAACTATTGGACCAATTTTGATGAAATTTGGCACATATGTAGACTATATCACGGGGATGGACAAGGAAGGGGTAAAATATACAGTTCCCGCGGGATTTCAATCATGCAACATCTAGTGTTAACATAAAAGACTAGTAAAAATAAAATAAAATAAAGAGTAATAACACTCTACGCCTTACTTTATAATTAATTATGTTTCCAAATATCACACATGTGTATACGGGGTAAACTATAAATTATTAACACGGATTTGTTTTCAAACTCCTGGTAATTAATGGCAAAAGGGAAACTTCCGTATTTTGTGTAATTTCAGGCTTTTTTACCATTCGACAAAACATGAATTTATCATGGCACGACTTCGCGACACGGGTAGAATTTTAATATATTATACATTTTTAAACCTACCCCCAAAAGGGTCGAAGCTATTTAATATTATTGACATGGCAACACATACAACATTAATGGCTTTATTTTACTTCCAGTTTTTGTAGAATTGTGCCTAGAAAGTTCTTATTAATAGAAATAAGTTATCTAGATTTTTATCAAATTACAGTTGTTCTATCGATTATGCTAATTAAATCCTGCAATAGTACAGTGTTACGATCCAGTCTTAATATGTTAAAACTACAAAATGATTTTGTCATACACGTCTAACCTGTTTTGATTGGTCCATACTCCAAATATCAGTTTATAATAACAAGACGATTCATTTATAACTCATTGAATGTTAATTGAAAGTCTAAGTTAATTACAAGGATTGGGGTTCTGGTGTAGTAACTTTTTATAATCGCATACCATCATAATTCTGCTAAATAAAACTTGCAATGACACAATTACAATCAAGTCCCGATACGCTAAAACTTCCAAACAGGTGTTCTCGTAAACGTCAAACCAGCGTGAAACGCGTTCTGATTGGTCGAAACTACACAAAATCAGTTTATGATAACATGTCGCTTCACTTACAATACAATACAAAGTAAAATGAAAGTCTACTTTAAATACGAGAATTGAGATTCTGGTATTCTCTCACTTTCTTTTTCAGTCTTAGGATCAATTTACGCCGAAACGAGACGCGGCGCACACTTTATTGACTACACAAAAAGATAGACGCAATGGTACGGTGTCGCTACACAATAGGGGATCGGACTACATCTGAAATATGTAGTTTCGTTAATATATTCAGAAATATTGAGGCATTACTACTTGTTAAATGTAAAAAAATATATTATTTTATATGTAGTTTACTGATTAAATACATTTAAAACGTACCAAATTTTTTTTTTTGCGTAATTGGTAAACAAAACCATGTAGGTTTTGTTTACTCACATCATATAATATACAAAAACATTCATTATGGTAAGTATGAACTTAAACGCACAAATATGGGAGATATTTACAAATATATTCCGGCGGCCATATACTTCATATACTATTTCATATACTATAACCTACAAGTGACGTCATTTGTAGGTCGACTTTAGTATGGAGCTTTTTTAGGAGGCTCGCGAAATTTTTTATACAAATCGCTGTACCTTTGAAAATATTGACTTTTGATATACGGTTTCTTCTGAGAAGTTACTCATATTTAAGAGTACTATTCATTTATGCAATAAAAAAAATAGTCCGATTGCCTATTCGAACTCTTAGGCTGAGAACTAACGGAGCGATTTTCAATCCCGCCCGCCGCTGTTGCGGTCCTGTGGCTTCTGTAGAATCCAAATATTAATGTAAAAATTTTAATCACAAGACCAGTGACACAGTCACCGCAAATAGCCGGTCTTGTGAGTTTTGAAATAAAATCGTACTTTCACGAACGCGGCAGATGCGACTGAAAATCGCTCCGTGAGTTCTTAGCCTTAGAATGAGACGTGTATCTTTCGATATTATAAGATGTGTGCGCCGCGTCAGGTTCGCAATGACCCTTATTCCATTAAAAAAACATATTTTTATGCTAAATTTAAATTCAGATTTCAGTAATAAAGATCATAACTTTCAATAGTATTAGTATAGTTAACCCGAATACTCTTGACACTTTTATATCTTTCGAACGTAGTCCGAAAAATAAATGATATTTGCTGTCAGTAGCATATAGATTATAGCTTTCGAGAGTATCAAATTTTTATAGTAAGCCCGAGTATTACTGATACTTATTGATCGTAGCTCAGTGGATTAATGGGCGAGCGGCAATCTCGCTTTTGCAATTTTTATGAAATTTACAATACATTTTCCATAATATTCTTGTGAATCCTCGGCGCAAATTTTCGTGACTTGAATTTCTTGATACTTTTCGTTTTTTCTTAAAATAAAACGACTGGGGAGCGCTAATATTTTCTTCTATTCACTTTGGCTTCTTTTAATAATAATATTTTTGAAAATCACTTCTTTACTAATCTTTATAAATCTAATTTTCATGACTCTTTCGTATATTTTCTACGCCAGGCACGACGCCGCATAGGTGGTTTTGCAGATTTTGTCAGCTCCCGATAAGCGATAACCGCACTCTCTCGCTAAATACAACGCCAACAATATATCACGCTAGTTTTCTGAAAGGCAGTGACATCACTCCGAATGAACCTTCCCACGCTTAATTTCCAAATAAACGCTCATATAAATTGCATATATAATTAATTATTGGCAAAGGAAGTTCTTGCTAATGTTTATTCGGCAGATAGAGTTTTTGCACAATTCCGTAGACGGGAGTCAGGAAGCCGCTAATTGTGCCAGCCCTGAGATATAAGGCTGTGATACACGGGCGAGATAACTGTTCAACGAGATGCGGCGTGCATTTTTAAGACAGCCATTCCAAATTGAACTTTATTTTCTATTTGGCATAATACAACTTTATTTGAAGTACAAGAAGCGTAAAAATAATATATTATACCTTTCATTACAAGATTCCGAATTTTAAAAGAGTGCAATGAAATATAAACTAAACATACCTTAATATGACTTGTTGAATTAAAACTAGCACAAAAATATTTATGTTGATTTAGCTCCGCCGCGCCCGCGAAAATACAGCACTTTACCGGGACACTGTACTTTTTCGCGATAAAAAGTAGCCTATGTGTTAATACAGACCTTACACTACTACCACACTAAACTATCCAAATCCGTTAATTAATTTTTTCGTGAAAGAGTCAACCATCCATTATCCTCATAAACTTTCATATTTATAATAGTAGTAACTTAATATTATATTTATAATAGTATAATAGTAGTAGCTTACTTTTGCACCTGTATTTCTAAGAATCTCTAACGAATACTAAAATGATAGTTAGATTAGGTGACGCTCAATTCACATGATGTCCTTGTTATTATGTTTATTATTTATGTAATTTTGATTAGAGTGTTCCTTTCAGTAGGTACCAGGTAGACATAAGTTCGTGAACGTAAGTCGCTAGCAAGTAATCGACTCAATGCTATCCTGTGTGTCCCAGACTTAGCAGCTATAAGGATTTTCCGCATCCCTGCCTATAAAAGAGGGCAAAAGAGGGCAAAATCCCTCTTGACCCTCTGAACAGACAATTATGCAAATACGAAATTTTCTTATTGGTGATATTTTTTCGCCTGAGTTCCGGTCCCTGGATGTAATACTATCATACGATAATAATATGATATCACAATAGAAGGGAAATTGTTATGCTGTAGGTAATAATTTTCAATGTAGGTCAGAGTCATAATAAAGTCTTACGGTCCGTTTCAATAACCTATCGCAATAACTCCCCACACCGATTTCGGTGACGGTAGCCGGTTTCATTGAAACCAGGCCAGTTACGCAGGAGTATTTTTATAGTGACAAAGTGTGTGCGCAATACACAAGAGCTCTCTATTCCTTTGCTCTCTTATCCCAGTGGACGGATGACCGGACGATGTCGCAAGACTTTTAACTTAATTTTTTGGCCTTTTTGTGGACATAAAAATGGTTGAGAAACGGTGGTTAAGACTAAAGTTAAACCACTTGAAAGAAAAATAATGTAAAATTCTAGCTAAGACAGGTCCCCGTGATAGTCAGGTCTGGATCTGTCCCGCGAAACTCCGGGACTCTCATTATGCTCTCTTGAGCCGCCGACCGTCTGTCACACCGTAGCGTAACACCAAAAAGTTTGTGCATTAATTAGACATTCGCTTGTTATCCTTTCACATAAAACATATTTTGTTTTTATACTTAAGAAATTTGTATACTCAAAAGTTATGAGTAGGTAAATTCTGTTACCAAAATATGTATTATGTCTTTTTGTGTTATCATTCTATCTATGATAGATGGATGGATGGATGGATGGATGAATGTTTGTTACTCTTTCACACAAAAACTTCTAAACGAATTTTGATGAAATTTGGTATGGTAATAGTTTAGACTGGATTAAAACATAGGATAATTTTTATCCTGGAAAAGTACAGTATTCCAACGGGATACTCTATAGTATAAATATATACACCTGCAGTTCCGCCCGCGTATTTACGCCGCGGGGAACAGCTGGTGTGTCATAACACACAAAGACATGATTATTTTTCAGCACATTGTCACTTTTTGTGTGACTTAATAATTTGTATAAATTGTTTGTAATGTCGTGGAATAGAAATATTTTTAGATTTCAATTACCTTGTTAAATAATTCGGGTTCTCGACGCCTGGTTTGATTGAGATGTGGAACAACAAAATTATTTTGTACATTGTGTCGTGCGTTAAATACCACCTGACCTGCCACATTACTCGTAGTATTATATATCTTACACATAAACCACCCCCTTAATAAAAATATTTACCACATAAACTACCATAAAAATATTTACGTTCTCTTTGTCTGTCAAGTAGCCTTTCTGACGTATCAGAACGAAAGACATCAACATGCGTATCCGTGGTGTAGATATTTTTATTAACAAGGAGGATTAAGTGTTACTCTTCGGTGTAACACACGGGTGGCAGTAGTAAAATGAGTAAAATTCCAAAGTCTACCGGATTGTACCTACATTAATAATGAGGTGCTTGAGTTTCCGTTCTTCAACTATTTCGGACTAAGTTATTCTTGTTCTTTATTTGACATAACCAGGACTTAAGGATGAAGAACGCAAGTGCGCAACAACAGAGGAGTTGCAAGTCCAACTACTCTGGTGTTGCGAGTGTCCATCGGCGGCGGTAATCGTTTACCGTTAGGTGATCCGACTACTCGTTACCTGGTCCATTTCACTACAAAAAGAAACTAAAACAGCCAGTACATAATACACGTATACTTTATAACATCGTTTCTCAACCGCAACCCGAGTCGGGGGGAGTGGGGGTCGAGTTTGTTTTTAAAGGGGGTCGCAGTCTGTTAAAAAATAATAAATACAAACTACATATCGGTACAAAAGTTGCTTTTTCGAACGAATCTTTGGTATTCGAACGTTCGAACTAGTGAAGGCTAATACAACGTACTTACAGCTGACAAAATATAACGCAAGTCTTTTTACTTAACTTTTTTGCTTTTTTTGTGGGTCGCAACATAAAAATGGTTGAGGAACGATGCTTTATAAGATCTGATTGGTGGACTATTATGGCTCGTGCCACCTTATTCAAAGGGTGCCTTACGATATTAGTTCTGAGTTTCAACTAATGGTCAAGTCACACCGAAACGAAATGATACCCGGCATGGCACTGCATTTTTAAGAAAGCTATTCAAAATTAATCTTTATTTATTACACAAGAAGACACAAATTTCATTGTAAAAGTTTGAATATCAAGTTGTATCGCAGCGCTGTGCTTCCGTATGACTAATATCAAATGAAATGTGTTTCTTTTTGTGTAGTGAATAAAGTTCAATTTTGAATAGCTTTCTTAAAAATGTGGAGCCGCGTAGTGTCACAAATTTTCGAACTGACCCCAAGATTCAATGTCGATTCAATGTCAGTATGTCTAATGTGTCATTGACCTTCGCGGGTGGCCAACATGGTTAATAAGGCAACTCTCGTTTTTCCTATACTTATTGATTTGATTAAAGCATAACGCGAGTTATTAATTTTGTGAATTAGGTGTGCCAAGCGTAAAGGAGTCAGAACATAGCGAGTCACGTGCCAAGCGCAAAGGCTTTAGAACATAGCGAGTCCTGTAACAAACATAAAAGATTCAGAAGATAGCGGATCCCGTGCCAAGCGCAAAAGATTCAGAACATAGCGAGTCCCGTGCCAAGAGCAAAGGATTCAGAACATAGCGAGTCCCGTGCCAAGCGCAAAAGATTCAGAAAAAAGCGAGTCCCATGCCAAGCTCAAAGGATTCAGAACATAGCGAGTCCCGTAACGATTGTATAACTACGATGTCTGTTGTGGTCCGCCCACGCGCGGCCGACTTACTATCGGTGTCAATTGCCGGCTGAAAATCTAAAAAAACTCGTGCCAAGTCTACGTCTGGATTACTTTCATTTTTTCACGTTCATGTAAATATAGATTTTGCGGAATAAGACCGACAAACGATCGGACTCGCATGATGGTAAGGGATTACCGTTCTCGGCGGCGCCAACGATGGTTATTTCACGTCAGTTTACTGTAAGGCCGCAGTATCATACCGGTTAAGCGTTGACTCGAATGCCTCATTCGTGCTGTGGCAGCCGCCTTTTATGTACAAATAAAAACCGCCGAAAAATTACTTTCCTTGTATGGGAGCCCCCCGTAAATATTTGTCTTATTCTGTTTTTTAGTTTTAAAGCGCCAAAATTTAACGTTATAGCGGCAAAAGAAAGACATCAAAATATGTGACTGTCTAGCTATAACGGTTAATGAGATACAGCTTGATGACAGACAGACGGACTGAAGAGTCTTAGCAATCACAGAATGTTATAGGTCCAATGAGTATGTATAGCGGATTATATATTTATTTCTGTCTCAACGTCTTTAAAATATCCATAACTAGTATTAATATTCCTATTTTTAAATTTCATCCCCTATTTTACCTACTTGGGGTTTGAATTTTGAAATATCCTGTCTTAGTTGATGCCTACGTCATATTATGAGGAATGCGTGTGCAAAATTTAAAATTTCTAGCCTTAAGGGTTTAATCAGCTTTGCCTTTTATATATTTAGACATACCTCCTTACTAATAAAATATTTATCCAGTAGGTAAGCAATACAATATTTTATCCTTGTCTTATGCATTGGAAAAGTTACTTCACAGACAAGGACAAAATATTATATTGCTTATCTACTGGATAAATATTTTTATTAGTAAGGGGATAGAAGATAGATAGATTGATTATGAACAAGCTTATATTATATTACTAAAGTACTTAAGCCACAATAATTCTATTTTCGTTTAAATCTTTATATATGTATAGTATTATACCCCCATGTTAAGATAAGCATCAGGCGGGTTTTGTCGATAAATCTCACCTAATTCCTTATACCTATCAGTTCATCTGTACCCTCTTAGCGAATTTATCACCAATTAATACCTTATTAAGTAAAGCGGATGATCTATAGATCTTTACCTAGTTACGGTTTCGTGTGTTTCAATTAATTAAACTCTTTGATGCGTTTGTAGTTAATTAAAAAAGTTGCTGCCTCAGAGATGTATTTTTTTTTACCTTTGCGATGATATTTTATTTTGTATTTTATCTTTAAAAATATGATGACAGCTTAAATTATCTCTTTTAAATCAAAATTATAGAATATGATTAAAGTGTTTGAGAAGGCTTAATTAGTTTTACATCAAAAGAGGATTTTTCCACTTTTATGTTGCCAGCTACATAAAATGCGTACGACAGTTTTCAAAGGGTTGCTAGTTGCTGCTTTTATTACATAAATGATTAGACTTTATATTTTTGTAAAAATTTAATTTCAAAGAGCAGGAAATATAGAGCTAAATGCATTGGCGACATTTTAATATGAATAGTGTTGCATAATCCTGAAAGAAACTACATAAAAAATATTATATTGTCTATACTTAGTAAAGATATTGGACGTAAAATTTTACCTGCATCATTGTGTCATTTAACGCGACCGAAATAGGTTAGCAGAGCCACTGCTTAGTATGAATTTACAAAGGAGGTCTTAAAGGTAGCCTTCCTATCTATGCGCGTCTAGGTGGATACTAAATAAAATATTTACACAACCGACGAGTTATAGTAATCAGAAGCTATTCAATATTGCTGTCTTTATCTCTCAAGTGACTTTCTCAGCGTATCAGACAAATACATTATGTAGCTGATCATTTGTGTCAATTAAATCTATATATATAAAAGAAAGTCGTGTTAGTTACACCATTTATAACTCAAGAACGGCTGAACCGATTTGGCTGAAAATTGGTAGGGAGGTATCTTAGAACCAGGAAAAGGACATAGGATACTATTTATCGCGGGAAAATGTACGGTTCCCGTGGAATACTGTATTTACGCTTTTACGTAAAAACTACTTAACCGATCATCATGAAATTTAGCACAGATATAAAGTAGACTACGAGGAAGAACATAGGTTACTCTTTATTGCATAAAAATGTACGGTTCCCGTGGAATACTGTATTTACGCTTTTACGTAAAACTACTTAAACGATCATCATGAAAATTGGCACAGACATAGAGTAGACTACGAGGAAGAGCATAGGCTACTATAAATAGCTACGAATAAAACGAAAAATGTCGTCTATTACAAGATGCTTTACTGAAGATTGCAACCCATGCACCAAAATACATGGCCCATTTTAACAATCATTAAAATAATTGATTTCTTTTTAATTATATCTATTATCCTAATGAAAAATTGCACTTAATGAAATCCAAAATCTGCTCATTGATTGCCTCTAAGGTAGAACAAAGTTTGCCGGGTCAGCTAGTTTATACATAAAACTAACCCATCCGGCAAACAACGTGGGCAAGTTAAAGAGTTAAAGAAGTATAGACTTTTATAGTCTATACTAATATAATAAAGAGGAAAAGTTTGTTTGTTTGTTTGCATCGAATTGGCTCCGTAATTACTGGACCGATTTTGATGAAATTTGGCACAGATGTAGAGTAGGCCACGGAGATATGAGAGATATAGACTTTTTATCGCTGAAAAATGTATAGTTTCTGCGAAATTAACTTTTGCGCGAACGAAGTCGCGTGCAACATCTAGTTACATATAAAAAATATATTACGACCGATTCTCAGACCTACCGAATATGCAAAAATATATTATATACGCATCGGTCAAGTCGTTTCGGAGGAATATCCCCGAACTCTGACACGAGAATTTTATAATAGGTTACATACCTATTAGATATTAATCAAACTCATTTATAACTCTCAAGCATTAACATTGAATATATTGTGCTTAACACATTACTACAGAATATTATATACGATAGTCTCTATAATGTCTGTATAATACGCAAACGAGCTAAAGTACATACAAAGTGTCTGCACCACCCTCCTAATTGCGACGTTAAAATTTTATTAGCAATTAGAGTAGATGTGTGTTTTAATGAATTGTTATTAAAATATCGTATGAAATTGAGTACAGAGGAAAATATGTACCTACTCAAAAACAGCGAAATATCAAAGTAGCTTCAGCTATTTTTTATAAGTTACTAGATGTTTCCCGCGGCACCTAAAAGAAAATGGCGAGGAATATATCGTATATTTTCCTGCCATAAAAACTAGACTGTCTCCTTCCCCGTGGCCTATTCTATATCGATGCCAAATTTCATCAAATTCGGTCCTGAAGTTTCGGAGCCTATTCAACGCAAACAAACTTACGATCATACCTTTCCTCTTTACAATATTAGTACATGTAATAAAGAGGAATATTTAATTGAAAAGAACTTAGTTATCATAAATTTAAAAGCGTAGAAACTCTTGTAAAAAAATTTATAAAAAAGTTACTCTTTAATCTAGAAAATAACTAAAACTGTGAATCTAGAAAATAACTGAAGATGAGATAGGCACGTGCTAGTTAGGCCGCCATGAGTCGGATACGCAGTCGTTCGGATGATCGAAGTTCGGATAATCGACACTATTGTAGCTATTGTAGCTTGTTGCAGCCCATAATGATGATGTTGCTAAAATATTTAGATAAGAACTCTAAGTTGATATGCGGGCGTGAAAATACAAAATAAAAGCAAGACTGGCCGCGTAAATAATTCGGTAATAAGAAAAGAACAAAGACTAAAGTGCAGAGGGGACATTCGAAATTGTTTACGTAAGAACATTTGAATATTACTTTAGTTATTTTCGTCTTACGTCCGGTCGAGTTAAAGAAAATAGATAAGGGATAACGACGGGAAACAATGGGAGGAAAAGGGATATAAACTAATAGTAATATTCTTTAATATGTACGAGTATTACTGGCAAGGGTTTGATGTTGTGCTTAAAAGTAAGTGTTATATTTTTTTTCTGATATATTTCTTCTTTACGCGTTTAACGATAATAATAATACTATGGTAATATTCACCTAAATTACTCCTTAATCCTTTGGGGTTTTCGTAGCATACTGATCGTTACCATGAAACCAAATAGGAAAATCGCAAATAGTGCCTATATATTTTCCACTTTTAACCATCACTGAAAGTTTCACAAACGTTTTCGACATTTAAGACTGACACTTTTTACCCGACTGCCGGGAGGGTTATGTGTTTAGCGCGTATCTTGTATGTATGTATGTATGTATGTATGTATGTATGTAATATTCTTTATTACCTTGTATCTTCAGAACCGCAAAACGGATTTTCACATTTGAGGTATCGTTAGATTCGTCTTAATAGCCCAAGTGTTCTTAGATAGGTGACATTAAAAAAAAACAAAATGGCGGATGTTTGACGCCATATTGTGAGGTAAAAAAAAATATCTACCAAGTATATCGAGTGGGGTATCAAAATGAAGGATTTTAAACACTGATTCTAAATATGTATATAACTTGCAGTTTTATATTAAATATAACGATAAATAATAATAAAAAACAAAAACCCGCCTGCATAGATAACTACAATTCAAAAGCAACTGAAAAGACTGAAATAAAATAAATAATTAAAAAAATAAAAAACCCGACTGCAAAAAAGACATACACCTAAGCAACGCACTAAAAAGACCGAAACAAGTTTGAGAAAACTGACTACACTCTGAGCTGAAACCCTTAGTGAAATAATTGACGTTATGTTTGGTAGCAGGCGGGACCCATTCGCATAATTATTTATTTTATTGGAACAACTCGTTAATTTTCCTAGATCTCCGCGATACAAAATCTAAATTGCGTGCGGCGTCGCGCGTCAGAGTTACACAATATAAGCATCAGTTCATACCGAGATGCGACGTGACGAGATGCGACAAACGCTTTTTAAAATAGTCATTCGATACAATTTAAACAGCTATCTTAAAAGCGCACCGTGTCATGTCAAGATTTGAGCTAACCCTTATGCATATTATTACAATCAACGCGCCGCATCTCATCTCAGTGGGAAACTCTTTTTCTCTTCTCGAATACGCTTTTACAATCGTTATAATTCTAGCATCCAAACATAAACGACCTTCACCTATATGTTTTCATTGCGTTCTAAATAATTTTATTTTTGGCGCTTTTGTCTATGAGTTTACAGCTGTACAGCACTTATCATTCGGTGCTTAATCGTATAATGTGCCACGGTCACTCTCAATTACTAAGAATGGCCTGAAATTAGGCCATTTCCAATTACTGGGCCCATTTTCAGCCGTTTACAGCTAGGTCGAGTTTAACTTTGACTTTCAAATGGTAATTGAAGTTTTTACTTTGAATTCGAATAGCTGCTAGAGAGCAAAATTTTTTATACATATAAGTACTTCCAAAGCTTATTATCATCCAAAAGGATAGATAATTACTGGAGTAAGGCGAAGCCAAAAGGAAGGGTAATGATTTTGGCAGTCTGTGTAGGTACGTATGTACTATGTATGTATATTTGTTTCACCTACTGATCAGATCTTAATGAATTAAAGGTGTCAATAGATTCGTAATAATATCTCGGAGCACATAGGCTATATAATTATAAAAATTGTCGTTATGTTCAGTCAAATCAAACATAACTTTGAAAACATAACTACTAATAATAACTAAGGGTGCGGTTTACTATTACCAGTTTTTCCGACTTTTCCTGTGGATATTTAATCGATCGACGCCATGTTTTTTTTTCATTAGTTTTTATTTATTGTATTGATTAAAGATTTGATTCGCCTCTGTTTGCTATAACTCTTTGTCCCCGCCCCCTCAAACGAGATATTTTATTTCGCCTTAGGAGGCAGAGAGTACACCTCCTTGTTTATACAAATAAATACAATCTGATTATCTTTGTTATACTTATTTCATTTAAGCCATTACTGCATAAAGGACATTTAAATTTGTTTTATGAAAAGGTCTAAAAGGGCGATTTGATTAAAGGCAATCATCACTTCCTTTTGTATTCTAAATGAGAATCCATTTTTACAATGTCTTTTATTTAAATGTAAAGGTAAAAAGATTTTAAACTCTCGTTTTAAGAAGCTTTCTTTCTTATTTAAATACTATGTAGTATGATAGGCTGATACTATAATATTATGATCCGGAATCCAGAAGGCCGAAAAAAATCATGCTATAAATAGAACTCTACATATCTAATGCTACATAATAAGAGTTGAAAATCAAATTGTCGACTATCGAATTGACAGATCTGACATTGACATTTGACTCGACACTCGTGTGTTCGATTTTCAACTCTATTGTATTAGCGCAGAGTTTTATTTTCAGTACTTTGAATTTTCCTCCGCCTGACGGATTCCGGACAATATAGTCTCAGCATAAAAGCCCTTAAAAACATGGAAGATTTCACCGAAAGCAAATAATATTTGTGTTTAATGAGCAAAATACATTTCAAAACGTTAAAATAGGCTTACACATTATGGAACATACTGTTAATTTATACAGCGTGTTCTATTATAGACCTCTCCGTGGTTCAGTGATTTGGAGCTGAGTTCTTGATTCCGGAGGTCGTGGATTTGGTTCCCGTGCTGGAACAACAAAATATGTTATTTTTATGTCTGGCTAGGAAAATGCAGGCTGATGACCATATTCTCTGACAAAAAAGATGATCCATGTGTCGGACGGACATGTTAAAAGTCGATCCAAGATACAAATGTATAAGTAATAATATTAATATTAATATTAATATAATAAAGAGGAAAAGTTTGTTTGTTTGTTTGCATTGAATAGGCTCCGAAACTAAAGAAACGATTTAGATGAAATTTGTCACAGATGTAGAGTAGACCACGGTGAAGGACATAGGCTACTTTTTATCGCGGAAAAATCTACGGTTTCTGCGAAATTAACTTTTGTGCGCACGAAGTCGCGGGCAACATCTAGTATAGTATAAAACAACTCCTCTATTAGAGGTTAGCTAGTAGATCGAAGTTGCGGACAATTAATGCTAGTAGTAGAATATTTCATTCGGATAAAAATACACCCTGTATAATTCACCTCTTTGTTTCAACATTCGAGATTTAATCAAATATGTCATGTGGCCAGACCGCGAGGGATGCAGGTTCGTATCCGCTAATAAACTATTTAATATTATACTAAAGTTTTCAACCCTTCTCACGTTATACTGAGCATAAACACCAACAGACTGTTTACTGAACGTTCAGCTGTGAGTATTACAGTAAGGCCACGAAATACGCGTTCACTGCGGCATAAAAACGCGCGACGAATCATTGGAACGAAACTAATCGTGCCGGCTCCGAATCTTAGGTACATGGAGGTCTACCTATGAGAATGAAGGGGTTCACAATAACAGAGTTTCAATTCTGCTAAATAAAACCAGCACTAATACATAACAGTCCTGATATGCTAAAACACCAAACGGTATTCTCGTAAACGTTAAACCAACATGAAACGCGCTCTAATTGGTCCAAACTTCACAAAATCAGTTTATGATAACATGTCGCTAAACTCACAATATAATAAAAATACGAGAATTGAGGTACTGATAACTGCTCAACGTCGCCTTCAGTAGCGCTTACAGTGTTTCAAACTGCGGAGGGATCTGTGTGGTTCAAATTGCGGATCTGTCATGCTTATTCCGACGTCAAATTCGTTCACGGTTTGGATTGCCAGAGTCTACATAATACGTCAAAATACTTTAAAGCTCGCGGTTTTTTTCGGAGCTCCGTTATAGATGTCGTTCACCTTACAGGGGTGGGCTGAAACGAAATTTAATAATGATTGAGCGAACACGTGAAGTGCCCGAACTGGCAACCCTAATGGCGTAAATATGGAGCTGTTTAAAAATTATTCTACCCTCCGATAGGGAACGAAAACATACGGTTTATTAAATCATCGACTTTCCAGCGCTTATATTCCCGTATGTATTAGACTCGGTGCAGACGAGCTACTCAGTACCGCGACCTGTCGCTGCTGCTACAGAAATTTCATACTCTTTGTGACTTTGATGATGGTTCTTCAAACAAAATATATGTGACTTTAAGCGAAAGATCGACCTGACCATGTCTGTTTTGCGTTGCTCTAAATGGGCCCATTGACTTGCGATGGATCGTTACGATCGAACTGGAATAAAATGGTTTCGTCGAAGGCAAATCGTTTATGACGCGGGTCGAAACGATGTATTCGGTCGTAAACGATCTGCCATATATAATTATAGACTGAGATCCCATCCCAACTTCATTTGTCAATTACATTTACTGATAGTTGAATTTTCCAAGTGGGAGTAAGCAAAGTTAGAAATTCCCAATCTCTCCTGTTTCTGACTAAACATTCATGGCTCTTCTTAAATTAGGGTAATATTTTTACCTCACAAAATACGGCTCAAAACACATAAATAAGATTATCTAATTGAATAAGAAAGTAACCGCTACTGCCCCTCATAAAATATGAACACAATCAGACGCTAAGTGCGGCCCATACAGGGTGTATTCTAAACAGATATGAAGGAGCGTAAACAGTATACGATTCTCGTTCCAAAAATATAGTAAAGTATTGACCAGAGTGTCAAATCTGTTAAATAAAACCTGCACTAATATAATTTATACAATTAAGTCCCGATACGCTAAAACTGCCAAACGGTATTCTCGTAAACGTTAAACCAACGTGAAACGCGCTCTGATTGGTCCAAATTTCACAAAATCAGTTTATGATAACATGCCGCTCAACTCAAACTCATAATACAATGTAAAATAAAAGTCTATCTACTTTAAATACGAGAATTGAGGTACTGATCATCTTATAAAATAGCCGCTAATAGAACGCGGCGGGCGCGTGGCCTTCAAAGCTGGCGCTTTGTACGGCAGTATGAGGGTGTTCACGAGTAGTGCGAGTTGTCAGGAAAAGTTAATCTAGTTCTTTCTGTAAATTGCATAAATTTTTAGTAATGCATTATGTCATTACTTATACAATATTGTAGCCTAACGTTGGGGTAAATGTTTTATTGGCATAAAAATACAGCCTGTATCTTTTGCGGTGGCCATAATATTATGCAAAAATATAGGATATTGCCGGATATACCTGCGAGCACGCGAGGTAAAAGGTATAAAGACTATAAAGTACAAATACATTGCTATTTATTGGTTAATATCTTTTTCCTGTTCTCAAGAAGCGTAAATTTGCTAAAACTCGGTAAGTGCTTTGTTTCTGCTGTTTCGTTTAATATTTTGTGTTGAAAGTAATTTTGGACTTGGAAACACAGTAAAATAATATTAAAATTTTACAAGTAATTTAGTTAATCATACTTACACTTTAGGAAATTGAAAAATATTATTGTATACAATAATATACATAAGAATAAATAATTATTGTTACTTAATTACAAAAAACATCATATCTCCAAAGGTACTCTTAACGTATCCTTTTCGACGAAGTGTAAACATTTTTTTTAATAAGTTAAGCTGTAACGGCCCAGGGGCTACACATTAAATTACTTCAAAGATGTTTCCGTAATCTTAAAATATCTTTTACTTTGTAATTAACAAAGTTTATTTTTGAAGTGTAATTTTCCAATTTGTAGGTAAGTTTGATATTAAAGTTTTATTGTTTCTAGGTATTTTCTGAAAACCTGTACTGCACGACGATACATAAATGTAGTTTTTAAAATTAATAATGTGTTAAATCATTAAAATTTAAAATATTTATCTGACCGGATTCAAACCCTTAAAGAATTAACGAAAAAAACAAAAATTATATATACGCATACCAAACTACCAATCGGACTGACATAATAGAGTCGAAATTAATGACAATATAGTGATGCACGACGAAAAAAACTATAACTATACTACGTATAGATTTAAAAACCACATTTTTGCAGGGATAAAACCTAGCCAGACCAATTTTTCTCACTTTAAACTGGGGTTCAGGGGCATAATAAATTTCATATGTAAATAATGTATATACCTAATATACAATAATCGGTTTCTTGATATAAGTAACTACAAGATTGTCTCGTTTAAAGTATAAGATACTTTCCATTATTTGTTTACTTGAAAAAATTTAAAAAAAATATATACTACCTGTTAAAAATCTTAGAAACATCAAAATCATTGTCATCGTACTGTCCATAAAAACCCTCACTTTATGAAGGTATATTGTTTTGCATATCAAACTGACCCAATTTTCCACATTGGCAAATTGATTGTCTACCATTAGGCGCGGCTCCAGATCCGTCTTATCCCGGTTTGAGGATCAAGTACCAGAGATTAACAGTATCCTGGGATCATACAATTAATCTTACATTTTTAAGTCATTTTAAATAATGAGATCTCTTTAGATAGAAAGGCCAATCTTTTTATCGTGTCACAGTGTTTATTAGAGACTAGCTGTTTCCCGCGGCTCCGCCCGCGTAAATATACTATCGGGTATCCCGCGGGAACACTGTACTTTTCCGGAATAAAAACTAGCCTTATAATATTACTACAACTTTTTATACACTTTTCCACTTTATTTAGATTTTTACAATCATTTATATATAAACACGACCGGTTTAGATTAACTCATATCAGGTGTAAATTGAAGGTAGATAAAAAATGAACATGAATTTCCACCAAGAACCAACAGCAAATATATATTCTTTGCCAACAGTACACTCAATCTATACTAATATACTTATACTTTATACTTATACATTTATACATTATTATACATTACACATATATAATATTATGAATGCGAAAGTGTCTATCTGCATATCTGTCTGTCTGTCTGTTACCTCTTCACGCTTTAACCGCTAAAGCGATTTTTATGAAATTTGGTATAGACATACTTTTGGTCCCGGGAAAGGACATAGGATATTTTTTACACCGAAAAAGTAGTGTTCCCGCAGGATAATGTATTTACAAAAGCAAAAGCTAGTCAGCTATAAAAACTGTTTTAATCCAGGGCCTAAACTAACTACTGCCATACCAAATTTCATCAAAATCCGTTCAGTAGTTCTTGTGTGAAAGAGTAACAAACACCCACCCATCCATCCATCCATCCATCCTCACAAACTTTTACATTTATAATATTAGTAGGATGAGTGTATATTCTAGCCTCTTAACTTAAAGTAGCGTTTGGAAATTTCGAATAGTATTTGAAATTAAGTGTCAAAATTTGTACAAGTATTTAATCATAATACTCACGATATAATCGAATAATTCAGTCAATAAATACTGAATTGGCTAATATTTAGTAATTAGTTACTGGAATTAGTTATCAGTGAGTTTAGGTCTCGTTAACTGAAACAAAGTGATTTTAAATTCACTCTACATATTTTGAATTTAATTAATAGTTCTAAATAATAATGACAATAACTCCCCACACCGATTTCGGTAGCGGTGACCGGTTTCATTGAAACCAGGCTAGCTACGTAGGAGCTATTTTTATAGTGCTCAAGTGTGTATGCAGCACAAAAGAGTATTTCTTCCTTTACTCTCGTCATCCAGTGGGACGGATAACCGACACGACTGGCGAGAGATCAGGCGCAGGGCCGATCCTCTATTCAGGCCCTTTAGCTAAGACGTCATCGCTAATTACGATGACAAAGTTAGAAATCGCGCACTGTATCTATTATTATTACCGTAATAAGTGCAAAGAACGCGAGTGCGCAACACCAGAGGAGTAACAAGTGTAGCTCCTCTGGTGTTGCGTGTGTGGAAATCGCTTTCCATCTGGCGATTCGTGTGCCTGATGGAAAGTGTTCCATTTCATTAAAAAAAACCTTACATAAACAACGCCCCTAGCGGCAAACAGTGGTAACTAATTCGATGCCATACAAAATGTAGCGAGCAATTTGGTCCGACGAAGATAAAACGGCCTTTCGACCATTAGCATAGAGCCATAGCCATACGAAAAAAAAAACTCGCTTTCAGCACAACTAAGATAATAATACAAAGATTTAATTAATCTAAACGTTAAGCAAAGGGATGAAATATATAATATATTTTCTACACTGCGGCATTATTATAGTGCGCCCCTCTTTTTAATAAATAAATAAATAAATTCTTTATTTGCATAAAACAACCAATATAATACATATTCTATGAGTGCGCCATATTGATCTTTGTTTAACATTTAGATTCAAAGAAACTATTAAAGATAGGCTTTCACGTAATATGTTTGACAGAACAAATCTTCACACAAGAAAAAGTAACGCCATCTCGTTTTCACCATACCTCAAATGCCAGCGATCTTGATTTCACCATACCTCGAATGTAAAAATGCCACCAAAAACAAAAACACCAAAAGTGGAACCATTCAAATGGGGACAATTTTTGCCTAGACATGCCTCGTCTATAATATATGTTTAACATAAGTCTATGTTTATTTATTATGAGCTCCGTGGCCTAGTGGGTAGACCGTTTGATTCGCACTCGAGGGTGCAGCCCAGGTTGTGGTGTGTACCAATGAGAATTTTTCAGATCTGAAGTACATTAAACGGTCGCTCTAACGGTGAAGGAAAACATCATGAGGAAACCCGCATATGGTTGGCCCCAGACGTATTGACCATGCAGTTATTTCTCTGGACTAGGCTGACTATGTTATGAGAATGCCGTATGTGCTTGGGCAGTTGCCCAAGTCGTATAGTTATACGACATTTAAAAATCAACTGTCCCAGACACTACAGTATTTCAAGATGGTTACTTCGCTCGGAGAATACTGTATAAATCGTCCAATGAGGATGATAAGGCCTAAATTGGATAGAGACTAGAGAAAAGCAGGTGTTACCTGTTATAATAATATTATGAAACTCATACGTGAAGCAAAAACCTTCAGTACAGTTTTACGAAGATTGAGTATGAAAAGAGATGTTCAAGAAATGTATGAGGCCTGGGCCAGCCCTATGTACACTATATGTAAATATAGCTTCATAATATAGTAACCGTTTCCTATTCTTTATTTTGTTTAATTTCACTTCGTTTCCATGTACATTTAAATTAACTTCGTCAAGGAGAGCAAGACAAAGTAAAATAAAACATGGCGGCTCAGATTAGAATTAACTAAAGAATGTCATTTTGTCAATGACATGACTTTTGACAAAGAAATACGTATGACATTGAAGACGACGTCTCTTCGTAAAACTGTCTGCTACGTCAAAAGTCAAGTCAAAACAACCGTCATGGCCGCCCTAAAAATAGTGTACTCGCAATAAAAAACTCTTCAAATAATCATTTTTGTACGCATGTACCCTTCTTTAAATTAATTTTTTCGTGTTTTTATGATATTCCCATATTTTTTTCCTATTTACCTATGTAGTGTACATAGAACTGGCCCAAAATCAAACATCTCTTTTAGCTGATAAATTAGGTGAACGAAGGTGTGCGGGAATTATTAGTGACTGTCATAGGCTATATATATGTCACCGTAAAATTGTAAAAACCGTTAGATTGTAGTAAAACTAGTGAAATTATAAAATGTTGATAGACTTCCGACGCGAATATGCTGCCTATAATTTAACACATTATTTTTTATTAAATTATAAATATTATATAGTTTTTAATCTTTCGACATATTTTTACAATCTCGTTAGTAATTTTACAATCTATCGGTTTTTACAATTTTACGGTGACATATATAGTAATACAATAAAGAGGAAAAGTTTGTTTGTTTGTCTGTTGTTTGCATTGACTAGGCTCCGAATCTACTGGACCGATTTTGATGAAATTTGGCACAGATGTAGAGTAGACCACGGGGGAGGTATCACGGAAAATTTACAATTTCTGCGAAATTAACTTTAGCGCGCACGAAGCCGCGAGCAACTTCTAGTAAATTATAAAACTATTATCGTGTTAAATATTTACCGTGGGCGGGCTTATTTAATAGTCGATATCATCCCAGAAAACCCAATCAGATCGAAACCGAAAGTTGTCTAAAATGCTATTTAAATGGAACCACCGCTCGTCACGTCTCTTCAGGTTATCTGCCGAATCGAGTAAATCCACTACGTGACGTAGAACTTTGCCCGATTTTGGGTTTTGTTTCGCCCTACAGCCAATTGTATTAGAAAATATCGTTGTCAGTAGCCCTTTGGAGTTCATCATGATTACTGCTTGTATAATTGTATATATATGTCACCGTAAAATTGTAAAAACCGTTAGATTGTAAAATAACTATCGAGATTGTGAAAATATGTCAAAAGATTCATAACTATATTTTTATAATTATACGAAAAATAATGTGTTAAAATATAGGCAGCATATTTGCGTCGGAAGTCTACGAACATTTTACAAATTCACTAGTTTTATTACAATCTAACGGTTTTCACAATTTTACGGTGATATGTCACCGTAAAATTGTGAAAACCGTTAGATTGGAGGAGATGTCCCCACTGACTGACGCACACACACTGCACAGCCGTAACCGCTAATGGTAGAAACGTGGAATTTGAACAGTAGGGGATCGGACAACATCTGAAATATTTAGTTTCATTAATATATTCAGAAATATTGAAGCATTTCTACTTGGTAAATGTAAAAAAATATATTATTTTATGTGTAGTTTACTAATTAAACACATTTAAAAAATACCAAATATATATTTTTTTTTTTGCGAAATTGGTAAACAAAACTTACATCATTAGTTTACTTACATCATATACAAAAACATTTATTATGGTATGTATGAACTTAAACGCACAAATATCGGAGATATTTACAAATATGTTCCTGTGGCCGTATACTTCATACCTACTTCATACACTTTAATCCAAGAGTGACGTCACTTGTAACCCGACTTTAGTATGGAGCGTTTTTTGGAGACTTGCGAAATTTTGACAAATCGCTGTACCTTTGAAAATATTGACTTTTTATATAATGTTTCTTCTGAGAAGTTACTCATATTTAAGAGTACTATTCATTTATGCAATAAAAAAATCTGTCCGCTTGCCTATTTACAATGTAGACGAGCAGTATGAAGGGATTTAGAAAAATTCCACACTATTTATTTTGTGGTGATCAATATTTATAATATTAGGTTCTTATGTAGGTATATGAATTGGAGTTTTGTCGTACCTACTGGCCACTTTGATCTCAAATATATCTTCTTTGGTTATGAATTCCAATTTCAAATTTATATTTAATTTTATTACCTACTATTTACTCATGCATTTGTATTTAGGAAACCGTACCTAATTCATTTGTTTTTTCCTCTTTTGTTTTATTCTTTGCGTCACTCTACCTATTTACAAAATGGAACACTTGAAATATCGTATTATTTTGAGTACGGTTCGTCCACGTCCGAGTTAGCTGCAGGCTGCGGTGTTAGTGATAAAACTGTTCTAATCCATTTGAAGCAAATTGGGAAGGTCAAAAAGCTTGAAAAGTCAAACAAACCGAAAAAAGCGCGTCGACTGTTGCATTTACATTACTCAACCGTTACAATGATGCAAGGGATTTTAAATCGAATCATTACCTGGAGGGCTAGACAAGATGCATTAAATAATATCGACGGCGAACTTCGTGAATAAAAAATGTATGGGATTGACATAAGCGTGCGTTAAATGACATATTCAGTCGTATCGTTAAAAAAATTGGTAGCCAAGCAGCCACTTTGAACGAATACGCTAACGATGCACTCATATAACGAATTGCTCTGACGCGTTTCTCCATACAATGTCTAGACAAGCGGCCGTAAGTGACATTTAGCAGATCGTGATCTTTATCGACCTAACGATAAAGATACCCAGGAAGCTACCTTTATCGCCTCAACGAACAATATGGCGGATTTTTATTGATCAGCTGTTATTTGTAAATAATAATGATTTGCCTAAAGGGTCTATACAACACCTTCTGCTAGTAGTCTATATTGCATAAAGTCAAAAGTATTCAATAAATCACAATTATTGTCAATACCTAATATTTAATTCATTGTATTCAAGTATAATTCAACACTTTGTTAAAATATAAATTTCTTAATTTGTAGCTTACTTGCAGTTTGTAATCTTTACACGCTACTATATCAGCTGAAGGCAATCTTTAGGTGTATAGTAGGTACCTAAATTATAGTAGGTAACAAATGGAGTTCATAATTAAGCAAGTTTCTCTGAAACTTCCTTAGAAATAAAGATTTGTATTTAGTAGTTAAAGTTTATAAATTTTTCAATGTAATGATATTTTATTGTCATCGATGCTCAACACCTTCGCCCTATAAATGGGATAGAAGGACACAAACACCTCATAATAGTTTTAAAATATTTGCTATTATACACCTATTATAAACAGTCAAGTAGTGTTAACCAATTAAATACTTAATATTTAATCTCTATAGTATATTTGTGACTAAATAATTGAAATATTCTTTACAATTTTACAGAACTATAACTTTAAAGGAAGTGTAATTAAAGTACCTTGACTGTACAGGGTACTATTGCAATAAATAAACAGTTACCACATATTGTAGACAAAATATTACAATGCTGGCCGCATTGTAATATTTGAATTTGTTATACGCATTGTCTTGCTAGAATTATTGATTCATTCTAATTTAAGAGCTTTGCTCTTGTCAGTGGAGCTTTCTCCATTCCTCTCTGCACTCCGCCCTTCTCTTGACCTCCTGATACGACACGACCATCACTTTCGCCTACACCTGTCCATAAAAGTTCTTCTCGGCCTTCCACGTTTTCTACTACCATCCCTTCAATTATTCCTCTAATAAAGTTGTCGTGCCGTATCAAGTGTCCGTATTAGGATAGATTAATCGACATTTTATTTCACTTTTTTAAGTAAGTTTTAGTAAGAAAATAACTTTCAAATGTAAAAATATAATATTTTATTTCTTGCAAAGGAATTACATAATGCAGATATTCATTCATTCATAGTCACATAACCAATAATAACATTATACAATTTAAAAATCAACACAGTTAATAATTATTATTATTTACACGCACTAGTTGGAGCCTGTCACAGAATGAATACAAATTAACTTAGGTTGGTATCGGTTTTGATACATTAATTATATTATGAAGATTTTATTTCACTACTCACTATCAGTGACGAAGGCTGCTTCTCCTTCATAGGGAAGCCGGAATCTGTATCATAGGTAGGGATTTCTATGAAGGTTTGCAAAAGGTATGTGACAAGGGAAGCCGATAGGAACGGAGTTATAGGAACCTTACGCCACTGCTCACTATGATTAAACTGCATAAATAAACAACATTATTGTATACCTACAATTCCTACAAATTATAAAGATTTAAAACGCATTTTACTTATGTATAAGGTAATGATAATATTTTAGTAGTCAAAAATCCTACTAATATTATAAATATAAAAGTATGTAAGTATGTTTCTTCTTTTTTTCCTTCTCTCCACCAGTATGATGCCTTGAAGCCAACTTATTTAGGTTGTTTTTATTCTCATCTGTGTGTACCTCATAGACATTTATTACCTACGATTAGGTAAATTGTCGAGCTCCGTGGCCTAGTGGGTAGACCGTTTGGTTCGCACTCGAGAGAGTGCAGGTTCAAATCCCAGGTTGTGGCGTGTACCTATGAGACTTTCGTTACTAACTCAGTGATTAACTCACAAAATGTACGATACAGAATCGGCCAGCAGATCTCAAGTACATTATACGGAGGTCGGAGGTACATTATATGGTTACTTCGCTCGGAGAATACTGTATAAATCATGCATTATCGGATGTAAAGGCCTAAGTAAATTGTTATTTTTTTGATAACCTGTCAAGCGTCAGTTGCTGCACGGCAGCAAGTGACAGCATGACTCTCAAGCGTCGCTTGCTGCCTGGTGGCAAGGCGGGAACGCCCATAGAATATATTTCTAATTTATAAGTGGTTTGTTTGTACCACATAATTTATACATTTATGTAATTAATATTAAGTTTTTTATGCGTATACTAAGTATTTCCCATAAATCTACTACAAATTACTTCAGAAAATCGAATGAAAAATATACGTTTTTATTGCTATTTTATTTCATAGTGAGTTTATGATTTTCTTGTGAAATGCATTTTGAATTGAACATTTTAGTAGAAATTTTATTAGAACGGTATTTATTCTAGAGTCTACGAATAGAATATATGGATAAGAATAAGTAAATTTTTTACTATGATTGTTTTTGTAAGACATTACCGTCAAAATAGGCCTAGTTTCGGAGGGTTCAATGAGGGAGTTCCCTTATTGTACATTGTAAAAAAATAATAAGTTACTGTAATATTTAACATCCTGAAATGTATGAAAATATGTATTTAATTATGTCCCAGTTACAGTTTATTGAGCAATCAAAATATGTACTATGTCAGATATTTTTCATAGTAATTGTAATTAGTTTTGCTCCAATCCTTGTTAGTACAACTGTTTTTGTATTAAATTTTTATGTATAATATATCCAATTACGTAAATAAAGCAACATTCACTGTATAGAAACATAAATTTTATATTTATTTGAGTTTTAAAACAAAATATTAAAAAAGACGAAGTTTATGTGTTTGTATCAAGATTCCATTTATTAAATGAGTATTTTTCTAAATTCCATTTACGTTATCACTTAATAAATCTATTCTACTTTTTAAATATATATCACATGCATAGGTAGTACATAAATTATAACAATATAATTTGGAGAAAT
The DNA here is from genome assembly GCA_905404095.1 of Glaucopsyche alexis. Taxonomy (NCBI): domain Eukaryota; kingdom Metazoa; phylum Arthropoda; class Insecta; order Lepidoptera; family Lycaenidae; genus Glaucopsyche; species Glaucopsyche alexis. Next base: position 18,892,470 of record FR990059.1, read on the forward strand.
AAAAATCGCGGGAATCGAAATTAGACTGACAATTTTATAGTAGGTAACTGTAACTACTACTAGTAGGCCACGTAACACAGTGGCGGATTTTAGTACGAGCGAGCCAAGCGATCGAGCAAAATTTTTGTGTGCTCCACAGGTCGAAATTTAATTAAAATCTAAACCCCACTTGACGGTGTGCACTTGAGAAAAATTGCTTTTTATGAACATTTTTCTATTTACGGCTTAAATTCTGATTAAACTCGATACTAAATAAATTACTATGTAATACGCTCTTTTTTAAACGCGAGCGAGTTAAAAATCGTATTACCTTTTAATTCTGACTTGTCCCTGAGAGTTTGCGCACTTCGGAAATATCTTTCTTTCGCAAAAAGCTTTAATATATCATATTATGTGGAAAATTTTATTTTTATAATTTATTTTATTATAGGGACTCGGCAATGAGTACTTTAATAAATCAATCGTATGATGTGATTACTAGTGGCTTAAAGATCGTGAAAACATCTTATTATCTGCTATCATTCTAGACTTCTAATAGTATAAATGACGTAGTAGTTATAGTATAAACTTCTAGTAGTATTAGACTTCTATCAGTTAATAGTATAGTTGATAGTGCAGTGGCCCGAACATAGATGGCGCTGATCGCCGGCTACATCGCGGTATAGACTGCGTGAAATAAATTCATAACTACATTGTTTTCTATAATTTTAAGTAAAGAGTAGAAAATATATACTTACGATATATTATCTTCTGTGTAATATTTTTAATTTTTGCTACGGAGACGCTGTGATCAAGCGCGTCCGTGTGACACAATAACAATATACGAGTACAATTAATATAGGGATAAGGATTACTGATGAAATAAATATTACGTACATATTACACTTAATTATAATTACATAGCTCCTATACAATTAAGTCAATTAACGTTAGGTATTTAATTGTAAATTAATAATATCAATAATCTAAATATATAAAATGCAAACCTGACTGACTCGTCTATCAACAACTGAAATTTGGCATACAGGTAGTTGTAATGACGTAGGCATCCGCTAAGAAAGGATTTTGATAATTGGCCCATAAGAGGGTGAAAAAAGGCTTAAAATTTTGTATGTAAATCGAACTACACGTGGACGAAGTCGCGGGCAAAAGCTAGTATTAATTAAATGAAAAAAAATTGAATTATTAATTTAACATCAATTTTTTCAATTAAACATGGCTAACATCTTCTGATGGACAAATTATAACAAAAAATGTAGTTTTGGGTAATCATGATTAAATCTCCATCTGACTATACACTTTAAATGATCTCATAACTATACTAGACGTTGCCCGTGACTTCGTGCACGCAAAAGGAAATCCCGCAGCTATCAGGGGACGTAGCTCCGATTGTAGAGCGCTCGCTTAGCATGCGAGAGGTGGAAATCCCGCAGCTATCAGGGGACGTTGCCCCGATGGTAGAACGCTCGCTTAGCATGCGAGAGGTGGAAATCCCGCAGCTATCAGGGGACGTAGCTCCGATGGTAGAGCGCTCGCTTAGCATGCGAGAGGTGGAAATCCCGCAGCTATCAGGGGACGTAGCTCCGATGGTAGAGCGCTCGCTTAGCATGCGAGAGGTGGAAATCCCGCAGCTATCAGGGGACGTAGCTCCGATGGTAGAGCGCTCGCTTAGCATGCGAGAGGTGGAAATCCCGCAGCTATCAGGGGACGTAGCTCCGATGGTAGAGCGCTCGCTTAGCATGCGAGAGGTGGAAATCCCGCAGCTATCAGGGGACGTAGCTCCGATGGTAGAGCGCTCGCTTAGCATGCGAGAGGTGGAAATCCCGCAGCTATCAGGGGACGTAGCTCTGATGGTAGAGCGCTCGCTTAGCATGCGAGAGGTGGAAATCCCGCAGCTATCAGGGGACGTAGCTCCGATGGTAGAGCGCTCGCTTAGCATGCGAGAGGTGGAAATCCCGCAGCTATCAGGGGACGTAGCTCCGATGGTAGAGCGCTCGCTTAGCATGCGAGAGGTGGAAATCCCGCAGCTATCAGGGGACGTAGCTCCGATGGTAGAGCGCTCGCATACCATGCGAGAGGTGGAAATCCCGCAGCTATCAGGGGACGTAGCTCCAATGGTAGAGCGCTCGCTTAGCATGCGAGAGGTAGCAGGATAAATACCCGCGACTTCAATCATTTGAAATTATTTTAGAATTTAAATTTTTAATCCGACAGTATTTAAAATAATTTTATAACGTAAACCAACCTAAAAAGCTAGGACGTCTTTAAATCACACAATCACAAACGTGTAACAAAATTGTATCAATTTTTGTATACAATTTTGTTACACGTTTGTAAATCTGTCACAACTCACAACATTTTTATTTTTTCTATAATTATATATTTGTCCAGACTACTCGAGGAGTAGGTCAAAGTTGGCCAAATAAGACAGTGTGGGACTTTGGGTTACTTCGCGGAGCACTTCCTCGGCCTTCTTCGCGAGCAGTCTGGACCAGAATATAAATAGAATTCAAAGTCGCAGAAGAACCCTTAAAAAATAAAAATTAACAATTATATATGCAAATTTCGACCACATAGTACATACCTATGCGAATCGCGTCCTCTAGTAAATATTAGACCAAAAATGCTTACGTAAAAAGAAAATCGGGATGAAAAGCGTAATACGAAACAGATTTAGTGCTTTCAATAAAGAACACTGGCTAGGGTCATATTTATCCCATTAAGCCTCGAGCTAACGACCTAGGTCATATCGGAATACAAAACCTAGACAAAAACCCAAGCTGAAATGTCGAAAACACTCGTTCAAAATTAAAGTAGAGTTTAACGAGGGAAAAATGATTAAGAGCTTCACAATCGCCTAATAAGTATCGTACGAGCCCCATGGCTCAGTGGGAAGACCGTTTGATTCGCACTAGAGAGAGTGCAGGTTCGAATCCCAGGTTGTGGCGTGTACTAATGAGACTTTTTCAGATATCAGATACATTATACGGACGCTCTAACGGTGAAGGAAAACATCGTGAGAAAACCCGCACATGGTTGGCCCCAGACGTATTGACCAGTCATTCCTCTGGACTAGGCTGCTGCATTTTTAAAATAACCACTATTGAAAATTAAACTTTATTCACTACATAAAAAGATACACATTTCATATGCGATACGCTGTGCAGCGCGGTGCAACTTGACATTCCAACTGTTACAATGTAACGTGTATCTTATTGTGTAATTCACTACACAACAAGATACACGTTTCATATGACATCAGCCACACACTACACATGCGATGTACAGCGCGGTGCAACTTGACATTCCAACTGTTACAATGTAACGTGTATCTTATTGTGTAATTCACTACACAACAAGATACACGTTTCATATGACATCAGCCACACACTACACATGCGATGTACAGCGCGGTGCAACTTGACATTCCAACTGTTACAATGTAACGTGTATCTTATTGTGTAATTCACTACACAACAAGATACACGTTTCATATGACATCAGCCATACACTGGACATACGCTGTACAGCGCGGTGCAACTTGACATTCCAACTGTTACAATGTAACGTGTATCTTATTGTGTAATTCATTACACAACAAGATACACGTTTCATATGACATCAGCCATACACTCCACATGCGCTGTACAGCGCGGTGCAACTTGACATTCGAACTGTTACAATGTAACGTGTATCTTATTGTGTAATTCATTACACAACAAGATACACGTTTCATATGACATCAGCCATACAATACACATGCGCTGTACAGCGCGGTGCAACTTGACATTCGAACTGTTACAATGTAACGTGTATCTTATTGTGTAATTCATTACACAACAAGATACACGTTTCATATGACATCAGCCATACAATACACATGCGCTGTACAGCGCGGTGCAACTTGACATTCGAACTGTTACAATGTAACGTGTATCTTATTGTGTAATTCATTACACAACAAGATACACGTTTCATATGACATCAGCCATACAATACACATGCGCTGTACAGCGCGGTGCAACTTGACATTCGAACTGTTACAATGTAACGTGTATCTTGTTGTGTAATTCATTACACAACAAGATACACGTTTCACATGACATCAGCCACACACTGGACATGCGCTGTACAGCGCGGTGCAACTTGACATTCCAACTGTTACAATGTAACGTGTATCTTATTGTGTAAGAAACAAAGTTCAATTTTGAATAGCTACCTTATTAATGCAGTTCCGTGTCGTGTATCGTTTCGATTCGGTGTAAATTAATCCTTAGGCATTTCCATATTAAGTACAAACTGATGCCCGCAACTTTGTTTGCATAGAACTAACGGAAACGCAACCCTATTTTTTAAACGGAACCCTGAAATAAAAGTAGCCTATGTTAGACCTTATAACATCAGCTATCTACCAGTGAACGTCCCGTGAAAATCGGTCCAGCCGTTCCAGAGATTAGCCGGAACGAACAAACAGACAGACGGACAGACAAATATTAAAAAAATATATATTTTATTGTAAGTATTGAATATACTTACATATGCATTAAGTGAAAAGCTGTTAATTTGAAATTACAAACAGACACTTCAATTTTATTTATCTGTATAGATATGTATAGATGTATAGATTTATTTCATTTTTTTCTTTATTTCAGGCATATACTCCTTAGGGACAACATTCTAGTATACACAAGGTAAACCTATGCACTACTTAATCCCTTTTGTATAAAATAGAGAGCGAAAACGAGCAACCGGATCGCCTGGTGGTAAGCGATTATTATCTGTTGGTAATGCGTTTTGAAATGGATTAGCCTAAGCTTGCTAATTACATTTGTCCATAATTATGAATTTAGCATTTCATTAATGTACGGACAACTGAATTAAAACCTATCCTCTATACCTAATCATCATCATCCTCTTGCTTTCTGCAATATTTGAGAGTATTTTTGTGCAAATGGGTAAGAGATGTCAAGGATATGACTTTTCAGATATGGAAATACCGGGGTTCAGTGGCGAATGCTGATTTTCCTTCACAGGGAAGCCCTAGCCTCAAGCCTGTATAGTAGGTAGGGAGATGAATGAGGGTCTTCAAAAGATAAGTGATAAATGAAGCCGATAGGAATAGAGTTATAGGAACCCCGCACCACTGCCGGGGTTGTGTTTATAATATAATATGAATCAGGTTACATATGTGGGATAGATGTCACAAAATTAAGAGGTCTGCTAAAATCGCTAATACTCTGAAAATATTTAAGGAAATATTTTTTACTTTTTATAAATTGGTCAATGAAAACCCGAAGTACCGGCTGGTTAAATAAATAAAGCATTTAACTTTATTTTATAAGAGATATGGAGTGGTTTCAAAAAGTGGGGCAACTATATACCGTTTCAGTATTCGGTCATAGGTATCCTATTGCTCTCTTTGTTTAAGTATAGTGTAAAACGAGGGTAGGTGAGTCGTGACGTCACCGGAAGCTCGTCGACGGAAGTGGCGCCGCTGCTGACAAACCGGAAACCCACTGCCGACGGCTGATGGAACTGAAAACGAAGTTTCTATAGATTGCTTGTTACCGGCAATGGAAATAAATGCACCCACGGGAATAACATTTTTTATTTAGATGCAATTTACTCGAAAATATTTGTCTCCAGAGATTCATTTTGTAAAAATAAAATACACGGTAAATTAAATACATAAATTCCAACTATGATTAACTCAAACTAATATGTAGTAGAAATATTTTTAACTAATCATTGATGGTCTCGACATTCTCGACACACGAAGGACCAATGATTTTGATATTATATTAAATTAGTTAGCCCGACACACGTTGTTCTGTCTTAATTATGAACTGGAATAAATAAATAACCAAAGTAAACTGAACGCACGTCTACATTTGGCAGTAAAGTGAAAAATTTGTTTATTGGAAGATTTATTAGTTTTGTAATTCACTCTTTACACTTGATTTAGTAAGTTAATCAAGTGTAAAGAGTGAGTGTAAAGAGAGAACTAGATTAAGTAAATTAATTGTTGATTCCAAAGTCAGGCTGACATAATATATGTGATGAAAATCCTTTATATAATATAAAGATTTAAAAAAATACAGTGAACAGTAAACTATGGGAAGATTCAAACGTCATTTTTACCCGACTGTTAAGAAGGGTTATGTTTAGTATTTTCCCCGCGATTGTTCTAGTATCTCACACCGTTCAAAACTTTCCTAAACTACCACATTTCTAGACTAAAGTTAGAGTCCAGCCGTACTCGAGTTAAAGCTAGACATTGTAATTGCAATCCATTTTTTATTACTAGCCAAAATAACAATTTATTAATAAGAGTATAATAATAAGAGAAGAGGAAGTTATCCTACTAATCCCACTAATATTATAAATGTGAAAGTTTGTGAGGATGTATGGATTTATGGATGTATGGATGGATATTTGTACTCCTTCACGCAAAAACTACTGAACGGATTTTGATGAAATTATGTATGGTAGTAGTTTAGGCTCTGGATTAAACTATAGGGTACTTTTTATCCCGAAAAAATACAGTGTTCCCGAGGGATACTGTATTTACGCGGGCGGAGCCGCGGGCAACGGCTAGTAGTTCATAATTCTAAAAAAAATATTTAAACTACCGATCTATAAGAATATAAAAAAAAATGATATTTAGGCCCTGTTTCACTATCCTCTAATAAGTATCGGGTAACTAATAAGTATTCGGAAGTTCTGTCGCTGCTTAGGTACTTTATATCGAGCGACAGAGACAAAAACATACGAATAAACTATCTGACACTTATCAGTATATGTGCTGCTGGCCCTAAATGTTACAAAAACGAGAGATAGAAATCTATAAAAAACTATCAGCTGTGTTAGTACAAGGGTTATGCGACTATACCACCTGGGTGTTAAACATAAAAATACGTAGATAAGCCATTGATCCATCGTCGAGTTCCCGTAATGAATCATAACCAAAGGGCGCGCCCTGCACGCGCCTATTCCTGGCTATTTCTGGATATTTCTGGCTATTTCTGGATACTCGTGGAGCGGAAACGTATCATCCGTCCACAGGGGGTCCGCGGCCGTTGACTCTTCAACTTCCATTGTAATATCCTCTATTTAAATTCAGTTCGAAACTTTCACGTCACATGGACAAGTAGGTAGATATAATAACCTCAACTATCGATATATCTATATTATATCATGATCATTTCTAGAGGTAAATGTAGTTTTGTTAGCACATGCTATACATAGATAGTTACGTCTGTGTGTATCTGGAAATAAACATATTTTGCAGGGCTGGATTCGTTAATCCAGCCTAAGACCAAAGAGGCCCGTGCCTTTAAACTGTCACCTATAGGCAGCCTTAAAAAGCCGTGTGCTATCCTTCTATGAAGGAAGTAACGACCTCTGTAAGTTTGACGACCTCTGTGGCTCAGTGGTTAACGCGTTGGCGCTCATGCCGCAGGTCGTGAGTTCGAATTCCGCCAAGGGAACCAAAAGCTTTGAGTGTTTCTGGGTCATGGATATGTATTAAATATGTTTATGATATTACAAAAATCTTAAATATACTTCCCGTTCTCTGGTCCCCGTAAGAAAAGTTCTTCGGATACTTAACACGGGGCCAGATTGACGTGGTGTAAAGTGTCCATAAATTAAGCCATAAATATATATTTTTATTATTATATACGTTTATTATAAAAAATGGTTTTAACTAAAAAATACAGACTTATTACTATAATATATCTGTATTTCTGTCCCCGTTTTAAAATATTTCGTAATTACCTTGACGAGGGATAGATAGATGACAGATGCCATAGTGCCACGTGTGCTGACTGCTGATTGAAAGTTCCTAGTCGATTTCGGATGTCGTGTCCATTTCATCATCCTCATCATCATCAACCGAGATATGATGAAGGTCAACATGATTAAAGTCCACCATGACAGCACAGACTAGAAAATATATTATACTAGCTTTTGCCCACGACTTCGTCCGCGTGGAGTTCGGTTTCCATACAAATTTTAACCCATTTTTTACCCCCTTAGGTGGCGAATTTTCAAAAATCCTTATTAAGAATAGTGGATGCCTACGTTATTACAACTATCTGTATGCCAAGTTTCAGCAAAATCCGTTTAGTAGTTTTGGCTGTGCGTTGAAAGATGAGTCAGTCAGGTTTGCCTTTTATATATTTAGATACGTACTTACATACGTACAAGCTTTCATAGAACGATCCAAATCGATCTAAATTTGAAAATGTTAACGTCCCCTTCAACGGCCCACAATTTTTCCACACAATCGTGGAATTGTGTCGTGTTGTGAGTTCGTACTTCATATGCTTGTAGTAGTGCTATAAAATCGAAAGCTAACTATGTAGCTGCTTATCTGTTCATCGGTCTTTAGTCTGTGAGTTCTTTTTAACAAGAACACCTGTTCTCTAATGATGAGAAGAAAATAGATTTCTAAAATCAAAGCTATATTTCAGTCAAAAAATATTATCTACAATTCTCATCAAATAACAATGAATTAACTTATTCACTAATTGGATTACAAAATACAATGTTTGGAATGAAAATAGAAAGGCAAGAGACAAAATCATAAGGGTCTAAAAAGCCAGCGGATATCTGAAAAATCTATAAGTCCCTGTACAATAAAAACATGTGCAATACCGAATACGACGGTCGACGCGCCAGTGGACACCTAATACGTGCTGAAAAGGCAATAGGAATCTAATAATAATATATATGGACCATAGATGTATTATATTAAGAAGAGGAAGATATGGCATTGCGCGTAAAAAGTGAAGACTCAAATTGGCCCGACGACGACGACGACGATGTCAGGCCAATTTATATTAGTCTGATCCGCGTATAATAGTGTTATTATATTGTAAGTAAAAAAAATAGATACTTTTTTCCTAACTTTAGGGTGCCACAACCCATAAGCAATACACACACAAACACATACACATACACACAGAACACACACAAACACACACAACACACACACATTTGTATATTTTACAAGTACTTCAACTGTTATAAGTAGTTTATTTAATATTACCAATGAACTGAAAGTTGCTTAAGTTACAGGGACCTTTGGCAATTTTTAAATTAATACTATCTTTCTATTTAGCTACACGTCTGTACACTCTGTTAAGATCTGTAATACCTGTTATTGGCCATATTAATTGTTATTTGCTTAGTGTTAATTTTTGTCATGTAATACGCTGTTGGTATTATAATAAAGAAAATAAAAAAAAAAAAAAAAACTTTACTAATCTAACTGTACCAAAACTGATGGATACTACTTAGTTTTGAATACACAGAATAATTATTTGTACAAATAAATGTCATATACAAGTAAAGAGTTTCCTCTTCTGAATATAATAATGAATAGCTCATAGCGATCGATCTCTATCACCACATGGGAGTAATCCATAATCCGTAGAAGGCCGTAATCCGTTTGTAACAAAGCTGATTGCCGTTTCCTATTGTTTCCTTATTGTCCTTGTTGTCCTGCGCTTTAATGTTTTCAAGCTTTAACTTTAATTCATTTTATATCATATTAGGTTGGGGAAAAAGTTTCTTCGCATTTTATATAAAAATTCAAAAGGTTTTTTTATAAAGTTTATTTACAAGTGACTAAAGTATATAGGTGCCATTTTGTTCGATAACTTTTTGCCATCTTGTTGGTAGGTACATGATCCCATTGCTATAAAATTTTTGGGGCTTCTGATGAAAAAACTGCGACAAGTGGTTTTGGCAGTCCTCTTGTGATGTCAACCTGACACTGCCTAAGGAATTCTGCAGCGACCGAAACAGGTGGAAATCTGAAGGTGCAAGGTCAGGACTATACGGCGGATGCATTAACACCTCCCAGCCAAACTCCCGTAATTTTTTCTGAGTGGCTAAAGATGTGTGAGGTCTAGCGTTATCATGGTGAAAAACCACACCCCTTCTGTTGATTAATTCCGGCCGCTTTCTCTCAACTTCTTGCTTTAATCTCATCAGTTGTTCGCAGTACAGTTCAGAATTGATGGTCCTGCCTGGCGGTAACAGCTCATAATGAATAATGCCCTTCCAATCCCACCACACCCACAGCATCACCTTGTTACGAGTTAACCCGGGTTTCGCCACAGTCTGTGAAGCCTGACCGGCCTTTGACCACGATCTTTTTCGCACGTTCTTGTCGTACGTGATCCACTTTTCATCACCAGTTATCAGCTTCTTCAAAAATGGTTCGGTTTCATTACGTCGTAATAAAGAATCACAAATGAGTACACGGTTCATTAGGTTTCTTTCAGTGAGCTCATGAGGCACCCAAATATCGAGCTTTTTTGTGTACCCAGCTTTTTTCAAATGCGCCAAAACCGTTTTGTGGTCAATCCCCAGTTCTTCAGCTACATCGTAACTACTAATATGCCGATCTTGCTCCACTTTTTCAAAAATGGCAACAGTTTTGTCCGTAACAGGGCGACCAGAGCGACGTGCATCTTTGATATCAAAATTTCCGGATTGAAAACGCTTAAACCAAATTTGCGCTACTCTCACAGATACTGCATTAGGTCCATAAACATCACAAATTTTTTTCGCGGCTTGTGTTGTATTTTTACCTTTTTTGTAATCAAATTTTAAAATGTATCGAAATTCTTCATAAGAATCACTCATTTTAACAATAAGAAAAACAAATGAAAATCTCAAATTTACCTAATTTGAATTTGGAATTGTCTTCTGTAAAATTAAAACTTTTTAATGATACCAAAATCAGCCAGATACAATTGGTATAGCCCAAGATATTTTATGACAAGTTCATACATACTATAATGCGAAAAGACTTTTTCCCCAACCTATTATTAGATTTTACCTATGCTCACGTTTTGGCTTTTCTATATATATGACAAATAGCTTATTCCCGTGGCTTCGCTTGTGTAAATATAGTATCCCACGGGAATTTTGTACTTTTTAGGATTAAAAAGTAGCTGTTTAAATCCAGAACCTAAACGACTACCGAACCAAATTTCATCAAAATCCGTTCAGTAGTTTTTTGCGTGAAAGAGTAGAAACATCCATCCATCCTCACAAACTTTCACATTTAATAGTACTAGGATCTAAAGACTAGCTTGTTACGTATATGGAAAAGTCAATTTTAACGATTATTTAGATTCTAATGTAATCTATTTCTTTAATCATTATATAGAGTAAAAGTCGGATAGTTGCCTTGGTAGGAATAGTACCTATACTTGCCTCGGTTCTGAATTCGCTATGTTAGGAATATTTTTTGCGGAAGACTTTGATTATGATTGGAAGTCCCTTCCCCGAAGACATCATTACCTATTGTAGGCGCATCCGTTTTGTCTATGTGAGTCCCCTTGTCTAAAACAAAAACTAGTGTATCTGTATACATGCTTTACTATGAACAGTTTCAAGTGGTTTTACATAATATATATTAACATATTATGTAAAACCACTTGAAACTGTAAACAATAATGCCGTTAAAATTAAAAGTGCCGTTAAAAATACAAAATTGTAACAGCAACGCAGCTGGAAATTGGAATTCAAATGTCGTTAGTGAATAATATTCTAGCTTTTTCACGCCGACTTTAATTACTGGGACAGTTTCATTAAAATTATCAAACGCAGTTATTTAGAGTGATATACCTACTCCTACAGTATGTAGATTTTGTCCCAGTGGGAATTGGGAAATCCACGATTATATTATGTAATGAGCATAATGCATATACAATGTCTCCGAAAATCAATTACGGTTATTTTAGGCATATGATCTACTTCTTATTTAGAGACGTTTAGGCAGAAAAATAGTGTCATATTCGAACAAAAAAATCTTCCTTTAGATGGGCGAGCGGAGAGTCACCCATACATGAGATGATTTTTTTACTTTCAGTATGACAATATTTTTGTGCTTAAACGTCAGTAAGCAGTAGATCATATACCCAAAATATTCGTAGTTGATTTTACCAAACCTTATATATAAATTATATAATATCTGCTCCATGGATAGACGATAGTCCATAGATGTTAGAAGACTGAAGAGAAATCAAACGTAAATTAGATCTATAGTTTTTTAATCTTACTAATATAATATTATAAATGTGAAAAGAAGAAGGGGCATTTTTGTATGGAGCCCGTCCCCACTACTGTAGCACTACAAGACATATATCAAATGAAAGGGCTTAAAAAGTGTGTAATTTTATTGTATGACGAAAAATCTCTAAACTATGGGAGAAAAAAGTTAATGAGTGAATTGAAACATTCTGTATTGTTGCACCATTCGATAGCGTCGCAAGTAAGAAACAATTTCTAGAAAGTAATTATGTGCGAAAAAATTAAGGAAATAGCTTTTTTTTAGCATTTTATTATTATTCCATACATTTCTTCAAAATATGCGGCAGTTTATCAAAATATACCACTTTTATGAAGTTTGCTGTATACCATTACTTTCCAAAAATTGATCCTTATTAGCAACACTATAAAATGGTGCTATAATAAAGGATGATTTCTTTTACTTTTTTTTAACCTTTAATCTCTTAACTCATTAACATTTTTCTCCCATGGTTTAGAGATTTTTCGTCATACAATAAAATTTCACACTTTTTAAGCCCTTTCATTTGATATACCTATGTCTTGTAGTGCTACAAGGGTGGGGACGGTTTGCCCCTTCTTCTTTGTGGGGAATTGAGGATGGATGAATGTATAGATGGATAACTGTTTGTTATTTTACGCAAAAACTACAGAACCGATTTAGATGAAATACACTATGGTAGTAGGTTTGAGCTGTGGATTAAAACATAGGCTACATTTTAACTCGGAACAGTACAGTGCTCCCGTGGGATATTGTATTTACGCCGACGGAGCTGCGGGCAAAAACTAGCAATATCTATGGACCTTTCACACCACGTCGGGACCAGACAACGGAAAGTATATTTAATACTTTTATTAAATTATAAACATAATAAAAAAGTATTCAATGTTCCTGGTTCATGGACATCCAAGATCAAGGAACATTGAATACTTTGTTCCTCAGCGAGATTCGAACCCGCGACGTCCAGCTCCAGCTGACGCGCTAACAACTGAGCCACAGCGACCTTCAAAAAGTATTGTATTGTATAATGGTCTGAACTCTGAACACCCTCTGCTAATTGTCGAAAAAGCCAAGTGCTATTAACTCTACGGAAAGTATATTTAATACTTTTATTAAATTATAAACATAATAAAAAAGTATTCAATGTTCCTGGTTCATGGACATCCAAGATCAAGGAACATTGAATACTTTGTTCCTCAGCGAGATTCGAACCCGCGACCTCCAGCTCCAGCTGACGCGCTAACAACTGAGCCACAGTGACCTTCAAAAAGTATTGTATTGTATAATGGTCTGAACTCTGAACACCCTCTGCTAATTGTCGAAAAAGCCAAGTGCTATTAACTCTAACACATTATTTCCAGTACCAAAGTATTTTCTATAAGTGAGTGAACTATGGAATCGAACGAAATGACGCCATTTCATGCGTGCCAGATTGCTTGACGTTTTTAGCTACGCACAACTCCAGACACTTGACGACAATGACGACCTCTGTGGCTCAGTGGTTAAGCGCTTTGGTGCTCAAGCCGGAGGTCGCAGTTTTGAATCCTGCCGAAGGAACAAAAAGTTTTTCTGTGTTCCTGGGTCATGGATGTGTATTAAATATGTGTATAATATAATAAAAATCTTACATATAAGTATAGTATAAAAGTATTAAATATAGGTACTTCCCGTTGTCTGGTACCTGTAACACAAGTTCTTCGGATACTTAGCACAGGGTCAGATTGACGTGGTGTGAAGCGTCCATAGATATTATTATTACTTTAGTCTATTCGCGTTAAGAAGTCAGTGAATCATACGTACATATTATGTCAAAATGGCTTACTTTAATGTGAATACGGCTTAAGCGTCATTGGTCTATGTTGACCGGGTAGCCAAAAATAATGTAGTTAATTAAAACAAAATAAGTTATATTTATACATTGGCTGTGTTACGCGGAAAAAACGCTTGTTAGCGCTTGCTAACGCTAAAGAAAAAGATCCAAATTATCGGCTAGGACACGGTTGCTAACTTTAATTGTTAAGTCATCAACATAATATAAGCTTCTGATGATGACTATGAACATTTTTTTTTGTATGTCTTGGATACTAATAAAAAAAAATACCGCTAACATAATCCGCCATTTTGCTTACGCTCTTTTGTTAGCGCTTTTGTCCGCGGAACACAGCCATTGCGTTTACGCGCACGACCTCGCATCATCTTGGCAGGTAGTACATAAAATATCGCCATCTATGATTAGTGTCGCGTCAAATGATAATGTCATGTTTAACAGCTCAACACACGTCACTTCGATTTTCAACTCTATTGTATTAGTACAGAGTTATATTTTCAGGGCTCAGATTTTCCCCGACCTGCTAGATTCCGGATGCTTTAGACCAGCTTTAGACATTTAAGTCGAGAAAAGTCTCGTTGGAGATCGAAATAGGACCTACTTATGCAAACAGGATCCAATCCACACTAATGCCAAAATCGAGATAAGGGCACTGAAATTTTAAAAAATGAGCCTTCTATCGACCCTGTAAAGATCAAAATGATCTGACAATTTCAACAGAACAAAACATTTCTATGACAAAGTTATCAATCAACATATTATATGCATTTGTTCAAAGTTCTAACAAAAACCAAGCCCCATGTTCACCCAACAATCTTATAAAATAATTGAAATAGTTTTATTTTTGTCTGTCTGTTTGTTCTGGCTAATTTCTGCAATGACAGGACCTATTTTGACCAGACTTTCACTGGCAGATAGCGATATCATAAGGAGTAACTTTGGCTACTTTTATCTTAGTGTTCCGTTTAAAAAAATTATTCAGTTTTCCATTTAGTTTAGTTCCACGCACAAAAAATACCACCCAGCTAGAAATCAATAAATATATTTCAAAGATATATGTTTTTTTGCAATTTTTCCCTTCACATCATAAATTAACAAGGAATCAAACAACATACTGATAGTTTTGCAAAAAGGAACCAGCTAGTTTTTCTTCAAAATTATTAGGAAGTGTTAATTTTTATCTAAATTATATTTGTTTACAATAAACAAATTATTATGAATTATCTTATATTGTATGCAAGCTTTATTCAAAATTACCATAAATTACACATAATTTTACAGAATACAATATTGTAACAAAAATGGCTTTTTCTCAAAACTGTTATTGTGTGGGTTGATTCTATTTTGCATAAGTAGGTCCGAATCTGTGCCTTATCAAGTATATTGTAAGTTGTAACCAATTTTTCTACAACTAGGCTGAGGAAGAAAGTAATTCTACTTATTTCCAGCTCATCTGATATTTAATACGGGTAGGTAACACTATCTCACGTCGGAGCCTCTTACAATGGGTCCAATCAAAATGGTGTTTATTTTAGAAAATTGGAAGAGACGGCTTACTACGAGTGATAGGAAATTATTTGCGTTTTTACGAGACGGTACTATTGGTTCTCGATTGCGGTTAAAATTGATTGTAAGAAAGTAGAATGAGTATTTTTAAAATCTAGAAGAAGTGTTTAAATGAGTAGTTAGGAGCTTTTGCTTTCGGTACTATAAGGTCACAATATAAACTCAAACTCAAACTCAAAATTTTTATTTCCATGTAGGTTATAATATAACGCTTATAGAATTGTCCTACATGATGCCTACCACCGGTTCGGAAACTAGCCCGGCGAGAAGAACCGGCGTAAGAAACTCGCACGGGGCCACCTTTTAGCAAAGATAGGTACATTAATATTAAATATCAGATTTTATCGCCCGAAGATAGCCTAATGAGATCATTGAGATGGATACGTCAAAAGACCACGAAAAAGATGGTCTTAGACCATCAGCATTGTTTTAAATAATTTTGGTATACTGTTTCGAATGTAATTTCCTGTTTGACCAAACCGCAGTCAATCCTTAAATTCTTACGGGCATGTTTACAAATTTTACATAATATAATATTAATTAAATTGTATGCTATGGATTACCACAAAGTAACGCCTGATTCTATTAACTAATTAATTTGATATTAATTCCCTATGGCTTGTCGTTTTTATATTAACAGCCTCCGTGGTCTAGTGGTTAGATGATTAGCTCTCGACTCGGAGGTCGTGGGTTCGATTCCCGCATCGAAATAAAAAATGTTGTTGCCAAGTTTGGTTAGGACAATGCAGGCTGATCATCTGATTGTCTGACAAGAAAGATGATCCATGCTTCGGATGGGCGTGTAAAAAGTCGGACCTGCGCCTGATCTCTCGTCAGTCGTGTCGGTTATCCGTCCCACTGAATTATAGGATTAAAGCAAGAGAGAGTGCTCTTTTGTACTGAGCACACACACTATAAAATTACTCCTGCGTTTCTCCTGGTTTCAATGAAACCGGCCACCGTCACCGAAATCGGTGTGGGGGGAGTTATTGTTATTAATTCTACTTCCCCACGATGTTTTCATTTACCACTTTCACAATTACTACAATTGATATTATATATAAATTTAAGTTATAATACCCGCAGTAGGGGTAACCAGTATCTAATACCCCCGACGTTAGCGGCGTCACGCGCCGCCTCCGCAAAACGCGACCCAACGTAAATACATTAGCACCTCCGTCATCGCAAAACTGTCATACGTACACGGCCTACTAGGACATAAACTAAATATAGTTTTGGAGGTAGGAGAGCAAGAATGACACCGCAGCCTCACAGAAAATCGACGTCTAACATCACGCGCCATCTCAAACATTAGGACCTCCGTCAGCGCAACACTATCATACGTACACGGCCAGTACTAGGAAATGAACTTAATATAAGTTCTGGAGGTAGGAGTAGGGTTACCAGGGGCTAAAATCGGAAAGCTGGTTGCAAGTGTTAAAAAGTCCTGATTTCAGTTAAAAAGTTCGG
The DNA here is from genome assembly GCA_905404095.1 of Glaucopsyche alexis. Lineage (NCBI taxonomy): Eukaryota > Metazoa > Arthropoda > Insecta > Lepidoptera > Lycaenidae > Glaucopsyche > Glaucopsyche alexis. The sequence continues at coordinate 18,909,428 of FR990059.1, forward strand.
TCCGGTAAAATATAAGCTGGACAACCGACAACAACAATTTCTTGATCAAAGTACTATTATTTAAATGTGTGGTCACATTGTTACCCACATTTCTAGCAGCACCTCCAAAATTTACATAAGCGTAATCGCCGGTGAAAGACACGCACTTTTCTTTTAAATTATACCTTTCAAGCGTCAGTAGATGATTGGCAATGGTTATCATTGACTTGATTAAAAATCCGGTCGCGAATGAAATCCGGGCGGAGTCCGGTCTATATCCTTAAAATCCGGTAAGACCGGATTTATCCGGTCAGATGGGTACCCTAGGTGGGAGAGCTAGAATGATACCGCAGCCTCATAAAAAACCGGTGACGCGCGCGCCGTTGAGCCAACTTTATTACAGGAGTTCCTTCCACGATACGCCTGTCATACTTAAACAGCTAGAACTAGAATTAATTACTGAATGTGAAAAAGTCGAAGAGATACTAAGGTGTCATAAAAAACTGGCGTAAAAGAGCGTTCCGAAATCTGGAAACCCGGGTAGTTTCCGGTATACGCCGGTTTTTCGATGTCTCATTCCACACAAAGTGGCAAGAATGGCAAGAGTTTATATTTTCTTTTTTAGCTGACTACGGCGGAGTCAAAAGGAACACGGTAATGATTTGTTTGTTCCATCGTATCGCCGAAACTACTTATTTGATTTTAATGAATGAGGTGACAATAGATTCGTTATTATAGGCAACGATTTGCGTAGCCGGCCGATTCCGTACACATAGGTTAAAAACAAACGTTGTTTTATTTTCGCTTCGCACAAAGACCTTCGTGCGTGCGTGCGACTCGCACTTGGCTTTTTGTAAATTGTATATTATGTCCATGTAAAATTTTAAAAACCTTTAGATTGTTAATTAACTACTTAATTAGTAAAATTCTAAAATGTCGAAAGACTGCGGACCACATTATTTACAATCTCGCTAGTCATATTACAATTTAACGGTTTTTACAATTTTGCGGTGACATCTTACTATATCTTACTACTACCTTTTGCCCGCGACTTCGTCCGCGTGGAACATTTACTTTAGGATATCGCTAAAATTTACCCGCGACTTCATTTACGTAGAAGGAGAAGCGCTTCCACCTCACGACTGCCCGCCGCGCGCCGTACATTATTATTGCGCGCTTGATTATTTTGTTACTGCGATATCTTCTAAAATACTCATTGCAATCAAATTATGTAAACGGCAAATTTCTTCTTAATTGATTGCTTGTAATGAGTAACGTATTTACTTGGATAAGGATTAATATAATCTTTATGAAAACACCCTCACAAATAATGCTTTAATTTAGAACAAATTTGGTTAGTATAAAAAGGTTATTGTGAGCCAACCTTTAAAGATAGACATATACAGTCGCGGACTTTTTTTTATAATTTTTAAGGGAAATAATTCTGTTATACATAATTTTAGCGAAACTTTAACCGTTTCCGCAGCATACGCAGCGAAAGCTCTCAAGAGGAAAAAATCCGATTTTGAAACATTATTGATTGGTGCTCCGCTCGTATTGAGCTTAGCATGATGTTATATAGCCTAAAGCCTTCCTCGATAAATGGACCATCCAACATAAAAATAATTTTTAATTCGAACCAGTATTTCCTGAGATTAGCGCGTTCAAACAAACAAACTCTTCATCTTTAAAATTAGTATATTAGATACTATTATAAATGTGAAAGTTTGTGAGGATGGATGTGTTTGTTACTCTTTCTCGCAAAAACTACTGAATAGATCTTAATTAAATTTGGTATGGTGGTAGTAAAGGCTGTGGATTAAAACATTTACTACTTTTTATCCCGAAGAGTACAATGTTCCCGTGGAATAGTTAATTTTTGCGAGCGGAGCTGCGGGCAAAAACTAGTAATATATAAACCACGTTCCACAAAATGTACCTACCTTAAATTGTTACGCAGTGTAACATAACATTTGTTTTAAAGGGCACCCAAGAATATGGGCCCAAAAGGCTCTTAGCTTTTAAACTTTACCTTTTAGAAGTTGGACATTATCTTTAAACATGAATTATTGCAATACTCCACAAGTTTCCCGATGTGAAACTTCACTTCTATCTACAAATGAAATTAAAGTTCCGGTAATTTCGTTACTAAAACTTTGTTTCCATTCTAAGGAAACATTAATGGAAAGCATTATTATTAATAATTCTAACTATTAATTTGAAACTGTAGAGTACTTACATAGCTCTACGCGATAAATTCTAAGAAATATAACGTAACAATAATAATGTAATATCATTATTATATTATTAGGTGAAGCGATAACAGTTTTACGAGAATTATGCGAACGGAGGAGTATGAAATTTGGCACAGTTAAAGTTTATGTGAAGTAAGGCGTGTAGAAAGCAAATTTTTTATGATGCTTAGAATTACATAAAATTAATTGAATTATAGTTAACACACTACGTCACTCATGCGTCATGCGTCTGTGTAATAAATGGTTTAATAACAGTAGGTGTCATGACCATGACACAATTGTCAATCTTTATTTCACATTCCATAGGCAAAATTTATGATATGGCAGAATGTACAGAAACAGTGTTATTAACTTTAAGATCTTTTGTAACTACCTACATTCATGCAGATAAGTGAATTGAATTGAATATTTTTTACATATTTGTACTTTTTTTTTTCACCTCGCAGGGGAAAGGTAATTATGCCTATGGGTGTCCCTTATGAGTGTCCCGGGCATATGTGGTGGTACCTGCGCGGTCACCGGTACTTTACCCACGTCCCACCTGGACGTTGTCCTCAAGCTGGGACTATATTATTATGCTTCCGGAATCCGGTAGGCCCTCGAAAATTCTAAGCAATGAAAATAGAAACTCTGCGCTAACCAAATAGAGTTGAAAATCGAACACACAAGTGTCGAGTCAAATTTCAATGTCATATAAGACAGCTCGACAATCGAAACTTCCATTCTCAACTCTATGTTATTAACGCAGACTTCTATTTTCTGTGATCGAAATTTTCCCCAGCCTTCCAGATTCCGGATTATATTATAATCTCAGCCTCAGCCGCTATGAAAGGGAGTGTCCCGGATCTGTCTAACACAGGACTGAGGACACTCCCCTGGACTGGCCGTCTACCTCATGAGGGACCGGACTTCCAATTAAAATACCCCGCACTCCGACAAACATATTTATACTTAAAGTATACGAGTTGGTAAATTTACCAACTACAACTAGAATAGGGGCACTTATATTTATAAAATAAAAATAAAATAAAATACCTACCTATTTTAACCTACGTAAACTGCCTATGGAGCTCCGTGGCCTAGTGGGTAGACCGTTTGGTTCGCACTCGAGAGAGTACAGGTTCGAATCCCAGGTTGTGGTGTGTACCAATGAGACTTTTTCAGATCTCAAGTACATTATACGGACGCTCTAACGGTAAAAGAAAACATCGTGAGGAAACCCGCACATGGTTGGCCCCAGACGTATTGACCAGTCATTCCTCTGGACTAGGCTGACTATGTTGTGAGAATGCCGTATGTGCTTGAGCAACCAACCGACTGTCCCAGACACTACAGTATTTCAACTTTCACTTCGCTCGGAGAATACTGTATAAATCATCCATTAACGGATGAAAAGGCCTAAATTTAAACTGCCTATAAGACCCAGGCCACAAAACATATTCAGCTAATGAATATCGTATATACTTATAATATATTGCCTCAGCGACACAGCTTACACTCCCAAGAGAGTAATAGGTGCTTAATTACACTTATGTTACATACACACGTACATTTATACACACAAATACATTCATACATGTGTGGTGATACATTTCATATGGCCTTACAAACTTAAGATGCAGCTTATGTTGTAATATGGGGTGTTTTACTGCTAATTACAAGAATATAACATGATTATTTTATTTTCAACTTTATTGCTGGAGGTTTAAGACACATTTTCGAGTTGCAGAAGCTTTTACGAAATTTCCCGTATAAGTTTTTATCTAACTTGAGCTCAAATTGTGTGACATGGCATTCATTAGGCTTTTCTGGACAAATAAAACTACAGTGAAAAACCTTTTGTAACGACATCACTTATAACGACAATCTGGATACTACGACAAAGTTTTGAGGTCCGTCATGTTAAGATATTAAAATTTTACCATCGGTTTTAATGACTGTCTGCTATTACGACCACAATTTATTGGTCCCTTCAATGTCGGCTTCCACTGTAGGCATGTCTGACTTTGGGGTTAGGTTCGACCAATGAGGAAAGATAAGAAAATTCTAAGTACAACTCTAGCAAAGAATACCTACTTATATGCCCAAGTGAATGTAGCGAAATGGCCAAACCACATATCTTGACTAAGATGTAGAGTTTGTGAAGTTATGCTTGTAGAGTTAAGGCGTGTAGAGTCAGAAGCTTGGCTTCACATGAAATCTGATAACTTTTTGATAGTGCGAGTCGTATGGTGGCTTGGCATGATTTTACATGAAAATGTTAATGGTAGGATTAATTTTTGAAACTGCAATCAGTGAATTCAAATATTAAAAGATTGAATATAGAAACTATTCTGTTAGAAAGAGAGGCAGCGGTCAAGTGGTCACTCTCGTTGGGGGCTTTCAACTGAATAAACTCGCAAAAACTATTGCACAAAATTCAAAGTGGTTTAGGGAAGTCTGTTGTACCTCGGCTAGTTTTTTTAGTTATTCGTTAATTATTCCCATTTAACTTGCTGCACTTAAGTCGTGTTTGTTTATTTTGGAAGACCAGTTATTTGGGGATATACTTCACTAAAATATGAGAAATGTTATCAAGCTTGCTTGTCTTTACGACATTTAAAAAAAGTTCTAAAACTGGCCAATGTGCAACATACCCAATGTACCTACCTTGGCCAGTGTCGTAGTCCTTATTTATCCAGTTGTCCCTTAAAATATATAATAATATATACTTGAATATATAGGTACTTGCAAAACTAATAGTTTTAGTCTGTTGACGATCCGACTTATAATAATGATGAAAATATAAATTTTGTCACCCAAAAAAATTCAAACTTTAATAAAATCAAAAATTATTCGAATGGCGGTAAACGAATAACTCTATAAAAGATGATCGGTAGAGACGTAGCGAACACGATAAGGCATTAGAATTCAAAAGCTTAGGAATATCTAGAAAATGCCAACTGACCAAGGTACAACTGGCTCCGAGGTATTTAGCTACATTAGCACTACTTACCGTAAATTTATTGATACAAAAGTCAGAATTAAAAAAAACCGACTACATAAAAACTGATAGGTACCTTTGGTAGCAGGCGGGACCCACTTACACCCACCCAATAGGGGATCGGACTACATATGAAATATGTAGTTTCGTTAATATATTCAGAAATATTGAAGCATTACTACTTGGTAAATGTAAAAAAATATATTATTTTATGTGTAGTTTACTAATTAAATACATTTTAAAAGTAAGTACCAAAAAAAAATTTTTTTTGCGAAACCGGTAAACAAAACCTACATCATTAGTTTACTCACATCATAATATACAAAAACATTCATTACGGTAAGTATGAACTTAAACGCACAAATATGGGAGATATTTACAAATATATTCCGGCGGCCATATGTAACTTCTTATACTACTTCATATACTATAACCTACAAGTGACGTCATTTATAGGTCGACTTTAGTATGGAGCGTTTTTAGGAGGCTCGCGAAATTTTTTATACAAATCGCTGTACCTTTGAAAATATTGACTTTTGATATACGGTTTCTTCTGAGAAGTTACTCATATTTAAGAGTACTATTCATTTATGCAATAAAAAAAAATTGTCCGATTGCCTATTACTTACTTACTTTGTTCAAGTTAGTTTCGTACGATTTATAATCTGGGATACGTGGTAATAAAGGAATTTACAAACGAACATACAAGATACGCGAGAAAAACATAACCCTTCTTGGCAGTCGGGTTAAAAGTCTATTGTTTACTGTTACTAAACACCACGAAAATAATCTTAGAAATCTTTTCAACGTATATACACGTCAAACACGCTTTTAAAATCGATACTTTAGATCCCAAAACAAAATAAATTCAAATAGAGAACACAATAAATACGACATCTAATTGTTATCCGCCATATTGTAATAGAATTTCAAAATGGCCGCTTTTAGCCATTAGTGCATCGGTTTGCATTAGCTTCAGAGTGATTTTCGAGCATTTTCATTATCATAAACATCATATTAAAGGACAAAGAATGTTTCTATTTCGGGTGTCTAGTCTATTTTGGAACGTGGAGGGAATGTCAGCGTATAGTCTCAAAGGGATATAATTATTCTGTGGACAATTTCGTTCAAGAATTCAGCTGCATAATCATAATGTGATGTATTTGGTATTTAATTGAATTGATTAGAATCTAAGACAAAATAAAAAAGTGAAGACAGAACTTTGTCAAACAAAAACTGACAAACAAAAAGTTGTCACTCGGCCAGGTATAATACGAAATACGTTGAATCGTACACACGCACACACGTGTAAATACGTAGTTCAACCACGTTTGCCGTCGTTGCGGTCACTTCCTTTGTGTTAAAAATATTTTGAGGCGTCCTAGTGCAAATCAAAATGTTTAAAAACTGGTCGAGCAGGAATTTTGTTAATATTGTACGTAGTGCACGTAAAATACAATATGACGCTACGCACTTCATACACGAAAACCACAACGCGGTCCGCGTCAAACCAGATTAAAGAGGAACCGCTAAACAGCTACATAGTTAGCTTTCCATTTGATTGCACTACTACAAGCATACGGTGTGTCCACACTCCACGATTGTGAGGATAAATTTGTGGGCCACTAAAGGGTAGAAAGTGAAGCCGGAGATCCTCGCTGAAGTCGAAAGGTTCTATGGGGAATAGGGAATATGCATAAAATATAAAAATAGCTTAAAATATAATAATATGATACTAGACAGTAAAATAAAGAAAATGGCGAGAAATTTTTCAATATCTGTTGATAAATGAGCAAGATATGAGCGGTCAAAGTTTGTAATCTATCTCTTTCTAGCAAAACGAAATTTAGTATGAACTTTCTATGAAAGTCGTGTTATGTGACGTCACGATACACGTCGGATCTCTCTGTCTAATAGACCACTTTAAACGTTCATATCTTCGTTATTTTTAATGATATCAAAAAACTGATTTTACCATATGGTTTACCAAACAAGATAGATCTATATAAATAAATAAAAAAAATACGTGCATATTCCCTATTATACACCCAAAAAACAAGCCCACCCCAAACCCATCATGCAGATGACCCACGGGCCAGACTCACGCGCCACCTTACAGATGAGCTTCCTGATGTCGACATGGGTGAGATTAGAATAGCTCTCAGTCAGCTTAATAATAACAAAGCACCGGGAGATGACGGAATAACCACAGAGTTGCTCAGGGCAGGAGGAACACCCGTCTTGACTGAGCTTGTCAAGCTCTTCAATTCCGTCATCCACACTGGCACTACCCCGGAAGCATGGAGCAGGAGCATAGCGGTTTTGTTTTTCAAAAAAGGCGATAACACGCGACTAGAAAACTACCGCCCCATTTCACTCCTGAGCCACGTGTATAAGCTGTTCTCGAGAGTTATATCGAATCGTCTTGCCCAGAAGTTTGACGACTTTCAGTCACCGGAACAGGCCGGGTTTCGCAAAGGCTACAGCACTGTGGACCACATACACACACTAAGGCAAATTATACAGAAGACCGAGGAGTATAATCAGCCTCTCTGCCTAGCGTATGTGGACTATGAAAAAGCCTTCGATACCGTCGAGACCTGGGCTGTGCTGGAATCCATGCAGAGATGTCTCGTCGACTGCCGATATGTCGAGGTGTTGAAATATCTGTACAAGGCCGCAACAATGACCGTCCAAGTACAAGAACAGAGTACAAAACCAATCCAACTGCGTCGAGGAGTAAGACAGGGAGATGTTATCTCTCCAAAACTGTTTAATAACGCGTTGGAGGACGTTTTCAAGACGCTCGATTGGAACGGACGGGGACTGAACATAAACGGCCAGTACATCTCACACCTGAGATTCGCAGATGACATAGTCATTATGTCATACTCTCTACAGGACCTGGAAGAGATGCTGAACAGCCTAAGCGATTCTTCAAGACGGGTGGGTCTTGGTATGAACCTGAACAAAACTAAAATTATGTATAATGAACACGTTCTCCCGAGACCAGTCATCGTAAATGGCGCTAGTCTCGAAGTTGTGCAAGAATACGTATATCTTGGCCAAACCATTCAACTCGGGCGGCACAACTTTGAGAAGGAGGTGAGTAGAAGAATACGCTTGGGCTGGGCTGCATTCGGGAAGCTCCGGGACATCTTTGAATCGTCGATCCCACAATCCCTTAAGACTAGGGTCTTTGATCAATGCGTTCTACCGGTAATGACATACGGAGCCGAAACGTGGACACTCACCGTAGGCTTGGTTCATAAGTTTAAAGTTGCTCAGCGTGCGATGGAAAGAGCAATGTTAAGGGTATCTCTGGTGGATAAAATACGTAACGACGTTATTCGCCAGAGAACTAAAGTCACCGACATTGCTCAACGAATTAGCACGCTGAAGTGGAAGTGGGCCGGCCATGTCTGCAGACGGACAGACAATCGATGGAGCAGACAAGTATTAGAGTGGAGACCACGCTTAGGCAAACGTAGTGTAGGACGTCCTGCGGCACGATGGACCGACGATTTAAAGAAGGTGGCTGGCAGCGGATGGATGAGGGCTGCCCAAGATCGGGATGGTTGGCGCTCATTGGGGGAGGCCTACGTTCAGCAGTGGACGGCGATAGGCTGATTATGATGATGATGATGATGAAAGGGTATGTCAAAATTACCAAATTTGAATTGATTTGGATCGTTCTATGAAAGCTGTTTCTCTGTTCATAAAAATATTTAATATTTTCTACTGTGGCAACAGCTCACCTTACAAGGTAAGGCGTAGTTTCGTTACATGTGTGTGCGTGACACTGTAATTACAAGGCGAGGCGTAGTATAGTCCGGCTTCACTGTGTGGTTCGCAGATCTCTCTCTTCACTTTTTATTTGGTCTGAGATTAGAATAGCTACTGTTATTTAATTAGCGGTATCACAGAATAAGCAATAGTACTAGGTGGTATTTAGAAATCTTTATCTTTTGACTATAGCCAATAACCAATTATAGTATAGTTATATTGGATTTATGGATATTTGTGACTTTCACCCAAATACTACTAAACAGATTTTGATGAAATTTGGTATCGTAGTAGTTAAGGGGCTGAATTAACCGTAAAGGATAAACCGGAGTCCCGTAAAAGTACAGAGTTATCGAGGGATACTGTATTTTCTCGGGCGGAGCAGCTAGCAAAAGCTAGTTAATAATATATTTTTTACCTATGATAAGGTTCTTACAACCGTTTAAATAAAAACCTCGTAATAATAATATTTTATTCTAGCATGTAGTTGTTTTTATTGTAATATAAAATTAGGCAATTTATACGTGGTAGAGCCATGCTTCGGCACGAATGGGCCGGCTCGGCCGCTCACAGAAAACCGGCGTGAAACAGCGTTTGCGCTGTGTTTCGCCGAGTGAGTTTACCGGAGGCCCAATCCCCTACCCTATTCCCTTCCCTACCCTCCCCTATTACCCTATTTCCTCTTAAAAGGCCGGCAACGCACTTGCAGCTCTTCTGATGCTGCGAGTGTCCATGGGCGACGGAAGTTGCTTTCCATCAGGTGACCCGTTTGCTCGTTTGCCCCCATATTTCATAAAAAAAAGGCATAAATGCTTTTAACTCTTGTCAATTGTCATACTAGTCTACAGTTTACACTCTAAGAATATATTTTTTTTCTTTATATTATTGTGCGTGATGAAAGACACTGGTGTCCACGACACCGGGAATCCAGGTGTGGAGATTGGGAGATTAGGTATACTTAAGGATATTGATGTAACTTTTGAAACAATAAAAGATTATTATTTATTTAACAAAATACAAAGATGGAAGACCTTCTATTTTGCAAAACATTTGTTAACCTTGTTTCTGTCATATATTTCCTTAAAATATTAATAAAAGGAAAATGGCGCCAAAATTGAACACCCTTTTAGATTAAGTGAGTAGGTACAGACGCGCGCAAAACGTCTAACACAAAAACGATGCATTAAGTGGATTTTCGTAGATTTTCGTAGATTTCCGAGCATTTATACGTGACGTTTGTGTGAGTTAAGTGCTCGTGAATGTAATAAGCACGATTAGCGACGAAACGGCGGCCGCAAAATAAATATTAGGAAAAATATTGCCAAAAGTTCAGTGGAAAATCTTGATTTATACTGACTTGGTAAGCCCGGCCCGGATATTTGTTTTTCATTTTCAAAGCTTTGATTTAGTTTTAAAAAGTTTTGTGAAATAAGCTTTGTGAATTTAACTTAGCGATAATATGAAAATAAGACTGCATAAACTTTGTGTAGGTATGGCTCCAACGAAATTGTTTAACATATCGCACAAAAATGAGCAAAAAATGAAGCCATTACTCATACTGTACTATATTCACATTAAGAATGCAGTGAGCTATCAGTGAAAATGTGAAAATTGATGCCGCTTATGCCACGTTCACGTTCAGCAATAGAGTAACAGTTGACCACATGTAAAACATTTAGTTTAATTTTTCTTTACTAATATTAAAAAAAGGAAAAGTTTGTTTGTATGTTTTTTTTTGTTTGCATTGAATAGGCTCCGAAACCTCTGGACCAATTTTGATGAATTTTGGCATTGTATATAGAACAGACTACATGGAAGGAAAATTGTACGGTTTTCACAAAAAATTCTTTTGAACGTACAAAGTCTCGGGAAACAGCCAGTATAATATATCTAGGTAGTATAACTAGTAATTTATACCTAATATATACCTAATACCCACACAGTAAATATCATCACTGTAGGTGTTTATACTCCTAAAAATCCATTAGGCTCCTTAATATGGGCCCCCTTTAACTGCTCACAAAGCGTGAAGCCAAATATGTAATCCGTTTAAGGAACCCTTCCTGGCAACACTGATTGGCTCTCTGCCACTTCAACGTTTCCTAGAATTATTCCCGAATGAATAGAATATAGCAATAAATTTCACTTATGGCAATTAAACTAAGTTTTGTGCGGGATGTGTCTTGCTAAGTGCTGCGACAAATCTTTACATTTTACACTTTAGTTAATGTCTGTACCAGTGTAATTTGTCTGTATTTCAAACTAGATGTGATCTCACGCGGGAACTGTACATTTTACCGAGATAAAAAGTAGCCTATGTCCTTCCCCGTGGTCTACTCTATATCTGTGCTAAATTTCATCAAAATCGGTTCTGTAGTTTCGGATACGGACCCTATATTCAATGCAAAGAAATCTTGCCTCTTTATATTAACAATTATTATTAGATTTATAAGTGATATTAATTAATTATTATTATCAATAATTATTATGATGATAGACAGTTAGACAGTTCCTATTGTAGCATTATTTTTAGACATGACAAAGGCATTTGACTTCGTATCGCATGAAATTTTGTTAAATAAACTGTGTGCCTTAGGCATAAGAGGGGTAGCACTCAGATGGATAAAAAGCTATCTATCTGATAGACATCAATGCGTAGAAATAACAACAAATAGAAACAGAATAAGAACAATTTGTAAATCGACCTATAAAAAAAATATCGTAGGTGTCCCGCAAGGCACCCTCTTGGGGCCTTTATTATTCTTGTGCTATATAAATGATTTACCGGACGCAATTGAACACGAAACTATCTTATTTGCCGATGACACCACTATTCTTGTCAAGGGAACTAACATAAATGACACAAAAACCGAATTAAATAATACATTAAGCTGTGCAACGAATTGGTTAAAACAAAATAACTTACAAATGAATTTAACTAAAACAAAAATAGTTCACTTTCAAACACGTAAAAAAATACAAACTGTTTATTAAAGGTTGATTATGATAACGTTGAAATACAAGAGTCCGTATCTACAGAATTCTTAGGGTTAACTGTTGACTATCTATGTACATGGAAGGAACACGTGGACAAGATCTGCGTGAAACTGGAAAAGTATATGTTTGTATTGAATAACTTAAAAAATACAGTATCTATCCCGGCAGCCCTAATGGCATATCATGGGTATGTTGCTTCTGTGTTACGATATGGTCTTGTCATATGGGGCAACTCCACAGATATGCCTAGAGTCTTCAAAATACAAAAGAAATGCATTAGGTGTCTATCGAGCGCAAACTATTTTGAAACATGTAGACCTCTATTCAAAAATCTTAAAATACTACCATTGCCTTGTCAATATATTTTTGAAATGTGTGTTTTTGTATATAAAAATATAGATCGCTTCTTCACTAAAAAGTGTAGCTTAGCTATTAAAAGCAGCAGAGATGAACATAAGCTTGTTATTCCTTACCAAAGAATTAACATCTGCAGCAGAAATGCATACTGTATGGCAGTTCGCATCTATAACAAACTACCTAACTATTTTAAAGGACTAACAACCACAAAGATATAAAAGTGAACTAAACACCTGGCTCCTCAACAAAATGTATTATTCAATTAATGAATTTTTCGACGACAAGAATACTGAATTTTAAACATAATGTAATTTTTCCATTCATAATAATCATTGTACTATTGTAATGTGACATTGTAATGATTCTGTTTTGAAATTTGACATTATATAAACCATATTATTTTGCTGACTTAAATGTAATTTGTATCCATTGTTTGTAATGTATTAATTTTTGAATTGTTATCATTATGTATTGACATTTGTTACTAATTTTTATTGTATTGACAATTTTATAATAATATGTAATCACTTGAAATTCATAACTAATTTAAATAACTAACATTTACTTATTTGCACACTATGCATGTAGTAGAATATGCGGAATTGAAAAATGCTAACACCATAATGTACCATATTCCTAGCAAATAAATGATTTGATTGATTGATTGATTGACACATGTTATTTAACAACATGGAAAATTTAGTGTTTTTCATTAACACATTCAGAAAATGAGGTACATCTAAAATAAGTTGAAAAAAGTTAAAAAAATAATAAGATTTTATGTGTAGATTTGAAAGTCGCAAAAACATTGGAATAATTTATAATATATTATCTAACTAGTGAAAAAAACCCAAAATTATTAGTTTACTTACATCAAATACAAAAAGAAATACTATTGTATGAACGTATACCTACACACAAATGTGACGTCACAATCGCAGTGACTTTAGTATGGGACGTTTTCACAAGACTCACAAAAACGCTTCAAACAATCCGCAGTTTTTTTTTATATAATTATAGATTAATTATATAATATTTACTTAGTAGATACACTATTTCTTTTGTAGACTTTCTTATTTTGCAGAGCCCTATTCAATTATGTCATAAAAATATAGTCAAGTACCCAATTGCGGTATACGTCTGTAGACAGAGATTTGTAATAGAAAATATGAATTAAGTAATACTCACAATCCTGCTCCTATTATAAATGTGAAAATATGTTAGGATAGATGAATGTATGTTACTCCTTCACTCAAAAACTACTGAACGAATTTTATACGGTCGGTTGTAGTTTAAGCTACGGATTAATACTGATGCTAATTTTATCTCTAAAACGTACAGCGTTTAGGGCATCGAGACCGGTTTTACCCGAAACCGAAAACCCGGGTTTTCCCGGGTTTTCGGGCCTACAACAAAACCCGGTTTTCAAAATATTGAAAACCGGTTTTCGGTTTTTTCGAGCTTTTTTTCATTATGAAATTCTACAACAGTTTATAACAGTTACAGTCATAAACCGAACGTTATAGTGGCTTGTGATTGTCAATGTAGAATTTTAGAACAATAGTTATAATGTTTTCATGTTGTATGTAGTACATTTGGGGGCACGGTAGTGCCCCCGCCCCGTCAGGACGAGTGAGCGAAGCGCAAGGGACCAGACTACCTTTTCTCGAAGCGATTCGTCAATTTCTTGGACCTTCATAACTTGGTATAATTTATTATTCGGTTCCATCCGCGCTCAGTGCGAATTGCTCTCCGTTCCCATGATACCCAAAAATCGAGTGGGCCTAACGGAATCCGTCCCATTGTGTTAAAAATGTGTGCTCCAGAGTTGGCACCGGTCTTAACGCATCTTTTTCGGCTCACCTGCTCTTATGGCACAGTCCTGGCATCTTGGTAGACAGCTTTGGTGTGCTATCGCCTGCCCTGTTCATACTGCCTATCAATGATAATATTATGTGATGACGACAGTACGGGTGATGCCTTATATACAGGTCGCCCGAACATATCTCAACAAAACGTCATTGAGAGTCGAAACGAACTTGTCTCTCAAATTAAGAATTCATTGTAGAAGATCTCTGAATGGGGTAGACTTAACTTAGTCCAATTAAACACCTCTAAGACACAAGTTTGCGCGTTCATCGCTAATAAGTTACCGATGGTCGTATGTCCTCGTTTTGAAAGCATACCCATAACTGTCTCCTCCAACATCGGAATACTTGGTGTTAGTATATCGAGTGAGGTCTAGTTCCGATATCATCTGGAGAGCAAGGCCAAGTTAGCCTCCAAGAAGCTTGGTGTTCTGAACAGGTCAAAGCAGTATTTCAGTCCGGTCCAACGCCTACAACTCTATAAGGTGCAGGTTCGGCCTCACATAGAATATTGTTCTCATCTCTGGACAGGAGCGCCAAAGTAATAGCTTCTCCCTCTGGATCGTATCCAACGAAGGGCCGCTCGAATTGTCGACTGCCATAGTATTTCAAACAGGCTTTACTCCTTAGAGCTACGTAGAGATGAGCATCGCTCTGCATCATATATCGGTTATATTACGGGGAGTGCTCCGAGGAATTGTTCGGACTTATACCTGCTGCAACTTTTCGCTATCGTTCGAAGGGACAAAATATATTTTATCATCCTCATCACCAACTGTCGCCAACAGTATTTCCGGACCATTACGACCTGCACACCTTTAAGAAGGCAGCATATTCCCTCCTAAAAGGCCGGCAAGGCACTTCTGTTTCTACACGCCTTAACTCTACAAGCCTAACTTTACAAACTCTACACTTTAGTCAAATTATGTGGCATGGCCATTTCGTCAGGCAACGTATTTTGACTAAGGTATAAAGTTTGTGAAATGATTAATTACTTTACATGAAAATCTTTATGGTGGGATCACATTTTACCAGTATTACGTTGTTACAACAGAAAGCAGCTGATAAAAGTTAATTTTAGGACATTCCTAACAAAATTCTACAAAATCAACAAAAAACCCGAAATACCCGAAAAAACCCGGGTACCCGGTTTTGAAGATGGCTGGGACCGAAAAACCCGGTTTTTTAAAATATGACCGGTCTTCGATCCCCTAACAGCGTTCCCGTGGAATATTGTATTTATGCGGGCGGAGACGCGGGCAACAGCTAGTTTAATAATATAAATAGCAAGCGCACGAAAAAGTTAATAAGCAACACAAAATTGATAAAAATGAACCCACAACATGTGTAATTGTGTAGGTACGAGTTACATATTGTAACACACAGCACTTACAAAGTGACGCTGTAAATCTCCCTGAATAATATAAAAGCACTTAATGCCGACGTGAAAATGTCTTTCAATCATTATATGACGAAACTTTGAGCAAAAAGCTTTGAGTTTTATCTCTAATATGCCGTAAAAGCTTGTAAAGTTTATAAAACGTATGATGAAGAATTAGGATTGGCATATTTTGCTAAAGTGTATATATTATTATTATGTACATGGGTACTAAGTAAATAATGACTGTTAAAGTAGATTTTTCGGTATTCTATTTTTAATGATATTATTATAATCGAGCCTATCTTTTATCTCCCAGGATTATAATCTAACCTTTTTTTTTTTTTTTTTTGTTTCCGGGGAGCATTACGTATACCACCCAGGCGCAGGGGGCACCCGAGTGGTGATGTGGGACTCCCGTATAGGCTAATGAGACCCACGGTATACCCACTTAAAACCACCCCCACCTTCCTCCTCGCCGCCCTGTGACGGGGCCACGGGAACGGTAAACACATCCGCGACCCCGCCGGCAGCAGCCGCACACATGCGGCTCCATCCACGGCCCGAAGGCCCCAGGCGCACCAGATGGTAGGGTGCGCCTCCCTCCTCGGCCTCCACCAGTACTGTAGCAGACTCCCCCCGATTCTGCCACTAGGAGACCACGCATACCAGCCACCATAACCGGTACCCGGTGGCAGATCTGAGAAATGGTTCTGCCACCGACCACAACTTCGGCCGCAGAGGATAGGGCAAGCGGCGCACCGTAATACCAACTTGCCTCTTCCTCTGCGGCCCCACCAAATTATAATCTAACCTAACCTAACCAAGAGCAGGTCATGACATGTCCAAGTAGGTACATTTTTTTTTTTTCAAATTACTTCAAAGGTTGCTGTCCAATTTCGTTAATGGAAAATTGAAAGTTTCTTAGTCTCATAGTTCAGAAATGCCAGAGTCCCCCTCTGGTTTACTACTTGTACTTACTAACAAACCACTTTGGAGATCGCTGGTCGACTTGAAAACGGTTTACATTACAAAAAAGTAATGAATGAAACCTTGCCTTAATTTTATAAAAATCTATTCAATGATGGGATGGAATAAAAAATGTATACCCACTTTACATGTATGGGGCTACCCCTAAAATACACTAAATCATAGACGTATATTATATCCCACCAAAAACATTCTGTAAAAAACTAGCCAAGTCTCGATGGAGCTGCTTGTTTTTCTCTAAAAAGTAATGAAATCTAGACAAAATCGTGCCAAGTCTAAGGTTCCTTACTGCGGTTTCTTTATTATTATAGTTAATGTTGAGTGACTTGGCCGTTGAAAATTCCTTATAGTTTAGTGGGTACAAGTCAATTTTGTTTACATTTGTAACTACCTATGTTTGTTAAGCGAGATAATAGCCCATACTGGTATTGGTAATTGGACGCTAGTGTCACATTTTAGGCTGTTGTTGATTGTACAACACACGTATTGGAGCAATGGTGTCATGGAGCCCCTTTTGTACCCTTGTGTGCCCTTCAACGGCCAAGTCACACAACATTAACTATAATAATAAAGAAACCGCAGTAAGGAACCTTAGACTTGGCACGATTTTGTCTAGATTTCATTACTTTTTAGAGAAAAACAAGCAGCTCCATCGAGACTTGGCTAGTTTTTTACAGAATGTTTTTGGTGGGATTTCACTTCTTTTTGTAGAAACGTGGGCATATTGATTTATTTTCCTAGATTTTTGTGTAATTTGTTTATTTAATTTGTGTAATGTTCGAGTAGAATAAAGTTCGAGTAGAATAAAGGGGCCTGAAAATGCGGCAAAATGGTTCTAGTAAAGAATGGTACGGCAGTGTTTGCTTCGCGCTCGACTTGGCGGGGGCACTGCCGTGCCCCCAGATCGACGTTCTGGTCTTATCTAGAGGTTCTCAAATAGGGGCCTGAAAATGCGGCGAAATGGTTCCAGTAAAGGATGGTACGGCAGTGTTTGCTTCGCGCTCGACTTGGCGGGGGCACTGCCGTGCCCCCAGATTATAGACGAGGCAAATTGAGACAAAAAATGTCTCCAGTTAAATGGCCCCAACTTTGAAAATTTTGGAGCCATTTTGACATTTGAAGTATGATGAAAACAAGATGTCTGACATTTGAAGTGTGGTAAAAAACAAGATGGCGTAACTTATTCTTGCATGAAGATTTGTTCTATCAAATGTACGTCATAAGCCTATGTTGAGTTGGTAACTAATATCTATTCTGTGGTTGAGTTTTGAAATCTTTGCACTAATTTCATAAATCATGATTACTGAATGTTTCAAGGAAGGACGTCTGTCCTTGACGGACAGAATGAAACTATAACAGTCTTATTAATAAAAATTGCTTATTCTTCTCTGACTCCAAAGTTACACCGGGAGTAGTTAATTCTAGATTAGTCACAGAATAGGTACGTTTTAATAACGGTATTAATAAATACGAAGTAGGTTCGGAGTAACAATACAATTCATACACTGAAATTAAGGTGTATGTTATGGCAACACACATGAAAAGAATGAACAAAATGAACTAAAATGAATGAAATGTCGATTAAAAAGACACTGACAGTTAGCTAAATTTTGAAATTTGACACTTTTATTTGACATCAATCATAACTATCACAAGCGAACCTAAGTAAATTCTGTATTTCTCTTGTTAAAATCAAAATAGTGGTTTTAGAATTTGTGCTATTTTATATAAAATGTTATATTTATATAAAAAGGGTTATTGCGAGGTTTATACAATTTCACATGCCTTATTAATGGTTATATTTCTTCAATTCCTTCTATCATTCTCAAATCGTCAAAAAAATAAACTCTATTCATTTTAATCCATAATAATTACAAAATCAGACACTAGTAAGTACTTGAACGAACTCCAAACAAGTATGAAAATATATTTAGGTTATGTTTAGTATATTATATATCTTAAAAGAAGTTGGAAATACAATACAAATCTATGCTTACTCAAGCGTTAAACCACAGCGTAATAAAAAGATACAGTGGGCCAACGCGTTTGAAGTCGCGCGAAATGCCGCTTTTGTGTAGGTATTCGTCATTGCTGCAGGGTTGTCACAATAATGTGTTTTATTATAATCTGTTCTACATTTTGTGTATTCGTAGTATGTGTATGTAGTAGATATGAGCGCCGATGGGTGGTAGGTCGGCGGCGGCGCGCCGACTATTTTGGGTCGGCGGCGGCGGCGTCGGCGGCGTGACCTTGAAAGGGTTGAAGTTTGTACTTGGTAGTAAAAAAAGTGTAGTTTACTTTGTTTATTGGGTAACGTATAATTACAATGCAATACAATTTATGGAACTTTATGTAGTGATGAAAAAGATAACGTAATAATATAATTTTAAAGTAGGAACTACTTTGGAATTGGCAGTTAAGAGTGCTTTGATTACAAAGAGCGTAATCACTGTAATCTTTTTCTATTTTCGTTTTATAAACGTCCACATTTTCAAGAACTGGCGTCGAATAACCACACTACGCATATGTGACAATCGCCTCACTATAGCTGTGTATAACCAAGCATAGTATTGCGTTCGATCGAAGGTCTCATTTAGAGCTAACAAGTCTTGGGCAGGATTACAGAGCACCCCTGGCGGGGGAGCCGCCTTGGGAGCTCAAGGCAAGCCGAGACGAACCCGAGGGCCCCTCGTGGGAGGAGCTAGGGCAGTTCCAAAGGCTGGGAGAGCAGTGGATGCTGAGGAGGTGAGGTGAGGTCCTGGAGCAGTCGCCGTACGGCCGATATACGGCCGCGGCACTGCGTCCAGTCCTTGCGGTGTGGATGCGCTGCAAGCGGAAACCCCTCACCTTCCGCCTTACACAGGTGCTCACTGATGTTTCGGTGCGTACCTGTGTAAGGTCGCCAGGAGGAAGCCTACGCCAGCCTGCCACCAATGTGGCGCTGCAGAGGACACGGCCCAGCATGCCTTAGATATGTGCGACCGATGGGCCGTGCAGCGCCACGATCTCGTGGCAGTGCTTGGGCGAGACCTCTCAGTCTCGAGTATGGTTCGCTGCATGCTCGAGAACGATGAGGCCTAGCAGGTGGCGGTCTCTTTCGCAGAAAGGGGCCGCAGAGCGGGACAGAGAGATAGATCCATCCTCTGTTCCGCTCTACCGGCGTAGGACAGTAGTACGGAGGGGTCGTTTTGCGAACCTCCAATCTCCTATCTAACGGGGCTCCGGGAGAGGATGGGAACCTCCCCGGTTTAGCTAGTCCCGGCGCCGAGGGGGAGCTTATTCCAAGTAAGTCTCATAATCTCTACTCCAAGTAAGACTCGGAGGTCGTGGGTTTGATTCCCGCATTGGAACAAAAAAAAAGTTGTTTTCAAGATTGGCACGAACCAAAATGCAATGTCCTAACATTGCATTTTGGTTAGGCTGATCACCTGATTGTATGACAGGAAAGGTGATCGATGCATCGGATGGGCAAGTAAAAAGTCAGACCAGCGCCTGATCTCTCGCCAGTCGTGTTATTTATCCATCCCACTGGATTACGAGAGTAAAGCAAGAGAGAGTGCTTGTGTATTTCTGTGTACTAAGCACATACTAGGGTACTATTAGAATAACGGCTGGCCTGGTTTCAATGAAACTAGCCACCGACACCGAAATCGGTATGGGGAGCTATTATTATTGGATATATACACAAGTATTTAACTTAAAAAGAGATCCCACACAATGTAATACATATAATTATATTATATTGTTAAGAAATAATTTTGGATTAGATTTTTTTGATTACTATTAGGTCATCAGCGTAAACTGAACAATAGAAGTCTCTATGCTTAAGGAAAGTATAGAGACTTCTATTGTTCAGTTTTTTTAGCAGCCTATTCACTACCAGGTATCGATCTAGCGGCGATAGTACCCCACCCCTCCCTGTGGGCATCCTTGGGACAACATGCTCCTGAACGCCAAGCCCATGATAGTTGATGACGCTATTCTGTTGTTTAGTGTAGTTTTGGTCCACTCTATAGTAATTCTTAAAGCCAGGCTATCAGGGTAATAGATCAGGTGGAGTTTTTTCCAAACACGCCTTCAATACCTAGGAAGATACATAGCGTAAACTTCTTATCCTCAAAGGCTTTATCAATGCGATCTACTAGCTCGATCTACTCGATCAATCAGTAGATCTGCCTTTCTAGTAAGCACGTTTTCTTCTATGCTTATTATCTTTTCATGAGATAGGTGTCACTTATGTGGATGTCCTAGATCGTCTCCTCGTTAAAAGCATGAATGAAGTAAGGCTTATATAAGTATATATGACTTGGGTAATATGTATAACGCTCATAGTCACTGACTGAAAGTACACATTATGACTATCCCTCTCGCTCACTCGGCGCGCCGATGGATTTTCGCGGCGGCGGCGGCGCGCCGGCGCGGCGCTCATATCTAGTATGTAGAGTAAAAAATCTTACATCAAGTCATAGTCTAAATACACAGGTCTTATTTCCTGAGAGTTTCACAAGCCTAGGTCATCAAAAACTTGCTATTTGACACGACATTAACTAATCATAGCCGTCGACGCGGCTTGTAACTAAGGCTTATGACACCCACGTGACCCTCTGTTTTTCGGAAGAAAATTCCTTGTTTGTTATTATACTATTGTTATACCATTTATACCATGAGTCAAATAAAATTAATACACTTTTTTTCTTCTGGTTATAAACAAAAGTCATTCTATGGATTTAAGACTTAAATTGATACTCAAAAGTATCTATCGTTGAGTTTTAATTTATTTGAAAACTTTGAATATCAATATTAAATAAATGAGTTTAATTTTACTTCCCTATCTTCAAATTATCAGACATACAAATTTTCAACTATTACGAAAAATCGGATATATATCAAAAATATTTTGATATTTATATTATACTGATATTT
Source organism: Glaucopsyche alexis (assembly GCA_905404095.1). Lineage (NCBI taxonomy): Eukaryota > Metazoa > Arthropoda > Insecta > Lepidoptera > Lycaenidae > Glaucopsyche > Glaucopsyche alexis. Next base: position 18,930,944 of record FR990059.1, read on the forward strand.
TGATATTTATTATAAATATCGGAAATTCTTATTAATACGAGATGATGACATGCAGCCTCTCACAGCACATGTAGTATGAACCATTGTAAATAAGTACCTACATACAACTCAAACGAAACACTGTCGCAAACCACTTAAACAATCAAATTAAAAAGCGTCAACCCCGGCTGACGTGTCCCAAGCGAGTGTATGGCAGCTTGGGCTCGCTACCGCCCCTATCTCACCCCGCACGCCCCGCACGATTGCTCTGTCTAGACGTGTCCGTTGGACGACTGTAAGTTCTATAGGCTGTGGTTAAACCATGTGGCTCCGCGGAGTAACTTTTACTCCGGGAGTAAATTTTGATTAGTTAACTCCGTCCTTACTCCTAGTTTATTAGGTAATACCATAATTGCTTAATCCTTGCGTCAATCTTGGAGTAATTTAAGAAGTTTGAAATTATTCTCGCGACTGTAGCCATGGTTCTGTTGGTTCTGTCGATTTTTGCCATTCACTCAATCATTTTAACATTCGTTCGCGCCGAAGACCAAACGAGTGAATGTTAATTGGTGATTAACAACCTGAATAATTAAATCAGCGGTTTCCTCGCAAATATTAAAAATTCCGCTTCATTTGTCATGAACGAAGAATCTGACTTTTGTTTTTGACTGTACGTAACGAATCGAATATTACAATTGTACATACTATTTTTATTATGGAGAGCAAATTCACAGTTAAAAAAAACATATTTTGACCTCTTGTTTTATCATAAAAAAAGTTTGATCCATAGGGGATCCTTATTATTGTGTCCACTTTTCATTTGAACACAGAAATGTTTTTTAATTGTTAGAATTAAAAATGGAAAACTTTTAGTCCCAACTGTCTACGTCGCACATTACTTTTTAGGCGCCATGTTAAACGCTATTTTACATTTTAAAACAAACTAGAAAGTTCTTTGCGTATATTCACATACTTACCTATGGAATTTTAAATAAATATTCAAAAAATGGCGGCCAACTATGAAATATAACACTGGTTATTGTATGCGCAACAGTGAAAAGGTAACTTTGTAGGGACGTCATTTTTATTATTGATTTATTACAGAAATAAGAGATTCAGTTTTTTTTTATTTCAGTACCTAACCAAACCTAACCTTACCCGTCAGTATTCACATTTTTGATGAATTTAAATAAAATGAAACTAAGGCTTACTATTTATTTGATTTTTACATATTATATTAAAAAATATATTTTCTATCTGGCCTGACAGACGTTGTTCTGTGAATTATGAAATTGAATAAAAAATAACAACACTTGAAGGTTGTAAGCGTAGGTTGCTACACCCATAAGTCATACCCTACACCTACAACCTACATCTAGACCTACTACATACCTATAGTTGGTAGGTGATAGGTTGGTAGGTAAACAGTAGTTACCCCACTAAAAACCTACAAGCTACATCTACTAGATGTAGATCACCTATAACCTGCACCTACTGTCTATTCTACTCCTAAACAACCACCTACAATGTTCAGGGGCCAGCCGATTTAACATTATGCACTTTTGGAGAAAAAAAAGTAATATTTCTGAAATATTACTATGTTACTGGAAGCACCTTTATACCGAGTGATTTTTTAATCCATTTCAAGAGAAACAGTGTATAATAGTTACACAAAATAGAGTATTTTGGCATACTTAGTTTATTATTTTTTTCTTTTGTCTAATTTAGTGAACATTTGTTGTAAACATCGCAGAAATTTATAGTATTTAAATTACAGATTTCCCAATAATCCAGAGCGCAAAGAGATTTGGACTCGCCTTATTCCAGAACAACGAAATGAGCCTAACAAAAAAGTTACTCATTGATCTAAACTCCCCTCTACTTTAGTTTAGTTACTTCGCAACGGGCCGTGCAGCAGAAATCGTAATATTTTAATTTCGCCATAACTTCAAAACCAAACATCCAATTTGAATAATTCAAAGACCTAATATTATCTACATAAACTGTACTTAGTGGTGAAATAATTTATTTTGATAAGGATTAATAGCATGAGTAAAATAAATGCGTTTAAATATAGTCCAAAAAAAAATCAAGATTTCTAAATAAAAAAATGGTTGTTATGCTTCACTTGACATAGATAGGTATAGTGTGTCACGGACTTATTTGTAGATATTTATAAGATCTACAATTAATTACAACATTTTATGGTTCTATCTTTTATAGTTTAGGCAGCGTACGTAAAATAAGTAACTTTTGTGGTTGATTTTTACACCTTGTGTCCGAAAAACCCAAATATCTTACGGAACCCTATTTTTTCCAAAATAAAATTTTGCCTATGTTACTCGTGGATAATGTAGCTTTCGAAAGGTCAAAAAATTTTTGAAATCGGTCCAGTACTTTTTGAGCCTATTCATTACAAACAAACAAACATACAAACAAAGTTTTCCTCTTTATAATATTAGTGTAGATGTAGATTATTATTTTCAAACTGAATTAGAATATGTATAAGTTTTTATAAATTATAATTCAATATTCTTTTTATGGTACTTAATATAATTAGTTTTGTTTTTAATGAGTCTTGTTTTATTTATCTAGGTAATAAAGGAATATTAAGTGCTGTTGCGCTAGGATTTGTATGTAATTTTTGCTGCAGCGCTGGCTGTGAAACGTCACAGCTCCTACGGCTCCGCCCCTTCTGTGGCGCCGCTGGAGCTACGGCACATGTGTAAAAACAAATTTGTTGTCTGGTCTAGGTCCATACGCCGTATAGAAGAAAAAAATTGTAATTCTTGTAAAATCCTTTAAAATATCTTGCTTAGGTTAAAATATCTAGTATGCATACACCATTAGCCATCGCACTAATCTATTACACCGATATAATATCTGTATAATATTCTAGTATGTAATTATCGTCATCTATGGGTACTAATACACACTAGTTCGCACAGTAGCGCCATCTAGTACTGAGTAGGGGGCCCCACGCTGTCCCTGTTCACACCAAGTGGTTTCATTGATTGACGCTAGATGGCGCTATTCTCTGTGTTAGCACAGAATAAATAATAGTACCTAGAGGTACAGAAGAACCACTCCGACAAATGGTTAGAAGAAATAGGGACTCTTTCTGCGATGCGATAAGGTTCAATTCAGCTAACACGACGCTTGATTACCTACGATTATATTTACCTAGAAGTTGCGTCTCTTTCTATCGCGTAATTCTTATCCTTTCTAATGACATTAGGGTTGTCTCATTTTAGAAAATTATTAACCGACTTCCAAAAAAGGAGGCGGTTATACGTATTATATATTTTTTTTCTTAATATTTAATTACAACTTTTTTTACCTACTTTCTAGTACCTACCTACTGTACTTTACTGAACAAATTGCTTTCCAAATAAACCTAAGGTAGGTTTTAATAGTACAGTAATAATTTGACGACCTCTGTGGCTCAGTTGGTTGAGCGTGTTGGTGCTCAAGCCGGGGGTCGCGGGTTCAAATCCCGCCGAAGGAACAAAGAGTTTTTTTGTGTTCCTGGGTCATGGGTGTGTATTAAATATATGTATAATATAATAAAAATCTTAAATAAGTGTTAAATATATTTCCGTTGTCTGGTACCCGTAATAGTCTAAGATCCGTAACTAAAATCGTCCTTCACCGAACTCCTTACCAGACAAAAATGATGTTTTAGAGAACAAGATAATTTTTTAAATATGTTTAGATTAGGCAACCCCTTTGGAAATTGTCATTATTATTTTTAATTAAATTTATAAAAAAATATTTTTTTTTTTAAATTTCACTGGCGTGTCTACTAAATAAAATTAACTCCGATGGAAAGTATATAATGTATACAATATGCTACACCTCAGTTGCAGACCTTTTTTTTGTCCCTATTACCTGGTTGCTGTGTTTAAACAGGTAAATTGATATTAGTTATTGCGCTTTATTGTTTACCAATTGAGACCAGTCTCAAAATGTAAGCAATTTAATTAGAAATAACGTAGTATAAAGTTGCTTGAGAAAATTCAGTCGTAAATACGGGTTGCAAGGGTTTAAAGTTAAAAAATTCGGGGCGAGCAAAATTGTTAGACAGAGAGGCATTGAGTGTACAATTCCATAGACTATAGAGTATAAAGAGTAAAGGCTATTAGCAAGAGGAAAATTATATATCATACCTTATCCTCCTATATGACACAATATGCCAATGAGAAAGAAAGAGATATCTAGTTGTTCGTCATAATTTTTGTAGACGGTTACAGGCTTTGAACATATGTAACCAACTTCAGACAGATCAGCTGTCTGAAGTTGGTTACAAGTTGCCATGCTCGTATTTATCAGCAACTTCATATGTAAATATATTCCCGTCCGCCAGTGAAGTCCCTAGTCGGCATTTTGTGTCGATAAAAATCAAAATGATGATGAAAATGTTAATCTTTTCATAGCATAAAATGAAGTATTTTATTCCGCTTTATGCTTGCTTAGATCTTTTAAACTACTAAATAAAAAATGCAGTTTGCAGCCAATAGATTGAATGATTAAAGTGGAAGATTTATGCGTAATGATCTATGCACCTTTGTGATTTATAAATTATTCGTCGATCAAAAACGAATTATTGCAGTATTGTCTACAACAAACAGAAGTATGTTGGGGGAGCTAGTCTCTTTAACTATACACCCATACACTATGCAGGCTATCGTCCAATCGACTTGTCAGCATCCTACTACTATTATAAACATGAAAGTTCGTGAGGATGGCTGGATGTATGTTTGTTACTCCTTCACGCAAAAACTATTGACCAGATTTCAATGAAACCCCAACATACTTCTGTTTGTTGTAGACAATACTGCAATAATTCGTTTTTGATCGACTGATAATAATTTATAAATCACAAAGGTGCATAGATCATTACGCATAAATCTTCCACTTTAATCATTCAATCTATTGGCTGCAAACTGCATTTAAATTAATATTAAAACATAGGATACTTTTCCCTTGGATACAGCTGGTTAAGGCGAAAATATACGTAGATGACGTCACAGATTCGGGCGTGGCCTAACACTTCCCGCCGCGCCACCCGCATACACCCCGCAGCGCTCGCGATCTCCGCGCGCGGCCGCGCCGCGACTCAAATTATAAACTGAGGAACGGCCCTTTTATACGACTTTAGGATTGATTTAAATGCAACTTGAAAATATTAATTTATTTCTGGTCTGGGAGCAAAGAAAAAACGTAGAATGTATTAGCCGCTTCTCCTTCTTCTGTAGAAGCCGGTCGAGGTTATTCCCGAAATCTGGAAATTATTTGGTAGGCAATGCGGCTTCCAACCCATCATATTTGATTTCATTTTCCACCTCTACGCCCACCAAAATGCAATACTTAGTGCTATTGACAGAATCACTAAAATATCCGCTAGGTGTTTTTTCGCTTTCCTAAAAAAGAAGTTTCATATCGACGCTTGAAAGGTAAAAATGCCTAAGCGACAAAAATACCGAAAATGAGTTTAAATATCAATGAGTTTGTATTTTTTTTTTGCGTCGATTAGTCTAATCGTTGTCTTCCTACGACGATTTTTTTGTCGCTTAGATATAGTGAAATTTATACAAAATCATGAATGTTATGTTCACTAAGCGACAACAAAAAGCGATTTATAAAAAAAAATCACTTGGATATTTTGAAGAATTTTAAAAATCAACTTAGTCTATTTTTATGTTTTTACTTTTTTTGTTTGCACAAAAATATTTTTACTTGTTTAAAAAATTCTTTTCGTGGACACTTTGTAAATTTTCTTCATACAAATTATTTGTGAATTGTCCTTACAGTGCATTTAATTTGATACCATTATTTTACGAAAGTGCAACTTGTAGAATTTTACCCACAGTGAAATAAATCAATATTGGCGTAAAGATAGTTTTACATATTTGACACAATAACTATTCGTGCTATGTAGATATTTTTATTTCAAACTTTTGTTTTTAAGTATGTCGGTTAGATATTTTTTTTTGGTTCCCTATTTTTTCGCATAAAATCATATGTCATAATTTTACTTGGCATAATTTCATTTGACCTAACAGTAGTTTCGCATAGTATTCATTTGGCATAATTTTCTTAGCTTAATTTTTTTTCGCATAATTACTAATAGCATAATAATTGTTAGGCATACTTAATAAAAGGCATACATTTTTTACGCATTATATTAATTAAGAATAATTATATTTTATGCTTAATATTAAAAAGCATAAATATAAATATGCGTTTAATTACCTTATCCGTGTTTTATTTTGTCCTTCCATTTTATGCATATTTGTACCTTGTGACAGAATTACTTGAATTTATTATGACAAAAAATATGCCTAACGAGTTTATGCCAAAAAGCAATTATACCAAAGTATTATTATGACAAGAAAAATTATGCCTTACGAGTTATGTCTCATTAAATTAGGACAAAAAATATTAGTCTAAATTATATTTATGCCTAATGATGTAGTATGCCAAGAAACCATTAAGTATGCCAAAGTTATAGTATGCGTAACAAAATTATGCCAAGAAAGGTATGCCAAATGAAATTATGACAGTTAAAATTATGCGAATAAAGGGGATACCTTTTTTTTCTTTGAAATGTTCAAGAATGACGAAAAAATGTAATTTTTTTCCTGTACCCAAAATATTATCTTACGTCGCTAAGATACAATACGAAATCAAAAATGTCGCATGAGTATCAATAAATTCCAATACATATGAATTTATAGACAGGAATAAATAGCTAAATGATCTGAGTGTTTATAAAACTGACAAAATGTAACTTAAAGTATTAAATTAATAGTGTGTGGGAACATAAATGAACGCAAACATTGCTAAATATATTTCTATATTTATGCGCCTAATGTTTCGCTAGTTAGTCCTGTCGGTAGTAGTAAATATCAATATACTAGGTTATGGGAGTAAACTGCGCACATACTTGGACATAATAAAATAGCTCCTAAAGCTGGTCTATATTCAATTAAACTGGCAACAGTCACTGACATCGGCGTGGTTTCATTATTATTCCTTTTTTAAAGTTCCGTAGTTCATGTCTCGGAATCCTTATAGTTTTGTCATGTCCTTCCGTTCGACCGACCGTCCGCCCGTCCGTCTCTCCATCCAAGCGGTGGTGCTTGAAATATAAAACTTTGAATGGGTAAGTTTATTTATCACGTCAACACAATGCTAAAATAAATGAAGATAATTTTTGGGTACACCTACACGAAAGGGGGAGATATAATTAGGTACATAGATATTTTAAGAACATTAAGAGGTTTCTAAGATTATATTTTGATGTACGTACATTCCGTTTGCGCGATATTCCACTTTAAAGCGCATTTCTTGTTAAAATACGGCGTCCCCCCTCTAAAAGCCAAACGGCTGGCTCTAAAAATGTGGAAAATTCATGATGGTAATCCATGTAATAAACATTGAACGAAAACTATAACGGTCCAAAAAACTTCATAAGTTCAGGAGTTATAGAGACTTAAATTGAATCAGTTTAGATGAAGATATCTGATACAGAGCCTACAGATTGTCCTTGTCCATAAAACATCCTAATCTTATAGAGAAGATAAGGATAATTTAGATGATATTTCTGCTATGCTTTCAGCGCAGTCTATCAAAACAATCACACTGCGCTGAAGGCACTGACAGCAGCAGAAAGAAGAAGGGGCATTTTTGTACGGATCCCGTCCCCACTACTGTAGCACTACAAGACACATATCAAATGAAAGGACTTAAAAAGCGTGTAATTTTTTTGTATGACGAAAAATCTCTAAACCATGGGAGAAAAAAGTTTTAACCCAAAGGTGAAAAAAAGTTAAAAAATCATTCTGTATTATTACACCATTTCATAGTGTTGCTAATAAGGAACAATTTTTGGGAAGTAATGGTATACAGCAAGCTTCAGAAAAGTGTTATATTTTGATAAATTGCCTCTGTTTATAATATTTTGATAAATTTTGATAAATGTATGGAATGATAATAAAATGATAAAAATAAGCTCTTTCCTCAATTTTGTCGCACATAATTACATTATGGATATTGTTTCTTACTTGCGATACTATTGAAAGGATGTATTTTTTTCATAATTTATGGGTTCCAATCCTGTCTAGGAAAATTGAGTTATTAAAAATTTTCATGTTTCAAGAGTTTAAGTTTTCATCAAGTCGGACTCGATATTCCGTAGGGCTAAATTGCTATTGCTATTTTTTTTTTGACTTCATTTACAACGCCCAGAAGTATAATTTACCATGTACTATATCTTTTTTTTCTGTACCTAATCGTTTGAAAATTATTTTTGCTATTTAATGATATGTATTTTAATGTTTTATCTGAATTATTTGATTTTATATAAACCACTTTTCCAGGCCAGGATTCAAACCCGCAAATTAGGAAAAAATACATTTTGTATTATTGCGCCATTCGATAGCGTTGCAAGTAAGAAACAATTTCCAGAAGTAATTATGTGCGAAAAAATTGAGGAAAGCTTATTTTTAGTATTTTATTATCATTCCATACATTTCATCAAAGTATGAGGCAGTTTATCAAAATATAACACTTTTCTAAAGTTTAGTGTATACCATTACTTTCCAAAAATTGTTCCATAGTAGCAACACTATGAAACGGTGCAATAATACAGAATGATTTTTTTAACTTTTTTAACCTTTAACCCTCATTAACTTTTTTCTCCCATGGTTTAGAGGATTTTCGTCATACAATAAAATTACACTTTTTTAAGCCCTTTCATTTGATATAATATTATGTCTTATAGTGCTACAAGGATGGGGACTTTTTGCCCCTTCTTCTTTCATCTAAATAAGTTATGGCTTGTGTTCAAACGCTAAACATGCTAGGACGAGACAACAGCATCAGTCTGGTATGGGTTCTAGGCAACGGCAACATCTCCAGCAACAAAACTGCGGATGAGCTGGGTAGGCTTTGGGCCAATTGTGTCACGGTGTCATGCCCAGAATCGGTATTTGGAATATCTCCCAGCACTACCAAGAGAGAACTCAAGGAATGGGGCCGCAGCTTAAGTATAAAGCAATGGGCTGTAATCCTAGGCCTTGAGTTTTTATATTTCTATACTTTTTATTATTTCAAGATCAAAATTAGCTCGTTTTAGTAACTGCAATTAATTTTTATAAACAAGAAGAAGGAAAATATTGTCAGTTAGGAGCAAAAATTTACAATGTCATTGAATAATAAATTTACTAAGATAACTTTAGCCGTAGAAAATTCTTAATTTTAAACATTTATGTAACTTAACTTGTTTTATTTTATAAATTCTTAGGCCATTTAGATGAATACTCCTATAATTTTTTTTGTTTGGAATTAGTTATTTCTACCTGTTACTACAGAAAATGTATCTATAGCTTATCTATTTCTACAAGTTGCTGAAAACCTTTAAAATAAAATTTAGGCAATTTTACTTGCTATTACATAACTTTCGTTGATAGCTTAGATAATTTTACCTATTTTTCGAATTAGGACTTTTTTACCTAAGCGACATAAACTGCCTGTAATTCGAAAGCTATATGATTCGTTTTAATATCAAAAATTGCTATAAAAATAAGATACACGTTGTATTTTATTGATATATAGATGTATGTTAAAACCATCTAAATCCGACTATTTTGTGATTTTTAATGATTTTTTTTTTTATAAAAATTTTAACTTTAAATCACTCTTCTATAAAGTTTACTAAATTTATGCATCATATGTGTCTTTTTTAATTATTATTTCTTTAATTATTATTTTTTATCAATTATTATTATTTAAACTGGAAATATCATAATATGTATTATATTATAAAATGTGAATTTGCTTTCCTACGCTATCGAATTGGATTTTGTCTGTAATAGTAGTTGTATGTGAATTACATACGGTACCCCAAAGGAGATCGCTGACGCTGCGGCACGTGTCTGGTCAACGTGCCGGGTTCGTGGAACCATTCTGCTGTTCCAGCATTTTACCGCGTTTTGCAATTTTAATGTAATAATTATATTATTTATTCTATTCTGATCTAGCATCGATCACGGATATAGTTTTGTAATTTAATTATAAGTTTAGTTAATAAAGTTTTAAGATAATTTTTGGTTTTTTTTGGGAGTCCGGGCTGCCGAATTCGTTATTGGCGCAGTCTACGGATAATTTCGGGGCTACGACGATCGCTAAAAAGAAGATTTCCGGGTCTAGAATCGACACCGCGCGCGGTCGTTCTAGCTGTCGCTCTCAAGCGTTCACCGAAACATCGAACATCATTTGGAAGCAGCCGGGGCGTACTCAAACTTCAGTGCAACTCAGAGAAAACCAGGGAAGTCGACGAGTTATGTGAGTACATTGATTTATTTTTCCATCAAATTGTGACGAGGAGAAAGCAACACGCTTTCTCCTCGTCACAATTTTCCGTCCTATGAAAAATAGTCCTGCGTCCTCCAGGCTTAAAATTCGTAGGGATAGTTTAGTAGACTCGAATCGTCAATTAAGTGAAGGCTCGAATCGCTTTCCAGTAGATTTAAATAATTCAAATTTATTAAATATAGATTTAAATAATTTTCCTGAGAGCTCGAATTGCCCTCAAAGTTTAGACAGTAGTTTGAATTTAAATTTAAGTAATTTAGAATATAAAATGGATCCTGATACAGTATATAAGGCTCTCCGCCCAGTTCCTGAATTTGACGGGAACCCACATATTCTTCCTAGATTTATTAGAATTTGTGATCAGATAGTAATTCAATGCGTGAAAGACGAGCCAGGCTACGAATTATCGAATTTATGTGTAATTAACGGCATCTTAAATAAAATTACTGGTCCAGCAGCTCGCACAATAAATTCAAACGGAATTCCTGAAAATTGGATAGGGATTAGAAATACTTTGATTAATAATTTTTCAGACCAAAGGGACGAGACCGCTCTTTACAATGACTTAGCATTAGCGACACAATGTAATGAGACACCGCAAGAATTTTATGACAAATGCCAAAACCTTTTTAGCACTATAATGTCCTATGTATCGTTGCATGAGACATTAGATACAACCGTGGAAGCTAAGAGAATTTTATACCGTAAATTAACTTTGCAAGCATTTGTAAGAGGCTTAAAAGATCCTCTCGGGTCCCGTATAAGGTGCATGAGACCTGAAACCATTGAGAAGGCATTGGAATTTGTCCAAGATGAACTTAATGTCATGTATTTGCAGCAGCGAAATAATTTAGCAACAGATCAGAGAAAACCATCATCATCATCAACACCACACAACTCACACCAACAATTTACACAGCCTAAATTTCCTCCTATGAATAATAACTTTAACCCTCCTAAATTTTTACCCGGACCTAGCTGGCAAAAACCTAATTTTAATCCCCAATTTAATAATCATCAGCGCATGCCTATGCAACCAACGCGTACTCAGCAAATGTTCCGAGCACCGTTGCCTAATTATAATAGTGGTTTTAGGATACCTAACAGGAATCCTCCACAGAATAATTCTGGCCCTAAGCCTATGAGTGGCGTGAGTCACTTTGTGACAAAACCTTTACCACCTAGAATTCCCGGTCATGATTGGCAAAAATTTGGTAATCCTTCTCCATCTAATTACTTTAAATCCAGAGAAGTTAATTTTAATGAATTTTATGACTATAATGATGATTATGAATACGGTAACGATGACAATAATTATGCTGACTATAATTACTGCAATACAGACTATGATTATAATGACTATTACGGACAATACGTGAATTATGACTATGATAATAATCAGTACTGTGAACAACAAGACTTACCACCAATAGAAGATATCCACTATGATAGTAATATGCCTAGTACTAGTAAAGCTATTCAACCGAGACACCCTAACGGTAGGAGAAGTCAGGATTTTCAACAGAGCCACAGAAAATCCGCACCAGAATAGAACTAAATTTACAGTCGAAAAAAGAATTACCTTATGTCAAAATTAATAATCCACCTTTGAAACTTCTCATTGATACAGGAGCAAATCAATCATTTATAAGCCCTGAAGCAGTAGATAAATATTTCAGTAATATTCCGAAAATGTACGATCCTTTTGAAGTAACTAATTCTAGAGTAACAAGCATTCATGAACATTCAATATTAATTCCTAGTTTTTCTGAATTTAATGATACTAAAAATATAAAACTATTCATCTATAAATTTCATAATCACTTTGATGGTTTAATAGGATTAGATTTGTTAGAAAACTGTAGAATTGATCTTAGAGACAATATATTAATTACTGAAAATGCAAAAATTCCATTATTACGTTATCAGTGTAGAAGACGTAATACAGATCAAATAATACCAGCAAAATCATCTTGTTTAGTTAGTATGCCGATTCATCATGACGATGGTGACGTATTTATACCGGAACAATTAATAGCTAATTGTATTATTCACGAATGTATAACTACTGTGACTGACCAGACTGGTATAGTAGAAGTTGAAAATATGACAAACGAAGACACTGTAATTTCATTTGACAGACCTATACAACTCGACTTATTTAACTTTGAAAGTTCTGATACTGAACCCGACTCAGACAGAGTGAAACAGGTTTTAGATAGACTTAGAACTGACCATTTAAATAGTGAAGAACGAGCAAATTTAGAAACCCTTTGTAAACGTTACGCTGACATATTTTATATTGAAGGCGAACCATTAACTTTCACTAATAAAATCAAACATAGCATTAGGACTCATGACGAAAACCCCGTTTACACCAAAAGCTACCGATATCCTTTTGTACATCGTCAGGAAGTTAGAGAACAAATAACTAAAATGCTCGAACAAGGTATTATACGACCTTCTGACTCTGCTTGGAGCTCACCCATTTGGGTAGTCCCAAAGAAAGCTGACGCTTCTGGTAGACAAAAATGGCGACTTGTAGTAGACTTTAGAAAGTTAAATGACAAGACCATTGACGACAAATACCCAATTCCCAACATCACCGACGTTTTAGACAAATTAGGTAGGTGTCAGTACTTTACGACCCTTGACCTAGCATCTGGCTTTTATCAAGTCGAGATGAATCCTGAAGACATACCTAAGACCGCATTTAACGTAGAACATGGTCACTTTGAATTTCTACGTATGCCGATGGGACTTAAGAACTCACCATCGACATTTCAACGTGTAATGGATAATATCCTTAGAGGTTTACAAAATGAGATATGTCTAGTATATCTTGATGACATCATAGTTTTTAGTACATCTTTGCAAGAGCACATGATTAATTTAGAAAAGGTATTTAGCAGATTAAGAGAGTCCAATTTCAAGATCCAGATGGACAAATCAGAATTTTTGAAACTTGAAACAGCTTACCTAGGCCACATAATCAGTAATGAAGGTATTAAACCGAACCCCGATAAAATTAGAGCCATAGAAAATTACCCTTTACCTAAAACGACAAAAGAAATTAAACAATTTTTAGGACTATTAGGTTATTATAGGAAATTTATACCTGACTTTGCTCGACTGACGAAACCAATGACTAAATGTTTAAAAAAGACTAACAAAATAACTTTAGATTCTGAATATATTAAATGTTTTGAGAAATGCAAAACCTTACTAACTAACGACCCTATTTTACAATATCCCGACTTCAATAAAGAATTCATTCTGACAACGGACGCCTCCAACGTAGCTTTAGGGGCAGTACTTTCACAAGGTACAGTAGGCTCTGACAAACCGATCTGCTATGCTTCTAGAACATTAAGTGACAGTGAATTAAATTACAGTACAATCGAAAAAGAACTTCTGGCAATAGTATGGGCAACTAAGTATTTTAGACCCTATTTGTTTGGTAGAAAATTCAAAATTATAACCGACCATAAACCACTTCAGTGGATTATGAACCTGAAAGAACCGAACTCGAGACTGACACGATGGCGACTGAAACTGAGTGAATTTGACTATACAGTAATTTATAAAAAAGGAAAGTATAATACTAACGCTGACGCTTTATCCCGTGTGCAAATTAATAATGAGGAAATAGAATCACTTCTTAAAGAATGTGGTATAGATGTTTCAGTAAGACCTGAACCATCAGGATCTACTACTATAACAGCACATACATCCGCTGAAAATCCCATCCTTGAAATACCCATTACAGATGAACCCCTAAATAAATTCCATAGACAGCTTTGTTTGACTATAGTAGGTGACATTAAAAGAAGACCGACAGTAACTAAACCTTTTGATACCCACACACGCACACACATACAAGTTTCAGAATCTTCATTAGAACAAGACGTCATAAATGCAGTAAAAGAATACGTAAATCCTAAAATAAAGACTGCCATTAAAATAACTCCACCATTAGGTATGTATTCTATAATTCCAATTTTGCAAAATAACTTTAAATGTAATTCTATGCATCTGGTTTTAGCAAAAACCGAGCTAGAAGATGTTAAGGAATATTTACGGCAGCAAGAAATAATTAAACATTATCATGAAGGCAAAACTAACCATAGAGGCATCAACGAATGCTATTTAGCTTTGTCACGTCGTTATTACTGGCCTAAAATGAGGGAAGAAATTACTAAATATATAAACGAATGTACAATTTGCGGACAGACTAAATATGACAGAAACCCAATTAGACCACAGTTTAACATAGTACCACCTGCAACGAAGCCCTTTGAGATAGTTCATATGGACCTATTCACAGCACAGGCTGAAAAATATCTTACCTTTGTAGATTCTTTCTCCAAGTACGGCCAAGCATACCATTTACGAGATGGTACCGCTATAAGTATTATCCAAGGACTATTAAATTTCAGTACTCACCATGGACTACCTTTGACTATAGTGACAGATAACGGGACTGAGTTCACTAATCAACTCTTTGCAGAATTTGTTAGATTACATAAAATTAATCATCATAGAACACTAGCTCACTCACCTAATGATAACGGAATTATTGAAAGATTCCATTCCACTTTACTAGAACACCTTCGTATTCTTCGCCTGAAAAATAAAGATGAACCTACAATAAATCAAATGCCTTATGCAATCCTAGCTTACAACAGTTCAGTTCATAGTTTCTCCAAATATAGACCACACGACATCATTAGAGGTCACTTTGACCCTAGAGATCCTTTAGATCTAAATTTAGCTGAACACCTCATGCAACAGTATATTATAACCCATAGAGATCAGATGAAGACAGTATACGAAATGATTAGTGAAGCCACAACTATTGACCGTACAAATTTAATGACTAATAGAAATAAAAATCGGGAGCCAGAAACTGAATATGTACCCGATCAGCAAGTTTTTATTAAGAACCCCTTAGCTAGTAGACAGAAGTTAGCACCACGATACACTCACGACACAGTCCTTGCAGACCTTCCCATACACATTTACACTTCAAAGAAAAAAGGACCTGTTGCTAAATGTCGCCTGAAACGAGTACCTAAGTCATCAAAATTGTTACAAGTACCGACTAATGACAATGACACAGGCAGCAGAGATAAAACTTGAGACTCTTGACAATGGATCTTGGACTTCTACCCTTTAAACTTGGTCAAGCCAAGTTAATATCCCATTATCATACTTTTATACAATATTTATAGAACTTTCTGAATTAGAAAATCGTATTAATTTTATATTATCACCGAAAATACGGATGATTTATACTTAGAATTAATTAGAATAGAGGATTTATACGTGCATCGAGCACGCACCATAGTATGATAAGCATAGATAACTTAGGATATATGATTAGTAGTCTTAGAGAAATTTATAGTAATAATGAAATCTTAGATATTGATTTAAGAGAATACTATAATCTTATAAAACCAGGTAGTTATTTTATAGGTAAGATTATTATAATTTTTAAATTTCCTATTATAACTCAAGATAGTTACGACTTATTTAGGCTTTCCATTGTTCCCAATAAATTCCAGCAGACCTTTATACCTATGCATCCTTTCATAGCAACCAATGGGAAATTTTTCATGTACTTGCAAACCGAATGCCCAAAGATTGGCGAATACCTTCTCTGTGAAGAAAGCACGAATTATTACCAGCCACGAGAACAAGAAGATTGCATCCAGAGGATCATCATCCATCAATCTTTAGACAAGTCATGCAGCCCCACTGAAGTCTCCATCACTAGACAAGCTATGGAACAACTAGATGATAGACACTACACTATCGTCTTCCCAAAGCCAACGAAAGTCGAACTCCAATGCGAACGGCAGGAATATGTATCCCTATCTGGCAGCTACTTAGTAACAATTCCTCATGAATGTTCTCTACGGACAGATACCTTTAAGATAACCAATACTGAAGATGAAGTCAAGGGACAGCCGCTGAAGATCACCGAGATACGAAGTAATTTCACTGAAGCTGAAAATAACGAGATCCCACATATCACTCTAAATTCTTTGAATCTCGACAACCTGCATCACCTGGAAAATAGAATTCTACTACAGAAGCCCGTTAGTCTTGGCCACTTACATTCTTCATTGTACCATACAACTTTGCCTCTCTATGCACTTGTATCTGGTATAGTTATAATTTTCCTCGTCCATATTCTGCGACGATACCTGCGAAAGAAACCTACTACGCCAGAGGAAGAACCAAGAAGCAACCCTATATATGCTGTTCCTGATAGCTCTGGAAACCATGGAATACCAGCAACATTTTCCCTCAAGGTGCTCAAATAGTTGCTACTCTGAGGGTGGAGGAATTACATACGGTACCCCAAAGGAGATCGCTGACGCTGCGGCACGTGTCTGGTCAACGTGCCGGGTTCGTGGAACCATTCTGCTGTTCCAGCATTTTACCGCGTTTTGCAATTTTAATGTAATAATTATATTATTTATTCTATTCTGATCTAGCATCGATCACGGATATAGTTTTGTAATTTAATTATAAGTTTAGTTAATAAAGTTTTAAGATAATTTTTGGTTTTTTTTGGGAGTCCGGGCTGCCGAATTCGTTATTTGTGTGTTAAATAAATAAATAAATAAATGTCGCTTAGGCATTTTTACCTCATATACTATATAGCTCAAAGCGTTGATATACTAAATAGACAATTAAAAATGAAATAATATAATATATCTATGGACGCGTCACACCACGTCAATCTGATCCCGTGGTAAGTTCTCGAAGAACTTGTGTTACGGGTACCAGATAACGGAAGTATATTTAATACTTTTATACTATTGGTACACATAATTAAGATTTTTATTATATTATACACATATTTAATACACATCCATGACCCAGGAACACAGACAACTTTTTGTTCCGTCGGCGGGATTTGAATCCGCGACCCCCGGCTTGAGCAACGACACGCTCAACCAACTGAGCCACAGAGGTCGTCATAAAAATAGAACTATACACTTTCTGTGAAATTTACAAGTACATATACAATAAAATATTATACTATAATATACACTATATAATATTATATTAATATATTATTAAAATTTCAAGTAAGAAGTTGAAGGAACAAAAAAGTACATTCAACGATCGAACATTTTCATTCTATCGCAGGCAGAGTGCTCGCTAAGGTTTTCATAATTTATTTTTTACGGCATGTTGTTCCCTATTATTTCAAGAGTAAAATAAACGATTGCGAAATAGCGGCATCGCGGAGAGTGACACAACCTCCTCGTACGAAAGTCAGCGGCTCACTGTCCCGCGCGCCCGCGCACGCACCGCTTACAAATATTTTCACAAAATAATAGTTATTTACGTATATTTTGAAAACAAAACGGTTTTTCGAAAAACCCAACGATGAAATGTTAGATAAATATATTCTTCACATTTTCGTAAAAGAACCATCTTTATAGCCGTAGTAGGTAGTAAGTAGATAGAAAAATAAATCTGAAAACAGGGCTACTTAATTTTAATTTTTTTTAATATTAATCTTCGTCGTATTAAAAAAATTAACGATGATATTAAAGATGAAGGATTGAAGTGTGAAATGTATATTTTTTTGAATTTTTTTATTCCCATTTTTCGGAGTAGTTAGGACTCAAACTGAGCTATTTAGGGGCTATTTGCCCCTTAATATATAAACAGTAGACGTATAGACTTTTTATGTCTTTATGCATTTTTTTCCTTGAGTTGGGGTACCTACGTGGAAAGATAAATGAAAAAAGGAAATTTTAATAGATATATTTATTATTTATTAATAATTGGACATCATTTATTAGCTTACACGTTACGACAATACCAAAAAGCTCTCAGATTGTCAGCATGGAATCATTTAATTTTATATTTTGTGTGATCACTTCTTGTAATGTATTGATTACTCAATAAAAAAAAATTCTATTTTCCTACTAAACATGTGTTAGTTAATATATTTTTTTTAAATATTGTTTTTTGATTGGTTTTGAGAATACTAAAATAAAAAAAAATCCTATTTTCCTACTCAACATGTATTAATAATTTTTTTAAGAATATTGTTCTTTGATTTGTTTTAAAAACGTGCTTCTCTACTAGTTTCATATATGCCAAGCTTTTCAAAAATCATTTTATTGAATTTAATAAAAAAATAACTTTATCCACTACAAAACACTACACTATAGTACATTAATTTATCCTTGTCTTTACCATGGAGTATGGAACATGCGCACTCTCTCACAGTTTACGAGTTACGACGCCTGTGCGCACAGCTGTAGTAGTGTATCCTTTTCTATAACAGAGAATTGTACACTCAATGCCTCTCTGTCTAACAATTTTGCACGCCCCGAATTTTTTAACTTTAAACCCTTGGAACCCGTATTTACGACTGAATTTTCTCAAGCAACTTTATACTACGTTATTTTTAATTAAATTGCTTACATTTTGAGACTGGTCTCAATTGGTAAACAATAAAGCGCAATTACTAATATCAATTTACCTGTTTAAACACAGCAACCAGGTAATAGGGACAAAAAAAAGGTCTGCAACTGAGGTGTAGCATATTGTATACATTATATACTTTCCATCGGAGTTAATTTTATTTAGTAGACACGCCAGTGAAATTAAAAAAAAATATATATTTTTATAAATTTAATTAAAAATAATAATGACAATTTCCAAAGGGGTTGCCTAGTCTAAACATATTTAAAAAATTATCTTGTTCTCTAAAACATCATTTTTGTCTGGTAAGGAGTTCAGTGAAGGACGATTTAAATACGGATCCTCTACTATAACACAAGTTCTTCCAGAACTTACCACGGGATCAGATTGACGTGGTGTGAAGCGTCCATAGATATTATTATTATTATAATAAATTTGCGCATACCTATAAGTATATACATACTTATGCGTAAACGTAAGCATTTTTTATACCTTCACGGCCTGATATTACTCGAAGAAGTTGAATCACGCCGCCTTATTTTTATTTATATTTACTACTAGGTACTACTAGGTACTTTTGTCAATAAATGATTCTTCAAATCGTATCACATCGGAATAACATAAGACGCGAACAGATAGTTCAAGTGGACTGTGGAGCCAACACCTAAACACTAAATATTGGTTATCAAGTAATTGCAGTAGCAGTAGTAGCTCAAACTATATTTTTAAAAATTGTTAAACATTATGTTATATGGTATTATAGTTATAGCTGGCCGGGTGATTTTTACCTAACTTACACAGTACCTATCGTAATATTATATGCAAAGATTGTAAGGTATTAAATCCAATCCATAAAACATTGCGACGAACAAATCTCACGCATACGTCGCTCACTGCTCGCGCGCGAGTCCCTCGTAATAGGCCCGTTTAAGGAGGCCGCCGCACGTACTTACATTTTTAATACCTACACGGGGAGTGGGACAGGCCTGGTGTTAGTAACAATATGAAGAAGGCGAAGAGTTCGCCGTTGTCCGCATCGGATCTGGTTCGTTCCGTATCAAATTCGTGCGTGTGTAGAGCAGTCCGGCGGTTAGGCCGTACAACGGTATCAGTGTTGCCAACTTAGGGATGTACCCCCAAAATTAGGGAAAATATCTACGGGGGTTTACTAGGGGACAGGATGTTTAGAGTTTTCTCCTTATGAATCAATTTGTATGTAATCATACAAATTGGTTTAATGTGTGTATATAGGATATGAAAATGTATTGGGAGTGAAATCAGATCAGGACAAGTTAGTTTTATGTTATTCACGCGTAAGTCTTTATGTTAAACACATAACCTTTCTTTCTAGCTTATTATCTCTTAGACCTGTCAATGGTATAAGTAATCAGGGGTAAAATTTGGGGAGAAATATTTTTTAAAGTGTTGGTATCACTGCCCGTTATCAATGAATTGCGGGAATCATCGCCGTCGTTTAAAAACCGCACTGTAAATAGAACTCTGTGCTAATGTAATAGAGCATAAAATCGAACACACGAGTGTCGAGCGTTTCGCTCCACTGCACCGCACCGTACCAAATTCGTGCGTGTGAAGTGCGTGTGTAGCGACACCGGATTTGGTCTCCGGGTATGGTCCGCTGTACGCTCCGTACCAAATTCGTGTGTCTGTAGATAACATTAGAGTCACTTTCAAGTTGAAGCTGGTAGTCAAGTAATTCGGTACCTATCAAATGTTTGGCTTGAAGTGATCATTTCAAAACATATTTTATCAATCTTTTTTTTTTTATTATTTACAACGAAAAATGTACTTTTAAAACATAAAACAATAACTTTTCCCTACAAACTTTTATGACCTATTTCCAGGCTTGATAAATTTGCAAGACTCGATTACTGAACTATGTATCTTATATTTTATGATATTCATACTTTTTACGAAAAAAAAATGGACAAGAGCGAGTCGGACTGGCCCACCGACAGTCCGACTCGCTCTTGTCCATTTTTTAGGGTTCCGTAAATACTTGAGGAACCCTTATAGTTTCGCTCTGTCCGTCTGTCTGTCTATCTGTCCGCGCTTCTAGCGTCGGTAATTATGAACATAAATGCATGAAATTTGGTATAGTCGTAGATTTTGTATAGATCTCGGATTTGGCATCATAAAATAATAATAATTTTATATTCTAAGGGCGACTCTCCAATGACCATACATGTGGAGTGGGAATGATTTTTTTCTTTCTACCCCATCGTGTGGGATATCGTTGCATAGGTATTTTAAAATAAAGGCAAGATTCATACATAACTTCTTTTATAAAGTCAACCATTTTCGAGTAATCGGCCTCCAAAATGATTTAAGTATAAGTTGGTCCCCCCCTGGCATTTCTAAACTATAAGACTTAGAAACTTGCAATTTTCTTTGCTCATAGATCATGGTAAAAACTCTTTTAGGAAAATTATTTTGAACCAAATCGGACAGTAACTTTTGAAGTAATTAAAAAAAACATATTACGCGTTTATAGTTACGGAACCCTCCTTAGACATGTCCTGAGTTCCTGACATTCTCTTGTTAGGTTATTTATTAGAACATTCAAACTTAAGGCGCAAATAGCCCCTAAATCGCTCAGTTTGAGTCCTAACTACTCCGAAAAATGGGGATAAAAAAATTCAAAAAAATATACATTTCACACTTCAGTCCTTCATCTTTAATATCATCGTTAATTTTTTTAATACGACGAAGATTAATATTAAATAAATTAAAATTAAGTAGCCCTGTTTTCAGATTTCTTTTTCTATCTACTTACTACCTAGTACGGCTATAAAGATGGTTCTTTTACGAAAATGTGAAGAATATATTTATCTAACATTTCATCGTTGGGTTTTTCGAAATACCGTTTTGTTTTCAAAATATACGTAAATAACTATTATTTTGTGAAAATATTCGTAAGCGGTGCGTGCGCGGGCGCGCGGGACAGTGAGCCGCTGACTTTCGTACGAGGAGGTTGTGTCACTCTCCGCGGTGCCGCTATTTCGCAATTGTTTATTTTACTCTTGAAATAATAGGGAACAACATGCCGTAAAAAAATAAATTATGAAAACCTTAGCGAGCACTCTGCCTGTGATAGAATGAAAATGTTCGATTGTTGAATGTACTTTTTTATTCCTTCAACTTTTTACTTGAAATTATAATAATATATTAATAAATTATTATATTATAGTATATAATATTATAGTATAATATTTTATTATATATGTACTTGTAAATTTCACAGAAATTGTATAGTTCTATTTCTATGACGACCTCTATGGCTCAGTTGGTTGAGCGTGTCGTTGCTCAAGCCGGGGGTCGCGGCTTCAAATCCCGCCGATGGAACAAAAAGTTTTCTGTGTTCCTGGGTCATGGATGTGTATTAAATATGTGTATAATATAATAGAAATTTTAATTATGTGTACCTATAGTATAAAAGTATTAAATATACTTCCGTTATTTGGTACCCGTAACACAAGTTCTTCGAGAACTTACCACGGGATCAGATTGACGTGGTGTGAAGCGTCCATAGATATATTATATTATTTCTGTTTTAATTGTCTATTTAGTATATCAACGCTTTGAGGTATATAGTATATGAGGTAAAAATGCCTAAGCGACATTTATTTATTTATTTATTTAACACACATACAACTACCATTACAGACAAAATCCAATTCGATAGCGTAGGAAAGCAAATTCATATTTTATAATATAATACATAATATTATGATATTTCCAGTTTAAATAATAATAATTGATAAAAAATAATAATTAAAGAAATAATAATTAAAGAAAGACACATATGACGCATAAATTTAGTAAACTTTATAGAAGAGTGATTTAAAGTTAAAATTTTTAGAAAAAAAATCATTAAAAATCACAAAATAGTCGGATTTTGATGGTTTTAACATACATCTATATATCAATAAAATACAACGTGTATCTTATTTTTATAGCAATTTTTGATATTAAAACGAGTCATATAGCTTTCGAATTACAGGCAGTTTATGTCGCTTAGGTAAAAAAGTCCTAGTTCGAAAAATAGGTAAAATTATCTAAGCTATCAACGAAAGTTATGTAATAGCAAGTAAAATTGCCTAAATTTTATTTTAAAGGTTTTCAGCAACATGTCAAAAAAGATAAGCTATAGATACATTTTCTGTAGTAACAGGTAGCAGTGGCGAAGCGTGTATAGAAGCCGATTTCCATCGGCTTCCCTTTTGTGTTGGATGCATTTCAGTAACTATGACAAATTAGTTCGAAAACTAATTCACTACAGCAATGACTTATTGTACAAGCTATAGCGTGATGTAGGGCCGCGCGAGCGCCATCTATGCAACGGACATCACAATATCACATAACCCGATGAATAACGGCTTATCGCATTGTATAAAAGACCTTATTTCGTTCGAAATAAAGTTGAAATTTAAATATGCCGTCCTATTGGATGGCCAGTTCGAATTTTGAAAATTGTAATACGGTGTCTGAGTGTTTCAGTAATGAAATATATGTTTCATTCTATAATAGTCATTATTTCGTTTGTTTTAAGGTTAAATTCAAACTGTAGGCCTAATGGCTCTTATTACGTTTTGGAAATGAATGACAAAGTATTTGTACAATTTTATTGGTCGAAATTATCATTAAATAAGCCGCTCGGAGACCGGTTATGGTCTCTCATTGGTTGAAAATCCCAAACATTAGAAAATTTCTTTTTCCATTTTTATGCAAACGACAGTCGACTACATTCCATATTATGCGTTGTAATTTCGTTATAAATTATTCGCTAGTTTCTTGTATTATTGTAATTTGTAGTGTATACTTACTGTAGTGTAAAATATTATATTTATACTAGATGACGCCCGCAACTCCGTTGCGCCAAAATTCGTTTATCGCGGCGGAACGTACATTTTTCCGGGATAAAAAGTATCCTATGTCCTTTCTCGGGTCTCAAAGTATCCCTATACCAAATTTCATCAAAATCGGTTCAGCGGTTTGGGCGTGAAGAGGTAACAGACAGACAGACAGACAGACAGACAGACAGACAGACACACTTTCGCATTTATAATATTAGTATGGATTGTGAAGTGTACTTCCTTGGATTGTAAATTGCATTATTGTGGTGAGTAGATTCTAGTAGGCATAGTATTTACATTATTGAAACGATCGTGAATTTCTTAAAATGGCGTTAATACATATTGAATCAAACGAAACTCTAACTCTGTACCGAAATAGATAGAATCCCACGAAGCAGCCTCTAGGTATGTATTTACTATGTACTTGTTTAATATGCATAAAGACCATAGTGGCTTCCCTCTGCGGAAAAACCACCCTTCGCCACTGACAGGTAGAAATAACTAATTCCAAACATTTAAAAAAAAATTATAGGAGTATTCATCTAAATGGCCTAAGAGTTTATAAAATAAAACAAGATAATATAAGTTACATAAATGTTGCTTCCATTAAGAATTTTCTACGGCTAAAGTTATCTTAGTAAATTTATTATTCAATGACATTGTACATTTTTGCTCCTAACTGACAATATTTTCCTTCTTCTTGTTTATAAAAATTAATTGCAGTTACTAAAACGAGCTAATTTTGATCTTGAAATAATAAAAAGTATAGAAATATAAAAACTCAAGGCCTAGGATTGAAGCCCATTGCTTTATACTTAAGCTGCGGCCCCATTCCTTGAGTTCTCTCTTGGTAGTGCTGGGAGATATTCCAAATACCGATTCTGGGCATGACACCGTGACACAATTGGCCCAAAGCCTACCCAGCTCATCCGTGGTTTTGTTGCCGGAGATGTTGCCGTTGCCTAGAACCCATACCAGACTGATGCTGTTGTCTCGTCCTAGCATGTTTAGCGTTTGAACACAAGCCATAACTTATTTAGATGAAAGAAGAAGGGGCAAAAAGTCCCCATCCTTGTAGCACTATAAGACATAATATATCAAATGAAAGGGCTTAAAAAAAGTGTCATTTTATTGTATGACGAAAATCCTCTAAACCAGTGTTTTTCAACCTTTTTCATGATGCGACCCCCCTTGTATGAAAAAATATTTCGCGACCCCCCGACCCTTTGCTTTTTTATCATGTATGTATGTGTATGTTACAGTGTTACAAGTATTCATTCCATACGACGTTTTTATGCGTCTCCATCATTAGGATTCTGATATATGTACAGAATATAGTACCTCAAACACATTATTTTACAATTACATACATCGATGATATCGATGATCGATCGATGATCAATTTATAAGTAGGTATATCCTTTTGTTAAAATTCTCTTACTTAAAAAATCAATCTTTTTAATATTTATTGTTTTTTTACTTAAGTTCTCTCGACCTCCGGCCCTATAGAAGCTTCGCGACCCCCCAGGGGGTCGCGACCCACAGGTTGAAAAACACCGCTCTAAACCATGGGAGAAAAAAGTTAATGAGGGTTAAAGGTTAAAAAAGTAAAAAAAAATCATTCTGTATTATTGCACCGTTTCATAGTGTTGCTACTATGGAACAAATTTTTTCGCACATAATTACTTCTGGAAATTGTTTCTTACTTGCAACGCTATCGAATGGCGCAATAATACAAAATGTATTTTTTCCCTAATTTGCGGGTTTGAATCCTGGCCTGGAAAAGTGGTTTATGTAAAATTATTCAGATAAAACAATTACATTAAAATACATATAATTAAATAGCAAAAATAATTTTCAAACGATTAGGTACAGAAAAAAAAGATATAGTCCATGGTAAATTATTCTTCTGGGCGTTGTAAAAGAAGTCAAAAAAAATTAGCAATAGCAATTTAGCCCTACGGAATATCGAGTCCGACTTGATGAAAACTTAAACTCTTGAAACATGAAAATTTTTAATAACTCAATTTTCCTAGACAGGATTCGAACCTATAAATTATGAAAAAAATACATCCTTTCAATAGTATCGCAAGTAAGAAACAATTTCCATAATGTAATTATGTGCGACAAAATTGAGGAAAGAGCTTATTTTTATCATTTTATTATCATTCCATACATTTATCAAAATTTATCAAAATATTATAAACAGAGGCAATTTATCAAAATATAACACTTTTCTGAAGCTTGCTGTATACCATTACTTCCCAAAAATTGTTCCTTATTAGCAACACTATGAAATGGTGTAATAATACAGAATGATTTTTTTTTTTTTCACCTTTGGGTTAAAACTTTTTTCTCCCATGGTTTAGAGATTTTTCGTCATACAAAAAAAAAATAACACGCTTTTTAAGTCCTTTCATTTGATATATTATGTCTTGTAGTGCTACAGTAGTGGGGACGGGGTCCATACAAAAATGCCCCTTCTTCTTTCTGCTGCTGTCAGTGCCTTCAGCGCAGTGTGATTGTTTTGATAGACTGCGCTGAAAGCATTGACAGTAGCAGAAATATCATCTAAATTATCCTAATCTTCTCTATAAGATTAGGATGTTTTATGGACAAGGACAATCTGTAGGCTCTGTATCAGATATCTTCATCTAAACTGATTCAATTTAAGTCTCTATAACTCCTGAACTTATGAAGTTTTTTGGACCATTATAGTTTTCGTTCAAAGTTTATTACATGGATTACCATCATGAATTTTACACATTTTTAGAGCCAGCTGTTTGGCTTTTAGAGGGGGGACGCCGTATTTTAACAAGAAATGCGCTTAAAAGTGGAATATCACGCAAACGGAATGTACGTATATCAAAATATAATCTCAGAAACCTCTTAATGTTCTTAAAATGTCTATGTACCTAATTATATCTCCCCTTTTCGTGTAGGTGTACCCAAAAATTATCTTCATTTATTTTAGCATTGTGTTGACGTGATAAATAAACTTACCCATTCAAAGTTTTATATTTCAAGCACCACCGTTTGGATGGAGAGACGGACGGGCGGACGGTCGGTCGAACGGAAGGACATGACGAAACTATAAGGATTCCGAGACATGAACTACGGAACCTTAAAAAAGGAATAATAATGAAACCACGCCGATTTCAGTGACTGTTGCCAGTTTAATTGAAAATAGACCAGCTATAGGATCTATTTTATTATGTCCAAGTATGTGCGCAAAGTTTACTCCCATAACCTAGTATATTGATATTTACTACTACCGACAGGACTAACTAGCGAAACATTAGGCGCATAAATATAGAAATATATTTAGCAATGTTTGCGTTCATTTATGTTCCCACACACTAAATTTAATACTTTTAGTTACATTTTGTCAGTTTTATAAACACTCAGATCATTTAGCTGTTTATTCTTGTCTATAAATTCATATGTATTGAAATTTATTGATACTCAAGCGACATTTTTGATTTCGTATTGTACCTTAGCGACGTAAGATAATATTTTGGGAACAGGAAAAAATTACATTCTTTTTCGTCATTCTTAAACATTTCCATAAGCCGCTAACATGTTTAAAATAATTAATACAAAAGGTTATTTAATGCAAAAACAATACCTTATCTTTAATTGTATTGGGCACGTGGTTATGGTTCGGCATGTTCTTAGATAGCAGTTCGTGTCGTTTGTCCGAGTTTATTTCGTAATCAGTTGAAAATTACAGTTATAATTGTTATTTCGTATTACTCACACACCCAGTAGAATTTACCATTCATTAGTATGTGAAAAAAAAGAAGTATGCGTAAATATATTTATGCCTTTTAATATTATGCATAAAATATTATTCTTAATTAATATCATGCGTACAAAAAATTATGCCTTTTATTAAGTATGTCTAACAATTATTATGCTATTAGTAATTATGCGAAAAAAAATTATGCTAAGTGCCACGAAAGTTATGCCAAATGAATACTATGCGAAACTACTATTAGGTCAAATGAAATTATGCCAAGTAAAATTATGACATATGATTTTATGCCAAAAAATAGGGAACCAAAAAAAAATATCTAACCGACATAATTAAAAACAAAAGTTTTCAAGTAAAAATATCTACATAGCACGAATAGTTATTGTGTCAAATATGTAAAACTATCTTTACGCGAATATTGTTTTATTTCACTATGGGTAAAATTCTACAAGTTGCACTTTCGTATAATAATGGTATCAAATTAAATGCACTGTAAGGACAATTCACAAATAATTTGTATGGAGAAAATGTACAAAGTGTTCACGAAAAGAATTTTTTAAACAAGTAAAAATATTTTTGTGCAAACAAAAAAAAAGTAAAAACATGAAAAATAGACTAAGTAGATTTTTAAAATTCTTCAAAATATCCAAGTGAATTTTTTTATAAATCGCTTCTTTTATATAAATGATTTTATATAAATTTCACTATATCTAAGCGACAAAAAAATCGTCGTAGGAAGACGACGATTAGACCAATCGACGCAGAAAAAAAAACACAAACTCATTGATATTTAAAGTCATTTTCGGTATTTTTGTCGCTTAGGCATTTTTACCTTTCAAGCGTCGATATGAAACTTCTTTTTTAGTAAAGCGAAAAAACACCTATCGGATATTTTAGTGATTCTGTCAATAGCACTAAGTATTGCATTTTGGTGGGCGTAGAGGTGGAAAATGAAATCAAAAGTGATAGGTTGGAAGCCGCATTGCCTACCAAATAATTTCTAGATTTCGGGAATAACCTCGACCGGCTTCTACAGAAGAAGGAGAAGCGGCTAATACATTCTACGTTTTTTCTTTGCTCATAGACCAGAAATAAATTAATATTTTCAAGTTGCATTTAAATCAATCCTAAAGTCGTTTAAAAGGGCCGTTCCTCAGTTTATAATTTGAGTCGCGGCACGGAGATCGCTAGCGCAGCGGGGTGTATGCGGGTGGCGCGGCGGGAAGTGTTAGGCCACGCCCGAATCTGTGACGTCATCTAGGTATGTTTTCGCCTTAAGCTAGAGCATGGCTACAGTAAACGATAGTACTGGGCGTTTTTTTCCGAAACAGTTTTGAGAAACACTTTTTTGCCAAGAAACGAAGAAACGCTTTCATCCTCATACAAGAAACAGTTTAAAAAAAAACGGTATTCGCCAAGTGTCAAGGAAACGAACGGCACCCGACGAAACAAGCGAACAAACAAAACGTTTCTTTCACTCGCTTCAAAACATAACTACTTTCGGAAATAAAGAACGAACGTGACGAAACTGTCTCTGGTGGCAAAATTGTTTCCGATCCGAAAAACCTATATTTGTTTCATTCGATCTTACGCGTAATTTATATATACCTACTTTATGAAACGGGTTCCTTCTATCTGTCAAGAAAATAAACGCTCTATTAATATATGCTGTAAAATGTAAATTATATGATAAAAAATGAAGAAAAAAAAGAAAGTTGTTTAAAATATTTTATAATATTATTAAAATATTACATAGTTACTGTAAAAAGAAAAATATTTACAAAAAATAATATCATGTATATAAGATGAACTTTTAAATACACGGAGGAAAGAAGAGTTTTTCTGCCAGTCCTAAGCCTGGTTAAAAGTACTAAGGGAAGTTAGTTCTTATATCAAATCAAAACTATAAAAGAAAGCGTTTTTTATGAAACTGTTTCGTGAAACTGTTTTTGACGCGAAAAAAACTGTTTCGTTTCGTTTCTTTGTAAAAGTGTTACTGCCCAGCTCTAGTAAACGAAGTGAAAACCAGCCAGTGTGTCGGTGTTTGTGCAATTTATATGAAACCTTTTATGAAACTAAAATTATTACACAGCACTCGAGTGGACAGTAGCATAGTGAATAGTGATTAGCGATGCATAGATATTATATTTAGTGAATAAATTGTATAAAATAAAATATATAAAATCTGCCATTATCGAACTTATAATATTAGTTCGATAATGGCAGATTTTATATATTTTATTTATAAATAATTATTAAGCATATTATAATAGTTATATAAACATTGTTTACTCGTGCATTAATAACTTTTTTAGGTTTTTGGAAAAATAATATTCTGTGACTTATTGGGTTTTTGGTAATGACCAATAAATAAAAAAATAAACCACTAAAAGTGACATCTATGAAACAAATTGTGAACTTTGATCGAAACCTACCCAGCGTGCAGGGTATATGTTAACAAGTTGCCCACGTAGTTCTAAGCGATGACGCTAGATGGCGCTAACACGTTTCGTTTGTTTCAGATTCCACCACACCGAAGATGAACGAATAATTCCAAGTGCATAGTCAAAACGAAAGTTCCTAAATAGAATAAGTTAGGGTAAAAAAATGTACACTTCCAACGAGTTCCTGCACAGCGCCGGCGTCAGCCGTCACATGCAAGCCACAGGCGAGGCGCCTTCGCAGAAAACGAGCATGAAAAGACGCTCGTGCGAAGTGCCTCTAGGCGACATATCGTCGAATAACTTCAAAATATCTCTAAACGATATAACTAACGACGGTATAAGCTTTGACTCCCGCTCTTTAATATCATCTAGATCCGAGGATACCCGCTCCTTGCGACACTACCGTCCCATAGATAGCCGAAGTGTCAAGAATTTTAGATCCTCTCTGATAGATCTTTCCAACGTTTCCACATACTCCCTCTCCCGACCTCCGAGCTACGACCAGCTGTCCCGGAGGTCGATAGTCGAGGGCCCCGAAAGTCAGGGGATCACGTCCAGCATCGAGGGCGTACTGTGGTCTGATGAAGAAGAGAACGAGTACTTCTACCACGAGAATATCACCGCGGCGTGGAATCAAGGTGAGTTTTAATGTTTCATTTAAAACAGCTTTTTAATTTTATTCAGTGGACAGTAGACACGGAGAAAATGGAAATTATGCCAAATGACAAAAAACGGAACATTTATGGATTCGTCTTTACAGTTTTAGTTTTTTTTTTTTTTTCGAAATTCGGATATCTTTAATAGTTTCCGAAATATTTTACTAAATCGTTAATAACTTTTGCAATTTTTTCGAGCCACTCTTGAAATTTGTCAAAAAGTTTCTAGAGGTCATTCCGAATCGAATGAGCCCTGGATCATCATCTTCGGTGCCCTTGGACAGAAATTCACTGACAGGGATCTTGTGAATCAGACTAAATAATGTTACAACTTACACCGTATAAGTAGGTAATATTATTTTGTGATATAAAATATTTTTTCGTTGTAGTTAAGTACATACTTAAATTATTTTATTATTGTATGTTCATTTAAATTAAGGTAATATCATTTGATATAAGTAATGATGAAGTAATCGAAAGTGCTGATAAGTTCTGTTACAAATAAATGGAAATAATTAATCTTGTAAATTAATTAAATATTGCAACACCAATAATACCAAATCGAGTTTAAAAATAAATAATATTATCGTTTTACTTAGTACGTGTTTTAAATAGGTGAAATTGTATGAGAACAGGTTTGAGATAGTGTAGATAAAAGGTACATTTTTTTAAATACCTACATATATATCTAGAGAGTATAGAAAGAATACATAAAATACATTATACATAATATATGTCTATACAAGGAGAAATTGCAAAATGTTTGCAAAATAAAGTATATTTTTATGAGCCCGTTATATGCGAATCTATTGACACCAAATAGGGGATCGGACTACATCTGAAATATTTAGTTTCATTAATATATTCAGAAATATTGAGGCATTACTAGCTGGTAAATGTAAAAAATATATTATTTTATGTGTAGTTTACTAATTAAATACATTTAATAAGTATAAAAAAAAATTTTTTTTCGTAATTGGTAAACAAAACCTGCATCATTCATCATTAGTTTACTTACACCATATACAAAAACATTCATTATTATAAGTATGAACTTAAACGCACAAATATCAGAGATATTTACAAATATGTTCCTGCGGCCGTATACTTTATACCTACTTTAATCCAATTAAATTTTAAATTTAAGGTAATCCAATAGTGACGTCATTTGTATGTCGATTTTAGTATGGAGCATTTTTACGAGACTTGCGAAATTTTATATACAAACCGCTGTTACCTTTGAAAATATTGACTTTTGATATACGGTTTCTTCTGAGAAGTTGCTCATATTTAAGAGTACTATTCATCCATGCAATAAAAAAAATCAGTCCGCTTGCCTATTTATTAAAATCGGATCAGTAGTTTAGGTGATACGGTGGAACAAACATACATATTATATAGACTGCCAAAATCATTACACATCCAGACCTTCCTTTTAGCTTCGCCGTAGTCGGGTAACAACTAACAAGCAAATTATAAATTTATGATTTAAAAAAATATATTTTTTTAATGTTTTGATTGATTGAATGAATAAAAAAACCACTATTTCCAGTACATTATTACCTACTTATTTCAATTGACAAAGTCAGGAAACAGCTTCTCTCAAACTTTCTTTACCTACATTGTTAGTGCTAGCGTCTCTCTGTAAATAACGGAGCCATCTTAGATAAGAGATAGTATCTTGAGTGATGGACGAAGGGTCTAATTGTACCTTCTAATGACAATTTGAACGGTTTTCTATTTTAACTTATAGTTACAAAGTCCCTGTGAAGATAGGACTGCGCTTTAACCATTAATAGTATCAGTTTGGAAACTATCCGAATAGAAAAGAATCAAAAGATAGACGACCTCTGTGGCTCAGTTGGTTAAGCGTGTTGGTGCTCAAGCCGGGGTCGCGGGTTCAAATCCCGCCGAAGGAACAAAAAGTTTTTCTGTGTTCCTGGGTCATGGATGTGTACATTAAATATGTGTATAATATAATAAAAATCTTAAATATGTGTATAGTATAAAAGTATTAAATATATTTCCGTTGTCTGGTACCCGTAACACAAGTTCTTCGAGAACTTACCACGGGATCAGATTGACGTGGTGTGAAGCGTCCATAGATATAAAAAAAAACAGCTTACAACTTTCTAATAAGGCACATAAAGTTCGGTGACCACACAGTAGGAAAGCATTGAGGTGAGTTGGTCCTCTGTTAGGTGTCCAAAAATGACGAATTTTTAGATTTCGTTGGTTAATTTTGCGACCTAACCAAGTTACCTACATTGTTATTTATTTCGTATATGTGCGATTCAAATGAAAATAGGATCGAGTCGGCGCCATATTGTTTCGAATTTAGGCTGTTATGATAGTTAATTTATGTTTAGATAATTGATTACTGTTTAACGTTTTTATTTAAATTCGATGCAAGACTATTAATATTTATATTGCACATAAGTTTTTCTGAAAATCGCACTTTTCAAGTGATATTTGACAGAAAAAGGTCATTGACGTTCCTATTCTCATTTTAAACGCGTTATAACTCGGTTAATAGGTCAGCTTGACTAGAGTACCATCAAATACAACGGTCTGACAGAAAACCGTCGACAATTTGCGTTGTTTTCTGTTTGAGTGTTGTGTTGGTACCGGATGGCACAATGTTTTTCTTTACGGGTAGTATTTTTTGCTTTAAACCACTTCAAATTAACGCACCTTCAACTCATAAGGTATGACGGATGGCAATTGGCAGCCTATTTGCATACGTAGCAATTACAAGCAGTTCAGTAGAAACGCCATAGAAACGTTAATAATGGTAAAATCTAAGTGGAGCGGAGATACCTCTGAGCTTTCTTGTCTTTCACATTATTGATTTACTTTTTGCGGACACATACTGTGTGATATATTACATGTAGTCATCAGCACTTAGGTATTATCAAACTACGCCTCGACCAGGCATAAGACCAAAATCGCTGAACAGCACCGACGAAACGTGCACACAATACATGTAAATACGGACTTTAATAACGCCTGCAGTCGATGCGACCGCTTCCTTTGTGTTTAAATAGTTTAAGGCATCCTAATGTAAAGGAAAATGTTTAGAAACATGATCAAGCAGGTACCTTTGAATGAGGGTGTTTGATATTTTTTCTGCTGTCAGGGGCAGACCCAACGCATACAAAGCGTCATCTGGTGGCTTAAGTGGTATCAAAAACGGTCAATAAGAATTTTCGATTCTTTTTCTGACACCAGGCGGCGCTTGGTAGCACGACGGTCCTTGTCGAAAAAAGTCACGAATTTAAAAACCCTCATTAAGACAACTGTGATAACTGTTAACCTGCTTAAGTACCTATTATGGTGTCTACAGACACACGAATTTGGTACGGAGCGTACAGCGGATCTGGTACGCTCCGTACCAGATCCGAACGTGTGTAGGGCAGTCTGGCGAACATATGAAGAAGGCGAAGAGTTCACCGTTGTCCGTATCGGATCTGGTTCGCTCCGTACCATATTCGTGCGTGTGTAGAGCAGTCCGGCGGTTTGGCCGTACAACAGTATCAGTGTTGCCAACTTAGGGATGTACCCCCCAAAATTAGGGAAAATATCTACGGGGTTTACTAGAGGACAGGATGTTTAGAGTTTACTCCTTATGAATCAATTTGTATGTAATAATAAAAATTATTTTAATGTGTGTATATAGCCAGGGATATGAAAATGTATTGGGAGTGAAATCAGATTAAGACAAGTTAGTTTTATGTTATTCACGCGTAAGTCTTTATGTTAAACACATAACCTTTCTTTCTAGCTTATTATCTCTTAGACCTGTCAATGGTATAAGTAATCAGGGGTAAAATTTGGGGAGAAATATTTTTTAAAGTGTTGGTATCACTGCCCGTTATCAATGAATTGCGGGAATCATCGTCGTCGTTTAAAAACCGCACTGTAAATAGAACTCTGTGCTAATGTAATAGAGCATAAAATCGAACACACGAGTGTCGAGCGTTTAGCTTCACTGCACCGTACCAAATGCGTGCGTGTGTAGCGACACCGAATTTGGTCTCCGGATATGGTTCGCTGTACGCTCCGTACCAAATTCGTGTGTCTGTAGATAGCATTAGATTCTCTGACAGTACAATATAGGTAGGTACGCACTGTGAGAAATTGTCATAGCAATGTACATGACACTGCTTCATTTATTTGTAAACAGACATACAGATAACAGGAATATTTAATAACCGGCCAAGTGCAAGTCCGACTCGCGTACGAAGAGTTCCGTACAAAACGGAAAAAAATCGCGTTTGTTGTATGGGAGCCGCTCTCAAATATTTACTTGTTTCCTGTTTTTAGTATTTGTTGTCATAGCGGTAACAGAAATACATCGTCTGCGAAAATTTCAACTGTCTAGCTATTACGGTAAAGGAGATACAGTCGGGTAACAGACGGACAGACGGACAGACAAACATACAGCGAAGTCTCGGTGAGTAAGTAAGAAGTGACAGTTCGAATGTCAAGTTGCATGCCGCTGCACAGCGCATGTACAATGACTGATGTCATATGAAACGTGTTACATCTTGTTGTATAGTGAATAAAGTTCAATATTCAATAGCCATTAACTTTTTCTTCTTTAATTTAAGGGCAGGGCCCTTGTCGATGGAGCTTCCGCCACTTTTCTCTATCCGCTACTAGTACATTCTGCTCTATCTATAGGACACGAGCTTTACATTCTCTACAAGTAGACTAATATAGTGCTTCCTATATATAGTAGCTGTTAAGTTCTACTTTACTAAATTAAAAGTATCGTGGCGGTGTTCATAACGCGACGATACTTTTTATTTAGTAATCTATACTTTTAATAACGATACTTTTTATTTAGTAATCTATACTTTTAATAACGATACTTTTAATTTAGTAATCTATACTTTTAATGACGATACTTTTAATTTAGTAATCTATACTTTTAATGACGATACTTTTAATTTAGCAATCTATACTTTTAATGACGATACTTTTAAGTTAGACTTTATGTCAGTTGTTGTTACGTTGTACCGAGTTGCGCTCTAACGCTAGATTATAAAATATTATAGAACATAAAGGATACCTTAGAAAATATGGTTAGAAAATCGATATTTTCCACCATCAGTTGACTAATAAGCCGGGTCTGACACACCATTATTTAATGGAACATAATTTCCTCGAGAACACGACAGTAATCTGTTAATAAAGTTAGTTGTATCCGATTCACCTTACTATTTTGCATATAGAGTACTTGGTACTGGGTACTAGTTGGGGTATGGCCCAGATTATAGGCTGAGGCGAGGCATAAGAGGAATCATCACAGACATCTATTGACTAGACCACGCAAGTGTATGTACTTCACGTGATAAAGAGGAGTAAAATTTACATCCTTCGGCGCTAATTCCGAATATTTGATTTAATAATTATAATATTAATGATGCTATACTAATTCTCAGATCATATTGTTAAAATATATAAATTAAACTTTGTTAAGAACATTATATTATATTACAGGATAGTCAAACAATATAACAATAATGAATAAAAAGAAAAAAAATAACAATAAAAAAAGAAAAAATAGCAGGTAAGCAGTGACACGGCCTAAAACCGAAATGGAGACCCCGCAGGTGTAATACCACGACGAGCCGTAGAATCTGCAGGTCAAAATGATTAAGTGAATCGCATCATAAAACATCATCTATTGAAATTGAATAGATAATGTTTCATAATATGATTCACAATTATACCAGTCAATTAGAAAACTTTTTAAGCTTGTAACTTGTACCACAAAACCTCTCGTCTAGACGCTATAATGACGTCAACCCACTTGCGGGATGTTCAGGACGCGGCCCACATAGATCGCTATCGGCCGTGGCTTAGAGTATACAGACAAGTGTGACTCGAATGGAAATCGCTGTAAAAACCTCTTAGCTGAGACGTAAAGCTTCTATAATATAAATAAATAAAATAAGAAATACAGTATTCTTTCTAAAATATAATGGTTTTAAGGGGCAGTTCTCAATCTACTGATAAATCTTATGCTTTGTGTATATCGCTCAGTATAAAGTAAGTAGCGACAAAACTTCCGAATAAGCTATCCGATACTTATTAGAAGATTGTGGAACAGCACCTAGATACATCACTTTTAAGATAATACAAACTAAAAAGTAGTTAAGAGCTCAAGCCTGGGATATAAACGCTTAGCTCCAGCGTTTTCTGGCTTTATAAGCAAAGAATAAAAGCCCAAAAGTTTAATTGGCTCTAAAATAATCAAAGCCAATATTAATAAAGTTTCATTAATTTTATACTTCACCGACACTTAAAAATTAATTTTATACTGTTGTTAATTGGCCAATTACCGTTTTAAAAGAGAAATTATAATGATATCGCTTGTTTTATAGGCTACAACTTACAAGCCCACAACGATAATTGCCGGGAATCGGGACTGAGTGATTTTTGTTGTCACAAAAAGAAGACAAATAATAAATAAAAATAACCTTACCAAGAGCATGGACTAATCTAAGGCGGGTTCCGTAACTATAAACGCGTGATAATTATGTTTCTTTCAAATTACTTCAAAAGTTATTGTCCGATTTAGTTCAAAATAATTTTCTTAAAGAGTGTTTAGCATGATCTGTCAGTATAGAAAATTGCAAGTTTCTAAGTATTATAGTTTAAAGATGCCAACTTATAAATCACTTTGGAGGCCGATTACTCGAAAATGTCTGACTTTATAAAAAAGTTATATATGAAACCTTGCCTTTATTTTAAAATACCAATTTAAACATATCCCACACGATGGGTTAGAAAGAAAAAAATCATCCCCACTTCACATGTATGGAGAGCCACTCCTAAAATATAACATTATGATTATTTTATGATGTCAAATCCGAGATCTATACATAATCTATGACTATACCCAACTTGATCAATTTATATTCATAATTAACCGACACTAGAAGCGCGGACAGACAGACGGACGGACGGACGGAGAGAGCGAAACTATAATGGTTCCTCAGTTATTACGGAACCCTAAAAACGACTGAAGTAAAACTCGCAAACGAACTACTGACTGGGATATACATTAATTTTTTTCATGTACTGGCTATGAGAGAAAAAAGAAAATGTGTGCGCGCACTGCTCTCTCTTGCTTCTACAGTAATGTATGAAACTTAACTTTTTCTCTCTTCATATTCACCTAACTTATATCTCCCTCTCAACTTCCGTTCGCCTCGCCCGATCACACTTTTCGTAACGCTCTCGTCACGCATCCACCAGCTTACTAAAGCGTGCGTAAAGAAGCTTTAGGTACTTCAATAAATATAAAACATCGCAGCTTCAAGATGCAATAGGCTCTGTGCAAATTAGGAATCTTCAGGTAGTTAAGATATTATAGGACACCTCAGTGACCAAAAACCAGTGACCACTTACGCGAAATATTTACTACAAATATACATACATATAATCACGCCTTTTTCCCGTAAAGGGGTAGGCAGAGACCACTTTTTGCCACTTGCTACGATCCTAACATACTCGTTTCGCTTCGTTCACTTTCATTCTTACCATCCATTCCTCCCCTTACATTCAACGTAGCGAAGCGGCTCTCCATGGTCTCTCTACAAATATATAGCTACAAAAACTATAATAGAAATATATATTATGTATATATTATGTATATACTTAAGTATATTACGAGTATATTATGTATATTTTGCCGTGCCGGTTAGAAACCGGCTCATCGACACGCGCCCTAAGAAATTTGCAAGGGTTTGAATAGGGTTGTTCCATGGGCCGCGGTACTCGTTTGCCGATGTCAATAAAACTATTAAATACTAATAATTTTGGACTAAAATGGCAATTTTAATCCTAAATTATTGGCATTGGTTAATGGCAATAATAGTTCGGAAGATAACGAAAGTAGATTTCAGCAATAAATTCTCGAAGTAACACTTTCTATCCTTAGACTATTAATTTGTACAGTAGCGTTCAGAACTTTTGAAGTCGTGCAATCGTTCACGATAAACCTGTCCGCATGAAATATAGCCTATCTAATATCGTCTAATACTCGAATTGAGAAAATTGTTGTACAAATCATAAAAAATGTTTCTTTCTATCTTTTTAGTTTTATACTAACAGTATTTTTAGATTTATCTAAAAATACTTTTAACAATGTTACTTCTAAATACATACTTTTGCCCTTTTTCAACGTAATTTGCAAGTCTAATTCTTAAAATAATGCAAAATCGATTTTAGCAATTAATTTAAATCGATTAAACCAATGTTATAAATTAATCGAGTGACAGGCGAGATTATGTTCGTGATTGCAGGCAAATCACGGTGTTTCTATTAGTATCCGTGATGGATGTACTTTCCACTACTTTCCACGATAAATAATAACGTTACATACTTTCTATCGTGGTAATTATTTACGTGTATCCTTAAATAATGTGCAAAAGTGTCGATATCTTACTTGGACATTACTGTTTTTATATCTACTACTAGCTTTTGCCCGCGACTTCGTCCGCGTGGAACAATACTTTGGGATATCGCTGAAATTTACCCGCGACTTTATTTATGACTAACGAAAGCGGAATCCTATTTTTTAAACGGAACCCTAAAATAAAAGTAGCCTATGTACCCTATAACATCAGCTATCTGCTAGTGAAAGTCCCGTGAAAATCGGTCCAGCCGTTTCAGAGATAAGTCGAAACAAACAGACAGACAGACCGACTTACAGACAGACAGACGGACAGACAAAAATTAAAAAAAAATGTATTTTATTGTAAGTACCGAAAATACTTTCAGATTCATTATGTAAAAAGCTGTTAATTTGAAGTTACAAACAGACACTTAAATTGTATTTAACTGTATAGATGTATAGATATTATAATGTATTATATTTTAAGATATTATCAATTTGATGTTTATAAAATAACTAAACTATTTAACTAAACTAAACTAAACATTAACCCGCACGCGCACCCCGCCTTGGTGACGCCCACTTCGAAACGGGCCGTGCAGCAGAAGTCGTAATATTTTAATTTCGCCATAACTTCAAAACCAAACGTCCAATTTTAATCATTCAAAGACCAAATATTATCTACATAAACTGTACTTAGTGATGAAATAATTTATTTTGATAAGGATTAATAACATGAGTAAAATAAACGCGTTTAAATGTAGTCCAAAAAAAAATCAAGATTTCTAAATAAAAAAATGGTTGTTGTGCCTCACTCGACATAGATAGGTATAGTGTGTCGCGGACTTTTTTGTAGATATTTATAAGATCTACAATTAATTAGAACATTTTATGGTTCTATCTTTTATAGTTTAGGCAGCGTACGCAAAATAAGTAACTTTTCTGGTTGATTTTTTACACCTTGTGTCCGAAAAACCCAAATATCTTACGGAACCCTATGTTTTTCCAAAATAAAATTTAGCCTATGTTACTCGTGGATAATGTAGCTTTCGAATGGTGAAAGAATTTTTAAAATCGGTCCAGTACTTTTTGAGCCTATTCATTACAAACAAACAAACAAACAAACAAACAAACAAACAAACATACAAACAAAGTTTTCCTCTTTATAATATTAGTGTAGATATTTAACTGTATAGATGTATAGATATTATAATGTATTATATTTTAAGATATTATCAATTTGATGTTTATAAAATAACTAAACTATTTAACTAAACTAAACTAAACATTAACCCGCACGCGCACCCCGCCTTGGTGACGCCCACTTCGAAACGGGCCGTGCAGCAGAAGTCGTAATATTTTAATTTCGCCATAACTTCAAAACCAAACGTCCAATTTTAATCATTCAAAGACCAAATATTATCTACATAAACTGTACTTAGTGATGAAATAATTTATTTTGATAAGGATTAATAACATGAGTAAAATAAACGCGTTTAAATGTAGTCCAAAAAAAAATCAAGATTTCTAAATAAAAAAATGGTTGTTGTGCCTCACTCGACATAGATAGGTATAGTGTGTCGCGGACTTTTTTGTAGATATTTATAAGATCTACAATTAATTAGAACATTTTATGGTTCTATCTTTTATAGTTTAGGCAGCGTACGCAAAATAAGTAACTTTTCTGGTTGATTTTTTACACCTTGTGTCCGAAAAACCCAAATATCTTACGGAACCCTATGTTTTTCCAAAATAAAATTTAGCCTATGTTACTCGTGGATAATGTAGCTTTCGAATGGTGAAAGAATTTTTAAAATCGGTCCAGTACTTTTTGAGCCTATTCATTACAAACAAACAAACAAACAAACAAACAAACAAACAAACATACAAACAAAGTTTTCCTCTTTATAATATTAGTGTAGATGTTACTTGAACGTTGTTTTTTTGCGCGTAAATATTATACTCTCTTGATCAAAAACATTTTATTTTGATGTCGATTTTTATGTAATATTGGAAGTATATTATACTTGACATAAATTGGTCAAGTATATACTTCCATTTCTCATATTTTGTCAGCCGACGGATGACGCGACGGCTTATAGTTTTTTTTAGGTAAATTGTTGATTTGAAAAAAATCTAATCAGATATTTATCTAAAACTTCTAAATTATTATTAATATGTCAGGTACCTACTTAAAATCATACCTGAACGTATTACAATATTTTATCAAGAAGCCAGTAATTTTCACAAGCTTCCTATAAAATCGATTACACAACATCGATTTCAAAACGATTATGGTCGATTGCAACATAATAATTGTCATAAAATTGTATGGTAATTGGGAAATGGTAAACCATAGTATATTGTTTCGATATGGGTATTTTACTAATTGTAGAGTCTTCTCTACAATCGGTATTCATATCCAGTTATTAAAACTCCAATCAATGATGTACAGGATTTATTCTCTATAAATTATCATAACACTGCTTCATATGCGTAGGACATTTTTAAAATAATTTCATCTCGTAACCAAATAACTATAATTAACTCGTATTAAACATTTAAACCGTTTATTGCATGTTCACATATTATTATTTATAAGTCTATACTAATATTATAATGAGGAAAGATTTGTTCGTTGGTTTGCATTGAATAGGCTCCAAAACTACGGGACCGATTTCAATAAAATTTGGCACAGTTATAGAGTAGACCACGAGGAAGGACATAATACTACTTATCGCGGCAAAATGTATTGTTCTCGCGGGATTTTTGATTTCGCGTGCAACATCTATATTTAATACGACTTCGTGCGCACAAAAGCAATCTCACAGAAATCGTAAATTTTGTTGCGATAAAATGTAGCCTATGTCCTTCCCCGTAGTCACTATATCTGTGGCAAGTATCATCAAAATCGGTCCAGTAGTTTCGGAGTCTATTCAATGCAACCAAACAAATAAACATACAAACAACTCTTTCCTCTTTATTTTTCTCTTTAAATTTAGTATAGAAAATGATCAACAATATTAAGACTAGCTTTAACATAATTTGAACAATAACTTAGTACGATGTACATATTAGACTTGTAACAATTATCAACGTCCTTATGTTTTACAATAACACCTTAGAATTAAAATATATTAAAGTTATCTAAGGCTTAGATAACTTTAATATACTTCTAAACAATTATAGTGGAGATATCAAAGTTTACAATTAAAAAAATATTATTACTTTCATTGCGATATACAATGTATAGGTACAGTTTAATCTAAAAATGAAAAAAAAATGTAATTCAACTAATTAAAGCGTCACTGTATTTCTTTATTGCGCGGTAAACAATTAGTAACATTTAAATTGGTAGCGTTATAGTTTGGTTATAGCGCGCTCTTGTTTCTTTGTTTATATTAATTTTTAATTGGATCTAAACGGTGTATGAAAGTAAAATAGGATTAAAAAAAAATCAAAATTGTTTTCAGCGACATAACTTTCACAAAAAACCGGCCAAGTGCGAGTCTCACGCGCACGAAGGGTTCCGTACGAAAGGCATTAAAGACACGTTTGTTATATAGGAATTGGGAGGCCCACATAAATATAATTTCGTTCTGTTTTTAGTATTTGTTGTTATATTGGCAACAGAAATACATGATAGTAGTGGTAACTAATATCTATTCTGTGGTTCAGGGGGCCTAGCAGGAACATTTGATAGCGGCGTAAATGTAACGTTATCGAATGAAATTAGTATAAGGGCTGTCATGATTGTCATGGGGTACTCATCCCAACTTACCTGTCCGGTAGTTGTGGTATAGTATACGGGTACGCGACCCCGGCTTCCCTAGCTATTACTGTCCTATCCCTTGCCCTCCTAAAAATGCGCTTAGGTATTAGGGAAACTTATTACAAAAATAACGAAATATTGGCTGTGTTCCGTGGAAAATAGCGCTTGTTAGCGCTTGCTAGCGCTAAAGAAAAAAAAGATTATCGGCCAGGACACGTTTGCTAAGTTCAATGCCGCTAACATAATCCGCCATTTTGCTTATTTTATGCCAGGGTTCACCATTTTGCTTGCTTTTTTTTTTTGTTAGCGCTAATTTCCGCGGAACATCAATTATGTGAACATTTAAAATATTAGCATATATTAGTACGAAACTATACATACGCGAGTCGCACTTGGCCGGTTTTTACCCATTGGTTA
This sequence comes from Glaucopsyche alexis, assembly GCA_905404095.1. Classification (NCBI taxonomy): domain Eukaryota; kingdom Metazoa; phylum Arthropoda; class Insecta; order Lepidoptera; family Lycaenidae; genus Glaucopsyche; species Glaucopsyche alexis. The sequence goes on from FR990059.1 coordinate 18,974,099, forward strand.
CGGAAGTCGGAATCCTAAAAAGAGCGGTTGCCTTACTTTTTTAATTACAAATATTTCAATCAACATTTCTTCTTGATAGAGAGAACTATAGTTCAAATAGAACAAGTTTCAGTGGAATTGGCAATTAATTTCGCACAATGCAGAAAGTTTTTTGCATTCAAATAATAATAGCTTTGTATTAATTATGGCAAATGGAATTTGCTATCATTTATGTTACTAGCTCACGGCTTTACTTGTGACATGAAGCTCTCTATACAAGTAATAATAACTAGATGTTGCCCGCGGCTCCGCCCGCGTAAATATAGTATCCCGCTGGAACACTGTACTTTTTCGGGATAGAAAGTAGCCTATGTTTTAATCCAGAGCCTAAACTACTACCATACTAAATTTCATCGAAATCCATTTATTAGATTTTGTGTGAAATAGTAACAAACATCCATCCATCCATCCATCCATGCATCCATCCATTCATCCTCACAAACTTTCACATTTATAATATTAGTAGGAAGTAGGATAACTATGGACGCTTCATATTACAACGTCCATCTGCCCCGTGCTAAGTATCCGAAGAACTTGTGTATACGGAGACCAGTGAAAGGGGAGTATATTTTATTATGTATCAGATTTTTATTATATTATACACATATTTTAATACACGTCTACGAGTCATGATCTAGGAACACAGGAAAACTTGTTCCTTCGGCGGGATTCGAATCCGCGACCCCCGGCTTGAGCACCAACGCGCTGAACCTCTGAGCCACAGAGGTCGTCAAATTATCGGCCAGAACACGTTTGTTAAATTCAATACTGCTAACATAATCAGCCATTTTGCTTATTTAATGCCAGCGGTCGCCATTTTGCTTACGTTTTTTTGTTAGCACGATTTTCCGCGGAACACAGCCATTGAAAATTCAAAATACACACCTCAATGATTACTTCGCTATAAGCTCTTTCGCTCAGCGCGACTAATTCATAAACCCTTCAAACGCTTCTACCGGCTGTCGCTTATTCTTTTGCTACAAAAGCGCTTTCGCTCAGCGCTGGAACGGTAACAATGGAAACAGGTTACTCCCGAGTCCAGACTCCAGGGCAAACAATTTACTCATTACTGATGGAGTGCACAGAAAAATGTGGACTTAAAATGACGCCTGAGTGTTATTTAATGTAAGATTTATTTCGTCGAGGGCATAATTTACTTATGTTTATTTTTTTAAACACAAAACTAAAACAAAATAATGATTTGCACCCAATGTGCCCAAAAAAGTTTTTTTAGATCCATAAGGTTCGATAAAATCAATTACAGCATATTATGTAAAGACGTTTAAGCAGAAAAATAATTGTCATTCTCGAAAAAAAATAAAATATATGGGAGTGTTTGCGTTTTGCGGAGTCACCCTGGATACATGAGATGATTTTTTTTAGTTTGAGTATTACAATTATTTGTTTGCCTAAGTACGCGTACATAAGCAGTGGATTATGTATCTGAAGTATCTGTAATAGATTTTTGGAGATCTTATATACCGCCCGATAGAGTGCGTTAAGTGCAATAAAAGTGAGCTTTTTACGGTAACGGGATGGTTGGCGCTCATTGGGGGAAGCCTACGTTCCGTAGTGGACGACGATTGGCTGATGATGATGATGATGATAATATAGTAGAGTTAAAAATCGATGTGACGACTATCGAGCTGTCATATACGACATTGACATTTTACTCATGCATTTAATTTTCAACTCTATTGTTTAAGTCCATGGTTTTATTTTCTGTACTCTTAATTTTCACCGGAGTTCCGGATTCCGGACCATACAGTCCCAAACTCCCAACCTAAATCAATGTCAACAAAACTCTTACCCCCTTACTAATAATAACGCTGTATAAGCTTAGAATAGTTACAGTGTTTTGTCTCCTTCTATCGAATTAAACATGTCACTTGTGTGACGAGAACAAAACACTGAATAACTATTCAAACTTATACAGCGTTTATTAGTAAGGGGGTGTATGTCTGCATGCACAACACGCGGTGACTAGTCCACCATAACAACAAACAACAAAGTGACTGCACGGCATTTTACCACAGCCAGCAGTTGACTTTTTGTTGCCATGGCGCGTGAGTCACCGAGTCAACGCACCGCCATAAAAAGTACAGCCTCCAGATGGTGTTATCATCAGTACCATTCACATCGTCTGTTTAATCTTAGAAGTCTGCTAAAATTGTCTACCACGCTATAAAGATTAAAGACACTTGGAGATCAGCCTCTATCGTTGCAAACTATAAATAATCCTACTACAATTATTATCAATGGATGTATGGATGGATGGATGTTTGTTCCTCTTTCACGCAAAAAGTACCTTAAACTACCATACCAAGATTTTGATGAAATTTTGGTATGGTAGTTTAAGCTCTGGATTAATTTATAGGCTACTTTTTATCTCGAAAAAGTAAAACGTCTCCGTGGGACATTGTATTTACACAAGCGAAAAACTAGTAGGTATAACTTATTACTTCAAATATTATACAATAATACTTTCAATACTTGTGTACCGATGACTGTATTTTATTTTTGTGCAAATAAATATATTTTTATTTATTTATATTTTATTTCCCTATTTAAACTACAAGTTGAAACCGAGACAAGTTAAGCCCGGATACTGAGGTTTTTTGTCGGTAGTTTAACCATTCAATAGCAATTTTGATTGGATGATGCAAACGCGTTAACCAATCAAAAGCGCTATTGAATAGTTAAACTACCGACAACAGCCATGTTTCTGAGGTTTTTTTTTATTGATGATAGAATCGACAGACCCCGGATCCTAGACAGTATAAAATAAGGGATCTTTCAAATGATAATTGCAGCGATAAAAACTTTTATCGACATAATTATCTTCGTTTCTATATACATTTATTCAGTGCTGTATCCCTGATTAGTGGGCAGATTTATTACGCATCTGTTCTCACATAATTTTATTGTGGGTATTAAATTAAAATTCAACCCGCGTCACAGCCCTAGTTTCAAGTTTGATATCAGTAGAAAACTCATTAAAATGTTGAGCCATAGTGATGTGCTGTTTAGTATTAATAGAACAACACTGGAAATATTTCATAATAATAATATTATTGAATACGGGTTTTTTTTTATTTTTTAAGGTAAGTGAGGCTATGCGGTTACGTAAGTTAAGTATAGTTGGATATGGTTGGATCATTGTTATCATGACCCTTTACATGTTATTTTTTTTAATTCCAAAGAATAGGATTCCATTTTTAAACGGTGTGACAGTTCGACACTTTTTTGCCGCCATTATCATTTTTTTTCATCTCAAAACGACTGTGCACGTTCCTCTGAGTCATAAATGTTATCAACTCAGCAGTAAAAACATAATATTGAGTTGACAGATTAAAGATACTTTTATAGTTCATCTGTTTTTGTAGCGGTTGACAGAATCGGGAATTAAATTATTTAGCTATAGCAATTTTAAGTCATAAAGTTATATTTTTCTCCAGATTTAATATTGTATTCATACTTTTAGTAACAGTAAGAAGTAAGAATTCTACATACTTTAGACTTTAATTTTCTTTCTATAAGTAGGAACAGACCTAGTAAAATTTAAACGTAATAAGTATGATAGACGTGAAAATACTTTAAATTTTAGGTACCTACTACAATTTTTTTCTGCAAGCAGCAAGACATTTAGAAAAACATGTAACAAGAACAATTAAAGCCTCTATATTTCTAAATCCTTTTTCTAAATCCAATACCGTCACGTAAAAATGTTTACTCGCATAAATTAAAACGGAATTCAAAAAAAAATATGGGAAAGTTTCAACCTACGGGAACACCTAAATATGTCGGGAGCGCCTCGCTTCGGACGAGACGAGAATTTTAAACAGGAATCCTTTAAAGGAATCTGGAGTGGAAAAAGTTGGAGTTGAAATTCGACCTTTACATTCAATGGTCGTCTAATGTATTATTACGTCTTGTCTATAATCATCATTTCATCATGTGGCCTCTCTTTCATCGTGCCATCTCTTTCGCATGACGGTCCCGCAATGCACGGGATTCAGGTACTAAATTAAAAGACTGTTTCCGGAAGCATTAGAAAAGAACCTTAAACCAGCTAAAACTACAGTATCCCATATTTATCCCATAAAAATTCAAAATAGAAATACAAGCAAATAAACGGAATACATAATATCTATACAAGAATCAAGATGTATTTTATTCGATCGAAATATTTAACCCAAGCTACAACGATAGCACCTACGCGTATCTAAGCATATTGTACGACTAAAAATTTAAGAAATTTACGGAAAAAATAATAAGATTTAACATAATATTTTCTTGACAACACGCGCTATGCATGGACTAACAACGTGCTGCCTTTGAAGGCCACGCGCCCGCCGTGTAGTATCGGCGCGGCGGCGCGGTTATTGATTAGTAAGGTCTTAGGTAGGTATATTTTTGGAACGAGAATCGAATAGTGAGTACGCTCCTTGAACAACATTTTTTTTTGTTTTGAAGACAAGATGCTCCATGGGTGAAGATAGTCAGTTTTTCATCTGAACTCAGAATCTTCTATCTATCCTTATCCTAATCTTCAAAAAATGTTCAACGCCCTAAGTAGTGGGCACGAGTCAGCAAGCCAAAAATTAACACGTTTACTGCGATATGCGGTCTAAAGACCGCATAAGCATACTTCCACTCCGTGCGGGGAACAAATATCGCTGTCTCCCTCCAGTGCGGAGCTCATATTGTACAAAATATATTGCGTATGAAAAAGACAAATACACAGTTGCATTTGCCTTTTGAAACTGTAATTGAAATACTATAAAAATATAAATGAGGCAGTTAGACCTCATTCCGCATAGAAATAAAAAAAAACAGTTGTCAGTGCGAACGTGAGGTGTTACTGCCTCACAGTCGCGGGAGGCGCTCCCGGCCCACCCGCACCTATTTTCTAGCGCAGTTGCATCAAATCGAACTAGTGGTGCGTGTCGCTTGCGCAGGACTATCGATATTACGCAAAAAACGTTTCGTCGTAGCGCGCGTTCCAGTAGGTATGTCACTAAATAGTAAGAAACGATGCAGAAGAATATTGCAGTTAGTTAGCGAAATGAGATTATTATTTTTTGAAGATACTTCAAAAAATAATAATGAAGATCCTTTAGTTTCCAAATTTAACCAGGTTTACCAGAGAATGACACCACGCGTAGATGCTCCAGGAAAAAAATCTATGTCTTATTGTAAGGAATGTGCAAAAAGTATGTGTTTAGAATGTTTTTTTTTTAATTTTTACATGTAATTTTATTACCTAATTAATAAACATAACTTTAATAATTAACTGCGTTTTCATTTTTCGATAAATAGTCTTGACATCACTAGTTTTTATCGATAGGTACATTTCCTTCGGTGCATTATGAGGTTTTTAGACCTCACAAACATTTTCTTTATTTTCTCGGTTTTCTTTGACCTAAACCCGGGGCGAAGTTAAAGGTAGTTAATGTCGTTTCTTGGCTTTATAATGGTATTTTTCTTTTAAAGTTATCGGTGTATTTAGCATAAATACGGCCATTCGAAGCGAGCTATATGCTATGGGGCCGAAAGATCTCAAACAGCACTTCCAGAAAGGTATAGAATGGGGTTTTTTTATCTCATATCGCACATTTCGCCAGGTAGACAAAATTTAATTGCGCAGGGAACGTGTTAAGTATGCCCCTTTTGCACAAAGCAACCTTAGGTATGATTTTCCAATCTTTATCAAAATTAATATTGACAACTCAAGTCTCATTTGCCTAATTTTGATACACGACCGCTTCACGGCTGGATTACTCCAAGGGTTTGATAGGGTCCGTAGTTCCCACGCATTCCTGATCAAAACGGGCTCTATTTTAAAAGCTACTAACTTTTACCCGGTGCTTCGCTCACGTTGAACTAACTCCATAGCTTGAAGCACGAAGTATAGATAACAAGGAGTCCGAACGTAATGTTAAAATAATGGTCTCAATTACGGGGACAGATTTTTGCCGGTAGAGCGCGCGACGGTCCGACATGCACTCGTTTGAAATTACGCGGGAAGTTTAAAGTTGCTATTGACAGCTCTGGAAAGATTGAAATCTTATTATTTAAAAGTTTTAGGAAATTCTTAGAAACTGTTCTCGAAAAATAGATACCGTAGAACACGGTAATTGCCTAACGGTAATTTAAAAATAATTGTAATAAATAATAGTATTGGCAACACTCGGTATAATAGTATTGGCAACACTCGGTACTCGTCGGTCTCGCACGCCTAGCGGTAGAAAAGAGAACTAAGATCTGGTCCTATTATTGTGTACATAATTATTATTAAAAAGCCTATACCGTTCGGACTCCTGGTATCTATGCTTCATGGCTTGAAGGTTAGATGAGTGTGTGTTGACGAGTGTCTGGCTGTCATCTGACGAAGATACACGATAGAAAACATTAATTTCGTCAAAAAACACCAATCTCGAGTAGATTTTTAAGAAAAGTAATCGAATATTAAATGCATCGTTCCTATAACGATATCTGTCAGACCACTCGATTTCTAGAGCTTACTTTATGTGCACTTAATTATCACAATCGTTTAGTCGTTATTGATTAATAAGAAACGTTTCATAAATCAACAGTAACAAAGTAACTAATAAAACAGTTAGCTTTGATTTAATGACGTCGAAATTCTGACGTTATTATTATATAGTAGCCTCTATGATAGTAGTCACAGATTAAAGAGGAACAGATGAACAGCTACATAGTAGGTAAGTTTTCAAGTTCATTACATTTCTACAAGCACAAGGTAAATGTATTCAGAACAAATCTATCGCGTACAGGAATTATTGTGGTCGAAGGAACGTCAAAATTTTCAAATTTCGTATGAGTTTTTATGTCATGTGAGATTGAGAATTTTGATGTGTGCTCCTGATTAGTATTGGTTGTCATGACGACACATTATAGCAAATATATTTATGCTTCGGCACGAATGGACCGACTCGACCGGATAACTACCACGGCCTCACAGAAAACTGGCGTGAAATAGCTCTTGCCTTTTTCACCGAGTGAGTGAGGTTACCGGACACCCAAGGGGAATTTGGGGATTTCCGGAAACAAGATAAACCTAACATGTTTTTTTGTCGCTGCATTATATCTTTGTAAATTGTATCTTTTTGGCTAACAATAAATAATACAATTAAAAAAGAACCCGGAACGGAAGCACGCAGCACCAGACTACAAGTGTAACTACTCTGGTATTGCGTGTCGTGTGTCCATGGGCGGCGGTAATTTCTTACCATCAGGCGCGCGCGCTCGTTTCCTGTCGATTTAATAAAAAAACTGAAATGAACTTATACCAGTTACATCTAATACTTCAGTTAAAATTGTTGGTTTAGTTAAAATATAAAAGTCCAGTAAAGCCTAAAAACTTGAACCTATTCTTGTCGGCAAAAATCTTTGAAGTCCAAGTGCGCATGTGTTTATTATCACGGTCATTGACCTTGATAGACATCAAGTGTTTTATTTTAGTCAAGCACTAACAGACGAAATGTTTCCAAAAATACTATTAATATCGCCATTGCATAGGCCATTAAAGTTTAAACAGACTGGATCGCGGTTCATTTAACAGTTTTTTTAACGTTTTGGTTTTTTACAGCAGATTTTATGGCAACTTTATTCTACGGTTCGGCGCAAACGGGCTACCGACGACGGTCGCCGCCGCTACACAATTCTCGAATAAGTTTTGGAATTGCTACGAGTCGCGTCTACAGTCTACACCGCGCTAACTACCTTTTTTCTAAAAAATGTATGACATTAATTGTGTGGCGAATAGCAATGGCGACACGTCATTGTTGTCTGTAGCCCGTTTGCGCGGAGCCTTAGTTGTGAAGATAAACTAATACCTACAATTTATGTTGATGAACATAGGAAAAGCTCTTAAAAAGTCGCAAATGTGATATAATGACCTTCCTGAATGCTTTTTCGAACAAACGAAGGTACTATTCTATAGATAACCCATTCTACAGTAAAATTATTACAACAAACCACAACAACTGTGTCATATTTTAAGGATTGATGGAAGAAATGACCGGTTCGGCTAAATATACAGCCTAAAGGACGGGAACAAAAAAACGGCCGGCTACGTGGGAACACGCGTTTGTTCGTTTTGGGCACTTGGGCTCCAAATAGCGGCAGATGGTTGGGATTTTATGTTGATTGGATTTTGATTTGTACTGAAAGTCAAATGAATATGGTTAAAATCGTAATTCATTTCAAAATATTGATAACCGTATTGAGTAGCATTAACTAGTAGCTAAATAGTTGGTAGGGTAGACTAGTATTAATATGTTGAAACCTGTTTACCTGTTATTAAAAAGAAATAAAATATAATATTAAGTAATTTCTTGTTTTTCATCAAATAGGTATTTTTTGTAAAATTTAAATAGGTAGATAACTAGATACGTACCTAAGCTGCTAAGTATTTTCCAATAGGAAGTTAAATCCAATAAAAACATAATAGATACTACTTTCAATACCTAACTCCTAAGAGTCCTAACTCCTTAAGTCAACAAAAAATCAAGAGGAAATGTTGTATTCTCACTTAATTTCTGTCTGGATTTTATAACGAGGCTTAAAATTAACAAGTATTGTTAAATGTGGGGTCGTAAAGGGACAAACAATACAATGGGTACATGGGGTAGTTACGACCCTTACTTTGCCAATTCGTAGAATGTCATTTAGAAATTGGAACTAACAAATTAAGTTTTATTTACGTTTAATAAGTTTGGTGTATGGGCAAAATATTTCTGCCGTCCTCAAACTAAAAGGCGGTTCAATGACAAAAATGGTTTTTGAGGTAGAGCTAAAAACGTGGGATTATGTTGAAATTGATCCTAGTATTTTGTATAAAGAATTGTTAATGTTGTCATTAATGTCTTATGACATTAACAATAGTTTATAGAAAATAAGTAGCGTAAATTTCAAAATAATCCCGTGTTTTTTAGCTCTACCCCAAAAACTTTTTTTGCCATTTAACCGCATTTTAGTTTGAGGACGGCAGATTTGTCGACGTTTAATAGGTATTTCACCTAGTTACTTACTTTATTTTGACGAAATAAATCACAATTTGTAACTGACGCATGATGGTCCTGTTTTTTGTCGGTAGTTTATCTATATTCAATTGTGCTTTGCGTTTGTGTCATATGAATTACAATCAAAAATACTATTGAATTAATAAACTACCGACAAAAAACCAGAAAAACCGCACATTAAAAACATGTAAAAATACATATTTCAAAGATTTCAAAACTTAAGTTAGGCTATGACGTACATTAACAGTACAGTTCGAAGATACAAGAAAAAGTTACCCCATCTGATTTTCACCATAGGTACTTCAAATGTTAAAATGGCCCCAAAAATTTCATAAGTGGGGCCATTAACCTGGAGATACTTTTTGCCTCAAAATGCCTCGTCTATAGGTAATATTATGCTATGACAATTAACATATTGTGTTACATGTATTATGAGTTGAAATCTTTGTGTATTATGTATTGGGGCTATACCTATAACTGTGACTGCGATCCATAGACTATGATGACAACAAAATTGTTTCATTCATATCGATGGTAATAGGAAATAGAACAATCCATATCACAAAGGGTACTCTAATCAGATTAAATGCACAGGTCATTTTCTGTGCATGTGAGAGCGTTTGTATGTGTGCGAGGCGTCACTCATTCACTCGCGCGGCGCGCCATTCGCGTCGGTGCCTTGAAGCGCGGTGGCTGTCAGCGCGCGCGCCGCCATCTTGTTATTCTCAATTCAAAAATCCGTTATTGTTTTTTTTTTTAACTTGTGTGTGCCTGTGTTTTGTGCAAGACGAGTGACATAGTGCTTAGTGCAAACATGAATTCGAAAAAGTTGGAATATTTCAACAGCGACGACTCTGTGGATGAGAAAATTAACCTCAGCTGTCTAGGTAAGCTTTTTATGTCTATTATAATGCGATGTAAATTGCATACTTCGATAGAAATATCAGGAGTTACGCAGTATGATAAGAAACGTATAAGGATCAATATCAACAAACAAACAATATTTATCACATGCACTTTATGGATGCTATGAAGCTTATCTTTGAGACCTAAGCGGAAGCCGAACCCTGTCAGAGGCACAAGAAAACATAAACTAAGTAGGTAACTAAGTATCGTACAGTAAAGGTACTTAATTACTTTTTAATTGCACGTAAAAGCGAATATAAGAGCTAACTTTGAAAATGTTATTACCAAGCGTTATTAAAGTTAGTTAGCTTAGTTTTAAAGTTTCTAAAATTCTAGCCTAGTTAGATTAGATAGTAAGAAACAAATAAATTTCGATAAAATAGCACCATAAACAGTCATTATAGATAATCTGGTTAGGCCACAACTCCATGCTTTCTATCTTTTCTGTAATGTAGAGTAAGGTAACAATAGGTAATAATGTAGTGAGTACATAGAGCATAGACCTATGTATTATAGGACGAGGCATGCAAAAGGTGTCCACACTTACTTTTGGGTTTGGGGTTCTTTTATTTTTAGCAATTGCGGTTTGAAAAGGTTTTGCAAATTTTGGTACCTAGTTCTTCTTTAAAATGACCTCTGTAGAGAAATAGCCAGATAATAAAGATTTGTTTCCTGTGATGATAACTTTGCGCAAAAGTAGAGCTTTGTGAAAGTACAAGAGAAGATTTTGGGTACCTAGTCGAGGTTTGACATAAATCATAATATAATTTTGTTGACATTTTGAGTTTTGACATTTGCTTTCCGCAAATAAGTCCGCCTACAACTGACAGAATAATTTCTTCATGGACAGAATCTTCAATCAGAATCAAGATGGCGTAACTTTTTCTTGTATGGAGATTTTTTCCGCCGAATTCCTCAAGGGAGGCAATTTTAAAGAAGAAGTAGATTTTTTCCGCCAAATGGGCTTTGAGTCAATAAGTATGAGGTACCTACCCAGTACCCTCATACTCATAGATTCATAGCCCATCCTTAGTTTTGAAATCATTGAGTGAGTAGAATTATGATGATGATTATTTTGATATTAAACTTAACTACAGAGAGGCCAACGCGAGTAATAAAAGTAACCAAATTACACGTTCATGGCTATTTATTATTACGTACAAGTCTATAAACATTCAAATTATTTAAAATACCGGCCATGTGCGAGTCAGACTCAAACACGAAGGATTCCGTACGAAATGGACTAAAATCACGTTTGTTGTATTAAATTGAATATTAAATATTAATTTTGTTAATGTTTTTAGTACTTATAGAAATACATCGTCCATGATAATTTCAACCGTCTGGCTATCATGGTTCATAAGACGCAGCCTGGTGACAGACAGACAGACGGACAGCTGAGTCTTAGTAATAGCGTCCCGTTTTTACTTTTTCTGGTACGGAACCTCGAAAATTAGATACGTCGACTTTGTAGGCTTCCATACTTTGTAACATAATATTTCGTAGCACAGTGTATGAATAAAACAAAGAAAGCACGTTTTATTATGCCCAGAAGTAGCTTTAGTTCGGGTATTTTGCAATTTCACGAGTATTAAGTAGAAACGTTATTCGATACTTTATTACCTTGTTCGCCTTCTATTATGTAAAACCAAAAATCGAGCCTTCCAAGTAAACAACTACTTCCAATATTTTATCATTTTATATTACAATTCCAATAAGAAAGTAAGGAACCGTCTCTGCTTGTTGTTGCTGGTATTTTTAGGGTTCCATACCCAGAGGATAAAAATGTGACCTTATTTCTAAGACTCCGTTGTTCACAGATGACTGTTGCCGCTATAACATCAAATACTAAAAACATAATGAAACAAATAGTATGAAATAAATGAAAGTGGGGCTCTAACAAATGTATTTTTTCCCGGAACCCTTTGTGTGCGATTCCGACTCAAACTTGGTCGATATTTTGTTATTAGAGGGTTGTTTTATTCAAATGTCCAAGCCTAATCAACTTTAAAATTAGAAGGGGTAAAATATAGTTATTAATATAGATTTCATGGAGATAAAGTGAATGATAGAGTTGGAAATTGGAATGCATATCAAAGATTAGACCTTTTCTTTATAATATATACTATTATCTTTCTGGATAATCATTCTGATTGTTTTTAGGGTTCCGAAACAAAAGTGTAAAAATAAGAGCCTATTACAGAGACTTCGCGGTTTGTCCGTCCGTCTGTCACCACTCCAACTGGGCTGTATCGCAATAGCAGACAGTTGAAATTTTCACACAATATGTATTTATCTATTTTGACATACTTGTATTATGATTATTTTAGATTATTTATTTATTAATAACATGTTTTGTTTTTATAATATCTAGCTACAACTCGTTTATCGTAAGATTTAATGTAGCAATAACTCTTGTATTATAATTATACTCTAGTAATGCTCTGGCCTCTGATACAGTAATGTAAACATGTGATGTATGTATGTCGATAACGATATCTTTTAATTACTCCAGAACATGTTGGGTGGTTTTGAGGCAAAAATGCCCTGAGGTTTAAGTGTAACGAACTTTGTTATCCTTACCCGCGTAAGCCAAATATGTAAAGGTTTTTGTATGTTTTTCAAAGTTAAAATTATAGGTTGCAGAAAATTTAAAGTTGGTCGTCAATTAATAAAGATAGTTACTGATATCATAAATGCGAAAGATTGTAGCAACTTGCATGTATGTGTGGGTGTTTGTTACTCTCTCACACAATAACTACTGAACGAAATTTGGTGTTTCCACACTAGTTGTTTAGATTCCTGATGATCTGCACATAGACTACTTTTTAGTGCAGCAAAATGTACGATTCCCACAGGATTTCTTTTTGCAACATCTAGTACCTAATAAATAAGAAGAAAGGATTCACAAAAGGCACATAATGATTGGGTCGCACTTAGCCAGGCTTATAATTTTTAGAAGACTAAAAAACCAGTGCTAGTACGTAATATTATTAAAATATTGAACCTATAAATAAAACTCTACCATTCACCTTTCGTCCATATGGTTAAAAAATTTGACTCTGAAATATGACGTAACATGAGGCAACCCCTTTAGTCATCGTGACTCAGGTTTCAGTCGCGTCACTCACCCACATCACTCACCCACACGAGAAGAAAGTGACTTAGTCATGTGAGTAATACCTTAATCCTACGATTTTGTAGCGAATCCTGAACATAACCTGCTCATAACTTATGAGCACTAGCGTAAATATACTGAGGATTTTGTACACATTGCTTGTGCATGCACTCTCTACTACGTATTGACAAATCTAACGCATAAACTTACTTAACATGGGCTTAACCTTTCGATAGAGGGATCGGTGAATGGGTCTCGATTTATAGGACTTATGCCTGTTCGTAGTTATGGATTCATTAATAACAAGTGTGACGCCACAAGCTATGAATAAATAATACCGAATACTAATGGCAAAGGCTGGTTCTCCTTCATCCCTGGAAGCCCTAGCTTGTATAATAGATAGGGATTTGGATGAAGGTCTTTGAAATGTTAGTGGTAAGTAAAGCCGATGGAGTTATAGGAACCCCACGTCACTGCGGCGAATACGCCATAACCGAGACCCGTATTTGTGAATTGTTTTATCAAGATGAATAAATATTTACTCGCGACAGACTGAAATAAGGTTTTTAAAGGTCAGCAACGCATTTGTTACGCCTCTGTCTGGTCTTTACGTCAGTCTGGTAAAGTTTTTTGTTAATGTAAACTTATTTGAAAGTAATCCCACTGGACGACTCTGGTCCCGACTTCAACTGACACTATAAACCTTGGATAGTTGTTAGTCGCATGGCAACTAGCTTACAACGTATTAGCCCGTATAGTGCGGTTCAGTGCACATGTCAATGACCATGGTCCAGGACCGTGCATATTGTCGCATATGCAACAATGTTGACGCCATAGACTTACAGAGTAATAATACATAGTTGCACTGTTTCCACTTTAATAAGTATTTTACATTAATTTTAATATATTAGGTAGAACGGTTTCGACAAAGTCATCATTAGGTGTAGGTGGATAGCTATAGACTCAGTTTTTAGTTTCACCGTGCGCTATGCAGTAAAACGTTAGGTACTTTCAGGAACAGTTTTTAGATTCGATCGATTAGATCGGGCAAAAATAGATTTTTTCTAATTTAAGGTTAAAGCATAGATTTTAAAAAATCCACCAAGGAGTACTCTTATAAAATTCACATTTTAACAAATGCATGTCATAGTTTTACTACTTAAATATGAGGAGGATATTACACAGACATACATTGATGATGATTAACATAAACAAACAGCAGTAAATGACAATCTTAGGCGGCAGAATCAAAGCGAACCTTCATGTCCCACTAAGATACCGTATTGATAATGATAGAAACATAGTATTAGATAATAAAGATAAGGAATTATTAGAAAAGGTGTTAACAGTTGCAGACTTACTTGAAAAATACTTGAAAAAAATAGACAAGTTCTTAAGTGAAAAAACAATACTTAAAACTGTATAATGTCTCTTCGAATTTTCTGGAAATTACAATAGGAAATCGTGTAAAGTGGCGTCACGATACGCATCGAATCTCCCTTTCTAATAATTAACTACTTTAAACCTTAATTTTTTGTTATTATATCCTACACGGTTTGTTTAAAAAATATATCTAGATATTTTTAATTAAATAAAAAATACTTGCATATTTCTTATATAAAAGAAAGTTATATGAAGAAACATGTTATTCAGCCAGTAAAACAGTTATAGAAAACATCTCTGCATCTTGAAACACCTTACACAATCTTATTATGCATACGTTGTTGTCCCTCCGAATTCTCAGCGTTTTGAGGACGATAATGGAAAAGAATAGAAACTAATAGGCGAGTCAACAGGTGTCTGAAAGACAATGCATTAAGACCTCGATCCTAAGTAAATTTAAACAGAGGCAACGTTCGGAGTAAAAAACATACTAATTTCCTAAAAAACTGCCGTTTCTACAGATCGGTTGCCGGTGTCAAATACTTAACATTACTAGTATTTTAAGTGTGAAAATAATAAATTTTAAAAAAGGCACTTTATGGTAGGAGTACCACAAGGATGTTCATTTGGACCACAGTTATTTCTAAACTATCTTAACGATCATTCCGATTCTTATACCAAAGGTTAAGTATGTAGATAACTCTCTATCTTTTCTCTAAATGTTTTACGAGTAAACACTGACAAAGCAAGAAGGAATATCTCTTAGATATAGTAAAAAACTTAGATTCCGATAAACGCAAACATAACGGTATGTTTTAGTATCATTAAGTCATTTAGAAAGTAATTTTTCATAAAATATTGACACACATCTCCTAAACTGTGGATAACGGATATTAAATATTAGGATTCGAAACGTTTTATTTTTATCGTTAAGTTTTTTGTTGTTGTTCTTATCTTGGTTTATTTTGACCTTATTATTAACTGTTGGCATCACCATCGATCACACCCACAATTTGCAGATACGTCTGCCAATATAGATGAATGTTTAATTAATAAAGAGTAAGATAAACCAATATTAATTTATCATCATCACCCACATGAATGACTAATGAAAAACTAATGCCCCTATTTACTGTCTGTTCAGATTAAATTTTATATTTTTGTAAACAAAACTTTTTCATAATAATGCCAATTTAAATCTCAAATAGGTTAGATAATATCTGAACAAAGGATGTATACTGGGTACCAGTAGCGAATGCTGGTTCCTCCTTCATTGGGATGCCCTAGCCTGTTATAGATTTGGATGAGGGTCTTCAAAAGGTAAGTGGTAAGTGAAGCCAATAAGATTGGAGTTATAGGAAACCCACGCCACCGGTACCAATACGAATCACGACTCTGATTAAGGATAGTGAGGATTGAGAATTACGCAGTATGCTTCAGACTGTAGTTGAGCACGATCACCTATTACCAGTTGGCAGACCTCGTGTGTCATTAAAGATGATACTTAATTCAAAAAACCTCCTTAGATATGCCCCCTGACATGTTAATGTCCAACTATCCTACAAATATTATAAATGGAAATGTTTGTGAGGATGTATGGATGGATGGATGTTTATTACTCTTTCACGGAAAAACTACTGGACGGATTTTGATGAAATTTGGTATCTTAGTAGTTTAGGCTCTGGATTAAAACATAGGCTCTGGATTAAAAAGTATTTTATCCCGAAAAAATACAGTGTTCCCGAGGGATACTGTATTTACGCGTGCGGAGCCGCGGGCAACAGCTAGTTTAGGTTATATAATGCTAGTAAATTTCTAACAGGCAGCTTTCCTTGCGCTTATTTCCAAGTGAAAAGTTTGTAAATGCATAATGCAAGTACAACACACAAACAGCTAAGTCCAACTTAGCTAAATAGGTCAAATCTTTACAATTAACACTGACCATCATTACCTCTTGCTAAACGAGTTCAATGAACCTGACACGTTTAACAATACTTAACAGAGCTTTAATAAGTTCCCACATAGCCGGAAATGTGCTATAAAGTTTATGGACAAGCAGAGGCGGTATGCTTGCAATAACAGAGATTTAACAAGTTTAACTCAAAGCTATAGAATATGGAAAGTTTTTTCCGTTTTAACCCCTGAATTTTGTACGTTACATAGAACAGGGGTGGAAAATCTAAGGGTTGAACATAAAGCAAACTCTAAAGAGCGTCAAAATAAGGGTTAGAATGAAGCAAGACGACTATACTTTTTTTTCTCTCTGGGTTAAGACTTAAATTGAACATAATATAAAATAATACTTTTTTATATTCCACTGGGCCATCTTTAACCAGTGGCGTGCGCTCCATAAAGGCAGAAATGCAGTGCTTTACTTACCATTAACAGATATTTTAATAAAACGTTCGGACGTTTTAGATGACTTTAATTAATAGTAAATAAATGAATAAACAAAATATAATAACTTAAAAACGCCTAATATTTTATAATAGCACCTATTTACAAGTACATTATGTTTGGCAGGCGTTTGGCGACATGTTGGTGATGCGACTCATGCTATGTCGGCTAGCAGTAGATTTGTTCGCATGTGTGTAGTAATTTTAGTGTCCGTACACAGTTCGCAAACGCACACACCTATGAATATCCCAAGGCGCGAGTCGTCCAACTCCTACGGCATGCTTATAGACTTCGGCGAAGTTCGGCAGTTGTCGGGGCACGGAAGTAATCGGGTATATTCGTGGCACGGTGGCCTATAATGCGAGTAATTATAATTGACGTAAAATCTAATTACTCACTACGCACATGATGCGTTTTTGTTTTAGTAAGGTTTTATTTGTTTAAGTATCAGATTCAAGGAAGCCATTTTTTCATGTGAAAACGCATTGTTATTTTTCGGTTGCCATTATATTTGATATTTATAGTTTTCTTAAAAGATTTTTCATTTTAACATTTGAAAGTGTGTACATTTATTACAGTTTATTACTGAAGTTCTATAAAAATTGTAGGTAGTGATTTGCTTTTTAATTGATTTGAGTATTGATTTGAGTGATAATAAGTTCTCACAATTGTCATTCAGTGAAAAGATTCAAATTGTGTCTACTAAAGGTAGGTGTGTATCCGAGTTACAATAATTAAATCAGCAAAAAGGGAATGTAGGTAACTCGAAAGTTTCATGTTAAAAGTTATGAAGTTCTGTTAGTTCTGTTGGCATGGTTTCCGATTTAGAGATCCGTCGCTTGGCTGTGGCTATGCTAATTACTAAAAATCAATAAAAGAAAAAGTTTTTGTGACCGACACTGGGTATGCGGCGGAGTACCGCCGCATACCCAGTGTCATAACTCTGTGCACGCCGCTGTCTTTAACCCATTTTTCCCCCGACTTTTCCTACACCGGATATTTTGTCGCTGCTTACTTCATACTGAGCTACAGAGACAAAAAGGATAGGGCATAGGCTATTTGTTACTTATAGGCCATTGTGTTAAAAGAAATGTTTTTAATATTTGTTTAAGATACCGGCAAGTCACTCGTCAATCCTCTTTATATTGTGTATGTTTTGGGCAGTGGTAGTCGCTTACCATCATGATCTGTTTTCTCGTTTACCAATCTTAAAAGATTAGTAAAAATCTAAACTCTTTCTGATTTATTGCTTATTGGTTGTCCGGGAATTGTATGTGTGCAGTGTGTACTTGTGAAGTATGGTTTCCGCTGTCTGCTTGCAATAACTTATGAAAAAAGTTGCAGCTGTATCGCAGAAACAAAGAGCAGAAAGAATATATTATTATACTAGATGTTGCCCGAGACTTCGTGCGCGCAAAAATAAATTTCGCGGATACCGTACATTTTTTCGCCATAAAAAGTAGCCTACGTGCTTCCCCGTGGTCTACTCTATATCTGTGCCAAATTTCATCAAAATCGGTCCAGTAATTTCGGAGCCTTTTCAATGCAAACAAATAAACAAAATTTTCCTCTTTATAATATTAGTATTATAGATTTGTTGCAGAACCAAATATTGCATGCAGATCCTATAAAATCTCAATTAGGAGAATATTATAGGAATTTCAATTACACAAAATAATTGTGTAATGTAAAATAATTGTTATCTTTATCAATAATAATCTGTAAAAAGATCGAATACTTATTTCGTAAAATTCTTTAACCAACCAGAATACCATTATGCTCATTATTTCATATTACTAAATATACTAAATTACCAATTATAATTATACAGGGTGTATGCGAAACAAAAAGATATATTTAATAATTTTATAATTTAAATGTCGATTCATAACCTCGCTGCCGATACTGCGCGGCGGTCGGTATCGGTAAATATTATTACTTAAATCTGTGAAAAAATTTCATTTATCAAAGTAAGAATCCTTCTCTATACTTCTATACTAAAATACTAAGGAGGTAAGATATGTTTGTTTGCATTGAATAGGCTCCAAAACTACTGGACCGATTTTGATGAAATTTGGCAAGGATATAGCACGAAAAAGGTATTATACCTAATGTAGTCCCGGGTCACCCCACATATTACCTGCTTACGTCATCACCATGCCCTATGGTGTAGTCATTAGACAGGTGCATGTGAATTGAGCGTCCGCGTTTTTTGTACACTTGTGCTTGGCTTCACTCGCAACTGTTGTTTATACATATACGGCTTCCAAAGCGCTTTTCACATTACGCTATACGATATCACTTACCTATAAGCTATAGCTTACAATAATTAGAGACATTATTTTATGTCGTCGGCGTAAGAGCGTTTTCACATTGATTAGTTCCGATGTCCAATATAGCGCGAATATATGTAATGACAGAGACTCCTATATATTAAAATGTAAAATATATAGCTGCATCTCACATTATCGCGCGCTATATGCGATACCGTATGCGTAGTCTGAAAAGAGCTTTATGCTAACCAAATTTTAGTACGGAAATACGGATCAAATAAAAGCATTAAGCAAGCAAGTGTAAGATAGGATCAAGTATCTAATATGCTTTACAGTGGCGAAAGTTCTCCTTCATAGGGAAGCCCTAACCTGTAGGGATTCGGATGAGGGTCTTCCAAAGGTAAGTGGTAAGTGAAGCCGATAGGAATGGAGTTATAGGAATCCCACGCATGATAAAGCATCAATCGTATATGTTCATACGGGAAACAAAAACTTTCAGTAAAGTTTTACGAAAATTGTTCAACCGGATGAGTATGAAAGGCCGGTAAATTAAAGTTTATGCAGAGGAAGGTAGGTGTGCAGAAAGCTAATATGTTTTTAAATAATACATGGAAATACATAAAATTAATACAATTTATAACAACTACACACACTACAGGGCAGGGCTCAGATTAATATACATGTACGCTACCGTGCGTTTGCTAGGAAAGGAAGTAACCGCAACGACTGCAGACGAGGTTGAAGTACGTATTTACTCGTGAGTATGTTTGCGAGCCCACTATTCAACGGCGCTGTTGAGCGATTTTCATCTTATGCCTGGTCAAGCGGGAACTTGTTCGGTAGTACATACAACTTTGTTACACGTTGACGTACACGATATTTTTAGGAGTAATAATGAAAGGCTAGATTTTTACTGTATAGGGTAAGTCAATTGTTAGGAATTAGGATCGAATAGTCTTATGGACCTTGTGGCTTGTTAGGGTTACCAACTTTTTTACAATAAATAAAGTAGGTATATCTAGGTCTGAGAAGAATATTGAACAGTATTTTATTTATTTAATGTTTTAAAGTATATATTTTTAGAGCTTCTCGCACAACTTATTAATTTACGGTCCTTTTTAAATCCATTATTAATATGATTTAGTGTGAGCGTCTAAGTTTTACACTTATAGTGGTAAGCATTTTGATGCTGAAAACAGTATTTTATAAACTTTATTTTTGTTCAACAGTAAAAAGTATACTTAATGTAGTGAAAAACAGTATAATACTGTTTTTAACAGTATAGTTAGCAACCCTACTTGTACTAGATAATACACATCTTCCAGGCATCTGGCGTTATTCTGAAATGATTCACTAGCTTCTACTACAAGTTCTAACTTGTATGAGTTTGTGGGACGAAAAATATTTAGTCATTCTTGCTGACCCAAAAAGAGCAAAATATGTGGGTCATTGAACTTGCGATTTAGAATCCAAGATAACGTGTTGATAAATGACAACACTGTAGTCAATTCATTAATTATCTATCACAGGCATTAACATAGAGACGCGTAAAACTATCAAAGAAATATAAACGGCAAATTACACATTAATGGCTAAACATTTCAGTGGCAAAGTGTACGCGATCCTGACGGAATATTCTATAGTTTTATTCTAATATTTATATATTATTCTAACATTCGTGAAAATTTTGGGCGTATCTATAACTAGTAGGCTATCTATCTATTAAGATAGAAATTTCTAATCAAACATACATAAAAAACCACCCACCAATACGAGTATAGCTGGCCTTATAAGGTATAGGTAATGAAAAGTTTCGTTACATGTGTGTGCGTGACACTGTGTAATTACACGGTGAGGCGTAGTTAGTACCGCCCTCTCTGTGGAGTTCCCAGAACTCTGCTTCACTTTTTTATTTGGTCCGAGGTTCTAAATACGTATTAAGTATCTACTAATACAATTATTGTTATCTTCTATCTACAGCACCCTGAGGCTTACAAGATTCCCACAAATGGCTGTACATAATTGTTTTACACTATCAAATACGATACTTTCGATGCCGAATGTAAACCTAATCTGTAGATCGTAACAGAAACCTACTGCTCTCTCTTTCTTAGATAGGCGCAAAAAAGAGATGACACAGAAACTATCGCCTGCGACCGACTAGATCCAAAGTTTTTATGAAACCAGTGCCTGTCAAACTTTGGTGTATTTTTATATTTATTTATTAAGAGGCATCACAGACGGCGAAGATAATATATTATATAGTATATACTATATACTTAAGTGTATTTTATTAATTAAATATGGAGAAGGTTATACTTATATTTTAAATTTATGTTTTAGAACTAGATAGTAAAATAATTGTGTTTTCTTTATCAATAATTATTTGTTAGTTTTGTGTACTTAGTTTTTAGTTTTTGTTACATATTATATCATGGTTCAGTAGGGCATTACACATATTAACAGATTTACAATAGGTGTTGATTACACTCACTTGTTTTACGCATACCTAAAGAGTTTTTCATGGTATATTACGCTCCTACAAATTCTGACTCAGAATTTGAGTCATAGTTTCATTAATTTCAACAAACCACTTTTTTATTCTACTTACCTTTAACTTTACAAACCCATAATAATTAGTGATTAATAATTAATAGCGAAAAGTTCGCTATCTAAGATATTTAAATCAATCTCGGTAAGCTAATCCTTATCTGATCCGATAGACATCAATCCAAGAAATAATTTTATCTTCAATTGAAAATACGTTATTTCAAGTGATAAGTTGAGAACCGCTGGCCTAATAATAAGTTCCAAATACATTGGTTACGTCACTCTTACTACCTGTTAACTCTATAAAAACGGGACCGAAAACCGTCTGCTTTTACTACTCAACAATACTCAACTCTAATTCCACGATGATAAAGTTGAAAATACCCGAGCAGGTGTAACTGATGATAGTCCAATTAAAGTAACTAATAATATAGTCCATCTAATAGATGTAAGGTATTCAAATGCATTGTACGATACATTCTGTTAGTAAATAATTGTGTAGACCACCCAATTTAAAAACGACCGTGTAATACTATAATACGTCTTCAAGTAACAGAACCTAGCTGACCTAACCAATTTATTACTAACCCACTAGTTCTGCCCAAAATTTGATAAAAATCGGTCGAGCCGTTTCGGAGGAGATCTGTAACAAACATCACAATTCACACATGAAAATTTTACATATAATACCTAATACCTAATATAAGATTAAATAATAAATTATTACAACCATTGCGAAATTAGTGAAGCCGCTAGTTGAAAGTTAATCGATGCAATCCTTCGGCACTTTTGAACCTAGTTTTAAATGTTTTTGCCTAAAATTCACTCCCATACTCGTTAAACACTTGTTTATACTTCAACGGTATATTTAGTCACAAATTATACGTTAAAATGGCGATTTCATTATTTTCTCAAGAAACCGAACTCCTTATTAGTCCTTAAACAAGTGTAACGCGCCTCGATGACCATATATGGGCATATGTCACGCCCACCGTATTTCCAATATATATTTACATCATTATAAGCCTATAAGTGTAAAATTGAAAAATAAGTGTTGATAACGTGTCAAAATTGGGCAAAAAAGTGTGAAATGTAATGAGGTAGGTGGAATTATATCGGCGGCGTTACGTAAGTGTGATGAAATATAAGTTAGTGCTGTAATTTTGATGTTATTTACAGACTGGGCTTTTTTTATTAAATAGTATAGTAAATAAAGTATTTTTAAATACAATTTTATTAAAGAAGTACAATTATTGAATGAAAGAAATCTTATAGTGTTATTTAAAAGACAGGTTAAAAAGTTAGCATTGTGATTCAAACAACTAAATCCTACAAGATTTTTACGATGATTCCAATCCACTCCTGCAGTGTTATTCTCTAAGAACATTTTCAAATATCTCGACAGCTGAATCCGCGGCAAGTGTCAAATATCATATAAAAATTTGACACTCACCGCGGATTCAGCTGTCGAGATTTGAAAATGTTCTTAGAGAATAGACAGGCTGTTCTTTCAAATCACAAACTATAAAATTAGGCACGATATATTCCATTTTTAAAGTACCTAACTGAAAATCAATTTTAAAATCTCGATGCGGCGACAAATCCATGTAAATAATTCTAACCATCTTATCAGTGACTTAATTACCTAATTAAAACTCAAATTCGCATACATTAACATATAATTTACATAATACTATGCTAACTATATGCTAAAGGTCATTCGTTTTTTGGAGCAGAAATTACGTAAGGTGACATTATGAAAAGTAAAAAGGATTTCATAAGTCCTTTCACGTAAGTATGATTTACTTAAGCGAACGTTAAATTAATTATTAAACAGAAAGAAATATGTATAATATAATTATATATTATTTCGCCACCGATCAAGCTTCCCTGAACTCCCACAATGATTCCAAGATCAAAATTAGCCAGTTCAGTCCAGCCGTTCTCGAGTTTTAGCGAGGCAAAGAAACTGCAATCCTTTTTTATATATAAACTTGAATAAGATTTTAATACATTTAATACAAAGTACATCTCAAAGTTCCAACTCGAAGGACCATTATTAAACTGCCCACTGAACGCGAACTCGTCATCATCTTACGATTCTTTTAAAATGTCATGTTTAACTGCACTATTTTAAAAGAACAATGCTATAACAAATGTTTGAAATACTTTATTACTTCATTCAAGTATTCTTTTGACAAAGTAACTTATAAAGTCTATTTCAAATTGTCAAGTCAAAAATGAATGTTTAACAGCCGTATTTTGTAAGTCGATTAAAAAGTGCGAAATTAATCAAAACAATACAGAAGATCAAAGTAAAATATCAGAAATTCCATACGAGAGATGACCTCTACCTAGATTTCAATCAGGTGGAATATAATATGAGATAATTTACATACACAATGTCTTATAGCGTATTAGAATTGCTAATGAGGTATTATGTAATGACGTCATAATTCGGTAGTAATATTGTTGTAAATCTTTCTGTTGTATTTTTATCAAACCTGCTAATTTATTTTTTATCTTTTGTTGTGACAATTTATGACATTTTGTTAATATTAATGAGCTAAAAATCCTACTATAAATGCGTAAGTTCGTGAGGATGGATGGATTTGTTACTCTTTCACGCAAAAACGACTGAACGGATTGTGATGAAATTTAGTATGGTAGTACACTAAGCTCTATATTAACACATAAGCTACTTTTTATCCCGAAAAATACAGAGTTCGCGTGAGATTCACGTACTGATATGAATTCACGTAGCTGTATCATTGCGTATTGCCTTCCAGAACAATCTTGTATTCTTATTGTCTTCTCAATAGACCAATCCTTCCTTTCCACTTTCCCTCTACCACGAAGTTATTTAGCGACAAGAATCGCATCATCTTGTGGTACGTGGTAATAAATATCTCCGCACAAAGTTTATTGGCCGTGTTCAACACGATTTGACCTCGACGCGTGAAAAGAATATCATTTCACACTTATTATTAGCTGTGTCATCATCATTATCGTGCCCACAGCTGGGGCATGGGCTCAAATGGGCTTCATTGTGGTCTGTGGAGAAAGGTACTACTACTGCGAGTTTGTTATGGGGATACCTGAAGTCCGTATTTCCCGTAACGTCTTGTATTTTAGGTATTATTGATATCTTATATCTATGGACGCTTCACACCACGTCAATCCGGTCCCGTGGTAAGTTCTCGAAGAACCTGCGTTACGGATACAAGACAACGGAAATATATTTAATACTTTTACATTATACACATATTTAAGATTTTAATTATATTATACACATATTTAATACACATCCATGACCCAGGAACACATATTTTGTTCCTTCGGCGGGACTTGAACCCGCGACCCCCGGCTACAGCACCAACACGCTCAAGCATTGAGCCACAGAGGTCGTCATTATTAAAAATATATCCGCCGGGACAAGCTCTGTCCCGTAAACCGAGCGATCTAGGGTTAAAAAGTAATTCAGTGTACGGTTAGTACTAACCTAACAGCCTCCGTGGTCTAGTGGTTAGAGCATATTTAGCTCTTGACTCGACTAGCATTGGAACAACAAATAATGATGCTAACCTAACCAATATTGGAACAACAAATAATGTTGTTACCAAGTTTGGTTAGGACAATGCAGGCTGATCACCTGCATGTCTATTCTGTAAGAACATTTTCAAATCTCGAAAGCTGAATCCGCGGTGAGTGTCAAATTTTTATATGATATTTGACACTTGCCTCGGATTCAGCTGTCGAGATATTTGAAAATGTTCTTACAGAATAACACTGCTGATTGTCTGACAAGAAAGATGTTCCATGCGTCGGATGGGCATGTAAAAAGTCGGACCTACGCCTCATCTCTCGTCAGTCGTGTCGGTTATCCGTCTCACTGGATTACGAGAGTACAGGAAGAGAGAGAGTACTCTTGTGTACTGCGCACACACTTGGGCACTATACAATTACTCCCGCGTAACAGGCCTGGTTTCAATGAAACCGGCCACTGTCACCAAGATTGGTGTAGGGAGTTATAGTACCTACTATAAAGATAAAACTTTACTTCTTCTTTTAACATCTTAGCTTAGATTACTACCAGTTTGTGTGAAATGACCTTGAGATAAATTTTCCCAGACCTAGTGCTTCGGAGAAATCTAATATAAAGTATAGGGCATCTCTAACCCCTCATTTTGTCGAGCTTTCACCGACTCATTGCGTAAACTCCTATCTTAATAGTGATCTCGGACTATAAAATTAACCTGCCTATATAATTATGCTCCGTTTATTTTTAGTACAAAATAGAAATGTCAACTTTCTTTTAATCTGAACCATCTTACACGAATCGCACTTGGTCTGGAGGTAAAGGAAAGCAAAGAGTCGACACAATATGCCTGGCATATGCGAAACGCTGATAATAATCAACTCACAAAAATCAACAGAAATGGAAACAGAATACAAAACGTCTGTTTTAATGGTCGTTAGTTGTTTCGCACCGCAAGGATTCGAACCGCGGTGTGAATCGCCCCAGCGCTGTTTCTGAAGGGATCGGACCGCAGTTCGAATCGACCAAGACGTTTTTAGAATAGGGCGATTCGAAACCCAGGTGAAAACATTCCTTTTTTGGATGAATACATAGTACAATAAAATAGCGCGATGACGTGTAACTTCGCCATGTCAAAAAATCAAAAGAAATTCTGACTATCCAGCAATAGATGTTTCAAATTTATACGCATAACTAAGGTTAGTCTAAGCTCAATTTTTAACTCTTCTTAACTTAGTAATTAATTATTTGCCTTAACTGAACCACGGTCGGATCGTATTTTATGGCAGATAAAAAAACGACTACTGTGCTTTTATTACGGACATTAAGTTTTATGCCATGGCCATTTTATTGATACAACCTGTATTAAATAACGAGTAAAAATTCTTCCCGAGAGGTACATACCAAATAAAAATACCCAAGTATTGTTTAAACAAGAGCACCTACCTTTGTTACCGAGCTTTGCACGGAGAGACGATTCATATTTAAATTAAATTAAAAGCTTCATTTTTAGGGTTCCTTACCTCGAAAGGAAAAAACGGGACCCTTATAGCATCACTTTATAATTTATAATTTTATAATTTTGTGTCTTTAAGTACTATTTTACTTTGTTGTCCGTCCGTCTGTCTGTCAAGACCCTTTTTCTTAGGAACACGTGGAGGTATCAAGCTGGAATTTATAACAAACACTCAGGTCTACTGTCCCTTGGAGCTGTGAAAAAATCAAACTCCTTAGCCAACGCAATCATAAGATACAGCCGTTTATACCGCAAATTTCTGCAAATTTCGTCACTCGCGAGGGAATCAAAACCTACAGGGTACTTATCGTGAACTCAGAATCTTGAAATTTGGTACAAAGCAACGTCTTATAGCACAGATGAAGGAAAAATTGCGAAATCTGACTATTTTTAGTTACATCATATAATAAAAATATTTTTAATAATTTTAAACTTACTACCCCTTTCCTCATGAACGAGTGGAGGTATTAAACTGAAATTCATATCAAATAGTCAGGTCTGTAATACAATACCTTTAAGCTGTAACAAAATCACTACAGGTTTGTACGGAACCCTTGGTGCGCGAGTTCGACTCGCACTTGGCCTGTTTTATTTATTATTCTTGCTGACTGTGCTGTAGCCTGTAATGTCGGAAAAAAAATTGTGACAGTAAATTTTAATAGCTTTATTTATTTTTTTTGTTTCAGGTAAGCTGTTTTATCCAAAGATACGTGAGCCTATGTTATTCTACCTATAATAATTATTACTATATGTATATATACCTAACTTCAAAATGCGCAGTTTCCCAGGAATAAAACCTACCTAGACTGATTTATCGCCCTCGAAATACAAAATTTCATGAAAATCGTTGGAGTCGTTTCCGAGATTCAGATTATATATGTATATTATACAAGAATTGCTCGTTTAAAGATATAAGATGAAGTATCATACCTACCTAGTACCTACCCTTGTTTTGACTTCCTACAAATTTTATCTGGAAAATTAAAATCTTATATGTAGGTAATTTGATAAACTTAATAAAGTCATAAATTTTATAAACTCTATTTATGTGTTTGATGTGTATCATAATATAATATTTTTGTACATTTATCAAGCGAGGCTCTTAAAAAACCGTTAATCGGTCTGACTTATGTGGAAACATCCTAAATATGCTATTTATGAATCGTTAAACTTACATTTAACGAGTTTTATCACAATTCCTTATTTGGTGACTTACGAGTTATGACTAAGGAAATATTCTGATATCCATAGCCATACTTAATATTATAAAACACTAGCTGTTGCCCGCGGCTGCACCCGCGTAAATACAGTATCCCTCGCGGACCAAGACAGAGTGTCTGCGAAGCAGCGACAAAACTTCCTGTTAAGCTATTCGTCACTTATTAGAAGATTGTGAAACTGTTAAGCTAAAAAAAATATATTCAACGACTTTCCTATTTTTGATCGCTGATTAATCGGTAGTTTAGATAAGGATTCAGACCCACAGCAAGACAGTGTGTCGTAGAGTCGGCCATAACATAGGTACACAAACTCACACACGTACACTCCTATATCTATTACGAAATATTGATCAACTATCAAACATTTTTATCGCCCCTATATATTATTTCCTGCACTTATCTAATAGAGAAATATGGATACAGATATAGGAATAAAATTATATCGGTTACGGATATAAATTATTTCGGATTATCCGTTTGTTTCGGTTACGGATATTAGATTTATAGCGAATGTAAGTGAAGTGAAAAAATTATACATTTCATAAATCAAGGCTGGGACTAAATTGTCCGGATTCCATAAGGCCGGGTAAAATTCAGAGCACTAAAAACAGAACTCTGCGCTCATACAATAGAGCTGAAAATCGAACACAAGTGTTGAGTCAAATGTCAATGTCGTATATTATGACAGGTCCACACTCGATACTTCGATTTTCAACTCTACTTTACTTGCACAGAGTTCTATTTTCAGATGCTCTTGAATTTTCCCGGTCCCGCAGATTCCTGATCATAATTTAGGTAATCATTTAGCTTAAAAAGCTAGGGAAACCAAATAAGTCAAATGTCCTTTACTCCGTCTATATCCGAAATCATCCGAAGCTTTTATATCGGATCCGGTTACGGATAGTTTTTTATTTCGAAAGTTTCGGTTACATGAACATCCATCTATTGACATCCGTACTATCTAACAGGTTTCGTAAGCATTGATAATTTTTTTCTTGGTTATTTCGGTGACCAATTTGATAAAATTACCTATCTGGATTCAAATTATTATGAACTTCTTGACAATAAACATTATAGTCAGATAGATTCTATGATTTTGAGCGTTTACAGCTTAAGGCGGGGACTATATTGTCCGGAATACACAAAGGCCGGACAAAATTCAGAACACTGAAAATAGAACTCTACAATAGAGTTGAAAATCAAATACAAGAGTCGAGTCAAATGTCAGTGTCATATATTAGCGCAGCGCAAGTCTACTATAATATTAGCCCAAACTTCTGTATTTTCAGTGCTCTGATTTTTTCCCATCTCCTTGGATTCCGGATCATAATTTGGTCCCAGCCTAAGGGTCAGTTTACACCACCGTTTTTAAGATAGCTATTGAAAATTGAACTTAATTCATTCCACAACAAGATTCACATTTCATATGACATCAGTCATACACTGCACATGCGATGTGCAGCGCGGTAGAACCTGAACCTGAATTCTCGTATTTAAAGTAGACATCATTTTATTATATTTAGATTGAAAGTGAAGCGACATGTTACCGTGAACGTATTTTATAACGTTTCGACCAATTAGAGCGCGTTTCACGTTGGTTTAACATTCATAAAAGCACCATTTGAGAGTTTTAGCGTGTCGGGACTTGATTGTAATTGTATAAATGCAGGTTTTATTACGCAGAATTACCCCTCTGACATTCGAACTGTTACAATGAAACGTGTATCTTACATTCATACATACATAAATATAATCACGCCTCTTTCCCGTAGGGGTAGGCAGAGACCGCCTCTTTCCCGTAGGGGTAGGCAGAGACCACTTCTTTCCACTTGCTACGATCCTTACATACTTGTTTCGCTTCATCCACTTTCATTCTTACCATCCATTCCTCCTCTTACATTCAACGTAGCGAAGCGGCTCTCCATGGGCCACTTTTCGCCTCCGCGAGAACGAGACGTGATGGGTGGCGAACCACATCGCCGCCATTTTGGATAATTAAATTATTTTTATAATTAGCCATTGCGTTCCCACGGATTTGCGGAGAGGATAGCAATAGGAAAAGGGAAGGATAGGTGGTGTGGAAAGGAAGATGGGTAAGTAAGAGTGGGAAATAGGAAATGTAGGATATTACCGCCCAGGAGGGCAAGGGATGGGACAGTAATATCTAGGGAAGCCGGGGTCGCATACCCGTATACTATACCACAACTACCGGACAGGTAAGTTGGGATGAGTATCCCATGACATTATCTTGTGTGACGTGTATCTTGTTGTGAAGTAAAAAAGTTCAAATCACTATAAAAAGTGTTTGCCGCGTCGCGTACCGTCGCGTCTCATTGTGAACTGATGCTTAAATGCCATTTTCTTAAGCATAATAAAATGTATACAGTATATAAATGATAAAAGTAACTAAGTAGTTCTGATTGCGGGTGGATCGTAAATAGTTAGTTTTATTAGTATTGTATTACATTACCCTAATGAAGAATCCGCATTAAGCCTTTCAAAGAGGTTTTTTATTTTTAATGAAATAAGTAGGTAGGTACTTCGTACAAAGAACCTGGGCAACCGAGCCTTGCTCGGATTTCTGATAAATGTAAAAAAAATAAAATGAATCACAAAAATTTGCATTTGCAACACCACATTCCGAATTTTCGAACAAAAATTATATGCATACCAAACTGCCAATCGTACTGACATAATAGAGTCGAAGTTATTGATGGCTCCTTCCCATTCGGCCTTGATATGTTGTGTTAAACGACGATAGAAATAACGTGTAAGAAAGCTTAGAAATGCGCAGTTTCAAGGAATAAGACCTAGCTAGATCGATTTTTGTCCCCCCCTAACTCTACCTGCATACTAAATTTCATGGTAATACTTGCAGCCGTTTTCGACAAACCGATTACATATAAACAAGATTGTCTTGTTTAAAATGTAAGATGTTTTATTTGTAATAATGTCGATTTGGTTACTTGTTTAGTACCTATATCTAAATCAATACTATTTGTGGATGTGTCTGATTTATAACATCGTGGACCCTTCGCTTAAACAAGCATGTGGGTATGTCGTAAATACATACAATACATCATGGGCATAGGCTATATTTTGCCGTGTACATAGGCATTATAAACTTGTCTGGATGGTTTAAGTTGGCATTCTTGTACGCGTTATAGAGGCATTTAGAAAGCACTGCTTTCAGCTAATTGATAGCATTTCACTAAGTAGTAAGAAGCCGACTTGTTTTTAAGCGTTTTCTATTCATTTATAGACTAGCTTTTGCCTGCGACATCGCGTAGAACAAGACACGTAAAGGTCAGCATACACCGAGACAAAGAGTTCAAATTTCTAATTGCACTAAGCTACATAATAACTACCCCACACCGATGTTGGTGACGGTGGCCGGTTTCATTGAAACCGGGCCAGTTACGCAGGAGTAATTTTATAGTGCCAAGTGTGTGCGCAGTACACAAGAGCACTCTTCCTTTACTGTCATAATCCAGTAAGACGGATAACCGACACGACTGGCGAGAGATCAGGCGCAGGACCGACTTTTTACATGCCCATCCGACGCATGGATCATCTTTCTTGTCAGACAATCAGGCGATCAGCCTGCATTGTCCTAACCAAACTTGGAAACAAACATTTTTTGTTGTTCCAATGCGGGAATGGAACCCACGACCTCCGAGTCGAGAGCCAATGCTCTAACCACTAGACCACGGAGGCTGTTAAAGCCTGAGCTACATAGCGCCACTCTTGCAATGACACGTATCTATATAGATTCTTGTATAGTGCCCAATGAGGGTGTTTTTGTTATTTTTTCTGCCGCTAGGGGGCAGACTCAAGGCACACAAAGCGTCCCCCCCTGGAGTCGTAAGCGGTATCAAAAACGGTCAAACAGAATTTTCGATTCTTTTTCTGTCACCAGGCGGCGCTTGGGGGTCGCAACCCTTGGGGTTGAGAAACGATGGCTTAGAGTTTAGACTAACAAAGGTACTGAGTACGAAGGACAATAATTGTTACGATAATGGCAACAATTAAAGCCAAGCGCTATTCGTGTTAACCGCGCAGTTAAATTGGTCGGCTAGATTTAACCGGGGATTTAACTGAGCAAGTTAATTACTAAGGTGTCGTGTCTTCTATTACTAGTAGTAGTAGTCAGTAGGTATATATTGTATTACCTAATATTTAATATGTAGTATAATTTTCTATAATTATTTACTTAAATGTATGGGTGCATTTTTCTTGCGAATAATAATGCATATAGGTCCATTATTCTAAAAAAAGTTTATCTTCTGAACAATCGCCTTAAATTTTCGATTTAAACAAATGTTTCAGAAAAGCTCGCGGTCTCAATTTGGTAAAAAAACCGGCCAAGCGAGAGTCGCGCAGGGTCCCGTATAAAATAAAAAATCACGTTCGATGTAGAGGAGCCCCACTTAAATATTTATTTTATTCTGATTTTAGTATTATGAAGTAGGTACGTAATCTGTGAAAATTTAAACTGTCTAACTATCACTGTTCACGAGATACAGCTTGAGATACGACTGTCAGACGGACAGAGATGGACGGACTGCGTAGACTTAATTTTTTTTAATAAAAAAAATCTAAATAGAGTTATTAATTTCTCCCACATCACAATAATATGCATACAACAAACGATATAGTTACAAAAATACTTAGTATGATGCGGAGACCTAACAATAGAGTTCCGTTTTTATCCTTTGGGTACCTAGTAGGTACCTCCGCGCCGGAACCCCAAAAATACACTGCCCGCTTCATGAACTTTGTTAGTACCATTGTAACAATACTGATTAAACAATATATTTAACCAACCAACAAAAGAAACTTATACAGTGGTATAATTCATGGCCCATTCTATCCCATATAAGGTTTCGCTGAAAGTGATGCCAAAATACGACGGGCGGCCCCAAAAACGGACGGATGGTTTTATTTTACATGTTTTGTGTATAGGGTGAAATTTCGCGTAGGCGTGGTAGGACACATCCGAAACTGTACGAAATAGCAAAAAATATTCAAAGGTGCGTACAAAATGTTGTAACTAAATCTAAAACTACAAAAAAGTTGTTGAAAAACATAGTCCATTGAAAAAACATAATATAATAAAGAGGAAAAGTTTGTTTGTTTGCATCGAATAGGCTCCAAAACTACGGAACAGATTTTGATAAAATTTGGCACAGATGTAGAGTAGACCACAATGAAGGATATAGGCTTCTTTTTGTCGCGGAAAATTTTCGATTTCAAAGAAAATAACTTTTGCGCGCACGAAGTCGTGAGCAACATCTAGTATTATTATAGACGAGGTATGGCTAGGCAAAATGTGACCACACTTAAACTTTTCTACATTACTTTACTTTTGGGTTTGTTTGCAGCAGTCGAGGTTTGAAATTAACTTTTTTAAATTTGTTTCCGCAGTTTATCTAATCCGCATTTATTTGACAAAATCTTCTGAAATCAAGATGGTGTCATATATTTAACTTTTCTTGAATGATGGCAAAATATAAAGTAGGTACTGAGTAATCAAAACTAGTTCATCTATATCTATTACGACGACAAAGAAATAATTTTTCAAAATCAACCCCTGCAAGGGAAAGAAAAGGGTCCTAAGTTTTCACGTTTTATTGTAAAGCAGACAGATCTCTTAGGGCCATGTTACACAATCTTCTGATGTTTTGTCTCTGTCGCACGATAGCAAGTAAGCAGCGACAAAACTTCCGAATAAGCTATCCGACACTTATTAGACGATTGTGAACCGGTTTATACTTACTTAAACTTATATGTTTATTGTGTAAACGAAAGTCTAAAACATTAATTAAAACTATTCTTGGTAAAGTAATATACATGCAAGTAGGTCATTGAGCATTTAGGTAAGTAAATACTATAATTATAGGATTAAAACTAATAGGTACTTAATAATTGTTTTCTAGTGCTCATTTAATAAACATCTGTTTGCCTCTGTATTATCTTTTGTACAAATTGTACAAAAGATAATACAGAGGTTGTATGGGAATATGTTGTATAGGAATGTTGATTTAAAAAAGTACATACAGATTGATTGTATTAAAAATAATACGGGGAAAAACTACAAAATCGTGTGAACGTGTAGACCGAGAGCTGCTACCAATTTTAGAGCAAATTCGAGGCAAATCTTTAGGAACAAATACATTTAGAATTTTTATTACTACTTATATTAATTTTCTTTATATCAAGTAATATTTTTCATGTAATAACTGTTATCAAAACTAATCTTCAATAATAGGTTATGACTGGGTAAGAAATATAACTAGTTACTAGTCTATGGCTGAGAAATAGCAGTTTCTACAAATGTGTAGAATACCTTTATTGTATACTAGCGACCCGCCCCGGCTTCGCACGGGTACAATACTGATACTAATACTACAGAATGTCTTTAAATCTCGAACAAAACGGGCGAAATTTAGTCAAAACAAACAGAAACAAATGAATATAGGTACTAGGAATATACCTACTAAAACTCAATGAAATAAGTAGGTGGTATACTTTTATCGTATGAAATACCTTCTATTAATATACTCTTCAGGACTAACAATACAACAAACACTAAATAAATAGGTATTCAAGTATCTATCCGTCATAGTTACAGCGAACACCAAACAAAAATTTTACTCATAGATCTAAACTCGCACTCCTTGCTTGGTGACGCCCACTTCGCAACGGGCCGTGCAGCAGAAATCGTAATATTTTAATTTCGCCATAACTTCAAAACCAAACATCCAATTTTAATCATTAAAAGACCAAATATTATCTACATAAACTGTACTTAGTGATGAAATCATTTATTTTGATAAGGATTAATAGTATGAGTAAAATAAACGCGTTGAAATGTAATCAAAAAATAGTTCAACATTTCTAAATAATAAAATGGTTGTTGTGCCTCACTCGATATAGATAGGTATAGTGTGTCGCGGACTTTTTTGTAGATATTTATAAGATCTACAATTAATTAGAACATTTTACGGTTCTATCTTTTATAGTTTAGGCAGCGTACGCAAAATAAGTAACTTTTCTGATTGATTTTTTACACCTTGTGTCCGAAAACCCCAAATATATTACGGAACCCTATTTTTTCCAAAATAAAATTTAGCCTATGTTACTCGTGGATAATGTAGCTTTCGAATAGTGAAAGAATTTTTGAAATCGGTCCAGTACTTTTTGAGCCTATTCATTACAAACAAACAAACAAACAAACATACAAACAAAGTTTTCCTCTTTATAATATTAGTGTAGACTAGCCGATGCCCGCAACTTCGTTTGCGCAGAACTAACGAAAGCGGAACCCTTTTTTTTTAACGGAACCCTAAAATAAAAGTAGCCTATGTTAGACCTTATAACATCAGCTATCTGCTAGTGAAAGTCCCGTTAAAATCGGTCCAGCTGTTTCAGAGATTAGCCGGAACAAACAGACAGACAGACCGACAGACAGACAGACGGACAGACAAAAATTTTAAAAATTGGTATTTTATTGTAAGTACCGAATATACTTTTAGATTCATTATGTGAAAAGCTGTTAATTTAAAGTTACAAACAGACACTTCAATTTTATTTATCTGTATTATTTATCTGTATGTATAGATGTTGCCAGCGAAGATAAATCATTATAAACTATGAAGTATGAAGTCATGATAACTTAATATACAATTTATTACCCATTAGCTCTAGTATTCGGCATTGAAATGCCCTGCCCGCCATTGTGTACACGTGCGGGCAGAAAAACTGACCCCGCTCCAGTAACGATGAAAAATTTACTTTTTTGTTGTGATATATTATGCTTAGACGTATATGCGTGTTAATATATAGATATAATCTGATCTAGACACGTGGCAGGGAATCCAAATCGAAAAAAAACGAGGAACGTAGCAGCGATGCGAATTTTTTACATGATGAACGTTTTCTTGCTTTTTTCTTTTTCGTGCTTTTGCCCGTTAGTGTTATTATGTATGTAATTGCTTTTAAACGCGTCTTCGCTCGAAATAAATCTTCTTATTTTGTTGTTTGGACACCCCCATAAGGGATGAATTACGTATCGAAAATGACACAATAACTATCTGCAATTGTCTCGTCGCAGTAGGGAATAAGCATGTATTAAATCATCAAAAGTCGTATGTTTTCAGAGGGGAGACATAAATATGGACCGAAGAATGCAAAAGACTGTAATGAGTTGCTAAATTAAAAAGTTACAGGACTAAAAAAGGGGAAAAATTGTCGCGTGTCGTTTTGTTTTGGTGTCAATTGACTCTTACATAACCGTAACTTTTATTTAATATGTTTAGACGATAGATAAGACCGGATTGATTAATCGGATTGGATATTATAAACAAGTACTACATTAATTACAAGTTAACTATTACAAGTTATAGATTAGGATATAGGTAGATTAGGTCTTTTAACTAATAGGATGTTAAAAGACCTGATGACCTACTTATTATAATTATCTGTACTAATATATTAAAGAGGAAAAGTTTGTTTGTTTGCATTGAATAGGCTCCGAAACTACTGGGCCGATTTTAATGAAATTTGGTACAGATGTAGAGAAGACCACGGGGAAGAACATAGGCTTACATATATTACCGTAAAATTGTATAAACCGTTAGATTGTAATATTACTAGAGATATTATAAAATGTCTACAGATATACAAATTTCTTCTTACAATTTTACACGTTATTTTTCGTTATATTGTAATATTTACCGTGGCGATTGGTTAAACGGCAAGTGCCCCGAGCCGCCATATATTTTGTTTGCTTTTTCATAATAATAAATATAACAAAAAATAATGAAAAATGTACGGATTCTGCGAAATTAACTTTTGCGCGCACGAAGTCGCGGGCGACATCTAGTAAATAATATACTGTAAATTCGGGAATCAGCGTTTTTCATACATCGTCTGTAATTTTTATAGAAACACTAGCTTTTCCCCGCGGTTTCGCCCGCGTGGAATTATGTATTCTTTAAAATTTCATTAAAATCGTGTTTAGTTTACGTGTTATCTTTCAAAAGTTGACTTATTAGTATACTCGCGCCTGTACTTAAAGCTTAAATCTTGTTTATATACATTTTAAGTTTCCAAATGGCTCTTTAGCCATTTAGCCACTTACCATAACAAGGTAATTATCGCGTGACATAGTTAATGTGATATAATTAATAAGATAATTATATGTTACTACTATATAGGTCGTAACTCGTAATACATGAGTACTTATGAGTGATGTAATTTTTTCAACATCTTAGCGTCAGGTCATGACTGACGCGACGAGATGCATTTTCAAGAAAGCGCTTCAAATTTGAACTTTATTGCATAATCAAGAGAATTTAGGTTTCATTTTTAGGGTTCCGTACACAAAGGGTAAAAACGGGACCCTATTACTAAAACTTCGCTGCCTGTCCGTCCGTCTGTCTGTCACCAGGCTGAATCCCCTTAACCGTGACAGCTTGACAGTTGAAATTTTCACAAATTATGTATTTCTGGAAGTGGGACGGCCATGTATTCAGACGGACAGACAACCGATGGAGCAGACAAGTATTAGAGTGGATACCACGCTTAGGCAAACGTAGTGTAGGACGTCCTGCGGCACGATGGACCGACGATTTGAAGAAGGTGCCAGCGGATGGATGAGGGCTGCCCTAGATCGGGATGGTTGGCGCTCATTGTGGGAGGCCTACGTTCAGCAGTGGACGGCGATAGGCTGATAATGATAATGATGATGATGATGATGTATTTCTGTTGCCACTATAACAACAAATACTAAAAACAAAATAAAATAAATATTTAACGAGGGCTCCCACACAACAAACGTGATTTGATTGTCTTTTTGTACGGAACCCTTTGTGCGCGTGTCTGACTCGCACTTGGCCAGTTTTTATTTAAATAATATTATAAAACATAATTTCAGCTCTTTTGAATTAGCGCAGAGTTCTAAAGGTCAGTGCTCTGAATTTTCGCCGGTCCGCCATTAAGACTAGCTATGTGATCCGGGATTCGGATCATACAGCCAGTTGTGTAGAATAGGATATGCAGGTAAGTGCGTGTTTGTCAACCTCTTGAAATATTAGTAGATACTAAGTAGAGATACCTTTAAGTAGGTACTTGAAGGCATCTCTCTGTTCCTTTCTAATGCCTATATCATCAGTTCACATTTAGCATATTAGAAACGTTACTGATGACGCCAGATGACGATAAACCTAAATTGTTCATTCAGATCAATTCTCCCATTCCCCATTGTATGTAGATTTACCCCAGTCCCATAAACTCCGTGGGGAAATTGGAATACGAGTGTCGTTACTTATGTCTTTATTTCAACGATTTCTAACCAAAAAGTCGGTATTACAAACTTTTAAATTCGAATTAATAAATGTGAGAGGAACGAATCTTTACGTCGTGAATTCGTACATTTCACTAAATGACTTGTACTTCTTTATTCATAATATTCTGTATTCAAATTTTAAAACCGAATTGAGTGGAAGATTTATTAGTTTTGTAATTCACTCTTTACACTTAAGAGATTAAGATTAAGTAAGTTAATTGTTGATTTCAAAGTCAGGCTGACATAATATATGTGATGAAAATCCTTTAAATAAAGATTAAAAAAAAAAACATGGTGAATATGCCTGCAAGTGTATATTTAGTAGAGCGTTTCGCCACGAATGATCCGGCGTATAAATACCGCGGCCTCACAAAAAACCTGCGTGAAAAATCTCACATGATAGGACGGTATGAAAAAAAATCCCACTTCACAGCTACTCCTAAAATACAATATTATAATTGGCTAGCTGATGTCCGCGGCTCCGCCCGCGTAAGCATGGGAACCTTATATGTCCCGCGATAAAAAGTAGCCTATGTCCTTTCCTATGGTTTACTTTATATCTGTGGCAAATTTCATGATAATCGATTTAGTAGTTTTTACGTGAAACTGTAAACTGTACGTTTTTCCGCGTTAAAAAGTAGCCTATGTCCTTTTTCAGGTTGTGTACCAAATTTCATTTAAAATGGGTTCAGTAGTTTTGGCATGAATGACGGACCCGTTTATAATATTAGTATGGATATAATATGATGCCAAAAATAAAGTATATAACATAATATATTATATGTATAAATCTATAACCATACAAAATTTTGTATTTTGTATGCTAAATTCTTTTTATTTTGAATGCTAACGTTATTTTATTTTTAATAATATGTTATTTTATTTTTAAGTAAGAAATTTAATAACGTTACTCTAACAAACTAAAGCTTTTATACCACGAGAAAGTAATGTAATGGCTTAACACATAGAATTCGTGATTCATTATAAGCACATCCGACACTCCACAATATCTGGTGAAAGCTCAACATCCAACATGTAAGGGTCAGCCCACACCGCGACGACACAGGACACGGCGCTGCACTTTTACCCGACCACGGCGAAGCTAAAAGGAAGGGTAATGATTTTTACTGTCTATGTATGTATTTGTTCCACCGTAGCGCCAAAATGTATACTGATGCGATTTAATAAATTAGGTGTTAATAGATTCGTAGCAATAGGCCGGGTAACAAAAGCTATATTATTTACGTAATCGGGTTATAGTTTTTTTTTAATTATAGTTATTAAGACAGCTATTCAAAATTTAACTTTATTCATTACACAAGAAGGTACAGGTTTCATTGTAATAGTTCGAATGTCAAGTTGCACAGCGCATGCGCAGCGTAGGACTAATCATAATCACATCTTACGTAATAGTTACTACGTAAGAATAATGTCATACTATGAAACGTGTATATTTTTACCCGACTGCCGGGAGGGTTATGTGTTTGGCGCGTATCTTGTATGTATGTATGTATGTATGTTTGTAATATTCTTTATTACCTTGTATCTTGAGAACCGCTAAACGGATTTTCACATTTGAGGTATCGTTAGATTAGTCTTAATGGCCCAAGTGTTCTTAGATAGGTGACATTAAAAAAAAACAAAATGGCGGATGTTTGACGCCATATTGTGAGGTAAAAAAAAATATATCTACCAAGTATATCGAGTGGGGTATCAAAATGAAGGATTTTAAACACTGATTCTAAATATGTATATAACTTGCAGTTTTATATTAAATATAACGATAAATAATAATAATAAATAATAAAAACCCGACTGCAAAAAATATATATACCTAAGCAACGCACTAAAAAGACCGAAACAAGTTTGAGAAAACTGACTACACTATGAGCTGAAACCCTAAGTGAAATAATTGACGTTATGTTTGTTAGCAGGCGGGGCCCATATATTTTTGTACGATTTATAATTTGCGAATGGGTCCCGCCTGCTACCGAACATAACGTCAGTTATTTCACTTAGGGTTTCAGCTCATAGTGTAGTCAGTTTTCTCAAACTTGTTTCGGTCTTTTTAGTGCGTTGCTTAGGTATATGTATTTTTTGCAGTCGGGTTTTTTTATTTTTTTAATTATTGTGTAGTGAATAAAGTTCACTTTCGAATAGCTTTCTTAAAAATGCAGCGCCGCGTTGCCTCGCGTATCGTCGCGATATGAACTGACCCTACGGTCTAATAATAGTATATGCCGTACTGGAGCTTTCTTATGGGTATTTTAAGAGATCAGAAAGCATTAATGCAGAAAAGGGAGGGCACAATATTTAATTATATTTTAATGAGTAATTTATATATTCTAATGGAATGTTTGTATTGTTTTGGTATATGTAATTAAAGCTTTCAAAAGCCTAAGTTTTAGTATATTGGAATTCGAAAATTTGTGAACTTGTGTTCCACGAATGTAATATGTATATCGAACAAGTTGCCGCTCGACCAGGCATAAAATAAAAATCGCCCAAAAGTGCCGTTGAATCGTACGCACGCCCACATGCTCACGTGTAAATACGTAGTTCAACCACGTCTGCAGTCGTTGCGGTCGCTTCATTCGTGTTTAAATATTTTGGGGCGTCCTAGTGCAAAGAAAAGTGTTTACAAACTGATCGAACAGGAACTACGCCGATTTTGTACATCACTAAATAATTATTATAGATTTAGTTCCTGAATCGATTTTGAAATAAGTAGAATATAATTCAATATGATAAAAAGTGTGATAAGAGAAAAAGCTAGTAAACAAATATAATTAATCCTAAACAAATAAATAGATAGATATCTCTTAAGAATAGAAGTCCATCGAACTGTCCATATAAGTATATCAAGATGGTTATCGGATTGCCTAACACTAACTTGTCCATAACAATGAGTTAAGTGAATTAACCGAGAGGCCAAATTAAGTTATCTTGATCAGTAAACCTCTGGTTAAATAACTAAGTCACGAATAATGGGTTATTAGTAATTATTATTATAGACAATATTTAGGTACTCGTAAAATAACAAATGCTCCAGATTTCCTCAATATAAGAAAATTCAAATTTGGTGAATGGATGGGTGTTTGTTACTATTTCACGCAAAAACTACTGAACCGATTTCGATGAAGTTTTGTATGGTAATAGTTTAAGTTCTGGATTAACATGTAGGCTACTTACTGTACTTTACACTGCCTTTTTTATATCGAGAAAGTACAGTGATCCCTCGGGAATTGGGATAGCGTATTTACGCTGGTGCAGAAGCCGGCAAAAGCTAGTATTAACTCTTTGATTTATTATCACATATATACCTTATACCTTACAAAACTGGCAATATTTCTGTGCCGCGACATACATTTACACGGGACGCGTAATATGTGCTACTCGTCAACCGGCGCGCAGAACACTATTACTTGCGGAGCACACTAACCAAAATTTGAGTCTTCACATTTTTACGCGCAATGCCATATCTACCTCT
The DNA here is from genome assembly GCA_905404095.1 of Glaucopsyche alexis. Taxonomy (NCBI): domain Eukaryota; kingdom Metazoa; phylum Arthropoda; class Insecta; order Lepidoptera; family Lycaenidae; genus Glaucopsyche; species Glaucopsyche alexis. The sequence continues at coordinate 19,015,930 of FR990059.1, forward strand.
TTTTAATATAATACATCTATGTATTAACTGCAATAACTTAAAAGTGATATCGTGAAGGACCGAAACAAAAATATGACTTGACTTATTCAAAACTGACCAAAACGTGTCAACTGTCAACTCTCCACATCGCGGCGGGAGTTACAAAAAAATTCAACACCTTTATCTCGTTAATTAACTTAAAAGCATCCACTTTCTTTTTATCACAAACAATGGCGAGATCGGTTGCTGGCTGTCAAAAGCGCCTGTCACGTGTCAATGTCAAAAGCATTTTACACCGCGGATAACAGTCAATACACAGATTAAAGATAGGCGTTAGCACTTATTTAGTTTAAACGTTACTAGTTCTTTTGTTAAGCTTCAAATGGTTGTTCTAATGAATATACCTATTACCAAGTTATCTATTAACAAACCAGTGTATGCTAAATATATTAATAACTATTTAAAAAAAATATATGTTTTAACAACAGTGTCAAACAGTGTATCTGCTAATCGAAAATTGTCGAAAATGTTCGTTACGAATCTGCTAAATAGTAAATACCAAGTAATTTTCATAAGGTCGTAGCTTTTTTATGCGAAACAATAAAAAAACATGACGTGTACAGAGTAGGTACACGTGGCAGAAGTGAAACTTCATTTATCCTTTAAAACCCAAAATACTCTCATCGAGCCTAAAAAGGAGCACTTCAAAAAAAGAATAGAAAAATTTAAATTTGTTCACCTAGCGCCATTTGTGTATTGTCTTTAGAAAGCTAAGTTGTTATATAAAAAGTATAAGTAGCTTGAGACAGATGGCGTTATATCCAGTATCACGTCTCTGAATATAACGCTATCATCGATAGCGACCTTGAAAATTTCAGTCTCCACACCGCGGCTAAAAAGGTTTCACTTTAAAAATATCGGTAGGTACTTAATAAGTTTACTAGACGTTGCTTGCGACTTCGTGCACGCAAAAGGGGATTCCGAGGAAACCGTACATTTTGCCGCAATAAAAAGTAGCCTATGACCTTCCCCGTGGTCTACTCTATATATCTGTGCCAAATTTCATCAAAATCGATCCAGTATTTCGGAGCCTATTTGATGCAAACAAAGTACAAACAAACCTTTCCTCTTTATTAAATTAGTATAGATAAGCATGAGTTTACTTTGCTACTATTATGCTATTGCACAATGCGTTTAAACTATTTTTATTCGAATCAAAACTATGTTCTCGTACTGATAAAACTTAATATTAGACTAAAATATACCTTAATAATTAATACGAGTTTCCCTGTACCGACTCAACATCCAGTAAGTCGGTACAATAAACGTCAGTTGCACAGTTAAGTCTGTTGTTAAACGGTTAGCACATTAACTGGTACAAGTAACACTTGAAAAACATGGTGTGAACCGCGGGCTACCTTTAGTCAATTAGTAACCGAAGGGATATCGGTTTATTTATTTACCTTTACCGACATTAGTAAAATGATGGTAATGTATTTATGTATGCAGCATGGTAGTGACTGGATGATTAAAGTTTTACCCACCGCACTGGTATAAGTAAATAATTAATTTTATTATCAAATAAAAATTCATATTTTTAAATGCCCAACATTTATTAACACGTAATTACAGTATCCCACAGGTCACCGCATATATTTCCGCGATAAAAAATAGCCTAGGTATGTCCTTCTCCGTGGTCTACTCTACGTCTGTGCCAAATTTCATGATGATCGGTTAAGTAGTTTTACGTGAAAGCGAAACAAACAAACAAATTCACATTCCTTTTTATAATATCAGTAAAGTAATATAATTATTAACATTTAACATGTATAAAAATACTTTTTTCTTTTTTGCAGGTAAGCAATGAGTTTATTGAAAAAGTTGCTGTCCTACAAAGCTGTTTCGGTATGTTACCTTATACCAGTTGTACCTAATTTATGATAATAACATTGATGTGACGGTCCAAGACGCTTAGCGTAAACGTCGTCGTAAAATTGGTTTCTTTCCACGGAAGAATGTACGAAATTGAGAGATTGACGAAGGAAAGCTGTCTTTTGTCCATATTAACTATTAGTACGTCTATCCTTGTGTAAACAAAACGCATTTATATGTTATTTAATAGAATCGGGAGTTACTTTTCCAAAATCCATAGATTGCTGCCCGCGACTTCGTGCGCGCATAAGTTAATTTTGCAAAAAACGTACATTTTTTCGCGATATAAAGCCTATGTCCTTCCCCGTGGTCTGCTCTCTATCTATGCCAAATTTTATCAAAATCGGTCCAGTAGTTTCGGAGCCTATTCAACGCAAACAAACTCTTCCTCTTTATTATATTAGTTATTTAGATATTGCATTTAACCAATAATATAATTATCTAGAAAAATCCCGCGAAAAATACCTACAACCTGCAAGCAAACGTGTGAGTGCATAGTGGTCGCTAACACTGTTGCTTGATTTAATGAGCCTTGCACGATCTTGCTGACATTGTTGCTTGGTATAATATCATCTAAATATTTTTTTGGTGGTCATGTTACGCGTGCAAGTAGTAGAAGGTTAGCTGATGACGATGATGTCCAGTTGGCAAACATGGTCAAGAACCAGTAGTGTCGTAAGTACCAGACACAGTGGCGGAGCCACAGCGTGGGCGAGCCGGCCCTCCATTCATGAGTTGGGCAACTGGCCCACGCGCTAACGGTGGACAATTATACTATATTATATTAATTAATATAGCTTTTTCGTTTTCTCGTTTTCAAGAAAATTATATAGCTGGTGTCAGTCTCTCAGTGCGTGGGTTAAAATATAACCGTTTTTAAGCCTTTTGGATATTAAAAGATTAAGGTCAGTTTTAACTTTTAAGCCACAGTTGAATTTTGCCGAAAGTAGGTTAACCTCTATTTAGTTACCAGCTGTTTTCAAAGTCAATATACAGGTAATTGTTTATTATTGTAGGACTTAACTACTAGTTTGTCAAGTGCACAACCTAGCAGGGGCGGACACCTGACTGCCCAGATCGGCCCCAGACCTCGGGTTCCTCTACAGGGGGCAACTACGAGTAGGGGAAGGCCCGGCCAGTCCCGTGGTGGACGCGGGCGCGGCAGCACTAGAGGCGCTTGCGCTGTGAGGAAGCCAACTCAGCTACCCTCACTTGCGCAGGAGCATTCCAGTCGCAAAGCCGCGCGGAATCCCCTGCTCCGGTCACCCAACTTACAGACAGACTAACAAACAGACACACAAACACACACATACTTACACGAACACATTAGACACTACACATTAGACACTACACAAAAGCACTAATACCTACACTCACATAAATTCATATGTAAAAAAAAAAAAAAAAAAAAAAAAAAAAAAAAAAAAAAAAAAAAAAAAAAAAAAATGATTAAAGTAATACAAGTCAACTTGCGGCATGCAAAGGCCGCCACCGACATGCTCTGCCAGAAGTTCATTCGGGAGGAGCTCGATATCGCTTTAATCCAGGAGCCGTGGGTCCACGGAAACACGGTGATGGGCCTTGGATTGGCAGGTAACGTACTCTATTGTCACCATGGCCTTAGGCCCAGATCTTGCATCCTCTTCAGCAAGAGGATGAAATTTCTATGCATCTCTTCCCTATGTACAGATGACACAGTAGCTGCTTACATACAGGAGCCCCGTGGGAGCGGAGACAGACTAATGGTATGCTCCGCATACCTGCCTGGGAACGCTCCGGACCCCACTACACAGCTGTTATCACTAATGGACCATGTCGGAAAGCAGAAGAACCAGCTTATCATGGGAAGTGACTGCAACTCCCATCATACAAGTTGGGGTAGCACCGACACAAACTCCAGAGGTGAGAAACTCTTTGATTTCTTATTAACCAACCACCTCCTTATTTTGAATCAGGGCGTTAAGCCAACATTTATTACACCACTGAGACAGGAGGTTCTCGACATTACAGTATGTACGGGCCCTATACGGCACCGCACCGATAACTGGCATGTATCGGACGACAACTCCATGTCCGATCATTGTTACATTAGGTTTGACGTACACAGCAGTATGCCAGGGCAAATAATTTCATACAGGAATCCCAAGGCCACCAACTGGGAAGCATTCAGGGAGGACCTGCAGTCAAACCTTACAACGATTAAAAAATCGGTTAGGACCGTGGAACATTTAGAGCAAACGGTAGGAGAGCTAGAGCTGGGCCTTAATGAGGCCTATCTCAGGAACTGTCCTCTTAAAAAATCAAAAAGTAAGCGTAACGTACCTTGGTGGTGTGTTACTCTGGCGCGTCTTAGGAAAGAAACCCGAACTTTGTTTAACAGAGCCAAACGAGACGGGAACTGGGACGCCTACAGAACCGCCCTCACGACGTTCAATAAGGAGCTAAGGAAAGCCAAAAGACGCTCTTGGAGTAGGTTCTGTGAGGAAGTGAACAACACCTCGCAAACCTCAAAACTTTATAAAATAGTATCCAAAGCCCCTTGCTCCCATCCTAGCACTCTGAGGAGACCAGATGGCACCTACACAAAGACGGCGGAGGACACACTAAGGCTACTTGCCGAGGTGCACTTCCCCAACAGTATCCATCTGAACGTGAATGAAGCCTTCTCCCACACACCCATTAAAACCAGACCAACTTTAGACGACTGGAGAAGAGCATCCATGATTTTCAAACCTGACCGAGTCAAATGGGCAATTGACAGCTTTAAGCCCTATAAGACTGGTGGCGAGGATAACATATTTCCGGCCCTTATCCAACAGGGCAAGGACATTATCCTCCCTGCGCTACTAAAGATATTTAGAGCGAGTTTTGCGTGGGGCTATATTCCAAGGGCATGGACAAAGGTAAGAGTCTCATATATACCCAAAGGTGGTGATCGAGACAAAGCTTTACCCAAGTCATATAGACCCATAAGCCTCACTTCTTTCATGCTTAAAACGATGGAGAAGGTGGTCAACCTTCACATAAGGGACACCTACCTCATTGAAAGGCCTCTGCATGAAAGACAACATGCCTACCAGAAGGGCAGATCTACTGAAACGGCGTTGATGGAGTTAGTAGATCGCATTGATAGAGCCATTGAGGATAAGGAGCTTGCACTATGTGCCTTCTTAGATATTGAAGGCGCGTTCGATAACACCTCAACCTGCTCTATTACAGACAGCCTGGCCTTAAGGAATATAGATTCAACTACTATAGAATGGATCAAGGCCACGCTCAACAACAGAATAGCGTCATCTACTATCATGGGCTCGACGATCAGGAGCAGGCTGACCCAAGGATGCCCTCAGGGGGGAGTATTGTCGCCACTGGAGTGGTCCCTGGTAGTGGATGAGCTCCTGGAAGAACTGAATGACAAAAGGTTCTACGCTCAAGGATACGCTGACGACCTAGCGATACTAGTGGTGGGCAAATGCGCATCGGTGGTCGCTGGGCTAATGCAATCAGCACTGAGAGTCGTCGAAAATTGGTGCATGAGGGTCAAGCTAACAGTCAACGCTGATAAGACGGTCTTGATACCTTTCACCAAAAAGAGGAAGTTGGAGGGACTAAAACCCCCAACACTCTTCGGGAAAACTATCACGTTTGCAAGTGAGGTCAAATACCTAGGAGTTATCCTGGATAAGGGACTCACTTGGAATAAGCACATCGAACACATCACAAAAAAGGCTAGATGTGCTCTGGGATCCTGTTGGAGACTTGTCAGCTCAAAATGGGGCCTTCGGCCGAAGGCAATGCTATGGCTTTACACAGCTATAGTGAGACCGATGGCCACATACGGCTGCGTGGTGTGGTACAATAAGGCTCAACAGGTGAACTGCATTAAAACATTAAATAGTGTTCAGAGGCTAGCCTGTCTGATAATCACGGGTGCGCTTTCGTCCGCACCCACCGCTTCACTTGAGGCGCTGATCGACCTGACTCCTCTTCCTCTGCTTGTTCAGATGGAGGCCAGGAAGGCAGCTCTCAGAGTCATGGCGACGGGCAGGACGAAATGGACTTCCACCCTGTTGGGACGGCTGCAACAGTCTCTTCTTGAGTCACCGGTCATGGCCATGCCATCGGACGCCATGACCAAGGTGCACAGCTTCTCGAAGCTATACCAGGTTATCATACCTTCTAGGGAGGACTGGGATGGGAACGTCCCAATTACTGTCCACTCCAATGACATAGTATGGTTCACGGACGGATCCAGAAAGGACAACCGGGCGGGAGCCGGATTCTACGGAGGCATGCCACCAACGGGCAAATACGCTTGCTTGGGAGAATTTGCTACCGTGTTTCAGGCAGAGATCTTCGCCATAATTGGTTGTTCACTAGAGAGCCTAGAGATGGCCCTAGTCCATAAAAACATCCTTATCTTCTCTGACAGTCAAGCGGCGCTGAAAGCACTGACTGCAGCGGAAATTTCATCAAAATTAGTTCTGGACTGTGTTGAGAAACTGAACATGCTAGGACGCAACAACAGTATTCGTCTAGTATGGGTTCCGGGCCACAGCAGTATCCCCGGTAACGGAACCGCGGATGAGCTGGCTAGGCTGGGGGCCGAAAGTCTCATTTACGGGCCAGAACCAGTCTGCGGAATATCTCCCAGTACTACCAACAGAGCACTTAAGGAATGGAGCCGCAGCCTAAGCATTAAGCAATGGGCTGCAATCCCGGGCCTTGTGCATTCCAAAGCGTTAATCCCAGGCTTTGACAAAAGACGTGCGGAATTAGCGCTTTCAATGAGTAGGGATCAATTAAGAATCCTTACCAGAACCCTAACTGGGCACTGCAAGCTCCACAAACACCTCAACAAAATAGGTGTCGGTGACAGAACGACTTGCAGATTCTGCGAGGAAAAGGACGAGACACCGCTCCACCTCCTCCTCGACTGTCCAGCACTTCAACAGAACAGAAACAGGTACCTTGGGCAGCACGAATACTCCACCACGGAGGAAATTCGTAGCACCAACCCCAACCATATCGTTCAGTTCATGAGCAGCATAGGCCTGGGGGAAGTACTATAACGCGAAGGAGTCACAATAGATCCACTTGGGTCGCAGTGACGATAGGGCAAGATTTTGACCTACCTTCGACAAAAAAAAAAAAAAAAAAACTAGTTTTACTTGTATTTAGATAGATATATTGCATGACATAAATAATCAAAAGTTAAAAACTATACCCCAAATACGTAAATTTTATACACTATGTTACCCGGGTCATTATAACCATCAAACAAACATACATACATAGATTGCCAAAATCATTAACCCTTCCTTTTAACTTCGCCATAGTAGGGTAAAAATTTAAAGTTAAGTAATATGAGGCAATTTTTTTAACCCCCGGCGAGAACATGGGGGTTTTATAAATTTGACGTGTCTGTCTTATGTCTGTGTGTCTGTATGTAGCTTCGTAACTCCCAAACGGATGAACCGATTTTTATTTAGTTTTTTTTTTAAAGCTGACATGAATGAGTGTTCTTAGCTATAAGGGTCCATCCACATATTACGTCACACCTGATGGGGGAGGGGGGGGTCATACAAAGTGTGACAGTACATGTTAAATACAGGTACAGGGATACTAAAAAGCGTGACATGGGGGCATGGGGGGGGGTAGGGGTTCAAAAAGTCGAAATTATGCGTGACGTAATATGTGGATGGTCCCTAATTCATCACCAGCTCACTCAGTGCTTGACAATTCGGGGTTTTTGTACCTACTTTTTACTAACAAAAATTATGATTTCAAACAATTACTCATAATCTTATGTGAATCGCCTACACTTTCTTTTAAAAATATCGACTCGTATAATGACATATTAATCACAGTAACAGTACAACGCCTACGCCAAAACTGATGTAACTTTTCCAAACATATCTGATTACTAGCTGTGAATGTTACGAAATGACACCGTGGTCACTCGAAATAGATAGGTGTCGGGTAACAGATAATTATCATTGAGATGTATGTCTCATTAGGTAGGCCTCAACATAAAGCCTCATTTACACAAGGAGAGTTTCTCGAACGGGTGCAGGCGACAATGTCAGGCGAGAATATTCTTACATAGTGTAAATAACCCTTTGAAGGCGAAAATCGTATGGCGAGTCTCGTATACGAGAATATGATACGATATTCTCGCCCAAATCGTACGATAAACTCTTCTTGTGTAAATCAGGACTTACACAGTAGTTTCGAATCAACAAGCTTCAAAAAGTTATAGATATTTTGTTACCATTGTATAAAACCAAAGATTTCAACTAATAGATATGTCTTAAATGTGCCACGTATCAATTATCACTGAATAGTAAATTATATTATGTATTATGTAATTTCATAATTTTTTTTAAGTAATCCCCGTCTTTGATAAGACGCGAGCTGATGATGTTTAATTAAAGCTAAGAACACTTGATCATGTTAGCTTTAAAAAATACTAGTTCAAAATCGGCTTATCAATTTGTCAGCTATGTATTTAAAACACGCACACAAAATAAGGAAATTGTTATATTCCTACGCTGAAATTTTGAGAAAATGAACTTATAAAACTCATTCTAGAAAGCTCTCGCTGAGTTCACAGTTGGAAATAAAAATCCCTTCCAACTGTAAATTGAGTTGTTTTATTAACAACCTACGTTTGGGAATCTTTGCCATCAACAGTGGGTAAAAAACGTCCCACTTAGTACAAAACAGCCAACAAAGGGCCAGACTTTTTGCTGACCGCAACAACAGATATAGGAATAGAAATTTAAATAGATACGTTACAAGATTAAATTATTTCTCCAACGATTGCTCCACCTATGATGAGAAAAATGTTTGTTTGCATCGAATAGGCTCCGAAACTACTGGACGGATTTTGATGAAATTTGGCACAGATGTAGAGTAGACCACGGGGAAGGCCATAGGCTACTTTGTATTGCGGAAAATGTTCAGTTTCTGCGAAATTAACTTTTGCGCGCACGAAGTCGGGGGCAACATCTAGTATATAATAATTTATAATTAAAATCTAAATTGAAAATTAATATTCGGTCATTATTAATTTCCCGATCTACAAGGCACATATTTTATGTGTGGCTCTGCCTATGCACTCCTTATCCACTCTAAGCCATATCTATTACCTTTTCGATATTCAAACCTCTATTTTCTTTACCTTTATCCAATAGGCATATCTATTCTAACCGTTACTCGCGGAACATATCTATTAGCACTGCATTGTGTCGGCAAATAGCCCATTGTCCGATATCGTCGATATGCCGATATCGGAATTGCTAATGAAATACACGACTGTATATTATATATTTGCTAACATTGTGGGAGTATACCAATACCAGGAAGGGTTTAGCATGTAGTACTTCAGCTTATCCCTCGTAACTTTAGGGACAGACGACGCCCCAGTATTTGAAATACAGAGTGCTTTATAACCCCAAAAAAGTACCTACTTACATCAACATACATGTAATTTTTATGAGAGGAAAGATTATATCAAAATAAATACGAGAGCAGAATTCCCAATTGTCTATTCACTAGTTATCTAATCCGGAGGTCTACTCTCGCATTTCTTTTGATCTAATCTTTACGAAACTATAGTAAAAAGTACATGTCACTTTTTTGGGGGTTATAAATACTGTGGGACGTAACTCGTAAGTAGTGATGGTAAATTAATCTAACTATAGGAGGCTATAAAATATATTTGAGACACAATTTGCAAAAACTGAAACGGCGTTCTGCTGAGTCTATTATCTTTAAATAATTTTCACACTCGTGTGACTTATGACTGAAGAAGAGAAAAAAGGTTATACATTTTTAATAAAAGGTGGACTTAGCATATTTTAAATCAATGTTTAATTAAAAAAATCAATTTATATAAAGACAGTCCTCGAATAAATATAATGCAGATTATAACCATATATTTTTTTGGAAATGATTGAGAAAGAAGGTTTCAAAAACTCCAATTTTAAGTTCTATCAAGCGCACAAACCCCTAAAACTTCGCTTGTTCGTCCCACAAGTTTAGTCCTAATAGGACGAAAAAGCGATTTACTTTTTGCATTCGTCAGTACGTCCCATATAATTAATTGTTATAACTTAAACAAACTTAAAAAAAAAAACGAAGAATCTACATTAACTTTAGCATTAGTAACAAACATTCGTCCATCTCCACAAACTTTCGCATTCATAATGCGAGTAGGAAGTATGATTATCTCGCTAACATCAGCAGCCTGATGTAGCCATTATGTAGCTCATTAGAATAGAATCGTCATTAGGTGTCCATTAGCTGCTGTATAGTCGATATTAAAATGTAATCGTCTTGATTGTCACACGTGTGAAGACTCTATACGACAAAATTATAGGAAGCTTGGTGTTTCCCGCGACTTCGTACGAGCAAAAGCAAAGCTCCGTATATTTTTCCGCCTTAAAAGGTACCCGAAGTCCTTTCCCGTGGTACGTTAGTAATATATATTCTTTGCTCGTGGTCTACTCTATATCTGTGCGAAATTTAATCCAAATCGGTCCCATTCAGTTTAATCAAAATCAGTAAATCCGGAGACATTTAATGCAAACAAACAAATCTTTCCTGTGTATTATATTAATGTAGACATGTTATTATCATGGATTTTACGTATGTTATATGTATGTTACATTTAACAATAATATTATTTTACTACGTGAAGTAAAAACTTTCTGTACAATTTTACCTATTTACAATTATGCAACCATGTGTCATGTGTGTGTGAAATTTGGAACAGTTTTTTTTTCTGTCTAACAGTAGGTACATAGGTAGTGAATCATTTCCTTAAAGCTTCATGAGGTCTTACAAAATTACAATATTAAAAGATCCTACATTCTGCCATCAGAATGGCGTTTGCAAATCATAACCATGCAGGTGTAAGAGTAAACTTATAATTAATCTAGTTAAGCCTTCATTTTAAAATTAAATTGAATCTTATATAGTCATAATAAACATTAATTCAAATTAATTAATTTACAATTATAAGAAAAACATATATATAAAATGTTAGATAATATAGGTCAACTTATTTTGTCATCAACACCATTGAATCATAATAATATCATACAATCATCGTAAAATCTAATGAATTTATTTAATTATGATGTCATGTAAATAGTCAAATTGTAGTAAATATCTAGTAACAATTATTATTATAAATTAAATTATGATGTCATGTAAATAGTCAAATTTTAGTAAATATCTAGTAACAATTATTATTATAAATTACATCTTTGACAATTTCAGTAATATTGATTAGTCAATAGTCAATAATAATTAAAGTTACACATGTCAAATTAATTAATTATGCACAAAAGAGATCATCAACACTGTAAAAGCATTTATCTATTAAGTATTTTTTTAATTCATTTTCAAAATTTTGAATGCTGTCTATTTCCTTAAGATGTCGTGGTAAAATATTATATATTTTAGTTGACATGCCGAAAATACTCTTTCTAACTAGTGTAGTTTTAGATTCTAGACAACATAATTTATGTGCAAGCCTTTTGGTATTGAATCGAGTGAATAAAGAAAGGTTTGTTCGTACAAATAAGGCTACTTCATATTATATGTATAGGCATGGAAATGTAAGTAGTTTATATTTTTTAAAGTAAGGTTGGCAGCTTTCAATTGTACGTATATTTGCTATAGCACGAATAAATTTCTTTTGCGCCTTGAAAATGTCTTCACGCATTGTGGAATTGCCCCAAAATATTATGCCATATCGCAGAGTAGAAACCACAAATCCATGGTAGGCCATAAGCAATGCTTTTTCATTAACTACTTTTGAAGTAGCAAATAGGGCATATGAAAACTGATTAATTTTTTTACATATGTATTCTGAGTGTGTTTTCCATTTAAAATCCTTTTCTATATATATGCCTAGAAACTTTGTGACTTCAGTATCTTGAATTTTTTCTCCATTATAATTAATGTTTAACGAGTTTAATAAGGGCTTTCTTATTTGAAATTTCATTATCTGAGTTTTATTTAAATTTATCATTAAGTTATTAGATTTTAACCACATTATAATATCACTTAAACTTTTATTCATGTCATTTTCATAGTTTTTTATGTCATTACAAGTAAACACCACAGTACTGTCATCTACAAATAGTGTCATAGGATAGTTTATGCTACGAGGCAAGTCATTTATGTATATCAAAAATAGTAGTTAAAACGCTACCTTGTGGTACACCAAATTGTACTTTTCGAGGCTTTGACGAATATATGCACTCTGTTTGTTTTTGTACATATACTTGTAATTTGGGTAATTTGAGTCCTATTAGTTAGAAATTATTTTATCAGATTAAGGATATTTCCTCTTACTCCATATTTATTTAATTTGTCTGTTAGTATGTCATGTCTTACATAGTCAAAAGCTTTAGATATGTTTATTGTAGCTTATGTTTTTTGTAGCTTCTGTGACTTCTGTCATTGTATTGACTTAATGTTAAATGAGGAAAAATCCTAATGCACTTATAAAACTGAGTCTGCAAAAATACGCTATAAAGAATCAGTAAAATCCGTTCAGAGGTTTTTGCGTTTTAGAAACACCTACACAGACATCCTGACATACTTTCGCATTTATATTATTGGTAAGATCTGCTACTATGCTCACTGAAAGCCGACGTGAACCGAATTCGTGTCCTTAATGAGTTTTACTTTCGTTAAGTGAATAACAATTCTCAGTAATAAGATTGATCGAATCTTAATATTTAGTTGTCACTTAAAATATCGACATTAAGCAAAATATACATTTACACAAAATAAAGTTTTTGTCGTGCCATTAAGTTATTGGCATTAACTTAAACTTAATGACAAGACAAGTGCAAGTCGGACTCGCATACAAAGGATTCCGTACAAAATGGCAAAAAAAACACTTGTTGTATGGAAGCCCCACTTAAATATTTATTAGGTACTAGATGTTGCACGCGACTTCGTGCGCGCAAAAGGATATCCCGCGGTAACTGTACATTTTCCGCCATAAAAAGTAGCCTATGTTTTTCCCCGTGGTCTAATCTACATCTATACCAAATTTCATCAAAATCGGTCCCGTAGATTCGGAGCCTATTCAATGCAAACAAACAAACAAACTTTTCCTCTTTATTGTTTTAGTATAAATATTCGGTTTTTGTACTTGATGTTATAGTGGCAACAGAAATACATCCTTTGTAAAAATTTCAACTGTCTAGCAATCACTGTTTCTGAAATACAGCCTGGTGACAAACAGACAGACGGACGGTGAGGCGGAGTCATAGTAATAGCACAGTGTAATAAAAAGATACAGTGGTCCAACGCGTTTGAAGTCGCGCGAAATGCCGCTTTTGTGTAGGTAGGTATTCGTCATTGCTGCAGGGTTGTCACAATAATATGTTTTATTATAATCTGTTCTACATTTTGTGTATTCGTACTATGTGTATGTAAGAGTACTAGGAATAAAACAAAAAAAATATATAGAAGTATTAATGAAGAGTTTTGTTATAAAAAATACAAATGCGTATACAAAAGCTCAGGGTTCGCATGATATATATCAGTTGATATATATCGGATATATATCATGATATATATTATATCAATTGATATTTATGCTTGATATATATCAAAATTGATATTTATATTTAAAAATGTAAATAATGTTTTAAATGTAAAATATCTTACATCAAGTCATAGTCTAAATACACAGGTCTTATTTTCCGAGAGTTTCACAATCAATCAATCAATCAATCAAATAATTTATTGCATGAATGTGGTCTTACAAACTATTATATCTAACATTCTGCCATCACAATGGCGCGCAACATGCAAGGTCTGGGAAGTTATTAAACATTAATAAATCGCAATAATAACAGATTAAAATTAAATTAAATAAAAACAATGATCATAAAGTTAATAATTTTGGAACATGCTTAATCATCACAACAAATTAAATAATACATTATAAATCACATAATTTTAGTATTAGTCATAGAAATTAGTTAAATATATAATATGTCATATAATGTCATCAAATAATTATTAAATAAAAGTCATTGTTTATTACATAGCATAAATTCATTTAAATCATAAAAACAATTTTCCATGAGCCATAATGTCAGTTTTGTTTTGAATTTAATAAATGGTAATTCTTTAAATTGATTGGGCAACTGATTAAATACATGTATAGCCTGTATGTATGCATTATTTTTATATATATTTAAATTACACCAAGGGCGATAAAGTTTAAATTTATATCTTTCATTTTTCCGTCCCTCCTCCGAATTCAGTTTAAAGTATTCTGGATGTTTTTAACAAATATACAAAGCTCTCGTATGTATATACAGGCTAGTGGTAACAGATGTAATTTCTTAAATAACGGTCTACAGCTTTCCAAATACCAGGCACCACAAATAGCTCTCACGCATTTTTTTTTTATACACGAAATGCTTTTTCGACCTCTACCGAATTACCCCACAACAACAGACCGTATGAGAGAACAGATGATACGTAGCCATGGTACGCTGTTAGTGCCGCCTCAGCTCCTACCGTTTGACGTAATCTACGTAAAGCGTAAACGAATCGGTCGAGCTTATTACACACATACTCTACGTGAGATTTCCAATTACAATTCTTGTCAAGTATGAGTCCTAAAAATTTAACTGAGTCAACTTCTGAGATATTTGCATTCCCATATCGAATATTCAAATTTATATTTTTGCTTTTATAATTTTGAAATTGTACTAATTGTGTCATAAACAAGCCTAGGTAATCAAAAACTTGCTATTTGACACGACATTAACTAATCATAGCCGTCGACGCGGCTTGTAACTTAGGCTTATGACACCCACGTGACCCCCTGTTTTCGGAAGAAAATTCCTTGTTCGTTATTATACTATTGTTATACCATTTATACCATGTGTCAAATTAATTCGACTGATAAAATTAATATACTTTTTTTCTTCTGGTTATAAACAAAAGTCATTTTATGGTTTTAAGACTTAAATTTATACTCAAAAGTATCTATCGTTGATTTTTAATTTATTTGAAAACTTTGAATATCAATAAGTAATAAATAAATGAGTTTAATTTTACTTCCCTATCTTCAAATTATCAGACATACAAATTTTCAACTATTACGAAAAAACATATCAGAGTATGAAATTTGTATGTAATTTTGAAAATATCAAAAATATCGGATATATATCAAAAATATTTTGATATTTATATTATACTGATATTTTGATATTTATTATAAATATCGGAAATTCTTATTAATACGAGACGATGACATGCAGTCTCTCACAGCACATGTAGTATGAACCATTGTAAATAAGTACCTACATACAACTCAAACGAAACATTGTCGCATCCCACTTAAACAATCAAATTAAAAAGCGTCAACCCCGGCTGACGTGTCCCAAGCGAGTGTATAGCAGCTTGGGCTCGCTACCGCCCCTCTCTCACCCCGCACGCCCCCTATAGAACTTACTGACTACAGTCGTCCAACGGACACGTCTAGACAGAGCAATCGTGCGGGGCGTGCGGGATGAGAGAGGGGCGGTAGCGAGCCCAAGCTGCCATACACTCGCTTGGGACACGTCAGCCGGGGCAAAGCCGGGGTTGACGCTTTTTAATTTGATTGTTTAAGTGGTTTGCGACAGTGTTTCGTTTGAGTTGTATGTAGGTACTTATTTACAATGGTTCATACTACATGTGCTGTGAGAGACTGCATGTCATCATCTCGTATTAATAAGAATTTCCGATATTTATAATAAATATCAAAATATCAGTATAATATAAATATCAAAATATGTATAATATATATCCGATATTTTTGATATTTTCAAAATTACATACAAATTTCATACCTACTCTGATATGTTTTTTTCGTAATAGTTGAAAATTTGTATGTCTGATAATTTGAAGATGGGGAAGTAAAATTAAACTCATTTATTTATTATTGATATCACCGGTCAACAAAAAAAATATTTTTTTTTTGCGCATGGGTTTTACTTGATTGATTCTGAATATATAAGCAAATATTTATAAAAAAGTGCAATTTCAAATCGAAAATATTTTCTTTTTAAGAAGTTATAGCGATTTGACCATTTATGATTTTTGATTCCAGTTAAAGTCGGTCTTTGCGCTCTATTCCTAGCGAATGAGAGGTATGGTATGGGAGTTGTCTTTCTTACATTCCTCCTTGTGTACGACGGTATGACCTCGCATATTATAGAGAAATAACGTGTTTAATATTTGTTTTCGCTGTATTATCTTGTACAAAATGGCTTCTAGAAGTTGAAAAGGAGACGGTGACTCGTTTTGCTATATTTGTGGTGGATTTATTAAAGTGAGAGAGAAAAAGTGTTATTTAACTACAGATTTAAAGATTTGCGAGGCATAACAAGCTTACTTCCATCTACCTGTTACAAATCAAGGCCAAAAATGAGCTTATGAAATAAATGTATGAATAAAATAACGAGATAATTAAGATTTTTCTCATCTTCGGCTATAGGATGTCTCTAAAGAGGCAAATGTTCCATTCTCATTTTGATAAGTTAAAAGATAATATGGGAGCTTATTCTGAAGAACAAGGGGAAGGATTCTATCGAGATATAGTTGAATTTGAGAGACGTTCCCAAGGCCAGTATACATACTGAAAGCATGTTGAGGATTGAGGGACTATATTTGGTGGTTAATAAGATAAGTTCTACTGAACATGACAGGAAAAGCAAAACTGTTAATTTTTAGACATTTTAACACTATTTTAAAACTTATTTTGTAAGATTATATCATAAAATTGATGCTCAGTATCTTTTAATAAATCACCTCAATGTAAATTTTTCATGTATTTTCATTGATTTGATTTTTTTCATTTTTTACACTTAAAAGCAAATACAGAACTTTTTTTTGTTCTTATTATTATTTCTAGGTATAGAAGCAATAAAAATAATGTATGTATAATCCGTGCGCAAAAATGCTGTTGACTATTGTATTCAAAGTTTTCAAATAAATTAAAAATCAACGATAGATACTTTTGAGTATCAATTTAAGTCTTAAATCCATAAAATGACTTTTGTATAATAACAAACAAGGAATTTTCTTCCGAAAAACAGGGGGTCACGTGGGTGTCATAAGCCTAAGTTACAAGCCGCGTCGACGGCTATGATTAGTTAATGTCGTGTCAAATAGCAAGTTTTTGATGACCTAGGCTTGTGAAACTCTCAGGAAATAAGACCTGTGTTAGACTATGACTTGATGTAAGATTTTTTACATTTCAAACATTATTTAAATTTTTAAATATAAATATCAATTTTGATATATATATATAAAGCATAAATATCAATTGATATAATATATCATGATATATATCCGATATATATCAATTGATATAATATATCATGCAAACCCTGAGCTTTTGTTTACGCATTTGTATATTTTTTATAATAAAACTCTTCATTAATACTTCTATATATATTTTTTTGTTTTATTCCAAGTACTCTACATACACATACTACGAATACAAAAAATGTAGAACAGATTATAATAAAACACATTATTGTGACAACCCTGCAGCAATGACGAACAAAAGCGGCATTTCGCGCGACTTCAAACGCGTTGGCCCACTGTATCTTTTTATTACGCTGTGGTAATAGTGTACTGTTTTAACCCTAAAATAGTGCTTCAATTTCCCATTGTTTGTTTTAAATAGAGAAAAAACTCACAAACTTATCAAATTAGTTGCGAGTTTTTCTGCAACATAACCTTATACCTTGTATAGATCGGTTAAAAAGTGGGTCATATTTTTGTAAGTTACTCAACAAACGCGAGCAAAGTACGTTTAAAAAACTTCCCGCTTTCTCAATTAAACTAGTGACATTTAAAGGTATGTCATAACACTTTCTCAATTAACCATTTCGTAACGGTTCCATTAAATATAAATTAACTCCTGGACAGGCTGGGGTATAAATGTCCCATCGAAAGAAAGTTGGTCTTTTTAGGCTCAAGCTACCTTAGATTATTTACTTTCGCTCTGGTAGTCTGTTTGTCTTCCCTTCTAGCTTCTGTAATAATTAGCTAAAAATTATTAAAATTTAGTTTAATTAAGTATGTAAGAATAGATTTCGTTTTCGATATTCGAATTATAATTTTCATTGCATCCCATAGTTTATCGTTGAATATGTCCTTTAAATAAAGGTGAGGTTTCATACATGACTTTCTTAAAAAGTGAACCATTTTCGAGTAATCGACGTCCAAAGTTGTTCACAAGTCCCCGGTCATTTCTTAAAGCTATAAGAATTAGACACTTGTAATTTTTTTTTCTTTAGTTAAGGAGCTTAGTGATAATTAACTATCCCGCTACATTAGATCTTTCAATTACAATAATTACATATTTATAAAATACTTTATCAACTACATACTTATAAGTTATAACTTAACTAATAACTATAATCTATTTCACGTCGGTCTTGATGTTATGTGGGACAAATCGTACCATAAGGAGCTTGTATATTTTTTTATTTTCATTAGATTATATGCCCAAAATTATTTATTTTGAAGAACCTTATTTTTTTAAACAGTAGTCAAGATAAAGTTAGATTTTATAAAGTTATTTCTTGAAGCACGTGTGGTTACCATCAAGGGATACTCCTTGATGGTAACCCTCCATCACCACAGGGGGTACAACGTATACTGCCCGTCAAAACACAATTATTACATTGTAACAACTCAAAACGCAATAAATTTCGATTAAGAATAATATTATATTTACTGCTTATTATTGTTTTGGGGGTATAGCCATAGCAACTATATATGTGTGAGAAAAATAATATTTGTGAAATAATTTATTGATATTGTTTGTATACGCTGACATAAATGTGTTGAAAGATAAAATACAAAGTATTTCGAGGTTTGCAAGTTAAGGCTCACTATATAATGTACTTATTTTCTATACAAGTGGCACTCTCAATTTCATGAGAAGAAGAAGAATCTAAGGGTCAGTTTATCAATCATCTAATAAGTATCGGATAGCTTATTCGGAAGTTTTTTCGCTGCTTATTTTATATCGAGCGACAGAGACAAGACATGCAAATATAAAATAAATAGCTATCTAATACTTATCATTAGAGTTTTTTTGACCCTAAGCAGTTGGTAACGTTTGACATTTGCGGGGAGGCCTCATAACTTAGCGACCGTTACTTAGTACTCACCCTCGCTGTTAAATAAATGCCAACTCCCAATTGCATTGTAGATCGTATAATTGATTAGTTCTTAAAGATCATGATATTTATTAGCTACGGCAACGGTTTTTGTAGTTTACGTCCATATATGGAAAAAATGTAGCCATTTAACCTGTGAAATAAAAAGTAAATTTACTTTAGTTAAAAATATACGAGAATTTATAAATATTTTTGAAAGCACTGACCGTTAAAAAATATTACTAAGCAGTTCTGTACGTTTAAGTCGGAAATTGATTAACATAAATACGCGACTCCAGTTCAAAGTCAAAGTCGCGTAGTTTAATGATTTGAACCTTATAAGTTTGCAGAACAGATGCGAAGTAAATGTAAACTGACAAATTAATTCCCATCAGCATAAACGGTAAACGTTTTTTTGTAACAGTAACCGTGGTGAGTAATAAGTGACGTCATTCGCGAATGGTACAAAAACGACCCACATGTAGCGACAGGTTGTGTAATGAATAAGGCTGAGTTTAGACTAGTGCATGGAGAATAGAGGTGAGGAGAACCATCTCGTGTATTAAAAAGTGACCGCTGAAAGGGAGCAAGATAAGATGGTGCTATAGTAGCAAGTGGAAGAATTTCAAAAAGAGCGCCACAAAATGGCCACAAATTATTAACTAACCAATAACTAACTTTCAAATAACTTCACTCCATCTCTTATTGCTAACTTCATATCATTTCTACTTCCTACACTAGCGCTATTTCGGTGAGTTTTCGAACTATAATTTGGTCTTTACGGGTGGACACTTTTTCAAGATTCTCCATGGACTAGTGTCTAGAGTCTATGTTTTATATTTGTGTAGACGCTGACTAGACATGTATCAATATTTTGTTATGCTATTAAAATATTATGAAATATAAACTACTGATAGGTCAAGAATTCATCCTCGTCGTTAAAACGGTTTAGACGACGCCAAGGAGATTTTTGTGTTCTTTTTATGTCATTGATATTGATATTGAGTGGGAAGAATAAAAGACGAGCGTTGGACTATAAGGGTGACACGATGGAAAAGTCCTTGTGGTAAACTTTATAGAGGAAGACCACTAACGAGATGGTCCGACGACTTGATTAAGACGGCTGGACCAAACTGGATGGAAATAGCTAAAGATAGAGAAAAGTGGCATTCCTTGGAGGAGGCCTTCACCTGCAGAGGGGTCCTTGCAAACAATAATATGTTTTAAAAATGTGTTTGGTATATTAAGTTTATGTTTAATATAAGTACATTTTTCTTTCATATATTATAATATTATAAACATAAATATTTTAAATCACACTATGTTACATTGTGAGGAATAAAAGGCTTTTTTATTTTATTTATGTCATTGATGAAAAGTTTCGAGGTCATTGACTTATATTAGTAACTAAGATATCTTAGTGACATTAAAACTTTTTTTGAGAGTCCATTACCACACTAGTGACGTCATATTCGCAACGAACCACATATAGCCAGCGGCGACAGGTTGAGTAACTCACGAAATCTTGCAGTTTAAACTTTAAACGCTGACAAGTGACAGTAGACAAATTGTTTGTTGCGACAATACTTAGTGTATAAACAATAAATAATGAAATGAACATACAAAATATTGGCAGGAATTGGTATTTTAGGTGAATTAGTGTATCTATTTAGATTTAAAAAAAAATATTTGTGTCTTATTAGTTACTAAATGTTGGCCGCGACTTCGTGCGCGCAAAAGTTAATTTCGCAGAAACCGTACCTTTTTCCACGATAAAAAAAACCTATGTCCTTCCCCGTGGTCAACTCTACATCTGTGCTAAATTTCATCAAAATCGGTCCAGTAGTTTCGGAGCCTATACAATGCAAACAAACAAACAAACTTTTCCTCTTTATTATAATAGTATAGATTATAATATTAGGTCTAAAAAATACACAGTGTGCTGTATGCGAGTTTTTGTCACTAATCGCCGTGAAGAAGTTAATTGTATTACTAAATTAGTTACCATTTTTTGCCACTAGGGGCGTTGTTTCGATTCCATACAAATTGTAGTTAACTTCAAAACTTGCACTCACACAGTAGAGAGTATATTCCAGACTCTAGTGTTCAAGTGTAAACTTGACTTAACTACAGTGTAGTAGGAAGTGTACAAAACACAATTATCGTGAGTTTAAGTCATGAAACTGTACTAAACTGTAACTCGAGTAAGCGTTAAGAAACGTACCTGGTGATTGTGCTACGATAAAATCTAGATAGTTTAAAAGCTACGACTACCAACAATGATAGATTAGTCAATCTAGTCTACTGGTATATTTTAGACAGTATGATTCCCGCGATTTAGTACGTGCAAAAGAAAATATTTCCGCTATAAAAAGTAGTCCATATCTGTGCCAAATGAAGCTTACTACTAACTTAACGCATGCGTTATTTCACGCCTGATTTCTATGAGACCGTGGTATTTATCCGGTCGTGCCATGAGATAAAGCATGGCTCTCCCACGTATTTACATTAAGTGAAAATAAACAAAATCTAGACAGAGTAGGTATAGAAAACATAATATTGTGACATAGGCATGATTTTTAACAAAATGTGTGGGCCTCTAAGCCCATTGACATTATGCGGAAGGAAACGACCAATTAGTGACGCGTGCGCCATCTTTTTTGTCAGTCTGTGAAACATAAGGCCGTTACTTTAGAAATTAATTTATGCACCAACGTAAGAACATGTGTGATCTGTGGCCATCTGGAGTATTCTTTTTAATCTCGGCAGACACTTTAAAGCTTAGTACATTATACATGGTAAGTAGGTATGGTTTAATATATACTATAGTATTATAAAGCTGAATAGTTTGTTTGTTTGTTTGAACGTGCTAATCTCAGGAACTAAACTGGTTCGAATTGAAAAAATGTTTTTGTGTTGAATAGTCCATTTGTCCAGGAAGGCTTTAAGCTATATAATATATAACACTACGCTGCGACCAATAGGAGCGAATTATCAGTTAAAAATGTTGCAAAAACGGGGAAAATATTCATATTGGACAGATTTTATTTTTAATGAATTTTTTGTTCAAGTAGATTCGAAAATGTTTTAGATTAGCAATTGGACCCGGTAGGTGGCGCTGCTGTCAGCACGTTAAAAAAATTAATTCTAAGGCGGTACGAAGTTCGCCGGGATATCTATACGAGTTTAAAGAAAGGGATAGAGACAGAATGAAATCTACCTACCGTATGTCCACATGTAATATGTAAACTTCATGTCTCACTCCTAATATAACATAATAATAATTAAAATCATCAAGTCGATTAGGCTGTAGGTCCAAAGGAAAATTTGGTTTACATACTTGTACGCTTGATAATTATAAATCAAAACCCTTTAAAAATCAGAAAAAATAAGAATATTGTACGATAATTGCTATGTCGGCAAGTTATATAACCTAACTTATCCAAGATGAGATTATATTTTACAGTTTACACCACGATAGTTTAATAAATTGCAGCTTTCAAATTTCTATAAATCACTTCGAATCCAAATACCCGTGACCTCTGGGGTTATCTCTAGCTAAAGGCTTTGGTTAACGTTTGACATAATCATGAACATTATACTTTTATACGGATGTTATGGTGTTTTCTCGAGGTTTCGGAGATGTTACCAAAGACTAAATGATTGTATTCTAATACACCTCTAGGTATGTACTTTACAGCAATGGAGACATGTGACGGTAGTTCTGTCCTCGAGAAATCCATCCAGTTCCATCCCGTGCTCCGAACCGAACGTGTAAATGAACAGGGCAAAGAGCGCATTTTCGTCGCGTCATGTTTCTTCTACCTACAGGTATACAGCCGAATATTTAACACCAATTACCTTAAATAATTTAACTTGCGAATCATTCTGTTTGTTTTACAAACAGTTAATATTGATCAAGTTTCTCTAAATGCCAAATAAGGGGGCCATTTCGGTTTTACGATCATTTATACTTCCATTATAATGACCACCAGCGTGGTTTCTGACATTAAGTAA
Source organism: Glaucopsyche alexis (assembly GCA_905404095.1). Taxonomy (NCBI): domain Eukaryota; kingdom Metazoa; phylum Arthropoda; class Insecta; order Lepidoptera; family Lycaenidae; genus Glaucopsyche; species Glaucopsyche alexis. The sequence goes on from FR990059.1 coordinate 19,039,080, forward strand.
AGCATGTTTGTGTTCAAGTGATACAATCTTAATCTTTATCATCCGATCTAAACAATAAAATCTCAAAAAATCCCTTGTTTTGATCTTTATTTTAGGATTGCAGCTAAACAACGCGTTGTTTAGTCTTATTACGTCGTATGTATCCTACTATATGTTAAAAGACAGCCAATGCACTTGCGACTCCTCCGGTGTTGCGGGTGTCCATGGGCGACGGTAATCGCTTTTCATCAGACGATATGTTTACTCGTTTGGCCTTATTTTTATAAAAAAATATTAAAACGATGGGTACGCATCTTAAGCTGCTCTGTTTTTGCATAAAATTAAAAAAAAAAACTTTAATTTCCCTATTTGTTTTGTTTCTTTCATTTATACAAAGTAGCTTTATATGTAGTACCTAATGAAGACTGTAACGGAATATAAAACCCGTTTAAAGACCTATCTAGGTGTAGGTACTACCGTAACAAAAAAACAGGTCGAAACTTACTGTGCTGCTTTGTACGGACCCTTTTATGGGATGAAACGGACCTCTTTAATTTGTTTAAACGGTTTAAGAGACGCTATTATCATCAGCGTTAAAATCGTTTCAAAAATTTGTCTTATTATCTTATAATTATAAAGATATCTACAGTTTTATAAAGAAACTATAACCCGACTACATAAATTATGTAGCCTATGTTCCCCGGGCTTTTATTACGAATCTATTAAACTCAAACTCAAATCAATGAGATGTCTGCTGAAACTGTCTTTAAATACATGAAAGAATAAATATTACTTTTAGATGACAATAAAAACACACGATACCTATTTAATGAGATTTTGCATCTAATCTGAAAATCAAAATCGCTTGTAAAAACCGGCCAATGCGAGTTGAACTCGCGAATAAAGGGTTCCGTACAAAACGGCAATTAAAATCACGTTAGTTGTATGGGGGCGCTTAAATATTTAATTTTGTTTTCAGTATTTGTTGTTATAGAGTATTTTATACAGGCAACATAAATACATCATCTATGAAAATTGCAACTGTCTAGCTGTTATGGTAGCCGGGACAGACAGACGGACGGATAGACAGACAGCGAAATATCAGTAATTGGGATCCGTTTTATACCTTTCAGGTACGAAACCCTAAAAGCGGGTTAAAACCAATCGGTCGAAACTGGATTTTTTTGTAACTGCACAACAGTGATTGCAATCTTATCTCACTGTCGGCTTTAAGCTAATTAGCTTAAGATTGCTTGGTGAAATGCTTTTAGCTTTACTGATTTACTTTTGCTTGAATGAGTAGGTAATATTAAAGCTCTGTTCGGTTTAAAGGTTCATTAAAAAGTCTGTTGAAAGATTTCGTTGCGCATGCAAGTTTTTTTTGTCATTATCATCATCACCGAAGTTTTCACGCCCGATAAAGTTGTGTGACCTAAAAGAGCCCCGAGTCAAGTAGCCCCGAATTGTCAAGCAGTGAGCTGATGATGATGAACTATTGCGGTGAACACTCTCAATCATGTCAGCTTCCAAACAAAAATACTATATCAAAATCGGTACGGAAACTTTTTGAATACTGTTGCCTTCTTAAACCTAGTATTGTCGCTTATACTACCTTGTAAACTTTGGACTAATTTGTGTTTTAATTTGTGTTCATTGTGCTTTATGCCTCATGGTCTTGTCTATCACAGAAGCTTAGGATATCATGACTAAGTGTTGTTTTGTAAACATAGACCAGTGTGGGTTAAGCAGATAATATTAATGCAAGTATTGTTTTTGTTTTTTCCCTTTTCTGTTTCATATTGTTACGCCCCCAGCCCCCCACCTAGTGGAGGCTTCTTTGAAGTTGTCCGATCCCAAGAATATTTCGTAGGGCTAGATGGGGACGCACTAGTTATTTTGAGGGATAATTGTTAGTTTGCCATTTACTGTAAACTTCACCCAAGATACAAACAAATGTAAATGTAAAGCAATGTTGCCTTTTACCTCTTTTTTGTAAACTTGGACAAATCTGAATTGTGTCTTATGCCACCTGCGGGACAGGCTCTGCCTAGTGCAGGGGCATAGCATAAACTTCTCTGTGTGTAACTTTTTGGAAATAAAAATTTCATTTCATTTCATTTCAAATCGGTTCGGGATTTTTTCATTTCATTTGGGAGCTACGATGCCATATAAATTATAATATTCAGACACACATATAGACACGACAGACACACAGACACTTCAAACTTATAACACCCATCGTCGAGGGTTAAACATAATGTACCTTTATCAGCGCATTACAAACCAACCACCCAACAAGCGTGTCCCAAGTTCAAGAAATATTTAATAACGTTCACTCATTGTTCACGATATTTGTCGCTATAATAATATATCTGTTAATTTATAATAAAACCGGCCAAGTGCGAGTCGGATTCCTGCTCGTTGTTATAGCGGCAACAGAAATACATCAGTGATTTTTTGAAGTGAAAACTTCTTTTAGCGCGGTACGCATATTTTTAGATGAGATAAAATCTCTGCACTCACGACACCGTCACGAGACGTAGTTTGACGTATGGTGAAAACACTATGGAGAAAAAGTGTCTCCAGTTAAAAGGCCCCATTATTGACTTTGGCCCCAACCTTTCCAACACATTGGCCTTTAACCTTGGCATTTGATCTTGACCTTTGACCCGCAACCATCCTCATCACGTTGACCTTCCGGCATTCCCGGAGTGTAACCCGTCTTTTTTTTTTTTTCATTTTCATCTGTCTAGCTATCACGGTTCATAAGATACAGTCTGGTGGTAGACCGACAGACAGACGGACAGCGGAGTCTTAGGGTCTCGTTTTAACGCTTTGGTTACGGATCCCTAAAAATAGTCCACAAATCCATAAAACACTCATGAAAACAATTAGCAATTACTGAGGCATCCAGAGGTCACGAGACGCGCCAAAAGCTGAATTTTAATTACTTCCTCAGCCTGAGTCACACGTTAAAACGCCATATTTTTATATTAAAAGCAATTGTATATGACATCATTATTGCAACGCATAGAGGAGAAGCGGAGCGCGAATGTTGCAACAAAAGGTGGGATAATGATGATGACAAAGTGCGTCCGGCTAGTCTGGGTCTGGGATGAACAGGAAACATTATTTCCTGTAGAAAACTTCGTTTATTTATTCACAAATCCGGTCAGTACGTTCGCTGAAGCCTGGGACCTAAAATAATAACAGAGATTTCAAAACTTAAGATAGGCTATGAAGTACGTACATTTGACAGAAAAGAAATCATACAAATAAAATGTTACGCCATCTTGGTTTTCACCATACATCAAAATATGTCAAAATGGCCCAAAAATCTCAAAAAGGCCATTTAACTGGAGACAGTTCTTGCCTCAACATGACTCGTCTATAATATCTACGTATATGAATAATAAGATTTTTGGGTTAAGAACCTGATTTCGAGCTCATTTTATCAATATTGCGACTGTAGATAGATACTTTAGAAAATATTTAAAAAAATTACGATGATTTTTCTTGCATATTAATATCAAATAAACTTAGATCAGGCTCGAAGTTCGAACCGACATCTTCCGGGATCTCTCCGGCCGGAAAAACAGCGCTGAAATAGAACTCTGTGCTACTGCAATAGAGTTGAAAACTGAACACACGATAGCAATTTAAAAACTCAACGCTCTTGTGTTCGATTTTCAGCTCTATTATATTACCGCAGAGCTCTATTTTCAGCGCTGTTACTTTTACGATCGAAGAGGTTCCGGAATCCGGATGATGTACTCCGAGCCTAACACTAGGTACCATCCTAAAAGCCATAGTAGTAGTCCATCGTTTCTCAACCGGTCGCGGTCGCGGAGTCGCGAACCTTGGGGGGTCGAGTTTGTTTTTAAAGGGGGTCGCAGTCTGTTGAAAAACAATAAATACAAACTACATATTGGTTCAATTCGTTTTTCGAATGAATCTTTTGTATCGAACGTCGAAAAAATTGTGACGGGGTCGCAAGACTTTTTACTTATATTTTTGGCTTTTCTCGTGGGTCGCGACATAAAAAAGGATGAGAAACGATGTAGAAGTCTATCCTACGGAACCTTAGATCGTAGCCACTCATGTGTCCATACTAAAGATCTCAAAAGTTATAAATCATGTGACGTAACACGTCAGCATTGAGTATGGGAACAAAAAGTTGATTAAAGTCGTTGGTGAAGTAATTTCAGAGCTATTAACATTCAAATACCACCGCTATCGCATACCATCAGCTATGGACATACCTCGCAGGAAAGTGGTTTAGTTTCTCCACTGCAATGTACTTGTATATAGATGACAAAAAATACTATTAAGGCCCCAGCATTAATTGCTTTTTTTCCGAATTACGGATCATAAGTCCCAACTTATGATCCGTAATCCGGAAGGCCGGGGAAAAATCAGAGCATTATAATCGTTGAACATACAAAAAAACAACGGGTTGCACTCCGGCATTGCCGGCGAAATAAAAACAGCAGGAGCAAGAAGAAAGGGGAATATTACTTCCTCTCCTACACCGCACCAGAGGTCTACTCTCCCTCTGTCTTACGAATTTTTGATCAGGTCACGTGTACTGACGTGAGTTTAACATTTTTTACCCATCCCAAGAAACAAGAAAAGTGCACAACCCCGCTAAAGAATTTTCACTCCAATATTCACAAACTATAAACAATATTTACCTATAGCGGTTTTTTTTAAATTAATGTTCAAGTTTTCACTTTTCCGGCACTGCCCTAAGACAACCAGTTGTTTTTTTAAGTACTTAGATATTAATGTTACTTTATTCTCTTTATATTAGAATAAAATAATAAATTGTTTCTAATACAGGTAATAAAAATATTAGTTTACTTAAATAGTTGTACTACGCTATTTAGTAATCAGTGGTAATACGCAGTACTTTCCCAATTAATTTTATGTTTATAAGATTTTACAAGTGCATAATAATAGTTAAATGAAAGTGTTTAATTAAACTGACAATGAAAAGTTGATTTTAAATGGCAATTAGATTCCAATAGTACGAGTTTTCAATAAATAATTGAATCTAAAATCTAAATAGAGTTCATTTTAAGTCCTAGACTTCCATTCTCCACAAATCATAAGCCAATAGGCCCATTACGATACAGTTAATAATTGCGAGAACCGTGTAATATCATAAATATTGCAACTGAGTGACAGATGGAGAATAGGGCCAGAACTTAAATCTGCGCCTAGAGGAAAGTTATCGTTTATCTTCGAGAAAGTTCTGTTTGAACGTTTATGTAATTCGTTTCTGTAGGTTCAAGGATTTTCTTGTTTATATAGTAAAGTATTTTCTTCGCTTCCCATTTTTAGCAATCTGAAACCTAGGTTTTCGCACAGGGGTCACATACTGGCTGGAAAAAATCTTGGCAACCAAGTTTTTGTACCTCTAGTCACCTACCACCCAGTGGATCCCTGCTTGCTAAGTCTGTTTGAGAGAGTGCGGCCTCCATTACTGTATGCAACTTGTCAAACCTTACTTATATTGTAAATGCTTAAGTGAGTTTATGTTTCGTTGTTACGCTTTCACGTAAAATCTACTTAACCGATCGTCATGAAATTGGGCACAGACATAAAGTAGACTACAGGGAAGGACATAGGCTACTTTATTATCGCGTGAAAATGTATATTTCCCGTGAAAAACTATATTTACGCTTTTACGTAAAAACTACTATACTAATTATCATGAAATTGGACACATGTAGAGTAGACTATGAGGAAGGAGGTGGGCTACTTTTTATAGCTGGAAAATGTACGATGCGCGTGGGATTCCGTATCCAATGTTTATAATATCAAAGATTGCTTAGATGACATAAGCTCACAAGATTTATAGTACGGTTAAGTTCCTAGAATGTTTTCGAGGCATATTAAGATGTTATCATAGTGTATGTTCACGCTATAACGTAATAAGTAATAACGTTCTTCCTGAATGCACTCGATCTTATCGCTGATCACTGATCGCTAAAGGCTAGCGCTAGTCCTTATGAGATCTTAGTGAAGTAATCTATGGTATAAGGTATATCATGACAATTTGGAATGGCATGGTCCCTTTACAATAATTAGAAGTTAAATTTTTCGTTAAATTATTTCCTACTGATCTTTTTTCACTACAGAAAATATTATCATCAAGCTAATGCACGAAAAGTTTACGTATTTTAGCAAATTAGTCAATATACCTACGTATTTTTTTTGTGAGACCAACAAAACTGATATGTGGGGTTAGCATGAACAATTGACAACATCATATTCGTAACGTCATTAAATTTGTATAAGCGCATGTTTTTCATACAATTCTCATTCGATAACGTAAGAACGTAACGTAAAAAATATTGTACATTGCCCTATCTACTCTACTTGCATCCACAATTATAGGTTTGCTGGAAGAGATATCTTAAAGAGATAAGTACGCCAATGTATTGTAATAACTATCTAACGTGTCTTTGCTAATATTTACACGATGAATAAATAAATAAATAAGACAGTAATAATACACAATACTTCTTGCACTATTTCCACTTTAATAAGTATTTTACATTAATTTTAATATATTACACGACCGGTTTCGACAACGTCATCATCAGGTGTAGGTAGATTAAATTTTTTTTAAAATTTGTAAACATTGTGCAAAGGGTTACCAGCATCACAAAATTTATACAATTTTGAGTAACGTAATTTAAATTTTTATACCAAATTATTAAATATTCTACTGTATAACATAAAGTACTATTACTATACTATTATAACACACATAATTATAACACACTAGCTTTTCCCCGCGACTTCGTCCGCGTGGAATAGTTACTTTGGGATATCGCTAAAATTTACCCGCGACTTCATTTACGTAGAAGAAGCGCTTCCACCTCACGACTGCCCGCCCGCTCCGCGCGCCTTACTATAGCGCGCATGATTATTTTATTACTGCGATATCTTCTAAAATACTCATTGAAATCAAATGATGTAAACGGCAAATTTCTTCTAGATTAAATGCTTGTAATGAATAACGTATTTACTTGGATAAGGATTAATATAATCTTTATGAAAACACCTTCCCAAATAATGCTTACTTTTAGAACAAATTTGGTAAGTATAAAAAGGTTATAGTGAGCCAACCTTAAAAGATAGACATATACTGTCGCGGACTTTTTTTTAGAACTTTTAAAGGGGAACAATTCTGCCATACATCATTTTAGCGAAACTTTAACCGTTTCCGCAGCGTACGTAGCGAAAGCTCTCAAAAGGAAAAAAAGACCCCCGATTTTGTAACATTCTTGATTGGTACTCCGCTCGTATTGAGTTTAGCATGATGCTATATAGCCTAAAGCCTTCCTCGATAAGTGGACTATCCAACACAAAAAGAATTTTTCAATTCGTACCAGTAGTTCCTGAGATTAGCGCGTTCAAACAAACAAACAAACAAACAAACAAACTCTTCAGCTTTATAATATTAGTATAGATTTGAACGAAAGTTGATCATCCATCAGCGCTTCATATTTTAATTAATTTTAAATATATACTTAATATTCTATAACAAATTTTATAAATCTATACTATATAATATTATAATATATTATAAATATTATAATATATTATAAATAATGTTATAAAGAGGAAAGATTTATTGGTTTGTATGTTTGTTTGTTTGCATTGAATAGGCTCCAAAACTACTGGGCGACGTAACGATTTTGATGAAATTTGGCACAGAGTATCCACGAAGAAGAAATCATTTTTATATGTAACTAGATGACGCCCGCAACTCCGTTGCGCCAAAATTCGTTTATCGCGGCGGAACGTACATTTTTCCGGGATAAAAAGTATCCTATGTCCTTTCTCGGGTCTCAAAGTATCCCTATACCAAATTTCATCAAAATTGGTTCAGTGGTTTGGGCGTGAAGAGGTAACAGACAGACAGACAGACAGACAGACAGACAGACAGACACACTTTCGCATTTATAATATTAGTATGGATTGATAAATTAATAATATAAATAAATAAGAATCTCATTTGAAAGAATACGTTGCTGTCTGTTTGTGCTTACCCTACTGGTTCGCTCGCAACGCTAAAATACATACATAGTGTTGTAAAAGCGGTCTCCTCACATCAAAACTAGATGTAACAGTAACTATATAAAACAAGTAAAACTGCAGGTACCTACAACTAGTTTAGATGGTGTAATCTGAGTGGTAATTTCAAGATGGTGGCCCGCGTGTGCGATTGTATCGACACAGTGCCGAGTGCCGACAGCCAGATGCGTGATAGACTACATCAGATACTAGACCAGAAACTTCAATTTACTGTACCTATACAAAGTACAAACATAGCTATCTAGGCACGGTGTACCCATTTAAGTTCACATCTATGATTTCTTGCAGCAGAAACGTCTGATCGCGCGGCTACGCGCTGCAATGAGGGTTTTTAATTTCGTGACATTCGACAGCTCTTTGACACGACAAGCTACCAAGCGCCGCCTGGTGACAGAAAAAGAATTGAAAATTCTTATTGACTGTTTTTGATACCACTTACGCCATCAGATGACACTTTCTGTGCGTTGGGTCTGCCCCCTAACGGCAGAAAAAATATCAAACACACTCATTCCTGAAGTGGCAAATAGCCTTAAAAAATTTAATGAACTCCATATGTTGGCTAATTTGTTATTTCAAACAGCATGATCGTCAAATACAATTCAGAAGCAATTCAAATGGCGTGTTCTTATTTGCTACATTATTCACTAGCTTTTGCCCGCGTAAATACAGAATCCCACAAGAATACTACTTTTTTTATTAGGGTTCCGTAATACTTAAGGAACCCTTATAGTTTCGCTCTGTCCGTCTGTCTGTCTGTCTGTCTGTCTGTCTGTCTGTCCGCGCCTCTAGCTCCTGTAATTATGCATATAAATTGATGAAATTTGGTACAGTTATAGTTTGTGTATAGATCACGGTTTCGGGATTATAAAAAAATAATAATTTTATATTTTAGGGGTGGCTCTCCATACATGTGAAGTGGGGATGAAAAATATTTTTTCACTCTACCCCATCGTGTGGGGTATCGTAGAATAGGTCTTTTAAAATAAAGGCAAGGTTTCATACGTTACTTTTTTATAAAGTTGACCATTTTCGAGTAATCGGCCTCCAAAGTAGTTTGTAAGTTGGTCCCCCCCCTAGCATTTTTAAACTATAGGAGATAGAAACTTGCAAATTTCCATGCTGATAGATCATGCTAAAAACTCTTTAGGAAAACTATTGTGAACCAAATCGGACAGTAACTTTTGGAGTAATTAAAAAAAAAGCATATTACGCGTTTATAGTTACGGAACCCTTCTTAGACATGTCCTGACATGCTCTTGGTTAGGTTATTATAAAATGTAGCCTATATTTTAATGCAATATTCTTTGTGACCAAAATCCTTTACGTTAAAAGTAATAGGACCCACGGCCAAAGCAAATTAATCGAATTGAAGTCGCAAATTCATAATTGCCCCAATTCACACTTGGCAATTAGTGATTCGGCTGATAACCAGCCGTTTTATTGCACCGATTAATCATCTGATACTAAGGATTTATGGAGTGTTTTGGAAATATAAATTGAAGGGAAAGTTTTTATAAACGTGCGTGCAGATCATAAATTACGATATAAACTTGCAGATGCGATTTTGCTTCATGGATTTGATCCAAAATTTTATAAAAGTAAAGATACCTAGGAAGACCTAGGTATTCACTCTGGTTCTTGTTAGTGGCAGTCACAATAGCCCAGAACCCCAATTCTAGTAACTAACTTATACTTTCGTCTTGATATCATAAGCTGATTTTTGGAGTTTGCACCTATCAAAACAGGTTGGACGTTTATCAGAATACCATTTTGCAGTTTTAACATGTCATAACTGGATCGTGACTCTATTATTGCAGGATACAGTTCAGAGTATAAGTGGCAATAGGCTGGACTGTAGCCCGAAGAACCATACAAATGGTTGGAAGTAGAAAGGTTTTGGAGAGAGAACCTCGGTCAGGATGTTAAATGATCGTTCTGCTGTGCTATTGCCAAATCGCTAAGTGGAAATCCAGCAATTTCGGACATTTCTTTAATGAGTACGAGGCAGTTATCCAAAATTGCTTAATTATTTTTAATTGCATGGCTGTATTTACTGTCCGGTCGTATTAAGCGATTAATTTTAACTACGGCAGTACCAGTTATTGTTAATTATAGGATGTTGACGAATATGGTTACATCAGCATTCAGCCCCTGGTTAAAAGTATAACCTTCGTTAGGCTTTTACTTGAAAAAGAAAAAGAGTTGACAATATTATGTGTAAACTGTAAAACACTTTATTCCAATGTAGTAAATAGTTTCTTCTTTTATTCAGCCCTTATTTTTTTCTAAATTTATTAATACATACATACATATAATCACGCCTTTTTTCCGTAGGAGTAGATAGAGACCACTTCTTTCCACTTGGTACGATCCTTACATACTTGTTTCGCTTCGTTCACTTTCATTCTTACCATCCATTCTTCCTCTTACATTCAACGTAGCAAAGCCGCTCTCCATGGTCCGCTTTTCGCCTCCGCGAGAAACGAGACGTGATGGGCGGCGAACCACATCGCCGCCATTTTGGATAATTGAATTATTTTTACGATTATACATTGCGTTCCCACGGATTGGTAGAGAGGGTAGAAATAGGGAAAGGGAAGGATAGGTGGTGTGGAAAGGAAGATTGGTAAGTTAGAGTGGGAAATAGGAAATGTAGGATATTACCGCCCAGGAGGGCAAGGGATAGGACAGTAATAGCTAGGGAAGCCGGGGTCACATACCCGTATACTATACCACAACTACCGGACAGGTAAGTTGGAATGAGTATCCTATGACATCAAATTTTATTAATAACCTAGTTGAATTATTTTAGGAGTTTGTTTTAATCAAATAATTTAATTTGAAATTTTGTATGAGGGTCTTCAAATTGGGCTAGGGCTTCCCTATGAAGGAGACCAGCCTTTGCCACTGACAGGTACCCTGAAAATATATTTGTTAGGTTTAAAGTGTAAAATATGGTAGCTGCTAATTTTATATCGTTCGATATAAAGTTAGCAGCGACAAAACAAATGCATTGGGTTGGTAATTTTTCCACGAATTTATTTCTGTTCGATAAACTACCTCAGCTGCGTTAAAGTATCGGAGTATAAGCCCAATTACAGTGATTAATTTAAACTTTTACGTTGGTTAAGTGTTCCTTATCTGTGTGATTGACGGCAGAGTGCTGAGATACAGGGTGCTCCATAAAGTGCAGCTGATATAGGGTGATCCATAAATCGATGATAAATAAGGGGTTTACGTGGTTCCGGTGACTCACAATTAGTATTCAATTAGTTCATTCTTAATTCGTAAAGGCAAGATTGTCTTATAGGTAAAGATGAATTGTGCCATACAAAAAAATCCATATATTTTTTTTCATATTTCGACCTGTGTTCCTTGGGAAAAGTTGTTCAGTTTCATGAGTATTGTCACTGGGTTTCGGATTGATATACCTTATATGTTACACGTTGTATATTATGTCACCGTAAATATATACAACATCTGAAAACTACTACAGTGAACTTTGGCCCGACTGAGAATATTACCGGCTCGGTCGGAGATCCTCTTTGGGGGTACCACTATTCCCACAGATTTTTATTTCAGCAAACGTATGATCAGACATTAAGGAAAACCAATAAATAGTTTTCTCTGAAACGTTATGGCTCATTAGGTCTAGGTGAATTTCAACAGAAGAGGTGTTATCTATCGGGGTCGAGATATTATATCAGTGATAACGAATCGCGGGTTGGCACTAGTGGTTGTATTTTTGTAAGGAACCACCTTACAAAAATACAACCACTAGTGCCAACCCGCATGGATCTTAAACACATACATACATACATACATACATTCAAATTAATAAAATTGAAGTGAATGTTTGTAATTTAAAATTAAGAGTTTTCACACTTGATTGGATATAAAAGTATATACGTACTTATACGGAACTTACAATAAAAAATATTTTATTTTATTTTTTGTCTGTCCGTCTGTCTGTCGGTCTGTCTGTCTGTTTGTTTCGGCTAATCTTTGAAACAGCTGGAACGATTTTCACGGGACTTTCACTAGCTTTGCTTTAAGGCCCCCACAGACGAGAGGCCGATCGTTTCAGCTGGAACTGACGTCAGTTCGGCCTGAACGGATTCGAGCACACACACGGGAAAAATCGCATCCAATCCAATTTACGTCAGTTCGGCCTGATCTGATTCGTGCCCACACACGGAACAGTCGCATCAGTCCATTCTGGTTTGCCGCGCGCTACGGTCGTGTTTATCAATTTTGTATTTAAACACCGCGAAAACTCATACAACGCTTGTACAAGATACACGCCCGCACGGCAGCGGGTCGGGCAAGAACTGAAGCGATTTGTCCACACACGGTCAGGACAGGCCGCGCGTTCAGGCCGATCGGTCAGGCCAGAATTAATGTTGCCAACTTAGTTATTTTACAAAATTTTACTAAATTGAGTATTTTATTCCCTCCTTGGTAGAAATTTAGTTATTAGTAGTGTTTAAGTAGGAAAGAGCCAGACAGTAATGATATGCAAAATAGCTACTAAATACGTAATATTTCCTAGTATATTTTAATTTAATGGTAAAATTTATAATCAAATTCAATTAATGAAAAAAATGTAATATAATAAAATCTAAAATGCAGTGGTTTTTGTGGGGCTTCAGGAATTCCTAAGTTAAGTAGCCTCTTTAGTAGTTTTTTAGTAGTTTTAGTAGAAATCGATACGAGTTTAGTAGTTTCACAAAAAAAGAGCTGGCAACACTGGAACGAATCGCTTCAGTCCGTACGGCCGCCTGATGCGATCTCGAAATTGCACACACACGATACGATTTTGCATCCGTTCAGGCCGAACTGAAGGTAGACCGGACCATGTATGGGGCCCCTTACATAGCTGATGTAAAGCAAAGCTTAGAGTTCCGTTTCCGTAAGTTCTATACGAACGAAGTTGCAGGCACCAGCTAGTTAGATCATAATATATTTAGCGGATTCTTATCGTCTATTTACCTTTGCGCCTATTGACGGCAATTTTGAAAATTCAAAATGGCGCAAACGTATATAAACACTATAGACTACCTAATTATATTTGTATGTTGTTGTTTATTTGACGGCGATTTTGAAAATTCTAAATGGCGCAGACAAATAAACACTGATACAATACCTAATTATATTTGTATGTTTGTAAGTATGAAAAATTACGAAATGACAATATTATAGTTTATATCTTTATTCTTTAGTAGAATAAAGGAAAACATTTAGTATTAAGTATATTATTTCATATCTGTGAACTCATCACACCCCGACAACGGTTGTCCCCACATGTCCCCAAACATGGGATTGTTTGGGGCCATTTAGGTTTGCCATTTGTCCTATAACATTATGACATTTGCTTTCACCTTCCCGCAGTATATTCAGTCTTCTGAAATCAAGTAATTTTTTCTTAGATGAAGATTTTTTCTGTCAAATGAACGTCCCATCGTGGTTATATACTCAAAGGTCCCATCCTTAGTTTTGAAATATTTGTGTTTTGGTTTGATTCTTGACAACTTTGACTGTGACATATCTGTCAGTACCTATTCAATTTTAAAATAAATTTCGATACAGGTGTTCAAGGATTCTCATATCAGCTATCAGCTCTTATCGTCATGGCCAGGTGTCTGCGTGGCGCCAGTCACAATTATCGAAAATATTGTAATCACTTTTTATTTATAAATAAATGCGATAAAGGTTCTAGAAATGTCGTGTGATGTCACAAATTACAATGTGTCATAATTAACTGTACCCAACGACCCATTGATATATGTAATACTAGCTGTTGTCTGCGGCTCCGCCCGCGTAAATATAGTTTTTTCGCGGTCGCGGATATGTGACTGATGCAAAAAATAGATAAAAACCATCCTTGATGCGGATTATATATCATGCTAAAATTTTAGCTCGATCGGTGCAGAACTTTTTGAGTTTTTGAAGCGTACACAAACCAACATATCATTTTTATATATATGGATTATGTTCATAGTATAGTACCTACGACATTTCTTTATGTATACAAACGCCGGAACAAATACACATAATATATGGTTTGGTAAAATCAACTACGGATATTTTGGGTATATGATGTACCTACTGCTTATATAAAAACATTTAGGCAAAAAAGTTATTGCCATACATACTAAAAGTAAAAAAATCGTCTGATATCACAATTATTTTTCTGCCTGAACGTGTATACGAAGGCAGTAGTTCATATTATGCCCAAAATATCCGTAATTGGTTTTACCGAACCTTATAAGTCATACATACTACGGAAACTTTCGTTTTATACCTATTTCTTGTACCTAGATTTTTAGCTAAAGCTCTAGATAGAGCATGTTTTTATTTCGTTATTAAAAAAATATGTGTTGAATTAACAGCTTTTCAATAACAATATAAGGTAAACTGCATACATTTTTAGGGTACCGTAGTTCACGTTTCATCATGTCCGTCAGTCCGTCTGTCCGTCCATCCGTCCGTCCGTCCGTCTTCAGCTTATCTTCAAAAACTTTGCATGGGTATGTGTACAGATTTACCACGTCGATAATGTGCTGAAATAAGATCACGCAAAAATATTTTTCGGGAAACCTCCACGACACGTAAATCACGAATGTTTTTTTTTCTCGCGTTTACCCTAGATAGCCGATAGGTCTGTTAAAAACACGTAGAGGTTGCTCAGACGATTTTATGATTTGGCAATCGTTTACGAGATATTCAACTTTAAAGAACATTATTTGTTAAAAGAAAGCTACATGGCTGGCTCAAAAAATCTAAAAAAATCATGATTCATGTGATGAATTTTGAAGGAAAACTATACCTGACGTCTTATATAACTTTGTTAATTCATGATTTATTTTAGAACTTGTAAAATGCGCTTACTTGGAAAACTTCGTTCAAATATAACGAAATATGTAATCAGTAAACGTTTTGAAACATGTAAAATATTGCTAATCATCCTACGGAATCCTACGTGCGCGATTCCGTTTCACGCTTGACACAAATACGTTTTTAGTGGAATGCCAATATACTACCTTGACATCTTTACATTTTTCGTGCGGTTTACGAAAAGTAACATAACGGCTTATTTTTTATATAATATTTGACGTATTATTATACAGTTATAGATTTATGTGAGTCGTATTATTTAAATTGTTAATATTATTCTGTCAATTAAACAATCTCAGTCTCACTCTTACTTTATTACCTCCACATACTCGTACATTGAATTAATTAAAGTATACACATCGAAAACTTACCTTATTTACATATTATAAAGTTTAAAATTGTTTGTCATAACATATGTATCACAATTATCAGATACATTGTATGGTATTAAAGAAATGTGCGCTTTAATGTGTAGGTGATAGTGTATATATTCGGTTGTATTGTCATATGACATATCGTTGTTGTCTTAAGACATTCCTTGCCATAAATAGTATGCCCTGCGCCGGCGCCTCGAGATTTTACTTTTTATGCAGCCTGCTTCAATTGCTGTCTATAAAATTAAAAATAAGAAAGATAGCCAGAAGCGAATTGGTATGCCGTTACGCCAGATATTGTTTGATGTTATATTTTATGTACAGTCGCTGCCAAACTTGTACAACGTTTTTGACCTATGAACCCAAAGAGAATATAATCACTACGTTTTATATGAATCTTTTCCGTTAAAGTAAGTTCGAAATGTGGTACACCGAATCGATCGGCGACCGTACAAGTCAGATGGTTGCATAAATGAATAATAGGCCCTACTCTTAAATATTAAGGTTCTAATTTAAAGTTTGTATGGATGAACTGTGCAGAGCTGCAGAAAGCAATTTTTTTTTAATAATGCTTAGATGACATGCATAAAACGAAATTTAAAAAAGTTACACACATACCTACCCTAGATTCCATTCACATTTTTTTTACTGATCTATACATCTATTCTATATCTATTATCTATACATCTATATCTATACAGATAAATAAAATTGAAGTGTCTGTTTGTAACTTCAAATCCACAGCTTTTCACATAGTGAATCTGAAAGTATATTCGGTACTTACAATAAAAAACCCATTTTTTTATTTTTTGTCTGTCCGTCTGTCTGTCTGTTTGTTCCGGCTAATCTCTGAAACGGCTGGACCGATTTTCACGGGACTTTCACTGGCAGATAACTGATGTTATAAGGTCTAACATAGGCTACTTTTATTTAAGGGTTCCGTTAAAAAAATAGGGTCCCGCTTCCGTCAGTTCTGCACAAACGAAGTTGCGGGCATCGGCTAGTTTAAAATATGAATCATGGTCAAATTTCGACCACTAGCGACCTATAGATATTTTAAAAGTATGTTATCCGTCTATATTCTATAATGCCACTCCATATAAGCCATTGTATGTATAAGGACGTAACAATCATCAGCCGAGATAATGAGATGCGAAGCCGCACCTTTTCCTCCTATTGCAACTTTCAATCTTCCAAATTCGTTTACTAGGACAATATCTTCGAAACTTCGACAATATTGCCTATCCTGCTACTGTTATAAATGTGAGTTTGTGAGGATGGATGGATGTTTGTTAGGTACTCTTTCACGTAAATACTATGGAACGGATTTCGATGAAATTTGATATGGTAGCTTATATGCTCTGGATTAATTAACACTGGCTACTTCTTATCCCGAAAAAGTTTTGTCCCCGTGTGATACGCGTAGGGTTACCAGATGACAGGATAAATCCTGTCTAGATCGGATTTTAAGGATAAAGACCGATCTCCGGCAAGATTTTTTTTCGAGTTTTATCAAAATTTAAAAACGGCTCCCAAATGGGATTAAGCCCAAATGGGACAGAGCCCTTGAAAAGTATAATTTAAAAGAAAAGAGCGTGTCTTTCACTGGCGATAACGGGAATAATTATAGTTTTGGAGGTTCTCCTAGAAATGTGGGTAACAATGTGAACACACATTTTTATAACAACTTTGATCAAGAAATTGTTGTTGTCGGTTGTCCTGCTCATATTTTATCGGACCGGACTTTTTAACTGAAGTCAGGATTTCTTAACACTTTCAACTTCGTTTTAACCCCTGGTAACCCTGGATACGCGGTTTATGGGGGCGGAACCGCAGGAAAATTCTAGTATTTTATTATTTGAGTGGAAAATTAATTTCTATTCCATACAGATATTATAATCCAACACCTTGTCCATATTACCATGAGTTTATAGTAAACCACGATGGGTACCCATCGGAAATATAATATTGAAGTGAAAGCGGCCATAAAGTTAGAAATAATGTCCTTATTAGAAACATAAGTCGAAGTAAATAATAGCTAATGTTGCTTGTACTCTCTAGCGGTACATAATGTACTTCATGTGGGTGCCTCTCCATACCGGAGTTTCAGACTGACTGCGACTTGCGTTACTTCAAAATTTTCAAACGAACGCATGTTTAAGCTAAAACTAAGAAAGTATTTATTAAACATAGGGAAGAGCTTTTTTTTTTACTTATAAATTAAACACGACGGCCATTTGCAAACTATTTATTCTAGAAAACAACGTTGCCAACATTGCCATAGACAACAAATATACACGAACATCAGTATTCAGTATTCATTCCATAAGAATCGTTTTACTAACTTTGACAAAACATTTCTAAATGACAAAAGGAATTCAATCGTTTGATCTGCAATTCAGACAGACCGTCGATTAACTGAATTCACAAAATATTTTTTTTACATTTTATGTTCACACTGAAAATTTTTAGAAATGAAGATAGTAATAAATATAGTAGATAAAAATATTTGTTTGTGTGAACCTTAGTACCTACCTTGCCCGAAGCACATCAATTGATAGTTTTGAAATAATAAAAATGAAGAAACTAACGCAACGATTAACGTTACATGTATAAAGCGCCCTAACTAAACAAACCGATAACTTGAAACATTGGTTAAACTATTATGTAGTTAAATATCCCGCAGTCGGCAATTAGTCTTTACGTTACTGAGGGTGTTACTGGAACTAACAGTTAACTTTAACTAATGATGTTTAAAAATATGCGAAACTTGTTGGTGCGAGAAATTCACTACTCAGTTTTACTCGTAACAGAATTTTACAACTCGGAACATCTAATATGTGGTGCTAGAAATTATTGAAAAAAAAATTACAAACAGCTTGGCAAGCATGCCTTTTAGCTGACGCCATAAGGATTTGCCAATGATTATGGCGTCCGCGCCATCTGGGCAAGCAGCTTGGCAAACATCTTTTGCATTCTGTGTTTGGGCTTCTCAAGTTTCTAGTCTTTTTTTGCACTCTCACAAACATGTTATAGATAGAAAAAAATTGTATTGTTAACATTAAGTAGATACAATCAGTTGAAAACGATGAATGAATAATATTAATGAATACTTTTGTTATTTTCAGGTAAGCAATGCTACTTCCTATCGAACCAGAAATAGTAACGTAAGTAGACGCATTTTTCTATAATCTAATGCTGTGGGTAAGTATACGCAAAATACAAAGTTATGCCGAAATCGAAAATATGTATAACGTACAGTTACGCACATTTTAATAAGAATATTAAAATATGTAATTGGCAGCAACTTCAATGGTACAAACATATTTCTATACACTAGAAAAAAACCGGCCAAGCGCGAGTGGGACTCGCGCACGTAACGTTCCGAACAAAACGGCAAGAAAAACATACTTGCTTAGGAGTCTCACTTAAATATTTATTTTATTCTGTTATTAGTGTTTGTTAGAAGACCAGGCGCCACGGCTCTGCCGCGGTCGATGCCTGAGTGGTTTCCCTTTAAACACTCAATGTTTTTTTTTTTTTTTTTTTATGTAATATGGGGGCAAACGAGCAAACGGGTCACCTGATGGAAAGCAACTTCCGTCGCCCATGGACACTCGCAGCATCAGAAGAGCTGCAAGTGCGTTGCCGGCCTTTTAAGAGGGAATAGGGTAATAGGGGAGGGTAGGGAAGGGAATAGGGTAGGGGATTGGGCCTCCGGTAAACTCACTCGGCGAAACACAGCGCAAACGCTGTTTCACGCCGGTTTTCTGTGAGCCCGTGGTATTTCTCCGGTCGAGCAGGCCCATTCGTGCCGAAGCATGGCTCTACCACGTAATAAACAAACAATGTGGGCATTGCATAGCCATAACCAGCTGTGCTAAAACTTAAACTTAAAGTGGAAATAGTGCAAGAAATTTTGTGTATTATTACTGTGAAAACTTAAACTCATTTTATGTTATATTCTATGTTGTATGTAGGTAGTGAATAAGCGTTTAAATCTCCATGTTGTTTGTTTGATATCCTCTTGGCTGTGTTATGTCCCTGATGTTGTGTTTAAAAATATATTTTTATTTTATTTTATTTATTTTATTATTTTTGTTATAGCCGCTATAACAAAAATAATAAAATTACTGAACAGAAATACATCATCTGTGAAAATTTCAACTGTCTAACTATTGCGGTTCAAGATATACAGTTTTGTGACAGACAGACGGACAACGGAGTCTGAGTTATAGTATTTTTACCCCTTTGGGTACGGGACCCCAAAAAGTTTTAAATTTACTTAACACCTATTCACGAATCAAACATAAACAAGATTAAGTTGGAAGGCTATTATTGGATAAAGACTGACATTGGATTAATGCCAATTAAATCTTATCTGGCTTAGTAAAAAGCCTTTAACCCTGGGCTAAACAATTGTATGTACTTCTTAATCAAATTATTATATACATAAATCTCATTTCAATGTGTAAAAAATGCTGCTTTTATTATGCATAATGGGCAAAAAGGCATAATATATTTATTGAATACATAAAAGTAGATATCAAATGCTTACAAATTAATTTGAACTGTCCGGAGGTCGCGGGTTCGAATCCCTCCGAGGGAACAAAATGGTTTTTAAATATAATAACCATCTTAAATGTATGTATGGTATAAAAGTATTACCTAAATATACTTCTCGTTGTCTGGTCCCCATAATGCAACTTCTTCGGATACCACTGGGCAGATTAGCATGGTGTGAAGCGTCCATTAGATATTATTCATTTATTTATTTTGAAATATGTCATGGGATACTCATCCCAACTTACCTGTCCGGTAGTTGTGGTACCTATAGTATACGGGTATGCGACCCCGGCTTCCCTAGCTATTACTGTCCTATCCCTTGCCCTCCTGGGCGATAATATCCTATATTTCCTATTTCCCACTGTAACTTACCAATCTTCCTTTCCACACCACCTATCTTTCCCTTTCCCTATTCCTACCCTCTCCACCAATCCTTGGGAACGCAATGGATAATCATAAAAATAATTTAATTATCCGAAATGGCGGCGATGTGGTTCGCCGCCCAATCACGTCTCGTTTCTCGCGGAGGCGAAAGGCGGACCATGCAGAGCCGCTTCGCTACGTTGAATGGAAGAGGAGGAATGGATGGTAAGAATGAAAGTGAACGAAGCGAAACAAGTATGTAAGGATCATAGCAAGTGGAAAGAAGTGGTCTCTGCCTACCCCTACGAGAAAAAGGCGTGATTATAATATGTATGTTGTATGTATTTATTTGGAAATTCTAAGTGCCTCTTTCACAAGTGTCGGATAGCTTATTCGGAAGTTTTATCGCTGTTTACTTTATATCGAGCGACAAAAATAAAACATACCAATAAGCTATTATTACTTATCAGTAATCAGTATAGATTGTGTAACAGGCCCTAATTCTAATTTAAAGCTCAATATTTTTTGAATCGGAATTTCAGTTATTCCGCACCTTCGCTTATCTCGGTAAAGAATTCTCGGTGTAAGGAATCCCGGGTACTTAAGACCTGAGTTCACGAGGGGTCAAGGTCTGTTGATTGATGGAGGGTTACTATTATAGTAAAAACTTACAAATTACCTCCCCGAGGTACAAAGCGATGCAAAAAGAGCAAAAAAGTTTATTCAATTTGCTTGCGAACAGGGTTGACACAGAAAATTATAATAGGGCTGACAGTTGAATTTTTTTTGGTACTTTTTTAGCAATTTTTGTTTAAAATTATGCAATTTTGATACACGGATCATTAAGCTATACGTCGGATTCTATTCTAAAATTACAAAAAATTTCGACAGTGAAATATTTATTCTCGATACTAGCTGGTGGAACTATTAATGGAAACCCTAAGTTAAAAGTAGAACTTACTCCTTATAACATCAGCTATTTGCCAGTGAAAGTTCGGTCGAAACCGGTCCGGCCGTTTCAGAGATTAGCATAACAAACAAACAGACAGACGACAGACAAACAAAAATTTATAACATTGATTTGTTGATGTAGGTACAGTAGGTATACTATTAAATGCAAAGCTGTTAATTTGTAATTACAAACAGACATTTCAAATTTTATATTATACGTATAGATAGTGTTAGGTACACATCTATATATATGAAATATGAAAATGCATTATAAAGTCCCGGTAACCCTAACTCTAGGATCATAAATAAGATGTCAAGTTAATTAAATAAAGAACAATCTTGAGGCTATTTATTCTGGGTTCGTGACTGTCTGTACATCCGAACTAATCTCCTAACCAGTATGAAACATTATACTTCGATTAAAGTGTGTAACGAAATATCTCACTGGCTCGTAGTATTCATTAGAATAGATTATTTTAATTAGTATAATTAATCTATAGGTACTATTACCTATACTAATATAATAAAGTGAAAAAGTTTGTTTGTTTGCATTGAATAGGCTCCGAAACTACTGGAGCGATTTTGATGAAATTTGGCACAGATGTAGATTAAACCACGGGGTAGGACATACGCTCCTTTTTGTCGCAACAAATGTACGGTTACTGCGGGATTTCATTTTGCGCGCACGAAGTCGCGTGCAACATCTAGTAATATTATAAAGAGGCAAGATTTGTTTATTTGCATGGAATAGGTTCCGGAACTACTGGGCCGAATTTTATGAAATTTAGCACAGATATAACTGGTCACACTGGAAATCTATGGGGGAGACCTATGTCCTGTAAAGGACGTCACCAGGTTGAAACGATGATACAGTAGATCACAAAGGCAGACATAGGCTACTTTTTATCCAGAAATACGTAGGCGGAGAAATCAAATCGATCCAAATTTAAAAAATTTGACGTCCTCTTTAACGGCCCACAATATTTCCACACAATCATGGTCACACTTGTAGTAGTGCAATCAAATCGAAAGCTAACTATGTAGCTGTTTATCTGTTCGTGTATCTTTAATCTGTGGTATTGAGTATGTTCCCTAACAGTCGTGTAGCCTAACAAAATGTCGCTTCCAAGACAAGTATAACTATCGTGTTGACTAACACCTTGAACCGGCAACCTTTGTTAAGGCAGGGCGAGTCAGGTCTGTTATCTACGGTAAATAGTAGAATTGGGCAACTTGTTCCACGTGATAGTAGCTTTTGTGTAGTTAAAGCGACATGACAGCTTCGCTTGAAGTTTGTGTAATGTGACGAACACAACATAACAAACATACATACTACGAAAGTTTGTGAGGATGTAATGAATTTGCAATGTCTACCTTTTACAATTAATTTTATCTCTATCAAAATATTCTAATAAATTCTTTCTATAAAATCTTGCCCTTTCCTCTTTAGCAATAAATTTATAGACGAGGTAAAAAAGTGTCTCCACTTAATCTGCCCTACATTTGGAGTTGTTTGGGGCAGCATCTGTCATCTTGACACTTTGACATTTGCTTTACGCAGTATATTCAGTCCGCAATTACTTGACAAAATCTTCTGAAATCAAGATAACTACTTATTTTTATCATGAAGATTTTTTCTATCGAATTTGCTAAGCCTGAATCTGTGGCCTGAATTAAACTAAACAAGAATTACTTTACGCATTAGTAATACCGAGTATAGCGGCTACATCAACTTGTTTCAATTTTAAAAATCTTTATAAAGTAAAGTGATTTAAATTTGAACTTCATTCAGTACATACACAAGGTACACTTTTCATTGCAAGAGTAGCGCCGCGGTATGCAGAGCGGTCTAGTTTGAAATTCGCATTTGTGCAAGTAAACTAGTAACTTCTTGTGTAGTGAATAAAGTTCAATTTCGAAACGCTATCTTAAAAATGCAGCGCTGTGTCGAGTATCGTCTCGTGTCAGTGTGAACAGACTAAGTTTTAAGCCACGTTGCCGCCTCCCACAATGAAAGAGAAAACTAACAACACCATCTGTCAACGCACTGAATTTACGAGCCAAGTACTAAATGGTTTTAATATTAAATTCGTGACTATACTACTGATAACTAAAGTAATAGTTTTGTTCCGAGGAACGGTTCTATTCGCGACCACGCCTCCGATTTGTCCGATGACATCCGCCATTTGCAATGGCCGCCATCTTGACAAGCTATCAGATCCATAGACAAGCGAATTGTTTATGGAAATTGTCTTGAGATGACACGGTGAAATTGAAAGCTTTGATGTGTTTGCCGACTTACGGGATTTACTGTTGAATTTATTACCAATGATTTATAGACAAACAAGGCAATGCTAATAACCTAACTTGCCTAAATCATCATACATATTATATTTTAATTATCCAGTATAAATAATGCTTAGAAATATATAAAATTAGTAAAATATCACACTCCCTCAGATTATTAACTCACACAGCACACTACCGTGCGTTTGATAAATACAATTTTGTCACACATTGTTTGTCAATATGTCATAACATTTGTATATGTTTTTCTATCTGAGAGGCAAGAGAGCCCTTAGAGCATAAAGTTTAACCTTAAAAAATATGCATAATTATAGGAAAATTTGTCTAAATTAGCCTTTAATTATGCATATTTCTAGTACCTCTAGTAACAATATAAACGGTACATTTGTTGAAATACATAATATAATATGGCTTTAGGCGTAGTCTTCCTGGCTTGATAACAATAATGTATGTATGTTTTCTACCGAGATTGATCGTGAATACTGAGTATTGTATTAATTATACATTCGGTTTGTTTGAGGCGCTAGAACACGTCATGGGAGCATAGTATAGTGTCAGTATAAATGAAGTCATGCGGTTAACTATAGTGTTGATATTTATTTTTCAAAGTTAGGTAAAGTGAGCGCCCTATGCGCCCAAAACACTTTAGATCGGGAAAAAAGTATCGATGTTGTGTACTACAACAGATATTAGCATAGTAGTATACAATTAAGATAGTATTTGATTTCTTGTACCTCCTTATATTGTATTATGTACCAACTACCAACATGTTATTATCAATAAAGATTATTATTATTATTTAAGCGTCGTCGTGCCGTTTCGCTAATATCACGTTTTGCCACTGTTAGGTAACGTCAAAATCCGCCGAAAATCAATTACAGATACTTCGGGCATATGATTCACTGTTTGTGTAAAGACGTTTAGGCAGAAAAATATTTGTCATACTCTAAGTAAAAAATTATCTCATGTATGGGTGACTCTCCTCTAAACCCAAACTCTAAATAAAGAAAAAAATATATCGAGTATGACAATTAGTTTACTGCTTAAACGTCTTTACATAAGCAGTAGATCACATTATGCCCAAAATATATGTAATTGATTTTACCGGACCGTATAGTGACAGACTGACAGCCAAATTATTTTATGTAACCGACGATGATACACCGTATTATAATACATATATGTATTAATAACTAATGTATTGTCGCGATTTGCCATTTTCTCAAGCCGAAAATTCGTGACACCACCTTTCGTCTTAAGTAGGTATCAGAAAACGATGCTCTTTAAAATGAACAAATGTTTAAATTATATAACGTAACAATCCTTTATCTCTGTAACTTTATAACCCCGATGACTATCATGTATGAGTTTGTCAAAAGATGCATTACTCGTGAACACGGTATTATGTTTCATTGCGAGTCCGGGGTACCACACTATTTAACAGAACGAGCCGTAAACCTGTCCGTCTGATTTAAGATTAGCCTTAAAGGTTATGTTAAAAATATGACTGTTTGTATTTATGTTGTCCTGGGAAAAACGTTTAAAATTTGTACACCGCGCCGTCCTGCTTTCCCAGGACATGTCCTACTTTTTGCAGTGGGTTTTTAGTTTCAAATCCTATTTTTTTTAATTTGGTGTTGGCAACCCTAACATAAAGAAACTTGGATTCATTTGAGGGGGGGGGGGGGGGTAATTTATCCTGTTAAGAAACGATGCTAAGGCAGGTCAAAATCGAGCCTTGATGTCACTGCGACCCAAGTGGATCTATTGTGACTCCTTCGCGTTACAGTACCTGCCCCAGGCCTATGCTGCTCATAAATTTAACGATATGGTTGGGGTTGGTGCTGCGAATTTCCTCTGTGGTGGTCGGTGGAGTATTCGTGCTGCCTGTTGTTGTGTTTTTTATTTTTCTGATCTGTTGAAGTGCTGGACAGACAAAGAGAAGGTGGAGGGGTGTCTCATCTTTTTGCTCACAGAATCTGCAAGTGCGATGCACGATGCTCATACTTACGTTGACAGTTTCCTAACTCCTAGGTTACCTAGTGCATTCGTATATTCAAATGAAAGTACTGTTACATAACAGTCAATAACTATCAGAGCTTTCGCACGACTCGAGAGTGAAAATGTATGGAGGTCTAACTGATTTATGCGCATGGCCTGACGAGTGACGGGCCAAATGACTGTTGACAGGCCAGGTGAGAATCTGGCTCAGATTAATAACAATATAGGATAGATACCCGACAATAACAGAAGATGACATATTAGTCGTTATTCTCCTTTCGACACGCAAAGGGGAAGAAAGAGATATCTGAATAATTATAGTCAATCCATCCACATCCCAAAAAATCCATAGCTTTCCGTACACAAATGACTAATATATAGCTATCAATATGTTACTTATTTCATTGAAATAAATTCGTAATTCGTACGTCGTACTAACATTACAATTTACATCAAAAACATACAACCAAAGTACAACAAATCTATTAAATTTTAGTGTTCCTTCCATGCACCTAAATTTTTCTTCTAAGAGAAATGGCCTTCGAATTACAATGACGTAGGCAATACATATTAGATATAGGCAAATATTTCAAAACTATGACGTATTTAATTGAGTATTGACAGAAAATATCTTCATACAAGAAAAAGTTACGTCATCTTGATTTCAGAAGACTGAATAAACTGCAGAAGCGAATGTCAAAATTTTAAGATGACAAATGTCAAACCTAAATGGCCCCAAACAACCCCATGTTCGGGGCCATTTAGGTGTAGTTTGATCTCTACTAATAACATGATCCGAACAAATTAAGACAACGATCAACTCTTATGAATTAGTTTCCCTGATAGTACATTTCGGATTCGTTGTAATGTGTTATCCTACTGATTTTACTAAACTGGTGTTCTGAACCGAATTCGTATTCGGTATTTTCTCAACTTCAGTTCATGCAGAAATTTCTGTTAACACTAAAACGCCGTCCAGCGCCGTGTATCCAAAAGGAAATTCGCTCCCCATAAGGTCTGAAGTAGTTCAGCATTGTCGGCGTGCGGAACCCAATTTGTCTTGTTACGTAAAGATTTATTTATTTACTCACTGATTCCGCATTTTATGGATTGAAAACATAATTTAATAGGCACTTGTGTCAACAGCAATTGAAACCAAACTGGAAAATTAACCTTATTGAAAGTATTGGAACACAGTTACAAAGTAAAATAAAATATATTTTTAGATATTTTTCCTTTTTTTTTAATCAATCGACTTAATATGCTACTTTTGCGTAAGGACTAATATTGCAACATCACTAATAGGGAATATGCATGAAAATTTAATTTGCCTGAAATATTTTTTTCCCTGTTCTTTATTGTCGTCACATTATAACTAAAAGGAATTTTTTAAATTTAGTTCTTATTTAAACCGAGAAAAAAATATATAAAAAATGCAAAATCAGCCCGGGATATTTAAAATTGCGAAACGCGTCACCATTGGTCGCGAGTCGTGACCAATGGTGACGCGCGTGTGTGACGTCACACTACACGACGCTGTCTCTCATGACAATGACATGACTGACGTTTTAATGAATTCTATGCTCTGACTCATCTATGATTTTAACTGTCAACTGTCTTTGTCGTGTACGATGACGTCACAACCCAAGCCCGCGAAAATGGCGTGTTTAAACCGCTCAAAAATTTTAGTAATTTTTAAACATTTTTTCCAGCTTAATGGATAATATTTTGGTAGTGTTATATATATTTTTGGTAATGTTATAACCAGTAGAAACGTTTAAAAAGATAAAAAAAATACATGCATATTCCCTATTGCTTTCACACTTAAGCAGACACTAAGCTTAAAGTTAACCCTGGGTTAAAAAGGTATGATACAACCTGAACTGATGATATTTAAATCCAGGGTTTACTTTTAACCCAGATCTTCGCAAGTGGGCCCTTTTCCTGTCACGCAGGTTGCCACACCCTTTTCGGGTCTCGGCCGCTTGCGTGCTGCCCGCATTCTATCATTTCATACATATTTTACTGTCCCGCGGGCAGCACGCAAGCGGACTGGAACATCCTATCACCGGCGTGCAACAAAACGCGTGCGGGTATCCACATGACAGGAAAAGAGCACTTAGGAGCTGTCTTGGTAGAAGAATATACACGGAAGGATCACTGTTTAGTGATTCTAGATTTTTTATTTTGGTGGTTTTTCTAGTACGTGGTACCTAATTAAAAAATAGAATTTTGAGTACGCTTCAAAAACTCAAAAAGTTCTGCACCGATCGAGCTGAAATTTTGGCATGATATATAATCCACATCAAGGACTGTTTTTATCTATTTTTTGCATCAGTCACATAGCCGCGACCGCGAAAACTCTATATTTACGCGGGCGGAGCCGCGGGCAACAGCTAGGTAGAATATTTAAATGTCATTTGTGTACGGAAAGCCTCAACATAAGTGGGATGGGAATGGATTGACTAGTTATTAGATGTGTCGTTTTAGCGTGTTTCGTAAGGAGAATAATGTTTTGTGTCCTTGTCTTCTTTTCTCTCTTAGGGAAGTCCTAGCATGTTTAATAGGTAGTGTCTTCAAAAGGTTAGTGGTAAGTGAAGCCCATAGGAATGGAGTTATAGGACCACCCCACTAGTGTCTTCTCCTACTATAATAGCCGCTAAGCAGATAATCTAAGGACTCGACCCTTATGCCCGGGCTACACGAGGCTAGTTTTTCAAGCTAGGATAGCAAGCTAGTGTTAGTAAGCTAGCAAGCTAGTACTTCTGGCTTCGTGTAGACAAAACTATCTTCATTTGTAAGCTAGTAAGCTAGTTTACAAGCCAGGACAGTTTTTAATAGGATGGAGTTCTATTTTCAGGCTAGTAGCGTCCCCCCACCACTGATTTTACTATCCTGGCTTGTTTACTAGCTTCATGTGACCGGCGAAGCTAGTTTGCAGTTGGCTAGTAAACAGGAACCACGCGTTTGGTTTGTTTTTCTACCGCGACGATTAATTTCTTCAAATATATATTATTCTTAAATATAATAAATTCTTTCAAAAGTAAAGCAGATGATCCACGTTTATCTCTTCGTAAAATCCACGGTCTTGTCCACACTCGTTTTCGTAGTTCATCTTCTAGTTCGTCTAGCGCGAAATGGCACAGTTTTCGAAGTAACTGTTTTAGTCGAATAGTGTTTTTTTTTTCGTATGCAGTTCATTTTGGACGAGTGGTCACCTCAGCACTCCAATAAGTACTAGCTTAAAAAAATCTAGCCTCATGTAAACAAAACTAGCATGCTAGCTAGGTCAGCAAGCCAGGACAGTTTGGTAAAAAACTAGCTTGCTATCCTAGCTTGAAAAACTAGCCTCGTGTAGCCCGGGCATTATGGGTATCCCACTTTTATTGAAGCTTTCTGTTGTTTCTACTAAAATACGGTATTTGAAAGGCTATGTTACTTTTCATGTACGTGTCAAGCAGTTACTTGTCGCTTAGAATAACATACCTCTTACAACCTGAACTTACGGCTATTTGTTTGCTTAGAAAATTATATTAATCGATTGTCGAATAAATAATGACAAATTGTCGAACTGGGAATAACCGAGCAATTGATTACGAATTCCGAATTCATAAATCACTAATATCATTGGCGAATATTTAGACAATTTGTCGCTTTCACTGACGAAACTGCACCAACGGGTTAAACTTGGTATATTTATAAAAACAATTACGATTTCTTCTATCCATACTTTATTTAATATTTATAAGTCAATGGGAAAGTGTGTGTGTCTGTCTTCGTCTTTCATGCCAAAACTACTTAACCGATTTAAATGAAATTTGGTACACAGATAGTCTAGAGCCTGAGAAAGGAGATAGGCTACTTTTTATCGCGGGTATATGTACGGTTCTCGTGGGATACTTTATTTACAGTTTCATGTAAGAAATACTTAACCGATTATTTTCACGAAATTTGGCACAGATATAAAGTAGACGACGGGAAAGGACATAGGCTACTTTTTATCGCGGGGAAATGTACGGTTCCCGTGGGATACCTAATTTACAGTTTCACGTAAAAACTACTTAACCGTTATCATAAAATTTGGCACAGATATAAAGTAGACCATGGTTAAGGACGTAGGGTACTTTTATCGCGGGACATAGGTTCCCGTCATGGGTTACTGTACTTACGCGGGCATCAGCTAGTTTTGTCATAAGAACTAGTTTACACCTACAATTAAACTTCTTCTTGTGTGTGAATAAAGTTAAATTTTGTATCACTATCTTTAAAATGTCAAGTGTCCATGGGTGGCGGTAATCGCTTATATCAAGCAATCCGTCTGCTCGTACCCTTGGTCCATTTCATTTCAAATCATGACTGACTACTAACGAGTCACATAAATTGGGTCTGCCCGTTAGGAATGGAAGGAACCGATATGGAAGGTGGTTCTGGTATACCACTATGGTATGTGGTGATAGGAGGCTAATTGCAACGAACTAAGGGTCAATTCACACCGAATCGAAACGATACGCGACTTGGCGTTGCATTTTAAGATTGTTATTCAAAATTGAACTTTAAAATATGTCATGAACACAGAAAGATACACGTTGCGTTATAAAAATTTAAATTTCGATCGCAAATTGTAACTTAAGTCCCGTTGTCTAAATATCATGTCCTCTCTTTTATTAATACGAAGAAGAGTAGTACGAGTAGTTTCGGCTATGCGTTTGCTTTTTATATATTTAGATTATGTTTCTGCACCATTTGTAAAATTTGGAATAATTTTTGGAAGACCAAACCAAAAGATAAAATAGCTTGTAAGTAAACATCATGTTTTATACTTTTCATAAATATCCGCCATTATCGGAGACGTAAGCCATGATTTCTGTTTAAATCGTTAAACCGCCCTTTTATAGGTTCCAAAATAAAAAAACCATCGTCCTGGCAAACACGACTGTTTACACGCCCGTTCCTTGAAATATTGTTTGTTGCATTGATTTTACTTTGTAGGTACAAACATACATTCGAAAAACCGGACGAATGCTACACTTCATAAATATAGGAGTATAAACTTGGCAGTAACAGGAATTTGTGTGGATTATAAGTTTACTAGCTTTTGCCCGCGGCTCCGCCCGCGTAAATCCAGTATCCCACGGGATAATAGTACTTGTTCGGGATAATTTGTAGCCTATGTTTTAATCCAGAGCCTAAACTACTACCATACCAAATTTGTTCAGTAGTTTTTGCTTGAAATAAACTTTTCTCCTCATAAACTTTCGTATCCTCATAAACTTTCACATTTACAATACTATAAGTTTTAAATAATATACTCTATTCAGTGGTTTATGCAAGTAAATGTGGAGAAACTAAAAACCGGCCAAGTGCGATTCGGGCTCGCGCTCGTAGGGTTCCGTACCGTTATACAAATATTTTTCATGTTTACTTTTTATTTCGTTATTTTTGTACGAAATTTTTCAAAGTTGTGTAAGCCGCTATAGTTTAAATAGTTTATTTCTAATAAAATATTAGCAAAATATTACAAAAGTAGCGTTTCCATTCCCACTTTACGTGTAGAAGTAAATTAGAAATTATTAAATTAAAATTAGAATTTAGGTACAAGAAAATAAATTATTTTTCGTGATTTGACTTTTTCGACTTGGTAAATACACATATCAATGCTAATTCTCATGTTTCTAGCACTAACTGTTTTGACGGTAAGCCGAAGACAATATGACGAAACTATGTACCTATAAGGTTTCCGAGACGTGCCCTACAGAACTCTAAAAATGTAATAATCTCATCTTAAACGAGAATTATTCCCAATTTTGAGCTAAAACTAAAACAACACTACTAACTTTGAGTTTCTGTATTCTATTTCCTTTTAAAACCGGCTACAATCTTGAACCATTTAAGTGGAACCAGTTGAGCAGCTCTCAAATACTCACGTATTGAGTTATCTATCACATAAATCGATCGATAAAACGGCAATCATTTTAACCGGTGCCACGCTATTGTGGCATAATATTAAACTGATAACTAATTTGGGATATAACGCGTTTCAAATGAGAATAGGAACGTCAATGACCTTTTTCTGTCAAATATCACTTGAAAATGAGTGCGATTTTCAGAAAAACTTATGTGCATATCGAATTTAAATAAAAACGTTAAATAGCAATCAATTATCTAAACATAAATTTTACTATCATAACAGTATAAATTCGAAACAATATGGCGCCGACTCGATCCTATTCTCATTTGAATCGCACTATACCTACCAGTAGCAACGGGTGCATATGTCACCGTAATACATCTCGTATGTTTTTAAAAACACTGTCTGTTTGTTTATTTCAAGACCATTTAAAAAAACTTAGGGTCATTGCACATCGCGACGGTACGCGGCGCTAAATATTCAACATAGCTATTCAAAATTGGACTTATTCACTAAACAAAATGATAGGTAAACCCTTCATATTATGGCATAAGTGTTGCCCGCAACCGCACTGCGTGAGCGCAAGAGTTAAGTACGCAGAAACCGTACATTTTCCGCCTACATAAAAAGTTGCCTATGTCCTTCCCCGTAGTCTACTCTACATCTGTGCAAAATTTTATCAAAATCGGTCCATTAGTTTCAGAGCCTTATACAATGCAAACAAACAAACCTTTTTATTATATTAGTATAGATATTATGCACATCCGCGGTGCAACATTTGGACTCCAATGTAATTAATAAAGTCACTGCAGCTTTCTATATCGCGTATCGTTTTGTTTCGGTGTGAATTTATCCTTAAGCATTAATTGTATGCGTTAACTTTAAACTAATACATCGATAAGAATCTGCAAAAGGTAATCATACATTAATGGGATTAAAAGGGGCTCAAATCCCCCACGCGAGGGACATTGACCTTTATTGCAACATTGTAACGCCTATATTCGTGTACTATCGATAGGACTTTCACCGTACTGATAAAGTTGGATTTACTGCGTCTTTATCAATTTGAGCTTAGTAATTTTAGTCTGAGGATGGGATACAATTTATGGCGCGGATTAGGTTTACTTTCCATACACTCCCATCTCGTATAAAGCTGGGGTTACATTAACGCAAGTATTATAATGCCGTAGCCAGACTAACGGAAAATGGCTATGATTGGGGATCATCCACATATTACGTCACGCAAAACGACTTTTTGAACCCCTACCCCCTCCCCTTTGTCACGCTTTTTAGTATCTCTGTACCTTTTCATCCATCCCGCCGCCCATCACGTCTCGCTCTCGCGGAGCCGAAAAGTGGCCCATGGAGAGCCGCTTCGCTACGTTGAATGTAAGAGGAGGAATGGATGGTAAGAATGAAAGTGGATGAAGCGAAACAAGTATGTAGGGATCGTAGCAAGTGGAAAGAAGTGGTCTCTGCCTACCCCTACGGGAAAGAGGCGGTCTATGCCTACCCCTACGGGAAAGAGGCGTGATTATATGTATGTATGTATGTACCTGTATTTAACATGTTCTGTCACATTTAGTATGACCCCCCCTCCCCCATGCACTGTGACGTAATATGTGGATGGACCCTTGTCGCGATGTTGGATGTTGAACGTTGGAACACATTTATAACTTCCAGAAGTAATTTTAGACCTTTCTTCGAGGTCTCATGTTTTTCCTCTCTTTAGCGTCCTTATCTTAAGTTGAACAAAAATTACATTTGCTCATTAGCTGTATCTCAGAGATAACATGAAATATTTTCTTAATTACACTTAGTTACTAGCTAATAGAAACTTTCCACCATTTAACGATACTTGCTGCAAATTGCAATAGGTGCATTTTTTAATATAAGCATCAGTTTTCACCGACACGAGACAATACGCGACGTGGCGATGCATTGTATAATGACATTCAATATTGAGCTGTATTATCTACACAAGAAGGTACAGGTCGCGCAACGGTTTATGAGCGCTCAGTGAAAGTGGAGGGGATCGTTCGCGTATGTGACCAATAGCAAAGAATATACTACTAACGTACCAATAGCGTGTCGGCAGCCACGGTCGGCATGCGTTCGGCGCATCCACACCTCCCCGCCCGAGCCCGCTACCGCCCGCTACCCAAAACTGACTTCTGCGCATACCCCCTCTACTTTTGTCGAAAGATCTTAATTAGTTGCGCGACCTATACGTGACGTTTTATTTCAAAAGCGGTACCGCGACAATATACATACAGCTCGGTGACAACTCAAAATTTGAACTCTTGCCATTTCAATTTTGTCGTAGCATCCTACAAAGGTATGTTTAAAATATATAATATGGTTTATGGACAACAATTTGAATGTAACATTTAAAACTAGCTGATTCCCGCGGCTCCGCCCGCGTAAGTACAGTAACCCACGGGAACCGTATATACCGCGATAAAAAGAAACCTTTGTCCTTCCCTATGGTCTACTTTATATCTGTGCCAAATTTCATGATAATCGGCTTAGTAGTTTTTACCTGAAACTGTAAATGAAGTATACCACGGGAACCGTACATTTCCTCGCGAAGTAGCCAAGTAGCCTGTGTCCTTTCTTAGGCTCTAGTCTATCTGTGTTCCAAATTTCATTTAAATTGGTTCGGTAGTTTTTGCGTGAAAAACGGACAGACAGGCACACACACTGTCCCATTTATAATATTAGTATGGATGTAAACACTAACCCCATATTTACACACAGATAACTTGTACAACGATGCTGTCTTTTTCTGATACATTGGCAAAGTCACTTGTCAGGAAGAGACAACAATGTTGTTTAAGGGTCAGTTCAGACGCGACGCAGCGCTGCATTTATAATATAAGATAGCTATTCAAAATTGAACTTAATTCTCTACACAAGAAGATACAAGTTTAATTGTAAGAGTTGGAATGTCAAGTCAATCAAAGCCAATTTTGAAGGTTCTTGCAATGAAATGTGTATCTTTTTGTGTAGTGAATAAAAGTCAATTTTGAATAGCTTCTTAAAAGTGCCGTGCCGCGTCGCGTATCGTCGCAGTGTGCATTGACCCTAAGTTAACCATTGTGTAAATATTTTTATAATTAAATAGGTATTTTATAAAAATATTATATGTATATGTCACCGTAAAATTGTAAAAACCGTTAGATTGTAATAAAACTAGTGAAATTGTAAAATGTTGATAGACTTCCGACGCGAATATGCTGCCTATAAATAGTTTTTAATCTTTCGACATATTTTAAATTTTACAATCTAACGGTTTTTACAATTTTACGGTGACATATATATTAGATATATATTCAGATAGCTAATAGACCGATGGGAATACGAATGTAAATTTTATAGATTTCACTTTCTCTCGTGCACCTTACATTTATCTTGTAGACGTATTTCCAATAAAATACCAACTTCTAATGTCGGCAGTTTTATAATGATTTCATTTACATATAATTTAGGTTTGTAGACATAAAACCATTTGGAGCAATTAGTAGAGCGATAAAAAACTATTTCATTTAATTCTCAAGCCCGTTTAGATATTTTTTAATTATTTTACTTTAATTTGTACGTATAATTATGAATTAGATAGCTTTTCTATTCGAAAGAAAGAATAGAGTTGCAGTTATTTAGAATTGGACATGGGCATTGGACAGTAACTTGAGTATTTACACTCTTCAAATTTCGCTTTTATTTTACTTTTATTGAATAGGGGATCGGACTACATCTGAAATATTTGGTTTCATTAATATATTCAGAAATATTGAGGCATTACTACTTGGTAAATGTAAAAAAAATATTATTTTATGTGTAGTTTACTAAAAAAATACATTTAAAAAGTACCAATTTTTTTTTTGCGAAATTGGCAAACAAAACCTACATCATTAGTTTACTCACAACATATACAAAAACATTCATTATGGTAAGTATGAACTTAAACGCACAAATATGGGAGATATTTACAAATATATTCCGGCGGCCATATACTTCATATACTATAACCTACAAGTGACGTCATTTGTAGGTCGACTTTAGTATGGAGCGTTTTTAGGAGGCTCGCGAAATTTTTTATACAAATGGCTGTACCTTTGATAATATTGACTTTTGATATACGGTTTCTTCTGAGAAGTTACTCATATTTAAGAGTACTATTCATTTATGCAATAAAAAAAATAGTCCGATTGCCTATTATAAATGAATCGTCTTGATATCATAAACTGATTTTTAAGGTTCCGTTATACTTGAGGAACCCTTATAGTTTCGCTCTGTCCGTCCGTCTATCTGTCTATCTGTCCGCGCTTCTAGCGCCGGTAATTTTGAATATAAATGGATGAAATTTGGTACAGTCATAGATTGTGTATAGATCTCGGATTTGGCATCATAAAATAATAATAATTTTATATTCTAGGGGTGGCTCTCTATACATGTGAAGTGGGGATATTTTTTTTCATTCTACACCATCGTGTGGATAGGTCTTTTAAAAAAAGGCAAGGTTTTATACATAACTTTTTTATAAAGTTAACCATTTTCGAGTAATTGGCGTCCAAAGTGATTTATAAGTTGGTACCCCCCTGGCATTTCTAAACTAAAAGACTAAGAAACTTGTAATTTTCAATGCTGATAGATCATGCTAAAAACTCTTTATGAAAATTATTTTGAACCAAATCGGACAGTAACTTTTGAAGTAATTCGAAAAAAAAACTTATTACGAGTTTATAGTTACGGAACCTTCTTTAGACATATCCTGGCATGCTCTTGGTTAGGTTATTGATGTTTTGACCGATCAAAACGGGTTTGACGTTAGTTTGAAGTTTAAATACGATGTTGCAGTTTTGTAGAGTTGCACATATAGAGCTTGGGCTTGATCGTAACTGTTTGCATGATTTAATTAGCGAAGTCGACCTTCTGATCCAATTTAATATCTCCTGACGCAAAAAGAGGTGTGTTATATGTTTGTCTGTCTGTTTGTCTGTCCGTGGCATCGTAGCTCCCAAAAATTTTGATATAGTTTGTTTTGTTTGAAAACTGACATAATCGAGTGTTTTTAGCTACAATTATACATCATCAGCTCGCTCAGTGCTTGACAATTCGAGGGTACCTACTCAATTTTTTTTTCTTCGCAACCTTAATTTTGTTAATGGATATAAAGGTAGCCTTCCGATGCACGCGACGCGAGACCGAATAAGGGTCGCGGAGCCACATACTAAGCATGAATTTATATGGAGCACTAAACAATTCTGGCTGGTTCGCTAGTCGCGGTGGCGGGTAGCTAAATAATAAATATAGTAACTAAGGTAAGAAATTGCTAAATGTTATTGAACAAGCTGTTTCCCGCGGCTCCGCCCGCTTAAATATACTATCTAATATCCCGCGGGAACACTGTACTTTTTCGGGATAAAAAGTAGCCTATGTTTTAATCCAGAGCCTTAACTACTACCATACCAAATTTCATCAAAATCCGTTAAGTAGTTTTTGCGTCAAAGGGTCATCCATACATCCATACATCCTCACAAACTTTCACATTTATAATATTAGTAGGAATTATACGCGCGAATTCACCAATTACGTTTCCGGATTCAGGCTTCGCTGCGCTTAGATTCTGCGCTACACAAATGCTTTATTATTATTATTATAAGTGATATAACCAACCCCCTTTTCTAGTCGCGTAAAGTAACAAATTAAGAGATTAATTATTAGTGGGTCATGTAATTTAGTTCGTCACAATCGCGTGACCTCTGACTGCAGATAGTTTACGAAACTTCGTCAATGACTCCATTCATAAGAATAAGGAAGCGTTTAACATTGTTAACGGAATACACATGCTTCAATACGTCATACATTCATTCATATTACACGCGCTTAGGGTCAGGGCTCACCGAGACGCGACGCTCTCTTGCAATGAAACGTGTATCTTATTGTGTAGTTAATAAAGTTCCATTTTGAATAGCTATCTTAAAAAGTACGCGCTGCTCTCGTCACGTCACGTCTCGGTGTGAACTGACGCTTACCTTTACTATACATATGTATGCAAATAATTCCTAGTCGTCTTCAAAAGGTAAGTGGTAAGAACCCCGCATGCCACTGATTCCTACACAATACAGAATAATAATATAATAGTAAAATCTACACTAATATTATAAAGAGGAAAACTTTGTTTGTATGTTTGTTTGCATTGTATCCAATTACTCCGAAACTACTAGACCGATTTTGATGATACGAAGTCGTGGGCAACATTTAGTACATTTTACTGGGGCTCCTAAACATGAACACCAACCGAATAACTTTTGTTTTATGGAACCCCACATATATGATTACGATTCAACACTAAAATTATTTAAAGAACTTTTTTGGTTGGCTGAAATATTGCTAACTACCTGGATGATTCTCCAAAAAACTCTCTTTAGGATAATGACGGGAAGTTTTTCTACACTACGAGTATCGTCTCTCGATTTCGGATTATCCATAATTTTTAGGACACCTGTATAAATTAGACATTCTATGTCAAAAGTTGGCTACCAGACGATAACATTTGGTGTAGTGCTCAAAAAACCTTCCGTCATTATCCTTAAAAGACGAAAATTTTGCGCCATTTCGAGAGAATATTTGTAACGGTGCAGTGGTGGTTGGCAGAACACTCATTATGACTATCGGTACGGAACCCACTTTGGAATCCCTGGTGTCATATACTGTATAGTGTATAGTCTGATTTAATACCATAAAGTTACATAACTTAACCCAGTTATTCAGTCTGCATCCCACAGCCACCCACCACAAATAATTATCCAGACCGGACTGGATCTAAATATTAATACTACCTAATACCTATATCGATTTATCGAACAGTTATTGATTATATTCATCATCATCAGAAGCTATATTACTTTATAGTTTTAAGTATATGGTGTTGCTTAAAATCAATTACGGATACATTGGGCGTATCAAATTTCATGGAAATATTTGCAGCCGTTTCCGAGATTCCGGTTATATGTAAACAAGATTTGCTTATTTAAAATATAAAATTGGTTTCAAAGGAACCGGTGTAGGGTATCCTAATACGTATTACTTGTCAGTTATTTTATTAAGCAAGTAAGTTTGCCGGAAGCTCCGTGTAACGCGACGCTTTGATGTGGTTTATCATTCATTCTGGATCTTGACTGATAACGCTATCAGTTCAAACAGAGCTACCGACCTGTGCATTATCATCATCATCATCTCATATCGCCTTTATTGCTTTAGTTATGGAAAATTCGTATGTTTTTCATCGAAATGTTTGTAATTCTTATTTATCTTATACTTTAAACGAGTAATTACTATATATAATCAGAGTCTCGGAAACGGCTGCGAGTGTTTCCGTGAAATTTGATATGCCCAAAGTATCCGACTTTAAACTATATCGTAGTATAGCTTCTGATAATGAAATGATTTGGGGGAAAAAAATCAATCTAGCTAGGTCCATTGATAGCTCATTAATGGAAATCGGATCAGTAATTTACGCTACTATGGAACAAATATACATACATAGACTCCCA
This sequence comes from Glaucopsyche alexis, assembly GCA_905404095.1. Lineage (NCBI taxonomy): Eukaryota > Metazoa > Arthropoda > Insecta > Lepidoptera > Lycaenidae > Glaucopsyche > Glaucopsyche alexis. The sequence continues at coordinate 19,078,100 of FR990059.1, forward strand.
AAATCACCCTTCATTTTGGCTTCGCCGTATTTGGGTAAAACATTTAAGGTATTTGTAAATAATACAAATATTTTACTATCTATACTATAATATTATAAAGCTGAAGAGTTTGTTTGTTTGTTTGTTTGTTTGAACGCGCTAATCTCAGGAACTACTGGTTCGAATTGAAAAATTATTTTTGTGTTGGATAGTCCATTTACCGAGAAAGGCTTTAGGCCGGATCGGAGCACCAATCAAGAATGTTACAAAGTCGGGGTTTTTTTTCCTTTTCAGAGCTTTCGCTGCGTACGCTGCAGCTGCGGAAACGGTTAAAGTGTCGCTAAAATGATGTATGACAGAATTGTTCCCCTTTAAAAGTTCTACAAAAAAGTCCGCGTCTATATGTCTATCTTATAAGGTTGGCTCGCTATAACCTTTTTATGGTAACCAAATTTGTTCTAAAAGTAAGCATTATTTGTGAAGGTGTTTTCATAAAGATGATATTAATCTTTATCCAAGTAAATACGTTATTCATTACAAGCATTTAATCTAGAAGAAATTTGCCGTTTACATCATTTGATTTCAATGAGTATTTTAGAAGATATAGCAGTAATAAAATAATCAAACGCGCAATAATAGGCGCGTGGCGGGCAGTCGTGAGAGGGAAGGAAGCGCTTCTCCTTCTACGTAAATGAAGTCGCGGGTAAATTTTAGCGATATCCCAAAGTAACTAACTGTTCCACGCGGACGAAGTCGCGGGTAAAAGCTAGTCATGAATAATGATGGTTACTTTATAGCACGTGTTGGGAACAGAACAAAAAAACGAACAAAAAGTCTGAGAAATTAATTTCGTTCGTTCTCTTCCTCGTATCTCTCCAAATTCGATAATTTATTTACAAACAAGATAAGCGTTACTTATCAGAAACGTCATGTAGTAAGAATTATGTTATTCCGAAACCCCGTGTAGTAAGAATTATGTTATTCCGAAACCCCGTGTACTTATATCACGAGTCACGACATGACATGTCTGTGTGTTCTTTAGCCTGTGGCACACTTAATTTCTCAGTAAACGTAGGTATTGACAGCTTTATCAACACTCAATGGATGTTCATCAAAAATCGCGAGGTAAAGGATTTGCCGCCTTATCTGTACATCTGTTATCGCCTGATCATTGCATGCATATGCATTGCATGACTGATTGAGTCATTGGCCGTATTGCATGTTCGTGAATTAGCTTAGCTTATGCCCGGTTGTAAGGTTTTTGACGGTAGTTTATCTATTCAATAGCGCTTTTGATTGGATGTAGCAAACGCGTTAACCAATCAAGATTGATAACCGGCCTATTCTATATTTTTCTATATTTTATTAATCACTGTATTTCTCTTTTTTCTATAGCTAATTTATAAATTGAAATTAAATCTAATAATAGATTAGTTTTTTTTTTTTGTCTCTAGTTTTGTTGTTAATTTTATGTTTGTTGTATTATTATAATAGATATATTAAGTTAGTTCATTTTACCCGACTGTCCAATAAAAGGGTGATTCTTTTGCGAACGTATGTTCGATATATTTGAGTATTTACCATTAAATGGTTAATACTCAAAGATTTCGAAAGTAATGATAGTAATTAATCTTTGAGTTATGACATATGAAGTTATGACGTATCTACATTTGACAAAAGAAACGCCAGTAAGTTTAAAGGAAAACAAGATGTTTTCACCAGACCTCAAATGTCTGCCATCTTGGTTTTACCATATCTCAAATGTCAAAATGGCCCCAAAAACTTCAAAAGTGGGGACAGTTTTTGCCTCAGCATGCCTCGTCTATAATAATATCTAAGCCAAGACGAGCTAAACGAAGCGCAAGGGCACTACCAGGCTACCTTTTCTCGAAGCGTATAACTTGACTAAGGTGTAGATTGTGTAAAGTTAGGCTTGTAGAGTTAAGGCGTGTGGAGTTAGAAGTTTGGTAGAGTCAGAAGATTGGTTTTACATGTGATGAGAATGTTTTTGTTATATCTATACGTCTATGTTAATACCTAATATTGATGTGAAACAAAATACCGCTGCGAGATACAGTACAATGTTGCGTGTCAGTGTAAGGTGTTTATATTTGCCAGGTGCCCAGCAACGGCTCAAGTTTTTATTTTAAAGCCTATGTAAAACGTGGAATAAGAATGACTATATTAGCATAATATATTATTTTATGCGACTATAGACCCGGTCGTGACAAATCACAACATTACAACGCAGTGCACCGCCCATTACGCACAAGGTCGAAGCAATTGCATGCGCGCGCGCATACACAAAAATATCATATTCAAACATCCTTGGATTTCGTTGCTGGGCATAGAGCAGAGACTTAGTAACACCAGTCCATGATGCCCACTAGCTCAGTGGTTACAGAGCCAGATAATATAATATTGAGTTTAACCAGTTATCGCATAGTTCAAGCCCACCAAGGAGATAAAAAGGGTTGTTATATTTTAATGATACAATAATAAACCTTAATATGTTATTTAATCAACTATATACGAACTAAATATAGGGTACTTGCCTGTATTTATTTATTACATTTCTCATTTTTCAGAGAACTATTTATTTATTCCATAAATAAAAAGTTCTCTGAAAAACGAGAAAGTTTACAAATGAAATGATATAGACATTTCTAATATCTCCCGAAATGTTAATGTCAAACGTTATAATTACAATACTAAATCTTATTGTATTTGATTAAGTAAACTAATTATGTAGGTTTTACTGGTTTTTACACTAATTAGGTATGTAAAAAACAATCTTTTGTAATTTAACTGAAATGCAGGTCTAATTATAAAACTACACATAAAATCTTAATTACTTAATGACTTAAATCAGGCTGTAGTGCCTAAATTATTTCAGTCTTTAAAAAAAATATGATGTCAAGGGTTGTAAATGTCTAAATTATTTCTGAATATTAAAAAAAAACTAAATTTGATGTAGGCAAATAGTTATTCAGTATTACAAGATAGTTACGCCCATGTGTTCTTCTCGAGTGGCTATTACCCCCAATGAGCAGAAATCCAAGTGTTCCTTCCTGTTTAAACGCAGGATGTGTCGGGAATAGCTGTCTCTAAGAGGCCGAGGTTATCATCATTATCAAGCACACTTTCCATGTCGTTACAATTAAAAAGAAGAACATGTAATTTTTTCCCCGACTACGCCAGAAGAAGGGTCATTGTTTTTCGAGTGTATTTAATATTTATATATGTATGTACGTATGTATATTTCTTTGGTACTCGAGAGTCAAGAGCTAAAACGCCTTGTCGCGTTACGTTGTAACTTGCAATCTATGTTAGTTCGAATGGAATCTTGCTACTCAATCTTGAAGCAGATATCTTCAACCGATTGAGCTGAAATTTTTCACATTACGCTATACGATATCGCTTATAGCGCACTATAATGTGAGAGGCGCGCTTTTATGTCGTCGGCATAAGAGCGTTTTCACATTGATTAGTTCCAATGTCCGATATTGCGCGAATATGTAATGTAATGACAAAGACAGCAATATGTTAAAATGTAAAATATAGAGCTGCATCTCAAATTATCGCGCGCTATAAACGATACCGTATAGCGTGGTCTGAAAACAGCTTAAAGTCATGTAAGGTTCATCAAAATTATTTGACGCAGTCGGGTTTCTTGCGTAGTTTTTTTTTTTTTTTGTAACTAATGGTAGGTTTTATTTGTCGTTTGGGAATGATAATAGAAAATGTTATTGATTTCATACTTATAATATTAGTAATAGGACCGTAGGAGGATTCCTATTCTCAAGTCAACTGAGTTTTAACAATTTATATCATTGTCAATTGGCATACTACAATGATTGCTCTGTAGTATGTACGCAGAGCAATTGGTACAAGTGATGTCACTTGCGGCAATTGATTGTATTGGCACAGTATTCGTCATGTTGGTATGCTTATACATTTGCTCCAAAATCACCATTTTGCTCTATAGAAAACTCATATAGTCCTTTTTGAAAGGACTGGAATTGTAATTTGCAGACAAGTCTTGGCAAACCTGAGGCTGGGACTATTTGATCCGGAATCCGACGGTGCCGAGAAAATTCCAAGCACTCAAAATAGAACTCTGCGCTAATACAATAAAGCTTAAAACGTACGTGCCTTGTGTATGCTGTACTCACTATTACACCATCCAAATACCCCCAAATATTTAACTCCCTTATTCCAGTATCTTTGCAGCAGCCACGACAAGATCCTCCGATCCTCTAACAACGCTCTTCTTTGCCCCTCCCATAGATCCGGTATCGTTCCCTCTTCTTTCAATATACAGGCTATTCTTCTCTGGAATGCTCTTCCTCCAGAAATCAGGATGTCCAAAACCAAAGACACGTTTAAGCGCAGAGTCCGTGAGTTTTATGCGACACAATTGGCAGAATCGTCGTATATTATATTATTATTATCTAATATTTAATTATTTTATAGTATGGTTTATAAATTTATTTACATGGCATATTATTATATTTATTAGTTAAGTATATACATGTATTTTGTGTATGTATAATATTATATATACAACCTTATGTATGTGTTTTAGCTATGTCTTATTAAGGTGGGTGGACCATGGAAGGCCACGCTCCTTTGAAGGCCAACTATCAAAAAGTCGTAGTTATTGACATGTAAACACATATTCCTTCGGCTATACACTAAGATCCATCAAATTCAAGGCCACAGATGCGGCGGCGAGTCGCTCGCGCCGCTATTGTGGCAGTGCGATCTCACGCTTTGTAGACTTCGGTCGTCGACGTTACAATTGTTATTCGCGCGCACAGCAAAACGTAAGTTTTTAGTTAGATAACCTATTATTATTTCATATTTTTTTACTGTGAATTGTCGTATAAGGATATGTTTATGGTACTAAAGAAAAAAAAAATAGTTTTGCCTCGATTTAAGTTAAAATATTGGTAGTGTTCCCAGGAAAGCCGGTGGTTCCTTATAAGGCCAATCAAAAATTTGACAGTTGGCCTTGCTAGGGTACATGGGCCTTACAAAGAACATGTACAAACCATGAACATATGAACAGTTACTTATTAGTTATAAATACGTACCGTTACAGTAGTTTGTAATAAGTACAGTACTTAGTCTGTAGTGTCTATTATTTTATTATAATTAATATAAGAAAGTCATTGATAATTTTTAGTTTGGCCTTCTTAGGAACATTTTGGCCTTACAAAGAACGGACCCATAAGAAGGCCATTTGAGGTAAAAAAAAAAGTTTTTAATTTCATTATAATACGCGTTGGCAAGTTATTTGATGTCAATATAATACTCATTACTACTGTTTTTAAATAATTTCCATTAATATATTCTTAGTTATACGATGGTGTTCAAGTAATGTTCGTTGAGTTTTTTATAAATGATAAAAATATATTGAGCAATTTATGTTTTGCTTAAATGAAAGAGCTTATTATGTAGTTTTAGTAAAAGCGAATATATTAATTGTTACAACTCTATTTTTAAGTTGAACGACTGATGTATAATATTGGCCTTGTTTGGAGCCGTGTTCCTTGCAAGGCCATTTGGAAGAGCTTAACAAAACTTAAGTTTAATGAATACTGATTAAAGCTAGGTTAAAAAAAAGTGATTTATATGATACACAATAAAACAAAGTATTATTTGATAATTTGTTTTTTTTCATTTATCCAGTTAATAAACGAATAAAAAGCGTTTACTCGTTAGAGTGGCCTTCCATGGTCCACCCACCTTATTTTATTTAGAGTTAGATTATTGACTTATTCTTTTTAATTCATATTAACTTTTATAACACTATTACTTATTAGCACCTGCACAATTTTGCTTTTGTACGCCTAAAGGTTGACTGGAAGAGAATGCCATATGGCATTAAGTCCACCTATGTACTTGTTTTAGTGCATTAAGTGTAAATAAATAAATTAATTAATAAAATCTAAGTGTCGAGTGTCGAGCTGTCACATATGACATTGACATTTAACTTGACATGTGTGTTCGATTTTCAACTCTATTGTATTAGCTTAAAGTTCAATTTTCAGTGCTCTGAATTTTCTCTGGTCTTACGGATTCCGGATCATATAGTCCCGGGACTCGATCTAAAGTTATATAATAACTATTTTGTGGTAAACATGAAAGTGTTGTTAAGTTTCCTACTGAAAATTGTCTACTAACTAGTAATATAATAAAAAGGAAGTTTGTTTGTTTGTTTGCATCAAGTAGGCTCCGAAACTACTGGAGCGATTTTGGCACAGGTGTAGAGTAGACCACGGGAAAGAAAGGACATAAGCTACTTTTTATCGCGAAAAAATGTACGTTTTCTGCGAAATTGACATTTGCGCGCACGAAGTCGCGGAAAACATCTAGTGTTCCATAAAAAAATAATTTATTTGTTCGCTTACCGGTCCACGTTTTTACCTGATACAGTTAAATTATAATATGCATTAAGCATACAAACTGATTTATGTCTTACAATAACATCATTAGCTAGTTTCTAATGCGTTCTCAAATTGTAGAAATCTCAAATCAACTGTTGTTTAAACAAACAAACACACGAACGGACAATACTGTGTGTAATGTGTATGTCGCTTTCATTTTTCTATGGACTCCACTTACACATTCATGCTCTTCTAAATTGTGTCATAGACCTTAAATGTCATAGAATAGCCAAAATGTTTTTGTCAGAACCCTAATGGAGAATGTTACTAAGTAGTAGGTATGTAAAGTCACTTGAAACTTTGTTACAGTAAAGCTATTATGTAATATAGTTACTAAATGTCGTGCGCGCAAAAAGACATCCGTGAAAAAAGTAGCCCTCATTCCCTGTGGTCTAATCCATATCTGTACCAAATTTTATCAAAATCGGTCCAGTAGGTTCGGAGCCTATTCAATGCAAACATACATATAAACAAACAAACTTTTCATCTTTATAATATTAGTATTTAGTATAGATGATTTTACACGCGTTCTAAGTTCCGAAAATTCTTGTAAAGGCCATATTATTATGGCACTTTCCTACTTTATTTTCTACTTATAATCTTTACTGACATGATATGACAGAAATTAGATTTTCAAGTAAAAACAGCCCCAAGCCTGCTCTAGACTTTAGTTAATCTATGGTAAGGGCTCCTACTGCTCCTAGGGTGTGTTTGAACATGGCTCGAACAAACGCTATTGAGCTGCCCGTAACCTTTGACCCTTATACAAGGCAAGGGAAATGGACGAGCTTGTTCAACGCTTGTAACATGGTTAAGTGTTTTGTTGTGTACAGAGCTCCGTGGCCTAGTGGGTAGACCGTTTGGTTCGCACTCGAGAGAGTGCAGGTTCGAATCCCAAGTTGTGGCGTGTATCAGTGAGACTTTTTCAGATCTCAAGTATGATACGGACGCTCTAACGGTGAAGGAAAACATCGTGAGGAAACCCGCACATGGTTGGCCCCAGACGTATTGACCAGTCATTCCTCTGGACTAGGCTGACTATGTTGTGAGAATGCCGTATGTGCTTGGGCAACCATACGGCATTTAAAAACCAACTGTCCCAGACACTACAGTATTTCAAGAGTGGTTACTTCGCTCGGAGAATACAGTACCCCAAGCAGGAACATTTTGCGGTATCGTTACTTGTACGTTAACGAGAATTATGTATTATATGAAAATATTAGTTACTTTTACGTCCGCTAGAGGCGCTTTCATGGTTTTCATACAATATTTCTCGCTTACGTACACGTAACGATACCGCGATATGTTCCTGCTACTACTGTACAAATCATCCATTAACGGATGAAAAGGCCTAAGTTTTTTTTAGTTTTGTTGTGTACAAAATAATTAGAAATCTAATCTACAGTAATTTATAAAAACAATCCGACAAACTACGCAAACCATAGTCTATGTTACCCGGGCTATTATTGCGAATCTTTGACAACTCATTGATTAAAATCGGATCAGTAGTTTAAGCGCTAGGGTGGAATAAACATATTTTATACAAACATAATAGACTGCCAAAATCATTACCCTCCCTTTTGGCTTAACTGTAATCGGTTCAATACTTTCCGTGAAATAAGTAGATAGAAACTAAAGACTTAGCTAGTCTTAGTGAACTCCTTGCTTAATCTTCTTAAGACATATTTAACAACCAGTACTTTTAATATTTTGTCGTTAATCACATACCTTAAACGAGCAATTCTTGTACATTATAATCGAAATTTCGGAAACGGCTGAAAATATTTCCAGGAAATTAAGTATGTAGGGGTTTTTGAAGAAGAAAATCCATCTAGCTTTGGTCTATTCCCTGAAAACCGCACATTTTTATGTTATATTAAGTTTTTTCTTCGTCGTAAAACAATATATTATTATCAATGCTTTTAGCTCTTAGTTATAATTCCGAGAAAAGCTGGTTAACCAGGTAATAATTTACAAACGTTTAGATTATTCCAATAATGAAATAGCTTCGTCTGCCTCACACAAGTAAATCAACCCAATATACAAACTTTGATGTCCATTGACAAATAATCAAGATTTCTGCCCTACCTACAATTTCTAGTCTGTGGCGTAGATGAGAATGATATAACAGCGCAGATGCGTGTGTCGAGGTTAAACCATTAACCCGTGAGTTATCTCCCGTGTTCTCATGAGCCGTGTCTATTAGGTTCCTAGAACTACATCACTGGTACCAAAGCTATACCTACTATACCTACTAGAGCTTCAAAATTCAAACGTATGTTTTTCATAAAACATACTGTTAGCTACACAGGCACCACTGGTTGCGTACTCCTGATTTAGAATGTGTTAAATGAATTGTGTGTGAAGAATAGGACTTATACTACAAAACCCTTTCACCTAGTAACCAATAAATAGAACAACCATTTCAATAATTCACTTGCCGACGTAAAGTGCACAATTGGCGCGAACATAGCGATAACTCGCGCTATCTGAGACCTCGAGGGCTAGACAAGATGCATTAAATAATATCGACGGCGAACTTCGTGAATAAAAAATGTATGGGATTGACATAAGCGTGCGTTAAATGACATATTCAGTCGTATCGTTAAAAAAATTGGTAGCCAAACAGCCACTTTGAACGAATACGCTAACGATGCACCCATATAACGAATTGCTCTAACGCGTTTCTCCATACAATGCCTAGACAAGCGGCCGTAAGTGACATTTAGCAGATCGTGATCTTTATCTTTATCGACCTAACGATAAAGATACCCAGATAGCTACCTTTATCGCCTCAACGAACAATATGGCGGATTTTTATTGATCAGCTGTTATTTGTAAATAATAATGATTTGCCTAAAGTTGCCTAAACGGTCTATAAAACACCTTCTGCTAGTAGTCTATATTGCAAAAAGTCAAAAGAATTCAATCTAAAGTATTCAATAAATCACAATTATTGTCAATACCTAATATGTAATTCATTGTATTCAAGTATAATTCAACACTTTGTTAAAATATAAATTTCTTAATTTGTAGCTTACTTGCAGTTTGTAATCTTTACACGCTACTATATCAGCTGAAAGCAATCTTTAGGTGTATAGTAGGTACCTAAATTACTACTATAATTTAGGTACCAAATGGAGTTCATAATTAAGCAAGTTTCTCTGAAACTTCCTTAGAAATAAAGATTTGTATTTAGTAATTAAAATTTATAAGTTTTTCAATGTAATGATATTTTATTGTCATCGATGCTCAACACCTTCGCCTTATAAATGGGTTAGAAGGACACAAACACCTCATAAAAGTTTTGAAATATTTGCTATTATACTTTGATTAATTATTACAAATTTAATATTATATATCTATGCTATTATACACCTATTATAAACAGTCAAGTAGTGTTAACCAATTAAATACTTAATATTTAATCTCTATAGTATATTTGTGACTAAATAATTCGTGCCGTATCAAGTGTCCGTATTAGGATTGATTAAATAATAACAATACAAGAGTATCTACATTTTATTTTACTTTTTAAAGTAAGTTTTACATGGTTTTAGTAAGAAAATAAACTTAAAATGTAAAAATACTTTTATTTCTTGCAAAGGAATTACATAATGCAGATATTTCTTTAAATAATTAGTTTTATCTCAAGTCACATAACCAATAGTAACATTATACAATTTAAAAATCAACACAGCTAATAATTATTATTATTTACAGCGGTTTTGATACATTAATAATTACATTATGATTTATATCACTTCTCACTATCAGTGGCGAAGGCTGCTTCTTCAAAGGGAAGCCGGAACCTGTATCATAGGTAGGGATTTCTATGAAGGTTTGCAAAAGGTATGTGACAACTCTACCGGTGAAGGAAAACATCGTGAGGAAACCCGCACATAGTTGGCCCCAGACGTATTGACTAGTCATTCCTCTGGACTAGGGTGGCTATGTTGTGAGAATGCCGTATGCGCTTGGGAAATCATACGATATTTAAAAAACAACTGTCCCAGGCACTACAGTATTTCAAGAGTGGTTACTTCGCTCGGAGAATACTGTATAAATCATCCATCATCGGATGTAAAGGCCTAAGTTAGGTAAATTGTTATTTTGATAACAAACAAAAATAATTGTACTTCATCTTCTTCTTCTTCTGGCCAGTTTTTTTTTTTACCAGGACATGGATATAGTCCTAAGGATAGAAGACTCCGTATTTTGTAATTGCTAAAAAGAACTGTATTGCCTTGGTAATAGAGTGTATTTCACAATGCACGTATCATAGAGGCAAATCCGAGCCGAGCGAGATAGCCATAAGGGAGGCCGTGTGTCTCGTTCTTGCATGTTGCCAACCAGAAAAATGTTGGTATTTTTAAAAAGTAACTTGAAAAATCTTAGATAAAACGAGTGTACTTTATTATTATTTTAACAAATGTTTATAACTATATCATATTCTAATTAAAAAAGTTAGAAATAGTCATTTAATACTAAATAAAAATGCAGTTTACATTAAAACCTTTTCCTTCTTTTTTATTAGATGGTATCATTCGCAAGACAATAGATACGCCATTACAGTCGGACAAGGATCTTTTGGCACTTGGATGGGGGCGTGAGTGTCGCAAATAAGAACAATACTTATTACTAAAAGTGAAATTTTACAAGACGGCGATGTTATTACTGATTTTATCCACGTGCCAAAAGGTAAGTGTCGCAACTACAAAACAATACAATTTAATACTAAAAGTGACATTTTACAAGACGGCGATGTTAGTTCTGATTTTGTCCACGTGCCAAAAGATCCTTGTCAGACTGTACACATATTTTATGCTGAACACCGGATAATATTAAAATTCATAATAGTACCAGTGCTGGATTTGCTGGACGCACCGTGAGTATGGCCTTTAGTGTAATCTCTTAAAATCTGTTTATAATGTGTGTCCTATGACCATTTGGCAAGAAATCTGTATAAAATCTGTATTATCAATGACAACTAGAAGATAATTAATTAAATAATGTATTATATAATATAATTATTCAAAATAGAACTCTGGAGTCATACAATAGATAAACAGTTATCCAATTGTGTGTCTAATTTATAATCCTCTGAATTTTTCCCGGTGTTTCGGATTTCGGTGCATATTGAAGTTCCAGCCCACGAAGTATAGTTAACAAGGAGTCCGAACGTAATGTTAAAATAATGGTCTCAATTACTGGGACAGATTTTTGCCGGTAGAGCGCGCGACGGTTCGACATGCACTCGTTTGAAATTACGCGGGAAGTTTAAAATTGCTATTGACAGCTCTGGAAAGATTGAAATCTTATTATATAAAAGTTTTAGGAAATTCTTAGAAACTGTTCTCGAAAAATAGATACCGTAGAACACGGTAATTGCCTAACGGTAATTTAAAAATAATTGTAATAAATAATAGTATTGGCAACACTCGGTATAATAGTATTGGCAACACTTGGTACTCGTCGGTCTCACACGCCTAGCGGCAGAAAAGAGAACTAAGATCTGGTCCTATTATTGTGTACATAATTATTATTAAAAAGCCTATACCGTTCGGACTCCTGGTATCTATGCTTCATGTTCCAGCCTTACAACCGTAATAATCGGCCTTGTTAAATAAGTACCTACTTTATTGTTATTGTAAATATCTACACTTGAAATTTGATTCCATTTTATAAAAAAAAAACACTCTAGGAACTTTCAATAAAACTTCTAGGTACCGTTTTACTGAATCGACTGACTTGCACTGACTATTTGTATCAAAATTTGTATTTTGAACTTTGACTAGACATTAGACTTGAAAATAATACGGTGTTGAAATCATATAGGTACCTACATTAAATCTAGTTGTCTGCCTTTTTAACTTGACACTGACAAATAGTTTTATGCCGTAACGCCATCAATAATTAAAAAAAAAATATATGACATTTGACAACTTCACAACTGACGGCTAAATTCTTGAAATCATAAACAACTAACGTTTGAGCAATTCGTTGTTGCGATTCGAACAACAGTGTGCGTTTGTCTAGGGACAAAATGTCGTGATCTCAAAAGAGAAGTCGATACGACAGATCTTTCCGAATTTTAACGAAGGTAATTTGTCTAGGCGCCCTCATCTGGGAAAGTGACAATCGAAACTGTGAGCTAACTCTATAAACCATCAATAAACAGACCTGCAGAAGGATATTGGACTTTTTTCAAACTGAGGAGGTCGCATATTTTGAAATTTCAGTAATTTTTTTGGCGAATTAATTGTAATCAGTAGTGAGTAATATTACACGTGAGTAAATAACCTACTACCCACGGGAATACTGTACTTATTGGGGATGAAAGCAGCCTATGTGTTAATCCGGAGCACAAACTACTACGAGTACCATACCAAAGTTCATTTAAATCCGTTCAGCAGTTTCTGCGTGAAAGAGTAACAAACATACATCCATCCACACAAACTTTGACATTTATAGTAAGTAGGATCTACCAATTAGTAAGATTGGTAGAAAGCTGTAACTAGTAAGATCAGTACCTAAAGTCTTTAGTCACACAATATATGATTTGACTAGTTTTTGTGAATACCCGCAAATGACTATTGACTATTCGATGGGTCAATATTCTGTATGGTCAAGTAACGGTAACAAACATCCTCATTATAACGCGAATTCATATCAGGGATGGCCATAAAATATTATTCGGGTTTTAGTGTTTTGACCGGTTTTATGGTGGTTTTATAGATTTTTTTATTTGTTTCCATATCCACAAAGATGCGCGAATTTATGGTTTTGAACGGTTTGTGACATTCCTTTTTATTTTATTTGTTTTTATTATCAGGCACTTTTTTGGCACACAGAGATAAGTAGTTGCTTTAATGCAAAGTGAGAAAATTCGATAGAACCTTAGCGTATCTACATACATTTTTTTATTAGCATAAAACTTACTAACCAAATATATTTATACCCACTTACAAATAAAAATAGTTATAGAGTGGATAAGCAATACAGTTTTTGTCATTGTCTGTCAATCGACTTTTCCAACGTATAAGACAAGGATAAAACATTGTATTGCTTATCTACTGCATAACTATTTTTATTAGTAAGGGGGATATTGTATACCCAATAATATAACCAAAGTAGGAAACTATTTCGAAAAACTATTAAAAAACTTTTTGTGACAACCCTACGTGATTAGTATCATTAGCTATTGGGTCAGAGGCCCGGAGACAGGTCATTTGGTTACGCTCATATCACAATTTACTATTGGACGTGGAAATTGTGAACTATTAATAATAATAGACTATTATTAATTATTTAATATGTTATTATTTAAAATTATGTTTTAATTATAATGAATGGAAGCTCAAATTATATTTAAAATTAACACGTTTCTATAAGGAATTATGTTGTTACATGTTCATAGAAAGTTATTAGACTCAGAGGTAAAATCCTTAGCTAACTTTTTTTTTTTTTTTAAGTGGTTTGTTAATAATTTTATTTGGACTACAGTTTTGTCTGTGGTCAAACTTTCTCCGAGTCGTACACGTGTAATTGGTCCTTAAGTACTGACAAGTTCATCACACGTGCCCTTAATTTGATTTTAATGTTGTAAGTAGGTACACATGCTTTAACAAAACATGTCGGTCATAATCTTTTCTCTCTTTCTCTTTGTATTTAGAGCTTCAGACTTTCCTAGGAAAGTAACTTTAAATAAAATTTATTGTTATAAAGCACTCTTTACGTATATGTCACCGTAAAATTGTAAAAACTGTTAGATTTTAAATTCTCTAACGAGATTGTAGAAATATGTCGAAAGATTCATAACTATATATTTATAATCTAACGAAAAATAATGTGTTAAATTATAGACAGGATATTCGCGTCGGATCAACATTTTACAATTTCACTAGTTATATTACAATCTAACTGCTTTAAAATTTTTGCGGTGACATATAATACTTACATACTATTTTAAAAAGTTTATCTAGTATCTAGTGTCAACGGAAATAAACTACAATAAATAAGACTTTTAGTTCGACCCACTAAATATCCAATCTCCTTCCATTTCCGATCTAGATAATAAACAAAAATATATAATAACAAAACGTTAAAATGTTTAATTAAAATATCCCGAACTGAAGTATAGTCGTTGACATAAAAAGGTGAAATTTATTGCTTTTATAATCAATGGTCATTTTCTAATGAAAACTAATTTTTAAATTTAAAGATATTAACATAATTGATACTACTGCTATCATTAACATTAGTTACACAAGTCATCGACTTACTACAAATTAAAAATAATTACCAGGTATATTTCAAATGTCATGATGAGTATTTTGTCTCCTTATCTTATCTAAGGCGTAGTTTTTCGTAATTGAGTTTAGTTACTCGTCTTTTTATTCTGTTTTTATGGTTCCGTACCCAAAAGGTGAAAACGGGACCCTATTAATAATACTTTGTTTGTCCGTTTTGTTACCACTCATCAGGCTGTATCTCATGAACCGTGATAGCTATTGAGTTGAAATTTTCACAAACGACGTATTTTTGTTGCCGCTATAACCACAAAATATATGTACCAAGAAAATAATCTATACTTCTATACTAATATATTAAAAAGGAAAAGTTTGTTTGTTTGCATTGAATAGGCTCCAAAACTACTGAACCGATTTTGATAAAATTTGGCACAGATGTAGTGTAGACCACGGGAAGGACATAGGCTACTTTTTATCGCGGAAAATGTACGGTTTCTGCGGAATTAACTTTTGCGCGTGTCAGATTTGGGTAGACCCAAATCTATAGCTATAAGTGATATTAATATGTTACTAGTTCATTTACTGATATTTCAATTTGAATATGTAATTATTAAAGCAAATACATTTATCTCAACCTAGCTCAGAAATTAAAGGTAGGTAGATATAAATATACTATTTTCTATGAGGATATTCATAACAGTTCAAAATACAAAACCAAGATAAATCAACATTATTTATTAATTCGGAAATAACAAAAACATGTGGGTAGCTATGTTATCTGGGGGCACGGCAGTGCCCCCGCCAAGTCGAGCGCGAAGCAAACACTGCCGTACCATCCTTTACTGGAACCATTTCGCAGCATTTTCAGGCCCCTATTTGAGAACCTCTGGATAAGACCAGAACGCAGAAATTTTCGTCATCCAGTAAGCTATAATCACATACTTAAAATCCAAAATTTCAAGTCTGTAGGTCATTTAGTTCCGAAGTTAAGCGAAAGCAAAGTTTCGCATTTATGACACTCACTCACTCACTTATACACTCACTCATGATCATCAAAATAGAACTAGTACTTCCCATAAACTCAGAGAGCTGAAATTTGGTACAGAGTTAGGGTTTAATGGCCACATAAAGGGAAAACTATAAAAACTAGGATAATCGATCTGGGGGCACGGCAGTGCCCCCGCCAAGTCGAGCGCGAAGCAAACACTGCCGTACCATTCTTTACTGGAACCATTTCGCCGCATTTTCAGGCCCCTATTTGAGAACCTCTGGATAAGACCAGAGCGTCGATCTGGGGGCACGGCAGTGCCCCCGCCAAGTCGAGCGCGAAGCAAACACTGCCGAACCATTATTTACTGGAACCATTTCGCCGCATTTTCAGGCCCCTATTTGAGAACCTCTGGATAAGACCAGAGCGTCGATCTGGGGGCACGGCAGTGCCCCCGCCAAGTCAAGCGCGAAGCAAACACTGTCGTACCATTCTTTACTGGAACCATTTCGCCGCATTTTCAGGCCCCTATTTGAGAACCTCTGGATAAGACCAGAACGTTGATCTGGGGGCACAGTAGTGCCCCCGCCAAGTCGAGCGCGAAGCAAACACTGCCGTACCATTATTTACCGGAACCATTTCGCCGCATTTCAGGCCCCTATTTGAGAACCTCTGGATAAGGCCAGAACGTCGATCTGGGGGCACGGCAGTGCCCCCGTCATGTCGAGCGCGAAGCAAACACTGTCGTACCATTCTTTACTGGAACCATTTCGCCGCATTTTCAGGCCCCTATTTGAGGAGCTCTGAATAAGACCAGAACGCAGAAATTTTCGTCATCTAGAAAGCTATAATCACATACTTAAAATCCAAAATTTTAAGTCTGTAGGTCATTTAGTTCCGAAGTTAAGCGAAAGCAAAGTTTTGAATTTATGACACTCACTCACTCAGTCACTCACTCATGATCATCAGAATAGAACTAGTACTTCTCATGAACTCAGAGAGCTGAAATTTGGTACAGAATTAGGGTTTAATGGCCACATAAAGGGAAACTAGGATAATCGAACATCTGGAGTACCTGGTGACCCTGATTAGAAAACACAAGAGCCCAACCAAACTATTAGAGATCGACATACCGCCTTTACAAAAAATATTCAACTTGGTGGGCCGCTTCATTTGATGTCAAAAATCGAAGGTCTGAAGTATCTGATGAAGAATCCTCAGCTGGTTTCAGCTGATTAGAGATATGGTAATGCCCCCCTTCTACTATTGGTACATAAAAAATCGACTGTCATTGCAAAAACCTAGCGAAGTGGGACACATCTTCTAATTTAATCTAGTCCGTAGCATTCCACTGCTGGGCGAATGCCTCCCTTTCTGCTTTTGATACGCATATAAATAAAATTAAAGGAAAACTCTGGATAAGACTAGACTGGCTTTTATACTTATATTTACAAGTTTACAAGAAGAAATAGTCGAACGATTAACTTTATTGTACTCGATCATTACACAAATTAAATAAACAAATTACACTGAAATCTAGTAAAATAAATCAATATGCCCACGTTTCTACAAAAAGAAGTGAAATCCCACCAAAAAACATTCTATAAAAAACTAGCCAAGTCTCGATAGAGCTGCTTGTTTATCTCTAAAAAGTAGTGAAATCTAGACAAAGTCGTGCCAAGTCTAAGGTTCCTTACTGCGATTTCTTTATTATTATAGTTAATGTTGTGTGACTTGGCCGTTGAACATTCTTTATACGTTACAAGTGGGTACAAGTCAATTTTGTTTACACGTAATGTATATCTGTTGTAACTACCTATGTTTGTTAAGCGAGATAATAGCCCATACTGGTATTGGTAATTGGACGCTAGTGAGTAGTGTCTCATTTTAGGCTGTTGTTGATTGTAGAACACATGTATTGGAGCAATGGTGTCATGGAGCCCCTTTTGTACCATTGTGTACCCTTCAACGGCCAAGTCACACAACATTAACTATAATAATAAAGAAATCGCAGTAAGGAACCTTAGACTTGGCACGACTTTGTCTAGATTTCACTACTTTTTAGAGATAAACAAGCAGCTCTATCGAGACTTGGCTAGTTTTTTATAGAATGTTTTTTGGTGGGATTTTATAAGACATTTTCTATTAGCAAAACACTTATTCTAAAGTTACACGAACTATAATTTATCACTTAGTAAGTACAGAATAATAATTGAGATTCAAAAGTAATATAATATCCTAACAGCTAGAAATAAACCATAGGTACATCAACTAGACAAAACAATCGTGAACAATACTAACTTTTAACAATTATAATAATTATTAGGAAACAATATAATACCAAAGGCTACAGCCATAAAATATCAAATAATATTAAACACAATATTTAAATGACAAACAATAAGTACTTAGGTAACATCACCTGTTATTTCAGCTTCCCGTGTAAGAAACCGACTGGGCCTGTCTCGCCTTTTTATAGGCCTCGGGGTTGCTACAGTTGTCACAGACCATATTTTATATTCATTTAGTCTTCACACTTAATTATTTTACAATAATATTAATCATTACATCAACGACTCTTTAACTAACTAAGGTTTACCTAATATTTAACATATCTTTAAAATTCGAACAGTATTAATATTGGTGTTGCCAAATATTTAACGGAACTTATGAAACCAAATCAGACTTAAGTACAAATACTTCACCGATATTTATTTATACCTCTATAGTATATCTCCATATCTAACACGGCCATACTGACAAAGACTTCGCTCTCGAAGGACTTAACCAAGAATTTCCATAAGAAATTATTATTATGACATAAACAATATACATAATATTATATATTATATATATATATATATATTTTTTTTACTTTTATAATTATATAAGTACTTTTACTTTTCTTCACATATTCATGTATCGACCACACCCAACTTTTGTTTTTTTTCGGGTCTATTTGGCGACTTTTATATTATTCATGTATCGACCACACCCAACTTTTGTTTTTTTTCGGGTGTATTTGGCGACTTTTATATTTTTGCCCGTGGTCATACATATCTACTACTTTTCATTCCAATACAATACTTGTTTTTATTTTCAAACTCCATCATATTTCGTTTTCTAAATAAGTAAAAATGTGCTTTTTAATATTTTCACTTTAAATCAATTTTTAATAATATTAAGTCCTTCGAAAGTTACATATTCATAGCATCAAAAAATATATATAACATTTACAATCATATACAATATTTACGATCAATTATTATAATCTTAATTTTTAAACATTTAATTCACCTGGCCAATATCTTAGTTTTTCTTTAGCCGTGATTATATTTCGAAGCCTACCTTGACCACTTAAAGCATAACGATCATTTGGAAGCAATGACGTAATTGTATAAGGTCCCTTAAATTTAGGGCTCAGTTTGTCATTACGCCTATGGTCTTGGTTTACATTAAAAAAAAATTACAGACTGAAGATGACATATAAACAATGGTCTCAATCTTTTCGGTAATTATATGTAAAAATGTATAAATAAGGTACTATTCAAATTAAACTATTATCGAACAACGTCTTTAAATCGTATCGTTATGCCTTTTCTCAAAAATATTATTTTAAACACCAATATCAATACGTTATCAATTTCTTTTGATAATTAAAACAATTATTACATTATTGTTCGTCAAACCTTCTTTTGTTAGACTAATATTTATTCTGTGTCATTGTATAATTTTAAAATACCTATCAATATTAAGTTAACCAATCACTCCATTGGTTGTAAAAAAAAATACATATAACCTTATATACCGACATTATCAATCGTATTGTAATACCTGTATAAACACTAAAATTTTATTCTACACTCACATCACCTTAATAACCGTTCGGCCAATTCTGACCAGAATTATGATGCTCTGGGGTAGTACCTCAGATAGCTTGGAGCACCGCGGAAGACTGCGCCACTTTTGTGAGGTTGCAAATCTGTCTTGGACAGACCTTCAGACCTTGCAACGCGAAGACACAACGCTGCAACGCGATCACACGACCATTCTGAAACTGACAAAACTGCATTAGTGGGTTGTTCGTAATCTAACTTCTGATGTCAGATTTGGGTAGACCCAAATCTATAGCTATAAGTGATATTAATATGTTACTAGTTCATTTACTGATATTTCAATTTGAATATGTAATTATTAAAGCAAATACATTTATCTCAACCTAGCTCAGAAATTAAAGGTAGGTAGATATAAATATACTATTTTCTATGAGGATATTCATAACAGTTCAAAATACAAAACCAAGATAAATCAACATTATTTATTAATTCGGAAATAACAAAAACATGTGGGTAGCTATGTTATTTTATAAGACATTTTCTATTAGCAAAACACTTATTCTAAAGTTACACGAACTATAATTTATCACTTAGTAAGTACAGAATAATAATTGAGATTCAAAAGTAATATAATATCCTAACAGCTAGAAATAAACCATAGGTACATCAACTAGACAAAACAATCGTGAACAATACTAACTTTTAACAATTATAATAATTATTAGGAAACAATATAATACCAAAGGCTACAGCCATAAAATATCAAATAATATTAAACACAATATTTAAATGACAAACAATAAGTAGATAACATCACCTGTTATTTCAGCTTCCCGTGTAAGAGACCGACTGGGCCTGTCTCGCCTTTTTATAGGCCTCGGGGTTGCTACAGTTGTCACAGACCATATTTTATATTCATTTAGTCTTCACACTTAATTATTTTACAATAATATTAATCATTACATCAACGACTCTTTAACTAACTAAGGTTTACCTAATATTTAACATATCTTTAAAATTCGAACAGTATTAATATTGGTGTTGCCAAATATTTAACGGAACTTATGAAACCAAATCAGACTTAAGTACAAATACTTCACCGATATTTATTTATACCTCTATAGTATATCTCCATATCTAACACGCGCATGAAGTCACGAAGAACATCTATCTGTAGATTGAGCAACAAGCCTATTCTGTTAGATCCTGTGAGTCTGTTAAACGTTCAAGGATTAAACCGTGTGGAAACTTACCTTATTTTCCCTAAGCAAAAATCCAATTTAAGATAAAAATATTCTTCAAGATTATTTTAAAGAAAGTTATTTATATCCTGCGCTTTATCTCAAATCTCTATCAAACAAATTACCGAGCCGACTGTTCCCAATTTAGATGCAATTATTATAAAATTCCCAAAGGATTAACTTATTGATTTATGGGTAGATTTACGAAATGGATTGCCTCCGATTTTAAATATTTGATTAACATTATCTCGACACGGCATCTTGTAGACCTAGAAAGAGTAAGATGTGTCAGTTATTTATATATTATTTGTTCCTACTTTTAACTGGTTTGATTTTGTTGTAGGAAATAAGAATCAATCGTTTGACGTAAAGATGGAGTTCTAACACTTTTTACTTATTAAAAATAAGTAGAGGTCGCCGTGTAGAAAGAAATTCGTCCAAAATAGTTCATATTATACCTACTTTTTATTTGTATACAATTTTTAACAAGAACTAACAAAGTCTAAAATCAAGTTTGGACCACGAAATGAGCATAATATTAATATACATACTAGCGTGAAATTAGGTTTTAAACTTTCATCCCTTGTTTTACCCCCTTTGGGGTTGAATTTTGAAAAATCCTTCCTTTGTGAATGCCTACATCATATGAGGAATACGTGTGCAAAATTTTGCCTGTGCGTTGATACATCAGTCAATCAGCTTTGCCTTTCATGTAAGGTTTAGTAAAATCAACTATAGATATTTTGGCTATATGTACTACCTACTGCTCATATAAAAAATCACGTAATACTCAAAGGGGTCGTCCATTAATCACGTGATGCCTAAAGGGGGAGGGGGGGTCCGAAAAAAAATCACCAAGTATCACCAAGGGGAGGAGGGGGTATAAGGAGGCATCACGTGTATTAATTTTCGAATCTAGTCTATGCATACCGAAATTATTATCGGTTGTAGATTCGTAGTGTTGTTTAAATACTTACAAGACAAATTACTCGTATAGTTTTTAATTGCTTAAACTATTCGATTAAATTGTTTTTTAAGTTAAAGTTTTTCTTCAAACATGACCTGCTTACTATGTAAAAAAATACACGTGATCTTAGGTGGGGGCGGGGGGGGTAGTATAAAACCTCACCACGTATCACCAGGGGGAGGGGAGGGGTCTAAAAAGTTGTTAAAAACATCACGTGATTAATGGACGGCCCCAAAGTAAAAAAAAATCTCATATAATGGGTAAATCTCCGCTCAACGCAAAGTCCCCCATATAAAGATTTTTTTTTTCGTGTATAACAATAATATTTTTACTGTTTATACGTCTATATACATACAAAGCAATAGATCATATGCCCAAAATATCCGTAATTTATTTGACCGAACCTTATATATTATACAGATTAAGAATTCAGAAAGACTCATCCTTTTAGGTATACTGAAAACCACATGCATTTGTACAAGTCTTCTAGACTGCATACCTAAAACATACTCGTGCATACTCATAAGTATGCAGCTCGTTCGGTTGGATCACAAGCGAATATAGCGTACCTGATTATAATGTGCAGGCTCGGATTCACTGTTGTGTGTATGATGGGCATGCCTAATGATCTGTTATTCTTGTGACGCCACAGAACGTAATTCCTCTACTTCTTTTTTAATACTCTGACTTGTGACTTGCACAGAATTATTTTTGCCCGCATTTTGAGGATTAAATCCGTGCCTGATTATATATTATACGCCAAAGTGTCTTATTATCATCTTTCCATCAAGCGTTACGTATAAGCGAATTTTCTTTTTTATCGACTCTCATTTTGAAG
Source organism: Glaucopsyche alexis (assembly GCA_905404095.1). Classification (NCBI taxonomy): domain Eukaryota; kingdom Metazoa; phylum Arthropoda; class Insecta; order Lepidoptera; family Lycaenidae; genus Glaucopsyche; species Glaucopsyche alexis. The sequence continues at coordinate 19,100,656 of FR990059.1, forward strand.
GTTAATTGCGAATCTGACTAGGTATATGAACCTGGCTCTTGAAGTATCACGGTACCGCTGGCGCCTGTCGTGACTTACTATGGCACCGCTATGATGCTCAATGGTATACGAGGCGATGACCCGTTTTTTGGCGGTGCCCCCATTTAAAGGACTGAATCCGCCTCTGATTATACACCTGAGGTATCATGTTACGGCCGGCGCCTGTCGTGACGCAATGTGGCACCGCTATGATGCTTAAGGGCATACGAGGTCAGTGCTGAAAATCACTACTTATGGCATGACTTTAGGCAAAGACTTAACTTGTGTGATGGTTAAAACCTCGTCGCGAGACGTCTAGCAGATGTAAAACGTCGAAATTTTTGTGCCTATCATCTGTTGTAAGGTGTACCTATTATTATCTAACCTTGTTAAGAGCTTGGTTCTCCTCGACTCGGTGGTCGTGGGTTCGATTCTCACGTTGGAACAACAAAAAATGTTGTTTCCAAGTTTGGTTAGGACAATACAGGCTGATCACCTTTTTGTCTGATAAGAAAGATAATCCATGCGTCGGATGTGCATGTAAAAAGTCGGACTTGCACCTGATCTCTCGCCGTCGTGTCGGTCATCCATCCCACCGAGTTACGAGAGTAAAGGAAGAGAGAGTGCTCTTGTGTACTGCGCACGCATTTAGGCACTATAAAATAACTCCTACGTCGCTGGCCTGGTTGCAATAAAACCGGCCACCGTCACCGAAATCGGTGTAGGGAGTTATTATTATTATTATCTAACCGTAGGTAAGGGCTTATCGAACTCGTGTGGTAGTAATGCCAAAAACCAATTTTTTAGCTTAACTCACAATTTTTGTTGGTTTAGTTTTCACTTCCGATAATGTTTACCGTAAAGTATAAACGAAATCGCCACTGCGAAACATTTAATCGTGATTCGTGATCATTTAGTAAGTACAAACCTGTGTTTTGTCTGTGTTATCTGTATTCGCTACCATTTTGTAAGGAGGCCAGCCCACACTGGCAACACCGGAAATGCTAATTTCTACGTCCACGCTCACGCTCAATTAGCTCTTCACACAAGGTGATAAATTCATGAGCTTAGCTAAAAGCGATTTTTCATAAATCATAATACAGTTCGCAAATAAAAAAAAATACGTTTTCTATGCTATATTAAAAAGTTTTCATCGAAGCTTAGTTTGGCCTGTTAAAATTTTAACCCCTGACGCAAAAAGAGTGGTGTTTCAAGTATGTCGTGTCTGTCTGTCTGTCCGTGGCATTGTAGCTCCCAAATGTAGGAACTGATTTTGATCTAGTTTTTTTTTATTTAAAGTTGACATGATCGAGAGTGTTCTTAAGTATAATTCATCATCATCGCTCGCTCACAGCTTGACTATTTGGGGGTTACATAAAATGTTTCTTATCATGACACCAGAACCTCAATTCTCGTATTTAAATTAGACTTCATTTTACTTTGTTTGGATTGAAAGTGTAGCGACATGTTACCGTGAACGGATTTTATGACGTTTCGACCAATCAGAACGCGTTTCGCGTCGTTTTAACGTTTATAAAGACACCGTTTGAGAGTTTTAGCATATGGGGACTAGATTGTAAATTGTAATGCAGGTTTTATTTAGCAGAATTGTCCCACTGGTAAATTTGGCCACCTGGTAGTGAACAAATAAACTTGCGAAATGCGATTAATACACAATTCGGTATTCACTAATGCTTTTCCCAACATATGGACGCTTAGCTCACAGCTCAAAAGCACTTAATCCTCTCCTGCAAATATTTGCTTATTGGCTTATACGAAAGCTTGTGACCTTCGAATTCTCAAGCATGACTCGTCCATGACGACTTAAGACCATTATTATTCTAAAGTCAGAGTAAATTGAGATGATTAATCCATGACAAGAAGATCAAGATAACATCTTATTATGTTTATGACGGAATACTCAGGTCCAAAATAGAAGGATGGCTATTTTCATACAGAGTTCTTCAAAGCTCAATCGTATTTTAGAGGTGTGGTTATAATTGACTCCAATTTTTCTTTGTGCTTTGATGTTAAGTCTTAGCTTAATAGGGTTAATATTAATAATTATTATTACTCATTGTAATATACTTTACTACTATTATTAAGAGTTCCGTGGCCTAGTGGGTAGACCGTTTGGTTCGCACTCGAGAGAGTGCAGGTTCGAATCCCAGGTTGTGGCGTGTACCAATGAGACTTTTTCAGATCTCATATGGACTTATCTTATATGGACGCTCTAACGGTGAAGGAAAACATCGTGAGGAAACCCGTACATGGTTGGCCCCAGACGTATTGACCAGTTCATTCCTCTGTACTAGGCTGACTGTGTTGTGAGAATGCCGTATGTGCTTGGGCAACCATACGACATTTAAAAACCAACTGTCCCAGGCACTACAGTATTTCAAGAGTGGTTACTTCGCTCGGAGAATACTGTATAAATCATCCATTAACGGATGTAAATGCCTAAGTTTACTACTATTATTATTTACTGGATGTTGCCCGCGATTTCGTACACAACAATAAATCTCGCGGGAACCGTTCATTTTGCTGCGATAAAAAGTAATCTATGTTATTCTAGAGTCTAAACTACAAGAATACGAAATTTCATCAAAATTAGTTCGTTGCGTGAAAGAGTAACAAACATCCATATATACGAACTTTCGCGTTTAGAATACTAGCCTTAGCCCGCTGTTCCACCCGCGTAAATATAGTATATCACGAGAACACTTTACTTTTTCGGGATAAAAGTAACCAATGCGTTAATCCCTCTGGATTAACGCATTGGTTACTTTGCCTCTGCTAAACTACTGAAAATAAAAATCTCTTCAGTAGATTTTGCGTGAAAGAGTAATTAACATCCATCCATCCAACCATCCTCACAAACTTTCACATTTATAATAGTAGTAGGTAGGCAATATTATAAGTTAGGTACTAAGTTTTAAATTATTGTACTGACAAAGTTATTATATCTTAATTAAACGTAAAGCCGGCGTGAATCGTGTTATAATTATGTACTCGTCGCTACTCGCTAATCGCTACTGATGTGTTCGTGGTCTTAGCTACACTAAATACATTACACAGACCACACTCATGCCCTTTTATGCAGACTTTTGCTTTGCTTTGCTTTTCGGTTTTCCTTTCATTTGACATTCGTTTCTATTTGGTTTTAACTAAGGTCAGGTTGTTACTGTTTTCTTAATCATTCTCCCGTGACGTTAACTAACTTTTGTTTAAGTTTACTTATAGATTAATACGAAAGTCTGATCCTAGTTTTTTACTTGCTAACAAGTATATTTTCAACCCTCGACACAAACGGAGGGGTGTTATAAGTTTGACGTGTATGTCTGTACGTGGCATAGTAGCTCCTAAACGGATGAACCAATTTTGTTCTTTTTTGTTTGGAAGATCGTTTTTTGTTTGGAAGCTGACGAGATCGAGACATCATCATCAGCTCGCTAACTGCCTAACAATTCAAGGACTACTTACATTTTATTGACAACTAGCTGGTGCACGCAACTTCGTTTGCACTAACGGAGACGGAACTTTTTTTTAACAGAACCTTAAGATAAAGCAGCCTATGTTGGACCTTATAACATCAGCTATCTGCCAGTGAAAGTCCCGTGAAAATTGGTCCAGCCGTTTCAAAGATTAGCCGGAACAAACAGACGGACAGATAAAAATGTTTAATTATTTTTTTTGTAAGTACTCTATATACTTTCATATCTATTGACTGAAAAGCTCTTAATTTGAAATTACAAACGACTTCAATTTTATTTAGGTATCTGTTTAGATGTATAGATAGATGTGTTTCTTACTGCGTCGAACGGCAAAAGTTTTTAGCCTATTCTGCCGCTGCGCTATTCAATTGCTTTCTCAAATCTCAATCACACATTTCAAGATTCTGTAGTCAAATAACACACAAGATATTCCAACAATACTTAGGCTATTCCGTAGTGGGCAATTTCTGTCAATCGTCCATTGCCTGCAGCACGGACCTGAGACCACCCACACCATTTCCTATGCCCTACTTCCTAGTTACAGAACTTACTAGAATCGAACTTGAAAAGATAGACAGGAGTACCATAGATGTATGTTATAGACTAGCTGATGCCCGCAACTTCGTTTGCACAGAAGTAACGAATGCGGAACCCTATTTTTTAAAGGGAACCCTAAAATAAAAGTAGCCTATATTAGACCTTATAACATCAGCTATCTACCAGTGAAAGTCCCGTAAAAATCGGTCCAGCCGTTTCGGAGATTAGCCGGAACAAACAGACAGACAGACCGACAGACAGACAGACGGACAGACAAAAATTTTAGAAATTGGTATTTTATTGTAAGTACCGAATATACTTTCATATGCATTAAGTGAAAAGCTGTTAATTTGAAATTACAAACAGACACTTCAATTTTATTTATCTGTATAGATGTATAGATGTATAGATGAGTCACGGGGTTATGTTAAGGCAAAAACTGTCTCCACTTGAACGGCCGTTTTTGGGGTTGTTTGGGGCCATTTTGACATTTGAGCCATGGTGAAATCAAGAGTGACTTGAGTTGTGACTTAAGTAATCAAGATGGCGTAATTTTTTATTGTATGAAGATTTGTTTTGTCAAATGTACCTACGTCACAGGGGCGACACTCTCTACAAATGACAGTTCGAGCACCGACAAATGTCAGTTACGTTGACTTAAGCCTAGGGTTGACATCGAATTAATTTAAAATATTTTTTTACGCCCGCGTAATATTATACTTTTTACGCGGGCAAAGCCGCGGGCAACAGCTAGATACTTAATATGAAAAGGGAAATCATACCTACCTACTGTAAGCCACGTCTGTTATTTATTGTACTGCGTGTGACAAAAGCAAGGGTTAGGTTAGAAAAAATATGTAATAATTATCGAGGTAGGTAGGTACTTACCTTTCTGGAGTAGGCAAGCGGAAGAAGCTTTTGTCATAAATTTTTTTCTTGTTTATTACGGCGACCATATATACAACCACAATTAAGCCCATACATTTTAATGTCTATAAGGAAATTTCTAATATTTTAGGTAGGTGCGTGCGATTTGAACTTTTAAAGGATACTGATATTTACAACGAAAATTCAAAATAGTCCCGAAATGCTAACGAATAACATTTAACACGAACTAATAGCCATATTTTTTTAATCAAAAATGTACTTAGCCATTGGCCCTTATATTGGAAAAATATACCTTGTGTCCTTAGCAATTGGGTTTAATTTGTACTTAATTCTTAAGTAGCATAAAGACTATTTGAATCATATCAATGCAATTTTAAATTTTTATTGCCACTGAATAAATGTTGTAACACAACTAAGATCGTCGCACAATATCGATAGGTATCGACAGATTTAAATGCGATTAAGTACTACATGTAATATTCAATCTAAAATATTATGCGGAAACCATTACTAATAAGTATTTTACTTTTACTATTATAAATGTGAAAGTTTGTGAGGATGTATGGATGGATGAATGGATGGACGGATGAATCTTAAACGAGCAAATGGCACATCACACGTTTGTTACTCTTTAACGCAATAACTATTGAACGGGTTTTAATAAAAATTTGCTCCTACAAACTTTACCCAACCCAAGCATATTATTTCGTTAAAAAATCGATAAAATTAAATTATTGCATGACTACATTAGTGAAACAAAAAATAAATATTTTTTATAAACGTCGCATCAGACAAGTCTTATGAAATTACTCTGTCGCGTCGGCGAAACTGCCAGCCCCGTGAGCCATAGTCCAGGCTGGGAAAAAGTTACACCCCACCCGCCCCCGCATTCGCCCAGACACGCACACATAGCTGCGAGCGGCGAGTCGTGTAAATCGGTGGAGTGACGGTTCTTTACGTTAGTAATATATATTCTTTGCCTACGTCGTAGCCTATCAAAATCAAATCAAATATGCTTTATAGAGCACATAACAAATAACATGGATATAATACATAAACAAAAACATCAGACGCACACAAAGGCGGCCTTATTACTAATAGACAACCTAGTATAATGTTGGAAAGAACAATGTTTTGAAAAATGGGTGTAGTGCATATAGTAGACATAGTATCTAATAATATTATTAGAATGCAAATAGGTAGAAATAAATATAATATATTATTTCTCTAAATTTTAAAAATATAATATTTAAAACAGTTTACAATTTAGGGTTGACACACAATTTCTAATGATTTTTAAGTTTAAAACTACTTAAGGTTTCAGCTACAGCTATCGTTCGTTTTGAAATATTTGTGGAATACTTAATTTACATGTCTACATGCCTATTAATAGTACCTATTAATAGTATATTGTGTGTTTAGCAACAGACACGTCAAACACCCATAAGATTTCATTGCGGATGTATATTGTGAAACTGTATATATGCCAATGTATTATTGTGTTATCAAATTATATGCTCCGGGAAGAAATTTCCCTTTGCGGTTTCAAATCTCGTTGCAGCCTACGCCGCTCACCACTAACTCGATTTCCTCATCACACGTAACAAAAGTTCACATCAATAAACTGTAGAAATAAATAGATAGGTGCCAGGTAGTATTAAGAATAGGGTATTATCCTATGATGAAAATATACATCAGATTGTTGATATTTTATCGCTAAACATTAATCTTTTTATACAAAAATATGTAAGATTTTTATAAAATATCAAAAATAAAATTATGAATTTTTAACGTTTGACCACGTGACTTTTTAACGCACGAGATTGGAATGTGACGTCATATTCTTGTACTTCTTCTTTTTTTTAATGGCCTCCCGATTTCCATAAAGAATAGCCAGCATCAGAATCATTAACGTCATGCGTCAGCGAGTAAAAGCCACTTTTTCCGCATTTCAGTGTTCTTTTGTATGGTTACAGAGATTTTCCCCGGTGTTTTAATAGACGTATTAGTGCATTTTGGCACTGCGCACCATTTATAAGGCATTTTTAATAGGCTTAAAACATTTACTTACAAACGTAAACAGTAGGTATTCTAGGATTTGGCATTTTCAGTGTAATTTGACAATAGGCAATCGGACTAATTTTTTTTTATTGCATAAATGAATAGTACTCTTAAATATGAGTAACTTCTCAGAAAAAACCGTCAATATTTTCAAAGGTACAGCGATTTTTATAAAAAAATTCGCGAGCCTCCTAAAAACGCTACATACTAAAGTCGACCTACAAATGACGTCACTTGTAGGTTATAGTATATGAAGTATATGGCCGCAGGAATATATTTGTAAATATCTCCGATATTTGTGCGTTTAAGTTCATACTTACCATAATGAATGTTTTTGTATATGATGTGAATAAACTGATGTAGGTTTTGTTTACCAATTTCGCAAAAAAAATAAATTTTTTTGGTATAAAGACTCGCGAAATTTTGTATACAAATGGCTGTACCTTTGAAAATATTGACTTTTGATATACGGTTTCTTCTGAGAAGTTACTCATATTTAAGAGTACTATTCATTTATGCAATAAAAAAAAATCAGTCCGCTTGCCTATTGACACTTGACAGTTACAGTGTTACAAGAATGTGACGTCATGACAACACATTATAGCGTTTTCGCGCCTATAATATTAATTTAAACTTTTAGGCTAATTTGCAAGGAAAATAAAGAAATTCACAAAGAATGGTTCTAACTGCTAATGTATTTTGGTATTAGGAACAATTTGACATACTTTTCAAAAACTTGGAAAATACCCTATTAAGAAGCCCTTTGTACAAGTGAGGGTCATATACGTAGCCCATTGTTAAGTAGTAATATTTTTATGTCGCGACCCACGAAAAGCCCATAAAGTTAAGTAAAAAGTATTGTGACCCCTTCACTATAAAATTATATGTAGGTACCTACGTAGCGCGCTATTTTTATCAGCTATAGGTACGGTGTATTAGCCTTCACTGGTTCGAACGGTCGAACGATTTTTTCGACGTTCGATACAAAAGACACGTTCGAAAAACGAATCTTTTGTACAAAAAAACCTCTGTGGCTCAGTTGTTTGAACGTGTTGGTGCTCAAGCCGGGGGTCGCGGGTTCAAATCCCCACAAAGGAACAAAAAGTTTTGTGTGTTCCTGGGTCATGGATGAGTATTAAATATGTGTACAATATTATAATAAAAATCTTAAATATGTGTATAGTATAAAAGCATTAAATATATTTCCGTTGTCTAGTACCCGTAACACAAGTTCTTTGAGAACTTACCACGGGATCAGATTGACGTGGTGTGAAGCGTCCATAGATATTATATTATTATTTATTATTTTTCAACAGACTGCGACTCCTTTTAATAACAAGGGTCGCGAGTTCGCGACCCACCGGTTAAGAAACAATGGCATAGCCTATGCCCTGTTTCCAATATCAAATATGTCCAATGTCAACGGACTGGATCAATACTTTTGAATAATCATCTTATTACGGTTCACCGCCTACTTTGTAGTAACTACATCTCACGTGGGTGTATGTCGTACAAACACATGAAAAAAAACATTTGAAAGCTATTTGGGTAATAAGGGTTAGTATCATAACAACAAGGTACAGTCAAAACATATTTTAAACATAATTCATGTTTTAAAATAAAAGAAAGCATTCTTATTTGCCCAGGTGCGAGGGCATTGACAAACGAAAATAACATTTAATTTCAACCCATAAGAGCTGGTATTGAAATGCACGCGAGCGTTTGGCTTAGAGTTTAGTAGAAATGAAGATGTATTCAAACGAAAATATTGACTCTATGTTTTGGTTTCGTTAATCCAATATTTTGTACATTTAATGTCATATTTTCCGTGGGAGAGCCATATGCTTCTGCACGAATGCGTCGACATATTATGCTTGTTAAAAACTAGCATGAAATAAAGCCTTACATTTGAGTGGGGTCATATTAAGGCAACGAAATTGTAACTCGACTGGTACTGCGAGTTATCATACGCAGTCTATCACTTACCATCAGGACTGCTCGTTCATTTAAAAGCAATTCATCAATTTATGACATGGTGAGCCCATGAGCTCATGACTTCTAGACCCACCCATCTCAGACCGGACTGTAAACACAGTTTGACAAGTGACCACCCTCGAAGACAATAAGCTCAATTTGTTAAATAACTATCATTGGACAGTAATGGTGATCGTAAAGACGGGCCCTGGGGCCCCACAGACGCTACGTCAGTATTGGAGAAAAGGTTTTGGCCCACTACTTCGCTCGGGTTATCCATATAAGTTTGGACCGATTTCAACCCCTTAGGGTTGAATTTTTGAAATCCTATGGAATATGGATGCATATCTTCTGATTACTACTTGCATGCCGGTTATTTCCGTTTAATGGTCGCAAAGCATGAAAAAAAATTTCAAATTTGTAATCTTTAAATTCTAATTCAGAAATAAACGATATTTTATAACTCGGATTACATTGTGTTTCGCAAGTAAATCATCTTTAAACGTCTCTCGCAAATTGCTCATTCAAAATGTGCTAAAAATAAGCCAAAACATTGCGGGTTTAGTGTTCACTCCATCGGCAATACTAACAGAGATTTAAAGGATATTTTACATTAAACTTTACAAATATATATTTAAAAGCATGACAAATGCCAGTTTATTCCTTTTTCGCAGTTTAAAACCTCAACAAGGGTAAGGTCCATTAATCGTTGTCCTGGGGCCTAGCAGGAACAATTGACAGCAATGTAATCGTAATTATATCAAATGAGAATTGTATGAAAATCATGACAGCGCCTATACAAACACTTGATAACGTAACTATTTTGTTTTTGTTGCTGTCAATTGCTCCTGCTAAGGCCACATGAAGAAAATGTATTCGTCATTGGCTAACCGCACACGTGCAATATTATTGACAGAATAAATTTCTCAATACTAGTCGACACATACAAAAAACGGCAATATGGCCCGCACACAAGGAATATAGTCAATATGAGCATAATTGCCAATAATATGGTGTGTGTGTGGCTAGCCATTGAATTTGTGATATTGTCGATATCTTAAGTAACTTCCGTTAATTAAGCAGTAAGTTACTTAACATTTTTACTTTTGTTCATCTCCGAAGTTTGTTAGTGTCGAAATTTGTCATGGCCATTGTCCATTTCTTTAAAAATTTATCCGTATCCATGACGTTATCCTTGTTGTAGTAGGAATCTTGTCCTTAGGCAGGATTGACACAGACATTTCAAAAAAAAAACCTGTCCATCTTTTTCCGTCTTCAAATGTATAGTACAATGTATATACTCCTTTATTCTTAAGTTGACAATCCCTAATCGTAAGGGATCGTCAGTCGTTAATCACAAACAAAATGGCCGCCAAAAGACAAATTCGTCTTTGTGACCGAAATAACTTTTATCGCCTTATTTGAAGCAGACGATGCTTACAATAATTTTACTACGGATAGTTGGCATAAAGATCTTTTCCAGGTAATTTCTTTCTTCTTTTTGGATAATGTCTATAAACTGCGACTGAAGGCAGATAAGATATTACATATCTCTTTAATTGTCTTTTTAGTTGAGTAAAGTACCTAACAACGTTTTAGGCTGGGACTAAGTATATGAAAATAGAACTCTACGATAATTCAATAGGGCTGAAAATCAAACACTCGAGTGTCGAGTTACCAAGTTTGATATTAGCAAAAGTATGTTCGATTTTCAACTTTATGATAATTAGTCCAGAGTTCTATTTTCAGTGCTCTGAATTTTCTCCGGCCTTGCGGATTTCGGAGCTTAAGTGTATTTTAGATACAGTCCTGCAAGGATCTTTTGGCACTTGGATGACATCGACATGGGGGCGTGAGTGTCGCAAATAAGAACAATACTTATTGCTAAAATTGACGTTTTACAAGACGGCGATGTTAGTACTGATTTTATCCACGTGCCAAAAGATCCTTGTACGACTCTACTATAATGTTTTGTTGTTTTCATTTTTTTGCTAATATGCAATAGGCATTAGAGCTTAAACTTTAGACATAATAAACATTGTAGATGTAATAATTATTGCAAAATGCTTAATTAAATGTTTTGTCTTGTTTCAGGTAATTATACAAATCGCGCAACTGTAAGCGGAAGAAGTAAAGATCCGCTGAGTCTTGATGGGTAGGATAATAGGAATTTGGAAAAAATATGATGAAAAACAATTTATAGACGTAATTCATAGATAAATACATAAAATTACAAAGCAACGATCAGGTAAACTTGTCTTTTGAACTAAAATATTTTCTCATATATTATGTGTATAGTTGTCCTGACACACGTTGTTCTGTCTATATTTACACCTACACCAACCTACTGGGGCCGATTTTTTTTTATTTAAATAAACCAAACAGGTAAATTGAACACACCAGTCAAGTGAAAAAGTTAATATTATATACATATAACAGTTAATATGTGATTCAATCCCTTGAATCTTTTTTTGTATTTTCCCCGCAATTTTTTCAGTATATCTCTCCGTTTAAACCTTCCTTGAACTTCCACACTTATTTCAGGACCTAAATCAGCCAAATCGGTCCAGCCATTTTCGAGACATTAATGGAATTGCAATCCATTTTTATATTATACTAGCTGTCCCGACAAACGTTGTTCTGCCTTAACTATGAACTGAAATTTCTCACCGTTTAAACCTCCCCTGAACTGTTACGATTATTTTAAGATCAAAATTAGCCTAATCGGTCCAGCCGTCTTGAGTTTTAGTGAGACTAACGAACAGCAATTGATTTTTATATAATAGGTTGGGGAAAAAGTCTTTTCGCATTATAGTATGTATGAACTTGTCATAAAATATCTTGGGCTATACCAATTGTATCTGGCTGATTTTGGTATCATTAAAAAGTTTTAATTTTACAGAAGACAATTCCAAATTCAAATTAGGTAAATTTGAGATTTTCATTTGTTTTTCTTATTGTTAAAATGAGTGATTCTTATGAAGAATTTCGATACATTTTAAAATTTTATTACAAAAAAGGTAAAAATGCAACACAAGCCGCGAAAAAAATTTGTGATGTTTATGGACCTAATGCAGTATCTGTGAGAGTAGCGCAAATTTGGTTTAAGCGTTTTCAATTCGGAAATTTTGATATCAAAGATGCACGACGCTCTGGTCGCCCTGTTACGGACAAAACTGTTGCCATTTTTGAAAAAGTGGAGCAAGATCGGCATATTAGTAGTTACGATGTAGCTGAAGAACTGGGGATTGACCACAAAACGGTTTTGGCGCATTTGAAAAAAGCTGGGTACACAAAAAAGCTCGATATTTGGGTGCCTCATGAGCTCACTGTAAGAAACCTAATGAACCGTGTACTCATTTGTGATTCTTTATTACGACGTAATGAAACCGAACCATTTTTGAAGAAGCTGATAACTGGTGATGAAAAGTGGATCACGTACGACAAGAACGTGCGAAAAAGATCGTGGTCAAAGGCCGGTCAGGCTTCACAGACTGTGGCGAAACCCGGGTTAACTCGCAACAAGGTGATGCTGTGTGTGTGGTGGGATTGGAAGGGCATTATTCATTATGAGCTGTTACCGCCAGGCAGGACCATCAATTCTGAACTGTACTGCGAACAACTGATGAGATTAAAGCAAGAAGTTGAGAGAAAGCGGCCGGAATTAATCAACAGAAGGGGTGTGGTTTTTCGCCATGATAACGCTAGACCTCACACATCTTTAGCCACTCAGAAAAAAATACGGGAGTTTGGCTGGGAGGTGTTAATGCATCCGCCGTATAGTCCTGACCTTGCACCTTCAGATTTCCACCTGTTTCGGTCGCTGCAGAATTCCTTAGGCAGTGTCAGGTTGACATCACAAGAGGACTGCCAAAACCACTTGTCGCAGTTTTTTCATCAGAAGCCCCAAAAATTTTATAGCAATGGGATCATGTACCTACCAACAAGATGGCAAAAAGTTATCGAACAAAATGGCACCTATATACTTTAGTCACTTGTAAATAAACTTTATAAAAAAACCTTTTGAATTTTTATATAAAATGCGAAGAAACTTTTTCCCCAACCTAATATAAGATTTAAAAAAAGGAAGATAATTATATTATATGTCTTCGTGGTAGTTTATCGCTCTTAAAATGTTGAAAAATTTCATAATTTTTAAGTACATTTTACTCCGTATTAAGTATTAACCTACAAACTGTTCTAAAGCGTAGGATTAAAGTATTTTAATAAGTTTGGCGGTGTCTTTGCACAAATTCTGTGCGAATTCTTCGTATTTACATGTAATTTTATAAACTAATCGGTTACACGGTCGACAGATGTGGGCTAAGATTATTAGTTAACTGCCAAGTATGGTCAAGAGTTTTGCATTGCTAAATATTAAAAAGTTCACTCTTCGCACTACACTTAAGAAGATGGTTCTAGAAGGAATATATAAAACTGTCTTCTGATATTACGAAAGTTCTACCTCAATACCACAAATAAACCAGTGCAAATAGGTTTTGAAACAAAATAAATTTATAGTAGGATGAAACCCATCGGAAAAGGAAGAGAATATAACAAAAGGAAAAGGAAAAAAAATTACGGGCGATTTTTGATCGGGAAGTAAAGAGGGTGAGTTTTTAAGGGTAGAAAACGGTTTATCTCGATTTCCGGCAAAACTACAAGTCCTATGGAAAAAAGTTAAACAGAAAAGTTGTCGGTAATAAAAAGATCTATAACTTTTGTATTTACACTCTTATCACATAACCTCAAAATTTCTGTGAAAAATTCAAATAACCAAGTTTTTGGTTTTTTATTTTTATCTTGTACGAAAAAATTATTATTTCACAAAATTTGGTGAAAACTTACCTTTTTATGTCTTAAATACACTGTATTTTTTTGGTTTAAAATATTTGTTATAAATTACGACACACCGTTCACAAAAGCTCATAATTATGTTTGTTACTCTTTCATGCAAACGCTCAGAACGGATTTCGATGAAATTTGGTATAGTATCTAATAGTTTAAGCTCTGGATTAAAACAGGCTAATCTTTATCCCGACAAAGTACAGTATTCCCGTGGGATACCCGATACTTTATTTACGCGGGCGGAGCCACGGGAAATACTAGTGTACCATAAAGACTCTAATGTTTAAAATCATCAAAAACTTTAATAATTTGAGCCTTAATCACACACCTTGAAGCAATAACACGAATTGACCAAACAAACATTACGAAATAAACTGCCAAATAATGCAAAACACCTCGCAATTTCTCGCGAACCATAAAATACATTTTATTAGCTGAAACAAGTAGCTTTCGATACTTAACTGTAATGTTATTCGAGTATAATTATATTCGTAATATTATTTATTTACCTTTGTATTTAATTTTGTCCTTTGACAAAGTATGCGATAAACATGGGACGATTCACCCCAAAGCTGATTTCAATACATAAGTTTATAGAAAAAAAAAGAGAATTGAAATCAGCTGTTAGGTGAATCAGCTGATAGTGTGAGGTCAAACACCTCAGCGCCGACGATTCGTTTCATAATACTAGATTTGTTTATTTTTTTCAATATTTTTCTGCCTAAACGTCTTCACATAAGCAGTAAAATGTCATATTGGCTGTGTTCCGCGGAAAATAGCGCTAACAAAAAAACATAAGCAAAATGGCGACCACTGGCATTAAATAATCAAAATGGAGGATTATGTTAGCAGTATTAAAGTTAGCAAACGTATCCTGGCCGATTATCTGCTTTTTTTTTTAACTAGCAAGCAAGCGCTAATCTATAAAATTCCAAAACTCGTCCACGAAACCCCAAAACATGATGACAAAACGATTCATTTATAATTCAATAAAAGTAAAATGAATAGTTAAATATGATAATTGGGCGTACTATAACCACTTCGGCGTAACAGTTTTCCTCCGATTGTTGTGACAACAGATACCTAACAACAGTAATGTAACAACAGTAATTGTCGTGAAACAACGGCATTACCGCAGGTGCGAACAGCATGTTATTTACACTGCACTCAGATTGTATTTGAATATCTAACTACAGACTTCTAGATATAAACGTTTAAGAGTAAGAATATTTCTTTAGAATTGTACTTTTTAAACTAGTCCGGTCGTTTTTGGCGTAGTTATCGTGGGGAGTAACGCGTCGTCACGCTTTACATTAGGACAAAAAAATTTGTCCGACTATAAGAGGAAGGGCATGTTTGTTCCATCGTAGTGCCTAAACTACTGACTGATTTTAATAAATGAGGTGTCAATAGATTCGTTATAACAGCCCGGGTAACATAGGCTATATTATAATTTACGTAGTTGGGTTATAGTTTTTATGAAATATTATAGTTATTTGAGATTTAATATTCGATAGATCAGTAAAGAGTATTTTATTTCTACATTATAGTATCGTATTGTTTCTCACAAGAATTAATGCTGTAAGTTCAAAGTATGACGTACAATTTTAACTTAATATATTGTAAAGTCATTACTTTTACATCGAAAACCGCGGGGCGCATCTAGTGTTTCATATTTCTATTATTGTATTAACAAAATATGGTCACATAAAAATAAATGTGAACAATTTATACTAAAATACCTTTTAATTTGTTAACGTCCTCCCTCCGCCCTCCTGTCCTCAAATAACACACGGACAAACATTCTAACTATTCCTCGTATTTTAATTAAACTCTCAATCCTTGTCAGTATGTTGAATACTTTAAATTGTATAGTAAGCTCTTTGCTTCGTGATATGCTTAGAATATTAGTTTTATCGTCGCCATCATTGTTTTATTAGGAAAAGTATTCTGTCTCAACAGAGACATATCTAATATTTTTCAATGGATAATAGCTCCCCACACTGATTTCACAAACGGTGGCCGGTTTCATTCAAACCAGGCTAGCTACGCAGGAGTAATTTTATAATTTATAGTGCCAAGTATGTACGCAGTACACAAGAGCACTCTCCTTTACTCTCAAAACCTAGCGAGACGGATAACAGACACGACTGGCGAGAGATCAGGCGCAGTACCGACTTTTACATGCCCATCCGACGCAATAGATCATCTTTCTTGTCAGACAATCAGATGATCAGCCTGCATTGCACTAACCAAAGGAAACATTTTTTGTTTCCAACGCGGGAATCGAACCCACGACCTCCCAGTCGAGAACTAAGCTTTATAGCTTGTTGGTTTAGACTTCAGGCTTAGACCACTGGACCACGGGGGCTGTCAATGCATAAAATACATTATACGACACTATAATATAGTATGAAATATGAATACATTCATGCAGTACCTAACTACAAGGTATTATAAAATACTTTAGAATATAGATCAGGTAGATTTTATCGATAATAATAAACAGTGCATGCCCCGCCCCTAAAGTTATCAACTTGTCAGCTCCGCCTAGTGTTGTGCTCCATTTAATGATGTCGATAAGTAGGTCGATACTAATGCTTTCTAATTAAGCAGGAAATGATTGGCGCCATGGATTTAATTCTTAAAACCCTGCTTGACCAGTTTATACTAATATCATAAATAGGATTTGTTTGTTTATTCGTTTGTATTGAATAGGCTCCAAAAAATACTGAGTCGATTTTAATGAAATTTGGCACAGATATAGAGTAGACCACGGGGAAGGACATAGGCTAATTTTACCCCGAAAAGGTACAATGTTTCCATAATATATTGTATTTACGTAGGCGGAGTCGCGGGCAACACCTCGTATCTAAATATAATATGATTGAGCTTGCTTCAGTCTTAATACCTTAATGGTTATCAGGTTATTCATAATGGCTTATACAACGATAATCTTGCAGGAGTCCGGTTCTCGATCAGGAAGTTGTGTGTTCGATCCTCGCTGTGGAACTAGATATACCTATGTACTTCAATCATTCTATTTTATTGTAAGTTATGAGTAGTAAAAAATTTGTGCGGGATTACGACTGGGGCTACCTACTATTAAGTATTCTGTGCTGGGGCTATAAAGTAAGAAATCTGTTGACTGCGGAAAATTCAGAGCATTAAAAATAGAACTCTGCGATATTTTCATAGAATTGAAAATCGAAGAGTCGAGCTGTCATATTATATGACCTACTATATAATCCGGCGGGCCCGGGAAAACTCAGAGCAATGAAAATAGAACGCTGAGCTAATACAATAGCGCTGAAAATCAGACACAATCAGTGTCGAGTCAATTGTTAATGTCTTAAATGACAGCTCTACCCTCGACACTTCCATTTTCAGTGCTCTGAATTTCCCCTGCCTTACAAATTCCGGATAGTCAAGTCCCAACCTTACGCGGTCGATTTTCGGCGGAAATATGCGGATTGTGTTACGACTGGTTTGCGACTTCTTACAAATGCGACTGATAAAATATTTTGGCCAAATTACTAATCACCAAAATAATTATGTCCTCGACATCAGATAACCTTAAGCCATTTCCGCTGATCTAATAAGACTTAAAAACAGTTTTGTTATCACATAGAGAGATAAAAAATACCATTATTGTACTACGTTCGCATCTAATTTAATGTAATCGTAAACAAAAATAACAATACCTAATATGCTACCAATTTAAATATCACTCATTTAACGTGCAATGACACATTAATTTGGTCGTTTTTTTCATAAATCACATTTAGATTAATTTTGATTCGTTTAGCCAAATTGCCGTGTAAACCTTCTAACGACGAACCGCCTAAACTTCGGTCGGGTATCGGTCGGATCCGAAGATTTGAATGCGCGGTTTCGGAGTAGACCTCCTGGTGGTACAGCGAAATTTTCAGGTCGTCATGGTAGGTACATATTAGGTACCTACAATTATATTAATTGAAACATTATATATCGGTTTAGCGACTATCAGCATAGACGTATATAAATAAGGTCCGGTAAAATCAATTACGGATATTTTGGACATATTATGATCTACTGCTTATTTAGAGACGTTTAGGCAGAAAAACAATTGCCATATTCGAAAGAAATCTTCCTTTTTATTGGCGTGTTGAGCGGAAAGTTACCCATAAACGAGATGATTTTTTTTATTTTGAGTACACAATATTTTTGCCTGAACGTTTTTCCCAAATCTTGTAAATTATAGACGGCATGTCGAAACGAAAATTGTCCCCACTTTGGCCCCGCTTTTGGGGTTTTTGACATTTGAGGTATGGTGAACATGGCGTAACTTTTTCTTCTATGGAAATTTGTTATGTCAAATGAACGTCCATAGCGCATCCTTAGTTTTGATAACATTGATTATTATCAACCATTATAATATTTGGGTCCTTTTAAAGACGCTTTAAGACATAATAAAATGGCTTCACACCTTATAATGTATTTCCCATAACTTATTAGGTATTTACCGTTTATGGAAAGTGGCAACTGGCAAACACTTAAATGTATGCTAAATTTAATATCTAAAATAGGCCCTTAGCCATGTGTCGAAGAGCTAGCCATATTATTAAGGAAGAAAATTATCGCGATGTGCATTCTAAATATAAAAATTTAAAGACTGTTGGATAATTTAAAAAATGCACAATGATTTTTAATTTCAGCCAGTTCTTTTCAAACCTCCACAACTGTTGACATGAGCCGTTTAAAAACAAAAACAAGTTCTGATCCATATCCGCAATACCTGGAAAAAACAGTAGCAATATGAAACGGGACTTTTTTTGTACAGAAATAAGCTCCGGCTAAACTAGTTAATGTGAGAAAAAAACCGGTAACATCTAGTAAATCATAACTGATAATATGACGGGTCGTCTTTTTACCTGGCAGCCATTTTACTTTTATGGAACAAGAGCACGCGTCTCGTCTGACGGTAACTTGAAGCCAGACACTAGATAGTTTTGTTTTCCATTTGGAATTATCATTTTATTATTAACTAGTAATATAACTGCAAATAAACGAACGTATAGTCTTGAAATTATTATGAAAGTTCAAGGAAGATTTTAACGGAGAGATAGGTATATACAAAAAATACTAATATTATAAATGTGAAAGTTTGTAAGTTCCTTTTTCATGCAAAAACTATTGAACGGATTTTGATGAAATTCGGTATGGTAGTAGTTTGGGCCCTGGATTAAAACATAGGCTACTTTTTATCCCGAAAAAATACAATGTTCCCGAGGAATACTATATTTACGCGGGCGGAGCCGCGGGCAACAGCTAGAACCATATAAAAATAATACATTTGTGTTTTATTCTTATATATTATAAATCGAGATATTTTCCTGCGAAATTTATTTAAGATCAATAAATATACAGAAGGCATACGTTATTCATTAGCTGCTGCAACTGTCCGTCGCACAGTGGGTCGAAAATCGGCTTTCATAGACATAGAAATGAAATCTCGAAAGTGATAGATTTTTTGATGGATATTGCTTCAGTTTAGTATTACTATGTAGAAAATTAAGTTTGAGATAATTTGGCCCAAAAATGAGGGAGTAATAATTTTTTTACGAAAAAGTTGTATGGAGCCAACATGAAAAATTCAATTATTTCAAAAACGGCAAGTTTAACCGTAATATCCTGACAGATGGTTATAGTACCAATTATTCATGATTTTTTGGCATACATCATATAACGGTTTAAGCTGCTCTTTTTTTTAAAAAAATCGTCAAAATTTTTGAAAAAAAGTCACCCTGTATTATTGCACGATTCGATAGTGTTACTATTAAGGAACAATTTCTGGAAAGTAATGGTATACGGCAAACTTGAGGAAAGTGTTGAATTTTAATAAACTCCTCCATATTTTGAACAAATGTATGAACAATTATATAAAATGCTAAAATTAAGCACTTTCCTTAACTTTCTCACATATAGTTACTTTCCAGCAATTGTTATTTACTAGCAAGACTATCGAATGTTGCAATAATACAGGCTGACTTTTTTTCAAAATTAACGGATTTGAATCCTAACCAAGGATGTTGACTTGGCTATAATCTGATAATGCAGTTATATTCGTCGTACACTGTGAAGTGAAATAAAATTATGTCAGAGTAATTGCTTCCCAAAAATACTGGATTTATAACTGTTTTATAGAAAATTTCTATGAAGCCAATGACCAAAAATCCAATTATCTTCAAAACGGCAATATAAATCCTTATATCCTTACATGCTGTTATAGTACTATTAATTCGTGTTTTTTTTACACAGTTCATGAAACGGTTCTATTTGCCATTTTTTTTAAATAATCGATATATTAATTTTGAAAAAAAAAGTCACCCTGTATTAATGCACAATTCGATAGTCTTGCTAGTAAAGAACAATTTCTGGAAAGTAATGGTATACGGCAAACTTGAGGAAAGTGTTGAATTTTAATAAACTCCTCCATATTTTGAACAAATGTATGAACAATTATATAAAATGCTAAAATTAAGCACTTTCCTTAACTTTCTCACATATAGTTACTTCCCAGCAATTGTTATTTACTAGCAAGACTATCGAATGCTGCAATAATACAGGGTGACTTTTTTTCAAAATTAACGGATTCGAATCCTAACCAAGGATGTTGACTTGGCTATAATCTGATAATGCAGTTATATTCGTCGTACACTGTGAAGTGAAATAAATTATGTCAGAGTAATTGCTTCCCAAAAATACTGGATTTATAACTGTTTTATAGAAAATTTCTATGAAGCCAATGAGAAAAATCCAATTATCTTCAAAACGGCAATATAAATCCTTATATCCTTACATGCTGTTATAGTACTATTAATTCGTGTTTTTTTACACAGTTCATGAAACGGTTCTATTTGCCATTTTTTTTAAATAATCGAAATATTAATTTTGAAAAAAAAAAGTCACCCTGTATCAATGCACAATTCGATAGTCTTGCTAGTAAAGAACAATTTCTGGAAAGTAATGGTATACGGCAAACTTGAGGAAAGTGTTAAATTTCAATAACTTCTTCATATTTTGAACAAATGTATGAAAAATAATATAAAATGCTAAAATTTAGTTATTTCCTCAACTTTCTCATATGTAATTACTTCCCAGCAATTGTTCTTTACTAGCAAGACTAACGAATGGTGTAATAATACAGGGTGACTTTTTTTTTTCAAATTTAATATTTTGACTATTTAAAAAAAATGGCACAAACCGTTTCATGAACTATGTAAAAAAATCACGAATTAGTAGTACTATAACAGCATGTAAGGATATAAGGATTTATATTGCCATTTTGAAGATAATTGGATTTTTCTCATTGGCTTCATATAAATTTTCTATAAAACAGTTATAAATCCAGTATTTTTGGGAAGCAATTACTCTGACATAATTTTCTTTCACTTCACAGTGTACGACGAATATAACTGCATTATCAGATTATAGCCAAGTCAACATCCTTGGTTAGGATTCGAATCCGTTAATTTTGAAAAAAAGTCACCCTGTATTATTGCAGCATTCGATAGTCTTACTAGTAAGTAACAATTGCTGGGAAGTAACTATATGTGAGAAAGTTAAGGAAAGTGCTTAATTTTAGCATTTTATATAATTGTTCATACATTTGTTCAAAATATGAAGGAGTTTATTAAAATTCAACACTTTCTTCAAGTTTGCCGTATACCATTACTTTCCAGAAATTGTTCCTTAATAGTAACACTATCGAATCGTGCAATAATACAGGGTGACTTTTTTTCAAAAATTTTGACGATTTTTTAAAAAAAAAGAGCAGCTAAAACCGTTATATGATGTATGCCAAAAAATCATGAATAATTGGTACTATAACCATCTGTCAGGATATTACGGTTAAACTTGCCGTTTTTGAAATAATTGAATTTTTCATGTTGGCTCCATACAAGTTTTTCGTAAAAAAATTATTACTCCCTCATTTTTGGGCCAAATTATCTCAAATTTAATTTTCTACATAGTAATACTAAACTGAAGCAATATCCATCAAAAAATCTATCACTTTCGAGATTTCATTTCTATGTCTATGAAAGCCGATTTTCGACCCACCGTGCGTCGTAACAATGCCTCATTTGACGCCTCTCGCCCAGCATCCTGTCGTGGTATTAGATTTACTCCTTGATTTAGGGCCTGGGACTGTACTCAAGATGCATTCGATAATTTCGACGGCGAAGTTCGATAACAAAACCTATGGGGTTTGACATACCTATTGCATCGTAAGCGACATAAGGTACATCGCAAGCGACATGTCACATAACGATGTCTTATGACAAATCCCATACATTTTTGATTTCGAAGTTCAGCGACGAAATTATTGAATGCATTTTGAGTTCTTGACTAGAGGTCTTGTTCCACAATCGTCTAGTAAGTGACGAATAGCTTATCCCGCTTTTGTCGCCGCTTATTTTATACTGAGCGATAGAGACAAAAGTTCCAAATAAACTATTCGTCACCAAATATTTCAAAACTCAAGATAGGCTTACATTTGACGGAATAAATCTTCATATAGTAAAAAGTTACGCCATCTTAGTTTTCACCATAATTCAAATGTCAGCCATCCCGTTTCCACCATACTTCAAATGTCAAAATGGCCCTAAAACTGCAGACACTTTTTGCCACGTCTATACTATATTCGTCTATGTACGTCACTTATTACAGGTAGAATTTACAATCCAATGAAGGAACTAGGCTGATAAATTAATAATTATGTTAAAACATGTTAATTTTGTGCGCTACCTCTATTTTCTTTCTTTGTCAGTTAATAGAGAATGATTTTTGGCTGTCACTTTAAAGACTAAGATGAAACATCAGAGTAGATACAAAGCCTTTTCAGGTTTCCGTGCCCAAAGGGTGAAAACGGGACTCTACTGAGACTTCGCTGTCTGTCTGTCCCTCCGTCCGTTCGTGTAACCGTTACTCCTTAACCGTTATAGCTAGACAGTTGAAAATTTTACAGATGATGTAAATCTGTTGCCGCTGTAACAGCAAATAAAAACAGAAAGAAATATATATTTAAGGAGGGCTCGAAATTAGAATATAACAAACGTAATTTTTGTCGTTTTGTACAGAACCCTTCGATCGCGTGACCGACTCGCACTTGGCCGGTTGTTCTGTTCTTTTTATTAATGTTTTATATCAATAAAATAACTTTATACACAAATTACGATCTATTATATAAGAATCAATATATTACCTATATCTTAACTACTATAAACATTTATGATAAAGTTAATCATGGGCTCGCTCGTTTAAAATCAATATCTGTCAATCCTAATCACTATTAGTTCAGTCACTGAGAAAGTGAAACATACGGACATACATTTGACTAGACATAATATATGTTTGTGATGTCACGTGATACTAATTGGGCAGTAAATGTGGACATAAACATTTAGTGAAATCGATGTCGATACAACGCGCGTTGCACATCACTCAGGGTTAATGACGTCATAAACTAGTGATGGGAATCGATAAAAAATTAATAAAGCTTTTGCAAATAGAACGGCTTTCACGGATTTCATCGTGGTTTCTTTTAATTTAATTTTATCCTGAAGTTTAGGCCACTTTACAACGAAAATAATTATTGCTATAAAATCTGTAATTTTATTTACAATGAGCTTTCGCGCTAACATTAGAAATCAATTAATAAATTCTATTAAACATAGCTTTCTATCGGGTAAAATCATAATGTTCGCAATTAAAATTAAAATTATTACTAATATACATTGCTTTCTACGTGAAAATCATACCCAATGCTTAAAATATAATATCGTAATGGCCATGATTATTACAATAGCTACGTAAAGTAATGGTATTGTAAACTTTTATATTGAAGTTCTAGTCTTATTTGTCACAGAATGTAAAATTTTGATGAGGTTCCTTCGTATTTTGAACAAGAGTTCGTTTTATCTACTACTAGCTGTTGCCGGCTCCGCCTGCGTTAATACAGTATCCCACGGGAACACTACTTTTTCGAGGTAAAATGTAACCTTCGTTTTAATCCAGAGCCTAAACTACTATAACTATACTTAATTCTTCATTATAAATTTCATCATTATCCGTTCAGTAGTTTTTGCGTGAAAGAGTCACAAACATCCATCCATCTATCCATCCTCATTCCTCACAAACTTGTTACGTAGTTCGTGTACTTTCAAAGGAAACCATTCACTTTAATACAAGTTTGGGCCCAGTATATATAATCGATATTCTTTTGTGTGATTTCTTTAATTACTTGACTACGGCGAAGCAGATAGATTAGATCAGTAGTTTAGGAGCTACGGTGGAACAAACGTACATACATAGACTGCACAAAATCATTACCCTTCTTTTTGGCTTCACTGTAGTTGGGTAAAATGCACCAAATACCATGTAAATATCCACTCGGATAGGGTTGCCAGGCGTCAGGATAAAGCCGGACGTAGTTAGGCTTTTTCTTTGCATATCCGGCCAAAATAAACAGTATCCAGCTTGTCCGGATTTTATTACGCTTTAATTAAATTTCGCAAATAATGCCAGTGAACAGGCATTCCATTTATTAACCTATGTATGATTTTTTTGGTGAAAATCAACAAGGTTTGATTTAAGAAACTATTTTAGTGTCGTATTTATTAAAAAAGTCAAAATACTCCAGAATATAGGGCTGGTCCGGCCTTTTTACCCAAATGTCCGGCCAAACTTCGCTGGTCTGTCCGTCTATTAGGTTTGGCGACCTGGCAACCCTACACTCGGACCGTGTAAAAAATCCCCAGTAACAGTGAGATGAATAAGGCTGAGAGCTAGGCAGTGAACACATATACCTGTCCCGCGTGAATCGAGAGCAGGAAGACCTAATAATACCCGTCTGGCGGTTAGTGATGTGACTGAAAGCAAAAATGTCGATATCGATAAAACTTATACAACGATATTTTTGACAACTTAGTGAGATTTTAAATGAAACCTATTTCCTATAGAAATAAATAATCTTGTAACTACCCTCACATTTTTAAACGCCACAGCTTTAATATCACATTTTATTAATGCTAGTGTCTTTAACTATTGCTTATTTATGTTTTTATAATTATTAATTAAGATATGTCTTCACTAATTAAGCAATGCTTAATTCTACTTTTATATCTGTCTCTTGCGTAAAATATTTTAACACAACTATTACTTTCTATAATTTGATGTTTTAATTTACATAATTATGCTTAAAGTTTTAAAACAGAAACTTAATATAATTAACATTTTGTGTCTTAAATTATACAGATCGAATGTAGCGTATTTTGATTGATCAATTTAGTGTGGTGTTATAAAAGCACTATGATTATTATGTCACTACGTTAAATTACAAGATTGGCATCTATCAACAAATCTCTAATCGCAATATTTTAGCGAGCGAGCAAAATATGTCAGCAAACCATTCATTACTTTATATCGGTATCATTTACTTAATGATGAATGATTATGTTTTCTTATAATATTACACTTTATCTTGTATATCAGTCCGTATACAAATACATATACCTACATATTACAAGTATAGAAAAGGTTAAAGGTGTAAAGATGTATTCTTATTTCCATTTCTTCTTGCCTTCTTTATATTTAGTCTTAACATTTAAATCTGAACTCAAAGTAATTATTCATCAACAAACTCTTTCGTGCGTGGAAATATTACAGTATTAACAAAATACGTTAAAAAAGCTCGATTATTGATAATTTGTGCACATCACTAGCGGTGTGTAGTTACGGCCGTTGAATCAGAGCCTTGTAAAGGCTTCTCGGGTATATGGGCCGGCTCCGACAGACCGAGCTGATTCAAGATGGAGGCCTGTTGGCTTTATAGGGTAATCTGATATAAAAATACATTAAAAATGCGTGTAAAATACTTTTAAAATCATTGCGGGACGCCTGGAAGATGAATGTGGAAATTATATTGTATTCGCGAGTTGATGTGTTACTTCGCCATTTCACTCAAAAAAACACGATTTGAACTAGTTTCATTACCATAGATATTTACAATTTACACGCTTGTTAAGCGGCTTGGCCAGCCAACAAATCCGCTTGTGAGCGGAAATTAAAATTTATTCTGAATACACAAAGCATTTCAAAAAGTCTTTTAACCGCAAAATTGCTTTTTGCGGTTAAAAAACTTTTAAAAATGAGTTATCATATTGGCGGTTGGCTTTTTGAAATCCTAAATAAATATTTACTTCAATCAAGTATTTATTTATATAGATTGAAATTATTAATATCGCTCGGGGCTGCCTACCACTTTCCAATAAAGATATTAAGATTTTTGTGTCGATGTTATCTCATGATTTATCGATATCGTAAGGGATAATTGTGGGTGTTCGTTTAAAACTATTTTGTTTTTGATTCAGTATCGATATTAATCAGACTATGGTACAACACTAAAATATGAATTAATTCTTAATTTTATTTCGATAAAAGCAGCAAAAAAACAAGCTTTGGTTTACAAATATTTTATAATACTTACAATAGAGAACTAGATTATTGTTTTGGAATTCATAGAAATCTCATTGTTAATTAGGTACTTTGATTCAATGTTAATTATAATTAATGTATACTAATATAATAAAGAGGAAAAGTTTGTTTGTTTGCATTGAATAGGCTCCGAAACTACTGGACCGATTTTGATAAAATTTGGTACACATATAGATTAGACCACGGGGAAGGACATAGGCTACTTTTAAGCACGGCAAAATGTACGGTTACTGCGGGTTTTCCTTTTGCGCGCACGATGTTGCGTGCAACATCTAGTGATAATATAAGATGCTTAATCAATCTTATAATTTCTTTTTGTTGTTTCAGGTAATTATAATCTTCATAAAGTGGCCGATCCGTAAATTTTTTCACTTCCAAATTCTTTTCAAATCTCTTTGAAAAAATCTTAATTTGGACAAGAACGTATAGAAGCAAACGCATTTTTGATACAAGATTTCACTACATAATTATTTGAAGTATTAACATTTTTTTTTTTTAATAATTTTAATTTAAGAATAAGATTGCGTTGTCTATATATTTTTTATAAAAAAAGGCGTGAAACGAGCGCTACAGACCACAACGATAAACTGCACAGTTCGATCACAGAACACATATTTAGTAGTTTAGTATGAAGATGTACTACTGTATACGTCAACTGTGACCGAACAGTTTTATCGTTGTGGTGCATTAGTTATATATTATATTTTATTCATTCTGAAGTTATTGATTGTGTCATATTGATTAGCATATTTAACTGACATTTCACACATAGTTAAACTGATCTTAATTGCTAGATTTTTATCTTAGATTGCTATCTGATAAGGCTATCAGCACTTCCGTTCCTATTGGCCATAACCATAGCTGTTGGTATTTTAATCAGTAGGTATGCAACGGATATACCTGTCAGTCTTATACAGCTTATTTTCGTCATCATCATCATCACCGTCATACGCTACTGTCCAACTAGTAAATTGCTTTTTCTGTCAGGGCAAGAATCTCTTCGGCTTATTAGCAGGAAACACGGCTGAAATACACAAGTGTGATACACGCAGCTAGCCTACTACCAGTGGCGAAGGGTTCCTATAACTCCATTCCTATCGGCTTCCCTTGTCACTTACCTTTTGCAAACCTTCATAGAAATCCCTACCTATTATACAGGCTCCGGCTTCCCTATGAAGGAGAAGCAGCCTTCGCCACTGCCTACTACTAAATATTACTAACTACTTTAAAATAATTTCTATAATTATAATATATTAATAAATTTTTAAGTTTGAACTTTGCAAAAGAACCCTTTTGCCTCTTGGATAGAAAAAAAAAATTGTCGACGTGTAACAAAATTGTATCTATCAAACGTACGGTAGTGTGTTAATAATCTTAGGTAGTGTATTTTGAATTTTTTAATTTTATGTATTTAAGCATTACTTTAAAAAAATATTAGCTTTCTGCACATCTTCCTCCACATAAACTTCAACTGTGCCAAATATCATACTTCTACACCCGCACAATTCTCGTAAAGCTGTACTTAAAGTTTTTGCTTTAGGTATTAATATATAATGTCTCCGAAAATCAATTACGGATACTTCGGGCACATGATCCACTGCTTATGTAGGTAAAGACGTTTAGGCAAAAAAATATCTGTCAAACTCAAAGTAAAACATCATCTTATGTATGGGTGACTCTCCATAAAACGCAAACACCCATATAAAGAAAAATTTTTTTGCGTATGACAATTGTTTTTCTACCTAAACGTCTTTACATAAGCAGAAGATCATATGCCCAAAATATCCGTACTTGCTTTTACCGAACCTCATATACATGATTTAGTACAGTTACTTTATATTTGACTCATGCCCAGGTAATTAATTGTTGTTTATTGCCTAAGGTTATTTTGCGATAAGGCACGTAGTTCAGTATTACATGGAAATTCGTCTACGCGTGTGTAATGCGTAATAACAGTACTTGATAACACAGCTCATATCAATAATACTATTAGAACTGTGAACACAATTATTGAAATATAAATAGTGATAGTCCTATGTTCAAAGTATCAAAATTAATCGGCCGTCTTATAACTGAGTGAGAGTTTTTGTCAGTACGCCCCGTGAAGAAGTTTGTGACGGACACAGAATACAGAACATCCAGAACGAGTGTTCGATCACATTTGTACGCAACGCTCTGTAACTAAAACCATGGCGAAACACCGCCCCGCCGCTCTTTACTTTACTCTTTACACTTACAAAACAAATCGCGTTATTATGTTACAATTAGGTATTCAATAAAAATTTATTGAAAAAAAATTGGGTAAAATATAAAAATTTTACCTTCAAATAAAATTTCTATTATGCTTCCAAAGACGTCCGAAGTCCATTATGAGAGTACATCGTTTCCTTTTCCTCGCCTGGTCGCTAGATGTCGCTGCTTTCGCTACCTTTTCGCGCCAACTTAGCCCCCCTACCATCTGCAACTAAGTTTACCGCCCGAAACAAGCCGCCATTTTCGTCATTGTTTGGCTCATAATGGGAACTGCACCAGGAAGACATTACTGGGACTTCGGACGTCTTTGGAAGCATAATAGAAATTTTATTTGAAGGTAAAATTTTTATATTATGCGTTCCGTTTGACGTCCGAAGTCCATTATGAGAGACTGTTTGTTATCTCCTGGTGGCTTGTTAATTGATTAAAACGCAACAATGTGATTGAACATAATAATCGTATAATTAATTAAATCGTATAAGTAACAAAAATCACAGATATAAAATATCAACTATTACTATAATACTATTAATTAGGCTGAAAATATTGTGACAGAGAACATTCTTCAATTACTTCTCTGTTATTGATTTGTTTTAAATAGTACTTTCTAAAGGTATTTTCATGCTGCCAATTTGCCTTGGCTAGAATATCATTAATGTGATAATTTTCGACCCAATTTAAAGACGAGACTGCTGATCTACAACTCCCCGCTGACGCATGAATCCCAGCCTCGGATAAAAGCCTCTTAATCCAACCACCGATCATTGCTGCAGTAGCTGGCCGTGTAGGGCTTCTAGTTGCTAAAAATAAATTAGTAGTATTTTCGCGAATTTCATTTGTCATATTTACTAGAGTCCGTAACCAGTATACTGCATCTATATTCTTATCAGGAGCGGATAAAAATGTCCAACTAGATTGCTTATAAGAGGACGAATCAGTCTTTGAACCGAAAGCAGGGTGCAAGGTTATAGAGTCAGAATTATCAAAAAAGTGTTGACTATCAATATGTAAGAGAGTAAGGTCGTGTACTCTACGACCCGACGATAATAACAAAATAGCAGCTGTGTGTCTAGATACCTGATAAAGACTATTCAAATTAATATTGTATCTTTTTAAAAATCTAATCAAAATCCTTGCATCCCAAATCGGTAATTTAGAAGGCGCAGGTTTTGCCAAGGAAATAGCTTTTAACATGTGTTTTACGATCGGGTTAGCAGAAATTTTAATATTAGATATTGTTTCGCAAACGGATGCAATAACTGATTTATGTACGAGAATTGTTCGATAAGAGAGACCATCCGTTAAAAATAGATAACCTAGATATCTAGCTACGTCTGCAGGTTCTGGCAAACGAAAATTAAAGCCATTTTCTTGACAAAATCCGACCCATCTACTCCAAATAGGGGCATAAGTTTTTATGGTAGATTGTCTCCAACAAGAAGACAATAAGTTTTTCTCCTGCGGCGTCCATGTATTTGTTAGAGCATCCCACCCAAAATGAGCCAGGCTTCCAGGTGTAACTTGCTGACTTGTGCTGGCGGTAACATTGTCGTTGTATCCACTAGAGACTCCTTCAAGTTTCTGAGTTTCACAGGACGTTTCAGAGCGCGATTCTTTAGATCTGGTCTCCAAAAAGGCTTCTTCCACCTGGGTGCTACAAGGATGTACTGACCTGAGGCGGAATTCAGGTGATCCAGAACCCTGGGTATTAGGCTGGGCGGCGGGAACAGCCATGCAAGTCGATAATTCCAGGATCTGCTGAACGCGTCGTGAAAGCAAGCGTTCGAGTCTGACAAATCTAGCGAGACATAGTCTGCTACGACGTGTGCTGTCTGAGACGCAAACAGGTCTAGATCTGGTTTTCCCCACATACTGAACAGTCTGGACGTTGCCTTGTCTGTGAGATGCCGTTCGGCTGCGGCGCGGTTTCGTGATAGGTGATCTGCTTCGGTGTTGAATAGACCGGGTAGATGGTGAGGGAGAAGTACAATATTGAGTTGGTCTACCAATTTCAGCAGCTGTTGTGTCAGATTTAGCAGTAGACGTGATCGTGTTCCTCCTTCGTTTTTTATATAGGACACGACCGTTCTGTTGTCGCTCTGAAGGATCACTGTCGAATTCTGCAGCTCCATTGCTTTGGCGGATATAACTGCTATCACGGCATACATTTCCTTCAGATTGCAATGCCATGCCGTCTGGTGATGCTCCCACTGGCCCTTTATCATGTCGTTGTTTACTTGGGCCCCCCATTGAATGTCCGACGCGTCGGTAATGACGTGGTTCGTGGACATTCTTTGGAGATGAATAGCTGACTTCTGACTGATATTCTTCAGCCACCAGCACAGTTCTGTAAGCACCTCTTCTGGATACCGATTCTGCGATCGTGGATACTTCCTGAGTTTGTTGCTGTGTCGCTGTAGTAACCGGCAATGCAGCCTTCCCCGGTGGGTGATGAAGGCTGCAAAATTGAGATGGCCTAATAAGCGTTGTGCTTGTTTTAGGTTCCAACTGCCGGCTGCGAGTCGAACTCGCAACATTTGACGGACACGTTCTATTTTGTCTGTGGGTAAGGACTTCGTGTTGAATTTGGTGTCCCATACCACTCCCAGAAAATCGATTAACCTCGTTGGTGTTGTTACCGATTTTTCCATATTGATCGACCAACCTAAACTGGTCAAAAACTGTATTGCAAGTCTTACCTGCGCTGCGAGTGTAGTTTTGTCCTGATGTACTATCAAATAATCGTCTAGATAGACCACTAACCTCAGACCTTTTTTGCGAAGTACGTCTGCCGTCCAGTTTGTTACAGAGGCAAAAATCCGCGGTGCTGCTGCTAGGCCAAATGGCAGGCACGTCATCTGGAGCAGTCGACCTTGATAACTGATTCGGAGAAACCTTCTGTGATGATTGTTTACAGGAAGATGGAAGTAGGCCTGACTTAGGTCCAATTTCACCATCCAATCTCCGCGTTGTAGAAAATTGGGCACTCGATGATGGTGAAACAGATTGAAATGCTTCGGTTGCATATACCGATTTAATGCCTTGAGATTGAAAATTATTCGATTTTTTCCGTTGGATTTGGGAATTATAAATAGGGGAGATATAAACGAAGGTGTCAGGGTAGCCGGCTCTAAAACTTAATTGAATCAAATTTTGAATTTCGGTTGACATTAATTGAGAATGTGGAGTTTGATATTTTGCTAAAACATCCATTGTTGGAAGAACTAACGGTGGCGTTTTGTTGAATGGTATTCTGAGACCCGTTATTAACTGCAATATTGATTTGGGGGGATTGAAACGAGTCCAAATATTTCGAAAGTGCATCAGACAACCGCCAAAAAAGTTTGCAGAGTCATTTATTTTTAAATCCCGATCTTCTACCCTCGGTTTTATATTTTCTTCCTGTCCCCCTTTTTTTTACCGGACGAGTAATTGGAAATAAAACGCTCCGAATCTTTGTAATCGGCCTGTTTCGATCTATAATTGACATTTGGTCGGCCGCGAAACGATTTTGCGTTACCCGTAGACGTCGAAGGTTCAGGCGATTTTGGCCGGGTGCGGGTAGCAAATGATTGTTTTTGTAATTTATCTACTCCACCAATCTTTTGTAGATAGGTGGATAACTGACCCGGTTCAAACATATACTCGCAAGAAGGCGGAATTTTACTTAGATCCTCTCTCATATATTTATCTTTTAATTTTTTAACGAGATCTCTACGGCGTAATTCTAACACTTCGGCTCGTTTTCCGCAAATAATTTGTAGTATGTCGTGTGACACCGACTTATAATCTGAATCATTACCAAATAATTGACTTAACTTATTGTAAATAGAAGAAGCATTAAGTTGAACATCTGCAGAGGCAGACCAATCGATTAGACTTTGCAAAGCATAATTTACGGCTTCATTTTGGGCTAAAAATGCATTAGATAACGCTGCAAAACTACGTTCCATTTGGAACCAACGTAATGGTGTAAAAGGATCCTCAAAACGTCGTAGTTCTTCATTTACCTTCAATTCTGTAAAAGCCGGAAAGGCCGCGTATTTTTTCTGAATATCGGTATATCTAACCGCATTCCAATCGGGCGAGTCAAATCTTTGCATATCCTTAATTTTATCGACACGTGTCTGTATCGCTTTTGGTACGGACGGTTCTTTAACCAAAACGTTTAGGTTTACAATACTACCCGCATCTAATTTTGGTGGGCATAGAAACTGTTCACCGGATCTCGGACGCGAACTTTCTAAAAAGCCAGAAGCGTGTGACATGCTATTGTTTTCCGACAAAGGCAATTGAGGGTTTACTTGTGGTACCTCCGTAGATGCGGTGAATTTCGCTGTTAAAATATTGTTCAAATGACTCACCAATTGCTGTGCCAATACGTCAAACCTTTCTTCTAATTCCCCCGAACTGCTACGTTTTTGGCGTTTTCTTGGTGGCCCTTCTTGATCCGTAGAGCAATCCGAAGAACTATCACTATCACCTTCAATAGGCGCGCTAACGTCTTTATCACTCATTGTATACTAAAATATGTTCAAGGTAACGGAAGACAAACTTAATTTTACTTTCTACTTCAATCTCGAAAGTTAATTGAAATTCTTTAAAAACTTTGCGACTAATTTTTTGATATGAAATTAATTATATAACAAAAATTTGTAAGATTTTGTTACGACCATGCGCTCGGTTTGAAAAACGACGCAACAATGACGAAAATGGCGGCTTGTTTCGGGCGGTAAACTTAGTTGCAGATGGTAGGGGGGCTAAGTTGGCGCGAAAAGGTAGCGAAAGCAGCGACATCTAGCGACCAGGCGAGGAAAAGGAAACGATGTACTCTCATAATGGACTTCGGACGTCAAACGGAACGCATAATATTCCGTTATTCAGTGGCAACATTTTATGTGTGGATAGCCACTCCGATTTGGAGTAGTCGTAACAGCTTCACTTTCAAGCGCGTTGACGGTTTCTGGATGATTTCAGTCCTGAATCGCGCTATCGAAGTTTTCTAAGATCGGCATTATATACCTATACAACATCTGAAAACTACTACAGTGGGATTCGGCCTGACCTATATAGCACCTGGCTCGGACGGAGATCTCCCACAAGTTAACTACAATATGTATGGCATCGAAACAGCGCCCCTAGTGGCAAACAATAGTAACTAATTCGATGCCACACAAATTGTAGTTAACTTTTTCACGGTAAGTAGTGACAAAAACTTGCAATGAGCAGTGAGCTGCACTGTTTCACAATCTACAGATTAAAGTGTCAGATAGCTTTTTTGCATGTAGTAAATAGTGACAAAACATCCGAATAAGCTATACTATACTTATCAGAAGATTGTGAAACAGGCCTATACGAAAATTCACGTACATAAACATACCTCTCCTTTATTGACGCGTCACCAAATATGTATTATTTAAAAGAAGTGTAATTCACACATTGGTATAAAGGGAATCGCGTATCTAAATCGAATTACGTACAAGGCTACATGTGGAGTCAGGCGTATAAGCATGTTTGACCAGGAAGGTGTTAATCCTATCAATAGGCATGAGCCCAGGTAATCCTATCATAGGTATGTAGGTTCATGGCTGCGCAGCCTAATAAGTAGAAATAAGTAATTACTTCAATTCAGTATTGTTTTAAACAGGCTACCCACCGATAGTTAAAAGGATTTTTTTAACAAAAAAAATCAAGAAGTTGTTATTAAACGTTTGAAATGAAATAATAAAAAACTTTTAAAGAAACAATATTTTTGCCAACCCTACCTAATATTTTCCATAAACTAAAATCAATGTTTACGGTACAAGTTTTTATATTTGGCAATTGAAGATAAAACGGAGAATTTAGTTCAATCGCGTATTTCTGAGTTTGATAACAGTAAAATAATATGTTATCGTTTTAAACAGTTGTTTTAACACTACTATGCGCATTGTGCATCCGAATATTATGTACCGAATCTAGTTTAGTAATAGAAATGTCTGTAAAAATGGTAACTCACAAAGATTTTCTGATAATTGTGTTAATAGGTAAAGATCTAAAACCATCAATATAATAATTAATAATCCATCGCAAGGTATTGAAGTGTAAATAATTAAGAAAGACATTATTACCAAGGCCACTAGGGTTGTCAGATAACAGTTGACAAATAAAAAATAAACTCGAAGCTATATATAATAAATTTAACTTAAGTTCATTTCGGATATTAAGTTGTGATGGGGTTGTCATATACTTTAGTGTAAAAACCTCTAAATAAATAAAGATATAAAAAAAAACTCGAAGCTTAGAAAGTGAGATCTACAAAATGGAGTTATTTCATTCATTACGTATCGATAAATCAGAATGACGTGAATTGAGCAAATATCAAAAACACGATTCAGGCGATTCTCGTGACGAATTGTCACATTTGTCAAAAGATTGACCCGCCCAGCCTCAATCAACCTGTTGAAATGTCACTGTTATTTTGCAGTTTAGGATTATTTATCGCCTATTTGATTTATTTTGGTGAAGTCTGGTATTTTAGATTTGTCAATCCTTTCAATAGTTAATTAAATTAAAAGAAACTATTTTTTTATATCTTCATTCTGTGTATATTTTTGTTATAGCTCTACCAGAATCTGATGGCATTTTAAAAAAAATAAAAAATGTGATTTTCATATGGCAATGTCAAGTATGACCCGTCAAATCAAAGTACGTGATCTGTCAACCGCTGCTAAAATTTTGTGATTATGTTCTTGGAATTTGTTGTTTTTGTGAAAATATCCAAAAAGGCAATTCGATCTCAAGCGAGAAATATTGTTTTCTATGTCTATAGTAAAATACAGAAAGAAGAAGGTGTAAATCGAACTCAATCTTATAATTTAAAGTTCGTGGTAGAGTTGACCGGTAAGTTAGAGTGAGTTGTTTTGATACTTTTAGTTTTTTTATATTTTCTTAGGTAATTATTGTGACTTCTTTAAATGTGTTTCCAGTACTACTATAAGGTGAATCGTAGCTGATGGCACATCGAATGATGGTTTGTTTTCCATGCCTGGTAAAAGGAGGAGAGGAGGAAAAAAGAAAATCAACATAAGACAGTTTCGATTTATAGTTGATTAGGAATAAAGTAAACGAGTTCTATACAGTTCGGAAGGAAATTCCAACATTAAATAAACTGTTGCCAATTTAATTGTATGTTATTCGTAATAAATAAGTATATAAAGTAATTCACGATTGATTTATTTTTCATAAAATATCATTATATTACATAGTATAAAACAAAGTCCCTTTTTTGTCTGTCCTCTATAATATGCTTAAATCTTTAAAACTACGCAACGGATTTTGATGCGAGTTTTTAAAATAATAGTCTTTAAGTATTTAATAGTCTTTAAGATATTATAAGATTATGGTAAAATTTATATTCAAGTACTTATTATGTAAGTATATTATCAAGTGGTCGCGCATGTCGTATCGAGGTGATAGGGTCCCATTTTTAACAATAATTTGCATTGGGCAAACCTAAAAACATGTTCAATATTGTATCAGTAGTATATTGCTGTAAGTAGGTAGAGAGTTATTCGCCGAAGTAGTTTTTTCTCCAAGAACACTATTCCACGCGGGCGAAGCCGCGGGCAAAAGCTAGTTTTCTATATTATACACCGAACATTCTTCATACAGTCTTATTATAATTCATGTTCAATAATACTAGACATAATTAAATATTAACCAGTATCAAGATCGTTTAATCCAATTTCCCCAGTATTGCACGCTACAAATTTTTTTTTCCCTATTTGCCATGAGATTCTGGTACACCTATAATCATGCGTACAATAAACTTTTAAAATTAAATAAAATACTTGGCAACCCTAACACAAAGTAAATTAATATCCACATACGGTTGACAATTATTATTACCAGTATGTTAAATTGACAGTGTAAACTGTCACCGTCATACTGCACCTAGCGCATTTACATCCGAGATTGATACGTTGATTATAAAGTATCAAGACTTCCTTATCGCGCTACTTATAAATGTAAATGTAGAATTTTCCTTGGTCCATATAGGACACATTATAATGAACTAATTAACGCAGCTCATATAAGGGATACTTATCCATTATTATCAAGTCTAATTGGAAAACCAACATAAAGTTCTTTCCGTTTGACTAAGTACTCGCTTTTTCTCTCTAAGTTCAAGTTAAACTAAAATCTAACAAACCTGCAGGAACCGTTCATTTTACGTAAAATTAAGAAATATAACAACCTAACTTTTGCCCGCGGCTCCGCCCGCGTTAATACAGTATCCCACGCGAAAACTATTTTTTCGGGTTAAATTTAGCTTATGTTTTAATCCAGAGCCTAAACCACACCAAATTTCATTAAATCCGTTTAGTAGATTGCGCGAAAGAGTCACAAACATCTATCCATGCAACCATCCTCACAAAACTCCTAACGCTTTTTATCTACAATATTAGTAACGGGCCGTCCATTAGTCACGTGATGTTTTAACAACTTTTTAGACCCCTCCCCTCCCCCTGGTAATACGTGGTGAGGTTTTATACTACCCCCCCCTCCCCCCACCTAAGATCACGTGTATTTTTTTGTACATAGTAAGCAGGTCATGTTTGAAGAAAAACGTTAACTTAAAAACAATTTAATCGAATAATTTAAGTAATTAAAAACTACACGAGTCATTTGTCCTGTAAGTATTTAAACAACATTACGTATCTACAACCGATAAGAATTTCGGTATGCATAGACTGGATTCAAAAATTAGTACACGTGATGTCTCCTTAAACCCCCTCCTCCCCTTGTGATACTTGGTGATTTTTTTCGGATCCCCCCTCCCCCTTTAGGCATCACGTGATTAATGGACGACCCCTAAGGTAAATGGAGCAAACTCGGTAATTTTTCATCTCATCACTTTGCCGTGCTAAGGCCGACGGGTTAATTAGAGTCACGGAATTGGAGCACCATGTATACGACTCGTTAGTGAGATTCACACCACACCTACTCGTCAATCTCACGTGAGATTGACTAGGGCTGATGATGATGGGAGTGGCAGGAATTGATAAAGCAAAAAGTTGGGGACTTCTTTCAAAAACTTTATTAGTATGCTAATAGTAAGAGTCATCAAAGTGAGCTCCGTGGCCTAGTGGGTAGACCGTTTGGTTCGCACTCGAGAGAGTGCAGGTTTGAATCCCAGGTTGTGGCGTGTACCAATGAGACTTTTTCAGATCTCAAGTACATTATACGGACGCTCTAACGGTGAAGGAAAACATCGTGAGGAAACCCGCACATAGTTGGCCCCAGACGTATTGACCAGTCATTCCTCTGGACTAGGCTGACTATGTTGTGAGAATGCCGTATGTGCTTAGGCGACCATACGACATTTAAAAACCAACTGTCCCAGGCACTACAGTATTTCAAGAGTGGTTACTTCGCTCGGAGAATACTGTATAAATCATCCATTAACGGATGTAAAGGCCTAAGTAAGGGTCATGTCACACCGAGACGATGCTGTAATAATAATATGCATGATGTGCAACGCTGCGTCGCGCGGCTTCATTTCAGTTAAATGACTTGCCATTACTTGCCTTGGATTTTGGAAAAACTGATTTCCGGTATCTAAAGCTAATTTGTTGGTAGTTTATCTATTCATTAGCGTTATTGGTTCGATAACGGAATTCTGAATAAGAAGTGACAATATATAAATTAAGTTTAACATAACTGACCATTGAGGTTCGTTTATCAATTCAATAACTCGCAATTACATTTCTATTGATAGAAGGCGCTGATATGGAAAGGAATTTTAAAAAACTTTACAGAGAATGGTTATTTTTCTTCTTTTAAATAGTTAAAAAACTCATTTTCTCTCCCAAAAACATTCTCATATCTTTCATAAAACTAACTAGTTTTATGAAATATATTATATATAATACTAATGTAACTACATTGTCGAATTATAGCATAACAAAATAAATTTATCGTCGAATTTGTAAAAGGTTCGTCTAGTGACCACTAAATGAATTTGCACGAGTTAAACCTATTTTATATAGAGTTAAAAAAACTCTATTATATCTATACAGATAAATAAAATTGAAGTGTCTGTTTGTAACTCCAAATATTTAGCTTTTCACATAGTGAATCTGAAAGTATATTCGGTACTTACAATAAAATACCAATTTATAAATTTTTTGTCTGTCCGTCTGTCTGTCTGTCTGTCGGTCTGTCTGTCTGTTTGTTCCGGCTAATCTCTGAAACGGCTGGACCGATTTTCACGGGACTTTCACTGGGAGATAGCTGATGTTATAAGGTCTAATATAGGCTACTTTAATTTTAGGGTTCCGCTTCCGTTAGTTCTGCGCAAACGAAGTTGCGGGCATCAGCTAGTAAATAATAAACAATAATATTATGTAAAGCCTTCAAAAACAGGACATAAATCAGCTTATAGTTTTTTTACCCCAATTCATCCTATTTACCTAGGACCCATTCTGTAAATCTGTGTTAGGTTATCACGGAAAATGCAGTTGCTAGTGGCTACTACTGGCTAACTTGCAAATAGTAAAGAATATAGTCCAATCCAATTACTATAAGGCCTGTACCGCCTAGAAACACGTACAAAGAGGCCTCACATATTTAATCATAATATATGGACGCTTCTATACCGCGTCAATCTGGTCCCGATGTGAGTTCTTGAAGAACTTGTGTGTGGTACCAGACGGAAATATATGTAAATGATTAGTCTATGTATATTTAATAATTTTATATCAATCTGAAAAATGTGTATACAGACATAATATTTAAGATGTGTATTATATTATACATTTATTTATGTTATAACCCCCTTACTAATAAAAATATTTATACAGTGTTATAAGCTATACAATGTTTATAGTCCTTGTCTGATACGTCGGAAAAGTTTCTTGACAGACAAGGACAAAACATTGTATAGCTTATACATTGTATTAATAGTTTTATGAGTAAGGGGGATATTTAATAAAAAAGTTTTCTATTTTCCTGTGTCATGGATGTGTCCATGAGACCATGACACAGGAAAATAGAAAACTTTTTTATTCCTTTGGCGGGATTCGAAACCGCGATCTCCGGCTTGAGCATTGACACGCAACCACTGAGCCACAGAGGTCGTCATATTTATAGTCACATACAAACACTCAACTAGCTACATAAGTACTAACAAACTACTACATGTGTTTTTGTCATCTAATACTTTTTACTACCACTAACCTTACTAAGCAGTACCTAGTACACCACTAGTCAAGTCTTACCATAGCAGTTCATCTAGTACGGTTAGGTTTTATTGCAGGTAATTGTTGAGTCCTAGAACTTCTAGAGTCAGAATAATTCCACTTAAGTACTAAATGCTAGATCTATTTGCAACCACTTTTAAAGTAAAACGATTTTTTTTATTGGAGACTAGACGTTGCCCGCGACTTCGTGCGCGCAAAAGTTAATTTCGCAGTAACCGTACATTTTCCGCGATAAAAAGTAGCCTATGTCCTTCCCCGTGGTCTACTCTACATATGTGCCAAATATCATCAAAATCAGTCCAGTAGTATCGGAGCCTATTCAATGCAAACAAACAAATAAACCTACTTTTCCTCTTTATTATAGAAGTATAGATTATGTCGTTCTGCATGAAAGCACAATAAACAAATCGTCGAGTCGAGCAAGAAGCTAGCTGATGATGATGAATTATAGCTAAGAATAATCTCGATCATGTCAGCTTTCAAACGAAAAAACTACATCAAAATCTGTTCGTCCGTTTGGGAGCTACGATGCCACAGACAAACACACAGACACACGTCAAACTTTTAACAGCCTAATGATTTCGTCGGGGGGTTAAATAGTTTCGATTAAGTACCTCCATGTTAGCCTATAAAATTATATCGATACTTGAAAACTTGAAAAGTTTGTAATTGCATGTATGTTTGTTTTCATTGAATACGCACCAAAACTACTGGACCGATTTCGATGAAATTTATCACAGATCACGGACATAGGCTACTTTTTATTGCGGCTAAATGTTCGGTTCCTGCGGGATTTTCTATTGTGCGCACGTAGTCGTGTGTTTCATATAGTAACAGTATATTTATGACTATAATAAAGATATTTATTACAAATTATGTGCCCTCTTAAAGTAGTAATATTATTATTATTATTAATATAATCGGATTATAAACTTACCTAGCAATTTATTTCGTTTCAAATAGTGACTTGGTAGTTGGTATCAACAAATAAATTATAGAGATAAAAAGTTATGACATTTAAATTGAAATCGTGGTGTGGGATACGAATAGAGGATCAGAGGGAATGCGTTGACAGTGGGATGGGATAGAATGGGACAGTGGGATGGAGCACGCGAGGATTGTAATTCAAATATACCCTCACTTTCATTTAAATATTCATAACGTCATAGAATTCTCATATACTGTACGACTAGATAAGAATGAATGAACATCTTCATATCCATAGATTATTTTTTTATTTAAATTACATATTTTTGAAAGTACACTTACAAACGCGTAAAAATCTTTAACAAAGATCTAATAGGTTTAAGAAAAACAGACTGCTAAAGTAGTAAGTACGTCAATCCAAAGTGTTGTGTAAATAATGTTTCGTAGTCGATAAAATATTAAATGCCCATATCGATTATTTTGCATATAATAAATTTTCATATAAAATTTTATTTCGTTCATATAAGGTGTTCGTATACAGGAATATTTTTTCATCGGTACAATAAATTTTATCACGTCATTGGTATCGATAATAGAGTACATTTCTCAAATAAAAAAAAAATATTTTTTTATTCATTTCAATTATTTTATCCTATAACCAATCTAATACCGCATGTGCGCACTAACTACATGGCGTCAACGGGTGCGGTATGAGGTAGGGGGCGGCGAGGTGGGGTAAGCGATCGGCCGGGCGCGGGCGCACGAGTTGGCAACAAAGCATCGATAGATGCGTAACGTATCCACATTTTGTATTAGTTTAGCGGATAAGTTCGGGGATTGATAATTTTGTTTTTTTGTTCCAAAGGGGTAGTAACGAAAATCGCTAGTATTTTTTATTTTTGACAACTATTACGTATGTTGATTTATTGTACTGGTGAAAAAATAACCCTGTATATTTATACAATTTGTAAATACTTAAAACACGTATTAAAAATATTGCACGGCTCATAACTTTATTTCCAAGGTTACTTGATGTAAAATCGATTCTGTAACACGTTAAATAAAATATCAATTATTAAACCGGAATAACAGGTATTGATATTATATTTTGTTCATCATCATCATCGCATACTATCTTGTCGGATACGAGTTTTTCCTCAATGTAACATAGAGTTCGCTAAAATTCAATACGCGTCGCTATTATTTCCTCTACAATCTACATGTACCTTCATAATAATTTAATCATTAGATAAAAATATTTATCATCCTCATCACCTTGATGAGTGGCAGTCCTCCACCGTGCGCTTTACCCGAAGCTTTCTGCCACGCACTGTAAAACTCTGGAATGAACTATCGCCAGCAGTATTTCCGGACCACTACGACCTGCAAACCTTCAAGAAGGGAGCGTATTCCCTCCTAAAAGGCCGGCAACGCACTTGCAACTTCTCTGATGTTGCGGGTGTCCATGGGCGACGGTAATCGCTTTCCATCAGGTGATCCGTTTGCTCGTTTGCCCCGTAGTTTTATAAAAAAAAAAGTATAAAAACAGCAAAATGTTATTATTTAATACTGCCAAACATGTTGAAAAACCATAAATTGTCCTTATTATAATAATTATTAATTTTATGTTTGGTTTATTTCAATATCAGTAGCTATATTAATCAATAACTATTTGCATCCATTTACCATTAGTTCTGTATTCCATAATTTGTATAATGTTGATTGATAATAATTATATTACTAATGTCTTCAAATGAATATCATATGATCCCTGCTGGTTTGATGTTAAAATAATTTAAATAAGGTAAGATATTTTGAGAATATTTTATCATGGTTGTTGATAGTCAATCAACAACTACAAGTGTAAAATCAACAACTATGGTAATAGAAAATGTTTAAAAAATCTTTATAAAAGTGTTAATAATAAAAAAAATCGACCAAGTGCGTCTAAATCGCGCTTGAAGGTTTCCATACAAAACAGCAAAAATCACATTTTTGGATGGAAGTCCCACTTAAATATTTATTGTATTCTGTTAGTAGTATTTGCTGTAGGTAACAGCGGTGACAGAAATACATCATCTTTGAAAATTTCTATCTGTCACGGTTTATAAGATATTGTCTGGTGACAAGCAGACAGTCGGACAGTGGAGTCTTAGTAATAACCCTTTGGGTACAGAAGCCTAAAAGTTAAAACAGACATAAATATTATGCCTACAAAGCTATGGAAGCTAAAAATAAATTTATTTATTTATTTATTTGCAATATGTGTGTTATTAAAGATGTTACATTAGGTTAACAAAAGTTCATCACATTTGCCCAATTGGGCATGCAAATGTCTAGCTTAATATTATATAAAAATAAATATTACAATTATTAATACATACTAAGCACATGTTACATTTTAATACCTAAGTTCTTTAATTAGACATAACAAAATCCATTATTATTACTCTTTAATCGTCATCATTATAATTGTATTCAATAGATTAAATTAATGTGTCGATTTTATTATGTCTTATGTCTACTTATTACTTACAAATTCACATTCATTTCAATTACATTTCATTAAGAAAATCGTTTGTACTGTAGTAGCACTTATATATTAAAAATTCCTTAAGCTTTCTCTTAAACAAAATAACACTTTCAATATTTTTTATGCCAATGGGTAATTTATTATAAATTGATGTAACCATACCTAGTACTCCTTTTTGCATAAATGTAGTGTTACGTGCTATAGTCCCAACTCTTTTAAGTCTGTTGCTTTTAAGTTTTGGGAACATATTAATGTTTGTTTTAACTAATAAGGCACTTTCAAGTATATATATACATGGAAGAGGGAGTATATTATATTTTTTGAAATATGGTTCACAACTTTCATCCTGTTTCAAATGAAATACAGCTCTAAGACACTTTTTTTGTGCTTTAAAAACAAGTTCTCTGTTGGATGAATTACCCCAAAAAACAACTCCATATCTCAATGAAGACATAACATATGCGTTAAAAGCAATTATAACAGATGAT
Source organism: Glaucopsyche alexis (assembly GCA_905404095.1). Lineage (NCBI taxonomy): Eukaryota > Metazoa > Arthropoda > Insecta > Lepidoptera > Lycaenidae > Glaucopsyche > Glaucopsyche alexis. The sequence goes on from FR990059.1 coordinate 19,144,460, forward strand.
GTATGAGAAATACTATTCAGCATATAAAGAACGTAAGCATATTGATGTAGTTTTTTACACAATAAGTCACAATGAGCTTTCCAATTAAGTTTGTCATCTATCGTAATACCCAAAAACTTTGCAGTTTGAGTATCTTCTCTAGGTTTACCGTGATATTCTATTTTTAGTTTAATTTTATTAGTGCGTTGATGAAATTGTATCATTTTAGTTTTTTCCAAATTAATTATTAGGTCGTTGCTTTGCATCCACTTTATGATTCTTATAATGTTCATATTAATGTGGTTTTCAAAGTTATTATCAATTTGTTTAAAAATAACTGTACTATCATCAGCAAAAAGAATCATCGGATCACTAGTAACTCCAGGTAAATCATTAATATATATTAAGAATAAAAGTGGGCCTAGGACACTACCTTGAGGGACTCCGCATGTAACAGTTCGGTATTTAGATATAAATTTAGTCTAACTTTATTTTCTTCTAATCTTTACCACCATAACGCTCTACTTGATTCAATAAAGAACAGCATTGAAAGCAGTTTCAATTCAAACTTGTAGCAAACTAGTTTATAGTCAGTAAGGGCTGTTGTCACCTAATAATATACGGGATCTATTGGCGTGGGTACAACTGTATGTCCCTATCTTTTCTGGAATAAAATACTAAAATTGTGTACAACAACTTTACCTGTGACATAATGGAGTTGTAAAAACTTGTAGCTAGTCTTTTGTTTTTTTGTAATGTTTATCAATGAGTGTTATAATTTTTAACTACAACTACAATATTATACATTCATTCGAATACTATTTTAACATATAATTAATACATCTATGAACATAAAACACAGAATACGTTTAGAAATGAGCTTATTAGAAGTACAAGCAGTGATTTCATATACTGTGCATGAGAATGATTTGTGGCGTGTTCTGAAGAGAAACCCAGTATAAATCACGACCTGCGGCTTCATAATCATAATAAGCGATTCGGCGTTTAATAATGGACTCGAATTTATCGATAATGAGAATATCGATATGAGGCACAACAATATAAATTCAAATCATAAGCTATAATATATATTAACATTAAATGTGTTTTATCAATAGAAAATATCGATACAAGGTACAACACAAATTGAAATAGGATTTAAATGACCGTTGTTTTTGTATTAACTTATCGATGAATTATTTAACATTTTAATGAACTAATGCTAATGCATAGTGTTGCGTTGACAGGATAACGTCATATTCTGTTAGGCTGATACTATATACCTACTAGGTATCAGGTATGTACCAGGTGACTGTTCATGAGGTATAAAATATGCGACCATTACTGTAAAGTGTAGACTTTGTCAGACGAAGAATGTAGCAATGCATGTTGCGGACCAATCAGCGCACAGTCCTGAATCGCGCTATCGAAGTTTCTGAAGTTCGGAACTACATATACGACAGCTGAAATGCGTACAAGTGGACTTCGGCCTGACCGAGCATACCACCTCGTTCGGTCGGAGATCTCCCTATGGGGCACGCCACTATTCCCAGTTTCCCACACAGTAGATTCTCGCGACTGTCAAAGTTAACTGCAGCTGTACATCCTGTACTTGCCACAATATTTTTGCAAATTGCAACAGTCTACGGTCAAAAAAATCCCTGAGTATGGTCACAGAGTAAATAATATATAATTACGTAGTATGGTAGCCAAAAATATTCCCTGTAGAGCATTGTTTCTTAACCTACGCGGAGCCCTAGGGGGGTCCGTAAGTGCCCCCATACATAGTACATCATACATCCGCAGTCTCATTTATCGAAAAATGCAATTAAACAAATTGCATCAAGAAGAATGTGTAAAGTAAATAGTTGGAAAATGTTTGATGTTTTTTTACTAAGAAATTGTGCTTGATTTTCTAGGGGTCCATGAACTGAAAAAGGTTAAGAAACGCTGCTGCAGAAACTAGAAAATATGAAACCTAAAATTCATACACTCGAATTCACTTAAATTTACTTTGGCTTGATCACCTTCGGGCATCTCTTCGCCCGGAAAAAACAGCGCTGCAAATCGAACACACGGCAGTAAAACTAGACGCTCGTTTGTGTGATTTTCAGCTCTATTGTAATAGCGCAGAGTTAGATTTTCGGCGCTGTTTTTTCCGACTGGACAAATTCCGGATGAAGTAGTCCGAACCTAACAAATTACGGAATAGACCCCAGTAAATTATGTAACGGGTCTACAAAACACCTCCATTAGTGACATTTATTCTAATCCTGCTCGATATTTGAACATGACATCATGCCTCAGTTCTCTGATAGACAGGGCAATGGACATTTGAAATTGTAATTGTATGAATATCTAAGAAATACCTAAGTGCTGGTCAAGGGAAAAGTATATTATTATGTTTGTTATTTAAGTCAACTAGTTGTTCTCTGCAACTTCGTTTATCTATACGAGATACTATCCTTACTAGTATTAAAAATGTGAAAGTATGTTTGTTTGTTTCTCTTTCATGTAAAAACTACCGATCATCATGAAATTTGGCACAGATATAAAGTAGACTACGGAGAAGCACATAGGATACTTTTTTGGTAACCAAATGAACGGTTCCTGCGGGATCTCATTTTGCGTGCACAAAGTCGCTGGCATCATCTAGTTAGTAGTGAAGAGGAAACATTTGATTGTTTGTTTGGCTCCGAAACTACTGGGTCGATTGTAATGAAATTTGGCACAGTTATAGAGTAAACTACGAGGAAGGGCATAGTCTACTTTTTGTCGCGGCAAAATGTACAATTCCGTGGAATTTCGTTTTGCGCGCACGTAGTCGCGAGCAACGTCTAATGTATAAATAAAAGTAAAAACTGAACTAAGATACTATTATTACATCAAATAGTGCCCTTAACTCGGCCTACTTTTAAGAACCGCAAATGTTCAAAACATAAAACTTAGAATAAGAACCGCAAATGTTCAAAACATAAAACTTAGAATATGGTTTGAAAAGTAAATGATTTGTATGAAAGTGAAGAAAACTTGGAACACAGCTTGAAAATTATTGATTTTTATCGTAACTCAATAAAATTAATCGTAAACTAAGTAAGTAGGTACTTGTAAGCCCTTACACTTACTTTGTATCGGAGAAAGTAATATTTATGTAGGTAGTCATTTATTTCCAGGCTAATCTGAATAGTAAATGCTTGCGATGCTCTGTAGATACATAAATATTACCACATAATTTTTCCACAGTTAAACTGTGGACACACCGTATGCTTGTAGTACTTAGTGCAATCAATTGGAAAGCTAACTATGTAGCTGTTTATCGGTTCCTCTTTCTTTATTCTATGATATACGTTGCGCGTTGACGCATCGAATTTGCTCGAACTGTGTGCTACTGATTTTCAAGGAACAAGCAACCCTAAAAACTCGATTAGAAAATTTATTCACAATGTGAAAATGATTTCGACTACTAATGACGTTAAGAATGCCATTGAATTCGTTCAATCATTAAGCCTATCAATTGGGTTTATTGAAATTAGCGTCACATAATAAATCATCGTGTATTGAATAAGCTCAAAAGCTATTCAATAGAAGAAAGCTCTCGAGCTTTTGACTCGGTTACGCCAACTTTCATAAGCTTATGAGTTATTAATTTCACACCATACAATATAGGAATATCGGTATTAGAGAGCTTTTAACATATTCAACAGAATAACATAGAGTTAGATACCTTAATTTTTTTCTTATAAATATAACGTATAATATGTAATTTTTACGTAAAGTATGGATATAAGTCGTACCTACACGACTTATATCCATACTTTACGTAAAAATTACTAAGCCGATCATCACAAAATTTGGCACAGATATAAAGTAGACCACGGCAAACGACATAGGCTACTTTTTATCGCGAGAACCGTACTCCCGTGGCATACTTTATTTACAGTTCACGTTAAAACTACTAAACCGATTATCGTGAAATTTGGCACAGATATAAAATAGACCATGGGGAAGGACATAGGCTATTTTATCGCGGGACATATACAGTTCCCGTGGGTTACTGTACTTACGAGTTACGACAGAGCTGCGGCCATCAGCTAGTGTATGTATATTTCGAGGGAACCGTACTAAACCGTATTGATAGGCATGAATGCGTTACAGACAGACAGAATTTCTTTCGCATTCTCCCACTATTATAAATGTGAAAGTTATCGGCGATGAATGGATGTTTGTTACTCTTTCACGCAAAAACTACTCAACTGATTTTAATGAATTTGGTCCGGTAGTAGTTGATGCTCTGAATGAACACATTACTTTTTATTTTCACCCGTTGGGTACTGTATTTACGCAGACGGAGCCGCGGGCAAAAGCTAGTTTATTATATTAGTAGTTTAAGTCTGTAAGATTTTCCATTCGATCTTGATAATTAGATAAAGCATTAATACTTTACCAACAATCCCTATAAGGTAACCTATGTCCTTTCAAATCAGAAATAAGTCTCAATTATTTTTTCACTACACTTGCGACAGGAAAGTGTCTCTCAAGTATCAGGATATCTATAAGATCTCTATATACAACCTGGTTGTCTGTTTTTATGAAATCATTTAAAACCTGCCCCTTAAAAGCTAACTGTTCTTATCTTGCAATGAGAACAGTTAGTTTTTAACTTAAGCAATACTCGACTCAGAAAACTAAATACTGCGACCTGTGTAATCTAACTTCTTACTAATATTATAAATGTGAAAGTTTATGAGGATGTATGGATGGATGGATGTTTGTTCCTCTTTCACGCAAAAACTACTTAACGGATTTCGATTAAATTTGGTACGGTAGTAGTTTAGGCTCTGGATTAAAACATAGACTACTTTTTATCCCGGAAAAGTACAGTATTCCCGCGGGATACCCGATACTATATTTACGCAGGCGGAGCCGAGGGAAACAGCTAGTGACTAATGAAGTAAAGACCCATTATTCAAGGAATTTGACATAAGGGGACGTCCGAAATTGGACGACCCCTCCCATCGTTTGGACCCCCTACCCCCTAAATACAATTTTATGGACGCCACGTAAGTCTAACATCCAATAGTCATAATGGATTAAGTGTAACATCCAGCCTCGGGATTATCATTATCACTGATGTCTAGCATAAAACTTATGAATCCAATAGTCATAATGGATTAAGTGTAACATCCAGCCTCGGGATTATCATTATCACTGATGTCTAGCATAAAACTTATGAATCCAATAGTCATAATGGATTAAGTGTAACATCCAGCCTCGGGATTATCATTATCACTGATGTCTAGCATAAAACTTATGAATCCAATAGTCATAATGGATTAAGTGTAACATCCAGCCTCGGGATTATCATTATCACTGATGTCTAGCATAAAACTTATGAATCCAATAGTCATAATGGATTAAGTGTAACATCCAGCCTCGGGATTATCATTATCACTGATGTCTAGCATAAAACTTATGAATCCAATAGTCATAATGGATTAAGTGTAACATCCAGCCTCGAGATTATCATCATCACTGATGTCCAGAATAAAACTTATGACATCAAGCTGAATCACGAAAGTTTGCTTCATGCCTTTTGTTCATTCGGCATCTTTGTTCGGCTTAATCAGCCAATCAAATTTAGGCACTGCCAAAATGCAATAGATTTTCGTCTGCAAACAGTGATATCTGCAAAGTATAGTTTACAGACACATTAATGTGTTGTTGGATTACTTTTTTATCGAATTTAAGGTGATTATATCCTCCTTATAGGTATTTTTGAGCACTTTCGCCACTGATATTATGTTTTTACCCGACTGCGCGACGCAAAGGAGTGGTAATGTGTTTATCAGCCTATGTATGTATGTATGTATGTATGTTCCTTTGAAGCACTATACAGACCAAACGCCTGGGCCGATTTTTATGATTCACACGTCAATCGATTCCTCTTAGTCCGGCGAGTGTCACTAAAGACATGACGTTAGTGAAAATTCAATATGGCGACTACTGGACGCCATATTGTGAAAATGAAAAAAATGAAAGTCAACAAACTATATCAAGTGGGGTATCGTTGAATAGGTATTTAAAAATCATTGTAAGTTTTCTCTCAACATTTTACGATTCGACTGACCGTTTAGGATCTATATCGATTTAAAGTTGCGTAACAACCATTCTCACATTCCAGCGCAATTGTGATGTAGGACTGATGCTGATAGGAAATCCAGTCTGGTAAATAGCTAGCTAGGTACTCATAACTAAAAAGTATAAAATAAAAAATAATAATTTAAAAAATTTAACAACCCGACTGCGTAAAAAGTGAACCAAACTAAGTAGGTACATAATTATAACTGAAAAGAAAAAAACAAGCACTTAGATATCCGGTGGTCTAGAATTCTGTAATATATTATTGAATTAATACTATTGGAACATAACAACTGAACAGTCGGGATCCATTATTCGACAGCCAATCTAATTTTTCAATGGATCCTGACTGTTTAGTTGTTATGTTCCAATAGTATTAATTCAATAATATATTATAGAATTCTAGACCACCGGATATCTAAGTGCTTGTTTTTTTCTTTTCAGTTATAATTATGTACCTACTTAGTTTGGTTCACTTTTTACGCAGTCGGGTTTTTAAATTTTTTAAATTATTATTTTTTTTAACCATTTTACAGATGAAGAAGTACTATATTTGTGACAGTTGTTAGTTTTATTATTTGGTTTCATTTGGTCGAAAAATCGACCGAAAATCAGCCAATTTGTGTTAAATTTGCAAACGCGTCCGCTACTTTCAGTCGAAGTTTTCACGTTTAATTGGGTCTGTAGGAAATTCGCCCGGCTTTACTCCTTCACTGTCAAACGAGGAGAAAGTAAAGCTGTGACCTATTTAAACATTATTAAAAACTGGAGTGGCTATCTTTTCTCTCAAACGCTATCTCTCTCTAAAATTCTCAAACGCTTCTTTGCTTCAGTTCATTGGGAGACGGGACGCGGCGCGCACTTTTTAAGATATACCGCTTCAAAATTGAACTTTATCAATCATTTATCACACATAATAATACACGTTTCCGCCGCAGTCGCATTCCACGAAGACCTACTATAATAGTAGTAGGTCTTCGTGGGTGAGTCCGTCTCGCACTAGGCCAGTTTTTGGAAAGAAAGTTCCCTATGGGGCGTTGCGGAGGGGTACCCAGTTGTCAAAAAACGTCTGTAACGTTAAAAAAGCGTAAGATTTTTATGTATAGTCTATGTATGATGGCTATATAGTGACTAATGTATAATATTATTAATGTATAATCTATACCTCTATACTTAATATTATAAATGCGAAAGTGTATCTGTCTGTCTGTTACCTCTTCACGCTTTAACTTCTGAACCGATTTTGATGATATTTGGTGTAGACATACTTTAAGTCCTGGGAAAGGACATAGGGTATATTATATATATATATATATATATATATTTTTTTATCCCGAAAAAGTAGTGTTCTCGCGGGATAATGTATTTATGCGGGTGGAGCCGCGGACATCAGCTAGTATTTTATATTTACGCACGTCGGTTATGAAAGTAACGTATTGGAAGTTGGGACCTCAATATAAGCTATCAATCAATCACACTGACTCGGTCCGATACTTGTCAGTTTGTCGCGATACCGGTGTTAGATATCGGTGATCTGATATTTATCACTAGACTTGTGCGATGAAATTATGACTACCGAGTTCTGTTAATATTAGGTCATTACATATGAAATTGGGGTTTTAGGAGGAACATAAAGTCGATTTTTTAAACATAATATATTTATTTAATCGAAGTATATAACATTTCTATCTATGCACTTTTGCCATCTCATAGGTAGTTAATTTATTATTTTACTGAAAAAACCATTCGTACATGAATCAATAATTCGAAAAAAATGATAATCTGTTGGAGCTAGGTCTGGGGAGTACGGTGGATATCTTAGACATTCCAATTGCAGATCCTCTAATTTGGTGCCCGTCTGTTGTGCAGTATGTGTTAGAGCGTAGAGCAAGTAAAGAGCGAATGACCGACCTCGGTGGTTTAGCAGCTAGCTTTTCCATCATGATTTGCAGTTGCTGGCAATAGACATTTGTGAACGACACCGGCACTAGTCCACCAAACGCTCACAAGGAACTTTTTTGAGTAAATTTTCGCTTGGGCCAGGCTTTGGCTGGTTCGTTCAGCTATTGTGATGAGCGTTTCCGATTATCGTACAGGATCCACTTTTCATCACAGGTGATGATTCGATTTAAAATCCCTTCATTATTGTGCCGGTTGAATAATGTAACGCAGCAGTCGATGCGCGTTTGTTGGTTTGCTGCACTCAATTCATGAGGTACCCGGGTACCTTTCAAGCTTTTTCACCTTCCCAATTTGCTTCAACTGGATTAAAACAGTTTTATGGGTTTTTGTTTTATGAGTGATTTAGAATATAGGTCCAATTTACTAAATAGAGCTCTTAATCCTTGTTCATTTATTTTTAATGTCGACTTTCTGCTCTACCTTTCTCCGAAAGGATGCGTTTTCTCTTTCTTGCTCGAAAGCATTCCTAAGTTTGATGCATCTTTATACTTACCTAGTGCCACTGCTTATTTTGGGGGCCTAAATAGCATCTAATTTTAGTTGTTTTGCCATTTTATTCTTGTTTCAATTTATTTCGTACTAGACGTAGCCCGCGACTTCGCACCCGAATATAAATACCGAACCGTATATTTTCTCGCAATAAAGAGTAGCTTATGACCTTCTTAGTTCTCCGTGCTCTATACGTGCCATTCATCAAAATGGGTCCAATAATTTTGGAGCCTATTGAATGCAAACAAACAAACAAATCTTTTCTCTGTTGTATTAGTGTAGATAACATATATATTCTGACAGTGGCGCCTCTTCGCACTTGCTTCTACACCTGCTTCAAATAACAAAAGCAGTGTCACAAGAAGACGTTCCGTTTTAATTGGAGTGATAGCATCGCCAGCACGAGCATTTCGTAACGTTTCGTGCGCGCGCGCAGGTGATACCATCTCGCCGTTACTCGGATGTTTGTTACTTTCTTGGCCAATTGTGTGACATGTATATCGGTAGGAAGGATTCTTCATTTTTATCATCCGTGAAACCATTTTTGAAGCCATTTCATTAAGCCGTTCTAGGGAAAGCTTTGTGATTTGGAACATTAGATCCATCCATCACAGAAAACTCTGATGCAATAGATTCGGAAGTGGTGATAGTGATGAGTAACGCATTACTACTGACAGACTACTGACAATTTATATATTCGTAACCTGCATTCTACCAGGCGTTTCGCGACGGTTCATTAGTCTCTCTATAGAAATCATTTGCCGGATACAACTAATTTTAGCACTCCCAAATTAATTTACTCTTTTTATTCTTATGTACTCGTCACTGCTCTGAATAATGATTCAGAGCAGTGCAATGCGTCAATTCTATATGTATTGTACATACATATAGAATACATATAATCACGCCTCTTTAAGGGTAGTCAGAGACCACTTCTTTCCACTTGCGTCGATCCTTACATACTTGTTTCGCTTCGTTCACTTACATTCTTACCATCCATTCCTCCTCTTACATTCAACGTAGCGAAGCGGTAGTCTCCATGGTTCGCTTTTCGCCTCCGCGAGAAACGAGACGTGATGGGTGGCGAACCAAATCGCCGTATGTATTGTACACCTAAAAAAATATTTTAACTTGCAACTTTGTTAGGGCTCGTATTTTTACCGCGTCATTATTCAAGCTCTTGCCTGTCAATCTTGCCGAGACAAAAAACGTTTTTGTTTTTGATTTATATACGGTTATAAAGTGTAAAACAACGCCAATATAAGCGTTGCGAGTGTCAATACGGAATCGTGGTCACGATCCGAATTGTGGGCTATTCGCGACGATTTACGATCGCAGTTGTAGAAATTATATTGGGACTATAGAGTAAGGAAATGGAAAGATGCCGTGATGACATTGCGACGTTTATTAGTATTAAATACATTGGTTACAAAAGTAGACATCGTAGTAATTGTTAGGTGTGTCGCATTTTGCCCTAAGTCACAGAATTATGCATTTTTTTAGCTGTCAATTACTAACTAGTACTAGAACGTAATTTAAGAGTCTTCAGTAGTTTTTTTTTTCTTTTGAATTTTTGTCTTGTAGACATATTATAATGACACGAATATAATGTTCATAATATCTATGGCTACCTTCTTAAAATATTTACATATTTACCACCCTCCCAGGTCGTCCCCATCAGATAGAGTACCTAGAAGGCTCAAAAAATTTTCTAGCTGGATTGCGATACTTACTTTTTGGGCCAGATAGGTACCGGCTCTCATGACACAAAAAGGTTTATTAACTTCCAAATCTTCAGTTTCTCCTCCTTTATAGTCATGTCATTTCTCTTCCTTTATAATTCTACGTTGCGTTTTAAACTCGTGCCAACCAGTTTATCTTAATCACAAAAATTTAGGGCTCGTGCTTTAAGTTTTCGACATTTTCGCAACATTAGTTATTAAAAGTTAATGGGTTCGTTTGTATCAAGATTGCTCCATCCATCCTTGTGTCACCAGAATTTATATATCAGCACAATTACCGTATTACTCACAAACTGAAGTAACTTTGTCAAGGTTTGGAAGAAAAGCAAAGTATTTACTTTGTCTTTATAAAAAAACTCTACACGAAATATGAACGTAACGATTTTTGTGGAGTTCATTTTTATGCAAGAAGCTTTTGTAATACAACATTTTAATGCAATCAGTCTTGCTATTCAACTCAAAACTGAAAACCTAAAAAAGGGTTCCATTTCTTTGAGTTTTCAGTTTGGAGCCATTCCTACTAACAAGTTTATAATTAATTTTCAATACCAGTGGTACCATAAAGTTACATCGAACACCTTTTTCCATTTATATCATTCTGTTATCGACTACCAATCTTTTTTATGTCGGATAAATGACTTAAAAATAATGAACATAAAAAATCGAAATTGCATTCATATTCACTTACTGTTTCTTAAAAGCCATCTGTAGTAAATAATATTATTACATTTAGGACAATTTTACACTTTCGAATTCGCAATTCACGAAGCCGTGTACGTACTGGGTGATCGTGATATTATTAAATATATAATTCGCTTCGCATCTAGGTTCACCGAAAATAAGTCAACGTAATATTGTTACAGATATTAGGGCACTTCTATATCTATACCAATATTGTAAAGAGGAAAAGTTTGTTTGTTTGCATGAAATTTTGCACGATTTGGATGAAATTTCGCACATAGTAGACTACGGGGAAGTACATAGACTACAATTTATCGTAGCAGAATGTACGGTTCTAGCGCGATTTCTTTATGTGCGCACAATGGGCGGGGAACATTTAGTAAAATTCTAGTTCTTTAGCTTTTTTTTACTCGCGTTGAACCCCGAACCCCAAATCTCGTAATTAACTTACACCTTCATTTTACTTTTGTTGAATTATAATCGAATCGTTTTGATATCATGAACTGATTTTTGGAGTTTAGACCGATCAAAACGGGTTTGACGTTGGTCAGACGTTTATGAGAATACCATTTTGCAGTTTTAACATATCGGGACTGGATCGTAACTGTAGTATTGCAGGACTTAATTAGCGGAACCGACCTTCTGGGCATTGGGGCTTCGTTTTACGTCATGCAACGGGGAAGACAGAACATGCAATTTTAAAAAATCCTTCTTAAGGGCCATACTCACTGTTCAGCCTGCACTTGGTGCTAATGACGGCCGATAGTACCGGTGCTGTATCCGCACCTTGAGGAGCTGTGTGTTGGTACTTGGTATGAGTTAAATTTCTTTCGCATAGTATTATGTATTTTGCAACCATCTGTATCTTACAATATTTTGTTAGATACTATTTACTTAGCGGATGTGTCATAAGTCAAAAGTTGCCGTACCATTATTATTGACAATGATGGTGCTTACATCCCAAGAAAATTTAGTGCGTACGCACATTATGCAAGTGTACACTTACTTTATGTGTCTCGCAGGTCATAAACTGAGTTAGTGTCTGATTGGACCTGGTAATTGGCGCTCGAATACCACGCAACTTGTTACATTACTACACTAAAATTAAAGCAGTATTATAGAGAATGTTAACTTGATGCTACATTCTGGTCGTAAACTTTTGGGATCCAGTTAATCATCATCGTCCATCGCATCTAAATATACAGTGAGAGCTAAATTGAGCATGTTGATCCAAAGCGATGCAAAAAGGCTCAAAAATATCTATGCAAAATGGCTCAAAAAGATCTATGGAAAAATTCTCAAAAACATGTGCAAAATTCTTCGACTACACTAAGAGACATATTTATATACACTTTCAAGATTTTATTTTCCTAACTACTTGTAAACATACGCGATAAGCTTGCACTACCTTATGTAGGTCGGATAACTGTTCAGTATTAGAGCGCCAAAGGTCACAGATGGACATCTAGTATCACGCACCATCAGATTACGATCTGACCCTACGTAACCGTTTGCATCAAACGTACAGCATACTTAAGTGCCATCGTGGGTGGTGTACCTCAGGGTTCTGTGTTGGGACCCATGTTATATTTCATGTATGTATGTCAAATGACTGATATTTTCGCCTTCGCTTAGTACAGACGTTTTTAAACCAACAGTTTAAAACTAAAGATTTGTGAAAGAAGATAATTGTGTGAGATTCAAATGTTAAAGTCAATTATATAAATAAACTGACAGATTTTTGTTTTCCCTAGGTTCCAGACAGTAGGCAGCTCAGGACTGTGTCTGTGAGTGTTTATGAGTAATAGACTAACAATAACCAACGGTATATGGTTTCTAATTACTTAGGTCCCTGACTCGTAACGGCTTTATAATGGGTTCCCTTCCCGTAACCACAAAACCTAACCAAAAACCAAAATAAATATTAGGTTCCCATGGTTAGAAGTTACCTTAAACAAATAAACATTATTGCATAAATCACTATCGGTAACCTTTAACAATAAAAACAACGTAAAGGGAACCAAATATTGCATCATTCTAACATCGAAATCCCATTTAGGAGCTTGCTGTAGGTATTTGTCAACACTGGTAAACAAACCCAACAAATCAGGAGATTGGAGAATATTCCTACAATAATCTGAGATATACATCACATAAGTAACAAAAATTAATAAAGATCGAAAAAGAAAATTACTGAGCTAAAAACCATCCATCCTAAACAAATTCTATTTATAGTATAAAAATATCCAAAAAGAAGATTACCGATCCACAAAAACTACAAAAACGATCAATCTATTTATAGCTGTCGTGTTAGAAAAAGAGTTGCAGAGAAAATTACTAATCCCAAAAAGCCTGGCGAAATGAACCGTGACTCAGCGTCTGGAAAGCCAGACGATCGTTCAGACGGAAATAGCACCTCAAAAATGTTAGGATCCTTTAATCTTCCGGTCTTAATGATGCCTGCAAATAACAACCTGGTTTTTGTCTTAAGTTCCAAATAAATTATAATAATATAGGCAGTGAGCATATAAAAAGTTTACCAAAATAGTGTCATATTTCTGAATGTAGAAGAAAGGTTTAGGTTATATTATATATACATATAATTCAAAAAGCAATTACGAATCTTTTGGTTACATGATCTGCAATTGTTTATTCTACTATCCTACTACTCTTGTAAATGTGAAAGTTTGTTAGGATGGATGGATGTTTGTTACTCTTTCACACATTTCTATGAAATTTGGTATGGTAGTAGTTTAATCTCTGGATTAATACATATGCTACTTTTTTCCCTATAAAGTATTCCCAGGGGATACTGTATTTACAAGAGTGGGGCCGCGGGCAAAAGCTAGTACGACAGTTTTTTTTGTGCCTAAATGTCTATCTATATACATGATAGTAGTATATACATGTTCGAAGGGTTCGTAATTGATTTTTGGAGACATTCTATATTCTTAATGATGACTCCACCTGCTTTTCCATTTAACATTATACATCACATCCAGAGTCAAGTGAACCAGCATTACCTGCGATTACTCATTTGATTACTCGCAAAAACCCAAATTACTCAACCAAATAATTCAAGCAGTTTTCGCAAGCATAAACGTTACGTGACCACACAAATAAGGGGGTAATTTACCACTAATATCAGAATCTGATAACTTAATAAAAGAGCTAGTCAGAGGAAAGATACAAAATAACAGACATCAGACGTAAAAACTGGAATTCGGTATTTTATTGAGATTGATGATGTGATTGGAGTCATTATGAAAATGCGAGTCAAAGAAGTAAACATAAATATATGAGTTGTAAAATATACTGTTTTAACTGTGGACCTGCTGATTCATATCTCTAGATTCTTTAAAAAATTTTGGTGGCTTTAAACATAATGCAAATCCTTTTTTACAACTGTATATTTTATTTCGTAATTTGTATACATCTGTCATAAACTAAATTTATTTAACTACTGTGTATAATGAAATTAAATGTAATCTCAATCCTTGACCCTAATTGTAAGGAGCATAAGGACTTCTTAGTTTCTATCCACGTAATAATCACGTACAAGGACATAAACTAACAGATGGACGCAATGATAAAGATGTAGTAGCTATTCATTTACATATCGTTGCAACGCATATAAACAATGACCGATATGTTACGAAAACCTTAATCGTACTTTTTATTGATTCCAAGATAAATCACATACAATGTCACTTACACTTATCGTCAGTGATTACATACTCCCGAAATTGATTGATTATTTAATAATACGAAAGTCATTTTATAAAATTGATATATCTCCTTGTATCACATGTAAAGGGTGTTCTTAAAAGGTCAGAGAAGAAAGCAAGCGATGATGTAAAATTTTGTTTACGTGTGTTCAGATGCGTGGATCAATTGATAGCATTTTGGACCTAAATATTATTATAGTTTAATGAACAATTTTGCGTGCACAGTTTATGGATAAATACTATATTTCATATTTATTTCGTTCATAATTTTTTTTATCCTTTTTTCATGTATTTGTCAGAAAGAGACAAGCACAAGTGACAACAGAATTTAATTACTTCGTTACAACATCTGATATGCTTACTCCATGTAATTTATTATACTTTGCATGTCACTAAGTCAAAGGGTAACTTTTAAGTGATTACAAAAATCTTCTTCGTTAACTACTCTTGTGAAATCATTTCAATTATTACGTCAAATAAATCAAAAGTTAATTTCGACTATGCCCAATCAACCTCTTTTACATAATGAATTTCCTTGCTTGGTTGGATATCAAATATAGGGCTTTTTGTAAATAAACAATTATTATTACTAAGATGCAGCTTAAGAACCTATTTGGATTTTTTTTTCTCATAAATATGTTAACAGTCTAGCTCTGAAAATAAAAATAGAATGGTACTGACATAATTTATCGAAATTGGTCTTATCTAAGGTTTCCTTTTTTTTTCAGATCTAGCAGCACTACGGCAACTTCTAGAAACAGAGACCGGTGGAACGACTTGTCCCAGTTGTAATATGCCCTTTGATAAGGGTAAAAAGAGAAAACTCATTGACACCTGTGGACATGAGCGCTGCTACTCCTGCATGTTCAGAAACGAAGCATGTCCCCTGTGTGCTAGGAAAAGCACTAGAAGACCAGTGATGGAGAGGTATACTCCGTCCCCACAGAGACCAGTAGACCAGGATTGGCAGTCGCCCATGCGTCTACCGAAACCACCGAAACAAACTACCAGTTTGGCCCAAAGCTGTCCCACACCACCGCATACCAGAAGAAGATTCTTCCTCAGCCCAAAGTCTTTAAGGAGTCCCTTTGGGCAACGGAGTAGACATTCACATGAAAACCACGTACCTTTATCAGGTAATTCGCATGATTTTATTTGGGCTTTTCATATTATTACATCTTTAAAGCGGTGATATTGTCAGGGTTTTCAATAACTCTCGAATGCGTTAAGGACATCGAAGAATCCTTCCGTCGTAAATAATAATGAGTGACAGTTGCCTGCCCACGCCGCGCCGGATGTACGTAGGGGCCATAGGACCGGTTGTACCTTAGGCTAATTTCACAACATGCTCGTAACCTTACTTTGTCAAATCGCATTAGCGATGCCCATTCGACTCAGAGGCGTTCGAGTGCATCGGATAAAATAAAACATTGCGAAATATATTAGTATGTACACTGTACAGCAATTAAAATTTAATTGAACT
Organism: Glaucopsyche alexis; assembly: GCA_905404095.1. NCBI lineage: Eukaryota > Metazoa > Arthropoda > Insecta > Lepidoptera > Lycaenidae > Glaucopsyche > Glaucopsyche alexis. The sequence continues at coordinate 19,160,662 of FR990059.1, forward strand.
TGTAGCTTGACGGCGATTTGAATGACTGTCACAATATACAGCTAGCCTTAGATTAGCATTCGTTTCGCAACCAGCCCGCGCAGACAGCGGGCCTACTAGCGTTATCTCTGTATCTGCTACATTTTCCAGTCCATTACTTACGTCATCGGTCCTCCGAACTTACAGCTGGTCCCAGATAAATTATACGCTTCAATTCTCCACAGCACTTGCTACCGTACTTAATCAATACCTAACGTTTCTATCTGAGAAATTAATAGCGTATCCTTTGTAACCAGTTATTTCGAATAATTACAATCATACGCAATTACCATAACTAATCATTAGAGATTGCAATCTGTTAGGGCTGGTCCATTCTCGCCAAACTTTAAAAACAAACCTCAAAATATTACGACGAAACGGGCTAATGAGAATTTTGCGCTTGCAATTTTGTAAATTTGCAAATTTAAGCGCCATTAATGTCAAATCTTACGAAGGAGCTGTCAGGGTCTGATTGATTTATTTTAACAGGACTACCGGAGGAAGGGCCCAGAAGTGCGGCCTGGCCGAGCCTGGTGTTTAACAAAATACGGTCTTTGTGGTCGGCGCACTCGTCGGTTCCTCAGGGACTCAATCAGTTGACAGGCAGGGATTTACCGTCATAATATGGAATGTGGATCGAATGGAATTTTCGATATTAATTTTGTTGCCGTACTAATTCTTGTAATGTTTCTGCATTTTAATGAACGTAATTTAGAATATAAGTTCTACTCTATATATTATACAGACCCTAAAGCTACCTCAAGCTTAAATGTCAGAATTAAACCTAAACGCTATATTATAGTACATACCATGTCATTCTGTCAAGTTGAAACAGTCGCAACCTGTTATAAAGGAGCCGTAACGTGTTTCGCCGAGTGAGTGAGTTTACCGGAGATCCAATCCCCTACCTATTCCCTTCCCTACCCTCCCCTATTAGAGTGTCCATGGGCGACGGAAGTTGCTTTCCATCAGGTGACCCGTTTGCTCGTTTGCCCCCATATTTCATAAAAAAAAAAAAAAACGTAGCCTTGGAGAATTTGGCCGTTAGTCTTAAAAGAATTCTAGAAAGAACGACGCTACATCAAATTCGCTTTCGTTGGCAACCATGCTAACAATGTCTCCACATTTAGAGTCGGACAATGCGATCCGTCAAACATTTCAAGGGTCTATTCCGGGACATACCTCGGCCGAAGCTGGTCGGCATTCGGTCCACATTCCTTCTCCTAATCAGGCATCGATTTTTGCACATCTCTTTGCTAATCTCGGCTCGTTTGAAACACAGCTTTTTAATCGAGATTTTTTTGCATCTGTTTGCCTGTTTTTGTCACCATTGTTTTTGTGTGTCGTTATTGTTAGCCAGTGTTAAGTGTGAAATAACGTTTATAAAATAATTTTGAACATTTTTAATTGTGTTTATAAACTAAGTTACGAATATTTATTTAATCGCTTTTTCGCAACAGCAGATTTCGCATGTAAGATTCTAACATTCTTACTAATTAAATTAATTACACAACTAATTAGATATTTCATGTTTCTGTCTTTGTCTGTCAAATGACTTATCCAACTTATCAGAAAAAGACAGCAACAGTGAATTGTTGATCTGTTGTGTAAAAATTTTATTAGTAGGGTGGTAAATATTTATGGATCTTATAAGGAAAATTGGCAAACACCTACTTGGATTAAATCTTATTAATGCAAAAGCTTATGAATCCTTATGAATGTATTATTTGCTAATACGATTTAGTACACTCCCACGCAGGACATCACTAGAATTTGATTTGTGGACAGTATTGTGAACTTGTTACTTATGTACGCCTACTTATAGAAGTAGGAGGAAGATTATTATAAAATTTAATACTGCAAAACGTTACGTTATTGATATATGTAATAGTGTACATACATATTGCTTCTTGATATTGAAATTTAAGAAAATGACTCTCTGAAAACCTTTTTACTTCTGAACTTAGAAACGATAGACTTCAATGCTTTGAAGTTAGACCTTTTCTAGACTACAGTTTAGACTCATTAGGAACATCATCACTTACAAGATTTGAAAGCCAAGTGAGTTGAAGGTTCAAGGGGTTTAAGTCATTTTTAAGGACCAGAAAAGCAATGCCCAACACCAGAGGGGCAATTCTGCTACATAAAACCTGCATCCATACAATTACAATCAAGTCCCGATACGCTTATACTCCCAAACGGTGTTTTTATGAACGTTTAACCAACGTGAAACGCGCTCTGATTGGTCGAAACGTCATAAAATCCGTTCACGGTAACATGTCACTACATTTACAAAACTAATGAAGTAAAATGAAAGTCTACTTTAAATACGAGAATTGAGGTTCAGTGGTGTTACAAGTGTAACTTCTCTGGTGTTGAGTGTTTATTTGTGACGGAAATCGCTTAGGATCTGGCGAACCATTTGCTCTTATCCTAGTTCATTTTATAAAAAACAGCATAAACCTACAAAATTATAGTTAAAAAATCAGATGCAAAACTTTATACCCCTCGTTAAAGCCGAAAACATGAAATGAAGTAACTTCGAAATGTCACCCAAGTCTCATCGTGCAAAAGTGTAGAGTTGAATGTCGACAAAGGTCCTCTAGAGCCCATTGATAGTGTGTCATGTCTTGACAAGCTCCCCGCCCACACCCGCCTTGGCAATTCAGTTATCAATGAATATAGTTAGGCTAAACTACTAAAGCCATTGATGCCATGGTTGGCACAGTTTTATGCGCTTCAACTTTTAGAAACCTACTCGTCAATTTTCAATTAAAAAACACGCCTGATATGTTGTTTGGAAAAGATAGCTTGAAATTAGTGTGAAAAAAAACAGAAATAAAAAATTCGTAAGAGCAAGTAGCACAAGCTGTTTTAAATATATTTTAATAGCAGTTTGTCTATCCCATAGGAGCTATAAATTTAGCTAAGATAAAATTTCATCAAACTAGTCTCGCAAACTTGAAGTGCTGATGATATTGAATGAAAGTAAGGTTCGATACTAAGATCGTGGTCGAGATAACAGTTTGCGTAACCCGCCGATTGTCAACGCGATTATCTCCGAGATAAGTTATGCAACTTGCGTCTTAATTAGTGTAGGTATGTGTAATCTATGGAGTAGGTAATGAATACTGAATTTAAATTTTAAGGTAGCCGCCGGTACAAATTGAGTAGCATAATAACTACCAATTTATTTTAAAAAATACCTACTTCTTTTTACGTCTAAGTGTAGGCCTTATGGTCAAAACTCCACTCAGAGGGTGTCTTTTACCTTGGTCCAAATGTAGTCCAGACCCACGTAACACCTACAGCCCACTATCTATTTGTCAGGGCGCTGTAACAACTAACATAATAGTCAACTTCATTGTTATTATTATGTTACGTTTAAATATTATAGTAAGGACATAGTAAACGTTCCTGAGTTAATCGTGAAATGGCATGATAGTAATATGGTTTAAATTTTTACTACTGACTGCATTATTGAATTTCTATAGATCAATTCTGCTAATTAAATCTTACAATTGTACAGTTTCGATGTGTTAAACAGCCAAACAGTATTTTCGTAAACGATTTAATCGATCTAAAGTCCAAAAATCAGTTTACGATATCAAAACGACTCATTCAAGTATAATTCATAGAAAGTAAATTAAAAGTTGAACACGAGAATTGAGTTCTAGTAAACTTAAACGCAATAATATTGGAGATATTAGCAAATATGTTCTTGCGACCTATATATTTCATACAGACATTTGTATCCAGGAGCGTTTTTACGACGCTTGCGAAATTCTGTGTTACAATCGCCTTACCTTTGAAAATATTGATTTTTATTATACTATTTCTTCCGAGAAATTATTCATTTATGCAATAAAAAATCAATTTTTCCCAAAAAAATTTTCATACCTACACATTATACATATAGGTACATTTCAAATACATGTTCGTAGATACAATCGGGCCTTTATTGTTTCCTGGTCAAAAACATATTGCTTTATAATAGTGTTAGATATCAGATAATGAACATAATGATACATAATAGTAAGTGATGACTGTACCCAAAACAAAGCAGCTCACGATACATGTCGGCCTTGGCCGTGTGGAGTGTGGAGTGCCCATCCGACCGAGAGAGCCGTGTGAAAGGTGTACAGAATAAAAAACATAATAACTCCCCGCACCGATTTCGGTGACGGTGGCCGGTTTCATTGAAACCAGGCTAGTTACGCAGGAGTAATTTTATAGTGCCCAAGTGTGTGCGCAGTACACAAGAGCACTCTCTCTTCCTTTACTCTCGTAATCCAGTGGGACGGATAACCGACACGACTGACGAGAGATCAGGCGCAGGTCCGACTTCTTACTTGCCCATTCGACGCATGGATCATCTTTCTTGTCAGACAATCAGGTGATCAGCCTGCATTGTCCTAACCAAACTTGGAAACAACATTTTTTTTTGTTGTTCCAATGCGGGAATCGAACCCACGACCTCCGAGTCGAGAGCCAATGCTCGAACCACTAGACCACGGAGGCTGAGAACAAAAAACATAATAGTATAGAAAAAATGTTTATATGTCAAATCTAATAAAGTAATTTAATACACGTAGAGCCTGTTTCACAGTCTACTGATGTCACATAACTTGTTAGCATGTTTTGTCTCGGTTGTTCAGTAAAAAGTTAGCAGCGACAAAACTTCCGAATAAGCTATCAGACACTTATTAGGAGATTATGAAACAGGCCCTTCGGGTAAAGTGGGGGCTAGAGGGACATAATATCTATACACTAGTAGGAAATTTATTCTTAGATTTTAGACCAAGACGAATAAGGCTAATATAAAATATCTGAGAAGCTCCAATAGTTTTTTAAATGTAGTCATTTATTTTTTAATTGTTAAATACTACTAAGTTAGTAAGCTTACTCTTATACTTTTATTAATTAGTAAACTGATTTTCATTCCTTGATTACCAGAGACATGTAGGACACCTATCACATCAAAAATCCCCTCTTGGGCTCCTCTACTATTACGCATTTAGGTACTTATAGAAAGTGTTATGAAGTCATGTAAGTAGTCTCAATTTATCATATTATGTACACTTGTTTTGTCTTTGTCCCTCTGTGTTAACTAAAACTACCTACGAACATTTAACAATATTTCTGTAACAATGTATGTTATATGATATTGGAGAAAATTAATTTGTAAACAATAGTAGTGAAGACGTGTTTTCATACAATACTACCGACGCGACGTGTCACAGTAAGCGTTTACAGAAAATCCATTGTAATCGTGTTAATAGAATGTAACAAAAGCTTCTTCAGTTGGGCCACGAAACTGTGTCAACCACAAAGCTTACGGCGATTGTAAAAAGGGCGAGAAATCACATCACAAAAGTATTACTCTGCACTTAGATAATTTTTTTTTTGTACGTGATGAATTTGGTGAAATGAAATTGGTCTCAGCCAGTGAATCCTAAGCAAATAATATAAAAAATATAGGACTTTAAGTAGGTACATATATTACTACCTTAAAAAATATTCATTATCAGCCGATTTAGGACAAACCAGATAAATCTTAGCATCAAATTTTGAAATAATACCAATTAGAAGCGATACAATAGTTAATTGGCTACGGTGTAACAAGTAAACGGCGATAACGATCGGAACCATCAGTCAACCTATCTTCAATCTAACAATGCGCGTTGGTAGTATACGCTGGTCTCGTGGCCATCCTATCAGATTGTTCTAATAAACACCGTGAGTTACCATGGGAGAACTTCGGCACGAAATGGACGGCACGACCGGAATGACCGAGACTTTAGGCTGGGGTTATATGATCCAAAGTCCGGCGGACCTGGGAAAATTTAGAGCAATGAAAATAGAACTCTGCGCTTATACAATATAATTGAAAATCGAAGTGTTGTGTGTCAGCTATGACAAGCTGTCAGATATGACATTCAAATTTGACTCGACACTTGAATTCAATATTCAATATTGTTGTATTAGGCTATATTCTATTATATTCGGAGTTCTGTTTATTTTCAATTCTCTGAATTTACTCCGACCTTCCGGATTCCGGACAATACTGTCCTAGCCTTATAGAAAACTGGCGTGCAAAAGCACTTACCTTTTGTTATACCGAGAAAGAAAGTCTACGGTCACTTACGTTTTATTATACCTAGTAAGTAAGGCTCCTATGCCTTATATTACTAGCGCAATATAAATAAGATTGTTGTAATTATTCTGGAGGAGGAAAACTACTATAATTATTATAATAAGTCAGTGCAATCCATCTAATTACGTAGAGGCTACAACCAATAAAATTATTATTATGCTATGTTCTGATCTAAATTAATCTATACGTAATAATATAAACAAAGAAAAAATAATTGCTGTGTGAACTAAGACACTTATAATTTATTAATATTTTTTGTTTGCCATTTTAAACTTTCATCCCCTATTTTACCAACGTAGGGGCACGAAATATCATGCAAATATGTCCAAGGAATAAAAAGTTTCATACAAACTTTTATCCCTTAGTGAATGTCTTCGTCATAATTATGAGAAATACGTGTGCAAAATTTCAAATTTCTATCCTATAGGTTTGGCCCGTGGCAAAGAATATATATTACTAACGTAAATTGATAGGTCGGTCAATCAGCTTTGCCTTTTCTATATATACAGGGTTACAGGAAAAGTCGACGTAGATCCGTTAAGGGCGTGTAGTTAGCATCGTTTCTAACTGATTTGGCTATGAAACACCCTATCCTAAACCTAACCGTTTTCGAGATATTCGACTTTAATTTTTTTTCATAAATTTGCCAAATTTTTTGATATTTGATTGTATAATATGAAATTTAGTAGTCAAAATCGTATCATTTTTTGCTTTTTACAACAAGGACAAGATGCCTTATGACTTCAATAACCAAAATTGTAAGTAAATTAACTTAACAGCTCGTACTAAGACATTGAAAGTTAAAAAAAGTAAAATTAATTTATTAAGTTTATTTTTCTTTAAAGGATATCCAAAAAAATATTATGAAAGATATTCTGCAGATCTACTTCAAAATATCTACGTTTCATCAGCTATCCAACAAGGTATAACAATCAAAGATTTTATTGGAATTGGTGCAAAAAACTTAGCTTCAACGGCAACTAAGGAGGTAAAAATTACATTAGTTAATTACGTTTAATTTAACCCTTGACCCCAGAAAACAAAATTAAACAATAAATAAGTACACAATAACATTTATTACTTAATAACACATGTTTATATTTCATGTTCAATATGACCACCCCTGTTTTGCACACATTTTCGCAGTCTTTTTCTCAGTCCACTTTTCACTACGCCAGTTGTTAAATTGCCTCTTATTTCATTCGCCGCGTTAATTATTCTAGTTCTCAATTCTTGTACAGATGATATCGGGTTGGGCTCACTGTACACCAGACTCTTCATGTGCCCCCATACATAAAAATCCATGGGGGTTTGGTCCGGACTTCTCGGTGGCCAGGGTATAGGCCCACCTCGCCCAATCCATTTGTTCTGGTAATTTCTATCCAACCATTCTCTGACACCTCTCCTGTAATGCGCAGGGCAGCCATCATGTTGGAACCACATGTCTCGGCGCAGAGTGAGTGGCAAATCTTCTAGTAGGTAAATCATTGAGTTCTCCTCTCAGGAAATTTTCATAAAATTCCCCATTTAAATTATCAGGGAGAAAATATGGGCCAATCAAATGATTGGAAATGATACCCATCCACACGTTCAAGCTGAATCGGCGTTGTGAGCCCTTAATTACAGGAGAGGTGTCAGAGAATGGTTAGATAGAAATTACCAGAACAAATGGATTGGGCGAGGTGGGCCTATACCCTGGCCACCGAGAAGTCCGGACATAACCCCCATGGATTTTTATGTATGGGAGCACATGAAGAGTCTGGTGTACAGTGAGCCCAACCCGATATCATCTGTACAAGAATTGAGAACTAGAATAATTAACGCGGCGAATGAAATAAGAGGCAATTTAACAACTGGCATAGTGAAAAGTGGACTGAGAAAAAGACTGCGAAAATGTGTGCAAAACAGGGGTGGTCATATTGAACATGAAATTTAAACATGTGTTATTAAGTAATAAACGTTATTGTGTACTTATTTATTGTTTTATTTTGTTTTCTGGGGTCAAGGGTTAAATTAAACGTAATTAACTAATGTAATTTTTACCTCCTTAGTTGCCGTTGAAGCTAAGTTTTTTGCACCAATTCCAATAAAATCTTTGATTGTTATACCTTGTTGGATAGCTGATGAAACGTAGATATTTTGAAGTAGATCTGCAAAACATCTTTCATAATATTTTTTTGGATATCCTTTAAAGAAAAATAAACTTAATAAATCAATTTTACTTTTTTTAACTTTCAATGTCTTAGTACGAGCTGTTAAGTTAATTTACTTACAATTTTGGTTATTGAAGTCATAAGGCATCTTGTCCTTGTTGTAAAAAGCAAAAAATGATACGATTTTGACTACTAAATTTCATATTATACAATCAAATATCAAAAAATTTGGCAAATTTATGAAAAAAAATTAAAGTCGAATATCTCGAAAACGGTTAGGTTTAGGATAGGGTGTTTCATAGCCAAATCAGTTAGAAACGATGCTAACTACACGCCCTTAACGGATCTACGTCGACTTGTCCTGTAACCCTGTATATGTATATTGTATAGATGTATGGTTACTTTAATTTCTAAGGTTATTGCATAAAGTATTAAATAATTAAAAAATTAATTACAGTGCAATAAAGAAATGACTATTAAAATTAATTTTGTTGTTTTAGTTTAAATTGGATCTGCGTAGTGATGACTTAATATGTCATATCCCATACATTTTGTTTTCGAATTATCGAATGCATCTTGACTAAAGGCCCACAAAATATACGTTGGGAAGTGGTTGGTGTAATCCGCCGTTTTCGTGGCCACACAGCTATCAGATTGTACTTGCGAAATCCAAGTCCGTGCGGTTCCCACAGGTAAAGACGTCTCCTCTTACACCTGTTGTTTTGTTAAATAGCCTCGCTTGTGAAAAAAGGAGGGAATTGTATTAATATGATGAATTAATAAATCGAAGTCGGATTATCAAATACTATCATTGACGCTGTAGAATTAAATTTGTTGACGCATTGACAGCAGCGCCACCTACCGGGTCCAATTGCAAATCTAAACCATTCTCAAATCCACGTGAACACATACACACGCCCAAAGAAATGTGTATTATATTAAAATCCATACTAATATTATAAATGCGAAAGTGTGTCTGTCTGTCTGTCTGTCTGTCTGTCTGTCTGTCTGTTACCTCTTCACGCCCAAACCGCTGAACCGATTTTGATGAAATTTGGTATAGGGATACTTTGAGACCCGAGAAAGGACATAGGATACTTTTTATCCCGGAAAAATGTACGTTCCGCGCGATAAACGAATTTTCGCGCAACGGAGTTGCGGGCGTCATCTAGTATGTAATATAAAAATATACAATATAATAGGCAATCGGACAAATTTTTTTTTATTGCATAAATGAATAGTACTCTTAAATATGAGTAACTTCTCAGAAGAAACCGTATATCAAAAGTCAATATTTTCAAAAGTACAGCGATTTGTATAAAAAATTTCGCGAGCCTCCTAAAAACGCTCCATACTAAAGTCGACCTACAAATGACGTCACTTGTATATGAAGTAGTATGAAGTAGTATATGAAGTATATGGCCGCAGGAATATATTTGTAAATATCTCCGATATTGGTGCGTTTAAGTTCATACTTACCATAATGAATGTTTTTGTATATGATGTGAGTAAACTAATGATGTAGGTTTTGTTTACCAATTACGCAAAAAAAAAAAAATTTTTTTTGGTACTGGAGCGGAGCGAAATTCTGTATACAAATCGCTGTACCTTTGAAAATATTGACTTTTGATATACGGTTTCTTCTGAGAAGTTACTCATATTTAAGAGTACTATTCATTTATGCAATAAAAAAAAATCAGTCCGCTTGCCTATTGCAAAGCTGTTCACAGTTCATGGCTCATGCAGGGTCCGTTCATACCAAGACATGTATTTAGGCAGATTGCCATTCAAAATTGATCTTTATTCACTGCATGAAAAGATACACATTTCATATGACATCCTACTAATATTATTTATAAATGTGAAAGTTTGTGAGGATGTATGGATGGATGTTTGTTACTCCTTCACGCGAAAACTACTGGGCGGATTTTCATGAAATTCGGTATGGTAGTAGTTTAGGCTCTGGATTAAAACATAGGCTACTTTTTATCCCGAAAAAATACAGTGTTCTCGAGGGATACTATATTTACCCGGACGAAGCCTCGGGCAACAGCTAGTCAGTCATAGGTACACATGCACTCTGCCGTTACTTTACAATGAAACGTGAATCTTCTTGTATGGGGAATAAAATTCAATTTTGAATAGCTATCATAATGCATTATGCGCCATGTGTCATTTTGTTTCAGTGTACATTGCCCCTTAGGCACCAAGAATAATACAATACTTTTAATAAGAAAAACTTCTTCAATAAAGAAAACATATTTTAAATCTACTCTTTATTACCGTCCGCGTTGCAATTAAATAGACTGAATAAGTTTTTACTTGTTTTTATGGACAAACATAACCCATGGGAAAGTCTTGCCCCTTAAATTAATTCACTTCCTTTAGCTTTTTACTTGCAAATCCCACCGCGGATAAAGGTTAAACCCATTGTTGTAATTTCTCGTAATGTGTGAGAATGTGTATGAACAGTTCGTATGGAACACTAGATGTTGCCCGCGACTTCGTGCGCAAAGTTAATTTCGCAGAAACCGTACATTTTCCGCGAGAAAAAGTAACCCATGTCCTTCCCCATGTAGGGTTACCATCTAGGTATTACAAAAGTCCTGACAAAAAGCCGGACATTTCAATAAAAGTCCGGACTTTTGACTTTTTGTCGTACTTAGTTAAAAGAACAAACAATTTGTAAACAAAAAAACTTCTATGGATATTTTTTTTTATTTGACCTTTAAAGTTGATTTATTAAAGATTTTAACATTTTGTTGTTCGATAAATGATAATATACCTAATGATGATTAAAGACTCACTCGATATAACTTTACTAGTTTTATTTCTCATATTTCATCAAGTAATTAAAAATCCGGACAAATGAGATGCCGGACGAAGACCGGACAAGAGTCTAAAAGTCCGGACATGTCCGGATTAATCCGGACGTATGGTAACCCTATCCCCATGGTCTACTCTATATCTGTGCCAAACATCAAAATCGGTTGTGTAGTTTTCAAAACAGTTGTAGTTTACAAACTTTTCCTCTTTCTTTTTTTATATAGAAGATGTGAACTATTAAACCGAAACGAGACGATACCTGATACAGCGCCCGATTTTTAAGATAGCGATTCAAAATTTAACTTCAGGCTGGGACTGTATGATCCAGAATCTGGCGAGGCCGAGAAAAATCAGAGCAGTAAAATTAGAACTCTGCGCTATTACAATAGAGCTGAAAATCGAACACACAAGTGTCGAGTCAAATGTCAATGTCATGTAGGACAGCTCGACACTTCGATTTTCCACTCTATTGTATTAGTACAGAGTTCTATTTTCAGTGCTCTGAATTTTTCCATCATATAGTTATTCAGTACACAGGAAGATACACGTTTCATTGCAAGACCGGCGCCACACGTGGTAGAGCCATGCTTCGGCACGAATGGGCCGGCTCGACCGGAGAAATACCACGGGCTCACAGAAAACCGGCGTGAAACAGCGTTTGCGCTGTGTTTCGCTGAGTGAGTGAGTTTACCGGAGGCCCAATCCCCTACCCTATTCCCTTCCCTACCCTCCCCTATTACCCTATTCCCTCTTAAAAGGCCGGCAACGCACTTGCAGCTCTTCTGATGCTGCGAGTGTCCATGGGCGACGGAAGTTGCTTTCCATCAGGTGACCCGTTTGCTCGTTTGCCCCCATATTTAATTTAAAAAAAAAAAACACTGCAGAGTGGCGTTACGCCGCGTCGTGTATCGTCTCGTTTCGGTGTGGCAGTGTGAGCTGACCCCAAAATGACCTCAATATTTAGGTTATTTAACAGAATACCTCACCAACACCGACAAAGTGTATACAGATTTGTAAATAAATCTCTAAGGTTTAATAATGTTATCTACTACCTAAGTATTAAGTAAGTAAGTAGGGGGTACTTACTTGTACACACATACTTAGCATGTGTTTGGTGTTTTGAGTGTTTTAGGCATGAGTTTTTATTTTACCAATGTATAACATCACCAAGATGGCCTCACGGGTCACCGCCTCACCTTTTTTTTGTTGCAATATTATACACCAAAAGCTATTTTCGTCACATATTATTAAAACAGCTCACGTAAAAAGCATGTGTGTGCAGCATGTCATCCAGAAGATGTCCCCAGAAACTAATCTTCTTTTCCTTCCAGATGACGAAGGCGGTCACAAGTATGAATCCAGAAGACAGAACGACCTGTACATGCGCCTGGGTCTCCTTCTGGGGGAGAGAAGAAGAAGTAAATCTAGGGAGAGTTGCACTTCCCTGGCCTCGTTGGACGCTCATACCCTGGCCTCGCATAATACCAGTCCGGTAAGTTCTTTACGTGACCACTTTTTAACCCTTTTTTACTTACCAGCATACTATAATAACTCCCCACACCGATCTCGGTGACGGTGGCCGGTTTCATTGAAATAAGGCTAGTTACGCAGGAGTAATTTTATAGTGCCCAAGCGTGTGCGCAGTACACAAGAGCACTCTCTCTTCCTTTACTCTCATAATCCAGTGGGACGGATAACCGACACGACTGGCGAGAGATCAGGCGCAGGTCCGACTTTTTACATGCCGATCCGACGCATGGATCATCTTTCTTGTTGCAATGCGGGAATCGAACCCATGACCTCCGAATCAAAAGCCAATGCTCTAGCCACTAGACCACGGAAGCTGTTGTATACTATACTGCAATTACTATAATAAGCAGTGTTTCTCTCATATACGTACCATAGTAGTATGTATGTTTTTAACATGGGAGAGCCATGCATCGGCACCAATGGGCTGGCTCGGCCGTATAAATACCACGACCTCACAGAAAATCGACGTGAAATAACGTTTGCGTTGTGTTTCGCCGAGTGAGTGAGGTTACCGAGGGCCAGGGGGGGTTGGGGATTTTGAGGACCAGGAACGTAAGAGCGCAACACCGGAGGAGTTACAAATGTAACTCAGGTTACATGTAAATCAGAACCTCAATTCTCGTATTTAAAGTAGACAATTTAAAGTGTCCATTTTACTTTGTTTGGATTGAAAGTGTAGCGACATGTTATCATGAACGGATTTTATGACGTTTCGACCAAACAGAGCGCGTTTCACGTTGGTTTAACGTTCATAAAAACATCGTTTGGGAGTATAAGCGTATCGGGACTTGATTGTAATTGTATAAGTGTAGGTTTTATTTAGCAGAATTGCCCCTGTTACATGTAAATCAGGCGATGCGTCTGCTGTCCATTTCATTAAAAAGTGGATTAATAAAAATATGATCAATTTTCTTCCAGGTGTCAACCCTGACCGGCTCGTCCGAGGTGGACGCGGCGACACCCCTGGGCCGCGAGTCGCTGGGCTCTCTGGCGTCCATGTCCCTGAGCAACTGCTCCAGTCCCGGCAGCCGCCGACACTCGGCCACCGGTGAGATATCCTCCTAGCAACAAAGAGCGTATCCAGTTAAATGGCCTCACGCTTAAGATTTTTGGCATTTAAGATTTTTGACATTTAAAGTATGGTGAAAACAAGATGGCTGACATTTGAAGTATGGTGAAAACCAAGATGGCGTAACTTTTTCTTGTATGGATATTTGTTCTGTCCAATGTACGTCATAGCCTATCTTGAGTTTTAAAATCTTTGCCTAGCAAAGAATATTATTATAATACTTACGTAAACAACCATCATTCAATAGACTTACACGAATGACATCTCGCAGCTATGTGTGCGTGGCTAGATGTATGCGGGAGATGCGCGCGGCGAGTGGGCTGAGTTTTTTCAAGCCAGGACTTTAGTTCACGGAGCTGGCCGCCGGTCGTTACTCCACATTTATATTTCATCTTGTTTCCCAGGTCTACAGAACGGAAGAGAGGAGTTGACACGAATGTCAAGTGGGTTCTTCAAGAACAGGAAAACTGCAGCGCGGCGGTCCGCTAGAGCAAGCAGCAAACAGTCCACAGCGTCAGCTGAACTGAAAAAAGGTAAATTAACAAAATATAATTTATAAATATTACCATGGAAGAGCCATACTTTGGGACGAAGGGGCCAACTGGAGAGGATCCACGCAAAACTACTGGCGTGAAACACACACAAATAACGCCCGCCGTGGAGATTTTCCGCCCAAGAGAAACTTTAAATTCCCAAGTTAAAAGACTGATAATGCTTAAATCGTGGAGCAGATGTAGATATCTCCACGAGTTAAGTTTTACCAGTCTCTATTTGCGACATGTGCTTAATAGGGGATCGGACTACATCTGAAATATTTAGTTTCATTAATATATTCATAAATATTGAGGCATTACTACTTGGTAAATGTAAAAAAATATATTATTTTATGTGTAGTTCACTAATAAAATACATTTAAAAAGTACCATTTTTTTTTTTGCGAAATTGGTAAACAAAACATACATCATTAGTTTACTCACAAGTCACATCATATACAAAAACATTCATTATGGTAAGTATGAACTTAAACGCACAAATATCGGAGATGTTTACAAATATATTCCGGCGGCCATATACTTCATATACTATAACCTACAAGTGACGTCATTTGTAGGTCGACTTTAGTATGGAGCGTTATTAGGAGGCTCGCGAAATTTTTTATACAAATCGCTGTACCTTTGAAAATATTGACTTTTGATACACGGTTTCTTCTGAAAAGTTACTCATATTTAAGAGTACTATTCATTTATGCAATAAAAAAATTAGTCCGATTGCCTATTACTTTTCACATGTTGCTGGTGTCCATGGACGGTGACATGGGCGTAGCCAGGGGTGGGGGGGTTTAGGGGGTTCAAACCTTATGTTAAATGCGTTCTAACTAAGAAAGCGAGCGAATGTTTTTACGCTTTAACCTGTTAAAATCTTTTTATACTTTAAGCCCTGAAAGAATGTTGTAAGTACCTACTTTAAAAAAAAACAATAAAATCTATAGCCTAAAACAGGGATCGCGAATCGCTATATGGCACGCGTGCCATCGAATCATCTAACGTATAGCATGCGACACAATATTTTGGGCATTTCACTGATCACAAAATTTTGTAATTATGTACTACGAAAAAGTGTGAAATAGGTATTATATGACAAATTTTCACAGTCTTTTAGGGTTTAAAATTAGAACAGATTTAACCTATTAAATAGGAAAAAAAAATTTTGCTCGCTCGCTTCGCTCGCTCGCGTTTAATATAAGGAACATAATATTATATTATTTAGTAGCTATGTTCTATTTTAGCCTGTTCATTTTATTTTTACGAAGTTCACCGTTATTCAATGTTTAAGTTTAAGATTTTAACCTATAGAATGGGAAAAAAATTTTGCTCGCTCGCTTCGCTCACTCGTGTTTGGCTTACCGAACATATTACTATAAACTTTAGTACCGACGTTCAGTTTTAGGCTTTTGATATTTGTATTTTTAGGGTAAACCCTGAAAAACTGTGCTTTAAAGCTTAAACAGGTTAAAACGAAAAAAAATATGGGCGCCCATTATTCTAATGTTATTATATAATTATCCAAAGTATTTTGCGGTTTAAAGTTTGAACAGATTTAACCTATTAAATAGGAAAAAAATTTGCTCGCTCGCTTCGCTCGCTCGCGGTTAACATAAAGGCCATTATATTATTTATTACCGATGTTCTGTTTTAGCCGGTTGATTTTATGGTATTTTTCCGAAGTTCACCGTTATTCAGTGTTTATATTTTAGTTTAACGTTCGAACAGATTTAAACGTTTGAACCTGTAAAATAGGAAAAAAAAATCTTGAACCCCCCCCGAAACTAAAACCTGGCTACGCCCATGGACGGTGATAATTATAACCATCAGGCAATCTGTCTGCTTATTGACTGTTGATAGCTGCATGCCGATATTATTCCGTTAAAAAACCAAGGTAGTTTAAATTTTAAAACGTTATAAATTAGTAGAAATATCACTCGTTATTTATATTATTGTTAAAATGTAATTATTCCACCTTCAATGAGGGTGTTTGTTTCTCTGTCGTTATGGGGCAGACCCAACGTACACAGAGCGTTGTCTGGTGGCGTAAGTGGTATCAAAACGGTCAATAAGAATATTCGATTCTTTTTCGGTCACCAAGCGGCGGTTGGTAGCCGTCCTTGTCGTATCAAAAAGCTGTCAGATGTCACGAATTTAAAAACCCTCATTTTTACAATATTCTCAGTTCACCCAACCCCGCAACTGACGCTGCGGCCGCTGTTCTTCGAGGTGCCGTCCAGCGACGGCACCACCTTCTCCGGCAGACAATGGCTCATGAGGGATATGGAGAAGGCTCTGGAATCTTCCAGCTCAGGTATGTGTCGTTCAATGTACAGCCACGCGTGGTACATATACAAGACTAGATTTTGAAGAAATATTTGCCACGCGATCACAGTTAGGTATCACGAACTAAACCTAACGGCCGAATACTAAAACGCTAATCAAAAAGAGCCTATTCACAGTCTGTCGCTGCCTCCGCTAGTCGAAATGACAAGGATAGCATGTGACTTGAGCGTCACTTAAATTAACTATCGTTTCATAGCCCAAGAGCTACTAGAAAATTAGAGCAGGTGCTTGAGGCAAGCTATACTTCTATTGTACCCCAAGACTTCTACTAGGATCTTCATATTATAAACGTATGGTAGACTCGATCGTAGTTCATAAAATGACCGATAGATGTCAGAAACTCATGAATTGATAGCCAGCATATTTCTAATTTACTTTTACACTGAAAAGGTTAAAGCCCCGACTAAAGGACATAGCTTGACATGACCCCAACTCCTTAAACATTAAACTAACACTAGGTAAGTATATCAAAATTTCAAATTGCCTCAAACATGTTTTTTGGGATAAAAAAATCATAAAAAAATTAAAAAAAATTGTATATTGACTTAGCCCCGATTCTGACCAGCCAGACCTGCGGTCTCGTATTGAGGTACAATAGTACAGAACAAGGTTCCAGTTTGCCTCAAACACCTTCTCTAAAATTCCTGGTAGCTCTCCATCTATCAATATTCAGCAGTGAGCCTATTTAACGACGAGTTTCTCACAACATATTTGTGGGAGTTATTTTTCAAACACATTGTTACTCTGAAATTATTTATTTATATGTTTTTGAACTGCATAATAATCTGAGGTTTCTCGTTTCAGGAATTCTGATCTCCGGCCGTGCGGGCACAGGGAAGACAGCGTTAATACTACAACTAGTGGAGTACTCGTGCTTCGGCCGTAAGCGGTATTTCGAGTACGAGGAGCTGCGAGAACAGACAGACATACGAGAGGTGCTGCCGGAAGAGGTCGCGGCGGGATTGGCGACACAACTGGCTTCGAAGGTTGTGGCGTATCATTTCTGCCAGGTGAGTTACGTGCACTATATGTATATTAGAAAAAGCGCCATCTATTAGCGATTTATATAAACGTTAGCTTTTGGCCGCGGCTCCGCCCGCGTAAATACAATATCCCACGGGAACACTGAACTTCTTCGGGATAAAAAGAAGTTAATATCCTAAAAAAAATACAAGCCCTAAACTACTACCATACCAAATTTCATTAAAATACTTTCAGTAGTTTTTGCGTGAAAGAGTAATAAACATCCAGAAATCTGTACATACATACATGTATACATCCATCCTCACAAACTTTCACATTTATATAATAGTAGTAGGATAATCGTAAGATGGCGCGGCAATATTATTTGTTGTCAATTATTAGATTATATCCTGTTCATAGTTACTTTACCTCAAAGATTCGAAAGTGATCCTGCTGTCGACAAAAGTCCTGTCAGGGGGAAAATAATTACGGACTGTTATGGTGCCAATGAGCTGTTTTACAATATAATAGAATACATAAACGCTTTTTATTGGTTTAAAAAAGTGCCAAAATATAGCATTGATTTTATTATATTGCAAACAGATGACCCTAACCTATTAATGTATCAATAATATTGCAGATATTCGTCGCTTTAACTATATACATCTATATGAATATATATGAATATATATTTGTTTCAATTTCAGGCGGACAACAACAGTACCTGTCTTGTCGGAGAGTTCGTACATTCCTTAGCAGCACAACTCTGTCAAGCGCCAAGGTTGCAAGCTTACAGAGAATACCTGCTGAGCGAACCACATTTACTTGCCTGTCTATCACTCAAGGAGTGCATTGCAGACCCAGACCTGGCTTTCATGAGGGGAATAATAGAACCACTTATCATCCTTCGGAAGAATGGAGCAATCGACTCAGGGAATAGCATAATATTAGTGGATGGACTATGCGAGGCGGAGTATCATAGACCGGACCATGGCTACACCATAGCGTCTTTTCTAACGAGGCATGTACCAGAAATGCCTTCCTGGCTGAAAGTGGTGACGACTATTAGGACACAATTCTTGGAGCTAACCAAACAGCTACCATACACGAGACTAAGTTTAGACGAATCGGACAACGTACATAAGGATTTGTTGGAGTATTTCAACTCTAGAGTGCATTCAGCACCGATCATAGAAACGAACGTGAAAAGCTCTACTGGAAAATCAGAAGGGGTCCATAATTCGGTGACGAAATTCGCCCAATACGTCCTACATCTTAGTCAGGGATCATTTTTATTCCTAAAACTTATACTTGATCTCCTGGAACGAAGCCACATCGTTGTTAAGTCGACGAATTACAAAGTTGTGCCCATATCACTTGCCCAGATATTTTTACTGCAGTTCAACTTAAGATTCCCAACAGTGCAATCCTTTGAGAAAGTCACGCATATACTCAGCGTTTGTCTTTCTGCCCTGTATCCTTTAACCTTGGTGGAGATATACTACTCAGTCAATTCGCTGCTGGTCGACGCTTTTATGCCTTGGGAAGAATTCTGCCTCAGATTTGACAGTCTCTCAGATTTCCTCGTCAAACGCATCGATAACACATACATGTTCTTCCATCCCTCCTTCAGAGAGTGGTTGATACGGCGCGATGATAACGAAAGTCCAAAATTCCTTTGCGATTTGAGAGCTGGACATTGCGGAATCGCCTTTAGATTGTCTCGAGTCCAAGCGCCCTTGGATCCAGAAAAATCTATGGAGCTCGGCCATCATATACTTAAAGCGCATATGTACAGAAACCTAGGTCCGGCTCAGCTAGGTCTATGTCCTAGAGACCTCCAGGCTATGATGGTGGCCACCAGTGCTGCGAATGTTGGGGAAGCGATAGCCAATCTGAGGAATATCTACACGCCCAATGTCAAAGTATCAAGACTGATGCTTCTAGCCGGTGCTTCTCCTAATCAGATTACGGAGTGCTTAGGAAATGCTCCATTGCTGTGCATGTACGCTTACCAAGGAATTATATCCATGGTCGGACTCCTTATTGAGTTTGGAGCGGATTTGGAAATGACGAACTCTCAAGGCTGCACGGCTCTGTCTCTGGCGTGTCAGCGGGGACACACAGATGTTGCGAGGATGTTGATTGCATCAGGTGTGTATATCTTCTTTTCTTCCTTTGATATACAAAAAATGGATTGCAATTCAAATACCTCGTTAAAGCTCAGGAACGGCTGGACAGATTTGTCTAATTTTGGTCTTAAAATAATTGGTAAGCTTAGGAATTTGTAAGCATCTAGTTTAATATTGTTTATGACTTTTATTTTAGGTGCATCACTGAGTCACACTGACACAGCTGAGCAGACGCCATTAGTTCACGCCGCGAAGAACGGCCATAGAGACACCGTCATCTACCTTCTGGGCTGTCAGACGGGGAAAGACGATAGGAGCTTGGACATGGACGATAACATCGAGCAGCTGGTGCCTGGCGCTCGACACGCGCTGATCGGCGCGGCTCAGAACGGCCATTTGGACATTGTGGAGTATCTGTTGGACACTGCCGAGCTATTCGTAAGTGTTTGCTAGTTCTTTTGGATGTTCTTAGACTACTGACAGAGTAGTTGTTTGCAACTTTAACTCTTATATAGTTGTCATTAATTTGTTCCATACATCTCCTCAATAATTAATTAATATATACTTAGTTGTCGATCAAAGATATTTGATTGACAACTATATAGGTATGATCGCTTCGCTTGACCGCCCAGCGAGACCAATGATTAGTCTATGTTGTCGATATAAATTGACCGTCATAAAACTATACTACACTTCTCCAAGAAGTTTGTTCTGAGTGTACAAATTTAAAAAATACAACAGTCAACTAGTATCGTATAACAAAAATATTCTGGGGCATTTTACTATGGAACTATTAGCCACGGCAACCAAAGATACAGTTAGGTTGGATGCAGGATGTGATTGCATATATCGCTTATCTGGGAGGTGGGGTTAAATACTGTGATATTTTAACTAATTTCAACGTACTCGTGTATTCATATAAAATATGGTTAACAATTTATTGATGTCCCTCACTTCTCTTTAAATCTGAATTGAAGTAATGACGCGAAATGAAAATTGTACATTCTAAATTTCTAGAAGTATTTTGGCTTGTGGTCGCTAGCTTTTAAACAGCGGGTCATTACTCATAACTCCCGATGTCTTCAGCTGTGAAATTCAAAGTTCTTCTTTTCAATTGGCTTATTCTATTCTTTCATCCGCAGCCGGACGGCATATGCCCGGTCACGGGTGAGACCGCGCTAACGGCCGCCTGCAGTACCGGCCACGCCGCGATCGCAGGAGCGTTGCTAGCCCGAGGGGCGACGCCCTACTCGCTCAACGCGAGGCAGATGTCGCCCCTGGCGCTGGGGGCGAAGGCCGGGCGGGCTGCCTTAGTGCTGAGGCTGCTGGATGCAGGCGCGGATGTGGGGGGATCGGGGGGAAAGGTGCCACTCATATTGGCGGCAGCGGAGGGACATGATGACGTTGTGGAGATATTGTTGGATCATGGTAAGTACTATTTTATATTTAAACTTTTCAGATATTTCTAGTGTAACGTAACTTATGTAATAAGTACAAGTACTTTTCCACGACAGTCTATTTCTGGTCAGACTTAATAAAACGCAAACAAAAAGAACAATAGAACGTAATGTGCTACCACAATCGGAGGCGTAGCTACTACTGTATCAGCCGTATCAATTATATGGGGCCCCCGACACTCTTACTCTTCTCTCGGACAGCCTCATAAAATTTTGTTGATATGGGGCCACCCTAAGGCTCGCTACGCCACTGATCACAATATAAAAAATGTACAGACTGCCACCTTCATACTAGACCGCCTGAGTCGACGCACGCACACATACACGTCATTTACACGGCCGCTACGTACTTAGACTTGTCGCTTTAATAAACGACTAACGAGTTTTAGTTAGTACTTAGTTGTGCCGCAGTGCTTGCGCACTGTCAACGCCTTTTTGTAGACATATCATCTCTAGCGCTCCGCTCGCTCACACTCAATCATAGGTATAAATTTTCTAGGGCACTAAAATAAATAAATAAAATAACTAGGACTCTACTGTACATTATTTATATTTTGGTGCTACGAAATTATATGTCACTTTTTACCTTGCGCTAAAGTAAAACAATGACCGATTAAGAGTGCGCTAGTCAACGGCTCGCACTCAGTGCGACGCGCTGGGAAAATGCGGGGGAATTGTTATTTCACCTAACGGGGGAAAAGGATATAACCATAAATTAATAATCTATACCTATAAGACATGCTATATTGAACACATTTATACTGCTTTGTAAAGTATTTTAGAAAGGGCGTCCTCAAATTACGCAAATCGACACTCAGCTGTTGGTGTTTTATGAAAAAACTATAATAATATTTTTGTCTGAAGTAAAGTTATCTCAATTGCTGAATAATCAAACTGTGTCGGTAATGTGCTTGCTTTTTTATTTTCATTTTTTGTTTTTTGTGTTCAAAGTTGCGCTAAAAATCCGATGTTTGGAGGCTATTATCTTCTAAACTAAGTAAAATTTTAGAAATATAAGCACATACCGACCTAGATAAGTGTCATTAAAATTGATATAGCGCTAGAGTTTGAGTCAACAACGTTTGACTTTAGAGTAAATCACCAATTGCGTTTTTATGGAGAAAAAACCGACTAGCGCAGCCTTAAGTTATTAATTGGTCGATTCAATTGGATCTGATTAGGATTTAGCTAAGTTAGTGAAGTGCACTCTGATTTGAATAACAGTTGAAATAATAACCACATAACTATGATCAAAAGTAACGTTGAAGGCGTAGAAAATAATTGATATCTATAAAACACATCCTATTTGTTTTCAGGGGCAGACCCGGACGCGGTAGACGCAGACGGTATTCCAGCGCTGGGCTGGGCGACGCTTCGCTCCAAAATACCGACAGCAGTCGTGCTGCTAGACAGAGGCGCCACTATTGGTGAGTTGCTATTTGATTTCTTGAAATGACTGGAATATGGAACGTTGTCCATTTAACGTCTGTTCCCTCCAAAAATACTTTTACGACTGCAGCGCATGCGACTTAATGTAAAGATGAGATGAATCACCCGTGAATTGATGCTATTTACAATCTTTTATTTACCTTGCAATGTATGTATTTTGTTCGGGTGGAATTTTGCAATTCAATTTTGAAGCAGATATCTTCAACCGATTGAGCTGAAATTTTGTATATACCTACGTTTAGTTTGGATGACAATGCATGGTTATTTAATGAAATATCCTTCTTCTAATCTATGTTTCATTCTGTATTGTAGATCTCCCGGACGGCTCGGGCCGGACCCCCCTCGGCTTGGCCTGCGGCGGGCCGGCTGAGCTGGCGTCGCTGCTGCTGGAGCGCGGCGCGTCTCTCGAGCGCACCGACCACACCGGCCTGCGCCCGCTCGACCGCGCCATCGGCCAGCGGAACGTGCCGGTACGCATACGCACACATACACACACACACGCATCACACAGACGATAGACATATTATACATGTCGGTGATTCTAAAAGATTATAACCACAATATCGTCAGGCGCTATTGGCAATCGAGTCAGTGTATACACCTGACACCGGCGCAGCAACCAGAACCTCTTTCCCTAGTCTTCTTCTCCTTTAAAATGGCATCGCCTGAGGAATAGTCAGTGTCAGACGAGATAAACAAAATACAATGTTGCCGGTGACGATAACTTTGGAGTCTTTCGGTCGCACTCAGAGACATTTAAGGTGTCACTTATTAAGTTACCTTTTGCGCGCGGTTCCGCCCGCGTAAATACATTATCTCGCGGGAACACTACTTTTTTAGGATAAAAAATATCCTATGACCTTTCCCGGAACACAAAGTATGTCTATACCAAATTTCATAAAAACGGTTCAGCGGTTAAAGCGTGAAGAGGTTACAGACATAGACACAGTAGTATAGATTAGTAATATAATTACGATAAACACACATAAAGTACCTAGTACTTAATTAACGCCACATGAAATACATAAATAATAAGTATTTTTTATATTTCAGCTGGTGAACTGCTTTTTGAAGAAAGGAGCCAAACTCGGACCTACCACCTGGGTGATGGCGTCAGGCAAACCAGAATTTATGTGAGTAGCTACAATTTGTTATATAGGTATAAAAATATAACTTTCTGTCATGGGATACTCATCCCAACTTACCTGTCCGGTAGTTGTGGTATAGTATACGGGTACGCGACCCCGGCTTCCCTAGCTATTACTGTCCTATCCCTTGCCCTCCTGGATGGTAATATCCTACATTTCCTATTTCCCACTCTAACTTACCAATGTTCCTTTCCACACCACCTATCCTTCCCTTTCCCTATTCCTGCCCTCTCCGCAAATCCGCGGGAACGCAATGGATAATTATAAAAATAATTTAATTATCCAAAATGGCGGCGATGTGGTTCGCCACCCATCACGTCTCGTTCTCGCGGAGGCGAAAAGTGGCCCATGGAGAGCCGCTTCGCTACGTTGAATGTAAAAGGAGGAATGCATGGTAAGAATGAAGGTGGACGAAGCGAAACAAGTATGTAAGGATCGTAGCAAGTGGAATGAAGTGGTCTCTGCCTACCCCTATGGGAAAGAGGCGCTCTCTGCCTACCCCTACGGGAAAGAGGCGCTCTCTGCCTACCCCTACGGGAAAGAGGCGTGATTATAAGTATGTATGTGACATGTGTATAACTTTGTTACAAAACAGTGCATGCAATAAATTATTCCGGAACAATCTTATAGTTCGGCTATTCTGTATTCAAACAACGTCATAGTATTTTGTATTCTAATAACGCCATCTATTGGGGAAATGTAGCAACTAGTATTTTTTTTTTAAATGATACTTATCCGTTATTATTATTTTCAAACGAAATTCGCTCTCAAGTCTCAACTTTACCATCCATTATCTAAAACTTAAATTTATGAATCACCAACCTTTGCCCGCGGCTCCGCCCGCCTAAATAAAGTATCCTTCGGGAACACTGCAGTTTTTCGGGATAAAAGTAGCCTATGTGTTAATCCAGACCTTTAACTACCATACCAAATTTCATCATAATCCCTTCAGTACCTAGTTTTTGCTTGAAAGAGTAACAATCATCCATCCACCCCCACAAACTTCCACATTTATAATAGTCTGCTATAAGTGAAGCTAATATAATATAATAAAAAGCGCCTAATTCAACCAATAATTTGACATTTTAGGCTGATCCT
Organism: Glaucopsyche alexis; assembly: GCA_905404095.1. Lineage (NCBI taxonomy): Eukaryota > Metazoa > Arthropoda > Insecta > Lepidoptera > Lycaenidae > Glaucopsyche > Glaucopsyche alexis. Next base: position 19,185,550 of record FR990059.1, read on the forward strand.
GCTAAACAAGCTCCTGGAAGACGGCAACCTACTGTACCGCAAGAACAGACCGTCGGAGGCGGCTCACCGGTACTCGTACGCGCTGAAGAAGGTCCACCCCCTGGTGGGGGACGACGGGGTGGGGCAGGGGGAGTCCGCCCCCGCCTTCCTGCAGCTGAAGACCAACCTGTTGCTGAACCTGTCGCGGTGCAAGCGGAAACTTAATGTAAGTTTCCTTTTCCTTTAGTAGATAATAGGGTACAGCTTGACAAATAAGGACTTGTGGCGTTGACAGATGAAACTAAATACTATTTCAACTGCATCATCTTAAAGTCATTGTAGATGGGCATGACATTTATACTACGTATTTATTCTATTGGAACAAAGATTTAAAAATTTAAGATACCTCTAAGAGCTGTGTGTACTACACCATGAGCTGAAACCCTAAGTGAAATAATTGACGTTATGTTTGGTAGCAGGCGGGACCCATTCGCAAATTATAAATCGTACAAAAATATATGGGCCCCGCCTGCTAACAAACATAACGTCAATTATTTCACTTAGGGTTTCAGCTCATAGTGTAGTCAGTTTTCTCAAACTTTAGTTAGCGTTGCTTAGATATATATGTCTTTTTTGCAGTCGGGTTTTTTTATTTTTTTAATTATTTATTTTATTTCAGTCTTTTCAGTTGCTTTTGAATTGTAGTTATCTATGCAGGCGGGTTTTTGTTTTTTATTATTATTATTTATCGTTATATTTAATATAAAACTGCAAGTTATATACATATTTAGAATCAGTGTTTAAAATCCTTCATTTTGATACCCCACTATCCCAGATACCACCCGATATACTTGGTAGATATTTTTTTTTTTACCTCACAACATGGCGTCAAACATCCGCCATTTTGTTTTTTTTTTAATGTCACCTATCTAAGAACACTTGGGCTATTAAGACGAATCTAACGATACCTCAAATGTGAAAATCCGTTTAGCGGTTCTGAAGATACAAGGTAATAAAGAATATTACATACATACATACATACATACAAGATACGCGCTAAACACATAACCCTCCCGGCAGTCGGGTAAAAATGGCCCTAAATACTCTAAAAGTAGTTCCATTTAAGTGGGGACAGTTTTTGCCTCAACATGCCTCGTCTATAGTATATATCTCTATGTATTAGAGTATGCTTTCTATTGTAATGTGATTCTAATTTATTAAGCATAAAAGCTTGTGGAAATAATATGGTGGTAAGCCTCAAAGGGAGATCTCCGACCAATCGAGGTGCTATGCTCGGTCAGCTCGAAGCCCACTTGTATTGTCATTTGCATTTCAGCTGTTTTATAATATATAGTTCCGATCTATAGAAACTTCGATAACGCGCTTCAGGACTTTGACCTGATTGGTCCGCCACAAGCTGATACAATTGAAAAGTTTTGAGTTCCACCTGTCACCGCTTTTTTGCCAAGCTGTACTGTCCTGTAATTTTTTACCATTAATAGTGCTCTAAAAATAAGGAAGTTTGCGAAAGGAATAGTATACTAAAAATCGATATTTTCATAGAAACTGTGGATTGTTTCCAGAACTTTCGGACTCGTCTACTGGTTAGATAATATAATGCGATAGTTTTGTAACTGGCACTGCACGCACATATAAACCGCAACTCGCAACCGCATACCTACATATTTAAAAAATATCTTGTATTATTATCCGTTATCGCTTGAACTTCTACTAAAGTCAAAGTGATACTAAACAAGGATTTAAAAAAAACTTTTTTTTAATTCACAGGAGCCAGCGGAAGCGTTAGAGCTAGCGTCCCGCGCGTCAGTACTGCGGCCCAACGCGTTCGAGTGCTCGTACGCGTGCGCGCGCGCGTTACTGGCGCTCAATCGCGCGGCGGACGCGTTACCGCACGCACGACGCGCGTTACTACTCGCGCCGCAGTACGACGCGAGCGCGCAACGCACGCTGCGCGCGTTACAGCAGGAAGTGTTAGCGCGCATCAACACTACTGCTGGCGTTCGAAACTTTGACTCCATTAGCCTGAATTTGCCCTGAAATAATTATCATGTCCTAAAGGAGAAGAAATGTAATATTTAGGACGTAACTGCCTTAGTGTATAAAAAAATCTTTAACTTACTTTCACGAGTTTACAAATGTTGTAAAATCTACTATTTATATATTAATTTAAAATTTACTATATATGTATTTGCGGATTACAAATATAATGTTCCTGTAGTAAAATTCGAGTAAAATGATCGGCAGTAAAAAATTCGGTTGGAAGCTTTATTATTCAAATTATTGTCGTTTATATGAAAATCCTATGATTAATTAAAAAATAGCATTATTGAAATTCATTGTGAGTTAGGTAGCTATATGTTTATAAGATTATATTCGTGTGATTATTGTTGAAGGAAATTTGTTAATCATTATTTATTCCACTACAAGCTGCTCTCCTTTACAGGTGTTTTTTTTTATTATTTACTCTAATATTAGGTAAATATACTTGTACTTTCGTTTATTATTTTGTATATTTACGTATATTTAGTGCTGGCACATAATTTTATTTTAGAAGACTTAAGTTGATTCAATATTATGTTTTAATTTTTGGAGAATAGGTACTGAATTTAAAAAGGGCGGGAAATGAAACGACGCCATATTAAAACTGACACAGCCATGTCATTCAGAACTGCTATGATTGGTTGATTACTTTTGAGCGTTTTTGATTGGCAAATTTTTGACCAATAGAAACACATAAGAGAAAGATCGTTACAATATTAATCCTTATTCGATGAATGTGCTAAAATTATGATTTTCCCCCATTTTATGTATTATGTAAGAGAACTTAAATAGCTAAATCCTGTAATATTGCTTAATTTGTGATGAAATTATTATTTGTAAATACATACTTAATAGTTATTATAAGTAAATGAAATGTATAGTGTTTACTCGAATACGTATTCTTATAGCTTGCCAATTATTTTTATATAAAAGAAAAAAAGTAGCAAAAATATGTATTTAAACATTTCTTTTTTTTAATACTGTGTACAATTTTCGTTTTTTTTTTTCTTTTTTGAGTTAAACTCGCGTGCCTATAAATAATGCAAATATATTTATTATAAACACCTTAGAATAGTTATTACAAGTTAGTGCCTAAAAAGAGTGAAATAATGTGTGACAAATATTCTACTTATGATCAAGTGTATTGGAAAAATAGATAAAATTATTTATAATTGAAGTTTTTTATTGTTATCACAATTTTTGATTGCCTTAAAACAAAAGTTTAATTCTCAAATAATAATCAGTCAAAACCACATAAATTACATTAATTGCATGAAAGTAAATGATGTTTGAAGTAACAAGTCTTCGAACTCTAATTTATATTTGCCTACTACTTTTCGCAGTGACTATGACACAGAAAAAATCAGTCAAAACTAACAGGTACAATGCATGAGCCGAAAACATAGAACATTAAGATGCACTGTGTGATAATCAAAACAAAAGTGTAGATCAAAATTTTTTACCAGTAGCATAAACTATTTTGGATTGAAATAAAAAAATAATAATTAAGACTGAAGTTAGATACAATGTTTTAAAAAACTAGATTAATGTACCTAATTAAGTGCAAGTGAATAAACACATATTGCTTTACATAACCGCGTTTAATTTTTTTTAACCCTAGATAACTAAACTATTTTTGTTGTTACATGGTTACTAAACATTCGTCGAACAGACTACGCCAAGTAAAATGCATTTTTTGGAAAAAGTATTTATTAATCGTATGAACTTCTGACATTGGTACATTATATGGGTCATAATTAAACAAAACATAATCAAAACAGTAACTAAAAACTATTCCACACAGCCACAGCGTAAATCCATTTTATGAGGTCCGCAAATGTATTGCTTGAATGCGATGCAGCGGTGTTTGGTCATTCTGCGGGTCTTAGATGTACTAAAGTAGAAAATTTTGGGCACATTTGACGCAGAAGGAACTGGAGCATTTACAGGCAGAGTTATACCGAGAATGTCCTGAAGCATGACCTTGACGTCCCGCCTCAAAGTAACAGTTTGAAATTTTTGCCTCGACCAGAGCTACATAAGTTCGTCAGCTAACTTCAGCACAAAATCACGCCGATGCAAAGGTTTTTCTTTTTCCGCAAGGAATTAGATATTATGTTGATAGGATATGCATTGATAATATAATATAAGTTTAGCAGATTATAACAAATGCACATGGACTATCTGTTGGTTTTACGGTTGATACATATTTTTGGGTGCTGGGTGTGGAAACATTTCGTTCATCCTCAAAAGAGTCGCTGGAACATATAATTCTTGTTCTATGTCTCTTACTTGGCCGTATTTTTTCTTCTTCTGACACAGAAGATTCGTGAAATGAATCAGAATCGCTACTGTTAGACCGGGTACCTACCGGTCTACCAAAAGCCATTTCTTATTCCAAAATATCCTCAGTTTCTGATTCCGTACCCCGAGTTTCTTCATCGTCTTGTCAGTGTCGCTTAGTGTCGGTAAGTCCATGTTAAAATAATAGAAAAAAATCGTAACTATACGTAACATATAAAATCATACGTGAAGTTAATATTATAGACGTACAAAATTGAATTTCTATACATAAATGTGTTCACACTTGGTCTTTTTATTAATAAAATAAATATTATTCATAAATACTAATAAATAAAAACAATTTAGAAAAAAATAAACAATACAATGTACAAATATTTCATAAAAATATAATACAAATATCACCACATACATACGTCGTTTTTACTAAACTTTCGTCGAGCTGACGACGCTATGGTCACATCTCCTGTTCTAATTATCATGCGATCACTTTCACATTATACGGTGCACTATTTACATGTTTTAGGAAGGTAAACAAAGCGGCACGGGGAGGGGCCACCTAGAAGTACACGAACACGAGAATCGCGAGTAGGTGGGTCGTCGAACGGACGAATGTTTAGTTATCTAGGGTTAAGTTATAATTTACCCTTTTTAGGGTTCCGTAATACTTAAGGAACCCTTATAGTTTCGCTCTGTCCGTCTGTCTGTCTGTCTGTCTGTCCGTCTGTCTGTCTGTCTGTCTGTCTGTCTGTCTGTCTGTCTGTCCGCGCCTCTAGCTCCTGTAATTATGAATATAAATTTATGAAATTTGGTGCAGTTATAGATTGTGTATAGATCACGGTTTCAGGATCATAAAAAAATAATAATTTTATATTTTAGGGGTGGCTCTCCATACATGTGAAGTGGGGATGAAAAATATTTTTTCACTCTACCCCATCGTGTGGGGTATCGTAGAATAGGTCTTTTAAAATAAAGGCAAGGTTCCATATGTTACTTTTTTATAAAGTTGTCCATTTTCGAGTAATCGGCCTCCAAAGTAGTTTGTAAGTTGGTCCCCCCCCTAGCATTTTTAAACTATAGGTGATAGAAACTTGCAAATTTCCATGCTGATAGATCATGCTAAAAACTCTTTAGCAAAATTATTTTGAACCAAATCGGACAGTAACTTTTCGAGTAATTAAAAAAAAGCATATTACGCGTTTATAGTTACGGAACCCTCCTTAGACATGTCCTGACATGCTCTTGGTTAGGTTATTATTATCTAAAGGTGGCAATAAGAAAACCAAGATCGCGTTTTATTTTACATGTTTATTTCATAAAATTCGAAGTAAGTTTAACAAAATTATTACTAACTAAGGTACATAAGGCACAAATTATCTTGCACGAGCTTTTTAAAATATTGCACATATTATGTTATTCGCGTTAAGTCAGTAAAAGGTAAAAAAACCAAAATTGACCTATGATGTATGAGCGGCGTTCAAATTACACCAATTAAAGTAAGCCATTTTGACATATTATGTACGCATTATTATTGACATGTTACCAACATGTTTCTGCCTCGTTATGGCAAATAAACTAAAAGCCGGTTCAAATAAGCTATCTACCAATAACTTGTTAGAAACAATCTCGCTGTCACAGACTTCATAACTAAGTTAGTTTATCTAAACGCAGAAACCGGCAAATGAGGTATCATTTCGTAAACGGTAAAACGTCACATTTGGTAAAATGTGACGTTTTTCTACAAATAGGTGGGTACAGTAGGTAGTGGTAGATAGGATGCAACCCTCTGATGCAACCGGGCGTAAGTTTTTAATATTTTTCTTTATATGAAAAAGTTTAGTTTTATCTACGAACATTAATGGCGCTGCAGTCGTAAATATAAACTCTTGACATTTTATGGTCTTGAATTGTGGGTACAATTCCATCTGGTAAGTATTTTATGTAAACTTTTCATACAATTCTTCTTGCGTCTTCTATTAAAAGGAATCCGTAGAAAAGCATACTTAACATTAAAAAATTTCTAGCTAACTTAAAGGGCTAAAATAGGCGTAACTACGCGACGAGACACGGCCAAATATTATTTTGTATGAGATATAACAAACTACGCGGCAGCGGAACTACGCGACGCGGCACTCCATTGCGGTATTACTAGTAGGGACGCGTCGCGTTGCATCGCTCCGCTGCCGCCTAGTGCAGTCTTGCCTCAAAACTATCTAAACTCTTATATTCACCGCACCCCTGTACACGCCGTCATTGTTAACTTGGTTTAAGGGGAATTTGATTCTTTGGTACACCGGTATTAGTACTAGCGGCTTATTCTTCGGCCTGACATCTATAACCTTAACTGGTGGTACATCTTCATTATTGAATATACCGAAATCATAGAGAGCGTTCGTTTTGACGTTTATTTTTCTTAATTTCTTCGCTTGTCTAGGTTGCGGGGGGAGGAAGATATTCTGGAAGTGTTTCATGACGTTCTCGCGTTTTTTTTCTGTAATGTTGTGCAGGTTGGACATTTCGTTGAACATTTTGGTGCATTGCTGTGTGTTGCTGCGTTTCGACGCCGGACACGTCTGAAAAAAATAAGAAATCATCATTTAATCCAATGTACTATTGTGAAGTTAAAAAACAATATAGTAGGTATCTATAACAGACGTTAAACCGAGGAGATAAGCGTTATTATCAAAAATACTGATCTCTTCTAGGTCGCTATCTTCATGACTGAAGGTCGCGCCTGGAAAAGTTCTCCTTCATTTCGGTAGTTAAGTCCATTTTTTTTAGTTTTAAGTTTAATTTCGTAGGTTCTCTGCTTCCCTGAGGGCATTTGTTATTGACCAGTAAGTGCCGTAATTTGGTCACACCTCTGGGTCGCTTGCCTTCAATTTTGCCCGTTACAATAAATTTTTCCAAGTTTTGTAGGCGAGCGATGTGACCAAAATAGGAGAGAATTCTTCTATAACACACTGTTGATAATCTGACTTTAATATTGAGTTCGTCGAAAATAGATTTGTTGGTCCTCTTAGCTGTCCATGGTATGGGGAGAATTCTTCTCCAGCACCACATCTCAAAGTGTCTATCTTTTTGCTGTCTTATAGCACGAATTGTCCATGAATCGGAAGCGTAAGTAAATATGGAGAAAACCAGTGTTTGGACCAGACAAGTATTTTCTTAGTGTTTTTGGATATTTTTTTGTTTTGCCATATGCGTGTTAGTCTGCTATGAGCAGATTTGGCCATTTGCGTCCTTCTTTTGATTTCTCCTTCGCTTCCACCCTGACTTGAGAGCAATTATCCAAAGTAAATAAATTCATTGACAAACTCCAAACATCTAAGTTCTCCGGTTCTGGAGTATTGACCAATTCTGTCAATGAGCATTACCTTCGTTTTGGTTTTGTTGATGGTTAGTCCAACGAGCCCACTCTCATATTCCACTCTTCGGAAAATGTCTGAAAGTTCCGCTTTCATAGACGCAAAGAGAGTTGGGTCATCCACATATCTCAGGTTACTTATTTTTACGCCCCCGGCAGAAATATCTCCATCCCATTCAATTAAGGCCTTTCTCATGATGTATACGCCATAAATGTTAAAAATAATGGGTGATAGAATACATCCTTGTCTTATACCTTTTTCAGGCTTGAAAGTACCTGAGATGGTGCCTTTGACTTTTACCATGGAGGTGCGAATCTTGATAAAGATTCGCGATTAAGGTCACAAGATGTTGAGGTACATTTCTCGATTATTTGCCTAACATTAACTATCTGTTCTCGTGTCCCACGTCCTTTGACGAAATCTGATTGTTCATTGGGAATTTGCCATTGGAGGTATGCTTGTAAGCGACTGTTGATTATGTAAAGGAGTACCTTGCTCGCGTGTGATATAAGTGCTACTGTGCGGTAGTTTTCGCACTTTTTTACTGTCCCCTTTTTGTGAAGTGGAACTAGTAGCGACTCCTTCCAATCTGTGACCCATTTACCAGACCTCCATACCTGATTAAATAGCTCACACATGATTTATAGCCCTTGATCTTGAAGACTTTTTATCTCTTCAGCGAAAATTTTGTCCCTACCAGCTGATTTATTACTCTTGAGTTTACCTATTGCTGCTATGACTTCAGATTCAAGTATATCGAGTTCCATGTTACTGGAATTTACTCGAATATAATGCAATTTACTCGAATACAATGTTTTGTCTTTTTACGTTAGGCAGGATCGAACCTAACCTCTTGTGTTAAACTGAAGCGAATACCATCTACTACACTGCAATTATTGATTCTTAAAAAATAAATATTATTATACTACTACTATAAATGTTTAGGTTTGTGAGGATGGATGTATGGATGGATGTTTGTTACTCTTTCACGCAAAATCTACAGAACGGATTTCGACCAACTTTCATTTCAATTTCTAAACGACTTTAGGCTCTGGATTAAAACATGGGCATCTTTTTATCCCGAAAAAGTACAGTGTTCCCGTGGGGATACCGGTTACTATATTTACGCTTAACGAAAAATTACTTTATTTTTTTGTAACAATCTTGTTACTTGGGCATCCTACAGTATCCCTCCTCCTCCCAAATCGACCTCTGTGGCTCAGTGGTTAGAGCGTTGGCGTTCAATCCAGATTTTGCGAAATCAAATCACTCCAGGGAACAAAAAGTGATCTATATTATTAACTGTCTTCTGTAGTCTGGTGTCCATAACACAAGTTCTTCGAGAACTTGCCATGGGACCAGAATGACGTGATGTTAAAACGTCCATAGATAAAATTAAATATCCATAAAATACCCACCAGAAGCATAGCGTCCAATACATTCAGCAGCTTCTTGGGCGAGCTACAGCTGTCCCTGTAGAAGGGCGTGCTCTGGAAGGCGGCGCTGTATAGGTCGAACTGTGACCACTGGTCGTGGCTGAACTCCCGGATCCTGTCCTTCATCTTGAAGTAGTCCAGGAATCCGTATTTGTTGAGCACACCCATTTTGGAGAGCAGGCAGGATGTGGACTCGGTCAGTTCTTTACACTGAAATAAAACATTAAGGTTATAAATAATATATTATTAGTTGATAAGTCAAATATTTTTTAAAAAGTAAGGCAACACCTCTCCACGCTGGGTATATAAACCCGTCGGTTTATAGTTACGGGCCTATTTCGCTCGTGGACTGGAGACTGAAGGGGTGTAACCCTGCTTGGTGAGTTCTTTCCTTGTTAACTTTAGTACCTAATGATATTTGATTTGTGTTCTGTGATTTTTATGATTGTTTTACTAAATCAGCTCTTTGTAGTTTTGTATTAAGTTTTCTAATTATTTTGTAAATCATAATTTTAAATTGTAAATAGTTAAGACGTTATTTTTGTACTTGTTTAAATTGTTTTTAGTTTGAAATAAAAGCCGCTTATCGGCTGCTTTTGTATTTTTTATTTAAATCCTCTTCTGGTTCCTAAAAATATCTATAGTAATAAGTAATAGTAGGTAGTGTTTATTCAGACAGCTGGGTAAAGCAACCAAATGTTGGCCCCGAATAGCTAATCGTTCGCCTCCTATCCGGCGAATATATAGGGCGGAGAGCCAATAATTATGGCTACCCCCTTATCATAATTACAAAATTAATTCATTCTAATTTAAGAGCCGAACTCTTGTCTATGGAGCTTTTTCCATTCATCTCTGCACTCCGCCCTTCTCTTGACCTTCTGATACGACACGACCATCACTTTCTCCTTCACCTGGTCCATAAAGTTCTTCTCGGGATTCCACGTTTTCTTCTACCTTCTAGCTTCCCTTCAATTAATAAAGTTGTCGTGCCGTATCAAGTGTCCTTACACCTTTCCTCGTCTGTTCTCGATGGTATTTAATATCTCTCTCTTCTCCTATTCCTATTACAAAATACAGGTTGAGTATTCGTTTTGTTTATCTTTTTATACCTACTCCTAGATGTTGCGTTTTTCTTATTTGTGTATAAATGAAGGATAGTCAACACAGAGTATGTTCTTTAAATCTTTGGGGCCAATTATATGTCATCTTCCCCTTTAGTGAAATCAGTATCTTTTTTGTAAACTCTATCATGTAAGCTGATATAACGTGTAAAAAACGGAAGAAAGACTTTTGTAGTTTTTCATATCTTTTAAAAAGATTTTATCACCGTACCTCTATTGTGAGCATTTAACTATTACTTTCTCGTAATGATTGCGTTTTTCTTCATTTGCATAGGTTTTATTACCCGAACGTTTCCACTAGGGGCGCTGTAAGCCCATGGGCGTAGCCAGGGGGGTGGTTTAGGGGGTTCAAACCCCCCCCGAAATGGGCCGGCAAGTATATATAATACAGAGATCTGACCAATATACAGAGGCGTATTTAGAAATTTTGCGCCCGAGGCCAATTAACATATTTTGCCGCCCCATGAACCCTGTCTGAAAGATGATTTTTGAAGTTATTTTAGAAAAATAATCAACAGCCTAAATCAGAACTTTGATTACTACCCCCCCCCCCCCCGTAGTCGTTTTATTTTCTTGAACCCTCCCCGAAACTAAAACCTGGCTACGCCCGTGTGTAAGCCACTTAACCTAAACTAAACGCAATTCTCTTTTGACGACCTCTTTGCCTCAGTGGCTAGCGCGTTGGTGCTCAAGCCGGAAATCGCGGGTTCGAATCCCACCAGAGAACAAAAAGTTTTCTGTGTTCCTGGGTCATGCATATGTATTTTATAAACTCAAACTCATTTTTTTTTATTTCCATATAGGTTATAAATAACACTTATAGAATTGTCCTACATGATGCCTACCATAATATTATAATAAAAATCTTAAATATAATCATAAAAAGTATTGCATATATTTCCGTTGTCTGGTTCCCCGTAACACAAAATCTTCAAGAACTTACCTCGGGACCAGATTGACGTGTGAAAGCTATTATTATATAAACACGATAGTAATAGCTAAAAACTCACACTAGTGTAAATAACACTTACGTTGCTAGTGGTCGACCATTTCTTACTGGCGATCGGTTTGGGCGGCGCCGGTGCCGGCACGTACTCCAGCCGCCACGACCAGCTCAACTCGCACGAGGCCAGAACATCGGAGCCCACGAGATTGGGCAGAGCGCAGAACTGACGACGGTTTTTCTAGAATAGTAATTATAATAATTAATTTTTGAGTTAAGTTAGGTTTATTAGTTTAGCAATGATCAGTGGCGTAGCTAGACCAAAAAACGTATTATACATTTTGTAATTTTTATTATTTTTCATAAGTTATGCCCGCTACACACGTCACGATAATATGCACAGTTCGGTTAAACCATTCCAGGCAACGCGTTGCCCGCGAGTCAACTTCACTCTATTTTTTTAATTATCTTGATTTCTTTACATAAATTAAGTACTTTATCTGTTTCATGTTCGTTTTTTTATGTTTTTTTTTATTTACTATTAAGTATTCTGTGCTAGTACCTACCTACAATAGATAGTTCTTGTTTTCACTACCCATGTGATGTTAGCAAAAAGGTTGCCGCTGGTTAACACCGTTTAACGAACTGCAGTTTCATCGTTATTATACATAGTATTGCATTAAAATAATTGTAATTCAACCTTTGTTGATTTCATTTATTTTATAATATATTACTCTCGATCAGTTTATCCTTACGGCCGTCCTCTAACTAAAAGGCGGTTAAATGACAAAAAGAGTTTTTGAAGTAGAGCTAAAAAACACGCGATTATTTTGAAATTGATGCTAGTGATTTTGTATAAACAATTGTTAATGTTGTCATGAATATCTTATGACAACATTAACAATTGTTTATAAAAAATGACTAGCATCAATTTCAAAATATACCAGTGTTTTTTAGCTCTACCTCAAAAATTATTTTTGTCATTTAACCGCCTTTTACTTTGAGGACGGCAGCTTAGGTAAACTCATCGATAGTAAAGAGGTTTTTTTTTTTAATATACCGAAATATTATGCTTGAGTACTCACAGGTCTGTATAGTGAGGAGCTGATCTGGCAAGTTATACCGTCTTTCACTTCTCCACCGTGCCTGAAACAAGAAAGATTGTTTTCTAAATATAATTTAAATAAATAACTTTTTTGCTTTGTAACGTTTCCAATGGCTGATATTAAAATAATACTAACTAGCGACCCGCCCCTGCTTCAGACGGGAGCAATATGTTATACTGTTTAACTTTAAATACATATAGGTAAACCTTCCTTTTCACTCACTCTATCTAGTGCTGTCTGCTGAACACTACGTTAAAATCCGCTGAGTTTAGTTTATAAGATGTAAGCGAACAGATAGGAAGCGACTTTATTTTATACCAATTACTATTTACTATGCATAGAGATACCTAAGTGAATACTGAATAGGTATTTAGAAACTCACTTGCATGGATCATTTTTCGGCGCATTGGGACAATTCTGAAACCAAATAAAGAAGAATATAAAATAAAAATATTTGGTTGAATTATATTATAACGATTTTTCAATGTAAGATTTGCATTTAATATGAGTCAAGTTACTAAAAACCCTGCTTTAGCACGAATGGGCCGGCTCGACCGGATAAATACCACAGCCTCATAGAAAACCGGCGTGAAATAACGCTTGTATTGTGTGTCACCCATGGAGCTAGTAAAAACTTTGTACTTGCTCCATGGTTTCACCGTAGGTACGGGTGGGAATTTTAAGGACCAAGAACCTAAGTGCGTAGCACACACTCTGGTTTTGCGAGCGTCTATAGGCGGCGGTATTCTCTTACCATCAGCCGATATGTCTGCTCGTTTTCGGATCTATGTCATTAAATAAACTCTTTACCTCCGACAAAATATCAGCAGTACACCCCAATATATTGTTGATGGGACACTCGGAGTCATATCCTAGGACGGGTTTGGTCAGACACTTGGTCACCACCCTAGCCTTAGCCTTCGCCCACTCAGGATGGTGGTCAGTCAGATTGTCCAGTAACTTGGTGAATGCTTCAATGTTAGCAGCACCGGTGTCCGACACGACGCCCACACTTCTGTAGATACACTCTTGTTTCTCACACTGAAACATTTTGAAATATTTTTATGTCATCATAGTCAGTGGAGGTAATTTACTTGGCGATAGTGTGGCGATAGTTAAGTGCATTTTAGGATAATCTAGGGTGCAAACTATCTGGATGGCAAGTTACAAATCTGAGGACTAATTCTCGTAATTAATAATGGTTACCTAGCGTCATCTGTGTGTTAGAAAGTTTAATGTTGTTGTGTAAGAAGCATTAGTAGCTTCCGACAGTTGGCGCTATATCGATGGCACTATATCCAAAATCGTGACGTGACGAGACCATGAAATTTCACTCTTCTCAACTCCGCTGAAAAAGTTTCATTTCAAAAACATCCCCATATCTATGCTATATATCATCACAAACTTTCAAGATACATAAAGCTTTATGCAAGATCAATAGGGAATATGCATAAAATATACGTGGTAGAGCCATGCTTCGGCACGAATGGGCCGGCTCGACCGGAGAAATACCACGGGCTCACAGAAAACCGGCGTGAAACAGCGTTTGCGCTGTGTTTCGCCGAGTGAGTGAGTTTACCGGAGGCCCAATCCCCTACCCTGTTCCCTTCCCTACCCTCCCCTATTACCCTATTCCCTCTTAAAAGGCCGGCAACGCACTTGCAGCTCTTCTGATGCTGCGAGTGTCCATGGGCGACGGAAGTTGCTGTCCATCAGGTGACCCGTTTGCTCGTTTGCCCCCTTATTTCATTTAAAAAAAAAAAAAAAAAAAAAAAAAATAGCTTAAAACATAATAATATGATACTAGAGTGAAAAATAAAGGAAATGGCAAAAAAATATTCAATATCTGTTGATAAATGAGCAAGATATGAGATATAAGCGGTCAAAGTTTGTAATCTATCTCTTTCTAGCAAAACGAAATTTAGTTTTGACGTCCGATCTCTCTGTCTAATAGACAACTTTAAACATTCATATCTTCGTTATTTTTAATGATATCAAAAAACTGATTTTACCATACGGTTTACCAAACAAGATAGATCTATATAAAAAAATAAAAAAATATGTGCATATTCCCTGTTACGGATACTTAGAGCACCTAGCCCTAAGTATCCGTAAATGCTTATGTAAAGACGTTTAGGCAGAAAAAATCTAGTATGAATAAGTGTAATAGGTACTAAAAGGCCATTGACCTTAGACTCACACAGCTGATTTCAAAACATAAGTTTTAGTAACCAAAAAGGCTAAGCTTATTTGCATCAGCAGTAAAACGTGCCACAGTTTCTGTAAACGATCTTCCGACACCTTATATAACTATATAATATTATAAAAAGGAAAGATTTGTTTGTTTGTTTGCACTGAGTAGGCTCCAAAACTACCGCACCGATTTCGATGAAATTTGGCACAAATATAGAGTAAACCACGAGGGAGGACACAGGTTACTTTTTATCTTAGCAAGAGATACGGTTTCCGCGGAAGTTCCTGTTGCACGCACGAAGTCGCTGGCAACATTAATTAATTGTGTAGGTATCAAACATTTGATAGGACAAATCTTCATATATTGGTTTTCACCAGACTTCAAATGTCAGCCATCTTGTTTTCATCATACTTCAAATGTCAAAATCACCCCAAAAGTCTCAGTTTTTGCCTCAATATGCCTCGTCTATAAGTAGATACACTCACTGGCAATGGTGTGATCCTAACGTCATTCCTCTTCCTCATCTGCGGTGCTGCGGTGGTGGTGGTAGTGGTAGCTACCGGGGAGTTGACTACGGCCAGCCTGTCGTCACCGGTCCAGCGCAGATTGAACCCGCACTGCATTCGCCACTCCGGGCGGATGAACTCTTCCACATCGCAGCACTCCAGGGCGTCTTGATTCTAAAAAGTATCGTTAATAAAATATAAATTGTTAAAACTAAAAATTATATATCTTAAAAGTGCGAAGTAGGCGCAGTTCGTGCCAAGGCCCACGACTAAGCGATCTTACGCGTACTTTTTTAAGATTCGACAAATTTCATTTCAATTAGAATACAAAATGACCCAAGTACTTTTCACAGTATAGCAAAATAAGCCTTATCCATTGTGTTAGGGCATATTTTCAAATTTTAATCTAATAAAACATGCTAGATTTTACTAAAATATAAACTCCAATCAAACGAGTTCTTTGTGTGTAGTGCAATGTACGTATAACCTCTAGACCGTCGGGCCGAAAAATGGCCGAAATGAGCTGGCGTCGGGCCATCGCGGGCCAATTTGGCGAATCACGGGCGCGACTCCCGCCTTGTAGTTTTACAAGATTATATTGATAAATTGTAACTTAAACCTATATATATTATACATATTTAGAAACTAGATTAAATTGCCTACGTGATGACAGAATTATAATTTTAAAATAACTAACTAAATAAAAGGAATCTTGATGCAAAAAATACACGAGTTCTTTTTTTTTTTCAAACTTATTTATTTCAGACCCCAAATAATGCCATATTTATGTGTTAATATTGTAAAATTTGCTTTATTTACATAGGTGGATACTTTAGAAATTTAATTTCAATACAAAACATCTTGTACTATTACTACGATTGGATCTCAGAGATATAATACAAATTACAGTTTTTATGAAAAACAGGACATGGTTTGTTGCTCAATAAACTGTAGCTGGGACATATTTATTCACATGTTTTTGTATTTTTAAATAGTTCAATATATTTTAAATCAATTTTGTGCCACTTTTGTTTGTTTTCAATGCACAATGAGGGAATAAAAACCCTCGGAAAAAAGGCTTTTTTGACGGGACTGTCTTACAAAAACAATCATTGTAACTAATGTACTTAATTCTATCATTAATTAATGACATTCCTAGGCACTAGAATACATACTATTTCTAATAAAGTGTTCAATTTACATTCCTATTTGAAATTATTGAAATTTGAAATTTTTTTCATACTAACCGAAAGCTGTCAAGTACTCAGTGTCGCGTGCCGGGTGCCGGCACGACGGTATGTCGCAGAAATTTTTAAAATTCTCTCTAAAATTTTTATTAAATCTATACGCAAATGCCCAATATCTCCTTCTTTTTTATTTATGTCCAGCGTGGTGTGGCAAAAAAATTGTAAAAATTGTAGGGTTTTAAATGAAAGAAAAAAATATAACTACTACCCGCAAAGGCGGCACCCGGACCCTGACGCTTCTTGCCCTAGCTCTCAAAGGCGGCACCCGGCGCCTGACACCCAGGAGGATAATACCTATCAGTGTGTTGGTGTGTTTGGATATATCACTTGTACATGTTTTCTGTTCCGTGCATTTTACGATTGTTTACTGGTTTTGTTCGCAATTTTATTCACTTAAAAAACCAAGTTGTCCTTAACCGCAGAAACTGTACTTTTTGAACATTATGCCTTATCCAGGCGATAAACGATCTATGTACCCTTTCAAGCTTTATTTTTAGTTGAAGAATGTATAAAATGTTACATGAGCCCCATAACTATGTACTTACTTCATTTTCAATTTTCGTAGCGTCTTCTAACTCTAGTTCAGATGATGTTGTAGTCGGGAATACTGGAGACTGAAACAAGAAAAATATCGAAGTACACCAAATGTTTTGTAGATTTCTTATTGTCACTCAAAACAATAACGTTTGTAATTTGTATGAGAATAATCCGAAACTTCAAATAATAACTAGTTACAATTTTTATTAAAAAAAAACTATAATCCGACTACGTTAATTAAGTATATATAGCCTATATTGACACCTTAATTATTAAAATCAGGTCGCTACAGTAACATATTACCTACATAATACGAATATATAATTTAGTTTGTTTTAAAATTCAATGACAACTTACAGGGTGTGGTTTTTGAATTCCAGCTTTACCGAACGGTGGGTCCAGCGGGACCTGAATATAATAAGTGTCTTAACTCTCAATTACATAATTATAGTTTGTTATTTTGTATAATGGCACGTTACATATTATTATAGGCGCGTCTCCTGCGCGTGTTTTTTTCTAAACATTACACAAAGCATCGAAACATTTGGGCGGGGCTTAACCAATTTGTGTAGGAATACACAATGTTTTTAACTTCCGAGACGGACGGAAAACATTCCCCGCGCGGGTAGAGGGAAGAAGGGATGTTTCATTTCGTAACAACTGTCACATCACTCACATGACCATTAAACATAGAAATACGGAAGAAATTTTATTTTATCAATCCCAAATCGGTTTTCTATTCATAACTCCTGATAACTATTAAAATTACGGGTCAGTAAATAGGTATGGCCTAACTCGAAATCTGGGGGTCTAAAAAGGTCACTTTCATATGTTTCATAGTTATATTTTTTCCATACAAAAATCGTGAAATGGTAAATTGGCTGCACGAGAAATGCGTAAAATGGCGAACATAATATGAGTTGAAAAAAAAAGGAAACACCTAGTGTTTTCTCCTAGATTCTGCATCTCAATTGCAATCGCTACGACTGCGAGGGTTTGTGTCTTCCTCATCGGAACTTATGATCTTGTCCTAACGATTTGTTTCAATCGAAAACATTTTCTGTAGCTGGAGACAGCTTGTGCATGAAAATAAAATGCTTTTGTTTCATGTTTTCTGTGTAATGTTTCGAAAAAACATGAACAGGATTCACACATTAATGTACATACTAAATATGTTATGTATTTAAAGGCATTTCGCACAATAAGTTTAAGGCTGGGACTGTATGATCCGGAATCCGGCGGTCCCGGGAAAATTCAGAGCACTGAAAATAGAACTCTGTGCTAAAACAATAGAGATAAAAATCGAACACACGAAAATTAAAAAAAAGGCAAAAAACATTCGACACTTCGATTTTCAACTCTATATTTTACTAGCGCATGATTTGAGAGATGAAAATTCTGTTTTCATTACTCTGAAATTTTTTAGCTACGCTGGATTCCGGATTTCATCCAAACCGAAAGGAAACGATACGTGACATAGCGCTATATTTTTAAGGTAGCGATTCAAAAGTCACCTTTATTAATTTCACAAGAAGATTCACGTTTCATTGTAACAGTTCGAATGTCAGATACCGCGCCGCACAGCGTATGTGCAGTGTATGACTGATGTCATATGAAATGATCTTGTTATGTACTTAATAGAGTTCAAATTTGAATAGCTATCTTAAAAATGCAGCGCCGCGTTTCGTCGCTTAATAACCGTTTTTGAAACTCGTAGCAAAAATATTCTATGTACTACCGAACAAATCCCGCTCGACCAGGCATAAGATGAAAATCGCTCAACAGCGCCGTTGAATAGTGGGCTCGCAAACATACTCACATGTAAATACGTAGTTCAACCTCGTCTGCAGTAGTTGCGGTTACTTCCTTGCGTTTAAATATTTTGAGCGTCCTAGTGCAAGGTGAATGTTTAGAGACTGGTCGAGCGGGAACTTTGTCGGTGGTACGTATAGGATTTTTTTTAAACAAGGGTTATATTAACTGTTAATACCTGTCTATTAACGAAGCCCACGCTAGCCCTCTGCGGCTCGTGGACGTGGTAGAACAGGAATTTGCTGAACCCGCACTGCTGGAGAGTGTCGTCACTGAACAGCTGCGGTATGTTGCAGCATTTCGCGTTGAAGTACTGGAAATTACAAAAGTTTTACAATTACAACAAGAAAATTAAACCATTAGGTACTAGTTACTACATGCTTGATTTTTGATTACTTTATTAGAATCTATGGGCGAACAATAAATCACACTTGGGAAGGTTTTTGTTTCAAATTATATGAGACCAACTTCTTAAAGTTCTGCGTATATCTGTCACCGTAAAATTGTAAAAACCGTTAGATTGTGAAAGATTAAAAACTATATATTTATAATCTAACGAAAAATAATGTGGTTAAATTATAGGCAGCATATTCGCGTCGGAAGTCTATCAACATTTTACAATTTCACTAGTATCTAACGGTTTTTACAATTTTACGGTGACATATATCCACTAACGAAAGATAATCGTAATCGGACTTCTCTGTAAAAAGTAATGCGTATTCATCATAAAAAATTACGCGTTAACTTAAGAACCTGCTCCGTTTATTTAAGAGAGTAAGAAATAACTACATGTAGGTCCGTATCTCTTGATCTTCGTATTTATGAAAGAGAAGGATATTGTCACCGTAAAATTGTAAAAACCGTTAGATAGTAAAATAACTAACGAGATTGTAAAAATATGTCGAAAGATTCATTACTATATTATGTTTATAATCTTACGAAAAATAAAATGTTATATTATAGGCAGAATATTCGCGTCCGAAGTCTATCAATATTTTACAATTTCACTAGTTATATTACAATCTAAAGGTTTTCACAATTTTATGGTGTCATATATACACTATATTTTAACCTGTGGTTAACTTTAACCCAGAGCTGTGCAAGTGGGTCTTATAAAGACTGCTTAACTATAGTTTACGGAATAGTGAGTAAGTACTTACGTTCGTCAAGAACCACGTTGGACGGCGCTCAATCGGCAAGTTTTCTTCGAGATTGATGTAACGACTAAAAGAGGACCACAATAAAATTGATACATAGCGTAATAAATAAATAAAGAAAGTAAAAATTATATTGTAAGTTTCTTTTGGTGTGGGAGAGCCACGCTTCGGCACGAATGAGCCAGCTCGAAAGGATAAATACCACGACCTCACAGAAAACCGGCGAGAAATAACGCTTGCATTGTGTTTCGCCGAGTGAGTGAGGTTACCGGAGGCAAAGAATATATATTACTAACGTAAAGAACCGTCACTCTACCGATTTACACGAATCACCGCTCGCAGCTGTGTGTGCGTGTCTGGGCGAATGCGGGGGCGGGTGGGGCATGGGCGTAGCCAGGGGGGGGGTTTAGGGGGTTCAAACCCCCCCCGAAATGGGCCGGCTGGTATATATATACAGAGATCTGACCCATATACAGAGGCGTATTTAGAAATTTTGCGCCCGAGGACAATTAACATATTTTGCCGCCCCAGTAACCCTATCTGAAAGATGATTTTTTAAGGTAATTAAAAAAAATCAACAGCCTAAAACAGAACTTTGTTACTAATTTGTACTATAAGTATGTGTTTATGTTAAATGCGTTCAAACTGAGAAGTTTTTTACTCCTTTGCCTGTAAAATATTTTTAAACTTTAAACCCTGAAAGACTGTTGTAGGTACTAAAAAAACAATAAAATCAATAGCCTAAACAGGAATCGTGAACCTATGGCACGCGTGCCATCGAATCCTCGAACCTATACCCAATATTTTGACATAATTTGGGCACGTCACTGATCACAAAATTTTGTAATTATGTACGACGAAAAAAGTATGAAATAAGTATTATATGACAAATCTAACTTAATTTTGTCATCTATAAATTACGTAAATTTTACTTAAATTGAAATTACAAAATCACCCTATTTTTACACACTTTTAGGGCTTAAAGTTTGAACAGATTTAATCTATTAACTAGGAAAAAAAAATTATATGAACATATGAAAAATATATTAAATTATTGAGAACAGATGTTCTGTTTTAACTGGTTGACTGTATGGTATTTTTCTAAATTTCACCGTTATTTACTGTTTTAGCTACACGTTTGAACAGATTTTAACCTGTAAAATGGGAAAAAAATTTGCTCGCTCGCTTCGCTCGCTCGTGTTTGGCTTAAAGAACATATTATAAAATTAGTTCAGGGTTTAAAGCTGAAATGGGGAAAAAACGAAAGAAAATGAGGGCCCATTAGCTAATGAGCCCATGGCTTTTAATAGGTTAAAGACTAGTATTTAATGTACTTTTAGTTTTTCTTTCTTGAAACACAACCCCCCCCCCCCCCCCCCCCCCCCCGAAAGTAATGTACGTTTTATTTTCTTGAACCCCCCCCGAAACTAAATCCTGGCTACGCCCATGGGGTGGGGTGTAACTTTTTCCCAGCCTGGACTATGGTTCACGGGGCTGTCAGTTTCACCGATGCAGCGACGCGACAGTGTAATTTCATAAGAAAGTAAACGTCGCGTCAGACAATGACGCGACGTTTATAAAAAATATTTGTTTTTTGTTTCACTAGTGATGTCATGCAATAATTTGATTTTATCGATATTTTTAATGAAATATGCTTGGGTTGGGTAAAGTTTGTAGGACGTTTACCTCGAACGTATATCAATTTTTTATTAAAACCCGTTCAATAGTCATTGTGTTAAAGAGTAACAAACGTGTGGTATGCCATTTGCCCGTTTAAGATTCATCCGTCCATCAATTCATCCATCCATACATCCTCACAAACTTTCATATTTATAATAGTAGTAAAATATTAGTAAGGATTTCCGCATAATATTTTAGATTGAATATTACATGTAGTACTTAATCTCATTTAGATCTGTCGATACCTATCGATATTGTGCGACGATCTTAGTTGTGTTACAACTTACAACACTTATTGAGTGATAATAAAAAATTGAAATTGCATTGATATATTAATAAAATAGTCTTTGTACCTACTACTTGATAATTAAGTACAAATTAAACCCAATTGCTAAGGACACAAGGTATATTTCCAATATAAGGGCCAATGGTCTGAGTACATTTTTGATTAAAAAAAATATGGCTATTAGACGTTAGACATTTGAAGACTATTTTGAATTTACATTGTAAAAAAAAATCATATCCTTTAAAAGTTCAAATCGCACGTACCGTGTACCTAACATAATATTAGGGATTTACTGATCGGCATTAAAATGAGTGGGCTTAATTATTGTGGTTGTATGTATATGGTCGCCGTAATAACCAAGAAAAAAATTATGACAAAAGCTTCTTCCGCTTGCTTAATAATCCAGAAAGGTAAGTACCTATCTACCTCGATAATTATTACTTATTTTTTCTAACCTAACCCTTGCTTTTGTCGCACGCAGTACAATAAATAACTGAGACGTGGATTAAAGTAGGTACTTAGGTAGGTATGATTTCTCTTTTCATATTAAGTATTTGCCTGCAGCTTCGCCCGCGTAAAAAGTATTATATTTAGGCGGGCGTAAAAAAATATTTTAAATTGATTTGATGTCAACCCTAGGCAAAAGTCAACATAGCAACACCAGAGGAGTTACAAGTGTAACTCCTCTGGTGTTGCGAGTGTCCATGGGCGGCGGTAATTAATTATTGTGGTTGTATGTATATGGTCGCCGTAATAACCAAGAAAAAAATTATGACAAAAGCTTCTTCCGCTTGCTTAATAATCCAGAAAGGTAAGTACCTATCTACCTCGATAATTATTACTTATTTTTTCTAACCTAACCCTTGCTTTTGTCGCACGCAGTACAATAAATAACTGAGACGTGGATTAAAGTAGGTACTTAGGTAGGTATGATTTCTCTTTTCATATTAAGTATTTGCCTGCAGCTTCGCCCGCGTAAAAAGTATTATATTTAGGCGGGCGTAAAAAAATATTTTAAATTGATTTGATGTCAACCCTAGGCAAAAGTCAACATAGCAACACCAGAGGAGTTACAAGTGTAACTCCTCTGGTGTTGCGAGTGTCCATGGGCGGCGGTAATCGCTTACCATCAGGCGATCCGACTGCTCGTTTCCACTTTTACATAAAAAAACTTGAGGCCCATTTAGCAATGCCCTGGTGCCCGGTTATTCACAGTCTATAATCGTCAATTAGTTTCCAAGATATTTAACTTTAAAGTGGCCCAGACGTTGAGTTACGAGTTGCGAGCGGTGCGAAGTAGGTACGGCGCGAACTTCGGGCAGTATGGCCGAGGTGTAGGGTGACGTCACGCTACACCTCGTCGCTACACGAACGCGTGTAAAATCGTAACTACTTAATATTTCTGGATAAACTAGTATATCTGTATACAGACAGTCTAGTAACATTCTCCCTTCGAGTCGGATTCGATAACTTCCCTACGCGGCCTTCGATAACTTTCCTTTCCTAACCAATAAACATTTGCGAACCCGAGTCGAGTGGGAATTGTGAAAAGCCCGCAGATTTGCCCACATTAACTACGCCACTGAGCTCACCTCTGCGAGAACATGTATGAAAAGGCGGCAACTGACGACAGCGGCGTGCAACCGTCCGCCTTCACCCAGCTGTCCGATGGACAGTTCTGAAAATAATATCATCATAATCGACAAGGTTCCAAATTCCAATTGCTCGGGCGCTGATACCCGATTCTCGTATTTAACTTAAGACTGAAACTTATCATCAATTCATTATAAATTAATCATCCTGTTATCATAAACTAGCTTTTGCCCGCGACTTCGTCCGCGTGGAACAATACTTTGGGATATCGCTGAAATTTACCCGCGACTTTACCTATTTATGACTAACGAAAGCGGAATCCTATTTTTTTAAACGGAACCCTAAAATAAAAGTAGCCTATGTACCCTATAACATCAGCTATCTGCTAGTGAAAGTCCCGTGAAAATCGGTCCAGCCGTTTCAGAGATTAGTCGGAACAAACAGACAGACAGACCGACTGACAGACAGACAGACGGACAGACAAAAATTTAAAAAAAATGTATTTTATTGTAAGTACCGAATATACTTTCAGATTCATTATGTAAAAAACTGTTAATTTGAAGTTACAAACAGACACTTAAATTGTATTTAACTGTATAGATGTATAGATATTATAATGTATTATATTTTAAGATATTATCAATTTGATGTTTATAAAATAACTAAACTATTTAACTAAACTAAACTAAACTAAACTAAACTAAACTAAACTAAACTAAACATTAACCCGCACGCGCACCCCGCCTTGGTGACGCCCACTTCGCAACGGGCCGTGCAGCAGAAGTCGTAATATTTTAATTTCGCCATAACTTCAAAACCAAACGTCCCATTTTAATCATTCAAATACCAAATATTATCTACATAAACTGTACTTAGTGATGAAATAATTTATTTTGATAAGGATTAATAACATGGGTAAAATAAATGCGTTTAAATGTAGTCCAAAAAAATTCAAGATTTCTAAATAAAAAAATGGTTGTTGTGCCTCACTCGAAATAGATAGGTATAGTGTGGCGCGGACTTTTTTGTAGATATTTATAAGATCTACAATTAATTAGAACATTTTATGGTTCTATCTTTTATAGTTTACGCAGCGTACGCAAAATAAGTAACTTTTCTGGTTAATTTTTTACACCTTGTGTCCGAAAAACCCAAATATCTTACGGAACCCTATTTTTTTCCAAAATAAAATTTAGCCTATGTTACTCGTGGATAATGTAGCTTTCGAATGGTGAAAGAATTTTTGAAATCGGTCCAGTACTTTTTGAGCCTATTCATTACAAACAAACAAACAAACATACAAACAAAGTTTTCCTCTATAAAGGGAAAACTATAAAAACTAGGATAATCGATCTGGGGGCACGGCAGTGCCCCTGCCAAGTCGAGCGCGAAGCAAACACTACCGTACCATTCTTTACTGGAACCATTTCGCCGCATTTTCAGGCCACTATTTGAGAACCTCTAGATAAGACCAGAACGTCGATCTGGGGGCACAGCAGTGCCCCCACCAAGTCGAGCGCGAAGCAAACACTGCCGTACCATTCTTTACTGGAACCATTTCGCCGCATTTTCAGGCCCCTATTTGAGAACCTCTAGATAAGACCAGAACGTCGATCTGGGGGCACGGCAGTGCCCCCGCCAAGTCGAGCGCGAAGCAAACACTGCCGTACCATTCTTTACTAGAACCATTTTGCCGCATTTTCAGGCCCCTTTAATCTACTCGAACTTTATTCTACTCGAACATTACACAAATTAAATAAATAAATTACACTAAAATCTAGGAAAATAAATCAATATGCCCACGTTTCTACAAAAAGAAGTGAAATCCCACCAAAAACATTCTGTAAAAAACTAGCCAAGTCTCGATGGAGCTGCTTGTTTATCTTTAAAAAGTAATGAAATCTAGACAAAATCGTGCCAAGTCTAAGGTTCCTTACTGCGGTTTCTTTATTATTATAGTTAATGTTGTGTGACTTGGCCGTTGAAGGGCACACAAAGGTACAAAAGGGGCTCCATGACACCATTGCTCCAATACATGTGTTGTACAATCAACAACAGCCTAAAATGAGACACTAGCGTCCAATTACCAATACCAGTATGGGCTATTATCTCGCTTAATAAACATAGGTAGTTACAAATGTAAACAAAATTGACTTGTACCCACTAAAGTATAAATAATGGTCAACGGCCAAGTCACTCAACATTAACTATAATAATAAAGAAACCGCAGTAAGGAACCTTAGACTTGGCACGATTTTGTCTAGATTTCATTACTTTTTAGAGATAAACAAGCAGCTCCATCGAGACTTGGCTAGTTTTTTACAGAATGTTTTTGGTGGGATTACATTGACTACAAATAATAACAAAGCGAGTCCAAAGACCGCTGTTGCTTGACGTACGTAGTGATTATATTCTCTTTGCTTGACGTTTGTACGATCCAGTGTTGCCAATTATTGTCAGTAAAGGCCCGTCTCCTGCTCGTGTTTTTTGAAACATTACACAATATCATCGAAATTGGGTCGTGGCTATGCACATTTGTGTACGCATACACAATGTTTTTGTCTTCCGAGACGGAATTCCGTCTGTGTGTATGTCCATACTCCATGGCATCGTAGCTCCTAAACGGAAGGCCATTATTTTTGTTAGAAAGCTGACGTGTCACGTGATCGAGTGTTTTTAGCTCATTCATCGTCATCAGCTCGACTGCTTGACAATTCGAAGGTTACTTTATTTTGTTCATTTTATCTATTAATATATTTGTAGTATTTGGAAATCATCGAGGTCAGTCTATTTGTTTTGGGATATACCTACGCTTTGCATATGTCACCGTAAAATTATAAAAACCGTTAGATTGTAAAATAACTAACGAGATTGTAAAAATATGTCGAAAGATTCAAAACTATATAAGGTTTGGTAAAATCAATTACGAATACTTCGGGCACATGATCTACTGCTTATATAAAGACGTTTGGGCAGAAAAATAATTGTCATACTCAAACTAAAAAATCATCTTATGTATGGGTGACTCGCCGCAAAACGCAAACTCGCCTATATAAAGAAAAAAAATTTTTTCGAGTATGACAATTATTTTTCTGCTCAAACGTCTTTATAATAAGCAGTAGATCATGTGCCCAAAGTATTCGTAATCTGGGGGCACGGCAGTGCACCCGCCAAGTCGAGCGCGAAGCAAACACTGCCGTACCATCCTTTACTGGAACCATTTCGCCGCATTTTCAGGCCCCTATTTGAGAACCTCTGGATAAGACCAGATCGCAGAAATTTTCGTCATCCAGTAAGCTATAATCACATACTTAAAATCCAAAATTTCAAGTCTGTAGGTCATTTAGTTCCGAAGTTAAGCGAAAGCAAAGTTTCGCATTTACGACACTCACTCACTCACTTATACACTCACTCATGATCATCAAAATAGAACTAGTACTTCCCATAAACTCAGAGAGCTGAAATTTGGTACAGAGTTAGGGTTTAATGGCCACATAAAGGGAAAACTATAAAAACTAGGATAATCGATCTGGGGGCACGGGAGTGCCCCCGCCAAGTCAAGCGCGAAGCAAACACTGCCGTACCATTATTTACGGGAACCATTTCGCCGCATTTTCAGGCCTCTATTTGAGAACCTCTGGATAAGACCAGAACGTCGATCTGGGGGCACGGCAGTGCCCCCGCCAAGTCGAGCGCGAAGCAAACACTGCCGTACCATTATTTACTGGAACCATTTCGCCGCATTTTCAGGCCCCTATTTGAGAACCTCGGGATAAGACCAGAACGCAGAAATTTTCGTCATCCAGTAAAGTATAATCACATACTTAAAATCCAAAATTTTATGTCTGTAGGTCATTTAGTTCCGAAGTTAAACGAAAGCAAAGTTTCGCATTTATGACACTCACCCAGTCACTCACTCATGATCATCAGAATAGAACTAGTACTTCCCTTACTCAGAGAGCTGAAATTTGGTACAGAGGTAGGGTTTAATGGCCACATAAAGGAAAAACTATAAAAAACTAGGATAATCGAAGATCTGGAGTACCTGGTGACCCTTATTACAAAACACAAGAGCCCAACCAAACTATTAGAGATCGACATACTGCCTTTACAAAAAATATTCAACTTGGTGGGCCACTTCATTTGATGTCAAAAATCGAAGGTCTGAAGTATCTGATGAAGAACCCTCAGCTGGTCTCAGCTGATTAGAGATATGGCAATGCCCCCTTCTACTATTGGTACATAAAAAAATCGACTGTCATTGCAAAAATCCAGTGAAGTGGGACACATCTTCTAATTTAATCTAGCCGGTAGCGTCCCACTGCTGGGCGAATGCCTCCCATTCTGCTTTTAATACGCATAAAAATAAAATTAAAGGAAAACTCTGGAAAAGACTAGACTGGCTTTTATACTTATACTTACAAGTTTACAAGATGAAATAGTCGAACAATTAACTTTATTCTACTCGAACATTACACAAATTAAACAAACAAATTACACTAAAATCTAGTAAAATAAATCAATATTCCTACGTTTCTACAAAAAGAAGTGAAATCCCACCAAAAACATTCTGTAAAAAACTAGCCAAGTCTCGATGGAGCTGCTTGTTTATCTCTAAAAAGTAATGAAATCTAGACTAAGTCGTGCCAAGTCTAAGGATCTTACTGCGATTTATTTATTATTATAGTTAATGTTGTGTGACTTGGCCGTTGAAGAGTACACAAGGGTACAAATGGGGCTCCATAACACCATTGCTCCAATACATGTGTTATACAATCAACAACAGCCTAAAATAAGACACTAGCGTCCAATTACCAATACCAGTATGGGCTATTATCTCGCTTAACAAACATAGGTAGTTACAACAGAATCTGATATAACATTACGTGTAAACAAAATTGACTTCTAACGTATAAAGAATTTTCAAGGGCCAAGTCACACAACATTAACTATAATAATAAATAAATCGCAGTAAGGATCCTTAGACTTGGCACGACTTAGTCTAGATTTCATTACTTTTTAGAGATAAACAAGCAGCTCCATCGAGACTTGGCTAGTTTTTTACAGAATGTTTTTGGTGGGATTGATTTTACCAATAATCTAACGAAAAATAATGTGTTAAATTATAGGCAGAATATTCGCGTCAGAAGCCTTTAAAGTATAAACATTTTACAATTTCACTAGTTATATTACAATCTAACGGTTTTTACAATTTTACGGTGACACATACAAACACACATTACGTTTAGTAGTAACAATTTACCTGTATCAACTGGTCCACAGTGCAATGCAACACCGCCTGGCCAGGGCATGTATTGGTGTACTTCCTCGTCCTATTCCCGTAGCAGGTCTCCACCGCTACATCCAGGGCGTCGTGCCAAGTCCCCGGCAAGAGGGCCCTTATAGTGCCGGTGTACTGGTCCCGCGGGGGCAGGGAGTCCGTGAAGTTAAGGTGCTTGTTGAGACAGTTCCATGTGTGACACTGGAAAATGCAGGAATGTAGGTGAAAATCTCGAATTGCAGAGGTATTGAGTTCATTAGTTTACGAAAGGGACATAAAATACAATATACAGCGTGTCCCGACACCTATATCGGAGCCTTTAGTGGTAATAAATATGGAATTTTTTATCGACAAATTGCCCCTCAAATTTTATTTTTCTCTTACGTTTGTAAAATGGCAGCCATTTTATTTTTTGGTAACCAAGACCCGGGCTCTCGTACTAATTCGACCATCACTACTCATGTAAATGTCCTAGGAACATAAAAAAGGTCTCATTTGATAGCTAAATACGTGGAAAACAATTCACAGTTAAAATGTTCTAATTTTCTTTGAACAAAAAAACAAAAAAAGGTAATTAAAAAAATATACAGTTTTTTTTTTGGTGAATTTTTTTAATTATTTGCTTTTTGTGAAAAATCTAGGCCATTAACCTGCTTGTTTTTTGTTCTAAAACGATAGAAGAGAACGTTTGCTAAAATAAAATACAAACCCCTTTACTCTCAGTGCAATAGTTTAGAAGTTATAACAATTTGTTGGTATCATCTCGGGCAGGGGGCCAGCCAATCGTTTTTTTCAAATTGTTATAACTACTTATTATTTGTTCTACAACGATAGAAGAGGACGTTTGCTTCTAAACTATTGCACTGAGAGTAAAGGGGTTTATATTTTATTTTAGCAAACGTCCTCTTCTATCGTTTTAGAACAAAAAACAAGCAGGTTAATGGCCTAGATTTTTCACAAAAAGCAAATAATTAAAAAAATTCACCAAAAAAAACTATATATATTTTTTTTTATTACCTTTTTTTGTTTTTCTGTTCAAAGAAAATTAAATCATTTTAATTGTAATTATTGTCCACATATTTAGCTATCAAATGAGACCTTTTTTTATGTTCCTAAGACATTTACATGGGTAGTGGTGGTCGAATTAGTACGAGAGCCCGGGCCTTGGTTACCAAAAAATAAAATGGCTGCGATTTCACAAACGTGAGAGAAAAATAAAATTTGAGGGGCAATTTATCGATAAAAAAAATCCATATTTTTTACCTCTAAAGGCTCCGATATAGGTGTCGGGACACGCTGTATATTTGGTTGAGGGAAGGCTTAAAAGGTGCATAAAATTAAACAACAAACTGTTAAAATAGAAGATTTTATCTACAGTTTACACAAATATTATGACAAATAAGTATTATAACTACCTAAGTTACCCACCTCATAAAAATTTCACATTACAAGTAGGAAGGTAAGTACACCTTAGGAAGCAAAACATTATTGCGATCTATTTCGTTCATAAAGGCCTATCTTCAATGTACAATGACCAGTTACGATTTTATTATATGTATTGGTTGATTGATTGATGGTTGATGTATCCATTTTGACTCTTGAGTCTTGTGTAATAAACACATACATACATACATATAATCACGCCTCTTTCCCGTAGGGGTAGGCAGAGACCACTTTTTTCCACTTGCTACGATCCTTACATACTTGTTTCGCTTCGTCTACTTTCATTCTTACCATCCATTCCTCCTCTTACATTCAACGTAGCGAAGCGGCTCTCCATGGGCCACTTTTCGCCTTCGCGAGAAACGAGACGTGATGGGTGGCGAACCACAACGCCGCCATTTTGGATAATTAAATTATTTTTATGATTATCCATTGCGTTCCCACGGATTGGCGGAGAGGGTAAGGGAAGGATAGGTGGTATGGTAATGAAGATTGGTAAGTTTGAGTGGGAAATAGGAAATGTAGGATATTACCGCCCAGGAGGGCAAGGGATAGGAGAGTTATAGCTAGGGAAGCCGGGGTAACCACAACTACCGGACAGGTAAGTTGGGATGAGTATCCCGTGACAACTGTGTAATAAAGTGGTGCAATAATAAACAATAGATGTGATTAGTGAGGTAATCTGGTCGCTTTTATTGTGTCGTCACATCCATGATCAATGAAATTGTTAATGTAGGTATATTATACTAATTAGATAATAATTAAAAATAAAATTAATTAAAATACTTACCAGTCTCGAATTACCCAGGTAAGACCTTCCAAAGCCAGCCTGGCCGGTCACCTAAACACGGAAACAGAGCAGCATTCATTACATAACAAATACAGACTTATTAAGAGCAAGGAAGTTTCTAAGTAGGGTAAATACGCTAAATGTCGGCCACTTACGGATTTTCTAACTTTAGATCGCTCCGTATCCATCAGTTTGAAACGAAAGCATAGCTTGTTATACGGTTTTAGACAGGTTGATAAATCTATTTTATATTTATAGGCATATGTTTGACTTTTCTACTAAACAGAAAAAGTATTAAGCTTTAAATGCGTCGAAAACGAAAAAACCTCAAAGTCGGCCGTTCACGGCCCAATGGTCGGTCGCGTTTTTCCCAAATGTCGGCCGGGCATAGCGTGTAATCTCTTATAATATTATTAAATTATAATAATACATCATTCAATTTTGAGACAGCAAGTTTGATAAATAAATAAAAAAATTACTACCCAGTACCTACACAAACAATGAAAAGTACAAAAATGATCAGCCTGTACAGTAGCATTCGATTCTTAGGCTGGCCGACATTACGATCTTTAATATTTCCAAAGTCGGCCCCTGTTTCGTATAGCTTATTTCTCGAGATTCAGCTAATACCACCCCGGCCGGTATTTAGCGATTGAACGTAAAATATATTTATTAACATAAAAACGTTACAAATTTTACTATTAAGACAATGGAATTCGTAGTATTGGACTTTATAAAACATACTGCATTTACCTTAAGTCGGCCCCGGCCGAGATTCCGATTTTCAGTCGAAACTGGTATTCTAATGACGGCCCCCTATTTTTCCCTATAACTAATACGCAAAACGTTGAAAAAACTATCTCAAAATATAGTAAAAATACCTTTTTAGTGATAGCAAAGCTAAAAACCAAAAAAAGAAATGTCTTACCGTTGTAATATCAATCCCCGAATCGTGAGTATTCACAGCAAGTAAGCTGCTTTAACTACGAACTTCAATGCTTCTAGGACGCTATCGCTACTAACGCTCAGTGTGCGAAGAGCAAGTGACGTAATCGGATAGTAACGGTTTGCACTTAAAGAGTATGAACTAAGCTTGCAATTTCAGTGGCAAAATTACTACTTAATTACCTTTTGAATGAATGCAAGCTGAAAATGTGCAGACGGCCGAGGATTGGAGGGGGGCCGACGTTTGGCGTATTTACCCTACACAGGAAATAAAAAGGTTGAAACAAACGCTAACTGTGGTAGTACCAAAAAGTTTTATGTCGTTTAAACTGAACTACCGATAAATAATTAAAAATTTTAAAGTGGAACTCGCCTACGCAAATATAAAATAGCTTATGTTAATTGTTACGATTCAATTGATACCTCATTCGTTAATATTTGAGCAGTAAGTAGTTCACGCGCTACGATGGAACATACCAACATACTAACATACATTTAAACTACAATATTATAGTCTGCCACAATCATTAACCTGCCTTTTCGTTTCGCTGTCGAGTAGTCGAAAAAACTGCAGTTATTGTCAAAGTATTCAGATCATGGACCTAGGACTAGATCCATTATTTAGATACGTACACTTAGGTACCTATTTATGTAGTATCTGAAAGACTGAATATAAAGAATTGTGTAGTAACTATTTAGAGAGTATGGTATAACCTTAAGTATCTGCTATCAATAAAAATAATTATTATTATCATTAACTTATACATTTAATAGCTACGCTACCAAAGAATATATATTACCTATGCTACCTAGTAGATCGTAAGTGGTGTCGCCTTGACAAAAAAATAGATCGTAACTTTACTACAAGTATTTAGTTATTACACGATTAAGGTTTCAAAGTATTAAATTACTAAAAGAATAAAAACATCGCTAACATCTTTAAAACGTTTGATGCGTAATACGCGAAAAGTTAAAAGGATGGCAAATAAATTGACTTTCGGAGAAAGATCACTAGTTTAGGTACAGTTTTACACAACGTTTTATGTCAAAAAATAACTACCGACTTGTCATATCGAAAATACATTCTAGAACATACAAGAATACTTACAGCGTTCACAAGCAAATATAACCACAGTAAGCGCATTGTCTTCGCGGCACTAAAACAACTACTGAATGATGTGATATCGAGGGGTCAGTATAAACTAAATACTTTACTGGTTAGTGGACGAGATAAGTTAGGTCAATTTATGACCTTATGATATCGGAACTTGCAATTCCTCGTGTTGATGTTTTGGGACTAAATTAATATTAATTCGTAAGCGTTAAGTTTGAGGAAATGTTTTAAAATCTCGTTTTAATTATTTTCGATCATTAATCGATCGATCGATCACCATAATCACCACCATCATCATCATCAACAAACAATACCGGCCACACTATTAAGGACCGGTTCTCTACTACATGACAAAGGTTACACTGTTACTTTACCACGTTGTCTACCGTGAGTTGGTGTCTAGAATAAGGGTATTTTATTTTCGCAGGCGCAATTTTTTAACAAAAATATAATAATACTATCTTTTTCCCCGCAGCTTCACCCGCGTAAATAGAGTATCCCACGCGAATTATACTTTACTGTACCTTTTCGGAATAAAGCGTAGCCTATATTTTAATCCAGAACAACTACTACCATACCAAATATCATCAAAATCCGTTCAGTAGTTTTTGCTTAAAAGAGTAACAAGCATCCATACATCCTTTCTCACAAACTTTCACATTTATATTAGCAAGGATTTA
Organism: Glaucopsyche alexis; assembly: GCA_905404095.1. NCBI lineage: Eukaryota > Metazoa > Arthropoda > Insecta > Lepidoptera > Lycaenidae > Glaucopsyche > Glaucopsyche alexis. The sequence continues at coordinate 19,219,130 of FR990059.1, forward strand.
AGCAACTGATTTATTGCACGTCTATTTGCACTATGAACAATTACTTGTGGTGTCAAATAAAACACAATAATTTCTAACACAATTTATTGAAAATTGATAAATTAATCCGTAGATTATTACGCTACAAGCTGAGACTTATCGGCTGACGACTCCCTGAGTCAGTTACAACTTGACAACGGACATACGCATAGTAAAATGTATATAATATAGTCAAACCTCCAAGCTCTAGCGCTCCTAGGTTTGACTAATATGCTCAGAAAGTCGAATCTGCTAGGTAGCTAAATATTACATAAATACAGTTGCGATGCAGTCTCAATATGTTAAACAGCAAAATGGTATTCTCACTACTTCAAACCAACGTCAAACGCGTTTTGATTGGTCCGAACTCCAAAATCAGTATATGATATCAAGACGATTCATTTATAATTCACAGAAAGTAAATTGAGAGTCTACATAGTAATACTGAAACGATAGTTAAATTAAGTGAAGCTCAAGTCACATACTGTCCTTGTCATTTCGGCTAGCGGAATCAGCGACAGCCTGTGAATAGGAGGGCTATTATCTAGCATTTCAGTATTCTGACGTAAGTTAAATGCGAGAAATGGGGTTTGACTCGAGTCCGCCATTCGCTTCTAAGACCGACAAGGCAAAGCCCAAAACAGACATTCGGCTGAAAGGGTAGGAATTCAACGGCCAAAATTTGAATTTATTTCGGCGTTTACCCGAAGGTTTTAGTAAAACTTAGGATATATACAGTAGTGAATCCGGGAAGAGACTGCATACCGACCTTTGACAGTGGCATATACATAATAGTGATCCCAAAAGTGACTTTACTAGCTAGGTAATGGCCGTGTTCCGTGGAAAATAGCGCTAACAAAAAAAACGTAAGCAAAATGGCGAACGCTGGCATTACATAAGCAAAATGGCGGATTATGTTAGCAGTATTGAAGTTAGCAAACGTATCCTGGCCGATAATCTGTTTTTTTTTTCTTTAGCGCTAGCAAGCGCCAACAAGCGCTATTTTCTGCGGAACACATCCATTATGTTGCAAAAACTATATTTTAATCTGAATATTTCATAATAATTCTGAAAATATTAATACATTTAAGCATGTAGTTTCATTTGCTATGCGTTATGTTTAACATAAAAAATACATTTTTAATTTTTATTTAGATGTAAGCTATGGTTGTAGAAGGCAACATTATTGCATGTAAGGCTCCTAAGGTATTACATTACATGATGCATTATTACAATAATTATTATGTAGAATAATTTGGAACATACTATGCATAGAGTTTTGTCTGTAAAATTGGCAGTATAAAAACAGGAACAACTTTAAATTGGGGCACCCAGAATTACATATTACTCTTAATTTTAATTTTAAAGCGGATAGGAAACTGAGCGACTTCATTTTATACTGTGTAAACTGTAAAGCATAGATGTATTATTAAAAAGAGGTAGATATGGCGTTGCGCGTAAAAAGTGAAGACTCAAATTGGCCCAACGTCGGGCCAATTTTGGTTAGTGTGCTCCGCGAGTAAGTGTGCGAGTGGCGAGTAATGTTCTTTGTTAGTGTGCGACGAGCACAGAACACATAATACTCGCGGAGAAGAATGTCGACTTCGTACAAAAAAAAATGTGGACCAAACAGCGCCTCTAGTGAGCTGGCCCCTCAAACTTTTAACCGCCTTCCAACAAAGGAGGACTATATATTTGATTATATGAATAAGGCGGGAAATTTAAGATACGTAATTAAAGTTTATGGTAACGTTAAATTTCTCTTTCGAGTTATATTTTACATTCCAACAAAACCGATCAACCACCTCCATGAACAAATATTTACTACTACATAAAAAAATGTTCGAATGCCCTTAAAGATAGATGATACATCTAGTGTTTTCGATAGCGCGATCCAGAAGCGGCATAGTGTCATCTGTTGTGGTTTTTAAGTAACTTTTATGCACATTAACCCTGTCAGACAGAGAGCGATATATTGAAATATCGCCTTCTCGCCGCACCGTTCTGTGCGTTTACCCGTTTTGGTCCAAGGCCATTCATACAAAGTCGACTACCCCTGGCGACGAGCCGGTCGACGAGTGGCACGTATTACGCGTCCCGTGCCAATGTATGTCGCGGCACAGAAATATTATCAGTTCTGTAAGGATATAACGTATCTATGTAATAATTAATCAAAGTTGTGAAGTGTTAGACACGGTATAAAATAAGTCGCTCAGTTTCCTGTTCGATTACATCTTTTAAACTAAGCAACGGATTTTAATGCAGTTTTCAGCAATGGATAGAGTGATTCAAGAGGAATCTTTTTATGTATAATACATCGTCACCCGTGCTAAGCTGGAATGGGTCGCTTATATAAAACAATAAAAATTAAATTCCAATTCAGAACCCCACTCCTGAGGTGTCGCCATACTGTATAATTATCAGTGTGGCAAGAGCTATAAACTGAGATAGGTTTGAAATATGTTGCGGGTGGTGACAACTCCCCATACAGTTTTTGCATGGATCTTTATTTACTTATGTCTACTGTGCAGCGTCTACTGTAGGTGCATTGAAAACCGATTATTACTATTTGTTGTATCCTCAAAAATAATGCTATTAATTTCTATTTTAAACACCAAATTATGCCCAAATGAACTAAATACAAAATAATTTGTAAATCTTATCACAATTTTATAGTTTTTATGCTACATGTTTTGTCACATGTATGATGTAATATTAATTACAATATAACCATACTACCTTATAATTTTTAAACTAGTTTAGCTTTATTAATTTGTAGTAATAATTATTCTTTAACTTTTTTTTTTTTTTTCAAAATGTCTGTCTATCTCTGCTGAGTAGGTTTTATAAAAGACCAAGATGTGTATGGTATACTAAAGGAAGAACATACTACACTTGGTCTCAGACCAAATAGCTTTGTCAAACAAAAACTGTGGTGTATTTTTTTTTTATGTAGTGCGCATGAATAAATATGACAATATAAAATACCATTCACCGCGACAGCTCGACTTAGTCCTGATTTACACAAGATTTTATTGTGCGATTTGGGCGAGAATATCGTATCATATTCTCGTATACGAGACTCGCCATACGATTTTCGCCTTCAAAGGTTGTTTACACTATGCAAGAATATTCTCGCCTGACATTGTCGCCTGCACCCGTTCGAGAAACTCTCCTTGTGTAAATGAGGCTTAACAAATACAAAGGCGTAGTTTTGCTACATGTGTGTGTAACACTGTGTAATTACACGACGAGCTTAGACTGAGTGGTTCCAACGGTGTGGTTCACAAAACTATCTTCACATGTTTGGTCTGAGCACTTGGTATGTTCATAAAATCTTAAAAATCATAATATAATTTAATAAACCATACTCATCTGTACAGCACTTTGTACGTATACACACGACTCTGCAGCACATATCTGTATGTCAAGCTGTAACTGCAAAATGTTGGAAGGCGAAGTAAGACTCTTGCATATTCAGTGTCGAGCGGAGATGCAATCACATTAATTAGTATAATTGTACCTGAAATTAATGAAAAACACTTTAAATAATGGCCAAGTGCGACTTGCGACCCTACGGTTCCGTATAAAACGCAAAAAAGGCCTGTTTATTATATGTGAGCCTCAATTAAATATTTATTGAATTCTGTATGTTATTAGCTTACTTTACTTGTAGAATATTTAGTATTTTTTGCTATAGCGGCACCAGAAATACACCATTTTTTTTTTTGTTTTTTTTTTTTTTTTAAATAAAACAAGGGGGCAAACGAGCAAACGGATCACCTGATGGAAAGCGATTACCGTCGCCCATGGACACCCGCAACATCAGAGAAGTTGCAAGTGCGTTGCCGGCCTTTTAGGAGTGAATACGCTCCCTTCTTGAAGGTTTGCAGGTCGTAGTGGTCCGGAAATACTGCTGGCGACAGTTCATTCCAGAGTTTTACAGTGCGCGGCAGAAAGCTTCGGGTAAAGCGCACGGTGGAGGACTGCCACTATCAAGGTGATGAGGATGATAAATATTTTGTCGCTTGGAACGGTGGCGAAAAGTTGCAGCAGGTATAAGTCCGAACAATTCCTCGGAGCACTCCCCGTAATATAACCGATAGAGGATGCAGAGCGATGCTACATCTCTACGTAGCTCTAAGGAGTCAAGCCTATTTGAAACACTATGGCAGTCGACAATTCTAGCGGCATTACATTGGATACGATCAAGAGGGAGAAGCTGGTACTTTGGCGCCCCTGCCCAGAGATAAGAACAGTATTCCATGTGAGGCCGAACCTGCGCCTTATAGAGTTGTAGACGTTGGACCGGACTGAAATACTGCTTTGACCTGTTCAGAACACCAAGCTTCTTGGAGGCTAACTTGGCCTTGCCCTCCAGATGATATCGGAACTAGACCTCGCTCGATATGTTAACACCAAGTATTCCAATGCTGGAGGAGTGGAGGAGACAGTTATGGGTATGCTTTCAAAACGAGGACATACGACCATTGGTAACTTTTTAGCGGTGAACACGCAAACTTGTGTCTTAGAGGGGTTGAATTGGCCTAAGTTAAGTCTACCCCATTCAGATACCTTCTCCAATGAATTTTCAATTTGAGAGACAAGTTTGTTTCGACTCTCAATGACATTTTGCCGAGAGATGTTCGCGTGGCCGGTATATAAGGCATCACCCGTGCTGTCATCTGCATAGCAATGAATGCCATTAATATAATTTCAACTGTCTAGCTATCGCGGTTCATTAGTACAGCCTGGTGATATACAGCCAGACGGACAGCGAAGTATTAGGGTCAGATTTTTATATACTGGCTCAAGCTCAAGGATCAGATTTGATTTATACTTGACCAAATATAATTTTTGATAAAAAACATCTCAGACTCACACGTATAGGATTTGACACATGCAAGCATGCCAACCGCAAAACACATAATTCTAGCAACACACTTCTTATTCTCCTGATGTTGGGGGCGTGTCCATGGACAGCAGTAAATCGCTTCATTGCTAGTCACTCTGGTACTGGAGACAACCGGCTCTGGGGCCGACAAAATATGTATTACGTCATGCAAAATTTCGACCCCTCCCTCCTATGTCAAGCTGTTTTAGTATCCCTCCCTAATGCACTGTGACGTAATATGTGGATGGACCTTTTATGCTATTAGCGTAGATCGCCGTACCTAAATGACCTAAGCATGTTCATCACAGGAAGGCGCCGAAGCCGAACGCGCGCTTAATGCTCTCGAAGTAGTAGCGCCGCCAGTTCTCCCGCGTCTGTTCCACGTCAGCCGCCGGGACCAGGTCCTGTTTGATCGTCACCAATGTGTGGTCCTCCTGGAAATTAAATTACATTCGTTACATTCAAATTCTTTATTCACACACACACACATAAAGTATATACAAATTTTTAATATATACTTTATTTATATATACTTTATGTAATTTTTTTGTTAAAAAAGCTTTGTTAACCACAACCACATTGCAATCAAATACTGATAATATTATTCACAGTCGGATTCACATGGCAAAACTCTTTAAGTGAATAATAAAAATATTGCAGTAGAGATATTATTAATATTATTATCGCAAAAGTTTGTAAGAAGGTATGGTTGTATGTATGTGTCGATGTTTGTTACTTTTTCACTATAGACGCACGCAATAACTACTAAATGGATTTTAATGAAATTTGTAATGTTAGTAGTTAAGACAAACAGACAACACATAACCAACTTTTAACAGCAGCAAAATGTTCAGTTGGGGGTACAAAGTTGGTGGTAACTAATAATTACCTTTTCCTCAATATTGAATGTGACTTCGGAGAAGTGCTGATCTGGCCACTGTTTGTATCGCCAGTACTGAACAATTTTCTTCCCAGGCACTAGCTCTCGGAACTCTCCGCTGATGTTGCCACCAAACAGCGAGAACTTTCCCCCCTTTTCCGCTTCCATTTTGACGTGTCCTTGTGTGAAGGCCGTAACCATTTCTATTCGAGTCATCGCATCGTAAAACTCTTGGCCCCTACACTGGAATCTCTCCGACAGTTCCAAACTCTTAGTATCTAGTTTACAACCAATCTGTTTCTTTTCGGTGGATACTATGGGCTCCATATTGATTTTTTTATTGAAACCACTGGTGATTGTAGATACATTGTCTGCTTTTATGGGCGCTTCACCTTTCTTAGGCAGGATGAGGCCTTTGGAGAACTCTTCTTTGAGACTCCGGATGTATTCCTGTAGCTGTTTCCGTATTTCCGACTTGCCGACATTGTGCATGAACGCCTTGGCTCTGTGAGCTTCATCTCCGCTGCCTTTGATTGTAACTGTTATCTGAAATGTTAATTTTGAATATTTTAGCTAAAGTATTTTACTGCTTAGTTCTTCTAGCTTCATCTTATTTAATAGTTGTATTTTTTTATAAAATTAGCATCAGTATACTTACATTATTATCATAGGCATCTATCTAATAATATTCATGTTTAAAATTTAAAATTATAATTTCAAATTCTTTATTAAGCATTTAATTCATGTGATAAGTGATAGTGATGTTAGGTCAAGGGTTCCTAAAATAATAGAACACCAAGCAAATATCATTTATTATATAGAACCCCACATCTTGGTACTGTGACCGAGTCGTGCTGATTGTTTACATCACCTACCAGTGGCAAAGGCTAGTTCTTGGAAGGTGGAAGTCCTAGCCTGTATAACCGGTAAGATTTTAATGAGGGTCTTCAGAAGGTAAGTGGTAAGTGAAGCCTATAGGAATGGAGTTATAGGAACCTCACGCCATAGACACCTACCTACTTAATGAGCTCTCATTGCAATTTCGCACTATTTCCAAATAATATTTGAATAAAATAATATTTCACAGAACCTACTTTGGGAATCCCTGTTCTAGGTAATAAAAAACATTGTTTTTGAGTAACAATTTTGGGTAGTTTGGGTAAACTATAACACTAGATTGGACCTGTGCTTCTACCTAAGCACTATATTAGACTAATATTATAGCTCTTCTATTATGGACTGTAAATACTCACTTCAACTTCACTGACGTCATTCTCCTCCGACAGGTTCGGTATGTGCACCTCACCCTTGACCTTCTCCGCTGACCCAGCCAGCAGACCTTCCCACTTCAGCTTGATATCCCACTCGTAGAAGAAGATTAACTTCCCTTTCCTATTATTAGCCGTGGCCTCTCCCTCTATCTTCTCAACCTCAGTGATCTTGCAGTCTATGCCATTCTGGGCTATTTTTAAATTGTTTAGCAACTCTTTGAGTCGGTCTTTCGACCAAGGTCCAGCGTTTTTCTCTGTCCAATGCCAGTTGTTTACGTTAGTCGCGTCGGGTCGCTCCTCCACAATCCATCGTGGATCACCTTCGCCCCATTTAGCCATGATTAAACTTATGTATTAGCACGAGGTTATTTCTATCGTTTTTTAGACAGCTGTGTCTTACAATACAACTTGCGTCTTAGTTGTAACTAACACAATGTCCCGATGAATTACACTTTGAAGCTCACAGACACTGCTCGATTTTCACAGTAAAACCACTTTAGCCTGTCAATAAATCGACCGCAGCAAATTATTCAACGTTTTAGAGATTTTCGAGAAAAATCGCAAGAACCTAGTGACATTTGACAATTGACATTTTAATTGCATTTGACAGAAGACTACTGACAGTTAAAATGTTAACCGATACAAAACGAGAAAGTCCCAACATTCCTAAGCTCACTCAAGCCTCAAAAGCAGTTTTTTATTTAGAAAATTGTACTACACCTATTTATATTTTTACTATTTTTAATATTGGGTTATTACTATTAAATATTGGGTAGGGAAAACTGGGGCCACTTTTTATTTTTTTATTTTATCTATATGTATACTAATATTATAAATGCGAAAGTGTGGCTGTCTGTCTGTCTGTTAGGTACCTCATATCGCTTTTTATGACCGCTGAACCGATTTTTATGAAATTTGCTATAGGCATACTTTGGGTCCCGGGAAAGGACCATAGGATATTTTTTAATTTTTATCCCGAAAAAGTAGTGTTCCCGCGGGATAATATATTTACGCGGGCAAAAGCTAGTTATCAATAAAATTTCACAAACATTTAAACAGTTTCCCAGAAACAAACGGCTACACCAGAAAGCTGGTGTAACAGTTTGTCTGTGGGCAACGAGTATATCAAGGTTTCAGTTTTAGTTAATACTAATAAACAAATTATATCCTACATAATAAGGGATCAGACTACATCTGAAATATTTAGTTACATTAATATATTCCGAAATATTGAGGAATTACTACTTGGTAAACATAAAAAAGTATATATTATAGCTTTTGCCCGCGACTTCGTCCGCGTGGAACATTTACTTTGGGATATCGCTAAAATTTACCCGCGACTTCATTTACGTAGAAGGAGAAGCGCTTGCCCGCGACTCACGACTGCCCGCAGCGCGCCGCACATCATTATTACGCGCTGATTATTTTATTACTGCGATATCTTCTAAAATACATATTGAAATCAAATGATGTAAATGGCAAATTTCTTCTAAATTAAATGCTTGTAATGAATAACGTATTTATTTGGATAAAGGTTAATATCATCTTTATGAAAACACCCTCACAAATAATGCTTAATTTTAGAACAAATTTGGTTAGCATAAAAAGGTTATTGTGTGCCAACCTTAAAAGATAGACATATACTGTCGCGGACTTTTTTTTATAACTTTTAAAGGGGAACAATTCTGTCATACATTATTTTAGCGAAACTTTAACCGTTTCCGCAGCGTACGCAGCGAAAGCTCTCAAAAGGGAAAAAAACACCCCGATTTTGAAACATTATTGATTGGAGCTCCGCTCGTATTGAGCTTAGCATGATGTTATATAGCCTAAAGCCTTCCTCAATAAATGGACTATCCAACACAAAAAGAAATTTTCAATTCGAACCAATAGTTCCTAAGATTAGCGCGTTCAAACAAACAAACAAACTCTTCAGCTTTATAATATTAGTATAGATTTTATGTGTAGTTTACTAATAGGGAATATGCATAAAATATAAAAATAACTTAAAACATAATAATATGATACTAGACTGAAAAATAAAGACAATGGCGAGAAAATTTTCAATATCTGTTGATAAATGAGCAAGATATGAGCGGTCAAAGCTTTTAATCTATCTCTTTCTAGCAAAGCGAAATTTAGTATGAACTTTCTATGAAAGTCGTGTTATGTGTAATGTGACGTCACGGTACAAGTCCGACCTCTCTGTCTAATAGGCTACTTTAAACGTTAATATCTTCGTTATTTTCGTTTTTAATGATATCAATAACTGATTTTACCATAGTACGGTTTACCAAATAAGATAGATCTATATAAAAAATAAATAAAAAATACGTGCATTTTTGCAACGAATTAAGATCTTTCGACAAAAGTAGAGGGGGTATGCGCAGAAGTCAGTTTTTGGGTGTGTTTGGCGGTAGCGGGCTCGGGCGGGGGGGTGTGGATGCGCCGAACGCATGCCGAACGTGGTGTAATATATATTCTTTGCTATTGGTCATATGCGCGAACGACCCTCTCCACTTTCACTGAGCGCTCATAAACCGTTGCGCGAAATTTAAATCCCACCAAAAACATTCTGTAAAAAACTAGCCAAGTCGCGATGGAGCTGCTTGTTTATCTCTAAAAAGTAATGAAATCTAGACAAAGTCGTGCCAAGTCTAAGGATCCTTACTGCGATTTATTTATTATTATAGTTAATGTTGTGTGACTTGGCCGTTGAAAATTCTTTATAAGTTACAAGTCAATTTTGTTTACACGTAATGTTATATCAGATTCTGTTGTAACTACCTATGTTTGTTAAGCGATATAATAGCCCATACTGGTGTTGGTAATTGGACGCTAGTGTCTTATTTTAGGCTGTTGTTCATTATATAACACATGTATTGGAGCAATGGTGTCATAGAGCCCCTTTTGTACCCTTGTGTACTCTATACATAAGTATTTTTGAAATACGCAGCTTTATCAAGCATACATTAGACTGGTTATTGAATCAACGTTTTCCAAATGGCAATTTTCCGTCGTCAATGGGTAGCGGTTCTGGCGACAGATTGGTGCAATGGTGTCATGGAGCACCTGGTTTTGTACCCTTGTGTACACTTCAACGGCCAAGTCACACAACATTAACTATAATAATAAATAAATCGCAGTAAGGATCCTTAGACTTGGCACGACTTTGTCTAGATTTCATTACTTTTTAGAGATAAACAAGCAGCTCCATCGAGACTTGGCTAGTTTTTTACAGAATGTTTTTGGTGGGATTTCACTTCTTTTTGTAGAAACGTAGGAATATTGATTTATTTTACTAGATTTTAGTGTAATTTGTTTATTTAATTTGTGTAATGTTCGTGTAGAATAAAGTTAATTGTTCGACTATTTCTTCTTGTAAACTTGTAAGTATAAGTATAAAAGCCAGTCCAGTCTTATCCAGAGTTTTCCTTTAATTTTATTTATAAGCGTATTAAAAGCAGAAGGGGAGGCATTCGCCCAGCAGTCGGACGCTACGGGCTAGATTAAATTAGAAGATGTGTCCCACTTCACTGGATTTTTGCAATGACAGTCGATTTTTTATGTACCAATAGTAGAAGGGGGCATTACCATATCCCTAATCAGCTGAAACCAGCTGAGGGTTCTTCATCAGATACTTCAGACCTTCGATTTTTGACATCAAATGAAGTGGCCCACCAAGTTGAATATTTTTTGTAAAGGCAGTATGTCGATCTCTAATAGTTTGGTTGGGCTCTTGTGTTTTCTAATAAGGGTCACCAGGTACTCCAGATCTTCGATTATCCTAGTTTTTATAGTTTTCCCTTTATGTGGCCATTAAACCCTACCTCTGTACCAAATTTCAGCTCTCTGAGTTTATGGGAAGTACTAGTTCTATTCTGATGATCATGAGTGAGTGACTGGGTGAGTGTCATAAATGCGAAACTTTGCTTTCGTTTAACTTCGGAACTAAATAACCTACAGACTTAAAATTTTGGATTTTAAGTATGTGATTATACTTTACTGGATGACGAAAATTTCTGCGTTCTGGTCTTATCCAGAGGTTCTCAAATAAGGGCCTGAAAATGCGGCGTAATGGTTCCAGTAAATAATTGTACGGCAGTGTTTGCTTCGCGCTCGACTTGGTGGGGGCACTGCCGTGCCCCCAGATCGACGTTCTGGTCTTATCCAGAGGTTCTCAAATAGAGGCCTGAAAATGCGGCGAAATGGTTCCCGTGAATAATGGTACGGCAGTGTTTGCTTCGCGCTTGACTTGGCGGGGGCACTGCCGTGCCCCCAGATCGATTATCCTAGTTTTTATAGTTTTCCCTTTATGTGGCCATTAAACCCTAACTCTGTACCAAATTTCAGCTCTCTGAGTTTATGGGAAGTACTAGTTCTATTTTGATGATCATGAGTGAGTGAGTGAGTGAGTGAGTGAGTGAGTGAGTGAGTGAGTGTCGTAAATGCGAAACTTTGCTTTTGCTTAACTTCGGAACTAAATGACCTACAGACTTGAAATTTTGGATTTTAAGTATGTGATTATAGCTTACTGGATGACGAAAATTTCTGCGTTCTGGTCTTATCCAGAGGTTCTCAAATAGGGGCCTGAAAATGCGGCGAAATGGTTCCAGTAAAGGATGGTACGGCAGTGTTTGCTTCGCGCTCGACTTGGCGGGTGCACTGCCGTGCCCCCAGATAAATTTTTTTTGTTACTTTTTAAATGTAGGTACAGACCTATATTTAAAAAGTAACAAAAATTTTTTTTTGCGATATTGGGAAACAAAATCTGCGTCATTAGTTTACTTACATCATAATTCATATTATATAAAAACATTCATTGTGGCAAGTATGAACTTAAACGCACAAATATCGGAGATTTTTACAAATATGATCCTGCCGTTTACTTCATACTTACTTCATACACTTAAAACCAAGAGTGACGTCACTTTTAACCCGACTTTAGTATGGAGCGTTTTTATGAGACTTGTGAAATTTTGTATTTATAAATCGCTGTACCTTTGAAAATATTGACTTTTGATATACGGTTTCTTCTGAGAAGTTACTCATAATTAAGAGTACTATTCATTTATGTAATAAAAAATCAGTCCGCTTGCCTATTAAATCAATGCATAAAATACATTAAAGGAAATTTTAGTATGCTTATCCATATTTCTAATATCATAATGAAGAATGTTAATAGGTATACGAAATTGCTTAAAACGATTCTCTCAGTAATGCTTGTATCTATACAAATACACTAGTTTTTGTTTCATTGAAAAAGACCGAGTATTAATGAATTTATAGACATTTCAAATTCTCGTAAATTTCGCGGCCCGTAGCAGGCGCTCGTGGAGAGTGTGACGTCACGGCACAGTGCTGGCCGAGTTACCTAGTACAAATAGTGCTTGCGCTCAGCTATTATTGCAGTGTTTTATATTGTTTCTCCGTACATTAAGTAATATTAAGTTTAATAAGTGTCTATTAGTATTTAGTAGTGTAATATTGTGTTCATAATATGGTAATTTATGTACAGTAAGTACAACGGATGACGGATTTGAATTAGAAACGGTATAAGCCTGAACAACACCATAATAAAACAATATTTAAAAATGATAAATTAGTTCTATTTTAAATTAAAATAGAACTCATTTTCAAGTTGGCTGGTACCGTCTTCAAAATTATGAAGATTGGGTAGAAAAATAAATTAGAATTTCAGCCAAATTTAAAAGGGCAACTATTTGAAAAAGTAAGTTTTATTTCCTGCTTTTTTGTGCATTTTACTTTGGAAGTCGATTTAATTTTTTGTTTAAAATAATAATTTTTCCCTTTCTATTGATATTTGTAAATTTGATATTTGTAAATTATAAGATAGTTTAAAATAAACGATCGAATGTATAATATTGAATACACGCCATTAGCTTTCATTGGGTATTGTAAATAAAATGATGATGATGATGAAGATTATTGTAAGTTACATAGTGGCATATGCTTGCGGGTTTTTAAACCATGCCGAAATTTCTAAATGCGTATCTTTAAAGACTGAGAAGTTCTGTTCAGTGCTTTTGGATCCAGGGTATACCTACCTTGGAGCAAAATTAACTTTTTAGTAACATTACGTGGTAGAGCCATGCTTCGGCACGAATGGGCCGGCTCGACCGGAGAAATACCACGGGCTCACAGAAAACCGGCGTGAAACAGCGTTTGCGCTGTGTTTCGCCGAGTGAGTGAGTTTACCGGAGGCCCAATCCCCTACCCTGTTCCCTTCCCTACCCTCCCCTATTACCCTATTCCCTCTTAAAAGGCCGGCAACGCACTTGCAGCTCTTCTGATGCTGCGAGTGTCCATGGGCGACGGAAGTTGCTTTCCATCAGGTGACCCGTTTGCTCGTTTGCCCCCTTATTTCATAAAAAAAAAATAAAAATAAAAATATGCTTGGATAACTTTAGAAAAGTTTCAATCACCATATTATGTTAGTGTGTACATATAAATTTCGAGGAGTTCCCTCGATTCCTCATGGATTCCATCATCAGGCAACACCTATACTAGCAGAAGGTGTTGCATCAGCTCACCACTATGAGTATGATGTCAAAAGGACCAATTGGGATTATACCCTATACCACAGAATAAATAATAGTACCTAGAGGTACAGAAGAACCACTCCGACAAATGGTTAGAAGAAATAGGGACTCTTTCTGCGATGCGATAAAGTTCAATTCAGCTAACACAACGCTTGATTACCTACGATTATATTTACCTAGAGGTTGCGTCTCTTTCTATCGCGTAATTCTTATCCTTTCTAATGACATTAGGGTTGTCTCATTTTAGAAAATTATTAACCGACTTCCAAAAAAGGAGGCGGTTATACGTATTATATATATATATTTTTTCTTAATATTTAATTACAACTTTTTTTACCTACTTTCTAGTACCTACCTACTGTACTTTACTGAACAAATTGCTTTCCAAATAAACCTAAGGTAGGTGTTAATAGTACTGTAATAATTTGACGATCTCTGTGGCTCAGTTGGTTGAGCGTGTTGGTGCTCAAGCCGGGGGTCGTGGGTTCAAATCCCGCCGAAGGAACAAAGAGTTTTTCTGTGTTCCTGGGTCATGGGTGTGTATTAAATATATGTATAATATAATAAAAATCTTAAATATGTGTTAAATATATTTCCGTTGTCTGGTACCCGTAACACAAGTTCTTCGAGAACTTACCACGGGATCAGATTGACGTGGTGTGAAGCGTCCATAGATATTATTATTATTATTATAATAAATTTGCGCATGCCTATAAGTATATACATACTAATGCGTAAACGTAAGCATTTTTTATACCTTCACGGCCTGATATTACTCGAAGAAGTTGAATCACGCCGCCTTATTTTTATTTATATTTACTACTAGGTACTACTAGGTACTTTTGTCAATAAATGATTCTTCAAATCGTATCACATCGGAATAACATAAGACGCGAACAGATAGTTCAAGTGGACTGTGGAGCCAACACCTAAACACTAAATATTGGTTATCAAGTAATTGCAGTAGCAGTAGTAGCTCAAACTATATTTTTAAATATTGTTATACATTATGTTATATGGTATTATAGTTATAGCTGGCCGGGTGATTTTTACCTAACTTACACAGTACCTATCGTAATATTATATGCACAGATTGTAAGGTATTAAATCCAATCCATAAAACATTGCGACGAACAAATCTCACGCATACGTCGCTCACTGCTCGCGCGCGAGTCCCTCGTAATTGGCCCGTTTAAGGAGGCCGCCGCACGTACTTACATTTTTAATACCTACACGGGGAGTGGGACAGGCCTGCCTATACATAAAAAAAATAATTTTGAAAATTGGTCCACAGACGGCGGAGTACATAATCGTTGAACATACAAAAAAATAAAACAATATAGTCTATATATACAGCCGAATCCTTTTTTTGGAAGTCGGTTAAAAAGGGCAATCGCATAACCTACCTAAAACACATGATTTTTTGCATGTAGATAAGACATTTTTAACTTTAATAGTAAGTTAAAGGTACGGGCGACGCAGTGTTACTGAGCGAGTATTGCGATGTACTGTGCAGTGACGTCATCGTCCCGAGCGCCGGCCTGGTGGAATCTCGAGTCGCGCACTTACTTTGGAATTAAATATCTCGGAAACTACACGACGTATCGAAATAATTCTTTCACTCATATTTTTTATTTTCAGCTGAGTTTACGGAGAGCTAAAAAACAAAATTTGTGAACATTCTTCATTCATAACATCGTCACCGGTGTAGCTATAATGACTGATAACAAAATTAGTTCATAATAATTACAAACTAATAGGAATTTACTCTAATGTGCTTATATATTTTTTTTTTACTTTGTTCTTAATTTTTTATGTTCTTCTCATTTCTAATATTTATTAGTAGGCTGTTTAAAATTCTTTTATGAAGCTTTATCTGACATTCTACTCATTTGGAAAATTGCATTTCACAATTTTGACACGCATTATATCAACCCTGCCAACTTTTTAAAAATATTTTTTTTACATACATTTCCCCCTTTTTTAAGGAATATATTTTAAATGGGCAATGCTATGAATGTTTCCGGCATGTTCTAGAAGCCCATTGCCGCCAACTTATCAGATGCAATGTGCTGAATTTTGACATGTCAAGAGGATATTGCCATTTTGGTAAAACAAAAATCGATTATCATTAAAATAAGAATTTTGTGCATTATTAAAATATTAAATTAATATTTTAAAGTGTGTAATTATTTTAATTTTATACTGCATGCACTGCATGCATGAATGAAGGTAAACGTACATACAATAGATGTCGCTATAATTCGAAGCGACATTGAAATTAATTGTAATAGTCCTCGTTAGATGGCGCTTAAGAATGTGAAATGCATTACAGTCTGACAAGGATCTTTTGGCACGTGGACAAAATCAGAACTAACATCACCGTCTTGTAAATGTCACTATTAGTATTATCATATTATGTATTGTTTTGTAGTTGCGACACTTACCTTTTGGCACGTGGATAAAATCAGTACTAACATCGCCATCTTGTAAAATTTCACTTTTAGTAATAAATATTGTTATAATTTATTTGTTATTTGCGACACTCACGCCCCCAATCCCCATCCAAGTGCCAAAAGATCCTTGTCCGACTGTAGGCAGTGAGAAATGAATATTTTTTTCTTCTTAGATATATGACAGCCGCTCCAACTTCTCTGATCGCCGCATTATGATTAATGTTGCTATACGTAGGTGTAATAGTGAAAACCCCATCCAAATAGCATCAGTATTTTTTTTTTAATCGCGGGCAAACATACATACCTACATACAAACCCCTTTTTTATGTCTATTACAAATCGAGGAAAAGTGCGTGAGGCGCGAAAAATGTGCTAATCGTCTTCACTCTTCACACTAATGGAATGATTCGCAACTCAAACTTGAAGCCTTGCGGTTATTCAATTAGGTAAGTATAGACTTTATTTCAAAAGCGATAAAGTCGTATTTTAGTAACTGGTTTGGGGGTCTGGCTTTTTATAATATGGAAGTGTCGACCCACTGCTTCAGCTTCACACTGGCTTTACCTTTTTGTGCATAATTATGTACGCTTTGTATTGTTAATTGTTTCCGTTGAATAAAGGTAGGTATAAAGAGTTAGAACTTCTAGGGTCTAGAATAGAACATCTCAAGTCCTACCTAATTATTTTATAAGATACAAACAAAATAAGAATTATTGAAGATAATAATAAAATTATGTTTTAGAGGCACGGCAAACAAACTTGTTAAAATATTTGCAAAATGAGCGAGCAAGACTCCGCGCAACACCAGCAAAGAATATATTTGTATTACTAACGTACCTACACCAGTAAAGCCGGTACCTACTTATTTACTTAATAAATAATAGTAAGTACCATCGATATAAAATTAAAATACCGAATGATTTTTAGGTGTATACTGTATAATGATTAATGACGTCAAAGGATAAAACAAGATGCCATTTCACACATTTACATACTAATACGGCCAAGCCACATAAGTGTAGAGTTTGTGAAGTTAGGCTTGTAGAGTTAAGGCGTGTAGAGTTAGAAGTTTGGTAGAGTCAGAAGCTTGGTTTTACATGAGATCTGATAGCTTTTTGACAGTGTGAGTCATTTGGTATCGTCTTGGCATCACTTTACATGAAAATGTTTTGGTTGTTGTTGTATATGTGCTAATACTAGCTTACTTACCAAATTTTAGCTTTCTAGCTTCAAATTACCCTATAATTTTGTTGATCATCAGTCAGTGACGAAATCAGAGATTTTCAGATATCAATAAATTCTAAAGTATAAGACCTATGCAATCAAAACGTAAAGTAGTGGACTAATTAAACATGTAAATGTTTAATTAGTCCACTACTGGGAACATAATTTCATTTATCTGGTACGCTTCGAGAAAAGGTGGTCTGGTAGTGCACTTGCGCTTCGCTTACCTTGTCTTGGCGTGGGCACTACCGTGCCCCCAGATTTTTTCTGAAATTATTTTTAAACGTAATTATAATATTTGAAGCTTTGATAGAAGATCTTTGGATAATAGGAAGTTATAATTCATTAACCCTATTCTACGTTAGTAATATTATAAATTATTACAATACCTATATTATTTACTACACCTGTCATTTTATTTTTCTAGAAAAGTCAGAGTTTCCAAACCTTTTTTCCGTTTTGTACAATACTATGACAAAAAATAAGCATATTCTGTCTACCACAAATAGATATAAAATAATTATAATCTGATACTCGCGTCAACCTTTAAATCTAGAATCAAACATATCAATGGTTTTAAAACTTGTTATCTGCGTGAGGGAGATATCAAGTATTTTGTAATAGCTAACCAGTCGGAGCTGCGCCCGAGGCTCGAGAACTAGTGGCTTGTACTCGTACCTTGTATTCCATCTAAAATAAATACAATGAATCCACTGCGCCGAGTTGGCAGCAAGGTTTGTGTTTTTTTTTAATTATTTGGCTGTAAATGTAATTGATCAAGGAGTGCATCTAAATTCCAGACAATTTGAAAATAGAAGTAGTAAATTTTATACTTAGATCTTTGCAATAATATCATGTTAAATAACCTATAGGTACATATTTTTGATGCCAATGAAAATACGGCTAAGATGAAAATTGGTGAATACCAGAGTAGTTAATATAAAATATGATAAATTTCTGGGTACGTTATGTTTGGTCTACAATAATATTAAAATGGCTAATTGTCATAATGTAATATACAGTATTCATTGATAATGATTTACCATATAAGTAGTTTTTCCGGCATTTACCTACTGTTTTTTCGCAATCATGCCGTTTAAGTTATTTATTTAATTCTGAATAATATTATAATTGACACGTGTTAAATACTATTAAGATTTTTTTTGTTACAATTTATACTACCGTATGACGTATCAGCAGCAGTTTTAGCGTAAAAGAATCATAAACATCCATATGTCCATCCACTTTCAAACTTTTATATGTATAGTTCGGAGTTTCTATTAAACTGATAATTAAATCGTCGGTATAAATTCATGTCAAAGGTAAAATAGCTTTGAACGGTCTGTAGTAAGTAAATTCACATTTTTTAATATACGTAAATTAAATGCCATGAATGGTATAATGGCCTTGGCAAAATAAACAGAAATTAGTTAGCAATATATTCTGAATGGTATCATATTTTACCCACTGATGATTGAATACATACCTACTGCATCTTCTGTAGCAAGGATACTTAAGTAGGTATTATTCTCGAATATCTTTCGTGTCAATTATAATCAATTTCCTCTCGCGGACGATTGTTTGATTGAGTGTCTCAAGGAACTTTTGATCATACATGTAACACGACTCTTCGTATCTGATGCGGGTCCATTTCCCAATGATGTAGCAAAGTAATGCACGTCCAGGCCAATCTTCTAAATAACTTCTCATCAAACTCTGAAAATATTACAGGTCTTGGAGCAATGGAGGGCGCCAGTTGCTGTCGCCACCAAGGCGAAGTACAGCACAGAAACACCGAGACCACTAACCATGCTCACCGATGATGAATTGGCAATGAAAGAAACGAGTAAGTTTTGTGTAAACAAAATTCTAAATAACAGTTTACTACTATATCTGACAAACAAAATGTCCTAAATGTCGTTTTGAATAAAATTTAAATTTAATAACTTCTAAGCAAACATCTTAGATAATAATAAGTATGTGAAGTGTGGTAACCCACAAGGCTTTTTAAGTTGTGCTAAAAAGGACTACTAAGCATCGATCCGAAATAAGTGTCTTTGATTTTGCCACTTTTATGAGGTTGTTAACATCTAATAATGTTTTTCCACGGCCTTAGCCTTTGCCTCTTTCCTTCTATTTTTCGTTTTAAAATCGTCTTTATAAATATATCTTGATCATGAGATGCCCGTTTCCTCTTCTGTTTTCTTATGATTTTAATATGTTTCTCTTTTCTATTATTATCTGTAGCACTTTCTCGTTAGTCTTCTTTTCCTTCCAACTTATCCGGTGCATCCTTCTCCAACACCACATCTTAAATGCTTCCAATCATGCCCTATCCTACTCCTCATAGCACCTTGTCCAATGTGCATGTGCTCACCTCCGCATAAAGCTAGACTTCAAATGTTTGATTTATTAGCTATTTCTTTATTTGAGTTTTATCTTTGATGTTAAAAAGTTAATGGTTGTGAAAAGCCTTATAAACTCACAAAGCATGATACGACTCAAGGCCACCTTGCCGGCTCGTTTAGTTACAAAAGGTCAATTGTCAATCGAAAGTAGAATTTCCATTTGATTTTTTTATTAAGTAGAACTCAATTATTAACTAAGATATTGATTGTTAATATCATATAACTATTAATTTTGCAAACTTTTGGCATATTTAAATGATTCCATTATTCCAATCTTCATCAAAATCAATTCTATCAAATAAAATCTTGTAAAATACAATCTTCTATCCAATTGTATTTTGCAAGATTTTATTTGATAACAAATAACTCTTCATCGCCAAATAACACCTTGTTAAATGTGTGTTAAACTTGAAAGGACACTTGATCGATCAAAATATTTATATTACCATACAAAAACCTGTTAGGTTAAACATAAAATGATTGTTAGTGCCCCCCTGTCTTATCAGTTGTTTGTAGCGCTTATCGAAAACAAACTGAGAGCATATTCAAATATTATTTACCTACCACAAGATATGATTATTCGTAAATGCTATGTAAAGTACACACTAATATTGTGTACTTTAATATATTATCACAAGTAAATTAGGAAATTAAAGATATCCGTAAGATATCTTAAAACACCTATAAGATATAGCGCCAAAAATTATTTCAGTTACTTTTCACTTATATGTATGTATATATAGAAAAAACTTGTTATACCAGAAACCTACTTTACTTTACAATTCAAGCTTAGCTATTTCTAATTTGCCATAGTAAATGAATTCCTTAACAAAACTTTTTCAAAATATTATATAATAAAAAAAAACAGCCATCATCATCCGCTCAGTGCATACGGACTTTTGATTTTTTTAAACATCTCCAAAATGATAACGTCACGAGTGATATTTCTTTTTCAACGTTGAAATTTGGCGATAAACGTTGTTTTGTTAAAAGTCATATAGTAATATTTGATAATGATTACGTATGATATGTTATCTCCCTGATAGTGTCATGTTATGACTTTATGAGTGTTTATTAGTTCTACTATCTACATGCGTCTTGGTAACAACTGACTATTATATGCTACTTTACGACCTTAACCTTCTAGGTATCCCCTTTCATTTATTATTAGGTTACGTAGGTACTACTTATTAAGTATTCTACGATTAGGTACAAAATATTTCATCTAGGTTGAACGTTTTTAAATTTTAAACAAGAATCCTTGCTTCTGATGTACAAAGAAATTATACATAGATACATTATTATTACATAATTTTAAGCAGGAAGAAATGAAAAATGTTTTTTATTTAAAGACTGAGCAGTGAGCGGTTTTCATAAATGGTTCTTTTTTGTTTCACAAAAAGGTTGCGAGCCTCTGCATTTTTGACAAACGCGGCGTCAAATAAAATATGTTTAAATATTGCGTCTTGCTCAAATTATTGATTGTAATGCCTCTTTTTAGGGTTTTGTAATACTCAAGGAACCCTTATAGTTTCGCTCTGTCCGTCTATCTGTCTGTCTGTTTGTCCGCGCCTAGCGCCTTTAGCTTCTGTAATCTATATTAATAATATTATAAAGCTGAAGAGTTTGTTTGTTTGTTTGTTTGAACGCGCTAATCTCAGGAACTACTGGTTTGAATTGAAAAATTATTTTTGTGTTGGATAGTCCATTTATCGAGGAAGGCTTTAGGCTTTATAACATCATGCTACGCTCAATACGAGCGGAGCACCAATCAAGAATGTTACAAAATCGTGGGTTTTTTTTTGTCTTTCTTTTGAGAGCTTTCGCTGCGTACCTACGCTGCGGAAACGGTTAAAGTTTCGCTAAAATTATGTATGACAGAATTGTTTTCCTTTAAAAGTTTTAAAAAGTCCGCGACTGTATACAGAATGTCCCAGAAGTCGACGTCGTCCCTGCGAAGGCTGATAGACCAGCTCATGACTCACCAGAATATCGTAATATGACCTTAGTAAAAAATCTTTAGTTTTCGAGATATTGGCACTTTTAATAATTTCTTAAAAATTACACCTCATGTCAGTTTTTAGACTGCCGCAACTACAATTTCCCGTATTGTGGGATACAAATTTGTATTGCGGAATCCTGACCAGATCTGCTATTGACCACGGTTATAAACAAAGCTAATAGAGTTTAAACTTTGTAGAAAAAAAGAAAACTTTTCCCTAATCGTGATTTCAAAAACTTTTTCTCCTAACTTTCACTATCCATACTGAACAAAAAATACACCACACTAACCTGGGTTGTTACTTTAAAAAGTTGCTCATTTTATGTAGTTTTCAAAATAGTAAAATAGTTGCTATTAAGCTACGTAAAAAATTTTTTTTGCTATTTTAAGTGCACAGAGAACAAACACATTTTGAATGTTTTTCTTTAGTTAGAATTTCGAACAAAAACACTCGTTACATTGAAATTAGCCAGATGTTTACTTAAAAATTGTACGTTGAAGTTAATTAATTAATTAATTAACTTAATTCATGCTTACTAAACTTTGAAACTAAACAGAATACAAGGATTTTTTTAAACTGTAAGGAGAAATGCAAAGAAGGAGAACACATTAATAATATCATTTAATGAGTTAGACTCATTAGAGTGAGAGTAGGTGACGACACGCACGTCTTTTGTTTGTTCTATACATGAGTTTGTTTATTAGTTACAAGTACATTACGCTATTGATGTGCATCGTTTTGTTGTTTTCTTACTTCTAACGGATTTTGCATTGTAATCTGGACTTGAGTACCTTAACCTTTTGCGATACAAATTAGCTGCAGCAGCACCGTTGCCTCTGTTGCCAATAGCAGAACTAGTCAGGATTCCGCAATACAAATTTGTATCCCACAATACGAGAAATTGTAGTCGTGAGGTGGAAGTGCTTCTCCTTCTAAAATGAAGTCGCGGGTAAATTTTAACGATATCCCAATAACTGTTAATAACTGTTCCACGCGGTCGAAGCCGCGGGTTAAAACTAGTAATATTATATAATATACAAGAATTACTCGTTTAAAGATATTATAAGATTAAAAAGGGAGATTCTCAAGGGAGCCGGGAGGCCATTTTAAAGAAGAAGCTGAAATTTGAGTTTAGCCCAATAAGGGTCTGTGATCGGAGCTGAATTTCAATGTGTCGGTTTATGGTGTTGTTATCAGAAACAATTTGTATTTGTGATGATAATATTATGAAATCTATTTCAGCTTAAGTAATAACTATTAACAAAAAACCAAAAACACTCTTTTTGACATATTTAATTATTTATAATTTTTGCAATTATTTATGCGCTAATATAATACAATTTAAATATAATACAATTTTCTAGACGTGATTCCGAATCCAACGAGGAATTATTTATTTATTAAAGTTACATAGACTCAAATCTATTTTGAGTCTATGTAACTAAATATGTCTATTTGACACGAAAATCAGTTTGTCGCCTAGAATAAGTATTTTGCGTTTTTGCTATTCCTACTTCTGCAAAAATTCGCTGTAGAAAATTGCCCCCTTTATAAAACACTAGATGTTTTAGCGACTTCGTGCGCGCAAAAGTTAATTTCGCAGAAACCGTACATTTTTCCGCGATAAAAAGTAGCCCATGTCCTTCCCCGTAGTCTACTCTACATCTGTGCCAAATTTCGTCAAAATCGGTCCAGTAGTTTCGGAGCCTATTCAATGCAAACAAACAAACTTTTCCTCTTTATTATATTAGTATAGGATAAATACAAACGAGCATCAACGAATGTAGAGCGATTACCGTCCCCATTGGACACCCGCAACACTAGAGAAGTGCGTTACCGGCCTTTTAAAAAGGAGTACGCTCTTTTCTTTTCTTGAAGGGTTGAATGTCGTAGTAGACACTAGACAGTAGTCCGGAAATACCCTCATGGTTTAATCGTTCTTTTTTGCAGTAAGGAAACTAGCCACTGAACAGATCGCACCTTTGGTCAAGAAAATGGATGATGAGCACAAAATAGACGACGGCATTAGACAGATGCTTTTCGACAATGGTGTAAGTTTTAACAATTAAAACTTTAATCAATTCTTCAAAAAAATAGAATTCAAAATGAAAAGTTTGAAATTTAATACTTACCATGACCGACCTACTAAATAATTTATTATTAACAAATTGGTATGTATGCACATTGTACAGTTAGAAATTCGTGCACATTGCACAGAAACCTTTTTTGATTTACGCGCGAAAAAAATCAAATCTATGGCGCCAAGTTTGAGGTATTTTTTTTTGCAAAAACTTTTTATTGACCAAGGACCTCCTTCTTTTTTGCAGTTAATGGGTATAGAGACTCCGGCTGAATACAGCGGTTCTGGCTGCGGTTTCCTCACCATGATGCTGGTGGTAGAAGAATTGTCAAGAGTAGACCCGTCAGTAGCCGCATATGTGGATATCCACAACACTCTAGTCAACTCGTTGTTTATGAAAGTAGGGACTGAGGAACAGAAGAAGAAATATCTAACGAAGTTGTGTACAGAATATGTGAGTATCATTTGCACCATAGAGTTTTCTCCTACTGTTATATTATAGCTTATGTAAGTTACAAGATGTTACCCGCGACTTCGTGCTCGCAAAAGTTAATTTCGCAGAAACCGTATAAGTATTTTTCCGCGATAAAAAGTAGCCTATGTCCTTTCCCGTGGTCTACTCTACATCTGTGCCGAATTTCATCAAACTCGGTCCAGTAGTTTCGGAGCCTATTCAATGCAAAGAAACAAAGCAAACAAACAAACTTTTCCTCTTTATTATTAGTATAGATAAGCCATTAGGTAGAGTAGGTGCCATAAATGTGTAGAAATAACGAACCTTCTAGGTAAATTACCATTGAAAAAGCCTATTAAAGAATTTTAAATATCATACCGTCTTCCTTTAACAAACTTTACCTTATATAACTGCCCTATTCCATCGGTCATTGAGAATACCTTCGTATTAGGGTTTAGGGGCTTTAGAAGTTGTTTATGATGATGATTTATTCAATTTTGCTTTCCAGACCAAATAAATGGACCTAAAAATATTCCATTTCACATTCCAGGCAGGCAGTTTCTGTTTAACAGAACCGATGTCAGGTTCAGACGCTTTCTCCCTCAAGACCGTGGCCAAGAAAGATGGCGACCACTACGTCATCAACGGCTCCAAGATGTGGATCTCGAACTCGGATGTAGCTGGTGTCTTCCTGGTTATGGCCAATGCTGACCCTTCAAAGGTATTCCTACTTACAATTAAAAAATATTGATTCATCATACGGAACATAGGGATGCAATTTTAGCTTTTAAGCACCATACTCACGGTCCAGCCTGTGAGTCCAGCAGCCAGTTGACTTGGAGGCTGGATCGTATGATGCTTTACAAGACCGCAAATCGTTATTTTTGATGTTTTTTAAATTATTTTTGAATGCAGTCTTATGAGTTTCTTAATATTTACTACGTAGCTAGGTTTCAAGAAAAAAATTGTAACTGTTTATACCTAATTACTGACCTATACCTACAACTTTTTGTCTTCAATTATATTTGCTAAGAAAGGTTTTAAGGGTTCCGTAATACTTAAGGAACCCTTATAGTTTCGCTCTGTCCGTCTGTCTGTCTGTCTGTCCGCGCCTCTAGCTCCTGTAATTATGAATATAAATTGATGAAATTTGGTGCAGTTATAGATTGTGTATAGGTCACGGTTTCGGGATCATAAAAAAATAATAATTTTATATTTTAGGGGTGGCTCTCCATACATGTGAAGTGGGGATGAAAAATATTTTTTCACTCTATCCCATCGTGTGGGGTATCGTAGAATAGGTCTTTTAAAATAAAGGTAAGGTTTCATACGTTACTTTTTTATAAAGTTGATCATTTTCGAGTAATCGGCCTCCAAAGTAGTTTGTAAGTTGGTCCCCCCCTAGCATTTTTTAACTATAGGAGATAGAAACTTGCAAATTTTCATGCTGATAGATCATGCTAAAAACTCTTTAGGAAAACTATTGTGAACCAAATCGGACAGTAACTTTTGGAGTAATTAAAAAAAAAAGAATATTACGCGTTTATAGTTACGGAACCCTCCTTAGACATGTCCTGACATGCTCTTGGTTAGGTTATTAAATAATCATAACTTGATTGGCCAAGTCAAAAATACGACAGACAACGCACACTTTCCCAAACGCACACAAGTAAACAGTACGTTTCGTAACGTTTATGGTCAGTTCACACGACGACGATCGTGACGCGATGCTGCATTTTAAGATTATCTGAAAAATGCAACTCCGCGTAAAATATAGTTTCGTTTCTGTGTATTTTTTTTTTTTTTTTTATGAAATAAGGGGGCAAACGAGCAAACGGGTCACCTGATGGAAAGCAACTTCCGTCGCCCATGGACACTCGCAGCATCAGAAGAGCTGCAAGTGCGTTGCCGGCCTTTTAAGAGGGAATAGGGGAGGGTAGGGAAGGGAATAGGGTAGGGGATTGGGCCTCCGGTAAACTCACTCACTCGGCGAAACACAGCGCAAACGCTGTTTCACGCCGGTTTTCTGTGAGCCCGTGGTATTTCTCCGGTCGAGCCGGCCCATTCGTGCCGAAGCATGGCTCTACCACGTACAAATTGACCCTTAGATAAAGAATTATCTTAGTAGCAACTAGCAAATAAGTAGGTACCTAAATTACTTAGTTGCTAGTTACTACTAAGATAATTTAGTTAAATGCAAAACATAATATTATTGTTAGACATGTTGCATTAAACCTGATGCCTAAGACTAATCTGGTATACACAGCGTCACCAGCCTACGCCTTCGGAATAACAATTAGGTGGCAATGGAATTGCGTCACTATGCGATAGCAAATGGGTCAATACTGTAACTGCCTTATCAAAGCAAACAAGGCATCAAAATATTTTGTTCATTAAACATTAATGTTGAGAGTACCTACTACATATTATCTGAATTATCTAGAACCATCCCAATAGGCAATAAAGTAACGTGTAAAATTAATTTAGTTATCATAATATTGTCAAATAAACCAAGGCCTATTCTAAAATAATTTACATTTCCTAGAGGTAAGAGCAGAAAAGAAAAAAAACATGAACGGCAGAAGTAAAACTTCATTCATCATTTAAAATCCAAAAATACTCTCATCGTGTCTAAAGCACATCACTTCAAAAAAGAACAGAAATATTAAAATTTGTAGATACACTATTGAACTTTAGAAAGTTGAAAAGTATAAGTAGCTTCCGAGAAATGGCGTTATATCCAAGATGGCGTTCTACCCAAAATTGTGTCGTGACTCGTGAAGCAGCTTCACTGCAAAAATACATCGTGCACTTATAAATGCGACTGTTCAAAAGCACTAACTCAAAAGACCAAGATGTAACTATAGTTAAGCTGTTAAACACCTAGAGTGTCACAGTTTGCAATGCCGCCAATAGAATAGATTCTTGACACGGTGTGAAGTGTGAACTGTGAAGGCATACAAGATACTGTTCTTCGAATATTTGGCACCAAATTGAAGTGGAATAAAAGCGTCCCATAAATAATGTGCTAAATCAATATCCTCCCATATCGGCTGGGACTATATGCACCGGAATACGGAAGTCCGTAGAGAATTCTGAGCATTAAAAATAGAAATCTGTGCTAACACAATAGAGTTGAAAATTGAACACATGAGTGTCTAGTCAAATGTGAATGGCATAAATGACAGCTCGACACTCGAAACGTCCATTTAAACTCTATGGTATTACCGTAGAGTTCTATTTTCAATGCTCAGAAATTTCCTGGGCCTTCCGTATTCCGGATCATAATATATAGTCCCAGCCTTACCCTGATCTCTCTACTCAGGGCTACAGAGGCATCACGACCTTCATCGTGGAGCGCGACACCCCCGGCCTCACCGTGGCCAAGCCGGAGAACAAGCTGGGCATCCGGGCCTCGGGCACGTGCATGGTGCACTTCGACAACGTGAGGGTGCCAGAGGGGAATATACTGGGAGAGTACGGGCACGGGTAAGTTACTCAATACGTATGCCAGTCTATCAGAGTCCAGACGTCCCGTTTTTAGGTATTACTAGCTGGGATTCCTTAAAGGCCACTTAGCAGAACATTAGATTAATCACACACAAATCAATAAATACATTAGCAGAATATTTTTTAATTATTTATGGATAGCGAAGCGGACCATGGAGAGCCGCTTCGCTACGTTGAATGTAAGAGGAGGAATGGATGGTAATAATGGAAGTGGACGAAGTGAAACAAGTATGTAAGGATCGTAGCAAGTGGAAATAAGTGGTCTCTGCCTACCCCTAAGGGAAAATGTAGTCTTTTTAGACTTTTGGTTGCCGCAACTTCGTTTGCACTTTTGCGTAGAACTAACGGAAAAGGAACCCTTAGATAAAACCTATATTACACCTTATAATATCTAACTTCAACTAATATCAGCCAGTGAAAATCCCGTGAAAATCGGTACAGCCGTTTGAGATATATATTAACCGGAACAAACAGACGGACAAACATTTTAAAATGTTATTTTTATTGTAATTAATTACTTTGACTTTGTTATGCATTATGTGAAAAGCTGTTAATTTTAAATTACAAACATAGACTTCAATTTTATATGTTTCTATAGATTTAAAACGTATTTTTTGTTTAAGTTTTGATAAAGTTGGAGTGGAACAAAGTAGATATATAGACATCACATTTGCCATAGTTATAACATGGACTAATAAAAAGTTATTCGTCCATGGTTATAAGAAACCCCGGAACTTAAACCCCTATATTCTCCTCCACAGCTACAAATACGCAGCCGGTTTCCTGAACGAGGGTCGTATCGGTATCGCGGCTCAGATGGTCGGCCTCTGCCAGGGGTGCATGGACGCCACCATCCCCTACACACTTGAAAGGAAACAATTTGGAAACAAAATCTACGCTTATCAGGTAGGTTATGAGACGCGACGCGACGCGGCACTTTAAGATACCTCGGCCCACTTGCGCAGATCTGGGTTTTTGGTTAACCCTGGTTTAAA
Organism: Glaucopsyche alexis; assembly: GCA_905404095.1. Taxonomy (NCBI): domain Eukaryota; kingdom Metazoa; phylum Arthropoda; class Insecta; order Lepidoptera; family Lycaenidae; genus Glaucopsyche; species Glaucopsyche alexis. Next base: position 19,247,886 of record FR990059.1, read on the forward strand.
ATTCATGTTATCTCTCTCGTTCTTCGTACTTATGAAAGAGAAGGCATATTTTAACCCAGGGTTAACTCTCACCCAGATCAGATTGAGCCTTTATAGTAATTGAAAATTGAATTTTATTTACTACACAGAAGGTGTTTCATTGCAAGAGTGGCGCCGAAATTCAAACTCTTGCAATAAAATGTGTATCTTCTTTTGTATGGAATAAAGTTCAATTTTGAATCACGATCTTAAAAATGTTTAAATATACCCGAAGTGGTGGTGACGTGGTATACTACAGCTTAATCCTTCTCAAGGATAATGTAGTTCTTACCAACCAGCAATAGGGGATCGGACTACATCTGAAAATCTGAAATATTTAGTTTCATTAATATATTGAAGCATTACTACTTGGTAAATGTAAAAAAATATATATTTTATGTGTTGTTTACTAATTAAATACATTTAAAAAGTACTTAAGTAACTACCAAAAAAAATATTATTTTTGCGAAATTGGTAAACAAAACCTACATCATTAGTTTACTCACATCATTTAAAAAAACATTCATTATAGTAAGTACGAACTTAAACGCACAAATATCGGAGATATTTACAAATATATTCTACACCTTTATATGTACTTCATACACCTTAACCTACAAGTGACGTCATTTGTAGGTGGACTTTAGTATGGAGCGTTTTTAGGAGACTCGGGAATTTTTTTATACAAATCGCTGTACCTTTGAAAATATTAACTTTTGATATACAGTTTCTTCTGAGAAGTTACTCATATTTAAGAGTACTATTCATTTATGCAATAAAAAAAAATCAGTCCGATTGCCTATAGGCTAGCACGGTAAACTATAACAACCACATGCCTAGTCCTGTTTTAATTGAGGCGATACCTAAATTGAGATGTTAAACATAACTCATAAGTAGGCGGTAATGATGAAAATTTTCGTTATCACCGTGGGGAGCTAACACCCTAGTCTAGAGAGATACCACGGCACTCAGAAAACCGGCGTCAGAAACGCTTGTGTCGTTTCGCCGATTAATTGAGACCGGCCACCGTATTACGTAAAAATAGCGATTAGCAAAAATCTTGCAGTCAACGCGCGATAGACGCGCAGTCGATTGCTGAACGTCAAATAAAATCGTATTACCTATGCGATCGATTGCTAATCGCTCGCTGTTGTGTTTGAATGCACTTTGCTTCATTTTCGCTTATTATTGCTAACTGACAGTTTAAATCGCTCGCTGATTGCTTTCGCTTTGCTGTAAAAGTCTTACGTAATACGAAAAATTAGACAGCAGTGAAGAGATCGTACGATTGATTGCAATTTATAGTTCCTCGATTGTTCGGTAGAGGCAGTACTGTCGCTAGGTTGCTTCTGCTAGGTTTTTGCAGATACGTAATACGAATTTGCGATTTTTGCGCAAAAATTGCGCAATTTTTGCTATTGCTTGGCTTTTGCAAGATACGTAATAAGCCCGCGGTATCCATTGGCGATAGTAATCTATTACCATCAGCGATTGACCGCACGTTTTACCCTTATGCCATAAATCTTTCCCCCCAGGGTATCAGTTACCAGATCGCGCACCTCCAAACGCAGCTGGAAGCCGCCCGGTTGCTCATGTACAACGCGGCCAGACTGAAGGAGCACGGCATGCCGTTTGTCAAGGAAGCAGCCATGGCTAAATACTATGCGTCAGGTACCTTCTTATTTATTTTTTATCTATCTATGGACGCTTCACGCCACGTCAGTTTAGTCCCGTGGTAAGTATCCGAAGAACTTGTGTTACGGGTACCAGACAACGGAAATATATTTAATACTTGTTATACTTTATATTTACGATTTTTATTATTACTAGCTGTCCCGACAAATTTCTGTCTTAAATATGAACCGAAATTTCTCACCGTTTAAACCTTTCCTGAACTGATACGATTGTTTTAAGATCAAAATTAGCTAAATCGGTCCACCCATTCTCGAGTTTTAGCGAGACTAACGAACAGCAATTCATTTTTATACATAAGACTAGCTGTCTCGACAAACGTTGTTCTGCCTTAACTAAACTGAAATTTCTCACCGTTTAAACCTTCCCTGAACTGATACGATTACCTATTTTAAGATCAAAATTAGCCAAATCGGTGCAGCCGTTCTCGAGTTTTAGCGAGACAACGAACAGCAATTCATTTTTATATATAAGATAGAATTATGTTTAATACATATCCACATAGGCGTAGCTGGGGGGGGGGGGGGGGCAAGGGTGGGCAGCGCCCTAGAAACTTCTTTGCCCACCCTAGACCATAGACAGTGTTAATGAATTACTAACTTAAATGATCCCCCCCCTCACGCCACGGACGGCTGCCCCCCTACACAAAATTCCTAGCTACGCCAATGCATATCCATGAACCAGTACCACAGAATTTTTTTTGTTAGCTGGCGGGAATTCGAACCCGCGACTCCCGGCTTGAGCGCCAATGCGGTCGACTGAGGTCGTCGATTTATTTTATTAATGCGCTGCATTTTTTAATATTGCGATTAAAAAATTAAAAATGCAGCGCCGCATTACGTATCGTTCCGTTTCGGTGTGACCTGACCCTAAGTTTTCTTTTGATCCTATGAAAAACATTTTCTGATCGCATCTTTTCTTTTCCAGAAATTGCACAAACCCTAACGTCCAAATGCATAGATTTCATGGGCGGTGTTGGATTCACGAGAGATTTCCCACAAGAGAAATTCTTCAGGGACGCCAAGATTGGTACCATTTATGAGGGTACAAGCAACATGCAGTTGCAGACCATTGCCAAAATAATCGAGAAGGAATATACACAATAAGTTATAATGTAGTTATATTTGTTACAATAAAATATTTTTACATGTTTGTTGTCTTTCATTTTACAAAAATTATGTTATTTAATAACGGATACTAGCGAGCAGTCTCAACGAAAAGGATAAGTGAAAACAGTAATGTTATTATTTACATATTTATTGAAACTATTAAACTATGTAATCCTTTGTATTATTTGTACAATAAAATAAACCAATGAGGGCTATATTATGTATGGTATTTTTTCTTTTATTTTGGATCATGTGGCAACTTAAATCCAACCATATTGGCGGTTTCTTTGACACTTCTTTCACCTTTTCCTTTGTACTCGGCATTTATTTCCATGTATTTTCTAGTATTATACAAATAATCTATGTAAGTTTTAGCTCTGAAATGCATTTCATCTGCCGCTTTGCACAACTGTTGATCTGTAGTTTGATATTTTCTGTATTGGCTCAAGATATACCTTACTGTATCATTTTCCGCTAATTTTGGAGTACTGCTCTGCCTTCGTATTTCAGACAACAGTTGTCTCAAAGTTACCAAAGCAGGTTTTGTTGTTATTGACGCCATACTGACTTACCTTGAAAAAATCAAATTGTCAATTTTTCAACCATCAAAGATGTTATAAATTCTTCAGCGTTTTCGTAAGTTGGTTTATCTTCTGCAACCCAAAATTCTGATGGTACAGAATCTAGTTTCTCTTTAGTAAAATAGTGAATAGATGTATCATTAAATATGTCCTTGTGAATAAAAGTATTTTCTAAGTTTATCTCGGTTGTGTACGATGATATTTTGTATATGTATGGTACAATATCTTTTATTAGACGAGTGGGTTGATTCTCAATGAGGGATGTAAAACTATTGCAAATAAGGATGCAGTTTTGTAAATCTGGCCCCCAATTGCTCCAAAGGAAGTTATTTGTTAGTTGTTTAGGGCAGTGTGGAAGATACACAATCGTAATACCTTCTTTAGCAATTATGTAACTTCCTTCGTTATTCTCTTCAATAACATCAATATCTAACGATTTTAACAATGAACATTCGCTAGTGTAGAATATGGGATCGTGTACACTGACTTTTGTAAGTTTTAAAGCCTCCTTTATACACAATAACAATCCAAGTTGGTATTGAGAAATAATACATTCTCCTACATGACCAAGTCCAAAACAAACTATTTCTACAACTTCTCCATGTTTTAAAACATTACTTACAGATTCAATAACGTCTGTAGAGTACGAGGAATTGCGTAAATCTTCTAAGCACGACAAAATTCGCCTGTAAAAGAAAAATATACTGAAACATAACATAACCTAAAAATTAATATTGGAATTAAATTGCAAATACCTTTGAGCTTTAGGTATATCTATTTTTATATTTTCTTTTGTAAATGTAATATCTTTTTGGGGTAATTTCTTCGCTATACCTTTTTTAGAACGTGAAATTATTTGAAACCCATCGCTGTCGAAAGAAAGTTTTGACATTTTGTTACAAATTTGACATTTGGATTTTGACAACTGAACTGACGTTTTTTTTTTGTAAACCAATGGGGGTACACCATAAACCTTTGCCAGTTTCAAGTTTAAAAGGCGCGAAAATAAAATTTTAATTTGTTTTCAACTCCGTTTTTCTAAATCATCCATGTCTAGTCGAAGTCCCCAGTAAAGAATCAGTACTGTCAATGAACCAAGTCAGTTTAAAATAAAAGACGCTTTACTGAAACTTTACACAAAATAGCACGTATTTTTACATTCTTTTTTTTTGTACCACTTGCCCAGACTCTCGTGCACGATAACGAATATTCTACCAAATACCAATATCACACATGTCATGTGCCCACCAGTGCCGTAACCTTTCCTGCGCCCTGTGCGAGCTTGTTTATAGAAGCTCGCACAGGGCGCAGGAAATGTGGATAAAACAAGGGGCAGTTATCTGCGCTCGTTTTTAGGGTTCCGTAATACTTAAGGAACCCTTATAGTTTTGCTCTGTCCGTCTGTCTGTCTGTCTGTCTGTCTGTCCGCGCCTCTAGCTCCTATAATTATGAATATAAATTGATGAAATTTGGTGCAGTTATAGATTGTGTATAGATCACGGTTTCGGGATCATAAAAAAATAATAATTTTATATTTTAGGGGTGGCTCTCCATACATGTGAAGTGGGGATAAAAAATATTTTTTTACTCTACCCCATCGTGCGGGGTATCGTAGAATAGGTCTTTTAAAATAAAGGCAAGGTTTCATACGTTACTTTTTTATAAAGTTGACCATTTTCGAGCAATGGGCCTCCAAAGTAGTTTGTAAGTTGGTCCCCCCCTAGCATTTTTAAACTATAGGAGATAGAAACTTGCAAATTTCCATGCTGATAGATCATGCTAAAAACTCTTTAGGAAAACTATTTTGAACGAAATCGCATCATAATTTCTATTTCTAGAGCAATTATAGTGTTACGAACATACAGACAGCGCCATCTAGCGTCAACCAATGAACCCACTTGGTCTGAACAGAGACAGCGTGAATCCTACTCAGTACTAGATGGCGCTACTGTGCGAATATTCTGGTACGATCCAACCAATTCAGGCGAGTCGCGAACTTCTCTGGAATGGTCTGGGACTCGTATCGACCGGTATAAATACGTCGGAAGAATGCGAGCGAGGCGAGTTCACTTTGAGCTTCCCGCGAAGCGAAACGGGCGATACCAGTGAAAACTAGTGATCGGAAGTTCGAGTTGAATAGCGAAACAGGCGATATCGATGTGAATACTAGTGATACCAGTGATTAATACCAGTGAAACCCACGACTTGGCTACGACTTAGGACACCGTTAGTGCTTAGTGTTTGGACTTAGTGTTTAGTATTTGGACCTAGTGCTTAATGTTGGACTAAGTGCTAGTGAATAAAGTCTTCAAAAGAGTCAGCAGGCTTTCTCTCCAAATCCTTCGAACCCTAACACGTAACAATAGAAAAACAAATTAACATAAAGCAAATCAGATTAATTATACATAATGTGAAATGATTATTTAAAATAATATTTCAAAATTGGTTGCATAATTTAAAAAAAACTGAAATTAATAATTAATAAAAAAAACTTAAATTAATAATAACTAAAACACGCTGTCGGGTTTGAACCTACATTCAAGGACAAACACTGTGATTAACTGAGCTGCAATAATCATATTAATTGTTGCGAATTTATGTTTCTTTACCAGAATTAGAGCTAAGTTTTGAAACACGTGTAAAATTTTAATTAATAATTAATTTTACGAATATGTGCCTCTTTTATTAGGGTTCCGTAATACTTAAGGAACCCTTATAGTTTCGCTCTGTCCGTCTGTCTGTCTGTCTGTCTGTCTGTCTGTCTGTCTGTCTGTCCGCGCCTCTAGCTCCTGTAATTATGAATATAAATTGATGAAATTTGGTACAGTTATAGAATGTGTATAGATCACGGTTTCGGGATTATATAAAAATAATAATTTTATATTTTAGGGGTGGCTCTCCATAAATGTGAAGTGGGGATGAAAAATATTTTTTCACTCTACCCCATCGTGTGGGGTATCGTAGAATAGGTCTTTTAAAATAAAGGCAAGGTTTCATACGTTACTTTTTTATAAAGTTAACCATTTTCGAGTAATCGGCCTCCAAAGTGGTTTGTAAGTTGGTCCCCCCCCTAGCATTTTTAAACTATAGGAGATAGAAACTTGCAAATTTCCATGCTGAAAGATCATGCTAAAAACTCTTTAGGAAAACTATTGTGAACCAAATCGGACAGTAACTTTTGGAGTAATAAAAAAAAAAGCATATTACGCGTTTATAGTTACGGAACCCTCCTTAGACATGTCCTGACATGCTCTTGGTTAGGTTATTTATTACAATAATTTAATAAAACTGAAAACACATGTGTGTTATTAATTACCATAGTATAATTGTTTTTTATTACCTATAATTTAATACCTACCTTTAAAATTAATAGCATGAAGCATAGATAGCAGGAGTCCGAACGTAATGATAAAATAATGGTCTCAATTACGGGGATAGATTTTTGCCGGTAGAGCGCGCGACAGTTCGACAATCACTCGTTTGAAATTACGCGGAAAGTTTAAATGTTGCTATTGACAGCTCTGGAAAAGAATAATAAGAGAAACGTGGATTTAAATCTTATTATATAAAAGTTTTAGGAAATTCTTAGAAACTGTTCTCGAAAAATAGATACCGTAGAACACGGTAATTGCCTAACGGTAATTTAAAAATAATTGTAATAAATAATAATATTGGCAACACTCGGTATAATAGTATTGGCAACACTTGGTACGTAACAAGTTCTCGCACAGCTAGCGGCAAAAAAGAGAACTAAGATCTGGTCCTATTATTGTGTACATAATTACTATGGAAAAGCCTATAATACCGTTTGGACTCCTGGTATCTATACTTCGTGATTAAAAGCTTCAATTTGCTAGTAACTTTACGAAAACTATATATATAGCGCTAGTCTCCTGTTTAAATCGTGGATTGTTTTTGAAAAATAATACTAGATGTCGCTGTGTTATTGGATTTAAATTCTGTATCACGCTATCGAAAACCTTGCTGATATGTATAAGTATCTGGTTGTATTCACTTTATTAACCCTCCTACCATAAAGACTAGCCAAAAGGCAGTCACTAATCCGATTAAGCTAAAGGGACTTAAATGTCATTAGCATAGACCCATTCGAAAAAAAAACTTTATTAACCCCTACGCCAAGAGAGGGGTGTTATAAGATTGACGTGTCTGTCGGTCTGTCTGTCTGTGTCTGTGGCATCATAGCTCCCGAACCGATGAAGAGTTTTTTTGTATTAAAGGTGACTTATCTGCGAGTGTTCATAGACATGTTTCATGAAAATCGGTTGAGCCGTTTAAAAGTTGTGGGGGGTGAAAGTGGGGAAGAATAATTGAATGTCTGCAAATATACTCGAGTGGGGTCTCAAATGAAAGCGCACTGTAAGAGAATATTTCAGACTTAATCGAGAGTGTTCTTAGCTTCGTTTGATGAGAAAATTGGTGGTGGGAAGATCAGACGTTTGAAGATCATCAGTTCTTTTCTAGTTGATGAGGGGATCTGACTAACTTTCTTATGTCCGATCGATTCGAATTTTGGTACCGAGTTAGTTCAACGATATTTAAAGAACATGGTAAGGTAACCATGACCTGATTAGCCGTTTGAAGATTATCAGTTCTTTAATAGTTGATGAGGGGATCTATCTTCCATATGTTCTATCGATTCGAAATTCGGTACCGTGTTACTTCAATGATATTGAAAGTGGTAAGGTAACCATTATTTTCACCTACTTTAAAAAGGACAAAATAAAAGTAAAATTAAAAATTTTAAAAACCCCCCGACACAAAAAATAAACTTTAAAAACTAATAAATAATATTTTTTACCTAATGTAATTATTATCGTCACATATAATATTATGTAAGTTGAAATATTTTTATTTTCCAATCGTCGTCTCGTCGGGGGACCGCTATGTGAGAAAAAGAGGTGTAGTCGCAGATTGCAACAAAAGAATTTACCTACTCCGAGAAAAAAATTCGCTCGTACCTAAATGTAATTCGTAATAATTAATTACATAATATGTTGTTGGAAAATTACTTTATAAACTTTAGCGGTCCCCCGACGAGGCGACGATTGGAAAATAAAAATATTTCAACTTACATAATATTATATGTGACGATAATAATTACATTAGGTTAAAAATATTATTTATTAGTTTTTAAAGTTTATTTTTTGTGTCGGAGGGTTTTTAAAATTTTTAATTTTACTTTTTATATTGATATAGACGATATCGTAATAGACTAAAATATGCTCAAATGTATAAGTGATTAGCGAATATTAGAATTAATAAAAACTGTTTAAAATATTATCAAAATCGAAATTGAATAAATTATAAAAAATAATCTTAAAGAACGTCTGGTAACTGGTTACTATTCACTATTATATTTTGATTATTATTAATCAACATTCAACATAATAAAGAAATAATAAATATTACATAATAATATTATTATGAATTTATCATACGTTTATTCTATAGTCTACTATAGTATATAGTAAACTTAATAGTTTACGGAACCCTCCTTAGACATGTCCTGACATGCTCTTGGTTAGGTTATTTTAAAAATAATATAGGTACCCTAGAGAAATATCTTGTCATTCTTGCGCCCACCAGACTCTACGCCCTGTGCCTGGGCACCGGCGGTACCGCCCTATTTACGGCACTGGTACGTTAGTAATATAATATAAGTATTCTTTGGCACTAGTGCACACGTTGGGCGTTAAACATGTTTACTTGTGAATTGTGATAAATTAATTATAAATGTAGTTCGGTTTAAGTAGGTAACGTACATGCTTCAAACTGATTGCTATGATTTATTCCCCTTTGTCTTGTTAAACTAATACTAAAGGGCCTTACTCACTGTCCAATATTTTATCATATGTTTGCCTTCAACTCCGCTTCAAGGTCGCGGCCTTGGATATGCAGGCCTCCGTGGTCTAGTGGTTCGAGCATTGGCTCTCGACTCGGAGGTCGTGGGTTCGATTCCCGCATTGGGACAACAAAAAATGTTGTTTCCAAGTTTGGTTAGGACAATGCAGGCTGATCACCTGATTGTCTGACAAGAAAGATGATCCATGCGTCGGATGGGCATGTAAAAAGTCGGACCTGCGCCCGATCACTCACCAGTCGTCTCGGTTATCCGTCCCACTGGATTATGAGAGTAAAAGAATAGAGAGTGCTCTTGTGTACTGCGCACACACTTGGGCACTATAAAAAATTACTCCTGCGTAACTGGGCTGGTTTTCAATGAAACCGGCCACCGAAATCAGTGGGGAGTTATTATTAATATTATTATGCAGGCTGGACAGTGAGTAGAGATGGCCGTTATAACGTAAAGCGTTTAAAATAGCGTGCTTTTATAAATAAGTTGTAAAGTCGTTTAAAAATTTAAGCGTTTATCACTTATAATTATCGTTCATATCGTTTATAGTCATAAAGCCATAAGTGTGGTATGAGCAAAGAAAAATAGTTCTTATGACAGCCCAATAAGAGTGAAAATTCTTTAATGTAGCTCATCACTTATTTAAACGGGTTATTTTTTGTACTTATAACTATTAAGCTTTTTCGTGTTTATTCACTTTTTGTTAGTTGCGCTTTGCGGGTTGACGAAAACACGTTATATTACGTTACGCAATAATTCGTATTTTAATCGTAATAGTGGTGCTTTGGTGGCTTACCGTGAAGTTTTAATGTAAATAATAAATATAATAATGGTCCATATGGACGTAATATAAACTTTTCGTGTAGTGTTTTAGTATTAAGTTTATTAAGTTTTTGTCGTAAGATGACGAATAAACGACGTGAATTGGAACAGTAATTTATGGAACTACTTTGAAAGAAATGAGGTGGAAAAAGTGGCGATGTTTGTTATCCTATAAATCAACTATTACTAATGATAAGCAACATTTAAGATTAATGCATATTATCAACATGTAAAAACATTTTTATGAGTTCATATTATTATATTAATAATTATTCAGATTTCAGACAGTCCTAAGCCTGCAAAGTACGAAGGAAAGTTAATTTAAATCAGTTTAAGCGATCGAAAAACGTAACATAAGCGCAAAAAATATTATAACTTATAAGTGGCAATAAGTAGATAATCAAATAAGCAACTAAGCAACTAAGCAGTTAAAAAAGCTGCTATTGAATATTTAATAACGGATAAGTTAACTTTTAATTTTAAGCCGTTTATCACATCTCTAACAGTGAGTATGGCGCTTAACACTTTTACATAATCATGTACATGTTAAATAAAATGTAAAAGAAATGTTTATTTCTACTTTTTCAAATTTTTACTCTTTCAAAGAAAAAGCATTGAATTTTTGTAAAATTTTGATTTGTCAAATTGACTTTGAAGGTCGTATAGAGTTGCCAAGTTACAAGTTTGCAAATAACCCAGGTTCAAATTTCGTTTGCCAGATTCTATCATAATATGCAGTTAAAAATTAAGAGAATGAAATTCATCACTGTTGATAATACTAGATATGATTCTTTTTGTGACTAAAATAATAAATAAGTAAGGCATATTAAATATAAAGCTGTCGCTGATATTATCGTAGTCATTATAAATTTCTCAAACTCGATCATTATTATATCCCTTACCTATCGTTCAGGCAGCGATCGTAAGAAACTTGACTTATTTAGAAATCCGACTACCACTAAAAAGTATTTTTATTTTTCGCGTTAGCCTAAACCACTCACAAATAATGTAGGTAGCTCTCTATTGAAGCTCTATTGTTCAAGAATTTTTCCAAATCGGTTCTGTAGATCCAGAAATTGCTCACCAGTTCAATCCCTAATAGCCTCACAAACTCAAAGACTTTATCTCTTTATTATCATTAGTTAGCCTAAGCCACTCACAAATAATGTAGGTAGCTCTCTATTGAAGCTCTATTGTTCAAGAATTTTTCCAAATCGGTTCTGTAGATCCAGAAATTGCTTACCAGTTCAATCCCTAATAGCCTCACAAACTCATAGACTTTATCTCTTTATTATCATTAGTAGGTATTAAAAACCAAAATATCATACCTACCTAACTGGAGTAAATACAAAAACAATAAAATCACATTCACACCTTCACATCCCCGGCAAAATTCAAAATTAAAATAGATATTATAAGGTATAGCTAAGATGATAAGTTACTACTTACATCCACTTGCGTCCTATCACTATAACCGGAGTACTATTTATATCTACTACTTACCTACCTACATATAAAACGTCGACTAATAGTCGGTACTTTATAGGCTATTGAAGTATTCTTTTGTGTTTCATTGTCGAGTTCCCACACAAAATAAAGGCCTTGGTCAAGTATTTAGGTTAGGAAAATTGCCCACTAACATGGAGGACAAATGATGCGGCGCATATCGAATGTATTGTCCGATATTATGGGGCTGCCGATAAAAAAGACTTGTATTTTATTCGCAGCACGCGCCCGTATCGGTTCCAACATACCGTAACACAAATAAGGCAACAATTGAACGACATTATTGCTAGGACAAGTTTAGTCACAGGACGTTTTTGACTGTGTCGAAACGCGCGAAAACATTTTCAGTTTCGTATTTGTGTTGCCAATTGAAATAAAAACTAGGAAAGTGGGGAAATTGTTTAGCGTAAAAATATTTTGTTTTATATGTTATAGATGTAATTAGTTTTAAACTAATTCTAATTAGGTGATACGACGCCTATTTATCCTATCCTAGGTTACCGAAACTAATTAGGCAATTCATAGTGCCGTGGCTCGTGCACTTTTCATAGGTAATTAGAAAACATCTAGTGTTCAGTTTGCAGTAATTTAGTTTATAACCAGCCGTGGACGTACACAGTGATAGTAAACGTGACTTTATTAACACTTTGCGATCAATAATTTTCTGATAAAATGGATCGGTACATTGTGAGTCGTCACTCGAAGCGTCGCAAAAGTAACGATGGAATGCTCGCTCGATGGAGGAGGAACTATGTGTCCCATCTGCTGATGAAACACATGTGGATCCGGAGAGGCTTCGATCTTAATGTAAGTATCTATTTAATATTATTTTTATTAAAAGAACTAGACGTTGTCCGCGACTTCGTACGCGCAAAAAGTAGCCTTTTATCCAGAGTCTAAACTACTACCATATCAAATTTCATCAAAATTAGTCCAGACTTCAAAAGTTATTGCGTCAAAGAGTAACAAATATCCATCCATACTAATATCTATTATAAATGGGAAAGTGATTGTGTTTGTCCGTATTTCACGCCAAAACTACTGAACCGATTTAAATAAAAATTGGTAGGTAACAGATACACATAGGCTACTTTTTATCGCGGGGAAATGTGCGGTTCTCGTGGGATATTTAATTTACAGTTTCACGTAAAAACTACTAAACCGATCATCCTGAATTTTGACACAGATATAAAGTAGACCACGGGAAAGGACATATGCTACTTTTTATCGCGGGACATATACGGTTCCCGTGGATTACTGTACTTACGCGGGCATCAGCTAGTACATTCATAAATCCATACATACATCCATACATACGAACTTTCGCGTTAGGACAATAATTGGCCCTCCACACATTCTCGTCATCGCACCTTAAACCTTCCCTGAACTGATACGATTACATATTTTAAGATCAAAATTAGCCAAATCGGTCCAGCCGTTCTTGAGTTTCAGCGAGACTAACGAACAACAATTAATTTTTATATAAAAGAAAGAGAATAAGATGATGAATTTTCGATCGCATATTTACAACATAAAAGTATAAGGCCTCAATGAAATGGATATGATAAATTTATGTAATAAGTAGGCACTTACCTATCTACAAGTGGATATTACAAATGTCTTCTTACATAACGATGTCCTTGCTTTTATTATAATATTTAATTTTAGAAGTATTTCTGAGATACTTAGTCGTTGGGTACCTACTTATATTAAGTAACTATCTGCAATTACACACCACCAACATTAAAATCTGTGTCAAACGTACGAAATTCTCAATTTTAATTATTTCAAGGTAATTATGTCTTAATGAATTTCTCGTATAAGATTTTTATCTTATTTAAATCAGTAACTAACACATTGTAATAAGGTGTTGGTTTTAATTAATACGAACTTCGAACTTAAAACTAATTATAATTTCCAAAATTTAAAATAAAAGGAAATTTATTTTAAATTTTGGCAACACATATTTGTCGAATTTTCCTTTTTTTTTTTATTACCGACACATTCTACAAAGCGTTCTACTGAACTATTTTCAAAACTTTATACCTACTTTCTTTTGACTTAAATTCGACCTTCCTAAATGATGATTCATAAAAGAACATGTCCCTTTGCCCTAATAAAGACTAGAATACGAAATTATTTAGATGGCACTTTCTCTCGTGCCAATTGTTCAAAGTTTGAACGGAGACGAAATCAAAAATCAATAGGTTTGAATTTAAATAATAATGGCAGTCTACGATTCATACAAAACTGGTGGTTTGCAGGAGAAGCCCAAAGGCCGCCATTTACGGTCTATCCTACATTCCTACCTTCAGTTCGGACTTCGGACTGAACGGATGCAAATTGTGTCGTCTGCGTGTAATTTAGCATTGAGGCAGATCGCAGCAGTCAGCCGAATGGACTGAAGCGATTCGTTCAAATCGGCCTGAACGGATGGACTGAACGGACCGTGTAATGTGTATGGAAAATCGCTTCAGTATTACATGTTTCACAAGCTGTATAAAATTAACATCATAGTCTAAAAATTTGTTCTTGATTTTAATTATCCATCCATAAAGTGGTTTGGAAGAATCGTGGGAATAAAGGAATTTACATTTTACAAACGAACATACATGCATACAAGATACGCGCGAAAAACAATACCCTTCTTGGCAGTCGGGTGAAAATTATTTTAAGCGACATGGGACAGGAAATTTTGAAGTAATGAGGGTGTTTGATATTTTTTCTGCCGCTAGGGAGCAGACCAAAGCGTCATCTGGTGGCGTAAGTGGTATCAAAAACGGTCAATAAGAATTTTCACCAGGCGGCGCTCGGTAGCCCGTCGGTCCTTGTCGTGTCAAAAAGCTGTCAGATGTCACGAATTTAAAAACCCTCATTTGCACATTGATAGTTACGGAATACTCCTTAGACAATAATATTATACTCTCGGTTAAGTTTTTATATTACTACTATACTATTAATTAACGTATTATTGTACTATTAATTACTAATATTGGACATATTCTGGGTAGAGTTTTACAAAGCAAACAAAACTTGCTCTACAAAATGTGAAGAGCTCTACTAATTTTAGTTTTGCGGAACCCTTAATATGTTATTATCGCAAGCAAATTGTTATATGCAATTATTATGGAGAAAGTTGTTTAGAAAATATGTACTCTATGTTATGATCTGGCAGGGTCGGCTACTCGTAGTGAGCACTCTAATCACGCTATTTACCAATAAACTATTATGTCAACTTCCGTGCGACTAATTATCCTATTCTTCCGGGACAACCAAGCTTCGGTGGTCGGCGCGAATCGGCCTGGGTGATACCACGATCTCACAGAAATCCCGCGTGAAATAAAGGTACCGAAAAGTTTGCACAACAGAACTATGGAATGGAATGACACCTGCGGTATTTCCGGAACATCGACCTTAAAACTTTCGACCGGCAACGTAGTCCTTTGGACTTTGGTAGAGCTATTAAGCTCTTGTCTATGAGCGGCGGTAATAGCTCACCATTAATCAGGCAAACTCCGCTCGTTTACTGGCGCAATATGACCTCGAAGTTCGAACCCTTTTTACCCGACTACGGCGAAGACAAAAGGAAGGTTAATGATTTTGGCAGTCTATGTATGTATTTCTATTCCACCGTAGCGCCTAAACTACTTTAAAAGTTAATAGTACGAAATGCGATTGATGGCCACATTATAAATTATTGTGAATCGCATTTCGTATATTAAGGCCGCGTAGACCCAATTTTACATGACTTTGAATCGATAATAAACAAACAAATAGTAACTTTAAAAAGCCAAAAAAAATACACATTGTTGTTTACTTAATGTTCTTTTACAATTTGTGGTTCGAAACATAATATTGAAAACTTCACTCGATCAAAAATAATTCCGAAGAGGAGGCTAAATTTGAATATTTTTCTTTTTTTCATGAAGTTCATGATAGTTTTACTTTCAAAAATCATATCTACGAAAAGCTAATAACTTAAAAAAGAATAATTTCTGGTTACATTTTGCATGTTGGTTTAATTATTTTAACAATAAATTAATATTGAAATGCAGCGTGCGTAAGCCGCTAGAGTCGCCCCACAGTCGCCCGCTAGGCGTTGACGAGGACAGACCTATGTCAGTTTTGCTAGCGCACGCCTTACCCGCGTATTTATCGAACAATTCTTTCGTTTCTAACGCAGTGTAGGAAAGTCAGTTTTGTTTTTTTTTTATTTTTGAACTAAATTATACATATCATACACAATAACATGTTATATTTTATCGTCGCCGCGTCATTGCTTTTGCCAGATGATACGACCTCTGTGGCTCAGTGATTGAGCGTGTTGGTGCTCAAGCCGGGGGTCGCGGGTTTGAATCCCGCCGAAGGAACAAAAAGTTTCCTGGGTTCCCGGGTCATGGATATGTATAATACAATAAAAATCTAAAGGAAAGTCAGTTTGTTTTGTATTTTTTTATGTTTCTTTTTATTTTTGAACTAATTCTATACAGATAAATAAAATTGAAGTGTCTGTTTGTAACTTCAAATTAACAGCTTTTCATATAAGGAATCTAAAAGTATACTCGGTACTTATAATAAAATACCAATTTTTAAAATTTTTGACTGTCCGTCTGTCTGTCTGTCTGTCTGTTTGTTCCGGCTAATCTCTGAAACGGCTGGACCGCTTTTCACGGGACTTTCACTAGCAGATAGCTGATATTATAAGGTCTAACATAGGCTACTTTTATTTTAGGGTTCCGTTTAAAAATATAGGGTTCCGCTTTCGTTAGATCTGCGCAAACGAAGTTGCGGGCATCAGCTAGTTATACATATTATAACCATACACAATAACATGTTACATTTTATCGTCGCCACGTCGTTTCTTTTGCCAGATGAGACGACCTCTGTGGCTCAGTGATTGAGCGTGTTAGTGCTCAAGCCGGGGGTCGCCGGTTTGAATCCCGCCGAAGGAACAAAAAGTTTCCTGTGTTCCCGGGTCATGGACATAATATAATATACAATAAAAATCTATAGGAAAGTTTGTTTTGTATTTTTTTATGCTTCTTTTTATTTTTGAACTAAATCTATATACAGATAAATAAAAATGAAGTGTCTGTTTGTAACATCAAATTAACAGCTTTTCACATAATGCATCTGAAAGTATATTCAGTACTTACAATAAAATACAAATTTTTAAAAATGTCTGTCTGTCTGTCTGTCTGTCGGTCTGTCTGTCTGTTTGTTCCGGCTAATCTCTGAAACGGCTGGACCGATTTTCGCGGGGCTTTCACTGGCAGATAGCTGATGTCATAAGGTCTAATATAGGCTACTTTTATTTTAGGGTTCCGTTTAAAAAATAGGGTACTGCTTTCGTCAGTTAGGCGCAAACGAAGTTGCGGGCATCGGCTAGTTATAGGTACATATAACCATACACAATAACATTATCGTCGCCACGTCGTTGCTTTTGCTAGATGAGACGACCTCTGTGGCTCAGTGGTTGAGCGTGTTGGTGCTAAAGCCGGGGGTCGCGGGTTCGAATCCCGCTGAGGGAACAAAAAAAAATCTGTGTTCCTGGGTCATGAATGTGTATAATACAATAAAAATCTTAAATATGTGTATAATATAAAAATTATTAAATATATTTCTGTTGTCTGGTACCCGTAACACAAGTTCTTCGAGAACTTACCACGGGACCAGATAGACTTGGTGTGAAGCGTCCATAGATATATTATTGTGTATTATGAGAAAAAAGTAGCTGATGCGTGGAGTAGCCTTAGTACATTATTGAATAAGCCAGTAAACAGTTTTTATGAATTTGTAACATCTACCATCTTCTTTGCCGTACTTTTTGTTTCTTTTTATTTCGATTTCTGTTTTTACAATAATAATAATAAATAACTCCCCACGCCGATTTCGGTGACGGTGGCTGGTTTTATTGTAGCCTAGCCAGTTACACAGTAGTATTTTTATAGTGCCCAAGTGTGTGCGCAGTACACAAAGGCACTCTTTTTTTTTACTCTCGTAATCCAGTGGGACGGATAACCGACACGACTGACGAGAGATGAGGCGCAGGTCCGACTTTTTACCTGCCCATCCGACGCATGGATCATCTTTCTTGTCAGACAATCAGGTGATCAGCCTGCATTGTCCTAACCAAACTTGGAAACAACATTTTTTGTTGTTCCAGTGCGGGAATCGAAACTAGAACCTACGACCTCCGAGTCGAGAGCCAAGCTCTAACCACTAGACCACGGAGGCTGTTCTATTTACAATAAAATATAAGGATACGTGCTCAACATCCGTCATGCTTGCCTTTGCAGAACACACCAAGTCACTCGCAAGTAGGGGTTGCAATCCGGATACTTCGAAATTCTAAAAATTCTAAAAATCCGGATTTTCATTTAAAAATCCGGATTTTCGATTTTTTCGAATCTTGGTTACTACTATGAATATTACATATTTTAATTATTGTAATTAGTATGTACTCTAGACGTACAATATTTGAATAAGGGATATAATTAATCGAGTGAACAAAAAATAAGTTGGTGACTGCACGTGAGCATACTGTATTGCTGAATTTGGCAGCGAATTAATATGTTGGCGACTAAATTACCAAACTGGTGAAATCACTCAAGTGACAAAAAATACAAAAATCGGCAGATAAAAAGTAGCGAAATTTAATCCAATTAGCAACGATGAGTTGGTGACCATTATACCATGTAAGTAGCTAATGAAGATTTGATTGATAAATTAATAGCTGCTAAAAATTCAATTTGCAAGCTACGGAAAATCCCAGTTTTGGATACTATTGGAGGTTTTTTTTCTTTGGTATGGGTATCGTTTTCCAGGTTTTTGGGGGTGCAGAATAATATGAAAATAAAATCCGTTTTAAAATTCCAAAATGGCGTATATTTTTTTTTATTAAAAATGGATGTCTTTTTTCATGTTTCATATGCTGATTATAAAATTGTCTTCCAATGAAATTGGATTTTCCAAAATGGAGACTATCCAATCTTCGTAAAATTAACATGTAGTTTGTAGAGGTGCCAGCTATGTAAGGTATAGAAACTTTTCGAAATTCAGGATTTTCAAATTTCTTTTTTTGGCATTCATGAAAAAAAATATGCGATTTCCGGGTTAAGGGGGAGGAAATTTTTATTATTTTTCCAGTAATAGTATTATTTTTCCGCTTCTAAAATAGAAGCGATTATAGAAAAAAAATATGGCAATGTTCTACTTTGACACGAACAGTGTATACAGCTATAGAAATTTTGGAAAATTCATGATTTTCAAATTTATTTTTCTTCCATCGTGAAGAAAATATGGTGTTGCGGGGTTCTTAAGGGGAGGAAATTTTCATTATTTTTTCAATAGGATGCACCGTTTCCGAGATAGAATCAATTTTATAAAAAAAAATTAAATGCTCTACATTGAGATACGAGGGATGTATAAAGCTATAGAAATGTTGGAAAATTCAGGATTTTCGAATTTCTTTTTCTCTCATCTTGAAGAAAATATATGGTTACGGAGTTATTAAGGGGGTGGTAATTTTCATTATTTTTCAAGTAGGATGCACCGTTTCTGAGATAGAAGCCATTATAGAAAAAAAATACGATAATGCTCTACTTTGAGACACGAACGGTGTAAAACGCTATAGAAAATTTGGAAAATTTAGGATTTTCAGATTTT
Organism: Glaucopsyche alexis; assembly: GCA_905404095.1. NCBI lineage: Eukaryota > Metazoa > Arthropoda > Insecta > Lepidoptera > Lycaenidae > Glaucopsyche > Glaucopsyche alexis. The sequence goes on from FR990059.1 coordinate 19,267,157, forward strand.
TTTCTTCCATCATGAAGTAAATATGATGTTGCGGGGTTTCTAAGGGTGAGGTAATTTTCATTATTTTTCAAGATGCACTGTTTCTGAGATAGAAGTGATTATAGAAAAAAAATATGGCAATTCTCTACTTTGAGATATTATGAGCGATGTATAAAGCTATGGAAATTTTGGAAAATTCAGGATTTTCAAATTTCTTTTTCTTTCATCATGAAGAAAATTTGAGGTTGCGGGGTTACTAAGGAAATTTAAAATGGATGACTTTTTTGTAATCAGCACCCCTAGAAACCAACAAAGGGACAACCATATTATTTTTATAAAATTAAGTATGTCCGCCATATTGGAATTTCAAAATGAATGTCATTTTCGTATCCAGCATCCCCAAAAACCTGGTAACGACACCTATGTTAATTTTGCAAAAAAATGAATTACCGTTATTTTTAAATTTCAAAATGAATCTACACAATATCTACACCCCCCCCTAAAGTCGAGGAAAATTAAAAATTGGGAATTTTGTACGCTCCTTTGTTTTTTTATGTGCGCTGGTTTTGCTGCTTGTATGTTTTTTGAGTTACCTACATTACGGAAAATATATGTACCTATTCTTAAATTAAATGTGTACTCACAAATTGTCGCCAAGATGGTTATTTGTTCACTAATATAATATCTGTCTGCCAGTTTGGAATATTCAGTGGTATTATTTAGTCACCAGATTTGTAATTTTTTATTCCTTACATTCTTTAGCCAACATGGTAATTTAGTATTCAATATTCGGTATTTTCACATCCAAAATTTAATTGTTTTGTCGTGATTGTTTTCCGTAAGTGTTTCGTGTTGTGCGACAAAATCCGTAAGTGTTTAAAACAATGAACAATATTCGCGTAAACATAAGAAATCAATATGTTTTGTCGTGAGTTTAAATACATGCCTTTGGATAATTTGATATTATTTGTTGTCCTGTTGAAATTGTTGACACATTTTTCCATTTATTCAAGTTATTTGGTAGAACATAGTCAATCCATTAAATGGTGATGCGAGGGATGAAGATCTGCTAAAATATTATGGCCGCTATATATGTATATGTATGGACTGTTTCTAAGATACTTACCATTTTATATTTTTTCAGTAGTAGTACAGTTCAGTAATAGGTGATCCAATTTATAAAAACACTGAATATGGTTTTAGTTTCACTTGCACAAGTAGTAAGAAGTATAATAAGCAAATCCAAACCCAATTAAAGCTTTGTATTTTTATATTTATTGAATTCTTACTAACGAAAGTCGAAACATATTATTGCAATTTCAATTTCTGCAATCATAGAATGCCAAATTAATATGACAGCTTAAAAAGAAATGTAGTGGTTTAACTATATTTAATTATCTTCTAAATAATGAATATCTAAGTCCAAATACCTAAATCTTATCTCTATGATATCAGGAAGAAGTTTTGGAGTCGATAATACCTGACTGGTTGGTTTAAGATTAGAGAGAGTTTTGCCGAATGAATGAAGGTAATATTTTTTTTATTATTAAAATTAATTTGATTGAACTAAACTAACCTAAACTAACGAGTCAGTAGCAAAACTAAATGAAAATCAACGCTCCTGTTTTTGCGTAGAAATAATTATTTTTAGATAATATTTTAAAGATAAATATAGGTGTCAAAAATAGCACCAACGATTTGTGTAAACCACTGTTATTTTTTTTTAAGTAATGTAGTTTTCATCTTATAGCGGAAACTTCAAAGTGCAATGAAGAGTAAGATGTTACTGTTTATTTGTAAGTAAAATGTTAAAATAAAGATCTTACAACAGTTATAGATTTTAAATTGTGCTTAGAATTGCTTATTATACTTCTGTTAGTTTCCGAGGGAATTAAAAGCACCATTTACATGTTTAATTATTACCCAAACAGGTGGGTGGTTTTTAATTTCAATAACTCGAAAGTGGTCCAATTTCGTCCATACAAAATTATTTATCCAGCCCCATTTTTCAAATGATTTGTCTTCACTCCCCGGATCTCGATTTAAAGGATTTTCAGTTTCCTACGTTTTATTAAACTGTATTAATTTTCGTACGTTAGTACTTTCACATAGAAATGGAACTTTACGAAAACGGTAGTGGTGAACTGTGGCGTAGATATGTAAAAAAAGCGTTAAAAAGATCACAGGCTATTCCACTTTTTTATAATTCTTTCTGCTGGAACATTTAGTAAATAACAATATATACATACCTTATTTAAAATAATATACTAACTATAAAACTGAACATTGTAGGATTTGAAACGTAATCAAAAATATTTCTAAAAATGAAAAAATAAATATAATTAAGTATATAATTTTGATAAAATCTCAATATGTTTTTATTTATTCAGATTGTAATTCTAATACTTACAACTTTAAGAATTTATTTAAATTAAATTATAAAAAAGTAACTCTCTTTTTTACTAATGAGTAAGTTTTGCTACAACATAGTAGTAAAATTAACATTAAAGTTTTATAAAATATGCAACAAATTTAAAAAAAATGAAAAAATCTGAATTATCCGGATAATCCGGATTTTTGGGAGAAAAATTCGGAAATCCGGATTTTCAAAAAGTCAAACGTTTGTGGAGGTTTGGATTTTGCGGCAAGTGGCAAACGTGCGGACTCGGCAGTAGGAATACATTTTTTGCAAGTGTCTGCCTAAGTAGTTACCATCAAATCGTTAGCACCTATGTACCTGATACAGTATTTTTATCTCACGAAACGACACGTACTTTAGTGACCACACGAGCTAACGATAGGTACTCGTCTCCATGCACACATCGAACACAGCGTGTTGCGTGCGCTATGTAAACGGCTCAAGTTACCCAAAAAATATGTATAAAATAATTATTCCTCTTTAAATGATGTAAAAAAATCTTTTAAGATTGACTCACTATAACCTTTTTTATGGTAATCAAATTTGGTCGAAATTAATGCATTATTGCGCCATCAGTTGACGCGGACGAAGTCGCGGGCAACAGCTAGTCCATAGTAATATTATAAATGGGAAAGTGTGTGTTTGTCCGTCTCTCACGCCAAAACTACTGAACCGATCTAAATGAAATTTGGTACACAGATATTCTAGAGCCTGAGAAAAGACATAAGCTATTTTATTATCGCGGGGAAATGTACGGTTCCCATGGGATACTTTATTTACAGTTTCACGTAAAAACCACTAAACCGATTATTATGAAATTTGGCACAGTTGAAAAGTAGACTACGGGGAAAGACAAAGGCTACTTTTTATCGCGGGGAAATGTGCGGTTCCCGTGGGATACTTTATTTACTGTTTCACGAAAAAACTACTAAACCGATCATCATGAAATTTGGCACAGACATGAAGTAGACCATAGGGAAGGGCATAGGCTACTTTTTATCGCGGGACATATACGATTCCCATGGGTTACTGTACATACGCGGGCGGAGCCGCGGGCATCAGCTAGTAATTGAATAAAATTTAAGCATTTTTTACTTAGGTACCTACCTATAATATCTATTCAAATTATGTGTGCTATGTGTTGCATTAAAACAGTTACATATGGATTTTATTATCTTTTTCAATACAAATAATAAAATAAGATGACCTACTGCCGACACGACTACACTGTAACACTTTGGGTTCATGTAAGTTCACGCCGGCGACGTAGGCGCGCGGCTCGCTTTGCGGCAATTGCGGGCAACTCTTGGAAGCGTTAAATGCCTATTTCGCTTGGTCTACCTGGTCTTAACTAGTGATGTAACGAATGTCTCTTTTTTAGCATTCGCGAATGCGAATGCGAATGCGAATATCTGCTACCGACATTCGCGAATGCGAATGCGAATGCGAATATTCAGTTTTTGTTCATATTTGGCGCCAATTTGTCGCGCAGTCGCGTTCGGACAAGGTTCGTTATGGGTTCGTTACGTTCGTATCTTCCGAGTATTGCCGAGTTCATACGAACTCATCTATGATCTAAATAAAGCGTCATTCATTCCGCTCCGCTGACTCAAACTTAAACTCAAAATTTTTATTTCCATGTAGGTTATGATATAACGCTTAAAGAATAGTCCTAAATGATGCCTACCACCGGTTCGGAAACTAGCCCGGCAAGAAGAACCGGCGTAAGAAACTCGCACATTTGCTTTTGTTTTCTGATATTCATATTCGCAAAAATTTTGCGAATGCGAATATACAAAAATGTGCGAATATTCGCGAATGCGAATGCGAATATTCGTTACATCACTAATATTAACTTTTGAAGCAGTTGCTCTTACTGTACCTAATTATTAATTAAATCTAATAATTATGAGAATTATTAGAAGTTACAGTAAGAGCAACTGCTTCAAAAGTTAATACTTCGAATTAGAATTACGATTCACAAATCACAACCAAGCAATTTTTATTATGTGTACCATTTTACGCATTTCTATTGAAAACTGTCAAAATAGAATTGTTAGAAGTTACTGAAAGAGCATCTTCTTAATATACATAAAACTCCCACGCACCGATTTCGGTGACTGTGGTCTGTTTCATTGTAACCAGGCCAGTTACGCAGGAGTAATTTTATAGTGTCCGAGTGTGTGCGTAGTACCTACAAAAGAGCACTCTCTCTTCCTTTACTCTCGTAACCTGTGGGACGGATAACAGACACGACTGACGAGAGATCAGGCGCAAGTTCGACATTTTACATGCCCATCCGACGCATGGATCATCTTTCTTATCAAACAATCAGGTGATCAGCCTGCATTGTCCTAACTAAAGGAAACAACATTTTTTTGTTGTTCCAATGCGGGAATCGAACTCACGACCACCTAATAATAATAATAATAATATCGTTTATTTCCGAGAAATTGGTGTACAGTGTTCTTAAGGTGGTTCGTTTCCTATACAAAAAAAACAATGGACATTTATTAGGTAATTTCATACTATTACTACATAAATTTATATGCACATCTATTTATTTTGCAATACAATTGTCGCAAAATATATTTAAAATACTTTATTTCACACAGAAGTCACATTTTTATTGAATTTTCGACAAAAAGTGACATTTGTAACTTATGTCACTTTTTGTCGAAAATTCAATAAAAATGTGACTTCTGTGTGAAATAAAGTATTTTAAATATATTTTGCGACAATTGTATTGCAAAATACATAGATGTGCATATAAATTTATGTAGTAATAGTATGAAATTACCTAATAAATGTCCATTGTTTTTTTGTATAGGAAACGAACCACCTTAAGTCTAATTAGTTTCACAGTTTCTACCTCTTTAGAGGTGTGGAAATATTATATAATAATTATAGATTAATGTCTTTCAAATTATACATAAATTATTTATATCATTTAAAGGTTACATATAAGAATTCAGAGTAATATTGATAATAATAGGCATATAAAGGTCACATCAAGATAAATAATAATTATAAAACAATAAAGCACAATTATTATAGTAATGTCAACTGTCAATACAATTCAATTATTCAATATATTAAACCTACTACATATACATTTTTTATAATTTTATTTATAATTTATAATTATTTAATGTCAAATTTTATTGCATTATTTAAATATTCAAAATATTCCTTATTACTATAAAAGCATTTGTCCAGCAACCAATTTAATAGTATTCTTTTAAACTTAAATAATACAGAAATATCTCTAATGTCTTTTGGCAACATGTTGAAAATTTTTATTGACATACAATAGCTGTTATCGCTGTATACTTGTTTTTTCTGACGAGGCACACAAAGCTTTTTGCTATCCCTACTTGCATACCTAGTTGTAGTCATATGGGTCTCAAACAGATGGCTATGTTTTTTCACAAATATACATGTCTCAAATATATATTGACACGCTAATGGAAGGATGTGAAATTTCTTAAATAGCGGCTTACAGGGAGCTAGGTATTCCGCATTTGCTAACGCCCGTATACATTTTTTTTGTGTGAGAAAAGCATTGTTTATATTTGGTGAGTTCCCCCATAGAACAAGTCCGTATCTAAGGATAGACGATACATATCCGTGGTATGCTGTAAGAGCTGCATCTTGTGATACAGTATTTCTTATTCTCCTTAGGGCAAAGACGTAACTGTTTAATTTACTACATACTTTTGTGATATGATCTTTCCATTTTAACTTTTTGTCCAGTATAATACCCAAGAACGATGCTGAGGTCACGCTTTTAATTGTGTTTTTATCGTTAATTAAGTTTATGTCATCAGTATTAGTCAAATTGTCAAATTTAATTATATTAGTTTTATTAATATTTATATGTAAATAATTTAGATTAAGCCATTTTGTAATATTGTCAACTTCAAATTGTATTTCAGCGTCAATTTTATTTTTATTAGATTTAATTAACAAGGTTTTATCGTCAGCAAACATATAGCAGTCGTGTTTAGTGGCATCTGGCAAATCATTTATGTACAGAAGGAAAAGTGTTGGACCTAGAATACTTCCTTGAGGGACGCCATTTTTAATAATTTTATAACTAGATCGATGTCTGATTGCGTAATGTTTGACGACATTCGTGACTTCTGTACATTGTGACCTATTTTCCAGATATGACTGAAACCAGTTAAACGCGTTGCCCCTAATTCCGTAATCCTGTAATTTTTTTAAGAGTAGATCATGGTTGACAAGATCAAAGGCTAGTCGAGAGCCTAGCTACTAGACCACGGAGGTTGTTACTTGGAGGTTCTTCATAGATGGTTCATCGTACTGTGGCCATTTTAGACCTGCTTATCAGTTCTGATCGTGTGTGGTGGCCATAACAATACTTATTTGAGCGTGTAGGTAGGTATATCAGCTATTGTTTAACTATCATTGAGTATTGACCTATCCGCTGCTGACCACACAAGGAGACGTTATGACCTGAACGTGACAACACGTGCACTTTATATTGAATACTCATCTCATGTGAGTTGAGACTTATTCTCAACACAATCTATGTTATCTAACGTAGCAGTTTAGGTATATTAGGTATTAGGTAAACATACCTTAACTGCTATCTTAGAACATACTCAGATTATTAACTATTAGAGATTGTCTATAATATTAGGTAATGCTGCAAAACCTTATTTTTAAGTTTGAACTTTATAAGGATTCTTTTGCCTCATCATGTGAAACAAAATTTCAAGTACGGTTTTACGAGAATTGTGCATACGGATATGTGTGAAATTTGGCACATTTATAGTTTGAGTGGAGGAAGGCATGCCGAAAGCCAATATTTTTAAAAATACCGCTTAGATTTAAATATTTATAACAACAACACACACTACTTTACTCATACTTTAATACTGTTTATATTACAGTAGGGTCAATGAGGGTCAATATTTCTTTCAAATTCCATAAACAAAATGTACATATTTTTATTGCATACTAGCTGTCCCGACAAACGTTGTTCTGCCTTATCTATGAACTGAAATTTCTCACCGTTTAAACCTTCCCTGAACTGATACGATTATTTAAAGATCAAAATTAGCCAAATCGGTCCAGCCGTTCTCGAGTTTTAGCGAGACTAACGAACAGCAATTCATTTTTATATATATAAGATTTAAGAGGCCAAATAAACCTAAAAAACTTGTAACTTTTAAATTAAAACATGAAATTATGGTCCAATTTTGGCCACAGAGCGACCTCTACTTAGTAAATAGAAAAATGTAAATGTATAAATGATGAAATGTAAATGTATAAATAGAAGTTTTCCAAACAGGAAACGATTTAACGAGCTTTTTCTATCTTGTTTTATTATTTAATAGGTACCTAGGTATCACAAAAGTAAGTTTTTCTCAAGTACCATATCAAGTAAACGGCTAGTTTTCACTTCATTATACAAAAACATGAATAAGTAAAAGTGTATGTAAAGGCCGTTACTAGTTAACTACATAAAACAGGCTACGTCGCGTCGGCTATGCACTTCCTATATTTGGATGCATTCCGTAGGCACTCAACTAGAGTAGGAAATGAGCCAAAAATAAGGTGCAAAAATACACTGTCTTCCAAAGTATTATGCACAAAAAGTATAAAAATATAATTCTTATTTTTCTAGATAATTCCCCTTTGTACTTTTATAGAACTCACGTTTAAGTTGGCTGGTACTATTCCACGGAACCCGCGTTCCCAAATAGGCGATAACCTTTTAAAATTTGAAAGGCATCGGTAGCTGCACTGCAGTTTTACTCGTTTTTGCAGCTGTCGGTGTCTTATTTTAATTCATACTGCCTGTTATGCTTCGTTTATGTATTTTGTTTTCGTCAGTAAATTTTTATCAATTTTATTTTTGAATTTTACATTCACATTAATTTGTGCACCTATATCAGATCGTTGCCTTCTATTTATCAAAAATCAAAATCGCCCACGGATTTCGTTTATTACACGGCGTGCGTTTATTTCTTTTTCTCCATACAAACTTTACGATCCCTATTCATTTTCTATGGGGACGAGTTTTGAGCATGGAGCATATATAGAGCTGCTCCAAGGTTATTTAATACCATGGGCGTAGCCCCCTGGCTACGCCCATGGTATTAAATAACCTGGGTAACACCGGGTGGTGTTACCCTGGGTGGTTTAGGGGGTTCAAACCCCCCCCCCCCCCCCGAAATGGGCCGGCTGGTATATATAATACAGAGATCTGACCAATATACAGAGGCGTATTTAGAAATTTTGCGCCCCATTAACCCTATCTGAAAGATGATTTTTGAAGTTATTTTAGAAAAATAATCAACAGCCTAAATCAGAACTTTCATTACTAATAGGTAGTCGTTTTATTTTATTGAACCCTCCCCGAAACTAAAACCTGGCTACGCCCGTGTTTAATACACATCTAAGACCTAGGAACACAGAAAAACTTTTTGTCTCTTCGGCGGCATTCGAACCCACGACCTCCGTGCGCCGAAGCGCTAACCACTGAACTTCAAAGATCGTCAAGGTTTGCAGATCGGACCAATGAGCTTTTGCGGGACGCCTGACAGATGTAACAATTTAACTTGTTAACTGTACAAGTTATTACAACTGTCAGGTGTACATTTTTGACGACCTCTGTGGCTCAGTGGTTAGCGTCGGAGGTCGTGGGTTCGAATCCCGCCGAATGGACAAAACTTTTTTCTGTGTTTCTGGGTGTTGGATGTGTATTAAATAAATTTATAGCTAGTATAATAAAAATCTCAAATATGTGTATGGTATAAAAGTATTAAATAAGTATATTTCCGTTGTCTGGTACCTTTGATACAAGTTCTTCGGATACTTACTTATTACTTATGTACAGGCGTGGAAGCGTCCATATTTTTATTACGTTGTCATGGCAATGCGTTACAACGCCACCACATACTGTGGTCTGTACTCTGTGCCACCACCGTCACCACGTCATAACGTTTGACCCTTCAGTATTCCACACCAAAGACACCGCTTAACCTTTAGGAGTTAGGACAAACAACTGTTACGTGTGTCGTGTGTGTTTGTACACGTAATACTCGTAAACTTTTGTGAGGTCAGTAGAAAGCGTTACGCAAGTATCGTCTCATTTGTACCGGAACTAAATAAAAAACGAAATCATCTTCAAATATATTTTTATTTCCGTAGTATATTGATTGTATATTCGTTAGCTGTAGTTTATAGATGATCTAGTGGCCTGGTTTAGTAATCAAAAGTTATGAAATGTAGCGATGATTGAATTAAATAACATAATTATTAAGAGACGGCTATTTTACGTTTTGTATTCAATCGTCATGACCAGGTGAATGGTGATTGGTGGTCCGTGATGATGAATGATGATGATTATAGAATGTAACAGCCTCCTCTCAGTGGTCTAGTGGTTAGGAGCTCTCGACGGTCGTGGGTTCGATTTCCGCGTTGGAACAACAAAAAATGTTGTTTGTAAATTTGGTTTCCAATGCGGGCTGATCACATTAGACAAAAAAGATGACCCATGCGTCGGATGAGCCTGTAAAAAGTCGGACCTGCGCCTGATCTCTCGATAGTCGTGTCGGTTATCCGTCCCACTAGGTTTCAAGAATAAAGCAAGAGAGAGAGCTCTTGTGTACTGCGCACACACTTGGGCATTGAGCACTATAAAATAGCTCCTGCATAGCTGGGCTGGTTTCAATGAAACCGTCACTAAAACCGGTGTGGAGAGCTACTATAAAGAACTCTTGTCTACCTCAATTTCAATAATTGCCCGTTACATACATACATACATATAAACACGCCTTTTTCCCGTAGGGGTAGGCAGAGACCACTTCTTTCTATTTGCTACGATCCTTACATACTTGTTTCGCTTCGTTCACTTTCATTCTTACCATCCATTCCTCCTCTTACATTCAACGTAGCGAAGCGGCTCTCCATGGTCCGCTTTTCGCCTCCGCGTGAAACGGAACGTTATGGGTGGCAACTGGCAAACCACATCGCCGCCATTTTGGGTTTAATTAAAATTATTTTTATGATTATCCATTGCGTTCCCACGGATTGGTGGAGAGGGTAGGTCGTAGGAATAGGGAAAAGATAGGTGGTGTGGAAAGGAAGATTGGTAAGTTAGAGTGGGAAATAGGAAATGTAGGATATTAACGCCCAGGAGGGCAAGGGATAGGACAGTAATAACTAGGGAAGCCGGGGTCGCATACCCGTATACTGTACCACAACTACTGGACTGGTAAGTTGGCATGAGTATCCCATGACAGATACCAGACAGACGTTACACGTACCATAATATTTTAAGTATATCTGCTAAACATTCAATTGCCTCGTCGGTACACTAACGAAGAGATCTTCGTACATAATTAGACAATTTATACACCTACATACTATATGCATACTTAAATGGTTACTGATACAATAGAGCGTAGCATCATTTAGTTTAACATTATCGTGTATCCCACACTATGTAGAGTCAAGGATGTATTGGCGCCATTGCTCATAAACCTTAGATATATTGTAAGTTTGTTAGTACCTGGGTAACCGAGCTTCTCTCGGAGTTCTGATAAATTAAAAAAAATAAAAGAATCACAAAAATATTTATAATATGAATTTTCCGAATTTTCGAATAAAGCAATAGTTATAAAGTAAAAAATAAAATAAAATATGTTTATTTCAGGCAAAGCCATAATATGGTACATATAACTAGGTACTTATTTAATTTAAATATTTCCCCTCTGGGCACAGGCACGTGTGTTTGGAGTTTGGACCCAGTGTCGCAGAAGGGGGCTGTCCAGACTCCAGCTTGGCGCTAAGCAGATTCAGGATGGTGTTGGGACTTTCACACGTGCGGAACATCAGCGACGCGATGCGACGCCGCAGCACGGTGTGAAAACCGTCTGTGTGTGCATACGCAAACATCGCAGACGCACTACAATAGCGAGGAAGCCCCACCAACACCCTGAACGCATTATTATACTGTATGCGGAGAGCGTTGATGGCCCGCTGCGAGTAGCTGACCCACAGATTGCAGGTGTAGAGAGTTTGGCAAAATGCTTTAAACGGTGTAATTTTAACATCTGTACTACACCTCGCGAATCTGCGTACCAACATGTTACAGCGGACCGCCATCGCTCTCCTCTCCCTTTCGATGTCCCCATCGTCTGTTAAATCCTCGGTGACCACATGGCCGAGGTATTTAAACTCTTTCACTCTTCGAAGAGCAACACCATTGAGCAGCAAAGGCGCCACATCTCCCAGCTTACGACCCCTGGATTGAAATATCAAGAGCTCACTTTTTCTTACGTTATATACGAGACCGTGCATCCTCGCATACTCCTCACACGCTCCAATCATTTGCATACGCATACCAAACTGCCGATCGGATAGGGAAGAGTCGAAGTTATTGATACCTAATAATATAATTGTTGCACGACGACAGAAAAACATATTATTATAACATGCAGAGTTTCACCTTCCGAGCACCAATCGTTTGAAATTGCCGAAGACGGACGGACGGACGGACATGACGAAACTAGGGCTCCGTGAGACGTGAACTAAGGAACACTAAAAACCGGCTTCAGTTTTGTTTGAATATGCTCTGTCTTCACATTTTATTTGGTCTGAGCTACCAAACAACTTTTAGCTATGATAAATTAATTATTAAGGCCGAGCTAAGGAAAGAAATGCAAAAATAGAACTGTAACAGATTTACCAACAAACCATACGGAGCATAGTAATCGCAGAATTGCCCAAGTTTTCCATGGGGACTTAATACGCCAATGTTAGCCAATATTACTCACACATATTGCTACATAATTTGAGACCTATTAAGTCCTAGGACCTAAAATATTAAGCAAATATGGGCATATTATATTGTCAACTATAAGCAGAGAGTAAATAATTTATTAAACTTAAGCTTTATGTAAGTAGGTACCAGGTACCTACTAATTATTAGTCTCACATTTATTAGATTTCAACGCATATTGTTAAAATACCGAATTAAAGCAAACCAAAATATTAAAAAATGTTCGAAATTCGAATGGATCCATCTAGAGGCAAGCTGAAGAACTTGATTCCACAATTAACTATAGACTCAGAGACCCGACGCTAGATAAACTCAGTTTATTTAGAGTTTATGTAAAGGTTGTGAGTGATATTTTCAGAAACCGGGCTTACGTCTACTTTGACAATTGCGACACAGTTAAAATCATTTAGGTCGACTTATTATAATTATTAAAGTCTTCCAAGGTGATCTACTTATCACCTGTTATTTGCTACTAGCACTACGGCTTTACGCGGCTTCGCCCGCGTGAAATAAGTTTTTAAGCTTTCATCCCCTATTTTACCCCTTTGGGGGTTGAATTTTGAAAAATCCTTCCTTAGTGGATGCATACATCATAGATTATACTTTTGACCGTTTTGCCCATTTTTTTGAGTAGTTTTTAGGGTTCCGTACCGAAAGGGTAAAACGAGACCTAATTATTAAGACTGTCGGACATTATTAATCGGACGTTAGCAAGTGTTCAAAGTTCAAAGACAATTTTATGGACCTAATAAAGTTTATATGTCGTGATAAATATAGTTTGTTGATAAAATCTTATATCCCCTGGGCCCTAGGTGTATTGCACTATACGCGCCAAATGGTAATCAATGTTCATTTTGCAATTGATCCACAGCTAATATGGACTCTAGCAGATGGTATTAGAGTTCAATATCAACATTCGAGTTGCATATTGCGACAGCCAGTTCTCTGGCAAGTCAACATTTCATACTTATAAACACTATACTTGTTTTGCTGCTTAGTTTACTTGTAAATGTTACAGTGTTAAGTTCCGTACGAGCAGTTGTTCGATATTCAATTTTGTGATTGTTTAGTGCCAGTTTAGCCAGTGCATTAGAAAAAAAAACAAATGGATTTCCCGCCGAAAAAAGTGTCACTGACAGTGTCAATGTCAAAGTGAAAAAAGTGATTGCGTTTTTTTTTATTGCAAATAGTGCTGAGTCGAAGGCACTCGAAGGTGACAATATGCCCCAGATTTTCTTCAAAAAAGTAATGGTGGTGCGAGGCGACGTAGAGGTGAGTCGGAGATACTTTCGCTTCTATGGAAAGGGAAGTTTGCTAATAGATCAAAGGGACGTATTTGGATCAACTAGCATGAGTCATTCTGTATTGCACTAACTAGATATTCATAGACTACTCTATGACTTTGTATTCTGGATGTTACTTTGTTGTTATCAGTGATATTTAGTTATTTAATACTATGAGTATTTAAAACGAATATAAGATATAATTTTACAGTTTTATCGCAGTTTATTTCGCATTTTTAAATTCTTGCGACATTACGAGTTTTGGCTGCTAAAGACTATTAAATTACTCTATTTTTTAGGGTTACCCAAAGGCCAAAGGGATTCCATTATTGAGACTTCGCAGTAGGTATGTTTTTAACTGTCTAGCTTAATCACTATTAAGCTAGACAGTTGAAATTTTCACAGATTATGTATTTCTGTTGCCGCGGCCGCCATAACAACAAAATATACCAAAGACAACAAAAAAATATTTGTAGCGGGCTCCCGCCTCCCATACCATACAACAAACGTTATTTTTTCCGTTTCGTACGGGACCCTTCGTGCGCGAGTCCGACTCGCACTTGGCCGGTATTTAGAGTTAGAGTTTGAGTATGATGTCAGAAATTTATCTCGCATTCTTGCGATCGCGGTTTATTTCGCATTCTTGCGATCGAGATAAATGATACCTAACATTAGTATGTTTTTGAAGTGAAAACTGCTTTAGCGGCGTTGTGCACTTTTCTTGGGATTGGTAAAAAATGTTAAACTCGCGTCAGGACACGGGACGTGTTTGCTGTCTTAGTTCCCTTATCGGAGCATGGAACTATTTAAGTTCGTATCTTTTAACCTAGATGGGCGTTATAATTTTATTCCTAGATGGCGGTTTTTCCAATGTAATGTTCGAGTTTTTACTTTTGCCAGCACTCCCGGAGTGCACCCTGTTGTTTTTTTATAGAAGTAGAGTTCCTATGTTAGGATTTAGGAATCCAAAACATTTGACTCGTGTAGATTGAGGTATGTCTTGGCAGATGGTCAGACGTCTGGATTCTAGTCACTACAGTCCGTTCAGAGATATTAATTAAACCCGGAATTTCTACGAAAGTGATCCTTATGCCGTGGATATAAAGGTCCGTGTCTGGCCTGCACACTTAGTTAAGTTTATTTATTGACCATAGACGATACTATTTTTAAATTTTCAAAAATAGTTTCAGATGAACTCGAATTCGACTGAAAAAGATTTAAAATATACTGAAAATGAACTCGAGAATTATCGATTATCTACACTAATATAATAAAGAGGAAACGGAAAAGTTTGTTTGATTGTTTGCATTGAATAGGCTCCGAAACTACTGGACCGATTTGGATGAAATTTGGCACAGATGTAGAATAGACCAAGGGGAAGGACATAGGCGCACTTTTTATCGCGAAAAAATTTACGGTTTCTGCGAAATTATCTTTTGCGCGCACGAAGTCGCGAACAACATCTAGTTTATTAATAATAATTGACTTATAGCGGTCCTATTAATTAGGACCTAAATTGCTAATTTTAGATGCGTATTTTGTGGTATCAAAAATGCATTTTATGAAATGTCAGGACTCAGGTTATATCATTATCATAGTTCAAGGATTAAGACCAGTTTGCCTACATTCTACCATCACCTTCTATGGCCGTTGGCTCATCTGTCTTTTGTTATTGACTCGTTTAAAGGTTAATTGTATTATGAGAGTTCAACAGGTGAAAGAAACTAGTAGTAGGTGTTGAAGTTATATTACGGAATTTGTGTTCATTTGCCTGTATATTTTCACTCGCATCGTGTCTATGGAACTCTAGAAGCTAAAAATCCTTAATAAATGTGAAAGTTTGTGAGATGGACGGATGGATGGATGGATGGATGTTTGTTACTCTTTCACGCAAAAACTCTGGATTAAAACATAGGCTTCTTTTTATCCCGGAAAAGTATACTATTTTTACTACATATTTTACTGTATTTAAGCAGACGGGGCCGCGGGTAACAGCTAGTACCAAATAAGGTAAGCGACAAAACTTCCGAATAAGCTATCCGTCACTTATTAGGCGGTTGTGAAATAGTTACGCCCGGTTTCTGAGGACTTTTGTCGGTAGTTTATTTATTCAATAGCGTTATTGATTGGATGACGGAAACGCGTTAACCAATCAAAAATGCTATTGAATAGATGAACTACAGACAAAAACCCTCAGAAACTGGGCGTCAGTGAGATATATAAGATATACAATACATATATAGCAAGGTAAGTTATAATTTGTGAACAAAACAACCCTAAGGTGTTCATTATTAAGTAGTCATTGAAGACTGCTATAGCTATTGCTAATAATTAGTACATAATTTACATTGCAATTGATATGTTGCTTCCGAACTAACGCAATTTATTACTAGTAGTCATAAATTACTTTTACAACTATACTTTTTGTAGCAACTGATAGGTTTTTTCCCTTATGTAAGCATGTTTTGTAGTGGAACAGTTATCTATATCTTGAATGATATAATCTTAACTTCTTAATAGTTCAACATCTTATACAATATACAGGAACTGTTTTAAAATGATGATCGTTATTATGTCTAGTGTTATTTGGGTTATGATGATAGTTCAATATGCCATACACACAAAAAAAATCTTAATTCTTATTTGATAATTTTAAAGATCACGAAGTCTAAACCTTTGACTCCAAAGTACTGACAAATTACAAAGATAACGGAAATACAAAAAATGTATAATATGTAAATGTATTAGGCTCAAATATCAAATAGGTTCACCGCTTAGGCGCACTTTCGTAGATCTGGGCTAAACTCTAAAGTGAGCCTAGCTAAAGTGGGTTAAAATATCATGACTCCCTTTCATAAATACGAAGAACAAGAGAGATAACATGAATTTTTAACCCAGGGTTAACTTTAACCCAGTGAGCGCAAGTGGGCCTTAGAAAATCACCGCGATCTAGGAACGTGCAGTAAATGCCTTAAGAAAAGTAATAGCAAATACGTGAATGGTTGAAGCACAAGTTATCTTCAACATAGGCGCAAACATTTAAAACATAAATTTAAAATGTACTTCGCTCAATTAAATTTAAACTCTTTTAGTAGAGCGGTATTATAAGTTTGACGTGTATGTCTGTGTGTCTGTCCGTGGCATCGTAGCTCCTAAACGGATGAACCGATTTTGATCTAGTTTTTGTTTTGTTTGAAAGCTGACATGATCGAGAGTGTTATTAGCTATAATTCATCATCATCAGCTCATTCACTGCTTGGCAATTTGGGGGTAAATTAAAATGTTTAATTTAGTTTATTATACATACATACATACATATAATCACGCCTGTTTCCCGTAGGGGTAGGCAGGACCGCCTCTTACCCGTAGGGGTAGGCAGAGACCACTTCTTTCCACTTGCTATGATCCTTACATACCTACTTCTTTCGCTTCGTCCACTTTCATTCTTACCATCCATTCCTCCTCTTACAGTCAACGTAGCCAAGCGTCTCTCCATGGTCCGCTTTTCGCCTCCGCGAGAAACGAGACGTGATGGGTGGCGAACCACATCGCCGTTAGTTTATTATGTGCGATAATAATTATTCTAGAAACTAGAATGTATGTTTCGAGCAGACCTGCAATATATTCAATCTACCCAATGTGCTGTAATTTACCTTTGATCAATTAATTACTTAAACACAATCCTTGATTAACACAAATCTTGAACTTAGCGACAAATCGAAGTTGTTTTCCTAAAACCTAATAAATATTAATTGATCGGTATTATTTCCTTTATTACATCCTTTTCCTACTATTTAGGAAGCTTAGGAAGTTCTGAAGGTGTTTATCAGGGCCATGGGATTTAATTGTTAAATTTGACCAAGTATGATATAAAAAATAATGTTACCTATTATAAGTACAAATTCTCACGCATACTTATTGTATTTGTAGAGTAGTGTTAACGTACCGTATAATATATTAATTAATATTCTAAATATGCACAATTACTAATATGGTACATACAATTAACATACATTCGTTACCTAGCTGACGCAGGTTTTCCGTAGGGATAGAGACTGGTCACTGGAGAGTGGAGACACTATAATAATCGGTACTTACCTAAACTTTACCTTCCCTAAGCTCTACCATTTATTTTCTAGTCACAATAATATTATAATGTTATTAACAATATTATTATATTAATACGTGAGAACGTGAAGCAAAAACTTTCAGTACAGTTTTACGAGAAGTGTGCAACCGGAGAAGTATAAAATTTGGCCGGAAAATAAAGTTTCTGTGTTATTAATTCGAAAATGCTTTGAAATACAAAAAATTAATAGAAATAACAACAACACACACTACCTCGGATTGTTAAAAACATTGATAACGTTTCTTCGACTCCATTTTCACAAATTGTTCGTAGTTGTCCTACAGTGGATTTTGTCTCAGAAGATCCTTCTACTATTGTGGGGATGGATGGACGTTTGTTATTCTTTCACGGATAATGACTGAACGGATTTCGATGAAGTTTGTTATGGTAGTAGTTTAGGCTCTGGATTAAAACATGGACTACATTTTAGCCTAAAAAAGTGGTGTTCCCAATGAGATACTGTATTTACGTGGGAAAAAGCAAAAGATTGATAAATTATAAGTTCTTAAGGATTAATCATCTCTACTTAAGGAAGACTTACTCAATCAATAAATAAATGGCGTGCCCACCGCGGAAGTTACAAAACTATTTACACATTTCCATCGCCAAATTATCGAACTTACAGGATTTAAAATGCAAACGTAAACGTAAAGAGAAGGCAAAGTTTTTACAAGGCCATCGAGTGAGCTGCCCCAGATATCGCAGTATTTTATATCAGTTCGAGATAATAGTTAATATGGGCTGTAGTTTAAATAAAGTTTACTTAATTCGTTCTATCTATAGTCTATACTTACTTATATTACTAGCCTGCGACTGACGCGTTGACATTCCGCGGAAATAATACATTTTGCCGCGACAAAAAGTAGGCGTATCAAATAGGTAGGAATAATAGCCTTCGATTCTAATCATCAAAATCGCTTACGGCTTAGCGTGCGTTTATTTCTTTTCTCCATAAATTCACAATTCCTATTCACTTTCTATGAGGATGGGTTTGGAGTTTCGAGCAGAAATAGAGCTGCTCCATGGTTTGGAATTTGGACCATTTAATGAATACCTCACTCTATCTTTATTCATAAAACCAATAAGTTATAATGGGGTGAAATGGCAGATGTAATAACTTGAACCACAGAGAAGAAAATATAATATACTTACTAGCTTTTGCCCGTAGCTTTGCCCGCGTAAATATAGTATCCCACGGAAACAGTATATTTTCCCGCGATTAAAACTCGCTTATGTCCTTCCCCGTAGTCTACTCTTTATCTGAGCCGAATTTCATCAAATCGGTCCAGTAATTTCGGAGCCTATTCAATGCAAACAAAAAAATATTTTCTCTATAAAATATAAGCATAGAAGTGTGGATAATAATAAGGTTAGATTTGTTTATTTATTTGCATTTGTCGGAATGGGTGGCAGCCCCAAAGGGTGATCTCCGAGTCCGACCGAGCGAGGAACATAGGTTCGGTCAACTTCGGTCAGGCCGAAGCCCAGTGTAGTAGTTTTCAGATGTTGTATATGTCACCGTAAAATTATAAAAACCGTTAGATTGTAATATAACTAGTGAAATTGTAAAATGTTTATAGATTTCCGACGCGAATATTCTGCCTATAATGAAACATACCTAATATTATCGTTAGATGATAAAATATAATATATATCTAGTAATGAATCTTTCGACATATTTTTACAATCTTAAATTATTTTACAATCTAACGATTTTTACAATTTTACGGTGCAGACGTATATACCTACCGCCAATTTTATAAAACTTCGATAGCGCGATATATTATTGTGGCGCTAATTGGTCCGCCACACATTGAATAGTCTCTGAAATTACTGGGCCGATTTTGATGACGTTTGTCTTAGAAATAGAGTAGACCACGGGGAAGTCTCGTTTTTATTTAGAAAAAGTACCTATCGACGTTCTATTTTAACAAAAAAATGCGCTATAAAGATTAAAATCTGGCAGCAGGATACCTAAATTAGAAGGGGTAGACGCGAGATAAAAAAATCATCTCCACTTTACGTGTAGGACTAGGGGTGTACTTACTTACCCAAAAAATATTTTTTTCGTGATTTTAGCACTTTGCGACGTGGTAAATACCAAATAATAAATATATACACATTATACATATTATACATGCGAAGCTAGAGCACTTACCGTTTGGAAGGTAGGTAAGCCTAAGACGGACGGACGGAGGGACATGATGAAACTATAAGGGTTCCGTTCCAAGACGTAAACTATCCTAAAGTATTACGGAACCCTAAAAACAGAATAAGTATTTGAATAATTTGAAAATCTTGAAGGTACCATCGACAAAGTTCGTGCTCGACCAGTTCCTAAACATTTTCCTTTGTACTAGGAGTTAGGAAGCCTCAAAATATTTAAACACTAAGGAAGTGACCGCATTTACTGCAAATGTGGTTGAACTACGTATTTACACGTGAGTGTGTGCGTGCCACGATTCAACGGCGCTGTTGAGCGCTTTTATCGTATTGTTCACGGGCGTAGCCAGGTTTTAGTTTCGGGGAGGGTTCAAGAAAATAAAACGACTACGGGGGAGGGGGGGTAGTATCAAAGTTCTGATTTAGGCTGTTGATTATTTTTCTAAAATAACTTCAAAAATCATCTTTCAGATAGGGTTAATGGGGCGGCAAAATATGGCGCAAAATTTCAAAATACGCCTCTATATATTGGTCAGATTTCTGTATTATATATACCAGCCAGCCCATTTCGGGGGGGGTTTGAACCCCCTAAACCACCCCCCTGGCTACGCCCATGGTATTGTTGTAACTTGTTCGATGGTACATTGGTAAAAAGGCGATACGAAAAAACATAGGTACCAGGACCTCTAGTCAAGATGCATTTGATCATTTCGACGGCGAACTTCGAAATCAATAATGTATGGGATTTGAGATAAGTCATCGTTAAGTGACGTGTCGTTTGCGATGCGTTATGTCAAATCCCATACATTTTGTTTTAGAACTTCGCCGTCGTAATTATCGAATGCATCTTGACTAGAGGCCCAAATGTGAAACATTTAATATACTTACCTAATAAACTCTGTTGTGGCTACCGGTGTCTAAACTCTAACAATGAATTAAATTACATTAATGGATGAGGTGAAAGTTTTGGATAAATCTCATAATGGCATCTTTGTCAGCTGCTCGGCTAATTGCTTGACACGCCACGCGATTTTATACCTTAAACTCTGAGAAATAGGAGCTAGCTTATAAAGTTGAAAGGTTACTAGAAAATTCTTACGCAACCATGTCTAAGTTAATACGATTAAATTTTTACGGACAGCAAGTGGCAAAACTGTCAAAAATAATCTGACCCCTCTTTACATGAACATCTTATGCTAATAGAGATCATTGTATATTGGCATTTCGTTTTGAACATAATTTTGAATCTTTTGAGCATAGAGTAGATTGTAGAATATATAGACTTACGAACAAAGAAATAGCTTTCATAGAGCGATCCACATTTGTTTAAAAATTTCGACGACCACAATTTTTCCACACAATCGTGGACATACCGTATGCTGGTGCATGGTAGTAGTGTAATCTAAAGCTAACTATGTAGCTGCTTACTGTTCCTGAATCCTGGCGAGCAGTCAGATCACCTGATTCTATGTGATTATCGCCGCCCATGGACACTCTTAAACTGGAAAGATTTGTGTACGTTTTAAGAAATGTAAATCGAACCGTGTCTGAAAAAGCTGCCTTGTTAGCATATCACGGATATGTATCGTCAATATTACGATATGGTCTAATAATATGGGGTAACTCCACAGATTTCATACGTGCTTTCCGAATACAGAAAAAGTGTATTCGATCTGCCTGTGGAGCGAACGTCTTGGACAGCTGTAAACCACTATTTAAAAAGCACGGCATACTTCCCTTACCTTGCCTTTATATTCTAGAAGTATGCGTATTTGTTCAAAAGTACAGTAATGATTTCTACTCCAGAAAAGTGGAAACAGCAACAAAAAGCTGCAGGCTACCTGATAAAATATGTATTCCTAATCAGAGAATAGGTATGTGTAGTAAGAATGCATACTGCTTTGCTGTTAAATTATACAACAAACTACCAACGAAAATAAAGGAACTTAGTGCAAATAAACTAAAAACCAAATTGTATGCATTCTTACTTTCCAAAATGTATTATGACATAAATGACTTTTTGATAGACAAAATAATTATTATATAAACAATCTGACATTTTGTATTAAAATTATAACTATTACTAAATTATTACTAGACAATATTATTATTATCAACAATATAATCAATGTTATTAATGTAATTTATGAATTTTATTTGTTTTAATGTAATAATAATAATAACAGATTGATTTTAATATGCAATATATTATATTCATTGTTAGTATATTATGTAAATTTTTAAAAATGTATACTTAATAATGTTGTAAATTAATATTACTCAATATATTATAATGATGTCAGTTGAAGGTTATTTGAAAAAATGGCATAAGAATTATAACTGTATCTAGTATCTACCGAATGATGATTTTTATAAGAATGATGTCATAATTAATTCTAAATAATTATATAATAATTTGGAATAAGTACCTAAGCATTTAAAGTTAAAATAATTGTAAATTATGTATTTTTAAAACAATAATTGTACTTATCAAATGATAATTTTAACTAATACTATGTATATAAGAATGATGTCATAATTAATTCTAATGTATAAAATAATTTGGAATAAGTATTGAGTTAAAATGCCTGATTATATTGTTTTAAATTTTAATATTTCTACGCCCCAAAGGCTGAAATTGTGATACGCTCTATAAATTATAACACCTTATATGTACCAATTTCCTGAAATAAACGATTCTGATTCTGATTCTGATTCTGATTCTCGCAACACCACAGATGTTATGACCTTTTAGCCAAGTTGCCATCGTTAATTATACGACGACGAAGTTCGAAAACAAAAATGTGTGGGATTTGTAATAAGCATCGCTAACTGACATAGCGATTAGCGCTATGTGCTAATTAGCTATGGCACAGTGGCGAAGGGTGCTTCTCCTTCATAGGGAAGCCGGAGACTGTGTGTGTAATAGGTAGGGATTTCTATGAAGGTTTGCAAAGGGTAAGTGACAAGGGAAGCCGATAGGAATGGAGTTATAGGAACCCTTCGCCTTCCCCTTCGAAAAAGTTCTTAAAATCACCAGGTTACCGGAGGCCCAACCCCCCTGGGTTGGGCCTCCGGTAACCTCACTCACTCGACGAAACAACGCAAGCGTTATTTCACGCCGGTTTTCTGTGAGGTTAGGTTATTTAGGTTAGGTTCTAATGTTCATTTAAAGTGGCCCTTTATTTTTTGAAGTGTAGGTACTATATTTTCTGTAAGTATAAAGTATTCATTAAGTACAATTTAAATATAGTATTTTAGGTCAACTTTCCTCGTCGTGTGAACACTGGCAGTGGAGACTATGCTTTTCCCGTATCCTTCAAGAATTCAATTGAAAAATTAACCATCGATCAAAAATTAAGTTTTAATTTAAAATCGAACTGAAATACTGAAATAACTTTCATATTTCATTTATGAGAATAATTCATAAAAAAACTACACAATATGTTTACTAGTTGGTATTGGTACGTACCTACCTAGTTACTTAGGTACCTAATTTTTGAACTACATTCCTTGAACCATCGAAGACCAAACCATCATCGGCTGGTGGACTTTGGATGAGCTCCAAAGTAACGGTACCACTTACTCATCAGTACAACTGTGTCTTCGTAACCCGCAACCAGGACCGCGTAGAGTGACTACGATTTTTAATTTTAAAGGTCAGTCCCCATTTATGTATACAGTTAATATTTTTTTTTATATAAATTATCGTTTTAATATCTTTTTGATTCTATTTTTATTTAAATATTGGCGCCTTATTATATTTAATAATAAGTTTTATATTTAACTATGTTAGTTGTGAATAATGTTGCATTATTTATTATTTTTACGAACTCCATCATTCATTTAAATATTTTAGCTAACATAAATTTACATACGCCACCGTAATGTAGGCAAATGACCATATTGGCGTCCAAACAATAATTAGATTGTAGATGAAGACGTATTAAGTAATGTTATTTCTTTCATTTTATAGACGTAGGCATATTTTTATTGTAACCATTCCACGACCTTGGTTTGTTTCCTATACTTTGTATGAATAAAGTGTATGTGAGTAATATTGTCAACTGCGTGGAAAAATGAAAGGAATGTATAATTTAGTCAATAGTGGCCTTAAGCGGTGACCTAGAATGTCATTTGCACATTATCACATCTAAACGTAACCGGATTCGATACCGTTGTATCTAAACTTTATTCTAGATTATATTATAGGAAAATTGAGGAGCTGGTATTGATTTTGTAGGATTCAGAGCCGAAGCTTCTATAAATAAGCAACCTAAGTTATAAAGTAGAACCAGACTTCGACTCACAAGTGGTTTGGTAGAATTTAAACTTAAAGTCAAATATTTTATCCTTACTAAATGCAATGAGCTAAACAAATATAATCCACTCAAACTTATTTCTAATAAATATTCCTGGTAAGCATTAAATTACCTTTGAAACAGAATTGAATCACAATTATAAGTATTACTAACTATTGATCTAAAAATAAATCGCAGTCATAGCGAAACACGTTCACATTGCCTTGATAGTTTATGGCTAAGATGCGTTAGGTTACCGACCTTAATGGCCATAAGAAATCCGTGCATTTTCTCCAAGTCCTGTAATCTCATGTGCAATATACAGCCATGAATTTACCTTATTAGTTTGTGTTCGCGCGCCACCGGAGCGCGACGTTTTGCCTGCTCGTCGACCATTTTTAAAAAGTTTAAACGTCATTTTTACGCCCCCAAAACCGCGTCCGGATCCATCTCCGTGTAAAGTAAAAGTTTTGTAACGGTCATTACTCATTAGTGTTGTGTTTTTCAAAGGATTACAAAGAATCGCATGGAAATCGCTTCGTTTTGTTTGAAACGGTGAGGATATGGTATTTCCTTATAGGCATATTTGTTTCGTTTCCATATTCTACAGTCAACATTTTAATAGTAATAATATAAAGTTACAAATTAATAATAATAGGACAACTAACTACCATGGTTTTACCATATATTCATGCGCAGGCTCAATGTTAACAAAATATTCAGCTACGCTATTTTAATGAACGCGGGTAAGTATTGAGGGTCTATTTAATATTTTTAAACAAATTATTATCTTGACAATACAAATAATGATCGAGAAAGGATGCTTAGACCTAAGTCTGTAATCGAAATCCCAGACCGCAGCGAAACGAGTTTTTTGTTATTTCGGTCATGCCCTGCGCCCTATAGGGCCCTATACAGCCTTGAAACACGACATAAAAGTTTACTGGGCAACTTTGAGTACAAAAAGAACTATTCCATGGCCCACTGTGACCTTAGGGTCACCCTTGAAAATTCATTACGTAGGTATTTTATTATTAAAGTTTACAGTAAAATAACCTAACCTAACCTAACCAAGAGCATGTCAGGACATGTCTAAGGAGGGTTCCGTAACTATAAACGCGTAATATGCTTTTTTTTAATTACTCCAAAAGTTACTGTCCGATTTGGTTCACAATAGTTTTCCTAAAGAGTTTTTAGCATGATCTATCAGCATGAAAATTTGCAAGTTTCTATCTCCTATAGTTTAAAAATGCTAGGGAGGGGACCAACTTACAAACTACTTTGGAGGCTGATTACTCGAAAATGGTCAACTTTATAAAAAAGTGACGTATGAAACCTTGCCTTTATTTTAAAAGACCTATTCTATGATACCCCACACGATGGGGTAGAGTGAAAAAATATTTTTCATCCCCACTTCACATGTATGGAGAGCCACCCCTAAAATATAAAATTATTATTTTTTTATGATCCCGAAACCGTGATCTATACACAATCTATGACTGAACCAAATTTCATCAATTTATATTCATAATTACAGGAGCTAGAGGCGCGGACAGACAGACAGACAGACAGACAGACGGACAGAGCGAAACTATAAGGGTTCCTTAAGTATTACGGAACCCTAAAAAGGGTTACCCAAACAGAAACACTTAGACGAGATAAAAAGTAGCATTTATGTTACTTCAGCCCATGTAATTTTTTTCAGCGGTTAGAAAGTACCTAACAAATAATTATGTATCATTCTCACAAACCTTGTATCTTTAAACGGTAGGTAAAACTTATTTATTTGGTAAATAGATTAATAACGATATAACGACGACAATGATGATGATGATATTAAAAGCATTATAGAAACAATCAGATTAGGTATTATTTATTGTTTTGTTTAGTATTCACAACATGAATTCACACAAATTATCCGAATGAGTGAGCACAAAAAGTGGAAAAACGAACAATCGACAAATACAACACTCGCAAACGTTATAATATAATAGTCTTTGTTTGGATTTAAAGAGTCGAACATGTTCATAAATTAATTAAATTTTAAAGTAAATAATAAGTATCCAAGAGCAAAAGTTACATTTGTCAAATAAAATGTCCGCTTGTATTAAATTGTAACATACCGAATTGATTCACCAGCGAATAACACAAGGAAAACATTCTTGTACTATTTAAGCTAAAGCTTATTGCCATTTCATTGCATTCAATACATAAATAATTTATTATTATGATATTTATTAATTGTAAGAAGAAGAAGAAGATAGCAAAGCCAAATTGAACCAGTTATCATGATGCTTAAAAGAGTACCTACAAACTTTTAAGACTAATTTATTCCAAAAATAAAATATTATAGGTACTAATTAGTGCTTATCAGTCAAAGCTCTTAAAATTAAAATAAGACGAGGGAGCGTACTTCAAATATGTTTGGTGTTTGAATTTTAAGCTTAATTTTTTATACAAAACAAAGTTTGCTTTGAAAGTTTTAAGATACGCTCGAAACTTAAAACAGCTGATATGATATGATATTTCAGGTTCTCAAGAAAAAACCAAAAGAGGAAAAAACAAATGAATTACGGTTGTTAAAACACAAGAACATGAGTAAATAGCGGTATAAATTTGAAATTGGAATTCCTAACGAAAGAAGATATATTTGACATCAGTGGCCAGTACGACAAAACACCAATTTCATATGTAAGGACCTAATACATTCAGAACTCGAAATATAAAACAAAATTTTACAAAAACTTTTGGATTTCTATAACTTAACTATCGATATTAATAATAATTATTAATAATGATTATTGGAGTTCTAAATAATTTACGTCCCCATTTTAATTGTACTACACGATTGTTTATATAAAAAAAAACCAAAATAAAGAATAAAATCGAAAAACAAAACGTATTCGTCCGCGAAAATCAGGATAGCATGGTCACGGTTTCGTACAATATGATCTGTCATTTGTGCAATAGGCAATCGGACAATTTTTTTTTTATTGCATAAATGAATAGTACTCTTAAATATGAGTAACTTCTCAGAAGAAACCGTATATCAAAAGTCAATATTTCCAAAGGTACAGCGATTTGTATAAAAAATTTCGCGAGCCTCCTAAAAACGCTCCATACTAAAGTCGACCTAAAAATGACGTCACTTGTATATGAAGTAGTATAAAGTAGTATATGAAGTATATGGCCGCAGGAATATATTTGTAAATATCTCCGATATTTGTGCGTTTAAGTTCATACTTACCATAATGAATGTTTTTGTATATGATGTGAGTAAACTAATGATGTAGGTTTTGTTTACCAATTTCCCAAAAAAAAAAAAAATTTTTGGTAAGTATAGACTCGCGAAATTTTGTATACAAATCGCTGTACCTTTGAAAAATATTGACTTTTGATATACGGTTTCTTCTGAGAAGTTACTCATATTTAAGAGTACTATTCATTTATGCAATAAAAAAAAATCAGTCCGCTTGCCTATTTAAAAATGTTCGCAGTTACCTAATAAAATTTTCTAGTTTCTACTTACTTACTAGCTATTATTAGATATAAACTTAGAAAAGCCTGCTTTAGCTGTACTACGACTTACGAGTATAAGGCTGGGACTACATGATCCGGAATCCGATAGGCCGGGGAAAATTCACAGCACTGAAAATGGAACTTTGCAATAACCCTAGGATTTTCGCAAAGATCCTAATTAGCCGATTATCCTACGACATCTATAATTCTATACTAATATTATAAAGCTGAAAAGTTTGTTTGTTTCTTTGTTTGTTTGTACGCGCTAATCTCAGGAACTACTGGTTCGATTGAAAAAATTTTTTTGTGGCGGATAGTCCATTTGTCGAGGAAGGCTTTAGGCTATATAACATCACACTGCGACCAATAGGAGCGAAAAAAAAAAGGAAAAAAAAGAAGAAAAAAATTATTCATCTTTGAGGACTTCCGTTGAGTGCGCTGCGCTGCGTAAACGGTTCAAGTTACCAAAAAAATATGTAAAAGAGAATTATTCCTCTTTAAATGGTCTTAAAAATGTCCAGGACAGTATATGTTTATCTTTTTAGATTGACTCACTATAACCTTTTTATGGTAATAAAATTTGGTCGAAATTAATGTATTATTGCGCCATCGGTTGACGCGGACGAAGTCGCGGGCAACAGCTAGTATATTTATATATCTCTGTGACAGTTATTTACTATTACTTTCTAACATTAGTTTCTCATTACTTTTTACAAACATTACCTCATACTCTATTTAGTCAGCTGACCATTATTACCAGTATACCCTGACATTATTTTCAATACAATTGTCATGTAGGGAAAGGCCAAGAAACAATTGCTATACTTAGAAATTTCTATAGTATACAGCCTGTAAGATTCCAGTATTACTTGAACCCTCTAGACATGCAATTAGTATGACAAGACAGACTAGTATATGTTGGCGTTGTAATATTCCAGTATAATTGGAGCTATCTACAAAAGCGATTAGTATGTTATGACAGGTCAGTATATGTTAGGTATATGTTTTTAAGCATACAAACGGATACATGACATTATAACGGTCGAAATGCTGTTACATTCACTTAGATCTTGTATTTATTTATTAATAAATTACAGATTGCTTCCTCTATAAACTATGGGGGCATTTCACTTCAAGCGGACAACCAAAAAAAGGTGAGGTGAATTTTGTTTATATTCTGGGCCCCGATTCTCGTAGCTCGAATCTCGATTCGATTTTCGCGCTGACTCGTTCACACAGGCGTAGGCGTCTCAAATCATGCGTGCGCGAGCAGGACAGACTGACAATCGAACCGATATTCGAAGCACGAGAATCGGGGCCCTGGGCCCCAATTCTCGTGCCTCGAATCTCGGTTCGATTCTCGCGCTGTCTCATTCAGACAGGCGTTAAATCACGCGCGCGCGAGCAGGACAGGCAGACAATCGAACTGATATTCGAGTAACGAGAATCGGGACCCAGGGCCCTAATTCTCGTACCTCGAATCTCCGATATTCGAAGCACGAGAATCGGGGCCCTGGGCCCCGATTCTCGTGCTTCGAATATCGGTTCGATTGTCAGTCTGTCCTGCTCGCGCACGCATGATTTGACGCCTGTGTGAATGAGTCAGCATGAAAATCGAATCGAGATTCGAGGTACGAGAATTGAGGCCCTGGTCAGTTATATTTACTTCTAGGTGACGTAGATGGCCTAACTTTTTCTTGTATGAAGATTTTTTATGTCAAATATAGGTAGGTACGTCTTAACCTCATAGGTCTTAACTCATAGCCCATTTATTTATACTAAATTCAATTAAGTATTGAATAATAATAATTTCACTATATTTATAAACTATCTATACTAATATTATAAATGCGAAAGTGTGTCTGTCTGTCTGTCTGTCTGTTACCTCTTCACCCGTCCCGGGAAAGGACATAGGATATTTTTTATCCCGAAAAAGTACAGTGTTCCTGCGGGAAAATCTAGTACTTAATTAAATAAATAATTCAATATTTATATTCATATTTTGGTTATAATATTAGGGCCGCACTTGCTCCTCTGGTGTTTGCAGGTGTCAATAAATGACCGTCGCGTCGTGTCGTCCATCAGACGATCAATTTTATACGTTTGTCCCTATTCCATAAAAAAAGTATCAAGTACAATAGCTTTCTATATTTTAATCATAGGGGCATTTCACGTCAAGCGGACAACAAAAAAAAGGCGAGGTCGTGAATTTTGTTCATATTCTGGGCCCCAATTCTCGTACCTCGAATCTCGATTCGATTATCGCGCTGACTCATTTACACATGCGTCTTGCGTATTTATTTATTAATAAATTACAGATTGCTTCCTCTATAAACTATGGGGGCATTTCACTTCAAGCGGACAACCAAAAAAAGGTGAGGTGAATTTTGTTTATATTCTGGGCCCCGATTCTCGTAGCTCGAATCTCGATTCGATTTTCGCGCTGACTCGTTCACACAGGCGTAGGCGTCTCAAATCATGCGTGCGCGAGCAGGACAGACTGACAATCGAACCGATATTCGAAGCACGAGAATCGGGGCCCTGGGCCCCAATTCTCGTGCCTCGAATCTCGGTTCGATTCTCGCGCTGTCTCATTCAGACAGGCGTTAAATCACGCGCGCGCGAGCAGGACAGGCAGACAATCGAACTGATATTCGAGTAACGAGAATCGGGACCCAGGGCCCTAATTCTCGTACCTCGAATCTCCGATATTCGAAGCACGAGAATCGGGGCCCTGGGCCCCGATTCTCGTGCTTCGAATATCGGTTCGATTGTCAGTCTGTCCTGCTCGCGCACGCATGATTTGACGCCTGTGTGAATGAGTCAGCATGAAAATCGAATCGAGATTCGAGGTACGAGAATTGAGGCCCTGGTCAGTTATATTTACTTCTAGGTGACGTAGATGGCCTAACTTTTTCTTGTATGAAGATTTTTTATGTCAAATATAGGTAGGTACGTCTTAACCTCATAGGTCTTAACTCATAGCCCATTTATTTATACTAAATTCAATTAAGTATTGAATAATAATAATTTCACTATATTTATAAACTATCTATACTAATATTATAAATGCGAAAGTGTGTCTGTCTGTCTGTCTGTCTGTTACCTCTTCACCCGTCCCGGGAAAGGACATAGGATATTTTTTATCCCGAAAAAGTACAGTGTTCCTGCGGGAAAATCTAGTACTTAATTAAATAAATAATTCAATATTAATATTCATATTTTGGTTATAATATTAGGGCCGCACTTGCTCCTCTGGTGTTTGCAGGTGTCAATAAATGACCGTCGCGTCGTGTCGTCCATCAGACGATCAATTTTATACGTTTGTCCCTATTCCATAAAAAAGTATCAAGTACAATAGCTTTCTATATTTTAATCATAGGGGCATTTCACGTCAAGCGGACAACAAAAAAAAGGCGAGGTCGTGAATTTTGTTCATATTCTGGTCAGTTATACTTCTAGGTGACGTAGATGTGTACACACAGTACGCACGCATGATTTGACGCCTGTGTGAATGAGTAAACGCGAGAATCGAATCGAGATTCGAGGTACGAGAATTGGGCCCCAGGGCCCCGATTCTCGTGCTTCGAATATCGGTTCGATTATCAGTCTGTCCTGCTCGCACACGCATGATTTGACGCATGTGTAAATGAGTCAGCGCGATAATCGAATCGAGATTCGAGGTACGAGAATTGGGGCCCAGAATATGAACAAAATTCACGACCTCGCCTTTTTTTTGTTGTCCGCTTGACGTGTAATGCCCCTATGATTAAAATATAGAAAGCTATTGTACTTGATACTTTTTTTATGGAATAGGGACAAACGTATAAAATTGATCGTCTGATGGACGACACGACGCGACGGTCATTTATTGACACCTGCAAACACCAGAGGAGCAAGTGCGGCCCTAATATTATAACCAAAATATGAATATAAATATTGAATTATTTATTTAATTAAGTACTAGATTTTGCCCGCAGCTCCGACCGCGTAAATACATTATCCCGCAGGAACACTGTACTTTTTCGGGATAAAAAATATCCTATGTCCTTTCCCGGGACGGGTGAAGAGGTAACAGACAGACAGACAGACACACTTTCGCATTTATAATATTAGTATAGATAGTTTATAAATATAGTGAAATTATTATTATTCAATACTTAATTGAATTTAGTATAAATAAATGGGCTATGAGTTAAGACCTATGAGGTTAAGACGTACCTACCTATATTTGACATAAAAAATCTTCATACAAGAAAAAGTTAGGCCATCTTGTCAATATGACAAAATATATTAATCCTCGACTGTCCCAAACAACCCCAAAAGTGTGAGCACGCAATTCATTTCGCCTTTTCGTACTTTGGGTTACTTTGTGAAGCACTTCCTCGGCCTACTTCGCGAGCAGTCTGGACATAAGCAGCATAATATACATAGATCTATGGTGACAACTGACAGCATGGCCATTATTGTTAGTTGTTACTAATCCAATTAAAATAATTAAACTTTATAAATTGGTATAGAATAGAATTCTTCGTCTCCGTGGGCTAGTTACAAAAGAACAGCCTTGCCAGAATCTTTTGTTATTTTGTGATGGCAACCTTCAAGACCACGTTTGGTAATCGCATAAGATTCACGTAGGTTTGATTAATTGAGATATTTAAGGGTGATGATGATTAAAACGTGATTAAAACCATATTATGAGGAATATAGTTCTTAGAGATATAAAATGATTTTTTTGATTGACCTCACAAAAGATTTAAATGAGGTCAACGGCCGAATATTGTAGCGCTAATCAAAATTAAGAGCTCTATTCAGGCTGTCTCTGTCTCCGCTAGCTGAAATGACAAGGACAGCATGTGACTTGAGCATCACTTATTTTGACTAATGTTTCAGTGTTCGGCTGTAAATATCATAAATATGGTGATTTATACTGAAAAATGAATTATAGAGAGTTATTTCCACTACAGTGACAAACCGATTAAAACGACATAGTGAACGTTATGCTACTACTACGAGTATTATAAATGTGAAAATTTGTGAGAATGGATGGATGGATATTTATTAATCTTACACACAAAAATTACTGAACAGATTTGATGAAATTTGGTATGGTAGTAGTTTAGGCTCTGGTTTAAAACATAGGCTACTTTTTATCCCGAAAAAGTACAGTGTTCCTGTGGGATACTGTATGTGGGCATTGCATAGCCATAACCAGCTGTGCTAAAACTTAAACTCATTATATGTTATATTTTATGTTGTAGGAAGTGAATAAGCGTTTAAATCTCCATGTTGTTTGTTTGATATCGTCTTGGCTGTGTTATGTCCTTGATGTTGTGTTTAATAAATATATTTTTATTTTTATTTTATTTATACCGCGGACGCGGGCAAAAGCTAGTCCCATACTTATATTTTCAACCAGCTTGTTTCCGCTTCTTCGGCGCCCGCGTACATTTAGTATTCCACGGGAATACTTTACTTTTTCGGGATAAAAAGTACCCTATGTTTTAATCCAGAGCTTAAACTACTACCATACCAAATTTTATCGTAATCCGTTCAGTAGTTTTTGCTTGAAAGAGTAACAAACATTCATCCATCCATTCATCCGCCTTCGCAAACTTTTACATTTATAATAAATAGTTAAGTATAGTAAGATTTCGAAAATTATCATTATAATTAACGATTAATGGCTAGGCCCTTTGGAGTAGGTTGACATTCCAAATTATAGCTACACTTATCTACTTTCCCTGTACCTACAGTAATTTTATACCCACAGTTGTGTAACACATTTGCATATCAGTTCAACACCATAGACAATTTGATGGTGTTTTACATATTCATGAAAATGGAGGCCGAGTGTCGTAACGTATCCTTTCACGCTTCAGGGATTGATGTTTTGGGGTTCTGTGGAGGAGAATGTAATTATTATTAGTATACACTACTTCTTCTACTACCTACTACTACACTTACACTACACTTCTACTACTCTACCTACATATATAAATTATTAGTGCAACCGAAAAATATTCTATAACATTCGTATTAAATAAAGTTATTTTGAAGTTTAAGTAGATAAATTTATGTAAGTGGTTTAGGTATTATAGTCAAACGATACCCTGATGCCTATAAAATGCTAATTAAGTACCTACCTATTTATAATTACGATAGTACAATATAATTCAATGTTTATAATATTATCACTTATTAGTATATTGTCTACTCATGGAATGAACTGACTGGTTGTAAAAGTTGAAACTTTGTTTTTGTTGTTCTTTGCTTTAAATTAGGTACGTGGAAATAAAAGTTTCTGGACACTGGAATTATTTTTTTTAATAGTAACTACTATTAAAAAAATACTTATTCGAAATTCGAATATTCTCTGCGGGATATATACACTGTGAATGGATTCCATTTTCAAATCGGTGAAAGACTCAGGGCCTGGCCACACGGTGCGGTACGGCTGCGGCGCGGCGCCTGAGCGGTATCGCAACAGGTCTTTTTCATATAAAAAGGCATGGTATGCCACACGGTGCGTCCGGCGCCGCTCCGGCGCCGCACCGCAGGCGCACCGGACAGCGGCGCGAGGCAGATGAGGCGGGGAGGGGTGCAAGCAGTGCGGTGCCGCGGCGGCACCGCACAGTTGTATGTACGGCGTAGGGAGAAGTGTACGCTCGTTAGAATCAACGTATAATTACGTGATGCTGATACATATTATACAAAAAAACCCATTGTTTATTGTAGACTGTCGTCAACAGGGCAAGCCATTAGCCAAGTCAACCCTGTTCGGTGCCGCAGCGGCGCCGTAAGAACATTGCGGTGCCGCAGCGACGCCGTAAGAACATTGCGACGCCGCATTGCTCGTGTGGCCGCCAGTGCGGTGCGGAGTATTGCGGTGCGGTGCGGCGCCGCGCCGTGTGGCCCGGCCGTTAACGTCAAGGGCGGGAAATACTATTTCAGGCGCTTTTGAAAAGCACTTAGGAACAAATACAGTTAATTAAGAAGCTGTCTTCCTCAGAAATAAACTGAGGAATCCTGGTTACAACCACATTGAAAAATTAACCTTATATCCAGCTAATAAGAGTTAATTTTAAAAGGAAGTTGAGTTAAGAACTAAGATAAATGACTACTCGAAATAACCAATCTAATTTTGTCCGTATAAGGATTCCAAATTTAAATACAAAGTCCTTGTTCGGTATTCTCTGTGGTTGATGTAATACAAATAGCAGGAAATTGTAGCCTGTAAGTCCTTTTATGAATTAGTAAAATAAGCTTTTTGATAGAATTAAGAAGTTTTTTATAGGGAGTTTTTCATAATTCATTACCTAATTTATTTATGAATGCTATTGCTACTAAGATGAACAGTCAATAATTTCTTTAATGCTTTGAAATTTCAGGATGGGCTTCGTCGTAGGTACATTTGACAGAAAAAATCTTCATACAAATAAACAAAAAACTTTGACAAGAAATTAAAACCGACTATCAAAGTAAAAATGCACAAAAAATTATGAAATAAAATTCATTCTCAGGAGTTCTGTTCAGTAATTTTGGATCTAGGGTATGCGTTGATAAGTTGGTACAAAAGCTTACTTGGTGCGTACTAAGTACTAACATATGCTTGGACTACTTCAGAAAAAGTCGAAACGACTATATGTTTCCATATAAATTTCGAAGAGTTCCCTCGATTCATCAAGGATCCTATCATCAGGTCACCTTGGTGCTGCCCCAGGTGCTAGTCAAGTGCCCCAAAAAACACCCAAAGTAGGGTGTGGACACTTTTTGCCCTATGTCGAGGCAAAAAGAGATAGAAAGATAATATATCATTAAGTGTCTGTACAGCTGTGTCTGTTGTTTTAACATAACACCACAAACTGAACTTGAACTTAGATGCAGATTACAGTTAAATAACCTTTTTTGCAGTCGGTTTAAAAATATACATAATAAATATCATGGGTTATTTCGAAGATGCATAATTTCTGAGCAGGACAATGTGATTTTCCTCTAGTGTATTTGTTTCCAGTTGAATTCTAATTCATATTGTTACATAAAGGACGACCTCTGTGACTCAGTGATTGAGCGCGTTTGTGCTCAAACCAGGGATTGCAAGTTCGAACCCCGCCGAAGGAATACAAGGGTTTTTTGTGTTCCTGGGTCATGGATGTGTATAAAATATGACGTGTCAAACGTACCTCTTAGTTATAAGCTATATTTGACAGAACAAATGGGCTAAGGCCCATCCTTAGGTTTGAAATCACTGCGTCTGTCATATACCTAGGCCCTAGCTCCTACCTAAACAGCGAGAATATAAAAATATTAGGTCTATTGATCAAAAGAGATAAAGAAATCTGAACCCACCAAGACCCAACATAATTGAAAACCCAAAACCACAGAATAGATATTAGTTACAACAGAAGCCTCACTTCGAGGACTCATTAGAAGAAATAGGGACTCTTACAACGATACCATTAAGTTCAATTCAGTTAGCGCAGCGCGCGATCGCCTACGATTATATTTACCTACAAGTTGCGTCTCTTTCTATCGCATAACTCTTATTCATATCGCATAATTGTGACGAAATCGGGGTTGTCTCCGTTTAGAAAATAATTTATTTAAATACAACTTTTTTTCTAGTACCTACCTACTGTACTTTAGTGAACGAATTACTTTCCAAGTAAACCTAAGGTAGGTGTTAGGTACTTTAACTCTAATAAATTCGCGCATACCTACGTATAAGTAGTTATGCGTAAAGTGTAAACGTAAGCGTTTTCGATACCTTTACGGCCTGATATTACTCAAAGATGTTGAATCACGCCGCCTTACTTATTACTCTAGGTACTTTTGTCAACAAATTACTTTTCAAATCGTATCACAATTCACATTGCATCGGAATGACAGTTTATGACGCGAACAGGTAGTTCAGGAGCCAACACCTAAAAACATAATATTGGTTCTCAAAATCTCAACTAATAGCATTAGCTCAAACTATATTTATAATAATATTGTTATTTAATATTTATAATATTATAGTACTCATTATACCCACTTTTAAAATAATACGTAAAATTATAATAATTACGAACAAATCTCGCGCGTACGTCACTCACTGCTCGCATGTAAGTCCCTACTGATCAGGGGGGTGAAACTCTCATACATGCACAAATTAACAGAGTACAGAGACATCTAAAAATGACTGTCCGGTACTAACAGTTTGAAAGTTTTCGGATTGTCACAACAGATGCCACTAAGCGACTTCTACATCGCGCTATCGCTAACACAAGGCGTATTTATAAGGGCTCGCGAACATTTTACTATGCAGCAATCATATCCCACTATTAAAGAGGAACTTGGTCGTTGTTGTGTCTACGACTTTCGATAAAACTTAATTTCTGTCCATAATTCAGTTCAATAAAAATTATCAGGCGGTGCTACTTCCATCTAGCGGGTTTGATAGTAACTAAAACGGTACAACGCCATCTAAAAACGACATTCCGAAACTTTTGCAAGACTCAGTTTCAATTTTAGAGTTGCGCATCTATACTAATATATATCTGTATTATCTATGCTACTGATTGTCCACGCAGAGCGGGATGCCGCGCGTACTTGCATTTTCTATACCTACACGGGGAGTGAGACAGGCCTGCCAAAACTAGAGATGGCCGTTATAACGTAAAGCGTTTAAAATAGCGTGCTTTTATAAATAAGTTGTAAAGTCGTTTAAAAATTTAAGCGTTTATCACTTATAATTATCGTTCATATCGTTTATAGTCATAAAGCCATAAGTGTGGTATGAGCAAAGAAAAATAGTTCTTATGACAGCGCAATAAGAGTGAAAATTCTTTAATGTAGCTCATCACTTATTTAAACGGGTTATTTTTTGTACTTATAACTATTAAGCTTTTTCGTGTTTATTCACTTTTTGTTAGTTGCGCTTTGCGGGTTGACGAAAACACGTTATATTACGTTACGCAATAATTCGTATTTTAATCGTAATAGTGGTGCTTTGGTGGCTTACCGTGAAGTTTTAATGTAAATAATAAATATAATAATGGTCCATATGGACGTAATATAAACTTTTCGTGTAGTGTTTTAGTATTAAGTTTATTTAGTTTTTGTCGTAAGATGACGAATAAACGACGTGAATTGGAACAGTAATTTATGGAACTACTTTGAAAGAAATGAGGTGGAAAAAGTGGCGATGTTTGTTATCCTATAAATCAACTATTACTAATGATAAGCAACATTTAAGATTAATGCATATTATCAACATGTAAAAACATTTTTATGAGTTCATATTATTATATTAATAATTATTCAGATTTCAGACAGTCCTAAGCCTGCAAAGTACGAAGGAAAGTTAATTTAAATCAGTTTAAGCGATCGAAAAACGTAACATAAGCGCAAAAAATATTATAACTTATAAGTGGCAATAAGAAGATAATCAAATAAGCAACTAAGCAACTAAGCAGTTAAAAATAGCTGCTATTGAATATTTAATAACGGATAAGTTAACTTTTAATTTTAAGCCGTTTATCACATCTCTACCCAAAACCTAAAAGTATAAATGGGTCAAACTTCTATCACGGTTCACGAACTTAACCAAACCGTTCGTCCGTAACAGACGAATTATTACACCTTCTGTGCGCATCGAGCCGGAACGCTCCCACGGGCGCGGGGAAGCGCATTCCTTAACGTCGTGACGTAGCTACTGGGACTGACTTCCTGCACAACACGATTCAAGCACAATATAGGATATTGCTACTATTATAAATGTGAAAGTTTGCGATGATCTATCGATGGATGTTTGTTACTCATTCACGCAAAAACTACTTTGGTTCTGTTCTGTACTTTTGGATCCAGGGTATACCTTGGAGCAAAATCTTACTTTTTGGTAAGTATATGTTTGTGTTATCAGAAAAAGTTGAAATCGCCGTATATGTCCATATAAATTTCGAGGAGAGGAGAGGATTCCTCATGAATTCCATCATCAGGTCACCATTTTTTTGAAAACGGGACCAACTTGGGATAATACACTTTACATCAAAAAAAGAATTTTGAAAATCGGTCCACACACGGCGGAATTTTCGTTGAACATACAAAAAAAAAGATATAGGTACTGCCGAACGAACCGCCTCCTTTTTATGGAAGTTGGTTAAATAACGTTTGCTTTATGAGAACCCTACATAAAAAAGCTTCCTTATTTTTAGTATTCCGTACCCAAAGGGTAAAACGGGACCATATTATCTGTCCGTCTGTGTCTGTCAGTCAGTCTGTCCGTCTGTCGACTCCGATATAAAACCTGCTTTCTAAATACAGCAGTAACCCCAGGTTTACCGTGGGTGTAAGATATGTTCCAAATTTCTTCCGGAGCTTTCCGCCACGAATTATTTAAATTTACTTTGTGTAAGTATTGTCACAACCTTGTTCTATGTACTCATTAGTGTATACTCTATCACTTTGTAAACACCCAGGTCTACTCACCCGCTGAACCACTTTTTAATTGAGTTACCACATCCGCTGAGAATTAGACGGGTCAGTGACCTCAACCTGTCCGTCCGATGGTCCGCACATTTCGTATGTAGTCAAATTGTGGACTGTGCAGTGGAGTAAACTATAAGCAGAAGCGAGATAATGCATGGATTGAAATAAAGACGTAGCTAACAGTAGCATGGGGTTCCTATAACTCCATTCCTATCGGCTTCACTTACCACTTACCTTTTGAAGATCCTCATCCAAACCCCTACCTAGTATACAGGCTTGAGGCTAGGGCTTCCCTATATAGGATAACCATACTTCGCCACTGGTAGCTAAGGCAAGATTACCGTAGGTAACATTAACGTAGATAATATTATCATAGACAAGATTAAATAATAAATAAAAAAGCCTTTATTTGACCATGCTACATTTCATTAAAAATTACTTACTAAGTAATACTACTTATAAATATAGGTAGGTAGGTACATACTTATTTAATTCTAGCTATGCTGTTAAATCTACACTAATATTATAAAGAGGAAAACTTTGTTTGTATGTTTGTTTGTTTGTTTGTTTGTAATGAATAGGCTCAAAAAGTACTGGACCGATTTTAAAAATTCTTTCACCATTCGAAAGCTTCATTATCCACGAGTAACATAGGCTAAATTTTATTTTGGAAAAAAATAGGGTTCCGTAAGATATTTGGGTTTTTCGGACACAAGGTGTAAAAAATCAACCAGAAAAGTTACTTATTTTGCGTACGCTGCCTAAACTATAAAAGATAGAACCATAAAATGTTCTAATTAATTGTAGATCTTATAAATATCTACAAAAAAGTCCGCGACACACTATACCTATCTATGTCGAGTGAGGCACAACAACCATTTTTAAACGACTTCCAAAAAGGAGGCGGTTATACGTTCGGCTGTATATATTTTTTTTTTTTTTTTGTATGTTCGCGGATAACTCCGCCGTCTGTTGGCCGATTTTCAAAATTCTTTTTTTGATGTAAAAGGTATAATCCGAAGTTGGTCCCATTTTCATAAAATTGGTGACCTGATGATGGGATCCATGAGGAAACGAGGGAACTCCTCAAAATTTATATGGACACATATGGTGGTTTCGACTTTTTCTGAAGTAGTCCAAGCATATGCTACCAAAAAGTAAGATTTTG
The DNA here is from genome assembly GCA_905404095.1 of Glaucopsyche alexis. Classification (NCBI taxonomy): domain Eukaryota; kingdom Metazoa; phylum Arthropoda; class Insecta; order Lepidoptera; family Lycaenidae; genus Glaucopsyche; species Glaucopsyche alexis. The sequence continues at coordinate 19,307,413 of FR990059.1, forward strand.
CTCCAAGGTATACCCTGGATCAAAAAGTACAGAACAGAACTCCTGACTCCTTATAGATACATGTTTGGGGATTTTGGCGTTGTTTAAAGAACTGCAAGCATATGCCACTTTGTCAATTAGAGTAATCATCATCATCACCACCACTATCACAGCATACATCATCACATTATGATGATATAGAAGGTACTTCTCATAGTATTTTACACTAACACGGAGATCTTTGAACATTACTCTGCCGTTTATGGACCTATTTGCAAAATTATTTTGTTGTTGTAAAGGGTTTAATTCGAAATTGGTCCTTTAGTCACTAAAGTGGAAACGTGATTATGCGATCCATGAGGAATCGAGGGAACTCCTCGAAATTTATATCGACACATATAGTGATTTTGACTTTTACTGAAGTAACACAAGCATATGCTACCAAAGAATAAGACGTTGTACCAAGGTATACCCTGAATCCAAAAGCACTGAACAGAACTCCTCAGTCTTTAAAGATATGCGTTAGGAAATTTCGGAATTGTTTAAAGAACTGCAAGCATATGCCACTTTGTAACTTACAGTAATCATCATCATCATCTTAATAACAATACCTAATGGAAGCTTGGCACGTATTCAGTTATACATTCGATCGTTTATTTTAGACGTTTTTAAGACGTATTAATAATAACTTAACAAGATATATCACTAAAAAGGGTGAAATTATTATTTTTAAACAAAAAATTAAACCGACTTCCAAAGTAAAAATACACAAAAAAGTATGAAATAAAACTTATTTTATAAATAATTCCCCTTTTAAATTTGTCTATTTCTCTACTTAATCTTCTTAATTTTGAAGTCGTTACCAGTAAATATGAACGTGAGTTCTATAAAATATTGTAGGATATCATTTGGGCTGGTAGCGACTTCAAAATTAAGAAGATTAAGTAGAGAAATAGACAAATTTAAAAGGGGAATTATTTATAAAATAAGTTTTATTTCATACTTTTTTGTGTATTTTTACTTTGGAAGTCGGTTTAATTTTTTGTTTAAAAATAATTTATTTAGAAATCTTGAATTTTTTTTGGACTACATTTAAACGCGTTTATTTTACTCATGTTATTAATCCTTATCAAAATAAATTATTTCATCACTAAGTACAGTTTATGTAGATAATATTTGGTCTTTGAATGATTAAAATTGGACGTTTGGTTTTGAAGTTATGGCGAAATTAAAATATTACGACTTCTGCTGCACGGCCCGTTGCGAAGTGGGCGTCACCAAGGCGGGGTGCGCGTGCGGGTTAATGTTTAGTTTAGTTAGATAGTTTAGTTATTTTATAAACATCAAATTGATAATATCTTAAAATATAATACATTATAATATCTATACATCTATACAGTTAAATACAATTTAAGTGTCTGTTTGTAACTTCAAATTAACAGCTTTTTATATAATGAATCTGAAAGTATTTTCGGTACTTACAATAAAATACATTTTTTTTTAATTTTTGTCTCTCCGTCTGTCTGTCTGTAAGTCGGTCTGTCTGTCTGTTTGTTTCGACTAATCTATGAAACGGCTGGACCGATTTTCACGGGACTTTCACTAGCAGATAGCTGATGTTATAGGGTACATAGGCTACTTTTATTTTAGGGTTCCGTTTAAAAAAATAGGATTCCGCTTTCGTTAGTCATAAATAAAGTCGCGGGTAAATTTCAGCGATATCCCAAAGTATTGTTCCACGCGGACGAAGTCGCGGGCAAAAGCTAGTTATTATAATATAAGCTAGGTTCCCAGGTTGGGTACAGGCCTCCTCTAAAGATGGCCTCTTTTCTCTATATTGTGCTATTTGCCACCAGTTTGAGATTATACCACCAGTAGACAAGATTGCTGAGAGCAAAATTAATTAAAATATTTCAATAGAGCTTCTAAAAACTTTTTAAAAACTTAGCTTCTAAAAACAAGGTTAAGACAACATGGCAAATAATTGCAAATGAAACTGGAAGAGTCACCAGACGCAACTCATCTTTTAAATTAAATATAGATGGTAAAATAATCAAATCCGACATTGAAGTTGCAACTGCTTTTGAGAAATTCTTTGCTGACATTCCAGTTTCAACCACAAAAAATTTAAACGCCTCTCCTGCTGCTGCTGAATTGCTACTTAAAGAAAACGTAAAAGAGTGTGAAATCGAATTTAGATTTAAAGAAATAGGACCTCAAGACATTATTAAACATTTTAATTTGTTAAATATCAAGAATACTTCAGATTTATGGGGCCTATCTATGAAAGTTATTAAATCTATAATCGATATTATTGCACCTTACTTAGCAACTATCTTTAATGATTGTATAAAACGTGGCGTCTTTCCTGATCTAATGAAACACAGTAAAGTTTTACCTCTCTTTAAGTCTGGTAGTAAGTCGGATCCATCTAACTTCCGACCTATATCTATTTTACCAACACTAAGTAAAATTTATGAAAAAATAATACTTAATCAGTTGCTAGCACACTTCAATATAAATAAAATTTTACATAACAAACAATTTGGATTTACAAAGGGACGCTCTACAACAGATGCAGGCGTCGATCTAATTAGTTATATTTTTGATGCTTGGGAGAGATCGCATGATGCTCTGGGAGTCTTTTGCGATCTCTCTAAGGCATTTGATTGTGTGCAACACTCAACATTGATCAGGAAATTGTGCCACTATGGAGTAAGGGGTCCAGCACTCGTTCTCCTAAAATCTTATTTATCAAATAGGATTCAGAGAGTTGAGATAAATGGAAAAAGATCCACAGGTACTAAAATTGAGATGGGGGTCCCACAAGGGTCAATTTTAGGACCCTTTCTTTTTCTGATTTATATAAATGACCTACCATACCTTATTAATGAAAAAAACGGAATAGTATTATTTGCCGATGATACGTCACTTACTTTTAATATTAATCGCCAAAACTCGTGTTATGACGAAGTAAATAATGCTCTTCTAAAAATAGTACACTGGTTTAGTGTCAATAATCTTTTGTTAAATAGCAAAAAAACTAAATGTATAAAGTTCACGTTGCCGAATGTAAGGCAAACTAAAACCAATGTGCTATTAAATGGGGAAGGTATGGAACTAGTAGATACAGCCGTCTTTTTAGGTATTACATTAGACGCGAAACTTCAGTGGGGCCCTCATATTGCTGGATTGGCCGACAGACTTAGTTCAGCAGTATTTGCAGTAAGTAAAATAAGACATTTTGCAGACGAAAACACAGCAAGGCTTGTGTATTTTAGTTACTTCCACAGTATAATGTCCTATGGCATTCTGCTATGGGGCAATGCTGCAGATATAAATACTATCTTTGTGCTGCAGAAGCGAGCTGTTCGGGCAATCTACAAGCTGGCCCCCAACACTTCATTAAGAGATAAGTTTAAGGAAACTGGGATCTTAACTGTAGCTTCTCAGTATATTCTATCAAATGTACTATATGTTAAAAAAAATGTAAGCCTATTCAAAAAAAAAAGTGACAACCACAATAGAAATACTCGAAATAAGAATAAGCTTGATGTACCAGTGACTAGACTTAGTAAAGTAAAGAATTCGTTTAAAGGCCAATGTATACGTATATACAATAGGATCCCAGAAAACGTTCAAAATTTTTCAACCAATAAATTTAAAAAAGTAATCAAAGAACGTTTGTGTAGTAAAGCTTATTATAAACTTAATGATTTCATGAATGATAGCACACCTTGGGAATGAGGTGGCCCCCTGCAAGGCTACTTCCATATACTATTGTATTCTAGTTATATAGTTTTAGTCATAACATTGTTATACATTTTTTTATTTTAAAAGAACAATTTTCCATCTTTTTGGTAAAAGATGGCCCCGCGCGAGTTTCTTACGCCGGTTCTTCTCGCCGGGCTAGTTCCCGAACCGGTGGTAGGCATCATGTATACCGACGTTCAATAAGTGTATAAAAATACCAACATTGAATAAAAATTTTTGACTTTGACTTTGACTTTGACTTTAGAGAAAAAGCTCCAATGAGTAGTTAATTGAATTTAATCGCTAGTCGCTTCACGTTATAACTTATAAGTTATACCAAACATTTTGTTTAGATGAACTTGTGTCTGGCTAACTCACGATGTGAACTTCCAAACTAGTTACGAAACCCGTACATACCTGTTACCTCTCACACCGCCATTTTATAAAATATATTCGCTTAATTAAAATTTGTAAATTGTAATCAAATGTTAGATTTAACCGTGTGAATTTATTCTGTTTTTGGTAGTGTATTTATGTACTCTAGCATTGGTCTCTAAAACATTAACGGCCAAGTATTTAAATGCTACGTAAATTAAGTGGAATTAAATTAAGGGGCTCCTATCTTTAAGTAGAGTTTAAAATTCGGACGAATTCTATCTTTCGTACGCGTTATATCCTCTCACCTTTGTGATAAAATCATTAGATAGTATAGTTTCCTTAAAAGATTTATTCATTGTGCAATTATTTCTTTCAGGTAAGTCGTCGTTTCTTCACAGTTCGCACCTCCATGCATGGAAATGCCAAGGTAGTAAGTACCTTTATTGAAAAAAAATAACTTTCTTTATATGTACTATTTATTTTATAATGTAATACTCCTTTGGTTTGTAACTAATATCTATTCTGTGCTTTGGCTTAGAAATAGGTGCTACCAACATCTAGGTCCACAATGGCCATAATAAGTGAATCGTAATATTATAAAACATCATTTGTTGAAATTGAATAGATGATGTTTTATAATACGATTCACTTAAGGCTGGGACTGTATGACCCGGAATCCGGCGGGCCCGGGAAAATTCAGAGCACTGAAAATAGAACTCTGCGCTAATATAATAGAGTTGAAAATTCAAGTGTCGAGTGGCTAGCTGTCATATTCTTAATGTTGCCATTTTAGAACTACAGGTAGACCGTAGTTAGTATATTTTGCCGTATCAGATCGGCAAAATATATATCTACTTATTATTATGATTTTCTATTCTCCATAATAATTAATCACTATTCAATATTCATTATTACACAATACACAAAGTTCAACAGACGATATAATGACAATATTATTCATAGATTCACAATTATTTATAACTTGTAATTTATCATATTTTACATAATATTATATAATCAGTTTAATAGTTTAATCTATTAGATAAAATAGTAATAGTAGTGATTTAGAAAAGGTCAAGCTTATTAAGGGGCCCCATACATGGTCCGGTCTACCTTCAGTTCGGCCTGAACGGATGCAAAATCGTATCGTGTGTGTGCAATTTCGAGATCGCATCAGGCGGCCGTACGGACTGAAGCGATTCGTTCCAGTGTTGCCAGCTCTTTTTTTGTGAAACTACTAAACTCGTATCGATTTCTACTAAAACTACTAAAAAACTACTAAAGAGGCTACTTAACTTAGGAATTCCTGAAGCCCCCCAAAAACCACTGCATTTTAGGTTTTATTATATTAAATTTTTTTCATTAATTGAATTTGATTATAAATTTTACCATTTAATTAAAATATACTAGGAAATATTACGTATTTAGTAGCTATTTTGCATATCATTACTGTCTGGCTCTTTCCTACTTAAACACTACTAATAACTAAATTTCTACCAAGGAGGGAATAAAATACTCAATTTAGTAAAATTTTGTAAAATAACTAAGTTGGCAACATTAATTCTGGCCTGACCGATCGGCCTGAACGCGCGGCCTGTCCTGACCGTGTGTGGACAAATCGCTTCAGTTCTTGCCCGACCCGCTGCCGTGCGGGCGTGTATCTTGTACAAGCGTTGTATGAGTTTTCGCGGTGTTTAAATACAAAATTGATAAACACGACCGTAGCGCGCGGCAAACCAGAATGGACTGATGCGACTGTTCCGTGTGTGGGCACGAATCAGATCAGGCCGAACTGACGTAAATTGGATTGGATGCGATTTTTTCCGTGTGTGTGCTCGAATCCGTTCAGGCCGAACTGACGTCAGTTCCAGCTGAAACGATCGGCCTCTCGTCTGTGGGGGCCTTAATACATTAGGTATGAAAAGTTTTAAGCAAGTACAGCTTAATAATTATCTATTTATCTACCTTCAGTAGACAATTTTAAAACTATATACTTTTTTAAATTATTCCTACTAAAGGTATAGATTTAGGGAAAATATATTAATTAATCCACCTGTCACGAATCTATCCATCCATCTGAAAAATTTTCAATCAAAAAGTCGAAATTTTGCGTGACGTAATACGTGGACATCCCCTTACTTACCTATTCTACATTCTAGTTCAATATATACCTACATATTATATCCATGGACCTAGTAACCATAATATATACCTTTAGTAGACAATTTTAGAAATATATGCTTTTTTAAATTATTCCTACTAAAGGTATAGATTTAAGGAAACTATATTAATTAATCCACCTGTCACGAATCCATTCATCCATCTGAAAATTTTCTATCAAAAAGTCGAAATTTTTGCGTGACGTAATATGTGGTTAGCCCCTTACTTACCTACTCTATATTCTAGTACAATATACCTACTATTTATCACACAATCTTAAGTACAATAATAAAACGCCTTATACCTATTAAGTACATTGACAAATTGGTCAGTCAGTCACCAGAGTTTTGGTGAAAGTTGATATTTGTTTAATGACCTCTTATAACTGCGAAGCGCACGAGCATTGTTACTGTCATATTTACTGAGATGTATATTGTAACTAGATTCACACTTGTGTTTAGTGAGTATGACTGATATACAGTTCAAACCATTCGGATTGTGCCAAACTTGAGCACGAGTTATAATGAGAGGATATCGCTAAAAATGAGCTCAAATATTGACCCCGCATGGGGGAAGAAACTGGGGATTCAAGTTAGTATGAAGATAATGCGAGTGAAGCCACAGGCAAAAACATTACAAAGTATATTCTGATAAGAAAATCTTTATTTTCGTAAACGTCTTTCTCACAAATTCTTATTCCAAAAATGTCTTTAACCCATCTAATAGAGTTCTCCAGCAGGGTCAAAGTTCAAAGTTGAAAGGTAACTAGAGGATCGATTGGAACTCTATGATCCGGATCCGGCGAGCCGGGGAAAATTAAGAGCACTGAATAAACTCTACGCTATGTTATGCCTTATACAATAGAGTTGAAAATCGAAGTGTTGAATGTCGAGCTGTCATATATGACATTGACATTTGACTCGACACTCGTGACTTTAATTTTCAGCTCTATTGTATTAGCGCAGAGTTCTATTTACAGTGCTCTGAATTTTTCCTGGCCCGCCACATCCGGATCATATAGTTTCAGCCTGATCGTATAGTTACCTTACAACTTTGACCTCTTTTCGCTTTATTATACTTTTCCGCGACCTACCGCATTCCGGACAATATAACAATAACTCCCCCACACCGATTTTGGTGACGGTGGCTGGTTTTATTGGAACCAGGCCAGTTACGCAGAAGTAATTTTATATTGCCCAAGTGTGTGCGCAGTACACAAGAGCACTCTCTCTTCCTTTACTCGCATAATCCAGTGGGACGGATAACCGACACGACTGGCGAGAGATCAGGCGAAGGTTCGACTTTTTACATGCCCATCCGACGCATGGATCATCTTTCTTGTCAGACAATCGGGTGATCAGCCTCCATTGTCCTAGCCAAACTTGGAAACAACATTTTTGTTGTTCCAATACGGGAATCGAACCCACGACCTCCGAGTCGAGAGCCAATGCTCAAACCACTAGACCACGGAGGCTGTTGCTGGACAATACTGTCCCAGCCTCAAAGGTCACGCGTTTTTTATTATGCTATGTACATCTATAATCATTTAACATCGCGTATATCATAAGGAACTTACCTCATCTGTGTTACAGTATACAGTACATTGAGTAACCTAACTGCGGGTATTGTTTGCTTTCTTTTTCTCGGAATTTTGTGAACATAGAGAATAGAAAATGGATATTCTCATAATTATAGCATTCTCATTCGCATATAACAATCTTTGCTAACCTTTGCCAAAGGTAATGCTACGGTCTTGCAGAAAATCGTCGTTAAATAACGTTGTGTTTCGCTGGGTTATATGTAAGTAACTGTAGGGGTGTAAATCACCGGGAACGAGATACGTTGTAACTTTGTAAGTGCTGTAGGTACTATTATTTATTCTGTGGTGCTGGTGCCCATGGGCGGTGGTAATCTACCACCAGGCGATCCGTCTGGTCGATTGTGGGTCTTATTTCATGAAAAAAACGAGCGAACCTTACAGTAGTCGTGATGTGTAACATTTAATGAAATTAAAAAAAAACACAATGCTTTGTACGATTTTCTAATATGATAAAAATAACGGAAACTTTTCTGTTAAGCAGTGACAGACATCAACCTCGAAATGTAAAACGCTAAATATTGAAATACATATTAGAATCTGCCGGCCAACTCTACCACTGCGCGCTCATTCGTCAAATTAAATATCGCGCGCTTCCGCGACTTCCTGTTACACACTTCCATCCCATTTCATGAAATGCAAAAAAGCGAGAGGGAAGATGTTACACATCAATAATGAGATGATTAAGGTTAGAACGTAGATCCCATGATTGCGGTTCATTATGATTTATGATTAGACATGATTAGACATTCAGGTCACACTGTTACATTGACACACTAAGGTAAGTACCAGTACTACCTAGTCTAGACACTAGAGTCTAGACACACACTAATTAGTCTAATCATACAGATTATACGGGAAAGGACATAGGATATTTTTTATATCCCGAAAAAGTAGTGCACCCGCGGGATAATGTATTTACACGGGCGGAGCCGCATATAAAAGCTAGTTTATAATATGTAACTAGCTGACCCGGCAAACTTTGTTCTACCTTAGAGGCAATAAATGAGCCGATTTTGGATTTCATTAAGTGCAATTTTTCATTAGGATAATAGATATAATTAAAAAGAAATCAATTATTTTAATGATCGTTAAAATGGGCCATTTATTTTGTTGCATGGGTTGCAATCTTCAGTAAAGCATCTTGTAAGAGACGACATTTTTCGTTTTATTATCAGGCGCAAGAATAAATAACGCAGATGGTCTTCCGATCCGTGAATATACCACATATAATTGACCAGGTGAAAAACATGGATTTTGTAGATTCAGACCACAAACTTTCTGGTCATTGTGGTCTTAATGGTCATGGCGAATGCAAGACGGATCGGAAATTGAAGTCGTTTGAACTCAAACGGCATATCAGTATTCGGTAGGCATGGGCGTAGCCAGGGGGGGGGGGGGGGGGTTTAGGGGGTTCAAACCCCCCCCCCCCCGAAATGGGCCGGCTGGTATATAGAGATCTGACCCATAATACAGAGGCGTATTTAGAAATTTTGCGCCCCAGGACTATTAACATAAGTAACCTATGCTCTTCCTCGTAGTCTACTCTATGTCTGTGCCAATTTTCATGATGATCGTTTAAGTAGTTTTACATAAAAGTGTAAATAAAGTTGTCCACAGGAACCGTACATTTCCCGCGATAAAAAGTAGCCTATGTCCTTCCCAGTGGTCTACTTTATATCTGTGCCAAATTTCATGATGATCGGTTAAGTATTTTTTACGTAAAAGCGTAAATACAGTATTCCACGGGAACCGTACATTTTCTGCAATAAAAAGTAGCCTATGTCCTTTCCCGTGCTCTACTTTATATCTGTGCAAAATTTCATGATGATCGGGTAAGTAGTTACGTAAAAGCGTAAATACAGTATTCCACGGGAACCGTACATTTTTATGCAATAAAGAGTAATCTATGTTCTTCCTCGTAGTCTACTTTATATCTGTGCCAAATTTCATGATGATCGGTTAAGTAGTTTTTACGTAAAAGCGTAAATACAGTATTCCACGGGAACCGTACATTTTACCGCGATAAATAGTATCCTATGTCCTTTTCCTGGTTCTAAGCTACCTCCCTACCAATTTTCAGCCAAATCGGTTCAGCCGTTCTTGAGTTATAAATGGTGTAACTAACACGACTTTCTTTTATATATATAGGCAATAAAAAGTAGTCTATGTCCTTTCCCGTGCTCTACTTTATATCTGTGCAAAATTTCATGATGATCGGGTAAGTAGTTACGTAAAAGCGTAAATACAGTATTCCACGGGAACCGTACATTTTTATGCAATAAAGAGTAATCTATGTTCTTCCTCGTAGTCTACTTTATATCTGTGCCAAATTTCATGATGATCGGTTAAGTAGTTTTTACGTAAAAGCGTAAATACAGTATTCCACGGGAACCGTACATTTTACCGCGATAAATAGTATCCTATGTCCTTTTCCTGGTTCTAAGCTACCTCCCTACCAATTTTCAGCCAAATCGGTTCAGCCGTTCTTGAGTTATAAATGGTGTAACTAACACGACTTTCTTTTATATATATAGATATGTATGGAACTATGGACTTCCTTACGCCACGGCAATCTGGCCTCGTGTTAAGTAGGTATCCGAAGAACTTTTGTTACGGAGTACGGTGTGGTTAGTGGTTACGGGAACCAGACAACGGGAAGTTTATTCAATATGTTTTCAATTCTTTTGTTTTCTACATATTCTTAAGATGTTTATTATATTTTACACATATTTAACACGCATCCATGACCCAGGAACATTGATAACTCTTGTTCCCTCGGCGGAATTCGAACACGCATCCTCTAGCTCGAACTACTGAGCCACAGTGGCCGTCAACATTTGAAACGATTTTTTTAAATAACGAAAAAATGAAAACTTTACGCGCATTGGGCATTTTTAGAGAATTACCATAAAGCTTGCTGTATGAGGTAAAGCGGGGCGGGCTGTTCGCTATTGTTTTCTCTTCTGTTCTGTCGGCCCTCCCGGAGAGCCACTGTTTTTTCATCCGTATTTCTCCAGTTTTCTTCAAACCATATCAAGCAACCATAACCATTAATTAACGATTGTATGGCACCCAATTACGTTGTGTGTGTGTTTTTGTCGGCTTTCTCCGTACCACACTGCATTGTTACCGAGATGAACGATTAATTACAGTTTTAACGAATACACACAGACACATCACACATGATAGTCTTTTAAATTTTCAAGCAGACTTCACTATAATAAGTTTAACACTGGGTATGTATAGGCGCCAGCTCTTTCTGCTAGAATTTAGATCTTTTGATATGCAATTTTTACATCCCTAGACATAGAGAAATAGAGAAGAAATTATTATGTGCCATAATATATAATATTATGATACTAGCTTTTGCCATATCCCACGAGAACACTGTTCTTTTTCGGGATAAAATGTAGCCTATCCAGATATATTTAATACAGAGCCTAAACTACTACCATACCAAATTTCATCGAAATCCGTTCAGTAGTTTTTGCGTGAAAGAGTCACAAACATCCATCCAGCCTCACAAACTTTCACGTTTATAATAATACTAGCTGTTTCCCGTGGCTCCGCCCCCGTAAAAATACTATCGAGTATCCCATGGGAATACTGTACTTTTCCGGGATAAAAAGTAGCCTGTTTCAATCCAGAGCCTAAAGTACTACCATACCAAATTTCATCAAAATCCGTTCAGTAGTTTTTTCGTGAAAGAGTAACAAACATCCCTCCAAGTTTCACATTTATAAATTATAATATTAGTAGGATAGGATGGAAACATTTTCGAGTAATCGGCCTCCAAAGTGGTTTACAAGTTTACAAGCCTTAGTTTACTCGAAAATGGTTGACTTTGGAATGGCTTAGACCAGTGGTCCCCAACCTTTTTTTTACGCGGGCCACAAACCCGTTGTACTCCTGGTGTCGCGGGCCGCAACCAAAATTTTTAGGGACAAAAAATACGGTGTTTAAATTTAACGATTTAATAATAGAAAAATACAAGGTAGTTAAAAGAGTGAAACTAAACATTTAAGATGAGATAACGACACAAACTAAAATAAAATAACAAATATGTATTATAATAATTATGTTCACTCAGTGAGATATTTGGAATTGTGAACGCTTTTTCACAACTTTATCTAGAGCTGGCTTGTCGCTGCATGCTATCCTTATTCCTTATTACATCGTAGGCTGTATTTCAAGAACCACTTTAGCTAGAAAGCTGATATTTTCATAAGTCTTAATTCTGATGCCGCTATAACAACATAATATCATATCTAAAAAACAAGATAAAACAAATAATATAAGGAGAAGCCCTTTTTATGATAGCAAAACGCGATTTTTTGTCCTTTCTTTAGTCGATGGCAATACTTTAAATATTCACAAGATACTAAATTGATTTCTACTCCAATATATAATTCAAAATAAAAATTAATATAAAAGGGGTTTTCATAAAAAATACAATTTTTGTCTATTTTTTTTCCTAAAATGGCTTTTCCTTGGCTGATTTTTAAGTTACAGATTTCACGCGGGCCGCAGATAAAGGCCCGGCGGGCCGCATGCGGCCCGCGGGCCGCGGGTTGGGGATAGCGGGCTTAGACCTACAATTTCTTTGACCAGTCACCAACTCACCAGGGTAGGGTTTGGAGATTTTAAAAAAAATCTGAACTGTGACTCCTCTGGTGTTGCAGATGTCTATGATGAACGGAATTTTCACTTTTCTATATTTTCCTTAATATGAGCTAATAACCTAGCCTGACAGCAAAATTGAAATTTCTAAGTAGATATGCTAGAACTGCTAGAAGTATGTTTTTAATTTTGCTTATTCTCCCTGCTTTTATCTATATCTTTCAAAATCGCGTTTTTTGCCGCTTAATATCTCCTAAACTATGCACTAGATTTTTATGAAATTTAAAACAATAGCTTGTGCCGCTAATGACTTCTCTGCGACAAAAATTTAGACCGCTAGCTTTGTTAAAAAGAAAATATGGAGGCACGAAAAAGCCGTAAAATGCTTCGAGAAAAGACCGCTTAAAACTTGGCGATAGCGCTCCCGCGCTATGAGATACACCATCACCTTTCAGTAAACATATATCTATATATATCAAAATGTTATGTTGGTTTGTGTACGCTTCAAAAACTCAAAAAGTTCTGCACCGATCGAGCTGAAATTTTAGCATGATATATAATCCGCATCAAGGATTGTTTTTATCAATTTTTTGCATCAGTCACTTATCCGCGACCGCGAATATATTTACGCGGGCGGAGCCGCAGGCAACAGCTAGTATTATATAGTTACTTTGTGCTTGAAACCTTACTCTGAGCTTGACAAAGAATAATAAACCTCATGTGAAAGTCATCGTTATCGCTAATTATTATTTCAGTCTGCAGACGCGTCTGGTTAGTCTGGTACTAAATATGTACCAATGACTTTTTCCTGTAAATGAATCAGTTAATGTTTTCGCTGAATGAATCAGTATCCAGTTTTGACATTTTGCCAACTTACGCATAGGATACGCTAGGCGCCATGGTAATTGATTTTCGAGAACGGTGAAAATTTCTGGATATTTTCTGTTATGATTTAAGATGATTCAGACGTTTCTACTTCGTAATAAACAACTAGGCCTCTAGGCAAGATCCATTCGATAATTTCGACGGCGAACTTCGAAAACAAAAATGTATGGGATTTGACATAAGTCATCGTTAAGTGACATGTCGCTTGCGATGCCTTATGTCAAATCCCATACATTTTGTTTTCGAACTTCGCCGTCGAAATTATCGAATGCATTTTGACTAGAGGCCTTGAGCTGAGAAGAAAATATATTATGGGCCGCAGTTGTAAAATACACTAACACAACAAATGCACAAAAACGGAACGATACGCGAGTGCGATACGGCGTTGCATATTAAGATGCTATTCAAAATTGAACTTTACAAATGTATGCTAATTGCTAATATTATAAAGATAAAAAGTTTGTGTTTGCATTGAAAAGGCTCCGAAACTACTGGACCAATTTTAATGAAATTTAGCACGAATCACAGAATACAAAAACATGCAGAATGAGTGTTCGATCACATTTGTACGCAGCGCACTGTGTCCAAAACCATGGCGAAACACCACCCCGCCCGCTCTTCTTAATTTATACTCTTTACACTTACATAACAAATCGCGTTGTTATGTTACGACAATTAGGTATTCAATAAAAATTAATTGAAAAAAAGTTGGGGAAAATATTCCGTTATTCTGTGGCAACATATTATGTGTGGATAACCATTCCAATTTGGAGTAGTCGTGACAGCCTCACTTTCAAGCGTGTTGACGGCTTCTGGATGATTTCTGTATTCTGTGGCACGAATATAGAGTAAGCAAAGGGGAAGGACATAGACTACTTTTTATCGCGGACAAATGTACGGTTTCCTCGAGATTAACTTTTGCGCGCACGAAGTTGCGGGCACCAGCTAGGCTCAACTATATATTTGTTCTAAGCGCCAGTTTCACAATCGACGGATAAGTATCAGATAAATTCGCATGTTTTGTCTCTGTCGTTCGATACAAAGCAAGAAGCGAAAAAACTTCCGGATTAGGCTGGGAGTTGGGACTATATGATCAGGAATCCGGCGTTCTCGGGAAAATTCAGGGCATTGAAAATATCACTATCTGCGGTAATTCAATAAAGTTGAAAATCGAAGTGTCAAGTGTCGAGCTGTCATATATGACGTTGACATTAGACTTGACACTTGTGTGTTCGATTTTGAACTCTATTGTATTTGCGTAGAGTTCTCTTTTCAGTGCTCTAAATTTTCCCTGGTCTTCCAGATTCCGGGCAACATAATCCCAGTCTAAGCTACCCGATACTTATCAGTAGATTGTAAAACAGGCTTTAAATTCAACAGACTACGCTAACAGCTCGCGGTAACAGGATACCAAAAAACCTTGAAATATCCCTGTCGCTGAGATATCAAGTTGCGTCCTCAAATCCACAGCATAATACATACAGTGTGTTGTATTACTTTCATTGTTTGATAACCTTTGTTGACTTGGCACCATGTTGGTACGAAATGTGATCGCAAAAGGGCGCACGGTTGACGGATTTTGGGGGGGGATATGGTACTGTAACAGATTACAGGGGGTAATAAGGCCACTTTAGGTGTTTCGTAGTAAAATGGCATTTAAAAGTTCTTCTTCTTCTGCTTTTCGTAAATGGCTCCGTAATGAGTTGCCAATGTCAGAGTAGGTGAAGATAACTCTACTATTGAAGAAGGTCTTATGACAAAACAAGTGTACGGTTTATTAATTGTCGAGGTCTGTTGAGAGAATCCATTTCAAAGTTTAGCAAACATCAATTTTGGCAGTTTTCAATAGAAATGCGTAAAATGGCGCACATAATATGAATTGCTTATGATTTATCTAATGGTCACCTAAAGTGGCCTTTTTAGACCCCCAGAACCAGACCTAC
This sequence comes from Glaucopsyche alexis, assembly GCA_905404095.1. Classification (NCBI taxonomy): domain Eukaryota; kingdom Metazoa; phylum Arthropoda; class Insecta; order Lepidoptera; family Lycaenidae; genus Glaucopsyche; species Glaucopsyche alexis. The sequence continues at coordinate 19,322,731 of FR990059.1, forward strand.
ACCTATGTGGTACACGACACTAGCTTTTGTGGCTGTCTATATTTTTATAATTTTTATAACAGTTTTTATGGTATAAGCAGCGTTTCTCAATAAATTCTTCCAAGACGAGAAGATCATTCTTTTCGCGGCTTTGTTGATGCGACATTTTTTTTATTTTTTACACCACGTTTACGATAAAAACACGTCGATACAATTCACTTCACCTTGCATAATCCACTCGATTGGCTTCAGATAATACAACAGACTGTTGTTTTTGTTGTTGGTTGTGGCCAAGGTCGAGGAAGTGTTGCATTGACACAACAAAAACTAAAGTGGGTGTTTTGTAGATCCAAAAAGTTTATATAGGCTTTGCCCGCGTAAATACAGTATCCGCAAGGAACTGTATTTGTACTTGTTCGGGATAAAAACTAGCCTATGTTTTATAATCCAGAGCCTATCTACTACCATACCAAACATCAAAACCGTTCAGTAGTTTTGCGTTTTAGTTTTTGCGTAAAAGAGTAACAAACATCCACCCATCCATCCATCCGTTTCATGAGTTGGTATGTACTTATAGGATGGGACTATAATATTGGCCGAAATCCGTAAGGTCGGTAAAAATTAAAGCACTGAAAATATAAATGTGCGCTAAATAAGCTAATATTATAGAGCTGTTTCATGCGAAAACTACCGAACGGATTTTTATGAAATTTGGTACGGTAGTTTAAGCTCTGGATTAACACATAGGCTACTTTGTGTTCCGAAAAAGTATATTGTTCCCGGTCGGAGTCGCGGGCAAAAACTAGTCTACAATAATTAAGTAAATGTTTTTATCTATATATATAAAAGAAAGTCGTGTTAGTTACACTATTTATAACTCAAGAACGGCTGAACCGATTTTGCTGAAAATTGGTAGGGAGGTAGCTTAGAACCAGGAGAAGAACATAGGATACTATTTATCGCGGGAAAATGTACGGTTCCCGTGGAATACTGTATTTACGCTTTTACGTAAAAACTACTTAACCGAACATCATGAAATTTGGCACAGATATAAAATAGACTACGAGGAAGAACATAGGTTACTCTTTATTGCATAAAAATGTACGGTTCCTGTTGAATACTGTATTTACGCTTTTACGTAACTACTTACCCGATCATCATGAAATTTGCTATAGATACAAAGTAGACCACGAGGAAGGACATAGGCTACTTTTTATTGCAAGAAAATATACGGTTTCCGTGGAATATTGTATTTACGCTTTTACGTAAAAACTACTTAACCGATCATCATGAAATTTTGCACAGATATAAAGTAGAGCACGGGATAGGACATAGGCTCCTTTTTATTGCAGAAAATGTACGGATCCCGTGGAATACTGTATTTACGCTTTTACGTAAAAGCTACTTAACCGATCATCATGAAATTTGGCACAGATATAAAGTAGAGCACGGGAAAGGACATAGGCTTCTTTTTGCAGAAAATGTACCGTTCCCGTGGAATACCGTATTTACGCTTTTACGTAAAAACTACTTAACCGATCATCATGAAATTTGGCACAGATATAAAGTAGAGCACGGGAAAGGACATAGGCTTCTTTTTTGCAGAAAATGTACCGTTCCCGTGGAATACTGTATTTACGCTTTTACGTAAAAACTACTTAACCAATCATCATGAAATTTGGCACAGATATAAAGTAGACTACGAGGAAGAACATAGGTTACTCTTTATTGCATAAAAATGTACGGTTCCTGTTGAATACTGTATTTACGCTTTTACGTAACTACTTACCCGATCATCATGAAATTTACTATAGATACAAAGTAGACCACGAGGAAGGACATAGGCTACTTTTTATTGCAAGAAAAATATACGGTTCCCGTGGAATACTTATTGTATTTACGCTTTTACGTAAAAAATACTTAACCGATCATCATGAAATTTGGCACAGATATAAAGTAGACCACTGGGAAGGACATAGGCTACTTTTTATCGCGGGAATGTACGGTTCCTGTGGACAACTGTATTTACGCTTTGACGTAAAACCACTTAACCGATCATCATGAAAATTGGCACAGACATAGAGTAGACTACGAGGAAGAGCATAGGCTACTATTTATCGCAGAAAAATATGTTTGGGGATTTAGTAAATAGGGGATTTAAGGATTTACAAAAAATGTGATTTACGCGACGATACTCAAAGGAAAATTCGAAGGTGAGGAAGTTCTCATTCCGAAGATCCCGATGATCCCTACCGAATACCGATTTGTCGTTTGAGTTCAAGCGACTTCAATTTCCGATCCTTCTTGCATTTGCCATGACCATTAATAAGTCTCAAGGCCAATCCTTGAAAGTTTGTGGTCTGAATCTACAAAATCCATGTTTTTCACCTGGTCAATTATAGTGGCATATTCACGGATCGGAAGACCATCTGCGTTATTTATTCTTGCGCCTAATAATAAAACGAAAAATGTCGTCTATTACAAGATGCCTTACTGAAGATTGCAACCCATGCACCAAAATACATGGCCCATTTTACACAATCATTAAAATAATTGATTTCTTTTTAATTATATCTATTATCCTAATGAAAAATTGCACTTAATGAAATCCAAAATCTGCTCATTTATTACCTCTAAGGTAGAACAAAGTTTGCCGGGTCAGCTAGTATTTAAATAAAAGGCAAAGCTGATTGACTGATGTATCAACATTCAACGCACGTTCCAAGCCTTTAAGGCCAGAAATTTTAAATTTTGCACACACATTTTCTCATATGACGTAGGCTCTCATATCTACTAAGGATTTTTTCAAAATTCAACCAGCAAGGGGGTAAAATAGGGGATGAAAGTTTAAAATCTAATATAACGCGGACGAAGCCGCGGGCAATTTGTTCTTTTATATTATAACAACTAGATAGTTATTGAATATAGGGCATAATAATAGTCCCACTTTTATGTTTATTTTCATACTAGCACACTTATTACACGGAGGCGTGGTATAAAAATGAAACTGTTTAATGTGGGTCACGGGTTCGAGCACCGCGTCTACTGAGTGTTTGCGGATAACGGAAAATCGCTCGCGCGGTTGAAAATGTTTACTTTCTATATTTGTTTGTAAATTAGATATTGCGCGCGACTTCATGCGCGACAAAAGGAAATCTCGTGGAACCGTACATTTTGCCGCAATAAGAAGTAGCCTATATCCTTCCCCGAGGTCTATTCTATATCTGTGCCAAATTTTATCAAAATCTGTCTAGATGTTTTGGAGCCTATTCGATGCAAACAGACAAACAAATTTTTTCTCTTTATTATATTAGTATAGATATATATCTAAGAGGCAAACGAACCCTTATACTGGGACTATATTGTTCGGAATACGTGAGGCCGGGGAAAATGCATAAACTACCAAAATGATTTTCCTTGAGCCCTTCCTTTTGGCTCCGCCATGTAATGTAGGAAGTGTTCCAAAACACGACTTTGTAGTTCGTACCAATAAACCGATCAATTACTAGTCAATTTGTCCCTTCGCCCTGCGCCTGCGCAACAATAAATTACACAATAACGTCAACGACCGTCTGCTATGTTAATCGGAGTTGATCTAAGATAATGTGGAAATCGAGGGTCGAGAGAATTCTCGTTTCATTTGGGGTTAGAAGTTCAGTAAACTTTAAGTCTTGGCTTTGTATGTAGAGCTCTTGACTTGACACTTGAAAGGGAAGTAGTTTTTTTTAAGTTAGGCATAGAATTTAAAAGTATTCGAAACGATAAAATTTATTTTAGGTTACACAAGAAATAAAAATTTAGGATTCAACCATAGATGTCTTATATTATATTCAACATCTAAGTATTCAACTAATCAATGTGCAAGGAAAAGCATCAAATATGCCAAACACAATAAAGAATAAGACGTAGTGTTTATATGTAATTTTATCACTCTCACTTATTAATTATTTATATTTGTTTAGCACTTTATTATAAATTAAAAAATACATTTCATATATTTGTTTACTGAGCAAAAAACTTGATAAATATTTATAACTCTGTGCAAAACAATATATAAAACACAAAAGACTTTTTATTTAATATTTTCAGGATATTCATATGACATAACTCAACACCTTCTGCTAGTATTCTCTTATCTACGTTTGCATTTTCAAAATAGGTACCTAGTAAGTTCATTTACCCTTACAAAAATACAAATTTAAAAATGTAACAGATTGAGAAAACAAATTCAAAATATTGAATTTCGAATTTTCCCATAACGATTTCCGGTTTGGTTATATTCCTGTCAGAGTCCGAAATTTAGTGTTGCCGCACTAAGAGAAAGTTTACTCAAAATTACAAAGCACTAGCGGTTTTATTCCACTTATCACTTATGTGATTTACGGAGTCGGGAGTAATAAACGTATTATTCGCAGCATGGGTCGTGGCTTAACGCTTTGTCCTACATGTACCAATGTGCAAAACCAATTCAAAAGCGCTAATGATCTGCTAATGTTGCTTAATAAAAAGAGGGTAATGTGTTTAGTACAGATTTTATTGGCTCTAATTTTGTTGTATTTTTCTAAGATGGGCATGCTTTCAAATACCTCATAATGTCAGTACCTAACATCGTCATTTTATCACACTATTAAAAACTGACAAACTATTTATGACATAATATAGGTACCTAATAAGTATCTACCTTTTTATTGCATAATATTATTATAATGTATTTAAAGCACTTTTTTCGATCGCCGGATTAAATACATTAATATTATTTTTGTTTGTCTATAAATGCTATTTTATATAGTCTATATCTCAGCTAGTAATTATAAATTTCGCTGTTACATAGCCAGCAATTTTAGCAATTTAATTAGTTAAGTTTTACTTCGTCGTTTGTATTTAACAACGAACAAAAAACGAGCTGACTCAGCGTCTGGTAAATATCAAATTTCATCGTGCATTTGTACAGCTTTCGTTAAATCTGAAACCGTTTGTGACAATATTTAGATTTTACTTTCAATAACTGTGTGTCACTCCTTTTATAGCGTTTGTAAATACAAATAACAGGAAAGTATGTGACAACAAGAATGATTTATGCTTACAAGATAATTATTGCACAGCTATATATGGTTAATTACTTTTTTTTTTGTGTAAGTATAAAACTTAAAGGCGCGTTTATAAATTTGACACAAGTACGGTTCATTTTGCGAATTGCGATCAAATTAGATCAACATAAATAAAACTCGTAAAAAGTGTAGTGTATAGCAAAAACAGTTTTCCATAAACTTTACACCCAAAATTTATTATTTATCATGTGTCTTGCTATTATGTACGAATCTTAATGGGTAAGAATATGGTTTATTTTATTACATGACTGTCTAAAGTTATAGGTCAAAACATTTCTTTTGTTTATAACATTTCTGCTCTCATGTTCTCAGCACTCGAGAACTTTTCCTAAATGCATCCAATTCCTATAAAATAGTGTTTTTTTTCTTTTTAATTATTTTCGTTTAATGCAGTTTGTCTGTAATAAACGTTTAATTTGTCTCTAATCTCCATCTAATGAGATTGCTGATGCAATTAGTATCTACGGTCTTTATGTAGCAGTTAACACTAACAGACTATTGTTTATTCAAACACATGTGCAACATCCTTTCGGGTTCAAAGTTAATAGATCAGATCGACCAGCAAGAACCACATTAGGTTACAAAATACAATATTACATAAGAATTATTGACAGTATGCATTACTAAAATGTTTGCGGGAAAAATAGCAATATTAACTTTTCCTGACAACATGAACTCATATAAGTATTTTGTAAGTAAATCTGGTCTTAATTTAAGGTCACATGTTAATTGTTATAGCTATATAGTTTTGTAGAATATCTATTTTTGTTAATAAACCATCCTGAATATTAAGTGCCCTTATACTATTACCAACTTTTACCTCAATTCAGGCGTATTGAGCAGTCTCTTGACTAGGTTATGTTGTGAAAATGCCATATTTGCAGGGCAAGCGTACCTTTTTAAACGCCCGTCCCAGGCACTACAGTATTCATGCCCGGTTTCTGAGATTTTTTGGTACTTTATCTATTCAACTACGCTTTTGATCGGTTAACGCGTTTACATTATGTAATGATAAAAAAACTTAGGCCTTTGCATCCGTTAATGGATGATTTATATTCTCCGAACGAAGTAACCACTCTTGAAATACTGTAGTGCCTGGGACAGTTGGTTTTTAAATGTCGTATGGTTGCCCAAGCACATACGGCATTCTCACAACATAGTCAGCCTAGTCCAGAGGAATGACTGGTCAATACGTCTGGGGCCAACCATGTGCGGGTTTCCTCACGATGTTTTCCTTCACCGATATGGATAAACGCTATTCAATAGATAAACTACCGACAAAAGCCTCGGAAACTGGGTATGGTACGGGCGAGTTCTGTATACAGTATAAATCATGAACGGATGGAAAGCTTTTTGATAACATTAAAAGCTCCGCGAGTACCTAATAGTGTTCTGTGATTAAAAGTCAATATCTTTTTTGAACTTTTTGATTATAGTGAACCATTAAAAATGCATAATCACCAATTTATAAACCATTTATAAACCTAACCGTAATTTATAAGCTTGTGAAACAATAACGGTCCACGAAACGTGACTTGTGCACGAAATTTTATCTCAGTGTAACTAATAGTAAGTCATTACAATACAAGGAGAATAAATGAAAATAATATTGACAGTTAAAGTGTTCTAAACTCAAAAATATTGTGGTATGCTGAGCTGTACATACCCTACATATGAAGGGTTGAATTATGTTTTTATATATCTAATATATTTTTATTATATTTTGACCTAATTTAAACTGATGTATTCATTCAGATTCAATAAAATTTTGGATATCGACATCTTCTGTTTATTGAGGTTCTGCACTTAACGGTCACTTAACGCAAGAGTGTCTAAAAAGCAGATCATATACCTACTTACTTAAAACACTTTCTGTATGTAATTAAAAGTTTTTGTCTTTAAACAAGCAATTTTTGTAGATGTCACCGTAAAATTGTAAATACCGCAAGATTATTACATAACTTGCGAGATTGTAACCTGTTGAAATATTGTAAACACAAACATACTGCTCACAATTTAACGCATTAGTTTTTGTTATCATAAAATCTTCTCTGTCTGAGTCTGGACTCGAAATACTCTATTTAATAATTATTAAATAGACTAATTAGTCTGACCTGACCTGGGTCAGATCAGACTAATATTTTTGTGATTATTTTTTAATACCTATATTATCTGATATATATTTTTTTTTCGTTATGCTAAAACTCCGGACATAGCTCGGTCTCTTAAAACTTAATAGGTACGAGTATAAGCCTATAATATATATTGTAGAAATAAATTAGTTTATTGACCTTAGTCAATAAACTAATTTATTTCTACAATATATATTCAAAGTGAATATTAGTAGTCAAAATGTCTATTTCATCATTAACATTTTACGGTATTTAAAACTTAAAAACATCAGCAAAATAAGAACATGTTTGCAACACATGTTTTTCATTAAAAAATAATTATTCATCTTTATTCATAGGGGTCAAAATAACAAAAAGGTTTAAAAATCACAAAACATATTGAGCCCAACTGTATTCCACAATTGAAGCCATTCATAAACGAAAAAGAAAGAGACAGAGTTATTTCAAAGCTTACGCGTACTAGAAGGAGAAGGAAAATTGCATTCCGCAGCTACAACGTCGCAATGCGCCCGCGCAGGCTTTTAGTGTTGCTACGTTTCTGTATTGCAGGATTTTTTTATTTTCTTTGCACGTTTTCTTTCTCTTTTTTAGAAAATTCAAAACCAGAAAGAAGCCTTTTAGGTATTTAGGTCGATGAAATTAAGTATTAACCATGTATAATTTGTTTTTATATTCATATAATTCTGTATCGCTTTTTCGCATTAGGTTAGGTTTTGTTATTAACATACAGATTAATTTATAATTCAACATACTTACCTTGATAGCAAAAAAGTGAATAAAATTAAAATATTTAAGTCACTTTCAAAATATTATAAATTAATTTTTTGGTTAGTTGCATTTACGCGCTGGCAGCACTAACATCTCGTTCGCCTCTCACCGGAAACCGGCCATCACTCGAGCGCAGGCATTCGAACGTGGAATACGTTTTCCCGCCGTTTTTTTTAAATATCTCGTGACTGACACAAAAATACGAAAAAAAAACATCGGTGACATCATAATAATAACCGAAGACCAAATCGAGAAATCGCGAGTGTTGTGATAATATCTGTGTTGTGAAGTGACGAACCGAGATTGCTTTCACTGGACTGAAAGTTATAATTTTCGGATAACTTCTAAGGATTTTTAATGCGAACAGCGAAGAGGTAATTTTTTTATTCAGTCAAATTGTTTTAATTCAATTTTCAATATTATGCAAAGTAATCAAAAACACACACTGTTGAAAACGAAATAAAAAATAAACACCTAATACAGATTGTAAGTATATTTTATTCTAAAATCAAATAAAAAAAAAATGGGTACAATAAATGCTTAAAATATTGTACAAAATTATACTCGCTACTTGCTAAATGGTTAAGCTCTATAATTTTCCACTAATTTAGACAAAATTAACGCAAAACTTTTGACATCGATAGTTTAAGCTGCAAAACTGTATAATATTTTAGATAAAAATCCCGCAACTTGTTTGCGTAGACGGTAGAACAAATGGAAAAGGAACCCTGTTTTTAAACAGAAACCTAAGACAATTGTAGCCTAATTTACTCCTTATAACATCAGCTATCTGCATTCTGCCGGTGAAAGTCCGGTCAAGAGATTTGCCAAGACAAACAGACAGACAAACAGACAGTCAGTGACAGTGACAGACAAAAATTAAAAAATATATAATTATATTTTAAAATTTTTGTCTGTCTTTCGGTCTGTCTGTCTGTCCGTCTGAATTACTACAAATTTGCTATGGGTCACTGAACAGTTTTATAACAAAAGCTAAAATAAGAAAGGCCAAAGTTCAATTACATATTGATTTAAGGAATTTTACAAGTCACTGCTTTTGTAGGGCTAAATAGGTGCTTACCCTTATAATATCTGGGGGCATGGTAGTGCCTCCGCCAAGACGAGTGAGCGAAGCTCAAGGGTTTACCTTTTCTCGAAGCGTTTCGTCGATTTTTTGGACCCTCATGGTTTTGGATTATAATTTATAGCAGATATACAACATTTTCAGTATATGTTCCCAGTAGCGGACAGTGAAACATGTAAAGTTTTCATATTATAGATCTTATAATTTAGATTTTATTGATATCTAAAAATCCCTGATTTCGTAGCTGACTCACTGATGACCAACAAAATTATAGGATATCATAGAAAGGTGAAATTTGGTATGTAAGGTAGTTTTAGCACATAATATTACCAACATAAAAATTTACAAACTTGGAACTTTTATCCTCCAACCCCTTAAACTAGAGGATGAAAATTTGTAAGAGAGCTACGTAAATTTCTACTCTAGAGGTCTGAAAATTGTCTTTCAAAGAGAAGTGAAACCTCACCAAAAACATTTTTATGTAAAGTGATGTCAAGACGAAGCCATATAACTCACACTGTCAAAAAGCTATTAGATCTCATGTAAAACCAAGCTTCTAACTCTCACGCCTGAACTCTACAAGCCCAACTCCACAAACTCTACACTTTAGTCAAATTATGTGGCTTGGTCATTTCGTTCCTACAAGAATAGTAATATAATAGGTAGGTAAACGTTTTACCTTACGCCAAAGCGAATGTAGCGAAATGGTCAGGCTACATATTTTGATTAAGATGTAGAGTTTGTTAGGCGTAAGTATTAGGATTAAGGCGTGTAGAGTTAGAAGTTTGGTAGAGTCAGAAACTATTATAAAGGTAAATAAACAAACTACAATTTGACGTATTTTTTTAATTCAGAGCAGTGAATAAGACCATAGTTGCTATGGGCTGGTCGTGGCGAAGTAACAAATCCCACCAATGTCTTACTTATTCATTATCTTCCAGTACTTCATGGACTGGATAGATGTGGAATATTTAAATTTTCATTTCCGAAATCACGCGGGAACCGTACATTTCACTGCGATAAAAAGTAGATCATGTGGTAATCCGGAGTCTAAACTACTACTATACGAAATTTCGTCAAAATCCGTTCGGTAGTTATTGCATGACATCTCTCCCCTGAAACATCTCTTCCCTGTTTATAATATTAGTAAGAAAAGTATTTTTATTTCAACGTAAGGTTACATTATACATATTTCCTACAAAAACATATTGTTTCAAGATAAAACCATTTCGTGTTATCAATATTATCTTGTAATATCTCTTATCTATTTGCTCTCACGATGTCCCGTTATCTGACGGTACATTTCACAACTATCGTCTATCGATGTTTGTTATCTGATGCCTTTGCTAACAGGTTTCCGGAATGGAAGAATAAAGTGAATATCCTAATCTATACTAATATTATAAATCTGAAAGTGTGTCTGTCTGTCTGTCTGTCCGTCTGTTACCACTTCACGCTTTAACCGCTGAACTAATTTTGATGAAATTTGGTACAAATATACTTTGACTCCTGGGAAAGGACATAGGATACTTTTTATCTCGAAAAAGTACAGTGTTCCCGAGGGATACTGTATTTACGTGGGTGGAGCCGCGGGGCAACAGTTTACTATTATAAATACGAAAGTTTGTGAGGATGGATGGATGGATGTTTGTTACTCTTTCACACAAAAATAACTAAACGGAATTTGATAAAACTTGGTATGGTAGTAGGTTGAGCTCTGCATTAACCCATAGGCTACATTTTATCCCGAAAATATTATAGTATAATATTTATTTAAAGTAGTTTACGACCTAACACTTGGGCTACTAAATCTCTAACTCAAGCGGAGACAGCGATTGCCTCTGGTCCTAACTTTCTGTATTCGGCCGTTAAAGTCGAGAAGGTGTTAAAACGCGACACAGAAACTTCGTAACAAACGAAAATCCCGCAGGAACCATTCATTTCCCCGCGATAAAACTATGTTCTTCCCCGTGGTCTACTCTACATATTTTCATCAATAAATTTCATCAATATCGCCCCAGTCATTTCGGAGCCTAGTCAATGCGAACAAACAAACAAATCGTTCCTCTCTATATATACCTTAATTTAGTAATAAAAGTAAAGTAGAAATTTTAAGATATCCGAATGAACTAAATTAATACGAAACACCGAAGACACCTTTTTACATTACCTGCTGCTTTTCATCTTCTTGATATTTTCTGCAGACAGATCTTAATGATCTTATAATAATTATCTTAATATAATGAACCGCCACTGAAAAGAACAGTAAATATTCATATAACCCACAACCATACACTTTCAGTTTCCAATACATGAATTATGTATGTATTATGTATGAATGTTGTATGTATGAAATCACCACTGACTCACGAGATCATTATAATTGCCTGTTGTACGTTTTTTGCCGTTTTTATACGTGTGACCATCGTGTGACGATCAGTATTACATAGTACAAAATGCATAAAAGCGGAAAATCTAGTATGGACTCTACCTCAAGTAGGTTTTAACTCCACTGGCAAAGCTACAGATATCTTAGTTCTTTCTAACTTAATATTATAAATGTGAAAGTTTATGAGGACGTATGGATGTATGGATGGATGTTTGTTCCTCTTTTACGCAAAACGAACGGATTTCGATGAAATTTGGTAAATACCGTAGTAGTAGTTTGGGCTCTGGATTAAAACATAGGCTACTTTTTATCCTGGAAAAGTACAGTATTCCCGCGGGATATCCGATACTATATTCACGCGGGGGAAGCCGCGGGAAACAGCTAGTTTTGGGTAGGATCTACTCATATAAAGACGTTTAGACAAAAAAATGCTGTCATACTCAAAGTGAAAAAATCATCTCATAATGGGTGGATATCCGCTCAACGCAAACTCGCCCATAATATAATGAAAGTTTTTTTTTGAGCATTTTTTTTTTGACTAAACGTCTACACTTAATTGATTTTACCAAACCTTATATAAAGTGGTAGTAATAAACCGGCCAAGTGCGAGGCGGACCCCGCGCACGTATTGTTTGTTGTATGGGAGCCCCACATATTTAATTTATTATGTTTTCAGTGTCTGTTGTTGTACCGGCAATAGGAATTAAGGAAGAATTTTAACGGTTCATAAGATACAGCCCGGTGACAAACAGACAGCGGAGTCGTAGTAATGGGTCCCGATTTTGCCCTTTGGTACGGGACCCTAAAAATATTTCGTTGAATAGTACATAGTAGGATCACAGAGTAAAAATATACTTACGTACAACGAAACGATTTTAAAAGGGGAAGACACTCCCATATGATATCCTTTCGGTTAATGAAGCAATTGATATTAATTAATTAATTAAAGAGACTACAAAACAATGTTGCTTAACGTGTTGAAGCTAAGGTAAAGGCACCTATTAACGCGGTATGCAAAATTGGCATCAATTACCGATGTATTCGTATTTTCGCATTTTAATTGAATAGCAATAACTTTAGCACAATATTATTTTGGACATGTTTTAACTTGTAGTATTTTACATCGAACTGATGAGGCTAGTTGGCATATCACTCTATGAACGGATCAAAAATAATCAGTTTGTGCGACGGCAGCGCAGGATCAGGTTGTGTGCATACAAACACGTGCCAATTCATGTAAGTGCATACACATTTTTGTTACGTTATTTAAAAGTAATACACTTTATAACTGACTATGGATATTGTTTACTGGTTTTTGTGTTTTTATGGGAGTATTATCTCGTACTTTTCATGGTGAAATTTAGTATAAATACTTAGTTACATTGAGAAATACAATTCGCGGTAATAGATGCTTAAAATTGGGAGTAGCTTCTAATACCGAGGGTACCCTCGGTAATGGATATATTGAGGGTTCTATTTTGTTATATATATTTATGATAATTAACTGTCGTTTTAGTAAAAGTTGAAAAATCTGCCTGTCCTTATGAATTCTAAAAACAAAAAATCAATTTCCGATGTATTCAAAATCCATTAAAAGTCATTAATTTTTTGAAAAACAACAGCTACTTAAAGTATAGGTTTTGTACTGGGTGTCAAAAACGTCATAAAAACATTTGCAATATTGAATTGACAAAAGATTGATAATGCGGCATATCTTGTGATTAAAAATACAATTTTCCATGAAAATTTAAATCTGTTTATGCGAAATGATACCCGAAAATCATACATGTATAATTATAACAGTCGGAATTATATTTTAAAACATTTGTTTCTACTCCCATTACCGCGGCATACCTCGGTAATAGATCCTACCAGAATCTATTAACGAGTGCAAAGTACTCGGTAATACAGATTTCATACAAAATCTATCACCGAGTGATACGGCAACCAATATTCATATTGAGGGTTCCGTTATTGAATAAATACTCACTATTTTATTTAGTTCTTTTTCATATTCAGAAATTAGATACTAAGTGTGGATTGCACCATGATTGTCATATGTCATACTACTACAAATTATATTATATTAAATCTATTTAGGCATACTATAGTGGGGCCAAGCTTGAGAAAAGTTGTTTGTTGTTTTATTGTGAAAATCGTCTCGCTGCGGGAACAAAACGATTAAAATTTCATGTTGTATAATGTCATTTTAGGCTTGATTGATTGATCCATTACATTAATGTTTTATGTATTGTTTTAATTTTAATATATTTAATTTTATACAGAATAATCAGGATAAAATAGTATTTTATTTTTCTACACTCGGTATTAGGAGGCGCATACCGCGGTAATAGATAAAGTCATAGGGCATGCCTCGGTAATAGGGGAAATCGTATTCCTGAGAAAAAAATATAATAATAAATACAACGCTTTAAAATAAATAAAAAGAAGTTAACGGGGTACCATACAAAATGTCTATTGAACGTTTAAAAAAATCCTAATTTGCGGAGAACCGTCTTGATTACGAAATATTTGACTCTAAAGTCAAATTCGGCGATTTACCACGGTAATAGGTGCTTTTACCTTACTTTAACAAAAACAAACCATTTGTGTACAATTACTACGAATAACAATATTAAAATGTTATTTACAACTAGATGTTGCCAGCGACTTCGCAAAAGTTAATTTCGCAGAAACCGTACATTTTTCCGCGATGAAAAGTAGCCTATGTCCTTCCTCATGGTTTACTCTACATCTGTGCCAAATTTCATCAAAATGGGTCCAGTAGTTTCGGAGCCTATTCAATGCAAACAAAGAAACAAACTTTTCCTCTTTATTATATTAGTATAAAGCAGGGAATCTAATTCGTGAGCAGGAAGAGTGCTCATAATTGACTTGTATTATTTTGGTATAATTTATGCACGAATGCTACGAATAAGGTATTCCCACGAGCGTTTTTTTGTGATCGAAGTGTCAAATGTCAGATTTGACATCTTTACACGATTTTCAGCTCTATTGTATTAACGCAGAGTTCTATTTACAGTGCAGTAAATAGAACGATGCTGCTGCTGTAGCGACCACATAAAAACTCCTGTGGGTGTGAACCCTTATAATACTAAAATGCATTCTACATAGCTTCTTGGTAACTTAGGTATGCATTGTTTGGAAAATTGCCCTAATAATGGTTGAATACCTTATTCCAAGAGCATGCTGGGAAGTGACCCACACATATTATATTGCAGAAAGTGCCATGTAGATAACATGACGAGCTTAATAAATTACATGTGAGAACGACCTACTGATAAACGCTCTCTTATGCATCGATGTTGTATTACTAGATAGTGTAGACTGTAAGATCCGCTATATTTGCGTATTAGAAATCTGATGATATGGGTTTAACAGCCTCCGTGAGGTGGTCCAGTGGTTTAGAGCTTGGTTCTTAATTCGGAGGTTGAAGGTTCGATTCCCGTGTTGGTACAACATAAAATGTTGTTTCTAAGTTTGGTTGTACAATGTAGGCTGATCACTTGATTATCTGACAAGATGATCCATGCGTCGGATGGGCATGTAAAAGTCGGTCCTGCTCCAGAACCTCAATTCTCGTATTTAAAGTAGATAATTTAAACAGTCAATTTTACTTTGTTTGGATTGAAAGTGTAGCGAAATGTTACCGTGAACGGATTTTATGACGTTTCGACCAATCAGAGCGCGTTTCGCGTTGGTTTAACGTTCATAAAAACACCTATTGGGAGTATAAACGTATCGGGACTTGATTGTAATTGTATTAATGCGGGTTTTATTTAGCAGAATTGCCCCTCGATGATATGGGTTTAACAGCCTCCGTACCATGGTCCAGTGGTTTAGAGCTTGGTTCTTAAGTCGGAGGTTGTGGGTTCGATTCCCGCGTTGGAACAACAAAAAATGTTGTTTCCAAGTTTGGTTAGGACAATGTAGGTTGATCACCTGAGTGTCTGATAAGAAAGATGATCCATGCGTCGGATGGGCATGTAAAAGTCGGTCCTGCGCCTGATCTCTCGCCAGTCGTGTCGGACATCCGTCCGTTGGACTCCGTATGGGCTCCCACACATAATTTCGAATTCGTACGAATTCGAAATTATGTGTGGGAACCCTAAGCAAGTCCATTTACTTGCTGATTGCTCGTATACTTCTCCAGTTCTTGCTTCCCCAAAATATGTTTTGTGCATCTTGAATCGTACATCGAGTCTCCGCCACTTGTTTTTTTAATAGTGAGAACTGTAACATGTGGCTTGCTCGTCAGTGTTGATGAATCGTCACTCTAAGTCTCAACACACTTCCGCACTGTATTAATAGAATGTATTTAGTTACTGCAGTTAGTTTAACTGTTAGTATAAACTTTTATCGTGCGTTCAAAAGGCAATCTAGAGTGAGCCGTACATATTTCCACACTAAAAAGTAGCCTTTGTCTTTCCCCATGCTCTACTCTATGTCTGTTCGAAATTTCGTCAAAATCGGTCCAGTAGTTTCGGAGCCTATTCAATGCAAACAATTAATAAACAAACAAATCTTTCCTCTTTATTATATTAGTGACTTCTAGCACAGTATAGAAAAGGAGAACACGTCAGAAACATATATTCCCGTGTCCTCTTTCAAATAAGAAAATAAAGTATAAACAATATGTTACCGATAATAAATAATTGTATAGGGTGAGGGCTCTTATTTCTTCAATGTCAAATCGTGGCGAATTATCGCGATCGTAAACTGTGGGAGAGCCACGCTTCGGCACGAATGGGCCGGCTCGACCGGATAAATACCACGACCCCACAGAAAACCGGCGTGAAATAACGCTTTTGTTGTGTTTCGCCGAGTCAGTGAGGTTACCGGAGGCCCAAGGGGATTGCGGATTTTAAGGACTAGGAACGCAAGTCGCAACACCAGAGGAGTTACAAGTATTACTCCTCTGGTGTTACGATTGTCAATTTCGTTGCGGGTCCCAGGACAGATTTAGCATGTACCTCGGGCACCCCTGAGATCATATCAAACGGTTTTTGTAGTTGGTTACCAGTTACCACTGTCGATCCTGGCTACACAGAAGTTGCAGAGGTGGGAATGTGTGGTGGGCTATTTGCCCGTTTAAAAAAAAAAGATTGTCAATGTGAGGCGGTACTCGCTTATCATCAGGAGATCCGTCTACTCGTTTCTCAGTTCATGGTAGTTCAACCTAAATAGCGTAGCGGGCATTAGCGAAGTATATAGCTTTTATGATCCATCATTCATTTTATAGTTATGCTGAAGTAAAGTCTCGAACTCCGAGAACTCCATATTCCTCGAAACATAACCCATACTCAAAACCGAAGGGCGGAAGACAATAAAAGCTAAACTATATTTACTTTGAGGTCACTCACTCCGGTATAAATAGCTTCATTCATAAAACTACTTTGCTCTACGACCTACGTATTGGTTAGAAATTAAGATGGAGAATATTTTTTTAATGAAATGAACCAGGAAACGATCAGATGGATTGCCTGATAATACCTCTTACTATATTTTATTGTTGTTCATTAATAGATACTAGAGTTTATATTAATTCGTCCATAATAGTTCGTATATTTTTAAGTTTAAATTTAAAAGGGTTGTTCTGCCTCTTTTATATAAAAAAAAAATGTAATGTAAAAATGACAAACGACAACGTAAAATTGTATCTATCAAACGCAGGTAGTGTGTGTTGTTGTCATTTTTTATTAATTTTGTATATTTCTAAGCCTGCACGCCTTGACGCCTTCTAAATAAACTTTAACTGTGCCAAATATCGTACTACTTCGTTCACATAATTCTCGTAAACCTGTACTGAAAATGTTTGCTTCACGTATTAATTTAATAATAAGAACCTCAATAAGAACTATCAATGCGTCTGTCTGTGTGTAACTATACAGTACCTATACAGTAATCATGAATAAACATACTATGCACTTGACAGACAAACAAGTAACTGGGTCGTAGATTAGTTAGAACCAATATTTACAACTGTCGATAGCAGCCATTAATAAATTCAATACTTCGTTCCATTTTAATTCATCGTTTTAACAAGTAGGTATATTATAGTCCTGCCCCCTTACTAATAAACGCTGTATAAGCTTTGAATAGTTATACAGTATTTTGTTCACATCACACAAGTGACATGTTTAATTCGATAGGAGGAGACAAAATACTGTGTAATTATTCAAAGCTTATACAGCGTTTATTAGTAAGGGGGATTGTGTTAATAATAATAAACGTAGACGTACGTATAGACTATAGTGTATTATTTCATAATAATAATAAGACATTTATTCAAATGTTAAAGACTAAAGTTAAATTCTAATTAGTGTCGGATATCTTGTTGGGAAGTTTCACGGCCCGTTTCAATAACCTATATCTACTAATAACTATTTGTTAAAAATGTCAAATTTGTATCGCAAAAAACCGGCAAATTATTGAATGACGACGTTTTTATCAAGCAGTTATTGGTAGCTAGGTCAGGGTTTCTCAAAGTGGGGTACGCGAACCCCTAGGGGTTCGCCATTTGTCGGTAGGGGGCTCGCGGCAAGATTTAAAGTAATGGCGGATTGATGACTCAAGAGTGGATTTTCAGTTTTCACACTGGTCATGATGCAAATTGCAAACGAAATACAGAAATCAACTTGATGCCGAGTTTAAGGTTAAAATTAATATTAAAAAATATTTCTTTTGACACTGTTTTTGTTACCTTATAAGTATTGAAATAAAAACCTTTTTTTCTTCAACAACCTTGGGGGATATAATTGGTTAGTCAAGGGGTTCGCTGTCATCTGGAAACTTTAACAGGGATTCGTGGAGCCAAAAGTTTGAGAAACCCAACTATAGGTTATTGAAACCGGCCGTTAGTCGCCGCTTACTCTACATCCGATAGAGATAGAGCGACAGGGACAAAACGTACAAATAAACTATCTGACAGATTGTGAAACAGGCCTTAAGTCCCAAATCCCAATAGCACCAACGGCTATTAGTATTAATCGTTGTCTAAATATTATGCCTTCTCTTTCATTAGAACGAGAGAGATAACATGATCAACGATTAACTTTAACAGGCGTTTGTGAAATTGTCACTTAGGGTCTGTTGATCTGTTCACAATCTTAAATTATATATAAAAGGTAAATCTGACTGACTCATCTATCAACGCACAGCCTAAACTACTGAACGGATTTCGCTGAAATTTTGCATACAGATAGTTGTAATGACGTAGGAACTTTCCCTAAGGGGGTGAAAAAAGGGTTAAAACTTTGTATGGAAACCGAACTCTACGCGGACGAAGTCGCGGGCAAAAGCTTGTCTTTTAATAAGTTTCGGATAGCTTATTCGAAGTTTTGTCGCTGCTTTCTTCACATCGAGCGACAGATACAAAACATGGAAATAAGCTATCTAACACTTATCTGTAGAATGTGCAACAGACTAACTCAAATTGCTCGCCTCTCGAAGAAGTTTAATAAGCGTACTCCCTACATTTGAATCTACCACTAAAAATCTGAGCCCTCTTTAAAGTAGCCACTTAGCCAGTAGGAAAATATAAAAAGGGAGATTTCACAGATTAGTTTCTGGAGAAATCCCGCGACTTTCGCGTTTCCCGCGACTTTGTACGCGCAAAAAGTACTCCCGTCGGAGCCGTACATTTTTCCGCGATAAAAAGTAGCCTCTGTGTTTTTCCAGAGCCTAAGCTACTACCATACCAAATTTCATCAAAATCCGTTCAGTACTTTTTGTAGAAAGAGTAATTTTTGAATCCCTAAAAAGTACAGTGTTTCCGTCCCCTCTATCCGCGTAAAAGTATCCCTGTAATTACGCGGATGGAGCCGCGGGCAAAAGCTAGTTCGTTATAAACAAAGTCAAATCAAGTGCGCACGCGCATGTGCAATAACCATTAAACCGAAGATTTAACCAATACAGTCAATGAACAATAACAGAGTCACGTAACAATATTATCTATATACGTTCCATTTCCTAAGAAACGTAATCGTTATATATGAATCAACGAACGAAATAGCGAATTATTACTAAAGGTGCTCTCTCACCTGGAGCATTCGCGTGTATAACGTTATAGATTCGACTTTGAGCATTACATTACAATAGGGGATCGGACAACATTTGAAATATTTAATTTCATTAATATATTCAGAAATATTGAGACATTACTAAATGGTAAATGTAAAAAAATATATTATTTTATGTGTAGTTTACTAATTAAATACATTTAAAAAGTAATTTTTTTTTGTGCGTAATTGGTAAACAAAACCTACATCATTAGTTTACTTACATCATATACAAAAACATTCATTATCATAAGTATGGACTTAAACGCACAAATATCGGAGATATTTACAAATATGTTCCTGCGGCCGTATACTTTATACCTACACTTTAATCCAAGAGTGACGTCATTTGTATATCGATTTTAGTATGGAGCGTTTTTACGAGACTTGCGAAATTTTATATACAAATCGCTGTACCTTTGAAAATATTGACTTTTGATATACGATTTCTTCTGAGAAGTTACTCATATTTAAGAGTACTATTCATTCATGCAATAAAAAAAATCAGTCCGCTTGCCTATACTACCTCCCTGACTGACGAGCATTCGCGTGTAATGTAACGTTATAGATTCGTCTTTGAGCATTACATTACAATACTACCTTCTGACTGACGAGCATTCGCGTTTAATGTAACGTAATAGATTCGACTTCGAGCGCCGAGCGGACGGGATCATTATAAGATGCGCATTGTAACGCTCGGTTATCCTCCTACACCAGAGGTTCCCAAACTTATTTAGTCTAACGCCCACTCTGAAAATCAGTTATTTTGTAGCGCCCCCCATTTTTTTTTTCACCTTAAAAACCTCAATAACATATTAGTCTCGCCTGGAGAGTATCTTTTATCTATTCAAAATTAATTAATATACAACATTGAGCAATAATAATACTACTTACTCACATCAGCGCCCCTTCAATTTTTTCTGACCCCTTACCGCCCCCCTCTAGGTCTCCAGCGACCACAAGGGGGCGTTATCGCCCACTTTGGGAAAGACTGTCCTACATTGATATAATTTTCGGATATATGTAACGTTACGTTACATGCGAATGCTCCTTGCAGGTGAGGTGAGGGAGCACCTTTATGTGTTAATATTACGAAAAGTATAGATAATGCAATAAATAAGTGCAAAGAATACATTCTAGTTTAGTGTTTCAAGTGGAAAATTGAAAATTTGATGAACTCCCGAATTGTCAAGCAGTGAGCGAGCCGATGATGATGAATTTTAGGTAAGAGCACTCTTGATCATGTTAGCTTTCAAACAAAAAAAATAGATCAAAATCAATTCGTCCGTTTGGGAGTTACGATGTCACAAACAACTGACACAGGTCAAACTTTTAACAGCCCTCTGTTTTTGTCGGGGGTTTAAAATAAATGTGTAAAGTTTAATAATCATTTCAATAGCATTAAAAAAATATAAACATTTCTAATCAAAATACAGTTAGCTAAATTAATATGTCCCGAAACCGAAAGGTAGAGCTTCTGCGTTTGTTTCCTTGTTTATAATTATAAATGTGTTATTCAATTGAAATTAAGAAATTTGCGCGTTAACTTTAAATAATTAATCCTTTGTCCTCAGCATAGTTCTAGTCTAGTCCATTCCTCCTTCCACATCCAATCTATTCTACTCTGGAACGCTCTCCCTACGGAAATCAGAATGTCCACAACCAGAGATACCCGACAGTTGTATTTAAAGTATTTGGCAGAATCATGAACCTTTTATTAAAATTTTTGGTTGGTTAGTCTCGTGTAATTATTATACAGTATGGTATATATATGAATAATGTATATTATGTTTAGTAAATTATTTATGTACTTGTATATTATAGTATTTTGTCATGGGATACTCTTCCCAACTTACCTGTCCGGTAGTTGTGGTATAGTATACGGGTACGCGACCCCGGCTGCCCTAGCTATTACTGTCCTATCCCTTGCTCTCCTAGGCGGTAATATCCTACATTCCCTATTTCCCACTCTAACTTACCTTTCCACATCACCTATCCTTCCCTTTCCCTATTCCTACCCTCTCCACCAATCCGTGGAAACGCAATGGATAATTAAAAATAATCAAATTATCCAAAATGGCGGCGATGTGGTTCGCCACCCATCACGTCTCGTTTCTCGCGGAGGCGAAAAGCGGACCATGGAGAGACGCTTGGCTACGTTCAATGTAAGAGGAGGAATGGATGGTAAGAATGAAAGTGGACGAAGCGAAAGAAGTATGTAAGGATCGTAGCAAGTGGAAAGAAGTGGTCTCTGCCTACCCCTACGGGAAAGAGGCGGTCCTGCCTACCCCTACGGGAAAAAGGCGTGATTATATGTATGTATATTATAGTATAGTATGTAGGTATAATTAGTTTGATATGTATTATGTTGATTCTAGTAAAATTTATATAGTTTGCTACGAATATTATTGTATCTATTGTTATCATTAGTTTTACACGTCCTTTCGTAAAGTTAAATTTTTGTATTTTTCTAGATGGAAAGCACCTTGGTATTTTGACTCTGTCACCACCCTATGGTTGACTGGTAGAAAATGCCCTATGGCATTAAGTTCGCCGTTGTACATTGTGCAGAAGTGTATAAATAAATAAATAAATAAATTACAATACTTCCGATGCAATCCTATGAACGTTTGTGAGGATGGATGGATGGATGTATCTATGGATGAATGTTCCATACAATGTTTGTTACTCTTTCACGCAAATTTACATTTAGATTGACATTTAATCGGAAAGGTTTACGTATGAACAAACAGTGTGTTATTTTAATCATGAATTTCTTAGTAAAAGAGATCAGGAGATCAAGTTGAAGAAAGGCGACAGTACGTAACAAGATAATATTATGTTTTATTAGAAATACCGATAATAATTACTGCAAATACCTAAGTATTTGAGCCTTTTTTATTTTCTTATCTATACTTAATACATATTATATAAAGAGGAAAAGATTGTTTGTTTGTTAGCATTGAATAGGCTCCGAAACTACTGGAGCGAATTTGATGAAATTTGGCACAGATATAGAGTAGACCACGGGAAAAGACATAGGCTACTTTTTATTGCAGCAAAATGTAAGTTTCCAGCGGGATTACCTTTTGCGCGCAAAAAGTGATTACAGTCGCACATGAACACCCGCAATACCGAAGGAGGCGCGAGTGCGTTGCTGGTCAATGGTCTTTTCAAATATGAATAATTACGCTCTTTTCTTGAAGGTATCTTCGAAAGTCAGATAATTGTGGTTATTTAAGTTTGTATCTTAATCATTTATCTCTACTTCTATACTAATATTATAAAGAGAAAAAGTTTGTTTATTTACATTGAACAGGCTCCGAAACTACTGGACCGATTTTGATGAAATTTGGTACAGATATATAGTAGACCACGGGGAAGGACATAGACTACATTTTATCGCAGAAAAATGTACGGTTTCTGCGATATTAACTCTTAAGTGCACGAAGTCGCAGGTAACATCAAGTTCACTATAAAGCATTAGTTGAGTAAACTAGGTAGCTTACAAGGTACCTAATAATAGGTTGGGGAAAAAGTCTTTTCGCATTATAGTATGTATGAACTTGTCATAAAATATCTTGGGCTATACCAATTGTATCTGGCTGATTTTGGTATCATTAAAAAGTTTTAATTTTACAGAAGACAATTCCAAATTCAAATTAGGTAAATTTGAGATTTTCATTTGTTTTTCTTATTGTTAAAATGAGTGATTCTTATGAAGAATTTCGATACATTTTAAAATTTTATTACAAAAAAGGTAAAAATGCCGCGAAAAAAAATTGTGATGTTTATGGACCTAATGCAGTATCTGTGAGAGTAGCGCAAATTTGGTTTAAGCGTTTTCAATCCGGAAATTTTGATATCAAAGATGCACGTCGCTCTGGTCGCCCTGTTACGGACAAAACTGTTGCCATTTTTGAAAAAGTGGAGCAAGATCGGCATATTAGTAGTTACGATGTAGCTGAAGAACTGGGGATTGACCACAAAACGGTTTTGGCGCATTTGAAAAAAGCTGGGTACACAAAAAAGCTCGATATTTGGGTGCCTCATGAGCTCACTGAAAGAAACCTAATGAACCGTGTACTCATTTGTGATTCTTTATTACGACGTAATGAAACCGAACCATTTTTGAAGAAGCTGATAACTGGTGATGAAAAGTGGATTACGTACGACAAGAACGTGCGAATAAGATCGTGGTCAAAGGCCGGTCAGTCTTCACAGACTGTGGCGAAACCCGGGTTAACTCGCAACGAGGTGATGCTGTGTGTGTGTGGTGGGATTGGAAGGGCATTATTCATTATGAGCTGTTACCGCCAGGCAGGACCATCAATTCTGAACTGTACTGCGAACAACTGATGAGATTAAAGCAAGAAGTTGAGAGAAAGCAGCCGGAATTAATCAACAGAAGGGGTGTGGTTTTTCACCATGATAACGCTAGACCTCACACATCTTTAGCCACTCAGAAAAAATTACGGGAGTTTGGCTGGGAGGTGTTAATGCATCCGCCGTATAGTCTTGACCTTGCACCTTCAGATTTCCACCTGTTTCGGTCGCTGCAGAATTCCTTAGGCAGTGTCAGGTTGACATCACAAGAGGGCTGCCAAAACCACTTGTCGCAGTTTTTTCATCAGAAGCCCCAAA
Source organism: Glaucopsyche alexis (assembly GCA_905404095.1). Lineage (NCBI taxonomy): Eukaryota > Metazoa > Arthropoda > Insecta > Lepidoptera > Lycaenidae > Glaucopsyche > Glaucopsyche alexis. The sequence continues at coordinate 19,346,916 of FR990059.1, forward strand.
AATTTTATAGCAATGGGATCATGTACCTACCAACAAGATGGCAAAAAGTTATCGAACAAAATGGCACCTATATACTTTAGTCACTTGTAAATAAACTTTATAAAAAAACCTTTTGAATTTTTATATAAAATGCGAAGAAACTTTTTCCCCAACCTAATATAACCGTGAACGGCGTCTATGAGCTATAAAGTTAACTATGAAAGTTGCGCGTAACTGTTACAGAGGTAATTTCATTTAACAATTGATGGGAATTTTGTAACGATTCTGTAACGGCTCCAACTTATTAATATATAACACTAGATGATGCCTGCCACTTCGTACGCGCAAAAATAAACATTTTGCTGCGATAAAAAGTAGCCTACGTGTTAACTCGAAGTCTAAACTACTACCATACTAAATCTAAAATCCGTTCAGTGGTTATTGCGTGAAAGGATGACAAACGTCCACACATCGATGCATACAGACTTTCGCGTTTATAATATTAGTAAGAATAGAATAAAGAGATTTTTCTTCTTACCGTTACGGAATAAATGTGTCGGACCATGAGAAAACTAGCGATTTATCATATTGTAATGACATTATAAATATAATATAGGAAACGGAAACGTTATGGTTAAGTAAGTAAATTAATTTAAAAAAAAATCCCGATAAGTTTTTAAACTTACATTTTACTACAACAAAAGATACCTAAAAACGGACTAAGCGTGAGTCGGATTCGCGCAGGAAGGGTTCTGTACAAAACGGCTAAAATTAAAGTTTGTTGTATGGGGCCTCTAATATATTTATTTTATTATGTTTTCAGCATTTGTTGTCATAGCCGCAAGTAGCAACAGAATTACAGTTTTGAAAATTTACGAGTCTAGCTATCACGGTTAAGGCGATACATCCTGGTGACAGACGGACGGACAGACAGCGAAGTCTCAGTAATCGGGTCCCGTTTTTATCCTTTGGGTACGGAATCCTAAAAAGTAGCAACAAGAAGATTGGCAACATGTATTTGTGTATTGCGCGGTGAACAAGTTATATTTGGGTATCTACAATAGCATTACAGCCGCTCATATTGAGCTTTTCATATTCAGATTACATTGAATCGGAACGGACTATATCTACTAGCGACAATTATATTTTTGAAGTAAAACTTCTTGACTCCCATGGGGAGTAAGAAAGGCGAAGAAAAGTGTGATCGGGCGAGGCTAACGAAAGTTGAGAGGGAGATATAAGTTGTGAAGACGAAAAGAAAAAGAGTTTCGTACATTCCTGTAGGGGTAAGAGAGAGGTGCGAGCATACATTTTCTTTCTCTCTTTCTCCCATAGCCAGTTACGTTTCGTATATCTAAGACAGTTAAATATTTGTAGAAAATTAATATAATATGTATTCATGTATATATTATACATATTATGTGTATATACATACAAATAGATGCAGCTAAAGCAGTTTTACTTCAGTCGTGTGGTCTAAATTTTATTTTATTTCTCTGCCATAGCAAATTTATGCTGGTTACGCTACACTATGATGACAGAAATTTAATGAAATTGTATATTCAGCGACCTGTAGTCGTTTATGAACGTTTGTTTTTATAACGTCTATGTACTTATTACTAAATAGTCATTATTGCAAAGAACGATTTGGTAATAATATGAGCAAATTTTGTCTTTGATGAGCAAACATGAAAGATAGCTTCTTTATTATTTTGTAAAATTAGTAAATGTTTGCGGTGGTATAAGGTGGTGTAATAATTACCAATATTATAAAAAGGAATTATTCGTTTGTATCTTTGCATTAAATAGGCTCCGAAAGTACTCGACCGATTTTGATGAAAGGCACAGATATAGATTGGGGAAGGACATTCGCATAGGTAGGCTACATTTCATCGCGGCCAAATATTCGGTTCCCGCGGGAAGTCGAGCCTAACGTCTAGAAATAGAGATTTAACAATTCTGTTTTATTTCAACAATTCTGTTTCTCTTTACTATAAAACAAGTATTTAGCTATTACAATTTTAGTTATTCAAACAAATGTCTGTCTTGCTGATTGTGTGTTCAGTAGTTTTGCGCGCGGCTCCGCCCGCGTAAATACATTATCCCGCGGGATCACTACTTTTTCGGGAAAAAAATATCCTATGTCCTTTCCCAGGACCACAAGTATGTCTATACCAAATTTCATAAAAATCGGTTCAGCGGTTAAAGCGTGAAGAGGTAACAGACAGACAGACAGACACACTTTCGCATTTATAATATAGATGTTGTTTGTATGTATTTAAGTCTAATACAGCATGCAGGTGGCGTCGAATTTGAACCTGTGACATTTAGACGACCTTGAGTTATACAAGTTTATGCCTCCAAGCACTCACCTGCTTAATTTGGAGTTTATAGCGATATCTCTGACTCCCACAATTTTGTAGATATTATAAATGTGCACTTTATAGTATTACTAGCTGTTGCCCGCGGTTCCGCCCGCGTAAATACAGTATCCCTCAGAAACACTGTTTTTTTTCGGGATAAAAAGTAGACTATGTTTTAATCCAGAGCCTAAACTAGTAAGATACGAAATTTCATCAAAATCCGTTCAGTAGTTTTTGCGTGAAAGAGTAACAAACATCCACCCATCCATCAATCCACCCATCTATCTATCCATCTATCCATCCATCCATCCTCACAAACGTTCACATTTATAATATAAGTAGGAAGTAAATAATTATTTAAGTGGGGCTTCCATACAACAAACGTCGCTTTTTCGAACCCTTCGTGTACGAGCACGACCCGCACTTGGCGGACGTATTGAACACAATACAACATATTGGTACTAAATAGTTGACTTGTTTCTCTTCTTTTTTATTCCCAAAAATGCTCAAAACTTAATATTTTTTTACACCAATGCAGCTATGTTAAGGTAGTTTTTACTTTAACTCTATTTTTGTAGAGAATTTGCTGCTTTATTTAAAAAAAAATCATAAAAATAACAAGTATAAAATACTGTACTTACGACTAACTAGTAACTTAGCCTAAGAACTTATTATTACTGTTGTAAAAATTACAACCTTGGCATAATGAGTGCAGAACTTAACAATAAATCATTTTAATGGTCTACACTTGTTTTGGACACATAATTTAAAAGTAAGGACCGTGCACATCACTACACGTAGGTCATTTAGTCATAACAAGCAGCTTTTTATCTAAGATACTTCCAATTCGATTATAACACACCTCAAACGAACAACTTGGCAAGCTGGTAATATAAACTTCGTTGTGGGTCCCAAGACTGACTTAGCAAAACTCTCGGGCACCCCTGAGACCATATCAAAGGGTTGTATGGTTGGTTACCGCTGTCGATCCTGGCTACACAGGAGTTGCAGTGGTGGGAATGTGTGGTGGGCCATTTGCCCGTTAAAAAAAAGGAGTATGTAATCTGGGGGAGCACCAAGGAACAAAAAATGGGGGTGTAAAAATCTAACGTTAGTTTTTCTCTCATCACACCAGCATTGAACCTCTTCCTCATCCGTGGAACTCCTCTCCTTTTTCCTCTCTCTTTCCCTCAACCTTTTCCCCTCTCGCATGCAACTCAACTTACAACATACTTTTCCTCTCGTTCTCTGGCTAAAATATCATATTTTATTCCCATAGCTTAGTATTGAATGGCATTCTAACCCGAATTCCTAGGCCGGAAATGTGTATACAGAACAATGGCCGAAACACAATGTACATTGTCCACTTTCAATGATTACGTGACGTGCATCGAACATGTGTTCATAACTATATCGATTGTTTTCATTTTTTTATTATGGAAAGCATAGCGATTTTTCTTTTCTTTTTGGAGCTATTGAAATTCTTCATCGATACAATATTGATAAAGTTACCATGCATATACCTATATTCTGCCGTCCTCTAATTATTAAAAGGCGGTTAAATGCTAAAAAGAGTTTTTGAGGTAGAGCTAAAAAACACGGGTTTATTTTGATGCTTGTGATTTTGTATATACATTTGTTAATGTTGTTATGAATGTCTTATAACAACATTAACAATTTATAAAAATTGTTTATAGAAAATCGATATGAGTTTCCCGGCTCTGGGGTCTCGGGTGGCTTCAGCAAGTTTTTTTGATATTTCTCTAAAAAGCTTACTTAGTCTTGCGCCCGAACCCCATGCGCCTAGATTTTGCAACCCAAATGGCAGTAAATTAAAAAAAAACGTAGATAAATTGGACATATTAAACTTTTTTCGGGCGGACTGTACTTTTGAAAGTTTTGACTTTTGACACAATCATTTGTCTCTCCTTTTTTTAAATAAATTGCAAATGTCTGTTTGTTAATTAGAATGTTTACAATAATGTATGTGTTTACAAACCTTGGTTTAAAATTTAAATAAATTTTAACTTATTAATCATCAAAAAGATTAAAGATGACTTTTGTAGATTTTTAAAATAAAAGATAAAAAAATGTTGTAGTGTTTTTGACCTCATCTCCTTCAAAGCCTGTTTTTAAATAAACAAATATATTTTCTGTTTATTTTTTTCATGGAGTTGTCAACACAACAATATTTCAACTCTTTTTCGAAGAAGGGTTTAAATTTTGAATTTAGGAATGGCTTACAATTGCGGGGCTTCCCAGTCAAAGCCCTCCACGGATTATAAAGAAGACTTTCATGGACGCCTGTGATATTTATTTGCAAAATAACACTCATTGATATCCATATTTTTGTATTGTCCGGAATCCGGTATCCCGGGGAAAATACAACTCTGCGCTAATACAATATAGCTGAAAATATAAGTATCGAGTGTCGAGCGGTTAAACATTTGACTGAAAATTGACATTTGACTCGACACGTCTTGTGTGTTCTATTTTCAGCACTAATATATTAGCGTAGAGTTTTATTTTCAATGCTCTGAAGTATTTTCCGGCCTTACGGATTCCGGATCATATGTCCCAGCTTATAAATAGACAAAATGATAGATAAATATAAAGGAAAGCAATCATTTTGTCCATATTATCTGTCAGTATGTCTATCCTTGTACCTATAGACACCCGCGATTAAAAGTAACCTATGTCCTTCCCCGTGGACATCTGTGCTAAATTTCATGATGACCGGTTAAGTAGTTTTTTACGTGAAAGCGTAACAACCAAACAAACAAATATTCACATTTATTATAACATTATTAGTAATGATAATATATAATACCTACTTTTAATCGCGTGGCCATAATATTATATGGGTACTGGGTACAGCGTACATTATAATTTGAATGTCACTTACACAGCTGTCATTTAGCAGATGTACTACTCGAAGGGATGGCAAATAGCTAATTGTAGGTTAAGCTATTTATATTCGCAAAGGCTTGACCCTTCTATTTGCATAAAAAGCGCCCTTTATACAAACCTCTTGATAATAATATTGATCTCTTGATAATGTGGATTAGGGTTAAATATGGATCAAGACATTACATATTCTATTGTAGTGTGTTGTTAAAAGACAAAAGAAAACTTAATTTTTATACGTAAATCTCCCGCCATGAAAGTGCGGTCGCGGAGCACGTAGAATTTCGTACATTGACGTAACGCTACTTTTCTCTTTCACTCGCGCACGAATGTACACGACAAGTATCTGAATGCTTTTCAAATCTGGTCGGCGGTTTTGCGTGGAAGAGTTCCCAAGTCCTAACTCCTAATAGACATTTATTTATTTATAGCTTCTTTTCAGAAAAAATCTTTGTTTATCTGTTTGGAGCATCTAACCAAATTGATGATCTAAGTTTATCTGGATACTTTAATTAAATTTCGTGTTATCTGTGAAGGCCTCCTCCAAACCTCTATTTCTCTCTATCTCTTGCCTTGAGACTTGTCCAAGTTTTACCGATCACTTTACCAGGCCATCCTCCCATCTTCTGAGTGGCTTCCTTCTCTTTCCGTCTCTATGACTAACCTAACAGACACGTTATACTAATTTCTATGTCTATAATGTAATTCACATCCTCACCCACACCTATAATATTTAATCATACATTATTTAAGGTGCAACTACACTCTACAGGTGCATTACATAATAAATTATTCACAATGACTAATGCCGGCGTCAAAAGTCAAGCGTAGGTCGAAACGCACCTTAAAACTTAGCTCGATGGCGATTTAGATAATATTATAAGGCAATATTGAGTGGTTTTATGTGAACAGGTTGCCGATGTGATAAAATATAATTTATTTAAACGCTACACCGTTTATTACCATGTAAAAATTAATTTAATAAGTTACTCTCCTTCAAAGCACTTGAAAGTTGTGACTCCTCTGGTGTTGCGGACTTCTATTAACCCTCTAGTGTTGCGGACTTCTATTTACTACTGGCAATATTACTCGACACCACATTTGAACAATATTATAACTCTCTACATCTACTCAACATTTTCAACATCAACTACTCTAAATCTGTGCCAAAATTCATCAAAATCGGTCCAGTAGTTTCGGAGCCTATTCGATGCAAACAAACATTTCCTCTTTATTATTAGTATAATATATTTAATTGCGTTTTTTAATATATATAATTATTAACTTGTGTATCTATATTATTATTTATATTATACAAATGTGCCTGGAGTAGTCTGTCTGACGCCTGACAATATGGGTCCACAGAATACCAGGGACTGTGGAAGTGTGGAGTAAGTTACCACTCAGGATAGTGTCCTGAGTGGTAACTTACTCTTCACTTCGACGGTTTGTGCATTACACTACCTACCTATCTTTGTTTTTACCCTCGTTTGTTTTCTCTTATTGTATTTGCTTTTTTTGTTTTTTTTTTACTTGCTTAGATATTATTTAATTATGTCCCTACTAGCTGTTGCCCGCGGCTCCGCCCGCGTAAATACAGTACGAAAAAGTAGCCCATGTTTTAATCCAGAACCTAAATTACTTCCATACCAAATTTCATCGAAATCCGTTAAGTAGTTTTTGTGTGAGAGTAACAAACATACATCCATCCATCCTCACAAAGTCACATCTATAATATTAATAGGATGTTTATTTGTTATGTCTAGACTCTTATGTTTAGTTTTTTTTTATTCTCTTCTTTCTGTGCAATCTGTTTTTCTCGTTGTATAGTGTGATGTCAAAACTGTCCAATAAATTTGTATTTATTTGTGTTTGTAACTTGCTATCCTACGAAGCTGACATTTGTTTCTGTTGCACTTTTTTTAAATGAGTAATACCAAGTTGAACCAACACGGAAAGTTGTAGGATATTTATAGCGAGAAGAAAACGTCATTCCGTGTCCACACCTTGTTTACTGAGAAGGAAAAGTACATAGTCAGCGGGAAAGTATGTGAAAAGCGACCTTACCATCCGCTATTTTTATAAGGATTAGCACATGGGCGGAGCGGTTTTATAAAATGTTAGAATTAGCGAATTGAATATATGTTTTACACGACTACGCAAATTATATTATAGCCTATGTTACCCGGGCAATTATTATGATTCTATTGACATCTCATTCAATAAAATCGGATCAGTATCTTAAGAGCTATGGTGGAACAAACATACATACATACGTACATAGACTTCCAAAATCATTACCCTTCCTTTTGGCTTCGCCTTAGTCGGGTAAAAAATTATTTACCTTTTTTAATCAAGTGGGCATTAGCAAACTAATGGGCGGGATAGACAGCAGTAACCACCAGGAGTTTTCATGGTCTCAGGAGACTGGACCGAACCTGACTCCTGAGATGATTTACGAAATACAGGAAAGTATTTTGTGCGTATGAAAAATAAATAAATAATTCATGATGGATTCTATGAGTATTTGTTAAAATATGTTTAATCAAACTATTTAGTAATCTGTGGTTTAATTATAATTAAAAAGTACAATGCGTTTCAAATGACAATAGGAATGTCAATGTCAAATATCACTTGAAAAGTGCGGTTTGCAGAAAATGTATTTGCATATATTCTATACTAATATAATAAAGAGGACAAGTTTGTTTGTGAACAACATTGAATAGGCTCTGAAACTACTGTACCGATTTTTATGAAATTTGGCACAGATATAGAGTAGACCACGGGGAAGAACATAGGCTACTTTTCATCTGCTTAATTTACTTTTGCGCGCACGAAGTCGTGGGCAACATCTAGTCAATAACAATAGTCTTGCATCAAATTTAAGTCAAAACGTTAAATAGTAGTAAATTATCTAAACATAAATTTAATTGTCTTAATATTCATAATTCGAAACAATATGGCGCTAAGTCGATCCTATTCTCATTTGAATCTCATATTGTACCTAATTTGTATTGTTAATAATTTTAATAATTTAAAATAATGATAATAGCAATTAATACTTTAAAGTGTGATGCTATGATGCACTTCCATTGTTCTTATATGTTGACCTTTAAATTCGTGTTACTGTTAATTACAAACCTTAAACACGCCACTGTTTTGTATAATATATTTCCTGCTACTGCCCTTATGTGCTGGGCTTCTGTGAATTATTAATATTATGTTATTCTATTTCCGCGGAATATACTTTATATTTATATAATCGCGAAATTACTTTTGTTTGTTATGCAATCAATGACGTCTAAATCACTGAACGGATTTTGATAAAAATTTTTACAAGGGTAGATTAGATTAGACCTTAAGAAATGTTCGACGAAATCGGTTCACAGGCGATTTCGCGATTGTGTATCGTACAAAATACATAGTAGAGCTTTTACCATTGATAATGGTCAAAAGTAAAATAAATTTATAGTTGGTTGAAACCCATTGGAAAAGGAAGAGAATATAACAAAAATAAAATGAAAAATAATTTACGGGCGATTTGAGGTCGGGAAGTGAAGGGGGTGAGTTTTTAAGGGTAGAAATAAGTTTATCTTGATTTCCGGCAAAACTACAAGTCCTATGGAAAAAAGTCAAATGGCAAAGTTGTATATGGTAATAAAAAGACCTACAACTTTTGTATTTACACTTTTTTATACTGTTAATTTAATTTCATTTAAAACTTTTATTTAGGATGTGAATTTAAAAGCATTAAGTATATTATATTCCACTTCAACGATATGTTACTTCTCCATTTTATAACAAAATCGCTATACGCTTCTGGCTCGTACCGCGTTCACATATGACACGCCTTATTCGTCCGTATGGAAGCTAGGTTTTTATGTATGATTCGCCATGAACAGGTTTTATATGTTTAACGAGGCGAAAGTAACCTGAATTGCTGTCCTATGTAGTATGTACATTATAATATCTTAATTATATAGAGAAGTAGAGTGTGCTACATACTAACCATAGTTTGTGTAGGCGACGGAATGTAAGGCATAAAAATAATAATAACAATAACTCCCCACACCGATTTCGATGAGGTGGCCGGTTTGAAACCAGACCAGTTAAGCAGGAGTCATTTTATAGTGCCCAAGTGTGTGCGCAGTACACAAGAGTACTCTCTGTTCCTTTACTCTCACTCCAGTTCGACGGATAACCGACACGACTGACGAGAGATCAGGCGCAGGACCAACTTTTTACATGCCCATCCGACGCATGGATCATCTTTCTTGTCAGACATGAGACAATCAGGTCATCAGCCTGCATTGTCGTATCCAAACTTGGAAACAACATTTTTTGTTGTTCCAATGCGGGAATCGAAAAACACTAGTATTCTAGTACATTAGTAATACTTATAGGAAGAAAAATATCGAATTAGTCACTGCTGTCGCCATAGCAATTACTGATTCATGTATGGACTATTACTCATACAATCGATTACTATTTACAAGTCATCTTTATCCAGACTTAAAATGATGATTAAACTAGGTCAGTATTGACTATCAGCAGTGCCGGATTAGCCTAGTAGCAGATGCAGTAAATGCTACGGGCCCCGCGCTCCAACCAACGTCTGACAGCTAACTGTGTGCTAAGTGTGAGTTTTTCTATCGCATTCGATCGTGAACACTCTTAGCACTCTGACCGTGACGACCGCGGGAGCGAAAAAATATTTTTCATGCATAGTAAAAAACACCGCTGAAATAGAACTCTGAGCTGTTATGTTGAAAATTTAACACACATTTTCAGCTCTATTGTTTTACCATAGAGCTGAAAATCAATTGAATTACTGAATAGCATTATTGCTATAGCAGCTCTATGAGCTGAAAATCGAACACACGAGCGTCGAGTTTCTAAATTGCTGACGTATGTTAGGTTTTCAGCAGGAGAATTTACTACGGGCCCCGCGCTGGTTTACTCCGCCACTGACTGCCGGCTATACTCGTAATAGATGTTGCTGAAATCCGTAACTTGTTCAATCTTATTCATAATACGACTCTACACCGAAGATAGGACGTCAATAGTCAAGACAATGATTATTGTTAAATGTCTGCCATGATATTTTCGTCAGACCAACATAGCAATATCACGAAAAGATTTTTTCAATGATCGGCTATGTTCCGCGGAAAAAATCGCTTGTTAGCGCTTGCAAGCGCTAAAGAAAAAAAAACAGATTATCGGCCAGGATACGTTTGCTAACTTCAATACTGCTAATCTGCCATTTTGCTTATTTAATGCCAGCGGTCGCCATTTTGCTTACGTTTTTTTTGTTAGCGTTATTACAACTTAACCTTTAAGGGAATCTGTCATCTGTCCAATCAACTAGTAACTGTATAATCGAGCCTATTATTTAAATTTCTATCGCTGCATAACTACTTATGTTATTATAATTAATTCAGCTGCAAAATATGCAAAACGATGATGTAATGCTAATTGCCGAAAATGGAATCTTGATGTTATAAATTAGAATCCGATCCCGGGCTATGACCTCATGTATAAAGAAAAATATATTCTTAGGTAAAACGTTACACATTTAAGAGACTTTAATAAATGTAGAGACTTCTTCTTTAATAATAATATCTCTATATAATATATAAAAGAAAGTCGTGTTAGTTACTCTATTTATAACTCAAGAACGGCTGAACGGATTTGGATGAAAATTGGTGGGAAATGTATTGTATATATTTAAAACCAGGAGAAGGACATAGAATACTTTTTATCCCGTTCCCGAGGGACTTAAAACTCTAGAACGGCTCTACTCTAAAATATTTGGCTCATTTTGGTCTTGAAATAATTGTGTAAGTTCAGGGAAGGTTTAAACGGTGAAAAATATTGAAAAGGTGTAGGTCGTAGGAGTAGGTTTAGGTGTAAGACTAGGACGTAGGTTGCATTGTAGGTGTAGTTATTAATACATTCCAGTTCATATTTAAGACAGAACAACGTATGTCAGGACAGCTTGTATATTATATAAAAAAAATCAGTCAAGTGCAAGTAGAACTCGTGCACGAAGGATTCCGTACCATTATACCAATATTTTGCATGTTTTTAGGGTTCCGTAGGAGCTGTCCGTTCGTCCGTCCGTCGGATATTGATGATAGGCTGAAGATATACGCAATACATCTGTAACACAACATCTATGTAAACACGTTCTTGACCGTATTAGGAACAGCTGAAATCATTGGCCTACTTATACACAATGTACCGTTTGCCTACTATCTACATCATCATGATTTACAAAATTACAATAACATAATATTATGTATATGTCACCGTTAAATTGTAAAAACCGTTAGATTGTAATATAACTAGTGAAATTGTAAAATGTTGATGGACTTCGAACGCGAATATTCTGCCTATAATTTAACATATTATTTTTCGTTAGATTATAAATATATAGTAATGAATCTTTCGACATATTTTTACAATCTCGTTAGTTATTTTGCAATTTTACGGTGACATATATAATATGTCGTATGATAATTGAGGGGGTTAGGATCAAAAGGTAACATTTTCATTTTTAGCCCTAATGTTTTTTTTTACCTTCTTCGTACTCTTTTCCTTAAATTTTTATGGAATCTGAAATAATTCGAATCAAAAGATGATAAATTCGATACAAAAAAGCGATCAAAAACACGAGTTTGTGTCAAAAAGTAAAATTTTTTGCAAATCTTGATTGAGCTAAATGGTATCGGAACATATTTTTAAAAGTGTAAATGGTACCTTTTGATCCTAAGCTCCTCAATTGGAAAATAAGGATATTTGCGAAAATGCTAGAATTATTGCAAAGATCCGGATTATTTGTTTGAGATAAAATTTCGCCATCTTCCAATTAATTTTCAAATCTTCACAAAAAATCTGACTCTACTGGGATAATAGACTATTATTTATTCTGTGATAATAGCAAAAAATCTCTGACGCTTTATATGGTGTATGGGTGGCCAATTAGCGTAGATATATATCTACGCTAATTGGCTGTCTAAAATTTATCTAAGAACTATACCTTGCTGATTTTTGACCAACCTATATAGAAATGCTCAAACGCACTCTGCAACAGCCAATCAGTAGGTACTCAAGTAACCCATAATCCTAGTACCTAAAGTTTAAGTACCTATTTTGCGAAGATTCTATAAAATAAATAATCAATATATATATATAAATGTTATGTTGGTTTGTGTACGCTTCAAAAACTCAAAAAGTTCTGCACCGATCGAGCTGAAATTTTGGCATGATATATCCGGAATCAAGGAATGTTTTATCTACATTCTATTGCGGGGAAATGTACGGTTTCCGTGGGATACTTTATTTACAGTTTCACGTAAAAACTACTAAGCCGATTATCATGAAATTTGGCGCAGATATAAACTGCCATGCTAAGCACAAAAGCTGTATCTCAAAAAACGTTTTTTTATGTTATGTTTAGCTAAAAATAATACGCATTTAATGAACTAAGCCACATAGTATCATATCTTATTTAAAACATTAAAAAACCCCTAAAAGAAGGTTTCACTAAGAATAAATTACTAAGAGACTTAAAGAATATTAGGTATTTTACAAAACTTCGGCAATTTTCTCAAAACTCCCTTTTTTGAGATACCGCTTTTGCGCTTAGCAGGGCAGTAAAGTAGACCACGGGAAAGGACATAGGCTACTTTTTATCGCGGGACATATACGGTTCCCGTGGGTTACTGTACTTACGCGGGCGGAGCCGCGGGCATCGGCTAGTAGATATATAGAAGATAAATAATAGATACGTATTACGTCCCTACTGTAAGACCTTACCGCAAGAATTGACGAGACTTCCTGGACAAAAGACCAATAGATCGCATTATAAGATCTTACATGTCATGTTTCGAATTTTATGTTTTCAAGCTGCAAAGTGATACAATATTTGCAAGTTGCAAGTCTCCTTACATCTCTTTTACATAATCGTTTTATAATAATAATAAATAATGTTGACAAAAATTAAAAAACGTTAAATAATTTAACTGCTTTCAACTTATGTAACGCATTATAATAACATAATAAGATTAATTCATTGCATAATTTATTTAAAAGTAAGGGGCATTGGCCGGAAGGATTTGTAACTTGAGCTAAGCTAAGGTTTTAAAACGTCAGTATTTTTTATGGTTTCTGTTTTTATTTCTGCAATATTATGCAGTAGAGGATAATCATACCAAAATTTACTGTATTTCGATCGATCTTGCAAATCCTACAAAACTAACAATTACAATTTATATAACAAACAATAGAGTACGTCTTTATCTTTTAAATATATAGAAAACATTATATTTTTTTTTAATTTAAATTATTTAAAATTATGAATAACTTTTAGTATAGTAAAAAAAACCTTTTCAGTTTTCATAAAAAAATAACAAAAAGAGATCGTATTTAGGATCATTTTGCTTTTCTTATATGTAGCTTATATTTTGTTTGAATAAAAATACCCAAAGATAGTCTGCTATCTTTGGGTATTATATAATCACCTTAAAAATGCCTTAAAAAGAATCCTCCTTTTTTCACGTCTTTTGCTATTAAGCATAAATATTAATGTGTAAATTATTTTTTTGCTTACTGTTTACTGTCTAGATTTACTGCACAAAACATTTTTAAAGAAATGTCATTCCGTACTCGATCGCTGTGAAACACGTTTTGCAAACTCGTCCTTAGTACAGAGAGAGTTGTAGAAAAATTCAAGCATAGGTACTAACATTTAATGATTTAAAACATTTAATACATACATCATATTCAAAGAGGTTACTTTCTTCGGAGAATATTCCAGAACAAAACTTCCAATAATGTATGAAGAGACCTAAAGATTTTGTATAAAAATTACCAACTTAATTTTTTTATCGCTTCTGCAGCCATCTATGGAGTTTTTATTATGCAGTCTTAATTAAAAGTTTTGAGAAGGACATTTATTTAATTAACCGGCTACTAAACAACAATAAATTAAATACAATTTTTTTACCTGCTATAATATTATAAATGTGAAAGTTTGTCAGGATGTTTGTTCCTCTTTCACGCAAAAACTACTGAACGGATTTTGATGAAAATTGGTAAGCTAGTAGTTTGGGCTCTGGATTAAAACATAGGCTACTATTTATCCCGAAAAAGTACAGTGTTCCCGAGAGATACTGTATTAACGCGGGCGGAGCCGCGGGCAACAGCTAATCATCCAATAATATATGAAGAGACCTACGATTTTGTATAAAAATTTACCAACTTTTTACTTTCTTCTTTCGCTTCTGCAGCAATCTGATAGCATTATGTATTAAGGAGTTCTTATTATGCAATTTCAATTAAAAATTTTGAGAAGGACATTTATTTAATTAACCGGCTACTAAACAACAATAAATTAAACACTTCATTTTTTTACAAATCCTACTTACAAGGTCACTTGCATAATTCTGAGAAACCGACGGCGTTTGCAGTTTCTTAGCGGATTCGAACCCGGGACTTGTCAAGTTAAAGCAGCTTAGCTTGTCAACAAATCACCATAGTGAGTCAGTCGAAAGTTTCACTTACCTACGTAACCTACAAAATATCGATGACGGGATCATTTTCACCTTGTACGAGTGTTGTATGATATTGTATTGTACGATACTTGTATGTACTGTATGAAGGTATATGGAGTTGTATGAATATTGTATTAACTGTTTGGAGAAAGTCTAGGGTAACGACTAACGGTGCAGTAGCGACTAGCGGCCGACGAGTTTTACGGGAATATAGCCTTTACATTATAGCCTTATAGGCAAAGAGGCCAAGCTATTTTAATTGAAATGCAATATATACTGCAATGACTATGAACTCCCGACAAAAACAGTGTTATAAGTTTGGCGTGTATGTCTGTGTGTCTGTCCGTGGCATCGTAGCACTCAAACGGATGAACCATTTTGATGTATTTTTTTTTCTTTGAAAGCTGACATGATTGAGAGTTTTCTTAGCTATAATTCATCATCATTCAATCAATTTTATTATAGGACTGCCACACAGACAGACAGACACGTCAAGCTTTAACACCCATCAAAAAGATGCATTTTGCTAAAATCGGCACATTTTATTAAATACATTTCGTATTTAAGAGCGAGTAGCAACACTTATCCCAGTAGCATATTATATTCTATTATTCTTTTCTAAAATATGACGTCATTTAGAGCTTGGCTCTCGTCTCTCGACCAGAGGTCGTGGGCTCGAAACCCGCGTTGAAAACAACAAAAAATTTTGTTTTCCAATCAGGTTAGGACAATGCAGGCTGATCACGTGCTGATCACCTGATTGTCTGACAAGAAAGATGATCTATGCGACGGATGGACATGTAAAAAGACGGTCCTGCGCCTGATCTCTCGCCAGTCGTGTCGGTCGTCCGTCCCACTGGGTTTCGAGAGTAAAAGAATAGAGAGTACTCTACTATAAAGTAACTCCCGCGTAGCCGGAATTTTATTAGCTATTATTACAACTATAATAAAAACAATGTTGATAATGATGCTAAGATAATGAATAAGATATGCAGAGAGGGGTAAAATGAAATCGACATTAAAATCGTTATTCATAATGGTCAATATACAATACTTTCACTATATGTTAGATCATGTATGTCGGAGTTTTTCTGTTCGTTCGGCACGTATGTTACGTATGCTAATACATTATATGTGATAAATTGTGCAAATGTTACATAATATATTGATATATTCAAGAAAGTTAAAGGTAAAACATTTACGGAAATTGTTATGTAGAGTCGTAAATAAGGCAAGACATACCCGCGACAAGTCCACACGACGTCGCGTCGTCAACGTAAAATATAACGTGCAAAATGTCGCGTCGCGTCGTCGCCGTAAAAATGCACGGCGCCGGATCGCCGTGCCATATAAAATTTCGGTACATTTTGCACCGACTACTGCGCGACACCGCGAGTTTCAGGTTTACGTCGTGACTTAGACACGTGGAAAAGCCCTTAAAGCTCAAACATTTGCTAAAGATTCTTTTACGAAAAAAAATCTGACCGCTAGCTTTATTACAAAACAAACGAAAATATGCGGGCACGAAAATGTCGCGAAAGATAGTACAGCCCAAGTACAGCCGCTATAGATTTGGTGATGATGGCGCAGTTGCACCTCATTACATATACCTATTGTACCTCTATCGAACTAAAGTGTAACAATAATTTAAGCACATTCAAATTCCAGAACTTATATAATGCCAATTATGCCGTAAAATTGAGCGATTGTCTTACAATTTTACATCACGACACTCAGCCAGTTACTGAACTGTGAATTACTGTTATGAACTTGGGTTGAACTGTTATTGTTATGTCGAATATGTTGTTTACGTGACCACGAAGTATTAGCACGGATACTTTCTAAAATAACATTCCTTGATCACTAAATATCTTGTGATAATTCATCTGTTATGCAAATTAAAAAGACAAGAGATATTTGCTTTACATAATAATATATTATTATCTTCTTTAATTTTATATAATGTATTCTCTTGATTCTCACCTTATAAAATACTCCTGTATAATTTAATGATTTGTCATCTTCACAAATTAATTCAAAATAGATATTTTGATTTTTTTGCATCTTTAGTAATGGATATCTTAGCAGTCTTCAAAATTAGAATGTAAAAGTTTGTGATTTTTGTATTTCTCTGATAATAATTATTGATATGCAAAACGTCTCTCCTCGTAAAATCTCCTGTATAATTTATTAATATACAAATGAATCTTCAAATATTAATTATTTTTTCTTTTATTTCCAGAATGCCAGTTATGTGATCAACCGAAGATACACGAAGAGCAAGATGTCGCCGGTCTGCCACAACTTCGTGCAGAACGCGTGGAAAAAGGACTTCTGCTCCAACTGCTTCAAGTCCCGAGAGGAGCACGTCAAGCAGGAGAAAACGGTGCCCGATGGCAAATACATGTCGACGCCATTCCAAAACCGCAGCACATACTTCAAGAAATCCCCACAGGGAATCCTAAAAGTTTGCGCCAAGAAGAGTGGCAAACGAAACGTGAGGTTTCCTGAAGAGGTCTGTAGCGTTATAGGCTATGGAGGCGATGACTGGTCCGATGGAGAAGAATTTGAGGTGTCTGAAGATAACGACGAAGACGACATCTTCCCTGATACCGAGGAAGAAAGAGAACTACACAAAATAACAAAATCAAACACAGACTTTAACACTGTCAAAGCTAATCTTCTCGGTGAAACGATACCGAAACCATATACTTCGTTATTGTTGGGTAGAGTGCAAACAGATTCGGATGGAAAGAAGAAAACGCTTATGGTTTCTGTAACTCCGTTCGGATCGGAAAATAAGGGACCTTCTGTTAAAACGCATACACGGAAACCCGCTGTTATTAATATTAACGATCCACCTTTAGAAGGAACGAACGGTTACAAAACTAACATTATACTTACTAACTATATAAAAGAATCGGAAACTTTAATTACGTCAGAAGGTGCAAAAGCTTCGGATGGTATTTTATGTACAGAGAAGTCCCTGCTGGAAGAAATATCTGAAACTTTACAACAAAATAGGATGGGCGGTAACACAGACCTTAATTTGGTTAACAAAAAGCCGATGGTCGTTGAAGGCAAAGTAAAAGAAAGTATGCAAGATGATTTTGACAAAAAAGAAACAAGCGAAACAAAGAAGAATGGGCTCGTTAGAAAATCACCTTTAATAAAAACCCAGGAGCGGCCAAAAGTAAATCTTAGCAGATCAGAATTTAAGTTCTGCAAAATCAATATTGAAAATACTAGTATCGATTCTGCAGTGGACACATTGAACTCGACCACAAATAATTCTTTTACCTCAGATGACGAAAGTTTTAGTGGACGAACCGATTCTGATAATGATGATAGTGGCCATTTCTCTGAAACTCATAAAAATGAAGAGACAGTCAAAATAAAAGTATTCAATGAAACAGACAAGAATATCAAATTATCACCCATTGGACAATCTAGAAAAGTAGATGGGCAATCTGTAAGTGGATACTCTACATTCCAAAGTCCTATAATAGACTTGCCATCGATTATACCTAAGCAATCTGATGCCATATTCTCTGCTGATACTAGTAGGGAGTTAGCGGGAGAACCAGATGGTAGAGCCGATCCCGATGACATTTCCGAAGCTCCAGCACTGCCGAGTAGTCCAGTCCCACCCATGGACCCGCGACCATCATTCTTACATGGCATAATAACAGACATCATGCCATCCAAACCCATCCCACCTGAAAAACCAAAACTGCCAGCTAAACCGGTGATTAAAACTAAAAAGGCACAACAAGTAATGCACACGACAACTAAAGAGGAAGAAATTCATTATATGCATCACGAACAGAAAAAGAGTGAAATGCATGAGGTACAATCTGAATTAATTTATTACGCAAAGCCAGTTCTTACAAAACAAGACAGTGACACGTCTTTAAGCAGTTTATATAAACGTAAAGCACCTACACCACCTTTGTCACCTACCGAAGAGTTTTCTAACAACTTATACCAAAGAAACCCGAATACTTTTGCTAAATCAGATTCGCCAGTAGTCAGAGAAATGGAAAAGAGAGAAAGAGCAGGAATGTCTACCATACCAAAGTCAAAATCTACAGATGATGATACAAGGCAAGATATTCCTGAACCGGCTCCCAGACGAAACATATCCTTATCCCACGACAATCTACTTTTAGACGAGAAAAGAAAGGGAAAACTTAAGTTCTCGATCAAAAAGTTACTCCGCATTGGTTCGTCAAAAGATCTGGACAAGAAGGAATTAAGTGTGGCCAACATAACGAAAATGGCCACCAAGCCTGAAGAAATCTACGACATAACCCCAAAACCCAAACCGCGGCTTGTTATTATTCATCCATTGGACATAAACGGATCCAGCGTTGAGGTTGTGAAATCTAATAGCTGTGAAGTTTCACAGAGTGTTCGGAGACTTAGTCACGATGACGTGTCTATATATAGCGGTACAAGCTCCACTGAGGAGCCCCAAACCCCACGAGCAGTGAAACCACCCCCACCCCCAAGACTGTCCAGCGAAGAGAACAAAACCCACCTCGTGCCGAAGCCAGCAAGACCACCACCTCCTAAATCGGTCACTCTACAGAAGAAACAGAAACAACAAGCGTGGACCCCGAATCCTAAGCAAGAAGACACTATTTATGCTAATCTGGGTAAGTGAAAATGAAAAATATAACCTACATACATAATATTCTAGGGTTGGGAAGGGTCTCAAATTAAAGCAAAAATTTTCACGCTGCAAGTTAATACCTATAATCACAATATTAAATACTAGAAGTTGCCCACGACTTCATGCGCGCAAAAGTTAATTTCCCAGAAAGTGTAAATTTTTCCGCGAAAAAAAGTAGCCTATGTCCTTCCCCGTGGTCTACTCTACATCTGTGCCAAATTTCATTTAAATCGGTCTAGTAGTTTCGGAGCCTATTCAATGCAAACAAACAAACAAACAAACTTTTCCTCTTATATTAGTATAGATCAAATTATAGCAGAGAAACCACAATAACTCTAGTATTTACATAATCCACGTAAATAAGAAAAGATTAACAGTAAACAAGATTAAAGAAAAGTGAAATTTGGCCACAAAAAGAAAATATAAAGTGGGTTGCGTTGCGAAATAGTTACGGTACATCATACTACGAGTAGGTAAATTACAAACAACGATTACGAACGTGCTTATTAAACGAAACCTTGCATTGAGGTCATATTTGAGGTTATTGCGACTAATATTAAAATAAAGCCGTAAAATTTCTTAAAAATGTTTTAAAATGACTGCACAATTCCTGGTATAATATAGGCTGCACGAATTAATTGTCTTCTATCTTGGAAGGCTACAGTATTTAATTAAATTTTTATTTAATTGATAACAGTAGCGCTTGGGCTACGCAGCGATAAAGCGCGTAGGTATAGTTTAGAATATTCTAAGTAACAGGTATCGTTGCTCTTACGAAATTAACAGTAAAATAGAATCGAGCTATTCCATTTTCCGTGTTTGATTCATCTTGTAAATACAACTTTTGTATTCATAAGTAGGACATAATCACTTATTTCTCTATGATTTCCAGGAGAAATTCGGTCAGCATTAGCGCCACGGAAACCCGAAAGAACAGCCAGTATGAGGGAACGGGAAACACAAATGGAATTACTCAAACGTAGAACACCTCTAGAGGATGAAAAAGACGAGGACGAACCACAGGAATTAGTACAAGCGACGAATGACACCGTAATAAATAGCTACGATGACGTTTACAATAATACAAAGTACGATGAAAACTGTGATTCAGCCAAAAACAGCGATAGTGACTACGAATACGTACATCACGCTAGATCCAGCTCCCCTGAATGTGACGCTGGCATCAAAGAAAGAGAGGAGAAAGATAGGAAAGAGACAGCAGAATTTCCCAAATACAACTTCCGAACATCCCTACCTTACTGCGGGAGCGAGACAGAGTCGGAGATATATTCGCCGTACAGCTTCTACAATTCGAGTGACAATATGAGCACAAGTGAAGATTACCAACAAGACATCAAGAATACTACAAATAAACTAAGAATAAGGAAAGGCAGAAGCGTGGTTCATAGGAATTTGGAGGATAATTATGGTGCAGTCGTTATAGCGAATCACGAAGCGCTCGCGCAGGTTTTAGAACAGGTATTGTATAAGAAACTTGTCCTTTTTGTTATGTGTAGATTTATTAACGTAGATAATGGTCCAAAAACTTGTTTTTCGGCGTTTATATAATCCGACTTACACCTATTTGTTAAAGACTATTGACTGCATTTCTAGTTAAAACAATTATATTAGACGTTTACAAACATGTTTCTGATGTTTTATGAACGCCGATAAAACATTTTGCAATATAACTGCTCCTAATAAAGTGCAAAAATTGCAAAATCTTACATTAATGACACATGACTTAATAATGTTACAGCCAAATAATAAACGCACTTTTGGTGCAACCCTGAAGACAATGCCTCTGACATAATATAACCACAAAATCTATTTAAATACATGACAAAACGGTCTTCAGGGTCTTCTCCAAGGACCGTTCTATAGTTCTTGTAGTTTTTATCGCGGCAAAGTAGCTTAAAGGTATTAGTAATTAGCAGCTCTCGAACTTCTTTGGCATAAAAAAATAAATAATTTAAAAAACGACTGCAAAAAAAACAGATACCTTTACCAGATACAGAGTGTGGGAATATCTGATCTGATCTGACTCCAGATCAGAAGGTTGCGTGTTCATATCACGTCGGGGTCACCAATGTGGGAATATGGTGGGAAGCCCCAAAGGGAGATCTCCGACCGAGCGAGATGGTATGCCCGGTCAGGCCGAAGCCTACTTGTTATCATTTCAGCTGTCGTATATATACTTTCCGAGCTCAGAAACTTCGATAGCGCGATTCAGGACTGTGCGCTGATTGGTCCGCCACAAGAGCAACGCACGACAAAGACTGAAACAAGATTGAGAAAACAAAATACTAAAACCTAATCTAACCTCTATTTTAGTTTAATATATGAGCTGAAAGCCTAAGTGAAATAATTGACATTATGTTTGGTAGCAGGCGGGATCCAATTGCTAATTATAATAAAATAAATGGCTCTTTTAGGTCCAACAGAGTGCAAGCATGCAACCTTCATTGCGCGGGCTCAAAGCGTGCACCAACCTCCGCTGGACTGACTTCACCATCCAGAACAAGACCACGGCAGCCGGCAAGAGATTCTTCTACCCGGCCACGTGGAACTCCAGCCAGGGTCCTGTGAATGTGACGCTGATGCTGTACAAGGAGCAGATGGCTTCGCAGATAGTCTGTCAGTCTGTCCAGCCGCAGACGTTGAGTCTGAACGCGATCACGGAGTTCTGTGATTTGGTTCCGTTGGCGCAATTTGGGGAGGAAGGAGAGGATTTGGTTCAGGGTGAGTTGTTTTAATTGTAGTTTTCTTTTCGGAATGAACCCAAAAACAGGCAGACGTATCGCATGACAGTTTAGCGATAACCAACAACCGTACTTTAATCCCCAAATTTTAAAATCGTTTTAATGAAGGTATACTTATAATGATGCTGGACAGCCTCCGCGGTCCCGTGGCTTAGAGCTTGACTCTCGACTACGTCGTGGGTTCCCGCGTTGGAAACACAAATAAAAGTTTGGTTAGGGCAACGCAGGCTGATCACCTGATTGTCTGACAAAATAGATGATCCATGCGTCGGATGGAGCAAGTATAAAGTAGGTCCTGCGCCTGATCTCTCGCCAGTCGTGTCGGTCACTAGTCCCACTGGGCTACGAGAGTAAAGGAAGAGAGACTTGTGTACTGCGCACACACTTGGGCACTATAAAATAACTCCTGTGCCGTTGAAACCAGGCACCGTCATCGAAATCGGTGTGGGGAGCTTTATTATTAATGATACTTAGGCATGGGCGTAGCCAGGGGGGTGGTTTAGGGGGTTCAACCCCCCCCCCCCCCCCCCCGCCCCATTAACCCTATGTGAAAGATGATTTTTGAAGTTATTTTAGAAAAATAATCAACAGCCTAAATCAGAACTTTGATACTAACCCCCCCCCCCCCCCCCCCGGAGTCGTTTTATTTTCTTGAACCCTCCCCGACACTAAAACCTGGCTACGCCCGTGTACTTAGGGCGTTTACATTTCCATAAAATGGACGCGTATCTATGTTAGTGAGAAGAACACTCAAGTGACTGTATTCTTCGCGAATGCTAGCAAAGTAATGACAATGTTTTACAAAGTATTAACTAGATACTTTAGTAACAAAGTTAACCATAGCTGTCTCCGATGTAAAGACTGTTATTATATTAATCTCATTAACTGATAATAATAGGCATATTCAGCTGTGACAGTTACTACATAATTACAACACTTATTACGTTGTATGTAGTAACTACTAATAGTGTTTCTCAAGCGCTATAATCATAATGCTTACAACGCGCTTTGAATACGAAGTGTTTCAAAACAGTCTAGTCCTTTAAAAGATCTTAAGTGACCTAAATTTTAAACTAAGTTTCAAAACAGTCTAAAGCAGTGTTTTTCAACCTTTTTCATGATGCGACCCCCCGACCCTTCGCTTTTTTATCATGTATATGTATGTACAGTGTTACAAATATAAATAAGTTAAAATTCTCTTACTTAATAAATCAATCTTTTTAATCTTCATTGGTTATTTACTAAAGTTCTCTCTACCTCCGGCGACCCCCTACAGATGTTGACCCCCACAGGTTGAAAAACACTGCTTTAAAGTATTGATATCTGACCTAAATTTTAAACTAAGTTTCAAAACAGTCTAGTCCTTAAAAGTATCATATCTGACCTAAATTTTAAACTAAGTTTCAAAACAGTCTAGTCCTTAAAAGTATCATAATATCTGACCTAAATTTTAAACTAAGTTTCTAAACAATCTAGTCCTTTAAAGTATTGATATGTGACCTAAATTTTAAACAGTATGAGTTCTTGAGCTGAGCAGCTACGAACATACATGCCGAAATTTTAATGCGATACTCCTTTTGTGGTGTTGAGACTGAAATTACAAGGTCGCGTCACGTTACGACACGATTTTGGATATAACGCCATCTGTCGGAAGCTACTTATACTTCTTACAGAATAACAAAAAAAAATTATAGTACCTACGCAGATGTACAAATTTTTATTATTTTTTAAGTAATGTGCTTTAGGCACGATGAGAGTACTTTTGGATACTCTGTAGTCTGTACACGTCATGTTTTTCTTTATAAAGGAATTTCTGATCGTTAGCCTGCATGGTAGTATACTCCGTCCGTGGTCTAGTGGTTCGAGCATTGTCTCTCGACTCGGAGGTCGTGGGTTCGATTCTCGCATTGGAGCAACAAAAGATGACCTGCGCCTGATCTCGTCAGTCGTGTCAGTCATCTGTCCCACTAGATTATGAGAGTAAAGGAAGAGAGAGTGCTCTTGTGTACTGCGCACACACTTGGGCACTAAAAATTACTCCTGCGTAACTGGCTTGGTTTCAACGAAACCTGCCACTGTCACCGAAATCGATGTGGCGGAGTTAGTTATAGAGTTAGTTTTTGTATATCTACTCCGTATTCACTTCCATAATTCACATCCATAAAATTTAACGCGTATCGATGTTACATCTTATTAAGACCTACAAAATCTTTTACTTAGGTACTTGAAAATAGTTTATCAACTTTTATCTTTTTAACCTTGCTCATTTTTTTCTCCTCCAGCCACCATCGTCGTTCTAGCACAGGCCCAAGTGGACACCATACAGTCTTACGGCGAAACCCTCTCCGACCAAACGGCCGAAACGACCCACGAGGCTATATTCATGATGCTCCAACTCATCAACGGGTTAAAATGCCTCCAAGCTCGTGGGGTCGAGGAGATACCAGAGTCGCTGACGTCGTTTATAGTGTTGAAGGAGCAAGTAACCCCCCCGGTGCAGACGGACGAGAGGATGTCTTTGGGGTCACCGAAGACTAACTGCTATGGACGACTGTGCATTTTACAAGGGTACCTAAGTGTTTTAATTAATGATTTCAAACCTAAAGATTAAGATTAATAAATGATTTCAAACCGAAAGACGTACATTGATAGAACAGATTTTCATACAAGAAAAAGTTACGCCATCTTGGTTTCACCATACCTCAAATTTTTTTTTTTATGAAATAAGGGGGCAAACGAGCAAACGGGTCACCTGATGGAAAGCAACTTCCGTCGCCCATGGACACTCGCAGCAGAAGAAGAGCTGCAAGTGCGTTGCCGGCCTTTTAAGAGGGAATAGGGTAATAGGGGAGGGTAGGGAAGGGAATAGGGTAGGGGATTGGGCCTCCGGTAAACTCACTCACTCGGCGAAACACAGCGCAAACGCTGTTTCACGCCGGTTTTCTGTGAGCCCGTGGTATTTCTCCGGTCGAGCCGGCCCATTCGTGCCGAAGCATGGCTCTACCACGTTTAGCATCAAATGTCAAAACAACCCCAAAAATTGGCCGTTTAAGTGGAGACACTTGAGATCACATATGCTTGCGGTTCTTTAAACAACGCCGAAATCCCAAACATGTATCTATAAGGAGTCAGGAGTTCTTTTGGATCCAGGGTATACCTTGGAGCTAAATCTTACTTATTGGTAGCATAATATGCTAAGACTAGGTACTTCAGAAAAAGTCGAATTCACCATAATATGTGTCCATATCAATTTCGAGGAGTTCCCTCGATTCCTCATGGATTCTATCATCAGGTCACCACTTTTTTTAAACGGGACCAACTTGGGATTATACCCTTTACATCAAAAAAATAATTTTGAAAATCGGTTGACACTTGACAGACGGCGGAATTATCGTTAAACATACAAAAAAAAAAAATAATACAGCCGAAAGTATAAGCCTCCTTTTTTGGAAGTCGGTTAAAAAAACTAAACCTCGAATCATTTCCGGGTAAATTTTGGTTTGCAACACGGAATGCGGAAAAGTGAGTATGTCTTTTCACGCAATCCGTTTAGTAGTTTGAGCCCTGTGACGATAGATTAGTCAGTACTCAGTAGGCTACAGCTATTACTTGTTGTACAGTCATATAGGAAGTTACTGAAAAGTCGTCAAGACAATTAAAAGTAACAAAGAAAATATATCTCTTTGTTATTTTGCAAATCCATACAAAAGCAAGGAAATACGAAAAGGTTAACAACGTCTTGTAAAAAAATGTTGTTTTATGACAAAGAAAAACAACCGTTTTTTACAAGACGTTAACCTACTGGGATACGAGAGTAAATGAGGAGAGATTGCTCTTGTGTACTGCGCACACACTTGGGCATTATTAAATAACTCCTGCATATCTACGCGACCAGCAGGCCTGGTTTCAATGAAACCGGCCACCGTCACCGAAATCTGTGTGGGGAGCTATTAGAATTTGACTAAAATTATTACTTTATTTTAATGATAAATATTTCCTATTTCCAGAATCACCGACGAAATGAACAAATCGGACGAGCTGAAATCGCTATGCGCGTGCGCGTTAAAGGCGACCCACACGCTGCTGCCTGCAGCGCCTCTAGCGGCACTCCTGCGCGACATCCTGCAAGAAGAACGAGCTATATCGCTTAACAGGGCCAAATCTGCCCTGGAGTTCATGCTGTGGGGTCCCTTGGATGCCGTAGGGGATGCAGAGAGAGAGTTGTCCCTACAGCGTTGGTTGGATCTGGAGCGGGCTACGGTATTGCACGGGCTAGTAAGAACAAGAGTGCAGTTGAGTCCATTTGAGTTGTTACATTTGATGTTCTTGGTTAGATCCACAGCCAAAATTATGGCCGACGCTGCGACTGCCCTTAAAAATGCTAACCTCTTTTAAAGTTGTGTCTGCCTAATAAAAATAAATTATTCATTTAATCGAGTGGAGGCAAAATAAATGTCTAAAAATGTAGCTTTTCTTGAAACATTCAAAATAATTTTCAATGTGAGGATCCCGTTCAAATATATATTTCTACACTAATTTATAAAGAGAAAAGATTTGTTTGTATGTTTGTTTGGTTGAAACTACTGGATCGATTTTGATGAAATTTGCCACAGATATAGATTAGACCACGGGGAATGACATAAGCCTCTTTTTATCACGGAAAATTTTGATCCAATATTAAGGACACCTTGGAGCAAGATATCTGATAAGTTTAAGCTTCTAAAGAAAACATAAAGATAATGGACTTTAAGATTACTGCTGTAAGTATATTAAAATATATATTATTATGTTAATAATTAAAATATTATTTTTACATTGACAATGAGAAATGCTGAAAATTGTACAAAAGACATTATAGCGCACATCTTGTGTTTAAGTATTAGTTGTTACTTGTAAGTGGCACGAAGACACCATATTATCGAAATACCCGCAAAATTGGCAAAAAAAGACATTTCATATTGACGTGATAAAGTCTTATAAATCGATGAACGCCGGCTGCACGCACGAAAAAATTGTCACGTTCCGCATGAGTCACGTTCTGCCTGAGCCGAGCGTGCAAGCGAGAGCACGGAACAAGCGATAGAGAGGCACGATCGGTCTAAGCCACAAGCGTTCGGCTTGTGATGACGTTATCACGTAAAATTATCGTCCGTAACTTATCAGACAATCATTTTTTTAAATATTTTATGAAATAGATAAGTTTAAAACAACTTTTACGCATATTTTTCAGTATTAAAAATAATAAAATATATGTACAATTTTTTTTTTACAACTACCCACATTTTTTGTAATACGTTTTTTTCTGTTTATTATTCAAAATTTCTTGCCAGCGGGTTGTATGTGCCAATGTATTTATATCGGTGCCTTACTGTATCATACACTAACTGTAGCTGTACATTTACCTGTAATTTATATTAATCTTAGTTAAGTTAAACAAAGTGTTTAATTTTTTATGTAATAAGTACGAATATATCAAATTTTATATGATTTTTTTCTTTTTTTATGATCTATTTCATTCTACCTTTTTGTAGACTATACAAACGGGAAGGTAAGTTACCTGCAAGAAATAATACAGAACATTCAGAATGAGTGTTCGATCACATTTGTACGCAGCGCACTGTGTCCAAAACCATGGCGAAACACCGCCCCGCCCGCTCTTTACTCGTTACACTTACAAAATAATCGCGTTATTATGTTACGACAATTAGGTATTCAATAAAAATAATTCAAAAAAAAATTGGGTAAAATATTCCGTTATTCTGTAGCAACGTTATATTATGCGGATAGCCACTCCAATTTGGAGTAGTCGTGACGGCTTCACTTTCAAGCGCGTTGACGTTTTCTGGATGTTCTGTATTCTGTGGTTACTTGATGGTAGAAGTCAATAACAAAACGGTAAATTTCACAAAATTTATTGTCTTTTTAAGCGTAAGAAAATATTATAACAATCACAAAACTAATCAATACCTAAAACAAGCGAAGCTTCGAGGACCATAGTTAAAGGTCATTACATGCATGCGTTTTCCAGAAAATATATTAAAAACCGATTTACACATGTACTTATTACGATTTATTTTTATTTTGAAGTGAATTTATTATATTACTAGTTGATACTTTCCTGCAAAACTGATGCATGTAATGAACGCTTTACAGATGAACTCTTTATGAACTATTGCATTAAAATGGTATTTTTATTATGAGCAAAATCTTCATCATTAACGGAATGTAATTATGTCAAAAATCCAAAAAAAATAAAACAAACACAAAAATGTAAAAAGCCAAAAAATAAATGAATAAGTACAATTTAGCCACTCAATTACTAAGTAAAATTAAACACAAAAATATAATAAGATCGATTAATATCAATACTGATTAGTTACGATGAGATTATAATACAATTATTCGTTTTTTAAACGACAAAATTTTTATACAAATCTAAATAAACAAAATTCACTACTGAATATAAACCAGCAATCCTAATAAAAACATATTGCAAATAATACAATTTTTATATAATACAACTAAAATACAATTATTTTAACAATAACAACATACAATTCGACATTCACACTTAATCCAAACGTAAATAAAGAGTATTAGGCCGGGACTATATGCTCCGGAATCCGGAAGGACGTAGAAAATTCTGGGCATTGAAAATAGAACTCTGCGCTAATACAATAGAGTTGAAAATCGAACACTCGAGTGTCGAGTCAAATGTCAATGTCAAATATGACAGATCGACACTCGAAACTTCCATTTTCAACTCTATTGTATTGGCGCAGAGTTCTATTTTCAATGCTCAGAATCTACGGCCTTGCGTTTGGATAAAGTGGAGTATAAATTCAAATGACTAAACATTACAACCAACAAAACTTTTCTTCTCTAGCGCAAACAAACGTCAATAAAATCCTTAAAGAAATAAAAATGCTTATACAACTACATATTCTGAAATAGTTTATCTAATTTTAAGTCATACGAGTAACTGATTAGTTTTTAACACTACGGTTACATTACTAATGACTTATTTACTATAGCAGTGGTATTTTTGTGTTACTTATCGTGGAATTAGATTATTCTATAACAAGTTTCAACACCATACAATAAAGTTTTTAACGGATCAACAAAACCTTTAGTTTCAGTTACGATCAATAGCATAGGAATAATAAGAATAGGGGATCGGACTACATCTGAAATATTTAGTTTCATTAATATATTCAGAAATATTGAGGCATTACTACTTGGTAAATGTAAAAAAATATATTATTTTTTGTGTAGTTTACTAATTAAATACATTTAAAAAGTACCAAAAATATTTTTTTTTTTGCGAAATTGGTAAACAAAACCTACATCATTAGTTTACTCACATCATATACAAAAACATTCATTATGGTAAGTATGAACTTAAACGCACAAATATCGGAGACATTTACAAATATATTCCTGCGGCCATATACTTCATATACTACTTCATATACTATAACCTACAACTGACGTCATTTGTAGGTCGACTTTAGTATGGAGCGTTTTTAGGAGACTCGCAAAATTTTTTATACAAATCGCTGTACCTTTGAAAATATTGACTTTTGATATACGGTTTCTTCTGAGAAGTTACTCATATTTAAGAGTACTATTCATTTATGCAATAAAAAATCAGCCCGATTGCCTATTACAGAATTTGCTGAGGTACATAAGTACATTTCGAGACAAGTCCAAACTCGTATAATCGTGCACGAGCCTTTGTATTTGTAATGATTAGTTTGACACACACTTGCGCACGCCTTGGTTTGTTTAGTTAAGTTTCAACCCTATTTTTTCGTTTTCTAATCATTTGATATTTCGATCACTCGATATTTCGTCATATTTTAAGTCCCCCGAGTTTCGAATTAACGAGAGTCGACTGTAAAATTAAAATACCACTGCTATCCGTATGTCGGTCCTATCGTACGCGTAATGCGTATTATGTCCGCCGTAGAAAAGCGCTTTGTCTAAAGCGTTGGGTCTGCCCCCTAGCGGCAGTAAAAATATCAAACACCCTCATTGTTAACTTCTTCACGGCAAGTATGGAGGGTAGAGCGAAGGAGAACCATCTCTTATGGGAGAAAAGTTGAAAAAGTGTCCAGCTGTATGCTAAATAACAGTTCGAAAATTTCCCACAATGGCGCTAATGTACAAGAAGGGTATGGTATGAAGTTAGGAATAAGAGATGGAGTGAAGTGAGCTGAGTTTAGTTATTTAAAATTTTTGACGACTTTAGTAGACTAAAAGTAGTTAGTTCATTAAATCACGAATATTCTACTTACTCGCGTAGTCGAATATATTTTTATAACATAACCGAAGAAGATGCTAAGAGGTAGTTATCTGTTTAAATTTTGCGGCTTTACACCCCGTTGCGTCTGTAGCGCCCCCATTTACGGACACTTTTACACTACGGCCGCTGTATCTTGACGGGTCTGAACATAGGCTCTGCGAACTTTAGCGCATGTACAACTCGTGAAGAAAACTGTTATTGTACTTTTATATATACGAATGTACGAATAAAATTTCCCTAATTCAGTTGACCCATTAGTACAAATAAAATAAATAGGAAAAGCACTTAACACAGTTATTGCGCAACCTTCTGCGCGAAGTTCAGACTCGCCAAGATACATCGGCCGTATTGTACATGTATGGAGATGGTACTTTACCTTATCTCTATACCTCAGATCAAATAAAAAACCAAGATAGCGCATGGCGTTTGTTTGAAGTGAAGCCAAAAAAACTACGCTACTTCAAGTTTATACACGCGCTCACGCACACTCAAGCAAAAAAGTACTTTACTTTTTGTCAGTATAGATTAGTCGTCGCGACGATTCGTTCGATACTGTCGAAAAGTAGCGTACTTTTTGCTTGTGTGTGCGTGAGCGCATGTGTTTACTTGAAGTAGCGTAGTTTTTTAGGCTTCAGTTCAAACAAATGCCATGCGCTATCTCGGTTTATTATTTGATCTGAGCTCTATACTCCGTGCCGGTGAGTAGCACAAACTAGCACACACCACAGCGTTTGGTGTTCAATATTCACTATTTACAGTCCCTTGTTGAAGTAGACGTACTGCGGCGGTTTGCCGTTCGTGTTCTTGACGATTTCGTTGTAGTTCTCGCTCTCGTAGCGTTTGATCGTGTCGATTGACAGTTTACTGGAAAATTAATTCTATTAATATTTGTTTATGTCACCGTAAAATTGTAAAAACCGTTAGATTGTAAAATAACTAACGAGATTGTAAAAATATGTCGAAATATTAAAAACTATATATTTATAATCTAACGAAAAATAATGTGTGAAATTATAGGCAGCAT
Organism: Glaucopsyche alexis; assembly: GCA_905404095.1. Lineage (NCBI taxonomy): Eukaryota > Metazoa > Arthropoda > Insecta > Lepidoptera > Lycaenidae > Glaucopsyche > Glaucopsyche alexis. The sequence continues at coordinate 19,378,494 of FR990059.1, forward strand.
ATTCGCGTCGGAAGTCTATCAACATTTTACAATTTCACTAGTTTTATTATAATCTAACCGTTTTTACAATTTTACGGTGACATATAGACAGTAGAAGTATCTTATGTAGTAAGCATTACTTCAACCACTTGCATAGGGATGGTACAATAATCATGGCAAAAAAACTTGATTTAATGATGAATTTTAAACGGCCAAAAGGCGGTCGCGTAGATTTCGTACATTGACTCATCGCTACTTAATGTCTTTTTCACTGGCGCAATATATTGCTATCGTGTTTCCACAGGTACGCGATAGGAGCGAATTAAATACTTGATCAGAGATTTGACTTTAAAAAAAAATGTTTCAAACTTACAGATTTCTTACTTCTAATAATACAAAAATAGTAATCGACTTAATAACTAAATCCTACGTTTTTATACAATATTAATATGCTTATTCTACATGTCAGCTGTTCTACTTAAGAAGTGCTGACAAGGCTTATATTACATACTAGGGTAGCGATGAGTCAATGTACGAAATCTACGTGCTCCGCGACCGCACTTTGGAACATCCCTTATTAAATAACTATTCACTTTTTTTTATTCAAAAAAATCAGCTATAACATTAGAATTAAAAGCTAAACAAATTATTAGAGACTATGTTACCCGGGCTATTATAAGAAATCTATTGACGTCTCACTCACTACAATCACTAGTTTAGGACTTACGATTTAACAAACATACTTACATAGACTGCCTAAATCATTACCCTTCTTTTTGGCTTTGACTTATTCGAGGAAAAATATGTATTTCCTAACATAGAATGAAATAGAACTCACCATCTTTGTGGGAATATGGCACAAGCGGTGGGCACCATGAAAGTTAGGCTGGAAAAAAATCGACTATTATAATGTACATTTTTATGATAAACTATATTATGTCTCCCGGAGTCTCCCAACCGGCCGGCAACATGCCTAAGTGATCGGTAAAAAGTTGTTAAAAGAATACTTAAACCATTCTAAAAAAGCATGGAATATATTTTCGGTAAGTATTCAATCTATCTTTATTAACTAATAAATTAAAATTAACAGCCTCCGTGGTCTAGTGGTTCGAGCATTGGCTCTCGACTCGGAGGTCGTGGGTTCGATTCCCGCATTGGAACAACAAAAAACGTTGTTTCCAAGTTTGGTTAGGACAATGCAGGCCGATCACCTGATTGTCTGACAAGAAAGATGATCCATGTTTCGTACGGGCATGTAATAAGTCGGACCTGCGCCTGATCTCTCGTCATTCGTGCCGGTTATCCGTCCCACTGGATTATGAGAGTAAAGGAAGAGAGAGTGCTCTTGTGTACTGCGCACACACTTGGGCACTATAAAATTACTCCTGCGTAACTGGCCTGGTTTCAATGAAACCGGCCACCGTCACCGAAGTCGGTGGGGAGTTATTATTATTATTAACTAATTGCGTTTTTAAGTAAATTTCCGCGATAAGAAATCTACCGACCGGAACACTGTACTTTTTCGGGATAAAAAGCCCAAAATTACTACCACATATCTACCAAATTTCATCAAAATCTGTTCTGTAGCTTTTGCGTGAAAGAGTTACAAACATCCACTCATCCTCACTTTCACATTTATAGTAGTAGTATAGCATGCACACCTGCACACATAATATTATATACACGGGATATTGCTATACATACATACGTATACATATAATCACGACTTTTTCCCGTAAAGGGGTAGGCAGAGACCACTTTTTGCCACTTGCTACGATCCTAACATACTCGTTTCGCTTCGTTCACTTTCATTTTTACCATCCATTCCTCCTCTTACATTCAACGTAGCGAAGCGGCTCTCCATGGTTCGCTTTTCACCTCCGCGAGAAACGAGACGTGATGGGTGGTGAACCACATCGCCGCCATTTTCGATAATTAAATTATTTTTATGATTATCCGTTGCGTTTCTACGGATTGGTGGAGAGGGTAGGAATAGGGATAGGGAAGGATAGGTGGTGTGGAAAGGAAGATTGGTAAGTTAGAGTGGGAAACAGGAAATGTAGGATATTACCGCCCAGGAGGGCAAGGGATAGGACAGTAATAGCTAGGGAAGCCGGGGTCGCATACCCGTATACTATACCACAACTACCGGACAGGTAACTTGGGATGAGTATCCCATGACATGTATATTGCTATATATAATATTAAATTGTATCTGATAAAAAAAACTTAGGACTTTTCGTCCGTTAATGGATGATTTACGTCATTCTCACAACACAGTCAGCCTAGTCCAGAGGAAAGACTGGTCAATAGTCAATACGTCTGGGGCCAACCGTGTGCGGGTTCCCTCACGATGTTTTCCTTCACCGTTAGAGCGTCCGTATAATGTACTTGAGATCTGAAAGTCTCATTGGTACACGCCACAACCTGGGATTCGAACCTGCACTCTCTCGAGTGCGAACCAAACGGTCTACCCACTAGGCCACGGAGATCTAGTAGGTTATCTATACATATATAAGTGTACTCACAACATGCCGACGACGGCGGTCTGTATGCCGACGTGCGCCCACTTCATCCGCTTCATCCACGCCTTTTTCTCCAGCCGCTCCATGATGAAGGGAAGCAGCAGCATGCCCGGCGCGCACATCACGATCCTGGAGTTGCAGTTCGGAGCTAGTTACAGGTTCTCGCAAAGATTTCAAAACTGCTTTGACGTACATTTAACAGATCAAATCTTCATATAAGAAAAAGTTACGCCATCTTGGTTTCACCATACCAAAAATCATGGAGAATAGAAGTAAGGAGGACCATCTCTCTAGAGCAGAAAAGCTAAAAAAATGTCCAACAAAAGTATCCAAATAATAGTTCCAAAACTGGCCATAATGGCGCTAGAGTCAGAAGAGAGTATGATATGAAGTTAGCAATAAGAGATTGAGTGAAGTTATTTGAAAGTTAATTATTGGTTTGTTACTCTAATCTGGCCATTTTGTGGCGCTCTTTTTAAAATTCGTCCACATGCTACTATAGCGCCATCTTATATTGCTCCCTTTCAACGAACACTTTTTAATACACGAGATGGTTCTCCTTACCTCTATTCTCCATGCCTCAAATGTCAAAATGGCCCCAAAAAAACTGCAAAACTGTGGCCATTTAATTGGGTCAGTTTTTGCCCCAATATGCCTCGTCTACAATGTATACGTCTATGGTTATTAAGAACAATTTGACATATAAAAACTTATAAAATACCCTATTGTACACACCTGGAAGTGACGACCTGCGAGATCCCCTTGACTGGCGCGAGTTGAGACTTGCCGATCACCTTACCGTTCTCGTCTGTTACTTCCAGACCTGGAAAAAAATACAACCGGCGTAATTTTGTAGGTTTGAGAACAAAAATAAACCGCGCGTAATTTACACAATTTGATCGTTTGTGGCTGTTAAACCCCATATCCCAAACGAGTTCTGAACCCCTTATTTAAAAATATTTCCACCACAGATACCTACGCTAATCTTCGTCAAGTGGCTTTCCAACGTATCAGACAAACAAACTCAAAAAAAAAATATTTCCATGTAGGTTATCAAATAACACTTATAGAATTGTACTATATGACAGTGGCGAAGGTTGGTTCAACTTCATAGTGAAGCCCTAGCCTAGTATAATGAATGGGTAGGAATTTGGATGAGGGTCTTCAAAAGGTAAGTGGTCAGTGAAGCCGGTAGGAATGGAGTTATAGGAACCCCTTGCCACTGTTACATGATGCCTACCACCGGTTCGGAAACTAGCTCGGCGAGAAGACCCAGCGTAAGAAACTCGCACGGGGCCACCTTTTAGTAAAAAGATAGGAAAATTGTTCTTTTAAAAAAAATATTACAATGTAGTAACTTAATCTATACCTAAACAAAATAAACTATTTATCGTATCGATGGTGTATATTATGTCACCGTAAAATTGTAAAAACCGTTAGATTGTAATATTACTAGAGATATTGTAAAATGTCGACAGATTGTCAAATAAACATTTCTTCTTACAATAATTGTACGCATTATTTTTCGTTATATTGTAATATTTACCGTGCCGATTGGTTAAACGGCATGTGCCCAGCGCGCAGCGCCGCCATATTTGTTTGCTTTTTCATAATAATAATTATAACGAAAAATAATGTGTACACTCGTAAGAAATGGTTTTTTAACAATCTGTCTACATTTTACAATATCTCTAGTAATATTACAATCTAACTGTTTTTACGGTGACATATATATTTTTATTAACAAGGAAGTATAACTTTTATGCCACCCACTACAATTTAGAACTTACCTAACAGTATTTCGTTCTGCCTCATGAGCGGTATGTTCACCCAGTTGGCCGCAGCCACCGCCACGAACGGCACGAACCTCTGAAATTAGTAAATCCCCTCTTATATTAGTTATTAGGTATGCGACGAAATCAAAAACTATTTAACTTAATTAAACCGACTTCCAAAGTAATTTATACACATAAAAGTATGAAATAAAACTTAAATGTATGAAAAACCAGATCAAGTTTGCACCCCCAAAACTCCCTGCATATCTACGAAATTTCATGGAAATACTTGCATCCGTTTCCGAGATTCCGATTATGTATATACTAGCTTTTGCCCGCGACTTCGTCCGCGTGGAGTTCGGTTTCCATACAAAATTCTAACCCCTTTTTCACGCCATTAGGGGGCGTTTTTTTAAAAAACCCTTTCTAAGCGGATGCCTACGTCATAACAACTATATGTATGACAAATTTCAGCAAAATCCGTTTAGTAGTTTCGGCCGTGCGTTGATAGATGAGTCAGTCAGGTTTGCTTTTTATACATTTAGATAGATACAAGAGTAAAGTTTTAGATTGTATAATAAGTATCTAATGGCTCTGCCGAGTGTTATATTAATATTTTTTGAAGGGCAATAGGGTTTTTTTTCACTATGTGAATTACAACAGGTACGACTATTTGATGTAGCGGAGCCGTACGACATATACCTAGGCTTTACAGAACGGCCGCCATTTTGTTTTCCCTGAACGGCGGCCATTTGCTTCTTGTAGGTGTTATTTAATGTTGACATTATGGTATATAGTAACAGTATTTACTCACGGCTAAAATAGGGTTCTTAGCACGCTTCTGGACCACAAATTTGAACGTCAGCGCCGTGGCCATTGCCGCGGAAGTAGCGGAAACATACGCGGCGGCCATTTGCTTCTCACTCAGCGGCGAGTTGGCGTTACGGTTGGTGTAGTTTACCAACGCGTTGAACGACTGGTTGACCCACTGCCAGAATACTACCGCTGTTGCTGATCTGAAATCATTAAATAATATATATTATTGTTTACGATTGATGCATGAATATCCAGAGGGCTTCAACATGCCATCGTTAATAATAATGACGATCTTCAGAATGAGGGTATTTGATGTTTTTTCTGCCGTTAGGGGGCAGACGCAACTCACAAAGCGTCATCTGGTGTCGTATTTTGGCGATCTTTAGATACTTTTTCTGTCACCAGGTACCGCTCGGTAGCCCGACGGTTCTTGTCGTGTCAAAAAGCTGTCAGATATCAATTCCAAAACCCTCATTGGAAATAATAATAATATGGGATTTGCAGGTGAGAACGGGTACCGAATTCAAGCTGGTTTTCTGTAAGGCCGTGGTAGTCAGACAGCCGCCCGGCACCTGGAACGACATGCGGCCGAACACGTTCTGCAGCTCGCTGCTGTCTGTGGCTATCACTGTGTATGTGGCCCACCTGTACCACTGCAGCATAGCGCCGCCGCCGGTGATCAGACAGCCGCCCGGCACCTGGAACGACATGCGGCCGACCACGTTCTGCAGCTCGCCGCTGTCTGTGGCTATCACTGTGTATGTGGCCCACCTGTACCACTGGAGCATGGCGCCGGTGATCAGACAGCCGCCCGGCGCCTGGAACGACATGCGGCCGAACACGTTCTGCAGCTCGCCGCTGTCTGTGGCTATCACTGTGTATGTGACCCACCTGTACCACTGCAGCATGGCGCCGGTGATCAGACAGCCGCCCGGCACCTGGAACGACATGCGGCCGAACACGTTCTGCAGCTCGCCGCTGTCGGGGTGGAACGCGGACTCGTACAGCTGCTTGGCGCGGACTATCTGGTCGTACGTGGTTCCGGCTGGTTCTTGGCCATTCCTGGAAGTAGACGAAATAGATTTATAATACACATACATTATGCGCTCATGCCAGTTTCCTATATCGAATATATATAACTAGATTTTGCCTGCGACTCCCCCCGCGTATATAAAATACAGTATCACACGAGAAGACTGTTCTTCTTCTGGATAAAAAGTAGCCTATGTGTTAATCCAGAGCTTAAACCATACCAAATTTCACCTAAATCCGTTCAGTAGCTTTTGTGGGAAAGGGTAACAAACATTCATCTATCCATCCTTAAAAACTTTTACATTTATAATAATAGTAGTAGTATTTGTAACCGCACCCCTAGGTCTAAAGTATCTGAATTCAGATACTTTAGACCTAAATTTGTTCAATATTCATTGAAGCCAAACACAAATCTTATAATACTGCGAGTGTTATAACTATACCCCAAATGTGAGTAGGTAACTAGGTATAGTTAAAATACTCGCATATGGCGTATTGTATTCATACAAATATCAATTATATACAAAAGAAGTATGTCACAGAATGTAAATATTTCGCCTTATCGGTACTATCCACTTTTGCATGTTGGTAATAATAGTATATTAATTATTATATAACAAATATACATGGTACAATACACGGTACATTCCTCACCTTGTTTGGCCATCAGGAATCAGTTACGTACACACATTAAATATACATATTGACAGACAAAGACAGCAACATAGGATAAGCTATTCTATGTTATAGAATTTAGCTCTAGACTAATTATATTGTACCTACATATTTTATCATTTATCTACATACTTAATGGAAAGGAATATAGGTATAATAATATAATACAGAGAGATAGTTTTATTTACAGTCTCTCTGTATGTTAAATATTTCATTCATGACAAGAAAAATGATTCTTTCTTTGGTGTGTTAGCAAAGTTACTTGTGCAGCAAATCATTATACAAATTACAAACATGACAGTTTAGTATCTTTCAGTCACACCAAAATATAATTAATGGATTGTGGTAAAATTTGGCATATAAACTAAAACATCACCATTCTAATGAGTATTATTTCCATAATATTAATACTAAACACATACACAAGCATTACTGTAAATAACATTGAAATTAGAGTTATGATAGATATATCAACGACCAAAAAAAATGTAACATTAAGGTGGTTCGTTTCCTATACAAAAAAACAATGGACATTTATTAGGTAATTTCATACTATTACTACATAAATTTATATGCACATCTACCTATGTATTTTGCAATACAATTGTCGCAAAATATATTTAAAATACTTTATTTCACACAGAAGTCACATTTTTATTGAATTTTCGACAAAAAGTGACATAAGTTACAAATGTCACTTATTGTCGAAAATTCAATAAAAATGTGACTTTTTTTTTTTTATGAAATAAGGGGGCAAACGAGCAAACGGGTCACCTGATGGAAAGCAACTTCCGTCGCCCATGGGGACTCGCAGCATCAGAAGAGCTGCAAGTGCGTTGCCGGCCTTTTAAGAGGGAATAGGGTAATAGGGGAGGGTAGGGAAGGGAATAGGGTAGGGGATTGGGCCTCCGGTAAACTCACTCACTCGGCGAAACACAGCAAAATATGCTGTTTCACGCCGGTTTTCTGTGAGCCCGTGGTATTTCTCCGGTCGAGCCAGCCCATTCGTGCCGAAGCATGGCTCTACCACGTAAAACTACCACACGACTTCTTTGTGAAATAAAGTATTTTAAATATATTTTGCGACAATTGTATTGCAAAATAAATAGATGTGCATATAAATTTATGTAGTAATAGTATGAAATTACCTAATAAATGTCCATTGTTTTTTGTATAGGAAACAAACCACCTTAAATAGGTAAGTAATATCCCACCAAAAACATTCTATAAAAAACTAGCCAAGTCTCGATGGAGCTGCTTGTTTTTCTCTAAAAAGTAATGAAATCTAGACAAAATCGTGCCAAGTCTAAGGTTTCTTACTGCGGTTTCTTTCAGGGTTCGAGGATATATATCAATGGATATATATCATGATATATATCGGATATATATCCGATATATATCAAAGGAATTTTTATGATATATATCAATACAAAAATTGTTTTTAAAATTTTATACTATTACTTAAGTAATTTTTGGCGTTTGTTACTGTATTTCTACTTCCTAAATGTACCTATATGGCGTTGGAGCTCTACTCAAAATTCCAAACATATTCCCTACTAATAAGTTCTAGTCCATAAATAGCAATAGCAACACTTCTGCAGGCATTAATGGTGTCAGTCATGTCAAAAAAAATTAAGTTTTTGTTTGTGTTTACTCTATTATTTTTTACAAAGAAAGTAATTGACAAAGTACAGAAGTATTAAGCATTAAATAACTTTCGTAAATATAGAATACCAGCTTTTGCGCGTTTGCGGTTATTCTGATTTTTACATGTAGAAAAACACTAGAAAATATTGTATTCTAATTTTTCACTTATCATTTATTTTAAAATAATTTCAAACTTTTGAATAAAACTGACAAAACTAACCAGAAGTTTTTACAACTTTAGGTTCAGGGGCAATTTCAAAACATATAATAGCTAAAACCGCTTACATTTTTTAAAAACAAAAAATCTTTACAAACTTGTTGGATCCTCTTCTAGATTATCTATTTGTCAGATTATTTTTATATACGTTTCTATCTCATAAAAATAAAATTTAAAGAATGCGAAATTATCAGGAATTATAGTTATTTAAAATGATGATATTTATGTATTTTACTTGCTCCTTTTGTTTCTTACTTACATAATCTATGAGAAGAACCTTTTATCTTTAATATGCTATTTAAATTTTTAACTAAATTAGTTTGACGAATTTTATATGAATTTTTAAATCTACTAAATAAATCGAGGCGCACGAGCGTTTACAAATACTGTTGTAAACGCTCGTGCGCCTCGATTTATTTAGTAGATTTAAAAATTCATATAAAATTCGTCAAACTAATTTACATAAATATCATCATTTTAAATAACTATAATTCCTGATAATTTCGCATTCTTTAAATTTTATTTTTATGAGATAGAAACGTATATAAGAATAATCTGACAAATAAATAATCTAGAAGAGGATCCAACAAGTTTATAAAGATTTTTTGTTTTTAAAAAATGTAAGTGGTTTTAGCTATTATATGTTTTGAAATTGCCAGGGGCAAAACCTAAAGTTGTAAAAACTTCTGGTTAGTTTTGTCAGTTTTATTCAAAAGTTTGAAATTATTTTAAAATAAATGATAAGTGAAAAATTAGAATACAATATTTTCTAGTGTTTTTCTACATGTAAAAATCAGAATAACCAGTTTTTGTTAGATATAGACGCATTTGAAAAGTAGCGTTTTTCGTGAAATCTGAGTCGCGCACCGATCAATGCTCTTAATACACGTGATGTCTCCTTAAACCCCTTGTGATACTTGGTTTTTTTTTCGGACCCTTTGGGCATCACGTGATTAATGGACGACCCCTAAACTCGCGCGACAGGTCACGTGTCCTCATCGAAAATGCGTAAGATTCAACTTACAATTGTTTGCTGTCTTGGTTTACGCGAGCATGAAACTATTTTAGTTCGTACTGACTTTTGACCCCAGCCTTTCCAAGACGACCTTTGACCTTAACATTTGACATTGCCCTTTGACCCTGGCATTTGACCTTTGTTCCCAACCATCCCTATTACATTCGTGCAAAATTATTCCCTTACCATTCCAAAATATCAAAAATGCACAACGTTAATATTCAAGTTTTCACTTCTGATGGCACTCCCGGAGTGCAACCCGTCATTTTTTAAAATAATTCATTATGTTTATAATGTAACACATATCCAAATAGTACCTATACATAAATAATACAATAAAATAATAATATGACTTTCATACGAAATGGATATATTATATCAACATTTTGGATATATATCGGATATATATCATAAATATCCGATATTTTGATATTTATAATAAATATCGGATATTTTCGAACCCTGGTTTCTTTATTATTATAGTTAATGTAGAGTGACTTGGCCGTTGAACATTCTTTATACTTTAGTGGGTACAAGTCAATTTTGTTTACTAAGCGAGATAATAGCCCATACTGGTATTGGTAATTGGACGCTAGTGTCTCATTTTAGGCTGTTGTTGATTGTACAACACACGTATTGGAGCAATGGTGTCATGGAGCCCCTTTTGTACCCTTGTGTGCCCTTCAACGGCCAAGTCACACAACATTAACTATAATAATAAAGAAACCGCAGTAAGAAACCTTAGACTTGGCACGATTTTGTCTAGATTTCATTACTTTTTAGAGAAAAACAAGCAGCTCCATCGAGACTTGGCTAGTTTTTTATAGAATGTTTTTGGTGGGATTTCACTTCTTTTTGTAGAAACGTGGGCATATTGATTTATTTTCCTAGATTTTAGTGTAATTTGTTTATTTAATTTGTGTAATGTTCGAGTAGAATAAAGTTCAAGTAGAATAAAGGGGCCTGAAAATGCGGCAAAATGGTTCTAGTAAAGAATGGTACGGCAGTGTTTGCTTCGCGCTCGACTTGGCGGGGGCACTGCCGTGCCCCTAGATCGATGTTCTGGTCTTATCTAGAGGTTCTCAAATAGGGGCCTGACAATGCGGCGAAATGGTTCCAGTAAAGAATGGTACGGCAGTGTTTGCTTCGCGCTCGACTTGGCAGGGGCACTGCCGTGCCCCCAGATCGATTATCCTAGTTTTTATAGTTTTCCCTTTATGTGGCCATTAAACCCCAACTCTGTACCAAATTTCAGCTCTCTAAGTTTATGGGAAGTACTAGTTCTATTTTGATGATCATGAGTGAGTGAGTGAGTGAGTGAGTGAGTGTCAAAAATGCGAAACTTTGCTTTCGCTTAACTTCGGAACTAAATGATCTACAGACTTGAAATTTTGGATTTTAAGTACGTGATTATAGCTTATTGGATGACGAAAATTTCTGCGTTCTGGTCTTATCCAGAGGTTCTTAAATAGGGGTCTGAAAATGCGGCGAAATGGTTCCAGTAAAGGATGGTACGGCAATATTTGCTTCGCGCTCGACTTGGCGGGGGCACTGCCGTGCCCCCAGATTTACTATGACATAATCATCCATAAACACAATGTTTATTGTACAAACACTAGTAGACAGCTCATTATTAAAAATAGCTTTAAAAACATCAGAAGGATTGGTGTCAATTCTATATTGTTCCTATTAGGGGTTGTCCATTAATCACGTGATGCCTAAAGGGGAAGGGGGGGTCCGAAAAAAGTCACCAAGTATCACCAATGGAGGAGGGGGTATAAGGAGACATCACGTGTATTAATTTTCGAATCTAGTCTATGCATACCGAAATTATTATCGGTTGTAGATTCGTAGTGTTGCTTAAATACTTACAAGACAAATGACTCGTATAGTTTTTGATTGCATAAATTATTCAATTATATTGTTTTTAAGTTAAAATTTTTCTTCAAACATGACCTGCTTACTATTTTAAAAAAATACACGTGATCTTAGGTTGGGGAGGGGGGATAGTATAAAACCTCACAATGTAAAAAGTTGTTAAAAAAATCATGTGATTAATGGACGGCCCCTTATAATGCTTCAGCAGGTTTACATTTTGTCAATTCACAAAAACAAATGAGTCAATGTGTGAAGGTCATTCAGTTTATTTTCACCAGGTTGTAGTTATGTAAATATGACAAGCCCACCTCGTCTGTCAACAATATGGTGATTCCATGGAAATTCCTTTTTTCTTATTCAAACCAGATGTTGATTTCAATAACCTGTTTTTGTTGTAGCTAATTATTATTGTAAATGAGAAACTGGTGGTTATTGTATAACAGAAACAAGTTATAATTATGAAATATACCTACTAATATTATAAAGAGGAAAGATATGTTTGTTTTCATTGAATAGGCTTTGAAACTACTGGACTGATTTTTATAAAATTTAACACAGGTATATAGTAGACCATGTGGAAGACTCCCTTTTATTGCAGAAAAATGCACAGTTCCCTTGAGATTTAATTAAAAGCACATGAAGTTGTGGACTACATCTAATTTTATTTATTAAGAACAGTGTTGTTTCTGCATCCTTAACAATGCAAGAAAGTTTTATTTCCATATTGGTTACAAAGTAACGCTTAAAGAATTGTCCCTACTTGATGCATATCACCGGTTCGGGAACTAACCCGGCGAGAAGAACCGGCGTAAGAAACTCGCACAAGAAAGATGTTAAATCAAATATTTTGCATTAATCTTGTACCCAAATTCTCTGAGAGCAAAATTTAGATTTTTTGGTTTTTATAAGAGGTTCATTTTACAAAATGAATAGATTAAAAAGTTACATACTTGTATTTAAAATATAGCTCCTTGGCTTCATATAGTTCCTTCTCAGGAACTAGAGACAGCAGGGGATTGGAGATGTAGGCAAAGTGTTTGAATCTTCCAATGAATGTGGCTTGATCCCACAGGGGCTTAGTAATGTCGATTCTTTTTTCCATTGCCATTTTCTGAAATAAAAAAAAGTTTATTATAGTTAAAGGTTTTATTTTTTTAATAACCTATCAGGCAAATGTAGCAATCAATTTAGGGATGTCTTTAAAATATTGGATAAAGAATACTAAGGGCTCCACCCTCACTCACTCACTGAATATATTTTATTACAATTTAGAAAATAGTTATTTATTATTTGTTTAAAATAAACTATAACCTATTAAATTAATATTACATACACAAAAGTTCATCTATTGTAAGGTGTACAAGAGAGTCTCCAAGTGGAAGTATGGATCGAAAATCCACTGTGGCATTTAGAAATAATACAAATCCAAGCAACATAGTTGAGTACTATGTTACAACTTATACAGAGTGTTTACCTTTATCTTGCTGTAATAAATGCGGAATTATGGTATAGTGTTCGTTAACGTAATATATTATATAAGCCAACAAAACTGGTAACTTATAAAATCTATACAAACCTCTTCACTGAAATACCACTTGATAGATATTCTTCCTCGAAACAAATATTTATCGACTAATAGTATTTAATACAACTTATTAGAATTAAAGAATTATGTATAAACGTGAGCTACTTTATAAAAAATCTCACTTTAACGATATAATAATAACGTTTTTTCGAAGCAAAAGCGAAAAACAGAAAACTGGAAACATATCAGGTTATGTCAAAACCAAAGACTGTCAAAAGTCAAAACATTAGAAACGTCAAAAAAGTCACTTGTCAAATTTTGTCATTTGATTATTTAAGGCGTGTCTCCTGTTCGAAACAATACACAGAAAACATGAAACATTGGGGCGTGGCTATACACATTTGTCTAGGAATAGACAATGTTTTTGTTTACGGAGACGGACGAAAAACATTCCCGCGCGGGTAGAGAGGGGAAGAAATGTTTCATTTCTTATCTAGTGTTCACATCGTTCACATGACACCTAGGTACAGGTTTTTTAGGATTATAGTTTTGCTTGTTGTGTTTTTTGTGTTTGTTTTTGTGATCGCTCATAATATATGGCCTGACTTAATTAAAAAACACAAATTTTGTCAGTTATAAATAGAAATGCGTAAAATGGCGCACATATTTATGAGTTGAAAAAAATACTTTTATGAAACACCTAAAGTGGCCTTTTCAGAACCCCTCTTTTCTCCTAGATTCTACACCTACAATCACTAAAACTGTGAGCGCTAATACGTCTTCCTCGTCGGAACTTAGATCGTGTCTGGACAAAATGTTTTGTTTCGACCAAAAACATTTTCTGTAGCTGGAGACGGCTTGTGTATGAAAACAAATGTTTTTGTTTCATGTTTTCTGTGTAATGTTTCGAACAGGAGTCACGCCTTAAGGTGAGGCTAGACAATCGATTAATTTATTTACTTGAACCCACGAATATTTTGTAGCGTAAAATTTGCAGAGTTTTATATCATTAAAATAATGTTCTGTTGGTTTTTCAATTCTATCCATTGAGTATATAACTTTGAGTAGAAGTCTTTGATTCTATCACTCGACCTAATACACAACAAACCAAACAACAAACATTTTTTCGTTATTTCAACAATGGCACTCAATGAAGTATAGTCTGTATTTTTATGACCAAAAACTACAGAGCGAGCAATTTTATCTCTATAGTCTATGCTTATTAGAAAGAATATGGCGGCTGTCGGTCTAACAGCCGATATGACGATTCAAAAGAATTCTAAAATTTTAGTGAATGTAGAAGAAGCTCTAGCAGATTTAATCGTTGTGTCCTATCAATCAGAAAACCAGAAATTTCAGGGTGTGTTACTAGATTCAAATAAAGGGTATGTAAACTCCACATTCTCAGAACATCATTATCGATTATTAATTCATGTTCATCTAAAATATTCCATTATTTTACAGTAACTTACCTTTTGGAGTATACAATCTTCATCCAGCATTCACGAAGAGCGATCCTACTTGCACGAAACAAGATGATAAGTTACACTCTGTCAGTCAAAGGTTCTCGTATGAGGACCCAGATTACGTTGACGACATGCACAAATCCAAGAAACAGAATAAAGCTAAACCCCAGCCTCGACAAAAGATGACAGTAAGACTTCGCCCCCGTAAAGTTCTATGTTCCAATTGCCAAGGTATATGCAACGAAAACAATGAAAACGTAGACGTGTCCAAAAAACGCAAATTGGAATCCGATGACGATGTTTCCAAAGATGGCCCCTCGTCGAAACCTGAAAAGAAATACCTCGCGGGCAGCACGCTAATACCAAAACTTTCAAGACTGCAATCTAGCGAAATAACGAGTGCCACGAAAAGGACAAACCCAAAATCGAGTGACAAAGTGCGAAGTGTTAAGAACTCCCAATCGGATGACGAATCCATTAAAACCCGGGAGCTGGCGTTTGTGAGTGTGTCAGAGAGTGCCGAAATATGTGATAAAGACGAAAAAAGTGAAGATAATATGTTTAGTAACCTATTTTCTAGTGCGAGAACCTTAAAAATTTGTTTTGGTGAAGGGGAAGGTACAGTGGTTAAAATACCACCACTCAGTGGTGATTACAACGAAGACTCTGGTGTTTCATGTGATATGACCAAACCTATTAAATCGGAATCAAGAGCTGAGAAAAAGGCTTTAAAAAAAGCCAAAAAGCAAGCCAAGAAAAACAGTACTGTGGAAAAAACCGTAAGTTTATGGATTGAACAATCGCCAAAACACATTGGAGCTCTTTCTCCACGAAACAATGTTAGTAATAGCCCACCTGTAGATTTAATAGATAAAAAGCACAAGCACCGTGTGAAACATAAAAAGAAGCACAAAGGTCCAAAAAAGAGTGATGAGAACTCTAGTAAAGAAGAATCCTTAGAATATTTTAGTAGTGTAAAAGACGATTGCCTAAAACAAAAACTCTCAATTAGCTTACGTAGGCTCAGTGGTAATTCATTTGAGCAGCAAAGTGATGAAGACATTGAGAGTGAAACAGTTCCTGATTTTCCTCCAAACGCCCCGGAAGGTGCGGGTGGAAAGCTGGTTAGAGTGTCACCAGGTGATATAGTTTGGGGCAAGGTTGTGGGCTTCCCGTGGTGGCCTGGAAGAGTCCTCAGTGTAACATCAACATCAAGAGCTCATGTCACATGGTATGCCTCAACAACATCCTCACTCATGCCATGTGATAGTTTGAGCCCATTTCTAGAAGACTATAAGGTGAGATAGAACTTATTTCCTTAACATAATAATAATAAAGCCATTTAATTCATATCAAATGTTAGATTATAATTTGTAATTATTAGTTGAGTTAGTTTTCTACTTATTTGTAGTGTTAGTATGGTTATTTTTTCTCCAATCCCGATATGGTCCCTTTTAGGGTAAAGGCTTTCTCAATTGCCGGTCACTTCTCTCTTACTGTGGCTAAGGTTTTCCAGTTTGTCCCTGCAGTGGCTTTGATATCATACTCCTATCATTGTTTCGGCCGTCCTATCTGCCTCTTTCCGATTGAGCCTTTCCTGTTCATACTTAGGATTGCCCGAGCATGTATAAATCTAGCAACATGTCCTGCCCATCGCCAATTTCTATATTATGCACTTAAAAAAAATATAAATTTATAAATATTTCCGATATTTGTGTTTTTAAGTTCATACTTACTTTAATGAATGTTTTTGTTTATGATGTAAGTAAACTAATGATGTAGGTTTTGTTTACCTTTGGCAAAATAAAATTAAACTTTTTTGTACTTGTATAATGATTTATATGTAGTTTAGTAATTAGATACATCTAGTATCTAATTACTAAACTACATATAAATCATTATATTTTTTTACATTTACCAAGTAGAAATGACACAATTTCTGAGTCTATTAATGAAACTAAATATTTTAGATAAAGTCAACATCCCTATTTCCATAGTAAAATTTCCCCCATTCTGTGACTGCGGCATAAATATTTGTAAATAACTTTTGTCAATTACATTTTCAGATACGCTTTAATAAGAAAAAACGTGGTCCGTACAAGGAGGCAGTGAAACAGGCAATGTTGGAGGCTAGGAGAATAGAATCTCACACAGATCCACTAGCTAGCCCGACTCATCAAAATCTCACAAACCTTTCCCCACGCCCAATTGATGTGTTCTCATAATTGTGATGTAAAAGGTTATATATTCTGTTCAAATCTTATTTAATCTAAACGTAAATAAATAAAACACAACTTATTTACTATGCATTGTAGACATTCAATAGCACATTAATTTGTCAAGTTTCTTTTTTTTTTTTAAGTTTAGGCTGGGACTATAATTATGTTCCAGAATCCAAAAAGCTGGGGAAATTTCAGAGCACTGAAAATAGAACTCTGTGCTAATACACAGGTGTTGAGTCTTATGTCATAATATAATATGACAGCTCAACACACAACATTTTTATTTTCAAACAAAGATTTCAAAACTCAAGATGGGCTATGACGTACATTTGACAGAACAAATTTTCATACAAGACAAAGTATCTTGGCTTCACCATACACCATACAATGTCAGCCATTTTGTTTTTACCATACTTCCAATGTCAAAATAGCTCCAAGTCTCAAAAGTGGGGCCATTTAATTGGGCGACACTTTTGGCCTCAACATGTCTCGCTATAAATAATACATACGTCTGTTTGCAACTGTTTTAATGTATTAGCTCTGAGTTCCTTTTTTAGTGCTCTTAATTTTACCCGGCCTTATGAATCCTGGACAATATAGTCCTAGCCTTAGATTATATTGGACATGAACAGAGTATAACTGAAAATCATTGTGATATATTAGTTTACCTGCACAAACTTTTGACCATTAGACTTAAGATTAAATAAAAAAAAGGTATGCAACAATCACACAGCTAACTTTTTCTTATACATCAAACAATTTTTAACCCCACCACTAAAAATATCTAACAACTGGGCAATGTTGTCTTTGTCTGTCTTGCTAAAGTTGTGTAAATATTTTAATTAGTATGGGGTATGTGTGCAATAGTTAGTTGCTTTGTGATTTAAAGCTATTCTTTATTTTAAATTTTGTAATTTTATCTTTCCTTTTTTTTTTTTTGAGCTCTTTATATGGTAAAATGAATCTGTAAGATTTTTAAAAATGTACAAACAGTGTTACTTTGTTAAGCCACTTTTACACTGCCTTGATTCTTTGGCTGAGGTCCAGCCAAAAAGATAAAGGTTCATCCTAATAAAGTACACTAAGTTTTACTTGAAAGACACAACAAAATATTGTTTTAAAAAACTAATTACAGGGCACACATACAACTGGCTAAAACTGAATTAGGTTTTCATTTACTTTTATATAATTTGCCAATTTGTTATAGCCAAAAATGAGCTAAAATAAATTTATCATTATCTTATAAATCATTATACTACTTTATAACTACATAATCTGTCTCCTCTTTGTCAAAATGTTAATTCATGTTTAAGCAACAATTTATCTTGAATATTTTGTATGTATTCTGTAGGTAACTGTTATTTTATAGAAATATTATAATAGGTAACTGTAAACTGTAAAGTTATATTCATTCCTTTGTTATCGGTAAGTTAAATTTTATTATTTTTTATTAGCTTAACTTGGCCGAAGATAATTTTTATTTCCATTATTTTGTTATTTAATATTTTAAGTACTAATTGGTTAAATTTCATTTAATTGTTTGTGTTATACACATAATTTGCTTTTTTATAATGTAACTATAAATGCTGGCCATAGACAATAGGGTATTTGCCAGCATTTTTTTTATTACAAATAAAATGAATAGTGCTCTGATAGTTAAGAAAGTTAACAAAAGGTATACCAAAAATCCTCGTTCTTAAAGACAGGCAGTTTTGTGCCTGAGTGCACATAGACAAAATTATGCCAAACCTGTTTTGATATCATGGTCAAAAATTCAATAACGCAGGTATTTTTTTTTAATATTATGGTAGTATGATATTTATTATAGGGCATAATATATAAAACAAAGGACTAAACTATTTTTATATATCAATTACAATCCTGATTGTTCCCATTGAACTAAGATAATATATAAAACCTTTAAAATTGCAAGCATAATGCAATTTAATTTTAAAAAATGTTCTCTGTACCTATGTTATAGCTTGTATAGTTAATGTTTCCATAACCTGTTAACATTGTACAAAAATATAGCTGATGAAAATTTGAACTAAATAGTGCAAAGTGACCCCCAATGACATGTCTACAGTTTTGCTGTGTTTCAACTGGACATATATTAATTATTACATATAATATCCTCATTCTTCATATAGACTTGATAGGATGACATAACAAATCTGTTTTAATGATATTCAGACGTTAGATGCGTTTGGGGTAAGAGGGTATCGCTGTCATGTTTTGCTGTTGTTGTCCTTATGAAATAAATTAAGAGGTAAAAGAGCGCAGATGTCGCGGCGGCACTTCTCCCGTGGGCACATAACTATATTTGATGTTAAATTATTATTTTGGTTCAGGAAAATGTCAACTTATGCCAAAGGTTAACTATCTCTGTCTTTGTCGCGATAGAGAACATGCATTTGTTTTAAATCAACAAAATTCTTATATTTTCCGTAAGGCCACATAAATATAGACCAAAAAATGCAAAAAGTACAGTAATCAGTGTTATATATAAAGTTACACGATTTAAAAATAACCTAACCAAGAGCATGTCAGGACATGTCTAAGGAGGGTTCCGTAACTATAAACGCGTAATATGCTTTTTTAAATTACTCTAAAAGTTACTGTCCGATTTGGTTCACAATAGTTTTCCTAAAGAGTTTTTAGTATGATATATCAGCATGAAAATTTGCAAGTTTCTATCTCCTATAGTTTAAAAATGCTAGGGGGGGGGACCAACTTACAAACTACTTTGGAGGCCGATTACTCGAAAATGGTCAACTTTATAAAAAAGTAACGTATGAAACCTTGCCTTTATTTTAAAAGACCTATTCTACGATACCCCACACGATGGGGTAGAGTGAAAAAATATTTTACATCCCCACTTCACATGTATGGAGAGCCACCCCTAAAATATAAAATTATTATTTTTTTATGATCCCGAAACCGTGATCTATACACAATCTTTAACTGCACCAAATTTCATCAATTTATGTTCATAATTACAGGAGCTAGAGGCGCGGACAGACAGACGGACAGAGCGAAACTATAAGGGTTCCTTAAGTATTACGGAACCCTAAAAATGAGGTTTTTTTTGCTTTAGTCACAAAACTAAAATTACTGTTCAAATCCTTAAGTTATTTGTGACATTTTTTGTTATTACAATGATATACATAAACGCAGTATATAAGTTAATAAAATCAATTTTGAATATTTTATCCTCATACATTTTCAACTGCTGTGAGTCTGTGACTCACAGTCACTCGTGCTACATTTTTTGTATACGCGTTTCAAATGAGAATAGGAACGTCAATTACCTTTTTCTGTCAAATGTCACTTGAAAAGTGCGATTTTCAGAAAAACTTAAGTGCATATAAATAATAATAGTCTTGCATCGAATTTAAATAAAAACCCTAAATAGTAATCAATTATCAAAACAGCCTAAATTCGAAACAATATGGCGCCGACTCGATCCTATTCTCATTAGAATCGCACTATATCTAAGAGCGTTTTTTATGCTCTCCAACGATCTCACTTTTGTGACTAATGTATTTCGGTAACGGTCGATCGTAAAATTGCCATTGCAAAGACAATATTTTCTGGCTTATTATGTACTTTTCGAAAAATCAATAAAAAAAACTGCATGTTCCCTATTGGTGTTAAATAACATAGCAATAAGGTCTTACTTTCAGTTATGTATTGTCACTACAGGAATTGTATTTTTAAAATAAATAGTTATATATCTCAGTAAATTTTAGTTTTTTTTTAATCAGTACGCTTACATAATCACCTTCAAAGTATGGAAAACAATGTAGGTATAAATAAACATGTAACTCTGTGTTGATTCATGCCATGTAACTATTCAATCAACTAACACAGTACCTAATTGTAGTAAATTAATGACATCTATATAATTATGTAAAAGAAAGTCGTGTTAGTTACACTATATTTTATAACTCAAGAACGGCTGAAACGATTTGGCTGAAAATTGGTGGGGACGTAGCTTTAAGCCAGGAGCAGGACATAGGATACTTTTTATCCTGTTCCCTAAGGACTTTCAAAACTCGAGAACGGCTGGACCGATTTGGCTAATTTTGGTCTTGAAATAATTGTGGAAGTTCAGGGAAGGTTTAAATAGTATATAATGAAAAATATAACTCCCAACACCGATCTCGGTGATGGTGGCCGGTTACATTGAAACCAGGCCAGTTACGCAGGAGTAATTTTTATAGTGCCCAAGTGTGTGCGCAGTACACAAGCCGACACGACTGACGAGAGATCATGCGCAGGTTCGACTTTTTACATGCCCATCCGACGCATGGATCATCTTTCTTGTCAGACAATCAAATGATCAGCCTGCATTGTCCTAACGAAACTTGGAAACAACATTTTTTGTTGTTCCAATGCGGGAATCGAACCCACGACCTCCGATTCGAGAGTCAATTCTCTAACCACTAGACCACGGAGGCTGATATGAGAAATATTGGAAAAGGTGTAGGGAGTAGGTGTAGTCATTTATTCATTACAGTTCATATTTTAGACAGAACAACGTGTGTCGCGACAGCTTGAAAATCTAAAAAGTAATTTGCGGAAGAAACAAAGTAGCCAATGTGGTAGTGCTGGGTAGTGAGTAAAGTTTTATAACTTCATCGAAATCGATTCAGTTTTATGTTCAATAATATGCAAAGAAAGATCAAACCAAAATTAGGATTTTGTACAGCCTCAAAAAGTTATCCCCCTTTATTTTATTATAATCAATTAAATTAAAATATTGTACTGCATTGAAGTATTATTACACTCATATTATTACACTCATCATGGACACTTTTTCAGCTTTTAAAAGAGATAAAGGTTTTGTCTATGGTCTTGCTTATGATCAACCATTGACAAAAGAATTGATCAACTGTCAAACTTGCTGACAGTCAATTTTAATGTCAAATCCAGTCAATTTCTGTTCGTTAATTTTAAAGTTATAAATAACAAAACGATATAAAAATAGGAATATGAAACAAATAATATTAAAAAGATGAGAAAAACTTACAGATCAAAGCGAGATGCACCTGGTGCTCTCGATCATCGCGATGTTTTTCTCACTACTGATGCGAAAGCATCGTTTTTTGACGCTTTCTACATTCAAAACATTAAACAAACAAAAAAAGAATTTTCTGTGTGTCCTATGCAGTTTTCAGCGTCGAATAAAGTTCGTAAACGAAAGTATGTAAAGAGAGTCAAAGAGAAAACACCTCCGCCGATGGAATCTATATCCAAATCAGCTTACCTAACTCCGGATAAATCTATACATTTGAACAGAGCTCCTGATCTATTTGACCAACTCTTAAACTCTTCCCCTTTGGAAACACAACGGGAAGTTTATAATAAAGTTAATACTCACATGCAGTAAGTAAAAAGTTTATTAATTGGATACTTACATGAGTATGATAACTGTGGTATCTTCTGTTTATATAGAAGTATGGACATGTTCCCTAACCTGTTTAAAAATATAAAATTAATATTTTTTTAACTAACAAAATGAATTTCAATACTTGATGTTTCATCATTCACTTAACTGTTCTCCTTTTGCTGCAAAAAAATATCATTTATTTTGATGACCTATGTGATTCAGTGGTAAGCGCGTCAGTGCTCAAGCTGTAGGCCACAGGTCCGTATCCCACCAAGGAACCAAATGTTTTCTATGTTCTTGGGTTGTGGTTTTTTATTGTGTAAAAATAAAAAACTTTATGTACTTAAAATATTTAATATACTTCCCAATATCTTGGTACCAGTAACATATGTTCTTCGGATACTTGGTGTGAGACTAGAAGTCCAATTATCGAAAATACATTTTGCTGTAAGGTTGAAATAGTAGAATATAACTTCAGATTGATGTAGTGTAGAGTGTCCATAGCAGGGCTTGTTAACGTTACCAAATAACACCAAAAAATTACGTTAATTAACGGTAATTTTATAAAAATACTTTGGTAACGATATTAATTTTAACGTTATTTGATACTTAACAATATTTTTACCGTTATATACTAACGTTATTTTATTTTGTAAATAACAGTATTTATGGTATATATAACGTTATAATATAGGGAGCGTCGGTAGCGCAGCGGTTTTATCCATGTTTGAGGTAGGTAGGTAGGTACAATAATATTTAAGAATATAACAATATAATAGCCGACGCGACGAAGCTAGTGCATGTTCGTTCTATCACTTCGAGGCGGGGCGCAGGCAGGGAAATACGTAACGTTATATAAAATAACGTTAATTAATAACAATACTTTTTCTTAACGTTACTTTCATGTACCGATAAAAATAAATTTATTTTTCCTAACGTTAATATTTATTCCTAACGTTATTCTGTGAAACACAGGTAACGTTAACAATTTAATAATGTTAATCAAGCCCTGGTCCATAGACATTATTATTAAAGATACTATTATCATTGCAGGAACAAAAAGACTTATGGTGGAGTCAAGCAAAACAAGAAAATCAACTGCTGGTCCAGTGATGATAGTTCAGGTTATTAGGACTACTTTTATAGATGCACAAATGATGAATGTGTATAATGCAACTATTTTAATTATTACTTTCAATCATCTTTTACAGATTCTGACAAAGAAAATAGTATCATAAATAGAAACTCATCCAACATAAAATCTCACAAACTGCTAGTAGAAAATAAAAATAGTCCAAAGAAAATAGATGAATCCATTAACAATATATTTAAGAATTTGTCTGTATTCAAACTAGAAAATTGTAGTCCAATAAATTTAGTGCAATCCCCTATTATATCTAGGATAAAAAGTAACAAAAGTTCAGTATTAAACACCTCACCACTATGCAGTACTCCATTTAATGAAAAATATAGAGGCAAATCTATTTACAAATTTTCGCCAATCTCAATGAATCCTGGAAAAAATAATAACAATCATAGTATAGTGTTTGAAAATGAGGAAACAAATGAGACTGATAATGAGAAAAATAATTTAGAACAAGTTTTAAATTATAGTAAAAAGGATGAAGTATTAAATGTGAGCCATGTTAGTGTATTAGAACCACAAAATCTATCAAGCATTTTTGAAACCACCGAAAAAGAACCTTTCTTAGGCTTTCCAGAAAACATAGAAGTCCATGATACAAGTCAAGTTGAAGAGGCTGAAAGTAAAATATCACACATAACATTCCAAAACACTTTACCTAGTGAACCAATTCTAGGTTTTAGTTGTAGGGAAGAGAATGAAATATCAAGTACAAATGCAACAAGCAATTCAATATCTACTGAATCTTTGTATGACACCTGCAGCAGCGAAGAATCTGATGACACTGAGCAATGTACTGAATCTAAGAAACCAGTTGTAGTTCTTGATAAATTAAGTGACTCTATATTCAACAAATATTACAAAGAGATGCCTAATTATAATTTAGAAAGCAGTAAGGAAGAAGACAAAATTCCAGTAGAAGAAGTTACAACTACTGAAGAATCTAATTCAACTGAAAGTGATTATAATAGTCTCGAAGATGAAGTAAGCTTGATTGTTTCTGTGGAAGATGATAATGAAATTAAAGAAAATATTAATGAAACTAATGAAAATTATGCAATTATAACAAATTTTAGTTATAGTAATAATGAGACTGATGTTACGAATAGTAATGAAAATTTAGAGCCAACATGTGTAAGTTTTGTCACAACACGGAGAAGAAATAAAGCTACCAATAATTTCACTATTTTGACACTAGATACCTCATGTAATTTTAATGAAAATACAAATACTCTAAAAAATATTAACGAAATAGATAAAGAAAATGTGAACTGTGATAGCGCAATGAATAATGATACAATTTCGACACTAGATATCTCATGTATTTTTAATGAAAATACAAATACTCTAAATAATATTAACGAAATAGATGAAGAAAATGTGAATTGTGAAAACACAATGAATAATGATAATATAGAAAGTAGCTTTATTGAGCAAGATACAATTGTAGAGCAAGAAAACATCAAAGAAAACAGTAATGATAAAGTTGTTAGTAACGCTCGCACCGAAATTAATGTTCCTAGAAATAGTACGAATATAGTTGATAAACGTAATACAATAGCTACTCGTAAAAGTACTAGACTTACTAGGGCTAGCATTACTGAAGCTAAACAACGTAAAACAACAATAGTCGCTACAAATAACTTGATCTCAGATGTATTTAATGATAGTGACAAGCCTGGCATAGTTCTTCAACCAGGTAAAAAGTGGGAGAGATCATTGAGTATTTACAGAAGAATGACCACAATGGCTGATCGTTTTGATGAATCAATATTAGATAGAGAGGATCTCAAATGTAAAGGGAGAAAATATAGGCAGAGTGTAATTTGTACAATGGAAATGCAGGAAAGCAATGGTAAGTACCCTATAAGTCTTCCATCCATGCATTCTCACAAACTTTCAAATTTATTAAATTAATTAAATTAAATTTCATTTATTTCGGGCGGCATAGGCCCATATTATAAATACCTTACAGACTAACATACATATTATATACTTAAAAACTACACTTTGTCACGTGTTGTCGGCGACGTGATCCGCGCTTCGTTCCGGAGTCTCCCCCGGAACCTCCGGTAGACCACACCCGTCGGCCAGAACTCCTCCACCTCGAAGGTCGACAAAAGATGCGTCGGTACTCTCACCACAAAGGAACTGAAATTGACCTTGTGGCGAGACTCCAGACGTTCGACCCTTAAGGCGATGGAAGTCTTCTGGCGGATGTAGTCCACGACGTCCTCGACCTGCATAGACCAGTGCAGGCGGGATACGTACAACGGCGTCGCGGGTACTTCGCTCCGCAGGCTCAGTTCAGGTACGTAAGGTGCGGTGCCGCGGTGGTTGCGGGCGGCGGGCTTCTTCTTCCACCAGTATGAAGCCCTCCTCATCGCACCTCCTGCTCTGGTCCTTGCCAGGTCGAAGAGGCTCAGCCTTGCGGCTCTCCACAGCCTTACGGCTCTCCTTCACCCTCTTTGTCTTCGCCCGCGGGGGTGGTGCGGGGCGACCGGCGACAGTCGCAAAAGTTTTCTGCTGAGTTGGTTGACTCGGCGTCTGCACGACCCGGAGGGGGGAGTGCGGGCGGGGGCAGCGGCGATCGCCGACTCGTCGGAATCCGCTGACACGCAAAACGATGTGTCAGCGCGCGCGCCGCCACGACGTGTGTTGACAAAGGCGGCTGAATGATCGGGTGACCTACTTACTGAATTATTACATTTTAATTGTAGTAATTCACTACGTAAGTCACGGATGGTAGATTCCGATGCATCCAACCTACCTCGCATCTTGTCCAGCTCTGCCTTCATACTGTTGAAGTTCTTTAGCAGGCTGGAGACGTCGACGTGGTCCATCGTTAATACCGGCAGCTTGTGGAGATCTTTCGCCACAAAGGCCGGCACGTCGTCTGGATCCGTCTGCTTCAGCAGGGAGATGATGTCCTGCACGCTTCGTTCGCCGCCATCTCGCCTCCGTGATGGCATGTTCGCGCTCTGGCCGAGCGTTTCATAAAGCAGCTGCTTACCCATGCAAATCTCCTCGCTTGAGAAAGAAGATTTGCAGATCTGCATGATGCTGACCTCGTCCATCGTGTCGATGGCGTGCTGGATGAACGTCAGCAACTCGTTGGCCACCAACGCCATGGTGTACGTGCAGCGGCGTAACCGCGCGACTCGCAAACAATTAAATTTGCTTCGTGTGTAATACGGAGCGCGACCGTTTCATAGCACTCAACGCACGACACTGATTTATAATAGTAGTAGTTTATTTCGAAACTGAATAAAAATCAACCCATATATAGTAGCCGTATTAAATACTAAAGTAATTTTTCAGGTCCTCACAATGATTCAATCAGCAGTAGAAGAAGTACCTTTACCTCAAGACCATGTAGACCCAGTATCAAACTGTTGAAAGTAAGTTAAGCCATGCAGGCACAGTAAATTTGCCTCGTTAGAACAATTCGCCATGATAAGCATATTTCACCGTAAAATTGTAAAAACCGTTAGATTGTAAAATAACTAACTAAATTGTAAAAATATGTCGAAAGATTAAAAACTATATGTTTATATTCTAACGAAAAATAATGTGTTAAATTAAAGGCAGCATATTCGCGTCGGAAGTATTAACATTTTACAATTTCACTAGTTTTATTACAATCTAACGGTTTTTACAATTTTACGGTGACACATAAGATATTTGACACCACTCCCAGGAGTTAGGACTGTCTTGATGATAATTACCGAGCTTCAATAGACGCGTCGCGCGTCGCAACGTGTTATTCGTTAGGCGGCGAAAAATCGACTGAGCATGGTCACTCACCTGGGCTCTCCTTGCGCGGATTAAATACTTGTTCGGTACGGCGCATCCTGCATTCATATCTTTTTATATTGATCAAAGCTTACCAGTCCCATATTTTCCTAGCTTAATATAATTTTAGCTCGTTTCAGTAATTTCATTAAATATTTCAGGACAATGATGTATCAAGGCTGAGTATTTGCTCCACCAACGCTCATGAGGACTTACAAGGTAATTTGAAATCATTTATCGCATGTATTGTGCGTATCAGGCCACGTATAGAATAGGGTTCTGTAGTCAACTTATTATTTCGTAATTTTTCTGTCAAAACGAAGTTTTCCAAATAGGCGCATTTTACAAGTAAGGCCTCTATAACTCCTGAACTCACAAAGATAACTAAGCCGTTATAGTTTTCCTTTAAAGTTCATTATTTAGAGTACCTACCATCATAATTTTTTTCAGAATTTTGAAACCAATTAACTAACCATTTCGCTTTTAGAGACCGAGCGATATTTTTACAAAAAAAAATGCGCTTTAAAGTTAAATATCTCGCAAACGGATACCTAAATTACAGAATCGTCGTAGCAACATCTCACTGTTTTTAAAACACCTCTATCTAATCTAATGATACAATATGAGGTAGACGCTAGAAAAATCATCCCTACTGGGGGGGTACCACAAAAAATGTGATTTTGTTTTAGCTCTTAATCGACATGGTAAATACACATATCCATGTATGCATGTATACTATAAAACATGAAATAATGCCTAACACGAACATGATAGGTACTTATTCTTATTTAAGGTGGTTCGTTTCCTATACAAAAAAACAATGGACATTATTTAGGTAATTTCATACTATTACTACATAAATTTATATGCACATCTATTTATTCTGCAATACAATTGTCGCAAAATATATTTAAAATACTTTATTTCACACAGAAGTCACATTTTTATTGAATTTTCGACAAAAAGTGACATTTGTAACTTATGTCACTTTTTGTCGAAAATTCAATAAATATGTGACTTCTGTGTGAAATAAAGTATTTTAAATATATTTTGCGACAATTGTATTGCAGAATAAATAGATGTGCATATAAATTTATGTAGTAATAGTATGAAATTACCTAAATAATGTCCATTGTTTTTTTGTATAGGAAACGAACCACCTTAAATCTAAAAGAGCAGCATTGTGCTACTCATTAGTTTTTTATGCAAAAAAAAGATACGAGCAGACTGATCGCCTCATGTTGATGATACTGATGCAGTAACCGCTGCCCACGGGCCACCCTCAAATTTAGAAATAAAATTCCGTTGCCGGTTTTTAAAACAACACCGGCTAAAATGGTCATATATTATAATATCCTCCTGAGGCCCAAGTAAAATTTACGTGTTTTCTACTATTGACACATTGTACTTGTTCAAGTACAAAATATTTAAAGTGCTAAAAGCCCAGCACAAAAAGTATCTATAAAAACCTGCTGAGAGGAGATATTTGAATGGGAACTTTTTTCTAGTATTATTGATATGACAGAGAATAGATTTCCACTTAACATTACCTGAAATATTTTGTTCTTGTTGGAGAACAATGGGCTCATATCATAAAAGTAGATGCGTTTCGTATGTTCTCTGTGTAGAACAGTGGAGTGTTGAGTAAATAAAATAAGAAATGTATTTCTTTCTATTTAATTAATAAAAATAATAAACAGTTTACTAACAATGCTTATTAATATATTTAATCAGTCTCCATTATAGTTTTGGTTTTTCTTGGACCATAAAAACGTAAAAATAACAAAAAAAATACTTCAATCACAAAATAAATACTTTTATAGTAATTACAGTGCCTGGGCATCCTAGTCCTTTGATTTTTATTTCTTCGATAAATTTATATACATATAAGGTATGACCATTTCGTCAACACAAAACTTTTCCTTTTTTATTTCGGCAAGACAACCTTTTCTCATTTTCTCAATTAAAGGTCTTACTTTCCAAAGCTTACCTATTTTACGAATGTCTTCAGATTCTTCATCGCCATACACTAATTTTAAAGCATTTCGTAGCTGCGTGAATCTGTTGCGCGACATGTGGGTACATAGCAGTATTAAAATTGTTTATTTCAAAGCCTTCTCTATCAATCAATAAGTAAGATGGTTTGGAGAGCAAAAGTTCTTTTGGAGGATATCTGATATTACTCCAAATATATGTTGAACCAGACGTAGAAGCTTGCCTACCATCGTGTTGAGTAGATCTACTGCTTATGCCCGAGTTGCGTATGCCACGACCACGGGTTCTGCGTCCACCACGGCTGTTACGGCCACCGTGATAGCTTCTCTGACTTGGTGCTGCTAAATTATTATGGGCATCTTCATCTTCACTCGAGCTTGTCGGTAAAATATCAGACGTTAAAACAAATAGTGGGTCTCCTATGTCTTCGTCGGAAGGTAAAAAGTCTTCTATTTCTGAATTATTCAGCAAATCCCCAATGTCCTGGCTCCGCAACCCTATTTAATTAAGCATGTGTTAAGACCCAGTGTCATTGTCAAAGAACATTAAATTACATGCAACTTTTAGAGATAAAACCAACTGTTCTCACAAAGGAACAAAATAAAAAACTAAGTTTAAAATGTAGTTTAGCAAGTATTAGTTTTATAAATAATATTTTACAAACTTAATTCAATGCTTAGATATTAAATTTATTTACTTTTTGAAGTTGTAAACTAACTGATTACCATAATAATTTAAGATCAAACTTACTGTGTTCACGCGTGCGCTCCATCTTCCACCAATAGACATAACTTTTTTTTATGATTTCTCATTGGTTGCTGTCAGCCAATCCAGTAACATGTCAAAAATATATCACCGAATCAGATAACAGAAACGAAAATGACAGAATGGCGCCCAAATTCAAATAATCACCTGATTTCTGTTATGTCCTTGTGTGAGAACACTATGCCACTAGGAGAAGAAACCATATTTTGGAGTTGGGCCGTAGTCAGTTCATGAAAAAGTCCACGTGTGAGAACATTGGGGCTCAGGAGGATATTAATAATAATAACTCCCCACACCGATTTCGGTGACGGTGGCTGGTTTAATTGAAACCAGACCAGTTACCAGTACACAAGAGCATTCGCTCTTCCTTTACTCTCGAAACCCAGTGAGACGGATAACAGACACGACTGGCGAGAGATTAGGTGACGGTCCGACTTTTTACATGCCCATCCGACGCATCGATCATCTTCCTACATTGGTCCTAACCAATCTTGGATTTTTTTTGTTGTTCCAATGCGGGAATCGAACCCACTACCTCCGAGTCGAGAGCCGAGCTAGAATCCCTAGACCAAGGAGGTCGTTTATTATAAACTAGACGTTGCCCGCGACTTCGTGCACGCAAACGTTAATTTCACAGAAATCGTACATTTTTCCGCGATAAAAAGTAGCCTATGTCCTTCCCCGTGGTCTACTCTACATCTGTGCCAAATTTCATCAAAATCGGACCAGTAGTTTCGGAGCCTATTCAATGCAAACAAACAAACTTTTTCTCTGTATTACATTAAGTATAGAAAAATAATTATAATATTAACAGTACATACAATTAGTTTTATAATTTCATAAATCTATGCATAGAATATTATAAATAAAGTTTAGAAATCTTTTATTAAATGATCAATAAATAATTCATAGACAACATTATTCATTCAAGTATAAAATTAAAATAACTATTTGTTAACAAAAAAGTTTATTCTTAAAATTCAAAGCTCATATTTTTATGTAATATCATACCAATTTTAATTTGAAGCGATTAATATGAGTCATCCATTCCGTGAAAATATGACTCATTTTTTTACGTAGGCAAGGGTCGCGGAACTCGCGGAGTCGGCAGTCGCGTACAAACATTTTTGAAGCTGGCAACACCGCTCGTCAGATTCGTCGCGGAAGCAAGACGCTGTCGTCAGCCATTGTTCACGATTTTTATTTTTTCTTTTTTAGGAAGTTGTTGTAACATTTAACGTTAAATATTACAGTGCTAGTGTCTCATAATATAAACTTTCGTAGAAAGATCACAAATTATTGTGTTAAATCTTTGTATTTGACTCGGACAATAGTGACTACAATTTGTTATCCCTAACGGGATAATTGCTTGGTTCTACGCATTTATTCAATAAAGTGTCCAAAGCAGAGTGCATGCATCTTTCGCTGCAATACTCAGGTTGGTATCGTGTGATTTTCTTGTAATATACAAAGGATAAACTATAGCAAGGGCAAAGTTTCACTAGCATACGTAACGTAATTACTCATGGGGAAAGTTAGTCATTAACTTCCGAGTACGTCAAACGATCGCTTTGTATTATAAAAAACGGTTTTTACAGGATTCCTGAACGAAGATTGTGATGATACGGTTATTGAATTATCAAAACTTTCGATTGCCGATTGCGATCCAGAAGACACTGTTGTAGAAAACCTACATGCGACGTCCCATCGTGCTTTGACCGCGCGCGAGTACGTCCTACGACGCTGCGATCAGACGGACGCTATACCGTTCGATGAATGCTACCCAGATACGTGAGTTTTATTTGTCTATTTCATCATCAAAAACAATGTTATGGTATAAACACAAGTCAACATGCTTTTCACAATTAGGGTTATGTAAATTAAAACATTTGTTTTTATGATACTCTTGTTCATTATCACCCGGAGGTTGTTAAACCCAGCTGTAGTGCTAATTTCTTCAACTCCTGTTACATTTAATTATTGTTGATTAAATATCATGTTATCTATCTTATTTGTATTAATGAAAGAGAAGGCATGATATTTCGACAAACAATTAATGCAGGGATGCAATTGCCATCAGCATAATCGGGACTAAGTTTATGAGATAAACTAGATGTTGCCCCCGACGTCATCTCAAGGGAACTGTACAATTTGCTGCAATAAAAAGTAGCCTATGACCTTCCCAGTGGTCTATACTATATCTGTGTCAAATTTCATCAAAATCAGTCCAGTAGTTTCGGAGCCTATTCAATGCAAACAAACCTTTCCTTTTTATTATATTAATATAGATATATAGCAATTACTTGGTGGCAGGCATTCTAATAAAAATTTCATTAATAAGCAATTAAATAATACATCATAACAGTGCAGTTATTGAACCGATTGCTAAAGAGAAAGTTATGTAATTTAACTGGGTCAATTATTATGTG
Organism: Glaucopsyche alexis; assembly: GCA_905404095.1. Classification (NCBI taxonomy): domain Eukaryota; kingdom Metazoa; phylum Arthropoda; class Insecta; order Lepidoptera; family Lycaenidae; genus Glaucopsyche; species Glaucopsyche alexis. The sequence goes on from FR990059.1 coordinate 19,410,789, forward strand.
GCACTTATAGCAATCATTGTTTCAATTTGGATTAAAACTTACAACCTATATGCTCACTCATTGCTATATTTTAATGGGCATTTAAATATAAAAATATTATTTCAAACAAAATGGTTGTTTTTGTTTAGAATAATATTTTTATATTAATAAGACCTGAGTATGTTGTAATATAATTAGTCTTGTTTAGACTTCAAACTTGTGGTTTGCACACGAAACAATATAATGAAACTATGTTACCAATAGCTCTGACAACTTTTGTTTTTCTATGAAAATGACAGATTGTTTATGAAAAACGATAATTTCCCTAATATGGGATTTATGTAAGTTGATTTTTGTCACACGGCAAGTCACTTGACCAATTGCCTTTTCATTTTTGTTGGCAAAATTACCTAGCTACCTAGCCAAATGCTCATTCAGATGGTCAATTTTTGGTGTGCAATGGATACCCGCCAGTGGCAAAGGGTTCCTATAACTCCATTCCTATCGGCTTCCCTTGTCACTTACCTTTTGCAAACCTTCATAGAAAGGCCTACCCATTATATAGGCTCCGTCTTCCCTATGAAGGAGAAGCAGCCTTCGCCACTGATACCCGCATTAGATACTGATGACAAGGTCGTACTGTAATGTTATTTGAAATTGCATGATAGTGCTTCTATTACTATTCCAACCTCTTGGCTTTACTATAATGGACCATAATATATCACATTGTTATTAATGTATCTATGCAAATCATAATGAAAATTTAATGGCAGGGTCCAGAGAAAGTTTTGCAATTTGTATGCACTCAACCATGATAATGGTTATTTAATGAGAATATTATACAATTTGGAAACAAAGGAGAGATTTTGTATATGCAGATTTCTTTATACATATTTAACTTTGAAATTATATTTACTTCTTTTACAAAAGTTTGAAATAACACATTTTTTTTTTTGCAATAAGCTTTGACTAACCCTTGATGCAAAAGGAGGTGTGTTATAAGTTTGATGTGTCTGTGTGTGTGTTCTTATTCATCATCATCTTTCTGTACCTCTTGATGTTTCTGTGGAGACAGCATTCGCATCGTACCCTCGAAATTTCAATGCAGTGCACATCAATGCTCAGAGTATCCCAGCACACTATCCTGACCTCCTGTCCACTTTTTCGAACAACCAGAATGTCCATGCAATACTCGTCTCTGAATCTTTCCTAAAGCCTTGTCTCCCTTCTACTTCTTACTCCTTACCTAATTTTGTCCTTATCCGTAATGATAGAACTGGCAAAGGTGGCGGTGGTGTGGCTATTTATATCAGAAATCACCTATCCTACAATATCCTTGATAAATCTCCCTCTGATTACGCCGAATCCTCTGAACACCTACTCTTAGAAGTGTTATTTGGACATTTCAAACTTTTACTTGGTGTGTTCTACTCTCCTTCTCTAAATGTTGATTACTTCCATAAGTTTGAAGTGTTATTAGAAAAATATGTCACTACTGTAGACCACACAATAATTATGGGAGACTTTAACACCTGTCTAGTGAACAAAGACAAATTACATATGACCCGTGCCTCCAAACTCCGTTCCTTAATAAACTCCGTTAATCTTAATATCCTTCCCCTTAACCCAACACATTTCTTTCCTAACTGCACACCATCTCTGCTTGATCTGATTATAGTTTCCTCGTCTGATCATGTCAGCGCACATGGACAATTTAATGCCGAAGCCTTCTCCTACCATGACCTAATCTTCCTCTCCTACAGAATACGTTGTCCTAAGCCCAAACCCCGTATTGTTATGCAGCGCAACTTCAACAAAATTGACACGAATAAGCTTAAAGACGATCTCTGTGCTATTAACTGGGATACGGTTTATAGTGCTCCCACTGTGGACGAGAAGATGGAAATTTTCAACATACTTTTAATGCAAGTTTTTGACTCACACGCTCCTCTGCGACCTACTAGGGTAAAACACCTGCCTGCGCCGTGGCTCACTGACGAGATTAAAGGTGTTATGGCAAAAAGAAACTCGGCAAAAGTTAAATTTCGAAAGAACCCCACCGATCTGAACCATAAAAGATATAAAGAGCTCAGAAACCGGTGCAGTAGACTATGCAGAGATGCACAGCGTCGCCACATTCATTCTTCAGTTAGTAATGGAGATCCTGCTAAGGTGTGGTCGTTCCTTAACACCTTAGGTATTGGCAAATCAAAGTCCTCCCTTTCTCCCAATCTTGATCTTGATGTCCTCAATCATCACCTCACCGCTACCAGTCCCATTCCAGCCTCCGTTAAACAACAGTCCATAACTGCCCTTTTACCTTTTCCTACTTCTGATCCTCCATTTTCTCCTTTCGTTTTTAAAGCCATTTCTATGCCAGAGGTTGAGAAAACTATTTTAGCCATTAAGTCGAACGCTGAGGGTGTCGATGGTATTAGCAGGAGAATGATTACTCTTAGCCTTCCTGTTGTACTCCCTGTCCTCTGCCACATCTTTAATTACTCGCTTAGCTCCAGTTCATTCCCCAGCTGTTGGCGAAAAGCTGCAGTGGTCCCTATACCCAAAGTGAAATGTCCTATGTTACCCTCTCATTTCCGACCTATATCCATACTCCCATTCCTATCAAAAGTCCTTGAGCGCCTTGTCTATCAAGAATTAAGTACATACATTAATTACAATGGTTTGCTCAGTCCTCTCCAATCTGGTTTTCGGCCCGGGCACAGTACGGTTACAGCTCTAACCAAGGTTTCTGACGATGTGCGCCTGGCCATGTCTAATCAGCAACTTACTGTTTTAGCGTTACTCGATTTCAGTAATGCCTTCAATACCGTAGACCATGACATCCTCATTGCAATGTTAGGCGCACTTCACTTCTCTGATGCTGTGCTGGAGTGGTTTCGCAGTTATCTTTTTGGGAGGCAGCAATGTATTCGGGCCAATGATCGGGTATCTAGGTTCTGTGATATATCTGCCGGTGTGCCTCAGGGTAGTGTCTTATCCCCTCTCCTTTTTTCCATTTTTATCAATTTCCTCACTCCCCTACTTTCCTGCTCCTTCCACCTCTATGCGGATGATCTTCAAATATACACTCACGCTCCTGCTAATGACCTTAGTTCGGCTTTTGCGGCAATAAATAAGGATCTTGCGACAATCCTACATTGGAGTCAGTGTCATGGCTTAATGGTCAACCCAAGCAAGTCGCAAATTATAATCATCGGCGGATCGAGGCAGGTAAACCGACCTAACTATGTCTCCCTGCCTAGTATAATTTTTGACAACGTAACTTTACCTTGCAGTGGAGTAGTTAAGAACTTGGGTGTTTATTTCGACTCAACCCTTAGGTGGTCTCATCACATTTCAGAGGTAAGTCGTAAGCTCTTTGCTGCAGTGGGGTCACTTAACCGTTGGAAAAACCTACTTCCAGTTAAAACAAAAGTCGAGCTTGCGCAATCTCTACTTTTACCTATCTTGGACTATGCAGATGTTTGTTTGACAGATCTCAATGAGGAATACCTGAACAAATTAGAAAGACTGCAAAACATTTGCATCAGGTTCGTGTATGGGCTGCGCAAATTCGACCACGTCTCTGAGTATCGACAGCGACTTGGTTGGCTGCCTATCAGGCTCCGTCGGGAAGAACATGTACTAACATTTCTATACAATGTCTTATTTGACCCGCGTTCTCCCCCATATCTAAAGGATTGTTTTCAATTTCGAAGTGCCGACACTGCTCACCATAGCCGTGTATTACGCTCCGAGTACAACAATAAGCTTCTTGTGCCAATTACCAAGTCCGGTTACTTTGCGGATTCTTTTACTGTGAAGGCTACGCACTTGTGGAATGATCTACCGCGTGAAATCCGAAGTTCGAAATCACTTTCCATCTTCAAATCCAAACTCCATAGTCATCTTTGCAATAAAGTCACTCGCTAAATTGATTTACTTTGATTCTTTTTATATATTATATTTTATTTCTATTTTTAATATCATGCATAAGTTTATACTAATGTTATTCTATGGTATTCCTATTTTCAAACCAATTAGAGATTCTAACGTACTTTAACAATTATTCTTACAGTTATGCTATTTTTATTTTTTATTTTATTATTGACTTTTTATTACCCTGCTATTTATCTATTTGATTTACCTCTCCTGTCCTGCAGGGTTGCCTGGAAGAGATCGCTTATAGCGATAAGGCCGCCCTTGCCCACATTTAGCTTATACATAATTATGTTAAGTAATTTTAGTGATGTGATTGTACGTAGTTTAATGTGAGCAATAAAGTGTTTATCTATCTATCTATCTATCATCACTCACTGCTTGACAACTCGGGGGATGTAAGATATATTTATTTGTTCTAGAGCCCTCAAGAATTGCCGGAAGATTGGCGAAGGTGTGTACGGGGAAGTATTCCTGTGGAGAGCTCGGGATGGGCAAGCGCGAGTGTTGAAGGTGATTCCCGTTGCTGGCAACATCAAGGTCAATGGAGAGCACCAGAAGGACTTTGGCGAGATCATATCGGAGATTGTGATTGCTATGTACGTATTTGTCTCTAATCTAAGAGCCATAAGTATGGTGTAGTGCGAGTTGTCAGAAAATGTTAATCATGTTTCTGTAAGTTTCTGTAATAGTAATGCTTACTGTCATTACTAATAATATATCCAGGCATCTTAAGATAAAATATTATACCTAGATGACTGTTATATGAAGGTATTAGTGGCATAGAACGGTGTTTTAATAAAAAAAAATATTTAAGAAATAAACAATATAATCTATTAGTTTTTCTATCCCTAGGTGTTATGTATGTTGGAATAACATTTATGCATTCTTTAGAAGTTGCATAATATCTTTTATGCGACAGACAAGCCAATTACTGTAATCTATACTTATTTATTGATATTCCTCTTCATTTTTCATAAGAAATTACATATTACTTTGCTATTACACAAAGCAATATGTACCATTTAGGTATTGTATTGTCTAATGAATTTCTTTATCTTTTTAAGGGAATTGAGTGCTCTACGCACTCCAATAGCTGAAATCCAACACCATTTAGATGAAGGGACGAACATTGAAACTTTGGATTTACATTCTGTAGCTAATGCTACTGATGTTTTTAACAAGGTAAGAAATAATATGTATAGCTCTAGTTCCGTAACGGCCAGTTTCAATAAATTATCTATCTATAACTATTTGGTAGAAACGTCAAATTTGTATAGGCAAATGATTGAATGACGACGTTTTTAACAAATAGTTATAGATAGATAGGTTATTGAAACGGGCCGTAAGTTTAACTATTGGGTTTGGTTAAACTGATTATTATTCTTCTCACCTGTATGCTTAGTATGACCACCATAGAAATTCGTTTTGTCTACACAATAATAGACATACTGATAGATAGATTTACAGCCTTCCTTTGTCTATCTGTCATTTTGTCTATTCTTCTGTAGAAAAAAACCTTTTCTATTGTAGTTATGCTAAGCATGTAGAATAATAGTTTAATTACATAAATGACAACATCAAAACAAATTACACATCTTTGCCAGTGCTATATTTGTTATTACAAATATTTTGAATACATGATAAATATGGGATTTCCATACACCGAAACCTATGCTTCTCTATTTATAAGGAAGTGGTAACTATTATTTTAGATGGTTGTACGTCATATTCAATATGATTTTCTTTTCATTTCTTTAGTTTGTGATACATTGGCTGTGTTCCGTGGAAAAAAGCGCTAACAAAAAAAACGTAAGCAAAATGGTCGCCATTTTGCTTACGTTTTGTGGAGTACGTGGAGCAAGCGTGTCCAGGCTGATAATCTGTATTTTTTCTCTTTAGCGCTAACAAGCGCTATTTTCGCGGAACACTGCCATTAAATCAAAATATTAAACTTTTAAGAAAACTTTTACTTGCAATGTCATATTATGAGTATCAACTATGTATAGACAATATTAACATTTAACTACATCATGATAAATTATAATTGCTAGTATCTTCAAAATAGGTCATTGTACTTGATTGAATGAAGTCTGGGCAATTTGTGAAACCACTATGTGATAAGGAATATGGGCCAGACGTTGATATCAGTACAGTTCTCTTTGTAAGCTTATTTGATAAGATATTTTTATGAGATGTTTGTGGGACTTTCCGTTTGCAGTTTTTAAGAGGTTTGTTTGTTTTATCTGCAGAATTTTACATGTTTACTTCTTCTTTTTTTTTCAATTTTAGCATGACTGGTTTTTTTTTATTTAATGCTAAATAAAACTTCAGCACTGGTTGTAAACTAAAGTCTTAACTAAAGTTGAACCTCATCAAATATAGTGTGAGAAATCACAGTAATTTAAATAACCTGTTTGTTAAATGTGCCTATGTCAATATCTATTTGTTTGTTGAAGTTTCCTGTGTATATAGACATAAAACGCGATTGCAAAATGCGTCACTGGCATAGTACGACCTTCATAGAGCGTCACGTTATATGTTATCAAGCTGACTTTGCTCATTTCAAGGCGTTTCCGATAGATATGATTTGGATACCTTCACAGTAATAAAAAAAAACTTATTATAATATTATTATTGTCTGACGACCTTTGTGGCTCAATTGGTTGAGCGTGTTTGGTGCTCAAGACGGGGGTCGCGGGTTCAAATCCCGCCGAAGGAACAAAAAGTTTTTCTGTGTTCCTGGGTCATGGATGTGTATTAAATATGTATATAATATGATAAAAATCTTAAATATGTGTATAGTATAAAAGTATTAAATATATTTCCGTTGTCTGGTACCCGTAAAACACAAGTTCTTCGAGAACAGATTAACGTGGTGTGAAGCGTCCATAGATATTATTATTATTATTATATTTAAATACTTAGAGCCTGTAGAACAATCTTGTTATAAGTGTTGGATAGCTTATTCGGAAGTTTCGTCGCTGCTAACTTTATATCGAGCGACAGAGACAAAACATGCGAATAAGCAAGCTAATACTTACCTGTGGTAAGTATTAGCTTGCTTTGACTTTCCGTAAATATCTCAATGACTTGAAATGATTACATTAAGTATTAAGATGTATAAAAAGATGGAGAAGTATAAACCGAGACGGAGACAAATGAAGGAAAGGGGAAGGCCTATGTCAAAAGACAACCTGACTAAAATTCAAAAAGTTTGTTTAATTATAATATTAGTAACAGTTAAGTTTATAACTGTATCATGGCCAGTGATAAAAGGCTTATTTTTTTTTTAGATGCTTCTGTCATTGAATAATTAATTTTTGCCAAAGTTCATTAGCTTTTTCGACAACCAAATAATATAATATTATGTTAAATAGATCGCGCTACAAGTATGACGCAGTCATAATGCGTGACGTTATTGGATAAATTATATATTGTTTTTACAATTTTAAATCTAATTTTTATTTGGGTCCTGATTCACCATCTTCTGATTATAACTTCCAGGTGATAGCGGTCCGCTGTGTCTACGGGAGCTACCCGTCCCGTCTGCTCGATCTCTGGGAGCTGTACGACGAGACTAAGGGCTCGGAGAACGACAATCCGGCCACCCTGCCCGAGGACCAGCAGTTCATTGTACTGGAGCTGGCCAACGCTGGCCAGGACCTCGAGAGCTACCAGTTCACCAACGCGGAGCAGGCCTATTCTATATTCAAACAGGTATGGATATTTATCACACATATTATGCTTGATATTTATCACGATCACGATATTTGGGTCGCTCACTGTCCAGGATTAATATACTTACCATAAGGATAATATGACCAAATATTTTTTGACACAACAGTTACGTATCTAGGGTCAGAATACTCAAAAATTGCTTGATTTTACTGTGTTGATTTTGTTTTATTTGTCTATAATAATATTATATTGTCTTTGATAATAGAATTGATGAGGTTTATGACCCCTTTAATCAATTACATGTTTTTTTTTTTGGTTAAGTTGTTTGGATTTAATTAAGTTTTGTTTTGTTAATTGAAATTGATTAATCTGTTTGGTTTTAGTTATATTTTTGTTTATTGACATTTTTTTCTAATGTTTTTGTTTTTTTATTGTGTTGTTTTTCAGAATTTTTGCATGAGAAGTAACAGTCGCGTGGGATGAGTGAGTTTTTAGTGCGAGTGTTGACAACCTTGACTAGATTCTCACTTATCCTACGAGGTTGTTTCACACACCTCTTTGGATTTTTTGGCATGATTTTTGTTTTTTTTTACTAATAGATTTTGTTGTAGTGAGAATGTAATTTGAATTTGTTTTAATGTAAATAGACATAAGTTCATTTATGTATATGTAACTAAAGCGTTATTTTTATTGTTTCACTCTATATTCTGCAACTTAAGCAGATACTTATGTGCTCTACATTTCGATTTTGTATACACAATGCACATTGTTCAAATTATTTTGATTATGATTAATCTGTATTTATGAAATATTAATAAGTGATGTGTATCAATTACAGGTCGCGTACGGTTTGGCGGTAGCGGAGGAGGCGTTCCAGTTTGAGCACAGGGACCTTCACTGGGGGAACGTACTCATCCAGCCCACTGACGAGAAGGTAAAGTTATTAATATAACATTGAAAAAAAATGTAGGGCTAAAATGGTACACAAGCAATGATTTCAACAAAGAAATCATTTGCCAAAACAAATCTTCATACATGAAAAAGTTACGCCATTTTGATTTCGCTATACCTCAAATGTCAGCCATCTTGATTTCACCATACCTCAAATGTCAAAATGGCCCCAAACAACCCCAAAAGTGGGTTCAACATGCCTCTTCTATTATGAGTACGTCTATGGTCACGAGTAGATAAATGAGCCCATGGACATCTGAAACAGAAGAGTTATAAACATATAACTAATCTTTAAAGCCCAATAAGCGTTATTGTAAAGTTTTCTGCGAAACCGTATCGACTGGATTATTTGGCCATGATGTTTGAGAATAATATAAGCGTTATTTCGCGTTTTCTGTAAAGCCGTATCGACTGGATTATTTAGCCAGTAGCTGTTGCCCGCGGCTCCGCCCGCGTAAATACAGTATTCCTCGGGAACACTGTACTTTTTCGGGATAAAAAGTAGCCTATGTTTGAATCCAGAACTCGAAACTACTACCATATCAATTTTCATCAAAATCCGTTCAGTAGTTTTTGCGTGAAAGAGGAACAAACATCCATCCATACATCCATCCATCCTACATCCTCACAAACTTTCACATTTATAATATTAGTAGGATGATGTTTGAGATAATATGGGTGTACGGGTCAATGTGTCATTGTACTCGTGCGCCTCGCGTGTATCCGCGCGTGCATCTTACATAAGCATTTTTGTAACATATAAATTTCATCATTATTTAGAATAAATGCAGTTCGTTTTTACGCACCAAACGGGGTTCATCATTTATACCCTATATCAGCATCAACCTATCAGAACAGTATCAGCATCAGCATACAGCATCAGCAGCATCTATCATCTCTATCATCTAAGTGTAGCTCGCTACAATAGGTTTGTAAGCCGCTTATAAATAACCATTTATATGTCCAGTACGCGACGTTCGTGTTGCGCGGGCGCTCGTACCGTGTGCCGCGTCGCGGCGTCGCCGCCACCGTGATCGACTACTCCCTGTCTCGCGTCGCACTGCGCGGCGCCCGGCCCGTCGCGCTGTACCACGACCTGGCCGCCGACGAGGAGCTCTTCAACGGCCGCGGTGACTACCAGTTCGACCTGTACCGCCTCATGCGTAGGGCGCTCGGGTGAGTACATGGTGGTGTATATGTTGTGGCGGACCAATCAGCGCACAGTCCTGAATCGCGCTATCGAAGTTTCGGAAGTATATATGTCACCGTAAAATTGTAAAAACCGTTAGATTGTAATATTACTAGAGATATTATAATATGCTGACAGATTGTCAAATACGAATTTCTCCATACAATATCCTATGATGAAAATATACATCAAATTGTTGATATTTTATCGCTAAACATTAATTTAAACCAATTTAACCAACTATTTACACAAAAATATGTATGATTTTTATAAAATATCAAAAATAAAATTATGAATTTTTCACGTTTGACCACGTGACTAAAAACGCACGAGATTGGAATGTGACGTCATATTCTTGTACTTCTTCTTTTATTAATGTCTTCCCGATTTCCATAAAGAATATCCAGCATCGAATCGTTAACGTCATGCGTCAGCGAGTAATAGCCACTATTTCTGCATTTCAGTGTTCTTTGGTAGGGTCACAAAGATTTTCCCCGGTGTTTTAATAGACGTATTAGTGCATTTTGGCACTACGCACCATTTATAAGGCATTTTTAATAGGCTTAAAACATTTATTTAAAAACGTAAATAGTAGGTATTCTGGGATTTGGCATTTTCAGTGTAATTTGACACTTGACACTTGACAGTTACAATACACCTGATGATGATGTTGTCGAAACCGGTCGTGTGATATATTAAAATTAATGTAAAATACTTATTAAAGTGGAAATAGTGCAAGAAGTATTGTGTATTATTACTGTGAGTTACAATGTTACAAGAATGTGACGTCATGACAACTCATTATAGCGTTTTCGCGCCTTGAATATTAATTTGAACTTTTAGGCTAATTTGCAAGGAAAAGAAAGAAATTCACAAAGAATGGTTCAAACTGCTAATGTATTTTGGTATTAGGAACAATTTGACATACTTTTCAAAAACTTGGAAAATACCCTATTGTACGCATTATTTTTCTTTGTAATTATTATTATGAAAAAGCAAACAAATATGGCGGCGCGGGCATTTACCGTTTAACCAATCGGCACGGTAAATATTACAACATAATGAAAAATAATGCGTACATTTGTATGAAGAAATTTGTATTTGACAATCTTTCAGCATATTATAATATCTCTAATAATGCACATACCGTTGAACCAATCGGCACGGTAAATATTACAACATAATGAAAAATAATGCGTACATTTGTATGAAGAAATTTGTATTTGACAATCTTTCAGCATATTATAATATCTCTAATAATATTACAATCTAACGGTTTTTACAATTTTACGGTGACATATATACGACAGCTGAAATGATTACAAGTGGGCTTCGGCCTGACCGAGCATACCACCTTGCTCGGTCAGATGGGGCTTGCAACTTTTCCCACGATGTAATTAAAAGACAAAACCAAGGAATATTCGGTTTTATTTCAAATACAATGCTACATATATTTGTAAAGCATGTCAAGTTATGACAACAATATGAGACATTGTTTAATAGACAATCTTAAGACATTAAAGGAGGTCTAAATGTACACTACGTCGCTCGCGTGTGGAGTATTCATTAAGCAGTGTTCGTACCGCTTCATATGCCCTGCTCGGGTACGCACTACATGCCGTAAGGGCTTAGGCTTACCCACTAGAATACCAGCAGGCTTAGCATGACCACCGTAGAAATGTTTCCTTTGTGTCCAAGAATAGATAAATATTGGAAAATAATTCTTAATTTAAGGTAGTCAGATCGGAGATTAATCGTCAATAGAATAAGATTTTTATGCGCATTTTGTGATCTTTTTACGAGATTTTATAGTTCCATTGTTTGGCGAGACTCGACGAGTCCACGGCGAATCCCGCATCGGTACTAGACAAAATTTGTATCTGTCACCTTAAAATTGTAAAAACCGTTAGATTGTAAAATAACTAACGAGATTGTAAAAATATGTCGAAAGATTAAAAACTATATATTTATAATCAAACGAAAAATAATGTGTTAAATTATAGTCATCATATTCGCATCGGAAGTCTATCATCATTTTACAATTTCACTAGTTTTATTACAATCTAACGGTTTTTACAATTTTACGGTGACATATCCGTTTTAAAAATATACATTAAATTGTGAACGCCAAGGTCGTAAAATCTTTCGTAAAATGCTCATAACCTCCAAATAATAACTACAGAAAATATTACCATTCTCCATCTCGTCGTAGAAATAATTAGAATGTTTTATTTAATAACAGGAACAACTGGGAGAATTACGAGCCGTACACCAATGTGCTGTGGCTGCACTACACCATCGATAAGATGATAACTGCGCTCCGCTACACCAGAACCAGCACCAAGATACACAAGCACCACATCGCTAAGCTCACGCTCCTCAAGGATCAACTGCTGAACTATCGCAGCGCCACAGAATTTGTACTCACACACAACGAATTGTAATGACTCAATAATTATGGATTGTATAAACGTTTGCGATTGTTATAAATTAGCTTCCGATCAAAATTATATTGTAAATATATATGACATAAACGAATACATATTATATGCATTGAAACAGTTTGCCTATTACACAAAGATAGTGCCTTTCAGAAATAAATTCAAATTTTATGTTGTATGCGCTTGTTTTATTTTTGTAGAACCTCGGTATCAAATTGCTCATCAAGGGTATGTTCCGATATAATGCACTGCAACCACAGTACTGTGTGACGTCAGTTCAGTATAGTGTGAGCCGTTCCTTTATATCCGATAAACTGCTGCCCTATTACCTAATTTTATGGACTTCAACTGACAACTGAATGGTCTTCATTTTGATGTTTGAACTTTTTAATCACGTGATCAAAATACTGCGAGTACAGGTCGCGCAACGGTTTAAATATGTGCGCTTTATTTACCTATTTAATTCTTTGAAACAAAGCATTTTCCCGAGTGCTCGGGATTTCTCACAAGTGCGTTCTTCGCCAGACATTTTCCACTTTATAAATCTAAACAGGCCGACGTCTTATCATATCTAGAGCACTTCGCAAGTCGTATTCTAGAATATTCTCTTATTTTTATGTCTTAACACAATATAACAGACCGTTTAATAGTGGTTGATGAGAATTTTTCTTCTAGCTTAATAAATAGAGCGAGATAGAGATAAAATATACGTAAAAGTATATAAAGTGGAGGGGATCGTTCGCGCATGTGACCAATAGCAAGAATCTATATTACTAACGTACCAATAGCGTGTCGGGCGTCGGCAGCCACGTTCGGCGCATCCACACCTCCCCGCCCGAGCCCGCTACCGCCAAACACACCCAAAAACTGACATCTGCGCATACCCCCTCTACTTTTGTCGAAAGATCTTAATTCGTTGCGCGACCCATACCTTACCTCGAAAACGCCAGTGCTCACAGTAGAATATGGCGGCGATTTATGACGTCATAGGGTACTGCGGCAGTATACTTCCTATACTGACAGTCCATAATGGTAGGTACGCGCACATTATGCCGGGGCGGAGCGCAGCGCAGCGCAAAATGCTAACCTAGCACACTGGTGACGGGCCGGGTCGCAGCGCATTGACGGATTTTGAGTACAGTGTACAGCCAGAATTTGTGTGCAACTAACGTTATGATATGGATAGCTCTGACGAAGAACTTTCTTTTTTTTTACTGCTGTAGACTTTGGCTGTAGAAGAATAAGATAATGAACGGCATAGACCAGAAGTTCGTCAAAAAAAAAGAAAGCGTAAAATATGGATACATCCAATTTATTAAAGAGAAATGTAATCGGCGAATACCTTTTTGTTTTGGGGATATTTTCAGATGACTCCTGATCGATATTTTCAATTACTTGAAATAATAAAGAAGGATCTGCATAAAACAAATCCGCTTGCTGTCGCACACTGTTGACGGGGCGCAGCGGGGCGGGGCGGGCCGCATCGCATGGACGGAAATCCGCCTCGCAATAATGCGCGCCGCTGCGGCCCGACCACAGAACACTATTACTCGCGGAGAAGAAGGTCGACTTCATACAAAAAAATTGGGACCAAAATAGCGCCTCTAGTGAGCTGCCCCCTCAAACTTTTAACCGCCTTCCAACAAAGGAGGACTAAATATTTGATTATATGAATATGGCGGGAAATTGAAGATACGTAATTAAAGTTTAAGTTAACGTTAAATTTCTCTTTAGAGCTAAATTTTGCATTCCAACAAAACCGAGCGACCACCTCCACGCACAAATCATAACTATACGTCACAAAATGTTCGTGAGCCCTTAAATACATACGTCTAGTGTTTTCGATAGCGCGATCTAGAAGCGGCATAGTGTCTGTCGTGCGCCATCTGTTGTGGTTTTTAAGTAACTTTTATGTAATATTAACCATGTAAGACAGAGAGCGATATATTGAAATATAACCATTCTTGTCGCACCGAACTGCCCCCTTTTTGGTCCAAGGTCATTCATACAAAGTCGACCACCCCTGGGCCCGACACAGTGTGCGATACTTCATACAAATTGTATGAAAGCGATCTGAGCTGATTTTTGCGCTGCGCCCCGGCACGCTGCTGCCTGGCATAATGTGCGCGTAGCTTAACGGAACGAATTTTTCTACAGTGATAGCACTGTGCACTATGAAGTGCTCGCAGTGCATATCGGAACGCACCCCAAATAATAATCGAAACAATCCGTTAACCATTAGTCTAAAAGAAATTTATGCATTTTATGTGTTCCTAGTATATTCTAGATAAGATTCATTAAATTGCTGATGGAATTTTAGTAGCAACATTATATAGAATCTCCATTTCATTTGTTTCTACTTTCTAGTACAATAACTTTACGTTGACATTTTCGACGAAAGAGTCGTCTTTTGTTTTTCTGCTTCATATCGTCACATTTTTTGTTTTTCAGCAGTTTTGATCGCTAGATGGCCATAGTCAGCACTATTTGTTCGTAATATTATAATCTCTATATTAAAAAGTCTATAGATCAAGTAGACTTTTTAATATAAAGGTTAAAATACGACGCCGTGTCGCCATCTCTTATGGATTCTTGAAACTGAAAAAGGAAAACTGTTCATTTCATCCAATATTTTTTATGAGTGTGGTAGGCGCTGGAGGTGAAAAAAAAAAACGGATTATTCGAATGTCTTTATTACATGTAAGGTTGATCATTACAATCATAAGGCATCGACCAGCGATTGACCAGAAAGTTTAACAGTAGAGAGAATCTAGCGAAAGCTAAACCATTAATTTAACGTTGACCACACTAAGCGGAAAGGCCGTGAAATATTTATTTTGTTATTATATAATATGTATTAATGCGATCTTTATTTTGTATTCTTGTCGCCAATAAATCACGGCTACATTAACATTTACCGTTCATATTTGCGACAGTTAATGGCGTCTCCATTAAGCGTGGTCCGAGAAGTAGGTACGATTTTAAGTCGATCCTGTTTTACCGACCAAACACTATGATACCAAACTTTTAACACTAGATGGCCCTAGTTTGTCAGTAAAATTAAAAGCGATCGATTTAAAATTCATCCTACTGATGCAATGCCTGATTTTGTAACGTTATCGTTTCCGCGCGCCCATCAATCGAGCCTAGATTTTAGATTGATGTGGGGAATAACATAGGGTGTTTTTTTCTAATATTCCGGTTTACACTGAATTTAGAGAAAAACGACATAGCAGGTTTGATTTCTTGCCTCAATATAAAACCAAAAATCAAGGTTCCAACTTACACCTTTCATACAAAATCCGACATTGCCCTTTGTTCCTCATTCTCTTTTGTGAATTATGTTAACGAAGAAGAAATTATAATTATATTATTTCACATTTTTCACAAAAGACATTGATAACATTAACAACATTTTCCTATTCTTTGGTAACAATAACTAGATGATGATTATTTCTAAACGCTGGGATCGAAAGTAATACAATGGCGTGACAATTCGGTACTCATTACATCGGTACTTCAAATATCTTATTAATTATTAGATAACATGGTGTTTCTGTCGGGTCGTATTGCAATTTTTATGTGTGTTACAAAACTTGTATTCTAAAATATGACTACTATCAACTAATATAAGTAATTCCGCATCCCTTCGTCTTATTAAACTAATAATTAGTAATTATTCCTTACGAACGTATGGGATCATAGTATAGTAATAAGTAAAACGACATCTTTTGACAATTTCAAACATTTACACATGGCACATCAAGTACATTTACACCAAATTCGATAGATGGCGCTGAACACAAATCTTTTCTAATGTATATTATGTCACCGTAAAATACGCCGTATGCTATGGCTCTTAGTTATTTTACAATCTAACGGTTTTTACAATTTTACGGTGACATATACAATCATAGTGCCTAGAATCAATAATTTTGGCAATTTTTACTCTAAATATTTTTCTGTCGAGTCATTCTTGAGCCAAATTCATTCTTTCAAAGTCATTCTTTCACAATGCAAATGCTGAAAACTACAAATATCTTCTCTTAAGGTTTACTAAATGACAAACAATTTATTTATCAGTATGGTTTGCACCGAGATAATATACTATATAAATGTGCATTTAAATACAATTTTTGCTACAATAATACATAAGTAGGAATAAAAATTTATAATAGAATCAACATAACAAATTAATATTTAATGCGAATACCGCGTAAGCTCACAAAACACCCTACAAAGAGGTCTAAAGGCTATTCATACTAGTTGCGACAATGCGTTTTACCTAGCATTAATTTTATAAGACGCAACCGCTATGAAAACCTCAAATAACAACATGGTACATTAAAATAATAAAATCATTAATATCAATAATATTTTCATATTAGGTATTACAATCTTTTTAAAGGTTTTACGGCCAGGGTAAATGTCAAATATAATACATAATTAAATAATAGAGTTCTTGTAAAATATTTTTTGAGCCTTAGAACATATTTTTACCCATCATGTCTCGTTCTCGCGGAGGCGAAAAGTAGCATATGGAGAGCCGCTTCGCTACGTTGAATGTAAGAGGAGGAATGAATGGTAAGAATGAAAGTGGACGAAGCGAAACAAGTATATAAGGATCGTAGCAAGTGGAAAGAAGTGGTCTCTGCCTACCCCTACGGGAAAGAGGCGTGATTATATTATACATGTATGTATGTAATAATGTAACATTTTAATATGACAGACAGTAGTGTAAAAATTATTATTTATATGTTTACAATATAACCATATAATGTAAGCATGTACTTTATTACATTTATGTAGTTAATGAAATAGGCTTGAGACAACTCTAGGGCAATCATAATTCATGATCATGTTAAAACACATTTCATGACATGACAATTTGATTTTAAAATTCATTTTATGCGGGTACAAATCATTCAAGTGGTATTTACGCCTGTTAAGTCAAATTACCATGTATAAATCTGTATTTATAATGGTACCTGCCCGTGAAATGGTACCAGGGACAATTTACTGTAATAAATTTATACCAATCTGTAAGATGGTACGGTTACCAGCGCTCAAAGTGGTACCTGGTTACTAGTTACTACTAATAGTACTGGGTAGACGGATAAAAGAAGTATCACTTTCTATAATAATACCTCACAATATAGTGCCAGTTTGTAATCTGGTACTAATTTAACAATTAAGATTGAACACTGCCTAGTTTTTGGTAGCATTCAAAAACCATTTAAAGTAAAAAAAAAATAAGGACCTGAACCTCAATTTTCGTATTTAGCGTAGAGCTTAATTTACTTTGATTGTATTTTAAGTGAAACGGCTTGTTATCATAAACTGATTGTGTGAAGTTTGGACCAATTAGAACTTGTTTCACGTTGGCTTAACGTTTACGAGAATACCGTTTCCCAGTTTTAGCGTATCGGGAATTGATTGTAATTGTATCATTGCAGGCTTTATTTAGCAGAATTGACCATCTGGGTGTAAATTGGTACCAATTACAATAACAGCGTATTGTTTTCTGGTACTCGTTACAATTAGTACCACGTTATCTGGTACATGTTACAACACACACCTCAGCACCTGGCCGCACCTCATTTCTCACAATCCGGCACCAGCTGGACGCTGTCGTCGCACCGCGGTCGCCGCAGCGGTCGGGGCTGCAGTATGGAGAACTTGTCCTGCTGCTTTCTACTAAGCGTGTTGCGGAGGTGGCTTTCACCTGGAAAATGTTAGGAATAGTTTCAGGTCATAATAATATCTATGGATACTTTCACACCGCGTCAATATGGTCCCACGGCATGATCACGAAGAACTTGTTTTAAAGGTACCAGACAACGTAAATATTTTTAATACTAAATATTTAAACTATACATATATTTAGTATTTTTATTATAATATTAATCGAGGTCACAATGTGAGAAAAGTGGAAGCCCCAAAAGGAGATCTCTGACCGAGTGAGATGGTATGCTTGGACAGCTCGAAGCCCACTTTCCACTAGATCGTACTTAAAAAAAACTCATTCGGTGTTCCTCAAGGAAGCCTGCTCGGTCCTTTTCTATTTTGTATAGAAATTGTACTATTGTACATCGTTGATGTACAATAGTACATCAACGATCTACCTAACATAATCAATCATTCTACCACATTATTCGCAGACGACACCAGACTTATTGTGAAATGTAATGACAAAGACACATTTGAAGCTGAATTGAATTTAACTTTGGAAAAAATAGTAAATTGGCTTGATAAAAATACATAATTTAATAATAAATATTAACAAAACACAACTAACTAATTCAATTTCAAAAGTAATCAAATTCAATTAAATATACAATATGACAATACAAAAATTATAGAAGTTGACTCAGTAAAATTCTTATTACTCATGCTTGACAAAAACTGTAACTGGAAGATTCATATTATAGAGCATGTGTGTAACAAGCTCGACCGATTGGTTTACGCTTTACGTAGATTACGTCAGACTGTAGGTTCTGAGGCAGCGCTAACTGCGTATCATGGGTACGTATCATCGGTCCTCTCATACGGTCTGTTGTTGTGGGGAAATTCGGTGGAGGTGGAGAAAGCATTTCGTGTTAAAAAAAAGTGTACATACTTGTTGTTACAAAATATTTTTTTAACAATAAGTCTGTACTTTTTCTAAGTTTAAGACAGTATTAAATCCACCTGAATTATATTAATGTTCGTTACTTTCAATTAATGCTTCGGTTGTAGAATGTTACCAGGTCGACTACTTTGTAGGTACTGTAGGTAAAGTTGTTTAGTAAAATTCTATTTAAACATTTTGTTTAAATTCTATAGTTGGGCTTGCTAGTATTAAAACAATTTAACTACGACTAGAGTCAAGATAAACTGATCACTATCAGATTGACGTCAGCAGGCGAGTAAATTACAGTCAGCACGCAGCGATCTTAACACATCTGTACAGCAGCTGTTATAGGTAGGGGTAACCGTTTGCGTTAGTCCATACATGTCCGGACTTATAGATTTTTGTCCGTCATAGTAAACTGCCTCCTAGGCTTTTAAGAGGAAACACCAAGGGTTAGAGAAATGAACAATAGGTATTTGTAAAATATTATATTGCTCTCCCGCAGTGTTGCGATCAATGTGTGCGAGTGCAATAGGGACAACTGCAACTTGAACTGAAAATACCTATTAAAATCAACGATTCGTAGTCCCCTGATTCCTTCTCCAAAACTTAAACGATTTAAGTACTTTTTTCATTAAAAATTAAAAAAAGGCTTGAACTGTGTTTCTGTTTTAATTTTTTTATATAATTTAGCCAAATTTGTTTTCTGGATGTTGCTGTAAATCTGGCTATTTTTTTAAGTTTTTGAACGTTTATATCTCTTTTAATAATAATTAATGTACGAAAAAAAAGGAAATCATAGGGACATGCTAATAGTATCTATTTATTTTTATTTATTATTAATATTATTTATTTATCCCGTATCCATAGATATTCAGGAAAAAAAAATATTACTCTACCGGCATTATCCAGGGAGGAAACAGGGGACTACGGTTGTATGTTTTTCCTTACATTTCGTGGCCCTGGTGTTTCCTCATAATTATCTATTTACTTTATTTTTAATATCCTCCTCCGGCCTCCTTGCATCGCGGAGACTTACCACCCGCGCAGTGCTCTTAATATTGACTATGACCTCAGAGGTCACTCACCTGGCAGGGACAGAGATCGGGCGCAGGTGAGGTTATGCGACCTCAGCAACGCGGAACGGGGCGAGCGGGGTCGCGGAGACCTACCGCCCGTGCAGAGCTCCTGATGTTAACATGACCTTAGAGGTCACTCACCTGGCAGGGACAGAGGTCGGGCGCAGGTGAGGTCGTGCGACCTCGGCGACACGGAGCGGGACGAGCGGGGGCGGGGCGCGGCCTCCTTGCGTCGCGGAGACTTACCGACGGCGCATACATCCTGATGATGATAAGTATTAAGTACATATGTATATGACGTCATAAATATTATAATCATTGACACCCAAAGATGACGCGTCACACACACACAAACATTCGAATGTGATATACCCAAAGATATTAGAATGTCTTTATTGTTTAAAGAAGGCTAAGTACATGAACTATGGTAAGTTTGTATCATATTAGATTGGCTTTACATATTTCGTTGCATTATAATTAGCGTTGCCAGATTTTTTTAACCTATAAGGGACAAATGTTTAAATACAGGACGTCCCGGGAAATAAGGGACGTCTGACAACACTAATAATTATAATATTTACTAATTATGTATTAGAAAAAAAATTGCGGAAAGACTGATTTAATTTAGTTAGTGATTTTTCATTTTAATTTAATTATGTCCAGTTGAGAAAACAGCTATTCAAAAAATATATTTATTATATTGTATTTATTACTAATAAATTATTATTATATATGTCGGAGCGTGTTAAAGCTAAGATTGTCTTTGATTGGAAACGTCAAGTAGTTTTACTATTTGGACTTGGTCGATGCCAGTATTGACAGATGTCATAGAAAAATAAGGGTTGTCATGGAGACTGGGGTATTATTTGCCTGAATTGGAAAATGACTGGATGATAAAAGCTCAGGAATCAGGATAAAATACGGAAGTCGTGAAATACGTGGCATCGAACTTGTCACGTTTCTGATCGTTCAGCATTTGGGCTATTCGATAATATTGTAATAAATATCTAAACTTGGAATATTTCAACCGTTCGCCATCTTATCCTAATGGAGTCTTTGACATATATAATACTAGCTGACTCGACAGAATTTGTTCTGTCATTGTCAGAACCGACAATGACACTGACTCATCGTTGGGCACAGACAATCGAGTCTAAGGGAGAGGCAATAGCTGTATGTTTGGACATAGCGACAGCCTTCGATCGGGTTTGGCAAAAACCCTTTGGCTTCTTTCCAAGCTTCCTATGGGCTCCCCGAGAAATTATTCAAGTGGGTCAAGAGTTTCTTAGCAGACAGAAGTATAAGAGTCGTAGTCGATGGTGGATGTTCTGATGTTCTGTCTGTTGATGCTGGTGTCCCACAAGGCTGTGTACTATCGCCTACCCTGTTCATACTGCATATCAATGATATGTTAAAAACCAATGGCATTCATTGCTATGCAGATGACAGTACAGTACGGGTGGTGACTTATAAACCGGCCGCCCGAACATTTCTCGGCAAAACTTCTTTGATAGTCGAAACGAACTTGTCTCTGAAATTGCGATTTTGTTGGAGAAAGTCTTTGAATGGGGTGGACTTCTAAGACACCAGTTTGCGCGTTCACCGCTAAAAATTTACCGATGGTCTTATGTCCTCGTTTTGAAAGCATACCTACCCATAACTATCCCCCCCAACATTGAAATACTTGGCGTTAACATATCGAGCGAGGTCCAGTTTCGATGTCATCTAGAGGGTAAGGCTAAGTTAGCCTCCAAAAAGCTTGGTGTTCTAAACATGTCAAAGCAGTATTTCAGTCCGGTCCAACGCCTAGAACTCTATAAGGCGCAGGTTCGGCCTCATATGGAATACTGTTCTCATCTCTGGGCAGGGGCGCCAAAGTACCAGCTTCTCCCCCTGGATAGTATCGTATAAGGGCCGCTCAAATTGTTAACTGCCATTGTGTTTCAAACAGGCTCGACTCCTTAGAGCTACGTAGAGATACTCTATCGATTATATTAAGGGTAGTGCTCCGAGGAATTGTTCGGACCCCTATACCTGATGTAACTTTTCGCCACCGCGCACCGTTCCAAGCGACAAAATATTTATCATCCTCATCACCTTGATGAGTGGCAGTCCTCCACCGTGCGCTTTACCTTGCAGTGACGAAAGCTGCTTCTCCTTCATAGGGAAGCCGGAGTCTGTATAATAGGTAGGGATTTCTATGAAGGTTTGCAAAAGGTAAGTGATAAGGGAGGCCCATAGGAATGGAATTATAGGAACCCTTCGCCACTGTTACCTTGTGAAGCTTTTTACCGCGCACTGTACAACTCTCTAATGATCTGTCGCCAGAAGTATTTCCGGACCATTACGGCCTGCAAACCTTCAAGAAGGGAGCGTATTCCCTTATTCCTAAAAGGCCGGAACGCACTTGCAACTTCTCTGATGTTGCGGGTATTCATGGGCGACGGTAATCGCTTTCCATCGGGTAATCGGTTTGCTCGTTTGCCCCTTAGTTTTATAAAAAAAAACTATTATGAAATCTTTGATTGGTAGCTAGTAGCTACGGTTACTATGGGAAAGTTTAATTGTTGGTTTTAGTATCAACCCTCTAGCCGATCTATGGATCAAAAGGAAAAATATTAAAATCCCACAATTTTAAAAATAACTCGGTGGTAAAAATTTGAAAATTTAGGGTTGTATGTATTTTTATAGTCATATCATATAAAATAAATAAAAATATATAAAAATATTTACGACTGGGTCACCCTCATCATTTAGGGGTTGAAAACAGATAACGATCGATTCTATGGAATATGTAAAAAAAAAAACAATCTGTCAAGCCGTTTCAGAGGACTATCACTAGGAGTCACCTAACACTAAGAAACGAGAATTCTATAATACTGGCGTCCTCAAACTAAAAGGCGGCAATGACAAAAAGAGTTTTTGAGGTAGAGCTTAAAAACACGGGATTATTTTGATAAATATTTTCTATAAACAATTGTTAATGTTATCATAACATATTCACGACAACATTAACAATTGTTTATACGAAATCACTAGCATCAATTTCAAAATAATCACACGTTTTTTAGCTCTACCTCAAAAACACATTTTGTTATTTAGCCGCCTTTTAGTTTGAGGACGGCAGAATATACTAGCTGTCCCGGCAAACTTCGTACTAACAACAGCTTCACCTACCGGTCCAATTGCAAATCTAAACCATCCTCGAGTCCACTTGAATACACAAAAAAATTCATTCAAATCGGTTCAGCAGTTTAGGAGTTCACTGTCAACACACGTACAGAAGAATTATCTTCTAATATATAAAATTTCCATGTCACAATGTTAGTTACCGTACTCCTCCGAAACGGCTTTACCGATTTTTACCAAATTTAAATGCGTATTCAGTAGGTCTGAGAATCGGCTACTATCTATTTGCCGGGTCAGCTAGTATATATAAATGTATGGCAGTGCGTTCGTTTCGTAGCTTGCTGCCTTCAAAAAGTATTCACAACGTTGTTGTGCACAAGTGCGTTACCATTAGCCTTTAGCAGCAGTCGTATGCAATTTGTAATACGATTACATTATAGACAAGCGATAGCGCGATGTAGAGCCCGCGAAGCGCCATCTAGTTGTACATTCAAAATACAATTCGTTCAGAGTTATTCTACCTCTAACAGCAGTCATGAGTCATGACCTTTATGGCGACGATACAAGGATCACAATCATAGAAACATAGAGTTAAAAAACTCGGAAGTCTTGAAGTCTGAACTGTAATTTATAATGATATGTATCTTGCAATTTGCATTTTGTTTAATGGTTGGTTTGTTTTGGTAATTTTGTTTAATGCATCTTTTCTCAACCTTTTTTATGTCGCGACCCACGAAAAAGCCAAAAAGTTAAGTAGTCTTGCGACCTACCCCGTTGCGATTTTTTCGACGTTCGATACAAAAGATTCGTATGAAAAGCGAATATTATGTACCTATGTAGTTTGTATTTATTATTTATTTTTCAACAGACTGCGACCCCCCATCGGTTGAGAAACGATGGTTTAATGAGCAGGGGCCGGGGCATATAATTTATTAATTATTAAAATGAAAAATCACTAACTAAATTAAATCAGTTTTTCCGCAATTTTTTTTCTAATACATAATTAGTAAATATTATAATTATTAGTGTTGTCCCGGGAAACGTTACGTCCCGGGAAATAAGGGACGTCTGACAACACTAATAATTAGGGGATCGAAGACCGGTCATATTTAAAAAAAAACGGGTTTTTCGGTCCCAGCCATCTTCAAAACCGGGTACCCGGGTTTTTTCGGGTATTTCGGGTTATTTGTTGATTTTGTAGAATTTTGTTAGGAATGTCCTAAAATTAACTTTTATCAGCTGCTTTCTGTTGTAACAACGTATTACGTAATACTGGTAAAATGTGATCCCACTATAAACATTTCCATGTAAAGTAATTAATAATTTCACAAACTTTACGCCTTAGTCAAAATACGTTGCCTGACGAAATGGCCATGCCACATAATTTGACTAAAGTGTAGAGTTTGTAAAGTTAGGCTTGTAGAGTTAAGGCGTGTAGAAACAAAAGTGCCTTGCCGGCCTTTTAGGAGGGAATATGCTGCCTTCTTGAAGGTGTGCAGGTCGTAATGGTCCGGAAATACTGTTGGCGACAGTTGGTGATGAGGATGATAAATATTTTGTCCCTTCGAACGATAGCGAAAAGTTGCAGCAGGTATAAGTCCGAACAATTCCTCGGAGCACTCCCCGTAATATAACCGATATATGATGCGGGGGCGATGCTCATCTCTACGTAGCTCTAAGGAGTAAAGCCTGTTTGAAATACTATGGCAGTCAACAATTCGAGCGGCCCTTCATTGGATACGATCCAGAGGGAGAAGCTGGTACTTTGGCGCTCCTGCCCAGAAATGAGAACAATATTCTATGTGAGGCCGAACCTGCGCCTTATTTACGTGGTAGAGCCATGCTTCGGCACGAATGGGCCGGCTCGACCGGAGAAATACCACGGGCTCACAGAAAACCGGCGTGAAACAGCGTTTGCGCTGTGTTTCGCCGAGTGAGTGAGTTTACCGGAGGCCCAATCCCCTACCCTATTCCCTTCCCTACCCTCCCCTATTACCCTTTTCCCTCTTAAAAGGCCGGCAACGCACTTGCAGCTCTTCTGATGCTGCGAGTGTCCATGGGCGACGGAAGTTGCTTTCCATCAGGTGACCCGTTTGCTCGTTTGCCCCCATATTTCATAAAAAAAAAAAAAATAGAGTTGTAGGCGTTGGACCGGACTGAAATACTGCTTTGACCTGTTCAGAACACCAAGCTTCTTGGAGGTTAACTTGGCCTTGCCCTCCAGGTGATATCGGAACTAGACCTCGCTCGATATGCTAACACCAAGTATTCCGATGTTGGAGGAGACAGTTATGGTTATGCTTTCAAAACGAGGACATACGACCATCGGTAACTTATTAGCGATGAACGCGCAAACTTGTGTCTTAGAGGTGTTGAATTGGACTAAGTTAAGTCTACCCCTACCCCATTCAGAGATCTTCTCCAATGAATTCTTAATTTGAGAGACAAGTTCGTTTCGGCTCTCAATGACGTTTTGTCGAGAGATGTTCGGGCGACCTGTATATAAGGCATCACCCGTACTGTCGTCATCACATAATATTATCATTGATATGCAGTATGAACAGGGCAGGCGATAGCACACCAAAGCTGTCTACCAAGATGCCAGGACTGTGCCATAAGAGCAGGTGAGCCGAAAAAGATGCGTTAAGACCGGTGCCAACTCTGGAGCACACATTTTTAACACAATGGGACGGATTCCGTTAGGCCCACTCGATTTTTGGGTATCATAGGAACGGAGAGCAATTCGCACTGAGCGCTGATGGAACCGAATAATAAATTATACCAAGTTATGAAGGTCCAAAAATCGACGAATCGCTTCGAGAAAAGGTAATCTGGTCCCTTGCGCTTCGCTCACTCGTCCTGGCGGGGCGTACTACATACAACATGAAAACATTATAACTATTGTTCTAAAATTCAACATTGACAATCACAAGCCACTATAACGTTCGGTTTGTGACTGTAACTTTTATAAACTGTTGTAGAATTTCATAATGAAAAAAAGCTCGAAAAAAACGAAAACCGGTTTTCAATATTTTGAAAACCGGGTTTTGTTGTAGGCCCGAAAACCCGGGAAAACCCGGGTTTTCGGTTTCGGGTAAAACCGGTCTCGATGCCCTACTAATAATTATAATATTTACTAATTATGTATTAGAAAAAAAATTGCGGAAAGACTGATTTAATTTAGTTAGTGATTTTTCATTTTAATTAATAAATCATATGCCCCGGCCCCTGTTCATTAAACCATCGTTTCTCAACCGATGGGGGGTCGCAGTCTGTTGAAAAATAAATAATAAATACAAACTACATAGGTACATAATATTCGTTTTTCATACGAATCTTTTGTATCGAACGTCGAAAAAATCGCAACGGGGTAGGTCGCAAGACTACTTAACTTTTTGGCTTTTTCGTGGGTCGCGACATAAAAAAGGTTGAGAAAAGATTCATTAATAAAATTACCAAAACAAACCAACCATTAAACAAAATGCAAGATACATAATATTACATAAATTACAGCCTGTTCAGACTTCAAGACTTCGGAGTTTTATTAACTCTATGTTTCTATGATTGTGATCCTTGTATCGTCGCCATAAAGGTTTGCTGTTAGAGGTAAAATAACTCTGAACGAATTGTATTTTGAATGTACAACTAGATGGCGCTTCGCGGGCTCTACATCGCGCTATCGCTTGTCTATAATGTAATCGTATTACAAATTGCATACGACTGCTGCTAAAGGCTAATGGTAACGCACTTGTGCACAACGACGTTGTGAATACTTTTTGAAGGCAGCAAGCTACGAAATGAACGCACTGCCATACATATATCTATATATTATAATTCTTCTGTACGTGTGTTGACAGTGAACTCTTCCTAAACGGCGGAACCGATTTGAATGATTTTTTTTTGTGTATTCAAGTGGATTCGAGGATGGTTTTGATTTGCAATTGGACCGGTAGGTGGAGCTGTTATCAATACCAAGTTTGCCGGGACAGCTAGTCCTATATTCTGCCGTCCTCAAACTAAAAGGCGGCTAAATAACAAAATGAGTTTTTGAGGTAGAGCTTAGGGATGGGATTCATATAATTATATCATATAATCACGCCTCTTTCCCATAAGGGTAGGCAGAGACCGCCTCTTTCCCGTAGGGGTAGGCAGAGACCACTTCTTTCCACTTGCTACGATCCTTACATACTTGTTTCGCTTTCATTCATACCATCCATTCCTCCTCTTACATTCATCGTAGCGAAGCGGCTCTCCATGGGCCACTTTTCGCTTTCGCTAGGGATGGGATATACTTGCAAAATTCAATACCAGGGCTTCCAAGTACGAGTACGTAAAAATACCAGGGTCGAAAACCAGGTAATAAAATACTTGCAAGTATTTATTACGGAACGGGCATGGCGAGTACCCGCTCCTCGGGCGCCGGGCGTAGCAAGTTGCGACTCGCAAATGCAAACGCACCGAGCCCCGCAAGGCGCCCTGAAAATACTTGCATGAAGTGAAAACCTGGTATTAAAACCTGGTAACGTAAATACGTCTCATCCCTAGTAGAGCTAAAAAACGTGTGATTATTTTGAAATTGATGCTAGGATTTCGTATAAATAATTGTTAATGTTGTCGTGAATATCTTATGATAACAATAACAATTATTTATAGAAAATAATTAGCATCAATTTCAAAATAATCCCGTGTTTTTAAGCTCTACCTTTCTTTTGATCCATAGATCAGCAATAGGGTTGATACTAAAACCAACAATTAAACTTTCCCATAGTAACCGTAGCTACTAGTTACCAATCAGAGATTTCATAATAGTTTTTTTTATAAAACTAAGGGGCAAACGAGCAATCCGATTACCCGATGGAAAGCGATTACCGTCGCCCATGAACACCCGCAACATCAGAGAAGTTGCAAGTGCGTTGCCGGCCTTTTGGGAATAAGGGAATACGCTCCCTTCTTGAAGGTTTGCAGGCCGTAATGGTCTGGAAATACTTCTGGCGACATATCATTACAGAGTTGTACAGTGCGCGGTTAAAAGCTTCACAAGCTAAAGCGCACGGTGGATGACTGCCACTCATCAAGGTGATGAGGATGATAAATATTTTATCGCTTGGAACGGTGACGAAAAGTTAGTTGTAGGCTGCAGCAGGTATAAGTCCGAACAATTCCTCGGAGCACTCCCCGTAATATAACCGATAGAGGATGCAGAGCGATGCTACATCTCTACGTAGTTCTAAAGTGTCAAGCCTGTTTGAAACACTATTGTAGTCGACAATTCGAGCGGCCCTTATACGATACGATCCAGAAGGAGAAGCTGGTACTTTGGCGCCCCTGTCCAGAGATGAGAACAGTATTCCATATGAAGCCGAGCCTGCGCCTTTAGAGTTTCAGGCATTGGACCGGACTGAAATACTGCTTTGACCTGTTTAGAATAGCAAACTTTTTGGAGACTAACTTGGCCTTACCCTCCAGATGACATCGAAACTGGACCTCGCGCGATATGTTAACGCCAACTATTCCAGTGTTGGAGTATACAGTAATTATGGGTATGCTTTCAAAACGAGGACATACGACCATCTGTAACTTTTTAGCAGTGAACGCGCAAACTTGTGTCTTAAAGGGGTTGAATTGGACTAAATTAAGTCCACCCCATTCAAAGAATTTCTCCAGCGAAATCGCAATTTCAGAGATAAGTTCGTTTCGACTCTCAATGACGTTTTGCCAAATATGTTCGGGCGGCTGGTATAGGCATCACCCGTACTGTCATCTGCATAGCAATGAATGCCATTGGTTTGTAACATATCATTAATATGCAGTATGAACAGGGTAGGCGATAGCACACAGCCTTGTGGGACACCAGCATCAACAGACAGAACATCAGAACATCCACCATCGACTACGACTCTTATACTTCTGTCTGCTAAGAAATCGTGACCCACTTGCATAATTTCTCGGGGAGCCCATAGGAAGCTTGGAAAGAAGCCAAAGGGTTTGTGCCAAACCCGATCAAAGGCTTTCGCTATGTCCAAACTTACAGCCAATGCCTCTCCCTTAAGACTCGATCGCCTGTGCCCAACGATGAGTCAAGTACGCCAGTAGATGACCAGCTGAGCGATCTTTACGGGAGCGTTCTGACAATGACAGAACAACTTCTGTCGAGTCAGCTAGTATTATATATAATTATTTATTAGTAATAAATACAATATAATATTAATGGTTTTTTCGATAGCTCTTTTCTCAACTGAATGCAATTATAATTTACTGATTTCTTTTTCTTATATTGAATTATCTATTCTGTTGAATAATGCACATTATAACTTGTACAATTTAATGATATTTTATGAAGTACACTAACTAAATTTAAAACGTCACTTAGAGCTTTTAAAAATATTTATTTTGACACTGCAATGTTTGTTCTAAAAATTTTAGTTAGTTAACATTTTGTTAGTTAAAGTATCTAAAGTATTTCAGACATTATTTACTAAATTCAGAAAGTTGATTTTTATTGCATTCAATAAATTAAAAGAAAAAAAATTAATTACAAAAAAACTACATTGGATCTAAGCAGAGTATGCAAATGTTATTGAAAACGAAACATGAAATATAACACTTCTGATAGGGAATATGCACGTATTTTTTACATAGATCTATCTTGTTTGGTAAACCGTATGGTAAAATAAGTATGTACACTACGGCCGCTGTATCTTGACGGGTCTGAACATAGGCTCTGCGAACTTTAGCGCATGTACAACTCGTGAAGAAAACTGTTATTGTATTATTTTTATATACCTATGTACTAATAAAATTTCCCTAATTCAGTTGATCAATTAGTACAAATAAAATAAATGCGAAAACACTTAGAAACAGTTATTGCGCAACCTTCTGCGCGAAGTTCAGACTCGCCAAGATACATCGGCCGTATTGTATTTGGATGTCATTAAAAATAACAAAGATATGAATGTTTAAAGTAGTCTATTAGACAGAGAGATCGGATGTGTACCGTGACGTCACATAACACGACTTTCATAGAAAGTTCATAAGTAATTTCGTTTTGCTAGAAAGAGATATAATAAAAACTTTGACCGCTCATATCTTCCTCATTTATCAACAGTTATTGAAATTTTTCTCGCCATTGCCTTTATTTTTCAGTCTAGTATCATAATATTATTACGTTTTAAGTTATTTTTATGTTTTATGCATATTCCCTATTAAAACTAAGGCAAACAACTACAGAGAAAAACATTTAAATATGAGCATATATAAGCAAGCATTCACAGAAACAATACAATAAAACATTGAACAGAATGGTGCATAGCGTTCGAGTGAGAATAGACAGCACAATTAGAACAATATTAGTAACCTTGTCTGTAGAATTGACTGAGTAAGCGCTATATGAAACCGGACTGTCCGCATTGAAGTCAAAAGCACTGGCCGCTCGGTACGACATCTCTTTGGAGGGAAATGTGATTAGTATGTTAATAGCATATAAATATAATATACACAGCACATTTAGATCATAGCTTTTTACGTCTTTCTGGTTCTCTCATCTACACTATAATATGTATTATAAAGAGGAAACATTTGATTGTTTGCATTGAATAGGCTCAGTACAATGCTGAGCCGATTTGGATATAATTTGTATAAAATATAGAGTAAAGCACGGTGAAGGACATAGACTACTTATTATCATGGCAAAATATTCGGTTAACGCGCGATTCGCTTTTGCGAAGTCGCGAGCAACATCACCTATCTAAAAAATTATAGATATATTGAATAAACAGTAAATTATTTTATTATTTTATTTTTAGCCATGGTCTAAATGTTATAAAATCTTATTTAATAATCATTAGTATAAATAGTAATTTAATGATTACCTATTTAAATAATTTAACGAAACATGAATATTTAAAGTTAATAAAGCATATGAATTTGGAAAATATATTTTATGGAATGTGTTAGTTAAGTATATTTTATATTTCATTAAAAGAACTTTTTTTTTTTAATAACTTACCATGTGGCCAGGAACTCATTGGTGGAGGGGACCTTATCATATGCTCATGTACTTCTTTTAGTGTCAACGGGTCGTCTTCAACAAAATCTAGTGCTGCACTGCCAAATTCCTGTAATTAATAAAAACAAAAGTTTCATGTTTTATTTTACAATGTAAAAATTCTTTTTTTCATTTATTCTTTCATTACAAGGTTAGTTTTGCATGAACCAACAATAAGTTTATTTTTATGTTCAATTGGTTGTTTTGATTAGATTAGTGAGACTATCTTATTACTTAAAGACATTACGAGGCTTCTTTAAATCCAGATGGACATTCAAGACATTGAATAAAATAATAGCATTATGGCCTATTCGTTTTAAAAATACAGTGAAATGATGCATAAGCCGAGTTCACATTAATACCAATAATTAAAGCACAGAAAAAGGAAATAGAAACAGTAAACAGCTACATAGTTAGCTTTGTTTTGATTTCACTACTACAAGCACACGGTGTGTCCACGATTGTGTGAAAAAATTGTGGGCATTTGAAGGGGATGTCAAAGTTTTCAAATTTGGATTGTTCTATGAAAGCTGTTTACTATATGTAAATATATATTTGTAAGCCATTTAGACATATGTATGCATGATTTATTAACATTTACTGCCTTCTTAACGCGAATAGACAATTGTGTTACTACTTTAATATAAAATAAAGGAAGTAGTACTCACTTGTGACATAAGTATTGTATCATCAGACTCACAGTCCTGTGAATGGCTTTCGATTAGACTTTCTCTGCTCGCCATTACCTGCTGTAAACGTAACGTACATAATTATTCCGTTTATTACGTTAATAACGTTATCCGAGTGCTAATACTTACTTGTAAATATGGGTTATCTTGCCTCGACAGCCTGAGTGCCTCCATATCTTGGGCGATGTTTCTCGTGCGGCCTGGAGTTAATAATACAGCGGGCGAGCCACTCACAGGTGGTCCTAAAACTATACACATTATATTTTGTTATTATCGCTAGGTAAGACATTGTATTCCTGTTTTGTTTACTGAGGTTTTGATATACATACCAGACAAGGAGTCATTACTAGACTGCATTTTGCCGAAATGTGCCTCTATAGGTCGTAATTTTTATAAAAAAACTACATTTATTCAAATATTTTCACGCATTTTAAGAATTTCTGTGACACGTTCACACATTCCTTTTGTTAGATTTTCTGTCTGGTTTTAGTATTATGTATTAAATATTTTCCACAACGTTGAAAGTTTCTATTTATTTATTTAAAATATTAAATACTATTGTAACTTGTACTTATCATTCCAATCAAATTTTATCAATAAATCTCAGATGCAAAATTTCTCTGCTCACTGCAGACTGTAGGCACAAATGTCAAAGTGACATTTGACAGCCGTTTGACTTGTTTTTTTTTATGAATTTTACGTAAGGTAAATATTTATGCGCCATATTTACGGTCCAGCGTGCAAATCCAATATCACGGCCTTAAAGCGAACTTGTAGGCAAAAATAAAAAAATGATTGACGCTAATGAGGTTAGAGAGAAGGAGAATGATCGCTGTAGAAAATAGCGTCCCAGAAATATGGACAAAATAAGTGGGATGCTGCGATCGCTAAGTTGTCTCAATAAAAGCGGGCCACCAAATGCCGCGAAGAAAAATTTGTACATTAATCAACTAACTTCATCTACGTCCATTGGCGTAGCTAGGAATTTTGTCTAGGGGGGGGGCAGCCGTCCGTGGCGGGGGCAGGGGGGGGTATTTAAGTTAGTAATTCATTAATACTGTCTAGGGTCTAGGGTGGGCAAAGAAGTTTCTAGGGTGGGCGTTGCCCATCCTTGCCCCCCCTAGCTACGCCTATGTCTACGTCTTGTACTCATAAACAGCTAACTTCGCAGATACTACTTACCGACGGAAGCGCGGCTGGTGGTTGAAAAATGAACTATAAATTCTACAAATTTTCAGGAACAGGCGGGCTAATGCTTTAGCACGTAGCGATCGTTCTCCTTCTCTCTAACCTCAATGGTACCGATGCTGGATTTGTAGGCTGGACCGCGGGTATTTGGCTTCGTTTGCTTTCAGCTTTAGAAGTAATGAAGTCGTAGCCACTTTTTTTAAAACTTTAAGTTTCATTGATATTAAGGTCATTGAAATCTTGATTTTATAGTTCATTATATTTAAAAAATATAAGCTACCAACGAAATGAGTATGTTTATTGATCGCCGATTACATCTCTCTATTAACTGACTTCCACAAACGCAAAAACACACAATCTCTCACCCCAAACAAAATATACGCCTTTTCCGTTCTGTATGTCGTGGGAAAAAAAGGATGAGGATCTCAGTCCTCGGAAACTTTTTTAACTTATTACCTACTTTTAAGTAGGTATTTGGTCCTAAATTGTAAAGCTGCTAGATGTAACTAACTACAAAGTTATAATTTTATGGTATAATGGAAAATTATAGTATTTTAATATTATATATCTATGAGTAAAGACATCAAAGATGTATAATATTAAAAAAGACATATATTTTCGACTGTGTCATCTTTTAACCAATTTGAAAAATATTGTTTTATCTTTGTTTGGGCTTTTTTTTTTATAAAACTACGAAACGAGCAAACGGATCACCTGATGGAAAGCGATTACCGTGGCCCATGGACACCCGCAACATCAGAGAAGTTGCAAGTGCGTTGCCGGCTTTTTAGGAGGGAATACGCTCCTTCTTGAAATGGAGCAGATGCAGGTCGTAATGGTCCGTAAATATTGTTGGCGACAGTTCATTCCAAAGTTTTACAGTGCGCGGCAGAAAGCTTCGGGTAAAGCGCACGATGGAGGACTGCCACTCATCAAGGTGATGAGGATGGTAAATATTTTGTCGCTTGGAACGGTGGCGAAAAGTTGCAGCAGGTATAAGTCCGAACAATTCCTCGGAACACTCCCCGTAATATAACCGATAGAGGATGCAGAGCGATGCTACATCTCTACGTAGCTCAAAGGAGTCAAGCCTGTTTGAAACACTATGGCAGTCGACAATTCGAGCGGCCCTACGTTGGATACGATCCAGAGGGCGAAGCTGGTATTTATTCTAAGGTTTAGGCTGGTACCGATTCTAAAATTACGAAGATTTAGTAGAGAAGAGTAGAGAAATAGTTAAAATTTTGGATGAATTTAAAAGGGGAATAATTTAGAAAACAATAATTATATCATATACTTCTTACCCGACTGTCAAGAAGGGTTATGTTTTTTTAGTGCATTTTTTTACTTTTCAAGTCGATTTTCATTTTTTGCTCAAAAATAATTTAAATTTACGCACCTAGACTTAGGGTCGGTATTGATAATGTATTGATATTGCAAATCACTAATTCCCACCGTGTGCCTGGCTCAAATAGCCTACTTTTTCTTTAAGGCAAAATGTAGTTGGTAATAAAAAACAAACATTATTTTATAATTTTATTAAATTAATTCTATAACTTTTTTACATATAGTAAATTATATGTGCTTTTTGTCAATTACATAGAATAATGCTGCCAAGTCACATCAGCAGTAGTCACAATAGTATTAGTACCTAATGTTTGCCGCTACGATCAGACAACAAGAGACTGCGTACCACATCACATGAGCTTTGCACATTTACATTTCATATTTCAATCGCGTCGATAGAAAAAAAAAATCAAAACGATTGAAATATCAAGACTATCCGAACGCACTTGTTACTTTTTAAATTTAGTAAACTTGTTGCGTTCGGAAACTCGTGCCGGCCATGTTCGATGTACGCAATCTAAATCTCGACAGCCACCGCCGCTTCACTCAACTTGATCCAAGAATATGAAATAATTTTGTATAAAAATTTTGGCTCCAAATATTTACAACGTGATACTTTTTTACAATTCCGGACTAATATTATTTTACAATGACTTAGCTGGACAAATATCACAAAGCGACGGCAGAGGCCGGACGGCGTAATTTATTGCAATTTGTTTCTAATAAGTAATAACACATTTCTTATCTAACGCGGCGCGCGCGTATAGTGCGCGCCAACCGATACCCTATCGTTACAGTGGTACACCTGTATTATATATGCGCTCTACGCGCTCCTACGAAGAAGAGAACAGTCGGAAGATATCGCAAAACAAACTCACTGTAGCAATAGGATACAGATACAATTTAGTTAAGGAAGAGACAACACCAAAGGCAGAGCTGCACCGTAGGCTACAACGCCCGCGCTAAAACACTTATGTCAGCACTCTGACGATACCTTTTCCCTGTTCCGTGATTAAAATTATTTAGAATTAACACTCAAGTAGGGGCTTATACAGAATTTGTACTCTTAAAGCGTCCCGTCGCCGCTTCTACTCATAACGATCGGCCGCGAACGAAACGATATCGCAAGTCTAACGAGTGGGGTCGGTCGCTCGGATCCGTAGCGGGCGAAATGAAGCAGAACACTGGTACAAAAAAAGCACAGTTATAACTTATAATCATATATTTTTGTGATATAATATTTTTAAGATAAATCATCTCTTGTTGAGGCAGGACAAGACTGATTCAGTTAGGGCTAACGAGTATTCAACTCTAGGAGCGAAATTAAAGAACATTAAAATAATTTAGATACTGGCCCCGCACTAAAATACTTTACATTAACGAAATACGAGTAAAGATTTTCAAACAGCGCAGCATTTATAGATAGACACAACTCGATGAACAGAGGTAAAATTAATTAACATGAAACGAGTTGAATTTTCAAATATTACTACGATCAAAACGTCAGTGTCGATCTATAGTAGCTGACGTGAGCCTCAGTCACAGACTATACAGTGACATCAAAAGACGCGCCAAAACTCAAAAGTGATAGGTACATTCATACATTTTTCAGTTTTTTTTCTGAAACTTTCTTTAACAACCGCATTAATATTAGCAGTTGGGTAAGTGTCACTATTTTTCACATTTTGGCGCGAATGTTAATACAAAATATAGCTGGATCGGCGCGTGAATCTAGAGCGCCCGAATGGAACTGGCTCATTATCAAACCGATACGCATTATCTTAAGAGATCAGAATGTCATTTCAATATAACTATACTTAATTTAACATCCATACCTAAAACAATTTACAGTAAATGAACATTCAATAAGGCCAAAAACGCTTCTGAGACACAGGCTTGCACCTGGCGAACGATTTCGGCGTCAAATGTAAAAACAATGAAACCAGTCACTCGTCATAAAATGAATTAACAATTTATTATTAGAAGATACAATAGTTATAACAAAAATATATTGTTTATTCTAGATGTCATAGGTACTAGCAATTGTTTGAGTCAGCAAGTATTGTCCTGCTTTCCATTTCTTATATTTTTGGTTTCTGAATGTCCACATAAGTCGGCGACCGTTCGAGTTATTTTTATAAACGCAATTATCTACTATACTTTGCTTTAAAAAAACTGTTCAAAACAGTAATTGTTAAGTATATTTATAATTAAAAGTTCTTTTGCACTATAAGCAATTGCGTTTGAAAATATAGATACATACCTACTTAGTTCAACAATTTTGTTACATTGCCTTATCAAAGTACTTACAGTGTGATGAACTCATTTCTTTTCGACAATGATAAAACTGATATTTTCGTAACTTGCACAAAATGATAAAAGGACAAATTGTAGTATTTTTTTTGTATCTAAAACTGCCCTAGGGCAGGACAGTCGAATAGCAATGGAAATAGTCGAACGAAACCGATGATTTTCGGTTGCCCTGCCCCGAGGCAGTTTTATCTATCGAAAGCGTAAGATCATCACACTGTTGTTTATAAAAGTAACCGAAGAATAACTCTAATGGCCCCGGTAGTGAAGTGAGATCATAAACATTCAATATTAATACTTAATTAAACGATGTTATACAGCGAGAGCGATAGAAGTTGGACTGCAGAAAATACAGTAAGACTGCATGTCATAAGTAACCTTAATAAAAAAAACGCCAATAACAAATAAAAATGGAATCCGTGGCTGTTTATAAATTATAATTTCTTTTGTGTTTATCACAATATTTTTACAGAATATCGTTAAGTTTAAGTGGTGTTGAACCTCCTGGGAGATTTATTAGTAAATAAGAAATATGTTAGTGTAAGTAAAAGAAATGCGGGCTATAAAGTAACATAGCCCCGTAATGGCCGAACAGCTGATGTTGCCTGTTGTGGACTTAAAATGGCGCCAAAATTAATTTCGTGTGTGTAGGATAAAATTAAAAAGTTTATTGTAGCGATTATGCCGCCACATTAAGAGCAGATCTAAATCTATTTGATTAATTTATACAGAAAATAAAATTATATACAAAATATAAAATTATAATATTTCTCTGTACATACAAGTTACAAGTCGCCGTTGGAGCGACATATTTTGTGAACAATAAGTACCTAGTAAATAAACAAAATGTCACTATATCATTAATCAATATACTGGGTGATTTTGTATTCCGTTTCGAGAAACATGGTATAATATGTAAATGTATTATAGCTTAGTTACGTACTTAGTTTATTTTTTTTTTCTAACTTAATAATTTTTTTTTTCAACATCGCACTACTAATTTAAAATTTAGTGATTTATACATTAAAAAAAAGGATTTCAGAAAAAAAATACTGAAATTACAGAGATAGGGTGACAACTGTCTCTCTGTTAACCTCTATGACGTTGCGCGTAATTGGGCAGCAACGGCTCGCTGCGCGTGAGACCTAAATTCACAATTTTAACATTTTTCAAATACTTGAGCTGTGACACAAATTCTTTTCTATATAGATTTTTTTGCCCTGTTTTTCTC
Organism: Glaucopsyche alexis; assembly: GCA_905404095.1. Lineage (NCBI taxonomy): Eukaryota > Metazoa > Arthropoda > Insecta > Lepidoptera > Lycaenidae > Glaucopsyche > Glaucopsyche alexis. The sequence goes on from FR990059.1 coordinate 19,448,599, forward strand.
GAAACGGAATAAAAAATCATCCAGTATTAAGAAAAATATTTTTTTATAAATATAATATAATATAGGGGGCTGAGAATTGTTGATCTGAAGCCCTAATTCACGTATTTGTGAGTACAATCCTGTACCGGTCCGCGAGGTGTCGCATTCACACGCGCGTCTATCGCGCGTGAGTGAGCGAGACAGCGCGCGGATCGAAATAGGATTATGTTCACAAATTGTTACGAGAACTTGAGGTACAACTTTTGAAAGTGTTATAGTCCAAAATATTAAGTTGACTTATTTATTTGCCAAAATTAAAAATAAAAAACTTAAGGCCGATGCGCCAGATAGAAAAATATAATTTAGTTAATAAAATATGTATATAGGTATGTAATTTCGTCAATTTTTATAAGCTGTGTAAAATTATTCTAAGAATACATTTTACTCATATTTAAAACTTATGCCCTGGTAAATGTCGCTAGTCTCAAACTCATAAAAGTTGAATCTAAAACGAACTACATACTAATTATCACGAACATTGAACAACATAAAGACTAGGAAGTCAGTCAAAAGTTAAAACAGGTGGGTAGTTAGTTACAAATATCAATTGAAAGAAAGTAAATATCCAGCAATAGTTCTAACCAAAACTTATGTTAAAAATAAATATTATAATTTAATAAATATAATAATTTTGAAAATATGTAAAGTGCCTTAATCACGGTCCAGCCTGCAAATCCAGCACCGGTACTAAAGGCCGTCATTAGTGTCAATAGATGCAATCATTTTTATTTTTTGCCTACAAGTTCGCTTCAAGGCCGCGGCCTTGGATTTGCAGGTTAGACAATGAGCATGGCCCTTAATTGAATTAAAAATATTACTTTTGATTTTACATCCTATTCTTTATGTTTATAACTAATATGACCGTTTACATTTAACAATGGCGTCATAGTATTTTTTTAAATAACAAAAAATTATTGATACTCAATAATGTATTAATTATTTTATTTCAGGTCATAAAATAGGTTATAGACGGCTTTACATCTGCGTGGCACGGTTAGGTAACTGATGGCAAGCCATTATTGGGAGATCTCTAAGCCCTCGTCCCACGAGCGTTTTTTAGTGGTCACGACAGATCAGCACTGAAAATGGACCTAGAGCTCAAAATTGAAGAGTCAAATGTCACATTTGACAACTCTATTGTACTAGCGCAGAGTTCTTCTACAGTGCGGTTTTTTTTCTGTCACGACCTCAAAAAAACACCAGTATCTATATAAGTAATGGCGTCTGGCAGCAACTTCTGTTCTCTGAGGGCCGAAAACGACGCGAATTACCGCGATGCGATTTCATGCGGCAAAGGCGAGACGCCTTGCAACTTAAAATCGCTACCCGTCGCATCCCGGTTTCGTGTACGGGCCTTAAAAATAAAGCATTTCTTAGAAAGTGCTCAGTCTATCCTCTATGCTATGATGGAATCCACTAGCGACACCTACAGGTCACACTTTAGCGCTCTCGGCGCGAAATTTTAAAACGGTAGTGTCCTACCATATAATTTAAAAAGCCAACGTTACAATAAATAAATAATAATAAATAATTTTTCATTCATGCGTCTATTTGAGCCCCTTGTGATGAGAAGAAGCGAGTGAAGGAAAAAATAGACTTCCATTATACACTTTTTTTGGCAATTTTGTACTCGGTAATTGTGTGTGCGGCGCGGGCGCGGTTCTCCGGCGAGCCACTCGGGACTTGCCCCACTCAGTCACATTCGCCTCAGTACACGTACCAACAAAATGTCCTACGTTTGTTTACATGGCGGCGGCGCGGGGTTCAAACCCGCGCCACTCCCGCGCCGCGCACTATCCACCTGGAAAATACAAAACATTCCATAAATAAAGTGATTATCCATTCTTAAATGTCATGTCTATACTAATATAATAAAGAGGAAAAGTTTGTTTGTTTGCAACGAATAGGCTTCGAAACTAATGGACCGATTTTGATGAAATTTAGCACAGATATAGAATAGACCACGGGAAAGGAGGCTAAGGCTACTTTTTATTGCGGCAAATGTACCGAACCCCACGAGATTCCCTTTTGTCGCGCACGAAGTCGTGCGCAATATCTAGTCTGGTAAACCAGACTAGATAAGGAATATATTCGGCGGGCTTATTACGTATCTTACAAAAACCAAGCTATAGCAAAAATTGGGCAATTTTTGCGAAAAAATCGCAAATTCGTATTACGTATCTGCAAAAACCTAGCAGAAGTAATCTAGCGACAGTACTGCCTCTACCGAACAATCGAGGAACCATAAATTGCAATCAATCGTTCGATCTCTTTACTGCTGTCTAATTTTTCGTATTACGTAAGACTTTTACAGCAAAGCGAAAGCAATCAGCGAGCGATTTGAACTGTCAGTTAGCAATAATAAGCGAAAATGAAGCAAAGTGCATTCAAACACAACAGCGAGCGATTAGCAATCGATCGCATAGGTAATACAATTTTATTTGACGTTCAGCAATCGATTGCGCGTCTATCGCGCGATGACCTTAACCTTTTTTGCTAATCGCTATTTTTACGTAATACGGCGGCCGACCTGGTGTCCCCTCGCTAACTCGCGTCAGTGGCGAACCATTCCACGTGCAGTGCCACCAATCAGCGCTCAGAGCCGTAATCGCCGATTGGGGCAAGATAAGTTTGTCCCGCGAGAGAGTTTTGTCGAATTTGTCGAGTCTACACGCAATCATATTAGCGGGTAGGGGCTGGTAGTTAATTGCCACTACTTCATTTTCCCCTCACGGTCTGGGTGGCTTCATCTACACACTATCAGTGGCGAAGGCTGCTTCTCCTTCATAGGGAAGCCGGAGCCTGTATAATAAGTAGGGATTTCTATGAAGGTTTGCAAAAGGTAAGTGATAAAGGAAGCCGATAGGAATGGAGTTATAGGAACCCTACGCCACTGCACACTATTCATCTGTGTATAGCCCTTCTCTTGGACCACCATAGAATAGCATTTTGTCTACACAAGAATAGACATACTGACAGTTAATATGGACAAAATGAAAGCAGAATGACAGAAAGAAACAGCTCTGCGATGCATATGCGCGCTTAGCATATGCACTGTAGAGATGGTTTCTTTCTACGGAAGAGTAGACAAAATGACAGAATGACAAAGGAAAGCTGTCATTTTGTCCATATTACCTATCAGTAGGTACGCTGTACGTCTATTCTTGTGTTATGTGTAGACAGAACGCTATTCTATGGTGGTCATGCTAAGGTAGAGGTAACTACTCTATAATAACTCCCCACACCGATCTCGGTGACGGTGACCGGTTCCATTGAAACCAGGCCAGTTACGCAGGAGTAATTTTATAGAGCGCAAGTGTGTGCGCAGTACACAAGAGCACTCTCATAATCCAGTGGGACGGATAACCGACACGACTGACGAGAGATCAGGCGCAGGTCCGACTTTTTACATGCCCATCCGACGCATGGATCTTTCTTCTTAGATAATCAGATGATCAGCCTGCATAGTCCTAACCAAACTTGAACCAACATTTTTTGTTGTTCCAATGCGCGAATCGAACTCACGAGTCGAGAGCCAATGCTCTAATCACTAGACCATGGAGGCTGTAACTACTCTATAGATGGTAACCGGTAAGCCTCACCTAGACTCTGGTGTACCAGGTTACGCGCGGCGCCCGCCCACTCCGGCGCGCGACCACTCTGACCACGGAGGTAACACTCTATAGAAGGTAACAGGTAAGCCTCACCTAGACTCTGGTGTACCGGGCTACGCGCGGCGCCCGCCCACTCCGGCGCGCAACCACACTAATCACGCAGGTAACACTATATAGAAGGTAACAGGTAAGCCTCACCTAGACTCTGGTGTACCAGACTACGCGCGGCGCTCGCCCACTCCGGCGCGCGACCACATCGACCACGGAGGTAACACTCTATAGATGGTAACCGGTAAGCCTCACCTAGACTCTGGTGTACCAGACTACGCGCGGCGCCCGCCCACTCCGGCGCGCGACCACATCGACCACGGAGGTAACACTCTATAGATGGTAACCGGTAAGCCTCACCTAGACTCTGGTGTTCCAGACTACGCGCGGCGCCCGCCCACTCCGGCGCGCGACCACACCGACCACGGAGGTAACACTCTATAGATGGTAACCGGTAAGCCTCACCTAGACTCTGTTGTACCAGACTACGTGCGGCGCCCGCCCACTCCGGCGCGCGACCACACCGACCACGGAGGTAACACTATATAGATGGTAACCGGTAAGCCTCGCCTAGACTCTGGTGTACCGGGCTACGCGCGGCGCCCGCCTACTCCGGCGCGCGACCACACCGACCACGGAGATAACACTCTATAGATGGTAACCGGTAAGCCTCACCTAGACTCTGGTGTACCAGACTACGCGCGGCGCCCGCCCGCTCCGGCGCGCGACCACACCGACCACGGAGGTAACACTATATAGATGGTAACCGGTAAGCCTCACCTAGACTCTGGTGTCGGTACACCAGCCGGTAGCCCGGTAGCTACGCGCGGCGCCCGCCCGCTCCGGCGCGCGACCACACCGACCACGGAGGTTACACTATATAGAAGGTAACAAGTAAGCCTCACCTAGACTCTGGTGTACCGGGCTACGCGCGGCGCCCACCCACTCCGGCGCGCGACCACACCGACCACGAAGATAACACTATATAGATGGTAACAGGTAAGCCTCACCTAGACTCTGGTGTACCGGGCTACGCGCGGCGCCCGCCCGCTCCGGCGCGCGACCACACCGACCACGCCGCTGTCGCCACTGTGGCCGGACACCAGCGACTCGCTGTCGCTCTGGTTCGACGTGTAGCCAATCACGTCCACCTCATCTGGAATAACAATGGAAACACGTTAAAATATGATGGCGATTTTTTATTGCGAGAACACTATTTTAAGGCGGCCATGACAGTTGTTTTGACTTGACTTTTGACGTAGTAGACAGTTTTACGAAGAGACGTCGTCTTGAATGCCATACGTCTTTCTTTGTCAAAAGTCATGTCATTGACAAAATGACATTCTTTACTTAATTCTGATCTGATCCGCCATGTTTTATTTTACTTTGTGTTGCTCTCCTTGACGAAGTTAATTTAAATGTACATGGAAACGAAGTGAAATTAAACAAAATAAAGAATAGGAAACGGTTACTATATTATGTAGCTATATTTACATATACTGTACGTAGGGCTGGCCCAGGCCTCATACATTTCTTGAACATCTCTTTTCAACAACCATTTATGGTCATTCAATTATGGTAACGAGTGGGCCCTATTTCTCTTGCTTTGTTTAGATCAAAAGGTACCTCATATGGATCACTCCGAAAGTTTATAATAGGTAGACTTTTAAACTTTTTCTGGAAAAGATGCTCAGTGGATTTATTGCCTAAGCCCAAAGGGTTTTAAGAAATAGTGCTGAGTGCTCAGTCTTCATTATTTATTGCTATATATCTATATTTTAAATTCGAGCACCTCCTACGTGCTCAATGAGCGCCAACAAAATCGAGATGGTACATGATGGTTGGACCGACAAATGGGAGGCCTACGTTCAGCAGTGGACGGCGATAGGCTGATGATGATGATGATTGATTGTTTTCGAGAACAAGCGATCGGTTTGAGGAAATGATTCCCGCCTACACAGTAGCTAGAATGCGGGATCGATACATCCCCGCAGGAATACACGCCTTAATATGTGAAATGAGCGGAACAGAGATCCTGGTATAAATTTTAAAGGTTTTCTCAAATTCCTCCATCAGGATTCTTCGGGGAAATCAACCGAGTTGTAGCTTCGGGACCCACATAACTGGTTTTGTGAAAAATTGCACGAGTGACATGCTTTAACTCCTAAAAACTGAGAAATATCCGCAAATTCAGAGTAAAAAATTAAATGAGAATACCGAAAATGCAGTAAAATTAACCCCGTGGATGGCCAGTGTACAAAACTAGGGCAAAACTTACCACACGAAAAAATTGTACGAATCCATAAAGATCTGTTAAATGATGCCTAAATTTTCGTAAGAAGTTCGTTTAGGTATATATAATATATTGGCCATAACTGTAGCTAGTAGCTACTAGTTACACAGTTAACATAGTGACGACCTCTGTAGCTCAATGGTTAGCGCGTTGGCGTTCAAGCCCGAGGTCGCGGGTTCGAACCAGAGCCCGCCAGGGAACAGAAAGTTTTCTGTATTCCTGGGTAATGGATGTGTATTAAATATGTGTATTATTTATACAAAAACTTTAAATATATGTATGATATAAAAGTATTAAATATATTTCCGTTGTCTGGTACCCGTAACACAAGTTGTTCGAGAACTTACCACGGGACCAGATTGACGTAGTGTAAAAGCGTCCATAGATATTATTATTAGTGGGATAACTATATTAAAAAATTGCAAGTATACCTTTTGTTCTCATTAATATCTGTAGCTTATACCCACAACTCCCCACGAAATAATTATTATTATAGATAAATATATAGGTATTGTAATAATATCGAAGAAGATTAAAAGAAATATTACAACAGTGGAAGAGACAATGAAAAGATCCATTGTAGATACCGAATACCGATAATAATTAAAATCTTCGTGTTTCTTATATTTTTTAAGAAGTACAGTTAGCAAAGACCTTCATCAGTAAAGCGTTTTTAAATGGAAAATATTCACTGTGAATTTACCACTCATTTACATTATATTATGTATAATATTTTAAATGGACTTTTACCTGTAAATATATGTGGGTAACCGAGGTTTGCGCGGCTCTAGTTGTTTTAAAATAAAATAAAAAATTTTAAAACCCGACTGCGTAAAAAGTGAACCAAACTAAGTACATAATTTAAACCGAAAAGAAAAAAACAAGCACTTAGATATCCGGTGGCCTAGAATTCTATAATATATTATTGAATTAATACTATTGGAACATAACAACTAAACAGTCAGGATCCATTGAAAAATTTGATTGGCTGTCGAATAATGGCTGTCTAAACGGTCAGTCGAATCGAAAAATGTTGAGAGAAAACTAACAATGGTTTTTAAATACCTATTCAACGATACCCCACTTGATATAGTTTGTTGACTTTCATTTTTTTCATTTTCACAATATGGCGTCCAGTAGTCGCCATATTGAATTTTTACTAACGTCATGTCTTTAGTGACACTCGCCGGACTAAGAGGAATCGATTGACGTGTGAATCATAAAAATCGGCCCAGGCGTTTGGTCTGTATAGTGCTTCAAAGGAACATACATACATACATACATACATACAACATACATACATACATACATAGGCTGATAAACACATTACCACTCCTTTGCGTTGCGCAGTCGGGTAAAAATAAAAAAATAATAATTTACGAACCCACCACGTCCGTAGAACGCAAAAATTACACATACGCATGCCAAACTGCCAATCGGACTGAAATATTTGAATTGTAGTCGAAATTATTGATATATTGTTACACGCCGAAAACAATAAATAACAATTAAAACTTAAATAAATTAAAAGTAAAAAACTTTAAAAAAATAAGCTTTTATTTGAATCGTCATTTTCTATATCCGTCTCTTTATATATTTTTTTTTTTTTATGAAATAAGGGGGCAAACGAGCAAACGGGTCACCTGATGGAAAGCAACTTCCGTCGCCCATGGACACTCACAGCATCAGAAAAGCTGCAAGTGCGTTGCCGGCCTTTTAAGAGGGAATAGGGTAATAGGGGAGGGTAGGGAAGGGAATAGGGTAGGGGATTGGGCCTCCGGTAAACTCACTCACTCGGCGAAACATAGCGCAAACGCTGTTTCACGCCGGTTTTCTGTGAGCCCGTGGTATTTCTCCGGTCGAGCCGGCCCATTCGTGCCGAAGCATGGCTCTACCACGTCAAACTATTATATTATATAACCAATTTAAAGGAACAAGTAATATACAAAAATGGAATCTCCTATGTTTTGTTCCAATCCTAATTCGGTCAGATGGACATCGTTTGTCGATTGAATATGGCCATTAACATCGTGTAGCGGGTTAACCTATGAGATGAGAATGACCCCGTGGCGACGGGTTAACCCATGGGATGAGAATGACCCGGCGGCCTACAGCTGTCCTATTTAACCCGTGGCCCGTGAATCTGGCAACAAATCTCACCTAAATGCACCGTTTTAACTAACTATACTCTACTATAGTCTGTATTCTGTTGAAATATAAAAGAAGAGATTTCCATATAATAATATTATCACCTGGGTGACCGAGCTTTGCTCGGAGCTCCAGTAGATTTTAAAAAAATTAAAAGAGTCACAAAAATATTTATAATATGACCGGTATTCGAACCTACAACATTCCGAATTTTCGAGCAAAACAAAAATTATACCCAAGCATACTAATCTGCCAATCGGACTGACCGAAATTATTGATATATTTAATATTTTATCGTTGCACGACGAAAGAAAAAATTTTGTAGCTAACATAGACGCACCATAGATAAATGATTGGTCTCGCTGGGCGCTCTACCGCCCGCCCAGCGAGACCAATAATAATTTATCTATGAGACGCACGTACAACCGTAAAATGGTAGAAATGTCCATTTTGGACAGTAGTTTTAATTTGCAATGTAAACGCATATAAAATAGGAGTTAATAGTTTGTATGGAAAATTTCTAAATTTACACCGATTTCGATGAAACTTGAGACTTGTGCTCTTAAATACATTGCGTTAAACACATGTTTCAGAGGGTCTAAAATAAGGGTTAAAAGTTTGTATAAAAATAATTTAAAATCTGCCCCGATATCCATGAAATTTAATATCTCGGATATTACTCGTATTTAAATATAGTAATAAATACAAATTATTGAGTACGCATTTTATAGTTTCTTGAAATTCGCCCCTAATGGGCTGAAATGGGGGTCGGAATGTATTTTTCACGCAGAAATCCGTTAAAAATAAAAATCCGACAGCGATTCCAAATTCAATTTTATTCACTACATAAAAAGATACAAGTTTCATTGCGGAGCAGCTCGGAATTCGAACTCTTGCAATCCTAAGTGTAATAAATAAAGTTCAATTTTGAAGGGCTATCTTACAAAAATGGCGCGTCGCGTCGCGTATTGTGTGAACTGACGCTTTTTGATAAATACCTATTCTGTTGATTGAAAATCACAAATCCAAGATGGCGTCAAGTTGCCGATTCGAAATCTTTTTCCTTTCCACACTGGCAATAACTTTTTTGTATTTAATACGTTAATACACTCTGTCGCCTATTCAATTTGGAATGGGGAATAAATTCTGCCGGGAAATATTGCCGGGACAGCGGCACCGGCGGAAAATGGCGGATGCTTTTATTTATATAAAACTATATTTGTCGATATTTTTCCTGAAAATATATAAGCGCAGCTATGTTGTTACTATAGCATACTACTAGATCCTGTTAGATATTAGTACTATAATTAATTTTGTGTATTTTAAGGCTTTCAAAGTACTCAGGCTTCAAACTTGTCTGTATTGAAACTGAATGAATGAATGAACGACATGACGCAATAGAACTAGTCCAATTGAATGATTCATTCGCGAACTATACAAGTCTACTAATCGTATGATATTCTGACTGCGTAATATCTACTACTAATACTATAAAGAGGCTCGACGATATCATTGAAAACGGGATTAACCGATGCGTTGCCTCATATCGTGCTGTCAAAGACAAAATACATCCCACCAAAAACATTTACATGTAAATTGAGGCCAAGATCGCACTGTCAAAAAGTTATCAGATCTCATGTAAAACCAAGCTTCTAACTCTACACGTCTTAACTCTACAAGCCTAACTTCACAAACCCTACACCTTAGTCAAGTTACGCGGCCTGGCCATTTCGTTACATTCGCTTGGACGTAAGGTGAAATATTTACTAACTGTTTTTCTGTTACTCTATTCTTGTAGAAACGAAACGGCCAAGTCACGTAACTTGACTAAGGTGTAGAGTTTGTGAAGTTAGGCTTGTAGAGTTAAGACGTGTAGAGTTAGAAGCTTGGTTTTACATGAGATCTGATAACTTTTTGACAGTGCGATCTTGGCCTCAATTTACATGTAAATGTTTTTGGTGGGATTTCATTTCTTTTTGTAAGTTGTAATGACAATATTTTTATTTTGTTTCCCTTTTTAGGGTGTAATTTTTTGCGCAACAGAGGCGCCTTTTTACTGCCCACATTTTTATATTTGCCAGGGCTTTTTCAGAGGGCAGATTCTTGGCTCTTCGACTATAGCTGACTGATGTGCTTTATTATTACTAAAGTCAATATTTATATGGTGCACACCTTGCTAATTAGTCACTGTAGATAGTACATATAATCCTGCCCACAAGAAAACGTAAATTCTTCTCTGTATTCTAATATAGAATACAGAAAAGTTGTGAACAATTAAAATAAACATAATTCATTCAATTTTATGATTTCACTATCTTATTTGACACCCATCAATATAGGCAAATTGGCATGCAAAAAATTATACTTACATTTCAAATATAACCCTCCTTTTAGCAGTTAGGAAATAAACCATAGGACTCAGTATTAACCGAATCACAATGATAATTTCGTTACAAGTAGAAAATTAGAAATGTTTACCGCCCAACGAAGTGGGCACGGGTCTGCTAGTCGTTTTATAAAGGATCATACAGAAATCTGTAATTCGAATATTCGTGTCAGAGTTGCAACGTGCAGTGCATAGATGTCTCTTTACTTGGTCTACATCGCGCTATGGCTTGTCCGACCTAACTTGTACAAGACATTATTGTTTCCGGTTATTAGGTTTTGCTGGAGCTGGAATTAAAATAATTATTTTCTGAGTATTCTTTACTTCTTTAGTAATTTAAACGGAAAATAATTATTTTTAAGTATTTTTAATCTTTATTGACATATTTTAATGTACTTCAACTTAAATAGTAGTGTACGAACGACCCTTTAATAAATAATTAGAATGATACCTTAAATTTGATTTTCCGTCGAAATTACTACAGAATACCTACTCTGGTAATAATTATTTCAATATTTCGTATTTCATCAATTTGTTTTTAATCTAAGCGACGAAGAACGACATAATTAACATAGTTCATAATATACGCGATAGATGGCGTTTTTACAGATAATTAATTTTCTTCTCCTAATTTAAGGGGTTGGAGGATAAAAGTTCAAATTTTGACAATTATTATGATAGTTGTGTACTAATACAAGCTATCATACCAAATTCCATAATTCTAGGACATCTGTAAGTACGATATAATTTTGTTGATCATCAGTGAGTCAGTGACGAAATCAGGGGTTTTTAGATGTCAATAAAATCTAAAGTATAAGACGTAGGTAATAAAAACTTTACATGTTTAATGAGTCCGCCGATGGGAACAAATCCTGAAAGTTTCATTTATCTGGTACAATCCAAACCCAAGTTATGAGGATTCAAAAAATCGACGAAACGCTTCGAGAAAAGGTGGTTCGGTAGTGCCCTTGCGCTTCGCTTGGCTTATCTTGGCGGGGGCACTACCGTGCCCCCAGATATCGGACCTATTACATTGAGATAACAAGCAATCGCTTTACAAATGTTTAAGAAAAAGGGAGATTAATGAATGCCTCATAGATTATTATTATTGAACAGAAAATTTACATAAAGCATTATTATATGATAGTACGAGTAGCAGTGGCGAAGGTATATATAACTCCATTCCTATCGGCTTCCCTTGTCACTTACTTTTTGACGACCTTCATAGAAATCCCTACCTATTATACAGGCTCCGGCTTCCCTATGAAGGAGAAGCAGCCTTCGCCACTGACGAGTAGTATGAGAAACAAAAGAAATGGTGAAAAAATCGCCAATTTTTGTTAAAAAATGAGGAAGACATAAGCGGTTAAAGTTTTTAATCTATCTCTTAGCAAACCTAGCAAAACGAAATTTAGTATGAACTTTTTATGCAAGTCGTGTTATGTGACGTCACGTTACTTAACGGTTCTCTGTGTAATTGACTACTTAAAAGTTATAAATGTAAAACGTTTGATTTAAAAGAATCATTGTTATTATCAGTCATATTTAAAAACTTATATTGTTTACTACACTAGATAGATATATTTCAACAAATAAAAAAACGTGCATATTCCCTATTACCAAATTTCATAGACGGACAGATAGAGCTAAAATATAAGGATTCCTTGTAGTACATACTACAGAATCTTTATTGAGAAAAAAGTAAAAAAAATGAGATACTGAATCTGATATAATATCTCTAATTTTAAAATAACTTCGAAGAGGATGTCATTGTTGAGAATGTGAAGTATATTATTTAGATAGCCCAGATGCAGATAGCCTTCAGTGTGCTGTATGCGAGTTTTCGTCTCTTCTCGCAGTGGAGAAGTTAACTACAATTTGTAACATACAATTTGTTGTTTCGATGCCATACAAATTGTAGTAAGGCTCACTCAGCACACAGATCAGTGATCTAACCCTCTATCTAGTCAGTACATACAGATTAGCGACCCAATAGCAAATCAGAAGTTTCATTCAATATTCATCGCAATAGAAAATTAGATACCCATCTCTTATATCCCTAATACCCACCTTGGGAGGCTTTAATTATTATTATAGCACAAACTGCACGATCGGATTGCGCGCCAATTTCCGCAATACATGTTAAATGGCTGCCAATCACCTTCCTATAGGGGAGCGAATGAATGAATGATTCTAATAGGAATTCGAAGGTTTTTGAACGATTCTAGCTCAGTATATATTATGTATTCGTTTTACACGACTTGGAGGAATTCAAACGTTTTAAGCCATGCGCCATTCCTGTGCATTCTTGTAAGACAGCTTTGAATTATTGCAAATACGTGGATGTAATAGTCTACTACTACTAGTTTAGTGTTTCATACCGGTTTCATACATTCATACCGGTTTAGCTAAATGTTTGTAGGTAATCGAAAAAAATTTGAAGTTTGTTTTCTAAAATTTTATCTAATTTGTTGAGATTTTTGAGTTTCCGTCTAAATTTCAATTTGATATCGCTCTCATAGCAGTCAAGCGTTTTAACATTACGCGATACGATAGCTGATATCGGTCCGGAAAACGCTCTTATGTCGTCGGCATAAGTGTTATTCCATTATCCAACCGTTATATGATATTGCACCGATATATCATGTAGTGACAAAATCTGGTATAATATGATTAAATATTAAACATATGGATTATTCAATTCAATATTAAACCCCTTCGTAATTTATCTGAACTGAAAATGGCTCATTGTTTTAAACACTTACGGATTTTGTCGTGTGCACCCGAAGATTCTTCAATTATTATTTGTGTTCCGATCCACGCAAAACATACTGATAGTATCTTGAACAACTTGGTTGTTTGAACAACTTCAACAAATAGGACAATTGACACCTTAGTCCTCCCGTGACCACGGCTGCTGGAAAGTAGCCGAAACGTCGGGCAAAAGAAAAGTGCACCGCGACAAAATCCGTAAGTGTTTAAAACAATGAATAATATTCGCGTAAACATAAGAAATCAATATCTGAAAATGGCTGTTATGGAGTTCGCTCTCCTGAAAAGTTGAATTTTCAGTTCCGATAAATTGCGTAAGCGCCGTCAATATACAGTGCCTTTCATATTATCGGACGCGATATCGCATATCGTTCTCGTATTTAAATGTGAAAACAACAAGTCAAGTAAATTCATTGAACCATAGACTAGAGCGGTAACGTGTAGACAAGTCATGCCACATCACTATCACATTTTATCACGTTAATAGTAAAAGCGTATCTTGGCAGCTCTACTAAATTACTAATGTAATTTCATAATATCGCATTATTTACCGCTCCTAATGGATCACGCTTAGCCGAGGGGGGATTTCAACCCCCATTCGGGTAAAAAGGGGAGTCGGCGGGGTAAAAGGGGGAAGCGGGGTAATAACAGCGCCGAAACAAAATCATATCCGTGTTGAGTTATATTTATTATTTACGTGATTTATCGCTCCGTGTCTAATGGTTTAAAGCTGCTAACGATGTTTTAACCTTGGAGGAACGTTATTAAGCAACTTTTTGTCAAGGAAAAATGAAAACATTCGTCGCCGAAAATGACACATATCTAATATTCCAAAAAGTAACAGTAAAAAACTAAAAATAAATGTGATTGATAGTTTGATACATTTTTACGAGTTTAAATAAAAAGGGGAGTTCATAATGGTATAGTCGCGGGCGCTGAACGTCAATGAGGTTCAAAATTTTACGTATATATAATGTCTCCTAAAATCAAGAGCGGCTACTTCGGGCACATGATCCACTGCTTATGTAAGACGAAAAAATTATTGTCATACTCAAAAGTAAAATCATCTCTTGTATGGGTCACTCTCCGCAAAAAACTAACTCGCCCATATAAAGAAAAACATTTTTTTTTCTAATAATAATAATAATAAGCCCGCAGGGCAGCTTGTGGCGAGCTGTTGGGGAGTAGCGACCCCACGCACCCGAGTGCTCCAAGGGGAAGCCCCTGTTCTCCATCTCCGGCTTGCCTTCACCGGCCGGCCGGAGTGAACACTGACGGAGAACAGCCCCTACCTCTGACTTGCCTTAACCGGCCGGTCAGAGTGGAGTCGCGAGAGCTTCGGCTCGGAGGGAGGATGTGAAGCGTAAGTGGCGAGTGGGCGACGTGATGGGACCCTCTGAGGGTGCAAATGATCGTCGTTTAAAGTCCAGTGACACCTCTCCTGCCTCAAGCCACTCTGTAAATGTTGCCGCCTTGGTGCACCGTGCGTGCGACCTTTTAAGGGGCCCATTTCAATGAGTTGGCGAGTCACCGTCTGCCAACTTTATGATACATGTTACCACATCGTATCGGCAGACGCCATAGTCCTCCCATAGTTCCCGGTAACCAGTCCACTAACATATCACCACCATAGCCCGGTATCATTTCTATTATCCATTTCCTGCAATAGTCCTACACTTTCCGGTGGCTCTCCTTGGGCGCACTCTCATAGTGCGTACAGGGAGAGTCGCCGGATAGTGTCACATTACATTTAGATTAAAATTGTGTAATAGGGCCTCTGCGTGTTGGCTTCGGCCCCACGCATGCCTTCCAAAGGTCCGGGATTTAATTGCCCGTGAGCAAGGAATGCATTGCACAAACATAATAATAATAACAATAATAATAATACTCCCCACACCGATCTCGGTGACGGTGGCCGGTTTCATTGAAACCAGGCCAGTTACGCAGGAGTGATTTTATAGTGCCCAAGTGTGTGCGCAGTACACAAGAGCACTCTTCCTTCTTTCTCTTCCTTTTACTCTCGTAACCCAGTGGGACGGATGACCAACACGACTGGCGAGAGATCAGGCGCAGGACCGACTTTTTACATGCCCATCCGACGCATGGATCATCTTTCTTGTCAGACAATCAGGTGATCAGCCTGCATTGTCCTAACCAAACTTGGAAACAACATTTTTTGTTGTTTCCAAGTTTGGTGGGAATCGAACCCACGACCTCCGAGTCGAGAGCCAATGCTCGAACCACTAGACCACGGAGGCTGTGTTTTTTTACCCGACTGCCGGGAGGGTTATGTGTTTAGCGCGTATCTTGTATGTATGTATGTAATATTCTTTATTACCTTGTATCTTCAGAACCGCTAAACGGATTTTCACATTTGAGGTATCGTTAGATTCGTCTTAATAGCCCAAGTGTTCTTAGATAGGTGACATTAAAAAAAAAACAAAATGGCGGATGTTTGACGCCATGTTGTGAGGTAAAAAAAAATATCTACCAAGTATATCGAGTGGGGTATCAAAATGAAGGATTTTAAACACTGATTCTAAATATGTATATAACTTGCAGTTTTATATTAAATATAACGATAAATAATAATAATAAAAAACCCGCCTGCATAGATAACTACAATTCAGACTGAAATAAAATAAATAATTAAAAAAATAGAAAAACCCGACTGTAAAAAAGACATATACCTAAGCAACGCACTAAAAAGACCGAAACAAATTTAAGAAAACTGACTACACTATGAACTGAAACCCTAAGTGAAATAATTGACGTTATGTTTGTTAGCAGGCGGGGCCCATATATTTTTGTACGATTTATAATTTGCGAATGGGTCCCGCCTGCTACCAAACATAACGTCAATTAAGTATTTCACTTAGGGTTTCAGCTCATAGTGTAGTCAGTTTTCTCAAATTTGTTTCGGTCTTTTTAGTGCGTTGCTTAGGTATATGTCTTTTTGCAGTCGGGTTTTTCTATTTTTTAATTATTTATTTTATTTCTAGTATGGCAATTATTTTTCTGCTTAAACGTCTTTACATAAGCAGTAGATCATATGCCCAAAATATCCGTAATTGATTTTACGGAACCTTATATTCACTAGCTACCAACTGGTTCTTGCAACTTAGTTTGCGTGGAAACGGAAAGACTACGACTACGACTAATACAAAAGTAGCCTAAGTTACTCCTTATATAATCGGCTATCTGCCAGAGAAAGTTAAGTCAAAATCAGTCCAGCTGTTTCAGAGATTAGCAGGAACAAACAGACAGACAGACGAATAGACAAAAATTTTAAAAATTGATTTTTGGTGCAAGTACCGTAAAATATACTATCATATGCATTTAGTGTAAAAATATAAATTTGAAATTACAAACAGACACTTTGAAAAATTTAGATACTTACCCATATTTATTTGTTTGTATGTCATAGGAGCTACAACCTATTTCTTCCTATCTTTCAATCTTGTAAATCGATTAATGAAATCGCACATTAATTGGTAAACATTTAATTTATGATAAAGGGTGTTCAGTCAGAATTGAAACTTGATTACAGATATATATCTATATCTATGCTGTAAACAGGGATAAATATATCTATCTCTATCTATCTATGTTGTAAACATGGATAAACATATCTATCTCTATCTAACTATGTTGGGAACGGGGCATAAATCAAACATCTAATCCCGGCATTTACATTGCCGATTGTGAATTCATTGTCTGTTTGTTTTATCTCGTTATTTAGTGCTCGGCTTAAATTGTTTTCAAATAATAATTAATGATAGCAGTTTAATCAGAGTGTTATTTCAGTTTTTCAAATACATTTTGTAATCCTACTTTTACTATTATAAATGTGGTGGTTTAAATAAAGTTTGTGAGGATGGACGGATGTTTGTTACACTTTCACTGTGCGGATATTAATGAAATTAGGTATGGTGGTAGTTTAAGCTCTGGATTAACACATAGGCTACTTTTTATCCCAAGAAATTACCGTGTTCCCGTGGGATTCTGTATTTACGCGGCCTCGAGCTAGTTTCCTTACATTATTCGACTGTGTATTCCTTTTTCGTACCTTACCAGCTTTTAGGCGTTAGTCCACAGCAAACGGTGATAAAAACTTGCACTCAGCATACATAAGAGACAGAGAAAGAGACATCTTCAGTATTCACTATTCGTACTTTATTAACAAACCAAGGAAATGTCGTTTGTTACATAGTATTTTGATTTTGACCCGTGCGTAATTTATAATGATTGGGGCCAGCTGTTTCCAAAAAATATCAATATAATTCGACCGCAAATAAGTCTGAACAGACAGCCGGTGGTTAGGCGGTAGTTGGCGGTAGTGCACTGAATTATATATGAAGCCCACCCGACTTGCAGCGCCTAATAAATAGCGGTACGGGTATCTACTAGCTTGTAACTATACATCGACATTGGAAATAGTATCAGTATATAGTAGCACCTGGGTGATCGAGCTTCGCTCGGAGTTTTGATTAATAAAAAATAAATAAAAAGAATCACAAAAGTATTTATCTGATCGGGATTCGAACCAATCACAACCCGAATTTTCGAACTAAGCATAAATTTACTTGCATATGAAACTGCCAATCGAACTGACTTATTAAGAGTCAAAATTATTGATATTGCCTGCGACTTCGCCCGCGTGAAATAATGTTTTCAAAGTTTAATCCCCTATTTTACCCCCTTGGGGTAATAATTTTGAAAAATCCTTTCTTAGTGGATGCCTACATCGTATGAGAAATACGTGTGCAAAATTACAAATTTCTCAACGGTTTGGCATGTGCGTTTATACATCAGTCAATCAGCTTTGCCTTTTATATATACAAGGTTTGGTAAAATCAATAACGGATACTTCGACATATGATAATATATAAAAACAATATACATCTAGCTATTTAAAACTTTTGCATTTGTAAGGTTAGGTTTCCCCAGGTCCACAAACTGTGACATCGCAACATACCCGTAATTTATTTGTTTTTATCCGGGCACTGACAATATATTATATTAGTTGTAATTAATTATATTATTTATGGCGACGCAATTTTTGCTCGAGTTATTTCCCTAATTACGTCCTTTGTAGTTTTCTTTTGTTTTGACGGTAAATAAGAAAGGATCCCTACCTCCAGTATAATATAAATCATACTAACTAACAAGTATTTTCTACATATTTTCCTTTTATTATTACCGAAAAATATAGAGTTCTACACGTTTTCGCAAAATGTTTTTTTATTACAACCCGAATTGTATTGCTTATCACATTACAGTCAAAGCTTAAAGTGTTAAACGAAAAACACCCCCTTTTGACAGAAAATAAAGCTAAGGGTATGGGGGTTCAGTTACCCCACCGAGGTGGGGGTAATTTGTAACAAATTGGAACCGCGCGAGGTATTTGACGGGCGATCAAATTCGATTGCGATTCAAATCCCGTGGAAAAATTAGATTCGACTGGTCGTTGAGGTGAAAATATCTGACACGGTTAGGCCGGGACTATATTGCCCGGAATGGTAAAAAATCGGAACGCTGAAAATAGAACTCTGAGCTAATTCAATAGAGTTAAAAATTAAATCAAATATTAAATGTGACTCGACACTCGTGTGTTCGATTTTCAGCTCTTCTGTATTAGCGCAGAGTTCTAATTCCTGTGCTCATGTATTTAGGATAATATGTAATAATAATAATAATAATAACTCCCCACACCGATCTCGGTAGCAGTGGCCTGTTTCATTGAAACCAGGCCAGTTAAGCTGGAGTTATTTTATAGTACCCAAGTGTGTGCGCAGTACACAAGAGCACTCTCTTTTCCTTTACTCTCATAATCCAGTGGGACGGATAACCGACACGACTGACGAGAGCTCAGGCGCAGGTCCGACTTTTTACATGCCCATCCAACGCATGGATCATCTTTCTTGTCAGACAATCGGGTGATCAGCTTGCATTGTCCTAACCAAACTTGGAAACAACATATTTTTGATGTTCCAATGCGTTATCGCCAATGCTCTAACCACTAGACCACGGAGGTTGTTGTACAGGATAATAATATAGTCCCAGCCTAAGTGCTATCGTGAAGGATATTCGTTAATCGTCGTTTACATGCTTAAATATTCGACATTTTGCCGTTTCCTCAAAGAATTTCGATTTCGATGCTGACAAAATTGTATACACATTACTCGTATTTTGAAAACAAAGGGTTAACCCATTAATAAATCATTTTCGCTGTCTGTTCGTCCATAAAGTTTAAAGTTTCAAATATTATAAAGTTTAAAGACATAAGGTCTCGATTTGAGAACAATCGACCGCAACAATAAAACAGACTTTTAATTACCATCACCTTTATACCTTTGTTCCTGCTTCAGTGCCGCAAAACTTAGTGCCTAGTTAAACTTGGATAGTTGTAATTAGCGGCCTAACCCCGCACACCGTCGTATTGCCTTCCCCGAATTCCTTCAAATGTAACCGAATTTCCGCGAATGGGGTAATACCTCGTGTTAACACAAATGGCTAAATCGATTCGAATTTGAAAATATTGACGTCCTCTTCATCGGCTCACAATTTTCCACAATCGTGGACACATCGTATGCTTGTAGCACAGTGTAATCAACTCATCTATGTAGCTGTTTATCTTTTCCGATAGCTAGACAGCTGAAATTTTCACCGACGATGTATTTCTGTTAAGCTAGTAAACAACAAATTATAAAAACAATGCAATATAGATATTTAAGTGGGATTTCCATACAACCAATGTGTCTTTTTGCCGTTTTGTACGGAACTCTTGGTGCGCGAGACCGACTCGCACTTGGCC
This sequence comes from Glaucopsyche alexis, assembly GCA_905404095.1. NCBI lineage: Eukaryota > Metazoa > Arthropoda > Insecta > Lepidoptera > Lycaenidae > Glaucopsyche > Glaucopsyche alexis. Next base: position 19,468,716 of record FR990059.1, read on the forward strand.
AGTTTTTTACTACGCATGTGCAAATTTCGCTCACTAAAGGGTTGAAAATCCTTATTTCACGGTTATTTAACCTTAGTGTATGATACAATATTTCCTACGCTCCAGGGGTATCTAACCCAATGTCTGTACCCTGAAAAATTATTTCATTACGTAGGTCCTATATATTTTTATTTACGGCTAATGTTGAAAAATGACATTGTTAACATGGTTATAAATAGTATTGTATATTATTTTTTTTGGGTACAAATTTTTTACATTGTTTAGTATTTCTTATTTGGTCCAACTTAATTCAGTGATAGTTTGTAAGACCTTTATGTATACCACATTCATGCAATAAATTATTTGATTGATTGATTGATTGATTTCTGCCTAGTGCCTAGTCACTTGTGCCTACCCTATAATACATAGTAACCAGAGGTATTTTATGCAACTATGTATGTTTTAAAAGAGGTCCGTGGCCTAGTGGGAAGACCGTTTGATTCGCATTCAAAACAGTGCAGATTCGATTCCTAGGTTGTGGCATGTACCAATGAGACTTTTTCAGATCTCAAGTACATTATACGGAATACGGATTAAGGACGCTCTAACGGTGAAGGAGAACATCGCGAGAAAACCCGCACGTAGTTGGCCCCAGACGTATTGACCAGTTTATTCCTCTGGACTAGGCTGACGTATGTTGTGAGAATGCCGTAGGTGCTTGGGCAACCATACGACATTTAAAAACCGACTGTCCAAGGCACTACAGTATTTCAAGGGTGGTTACTTCGCTCGGAGAATATTGTATAAATCATCCAATAACGCATGAAATGTTTTTATGTACATTAAAAATAACATTTATCATCCTATGCGAATTTTGCGTGGCTTTTCATCACAGAGTTGCAGCTTATACCTACACTATTAACAGAAGGATAAAGTGTATCCTCGTTTAGGCTACCAGGCTCGCATAAAAGCCAGGGCGTTCGTTAAGAGCCCATAAAGGAGTCCCGCTAAATGTATATCATAAAATACACAATAAACCAGTGGCTACGCCCAAGTGTGTGCAAATTTATGGTGTACTAAATGTTTTTATTGTGAGTGTTGCCGTTTGCAAATCTTGGCCTTTTGCCTCCAATTACACTGAGTACAGTTTATGATTGTTTTATTGTACGCTCCAGGAACTAGAGCACACCGTATTCATCATCATTAGCTACTAGCTAGGCAACAGAAAAAGAAATAAGATATAAACTAAAACATACGGCTCATAAGCCGCCTGGGCCTTTAGTCAAGATATGCATTCGATAATAATTTCGACTAATGGCTGATTTACACACGTTAAGTTGATAAGTAGGTAACTAAATTTTAACTTAATTTTAAGTGACTTATATTTAAGTGTATGTCCAAACGTATTTAAGAAGTTAAGCTCATTAGTTCACTCAAGATGAACGCTCAACAACGTATTGAAGTCGTAAATTCTGTACTTAAATTTGTTATTAGTGAGGTTTTGGACGAAGTCAAAGATGAAATTATTAGGGAAATAACTATAACTATACCCAAAAGACTGTGGGTGAGAAATTGGATAAATAGAAGAGATCAGTATGGCGCAAGTGTCACTTTATTTGATATTATAATATTTAAATGCGCTACGGATGATAGAAGACTCCTTTACTTACTTGTTTAATCCAAGAGCGCCACTACACTTATGCACTTAACTAATTTTGTGCATGTCCAAACGTGTCAAGTAGCAAGCCCCGCCCACCAACTTAATCGAAAAATAGAAAAAAATCTAATTATTTAGTTAAGTTGTTAACTAAATTTTAACTTGCAACTTACTACTAAATTTTGTGTTTACATGCAATTAATCACTTAAAATTAAGTTAAAATTTAGTTACCTACTTATCAACTTAACGTGTGTAAATCGGCCTTAAGAAGTAAATAAGGCATCGCAAGCAACATATAGGTATGTCAATGAGAGATGACTTATGTCAAATCCCATAAGCCTCGTCCAGACTACTCACGAAGTAGACGGAGCTTGGCCGAATAAGACATTGTGGGCACGCACTTCGCTTCGCCTTTTCATACTTCGGGTTACTTCGCGGAGCACTTCCTCGGCCTACTTCGAGAGCAGTCTGGACGGGGTGATACATTTTTGATTTCAAAATTTTGATTTATATAGAAACCAAGCGTGCCTTTTTTCTACCTGCTGTGACGTCACAAGAGCGATTTAGTGATGATAACTCCCCGTCCCCGAGTAAATGATTCAAAGAATATTCGAGAGGAAATGGCGCTGAAGGAAGTAATTTTACTCCTCGTTTACACGCGACATACACTTGCGTGGTCAATAGATGACTGGGCCATAAGATTGTTTTGCAGCGAGCAATTTGCAGATTATAAATTACACAGAATTTCTAGCTCCTTTTCCACTTTAATAAGCATCAGTTTTAATATCTTAATATAATAATAATGACGTTTATTTGATTGATAATAGATAACTATAAAGTATTATATAAACACGATAAAACAACACAAAAAGTAAAGACAAAATCATAATTTTTGTCGGAACAAGTCATGTATTAAGTACATTAAAATTAAATAAAAAATAAGTGCAAATTTTCCTGATTAATAGTGGAAAAATTGGAAGAGGTTCTTTGTATTATTACTGTGAAACATGAATTTCCACCCAGAACCTACAGCATTAAATCAATGACAATAACACATTATAGTAAAGCAATTTCATCATTTTGAAGAACGTGAATGGACCCCATGAAGTTATCCTGTCTTCAGTTGACAGAGTTTAATAGCTAACGCATTGAAACCTAATACACTGATACCCCTGATATAGGGGTTCAAAATACTAGGTACCCCCGTTCGGGGGTTTGTCATTAGCGCCTGGAGTGCTCGCGGTTTGTCCCGTAATGACGCGGCCATTGTTCGAGCGCGAGTAATTAAGACGTAATTTATTAAATTATTTTTAACACCATCATTAGGGGATATTGCGAGATATTCATGATTTACAGTAACCGATTCCGAATCATGTAGTTGCCAAAGTTAGCCCTATCCAACGCGTCGAATGGGGAGGTCACAGTTGAACTTAAATAATACTAAAACGACGAATTTCAACGGTCAAAGGGAGTATGCCGTATGCCAAAGGGGTAAAAATTAGCCTAACTTATATGCGTACAAACTTCAAACATATATTAATTATTAGGTATATGTGATAAACCTATTATTAGCATCGGATAAATTAGTAAAACCTTATCAAACCAACATTTTTTTATTTATAAAAAACGAATTCAAAGTATTCAATGCGCTTATTTCTTAACACTAATTATTTTAATTTATACTTTTCCGATGATATACGAGTAATATCAAATTAAATCAAATAAATTAGCTGGAAAATTGTTGCACTCTGTTATAATTTCCACATATTTTGCTTCCACTTTCCAGGCAGAGAAGAGATAAAAATAAAATTTTCATCAATTTATTCATCATATCGGAAGTCAATTAGTATGGTAATAAAGGTAAGGGTGTGTGCACGCCCGCCGCGCGTCGCTGCGTTCATGCGATTACCGTAATCGCATCCCCTCACCCGCAATTAGATCTCGTTAGGTCGAGAACATGTAGGTATGAAGTTAGGGATGTTTCGCTGAGAGAAATTTCGCTAATTATTATGCTCGGTTAAAGAAAAGGATGAATTATTTTATTTTTTATTTTTCTATTATTACATTATCCATCCGTCCATCCTATATTATATAATAATTTTTACGACCTCTGTGGCTCAGTGGTTCAGCGCGTCGTCGGTGCTTAAGCCGGGAGTCGCGAGTTCGAATCCCGCCAAAGAAACAAAAAGTTCCTGGGCCATGGATGTGTACTAAATATGTGTATAATATAATAAAAATCTTTAATGTATCTATAGTATTAAAAGTATTAAATATACTTCCCGTTGTCTAGTACCTGTAACACAAGTTTTTCGGATACTTAGCACGGGACCAGATTGACGTGGTGTGAGGCGTCCATAGATATTATTATATATTTTTGCAGAAACCATACATTTTTTCGCTATAAAAAGTAGCCTATGTCCTTCCCCGTGGTCTACTCTACATCTGTGCCAAATTTCATAAAAATCGGTCCATTAGTTTCGTTATTCAATGCAAACAAACGTTTCCTCTTTATTAGGTATATTAAAGTATAAGTATAGATTAATATATATTTTTTTTTGGAACCCTGGCTTAATTAACAACTACAACTTTCAGTCTTCTGTCTTTATGAAGGTAGTTAACGCTTTTTGTAAACACTGACATAGATCACAATTAACACTACAAATTGAAATAGTGCGTCCTCGCCTTTACAGCATCAGCATGATTAATCAGCTTATCCAAATAAAATTAATTTCAACCATAATGTACCATCCACGTAAAGTTCATATTTAAGTGCAATAATCACTATGTTCTTAACATTGCTGATTTGGTTGGCCTATATCCTTTATTATGGTCTAATCTATATATGTGACAATTTTCATCTAAATCTGTCAAATAGTTTCGAAGCTTATTCAATGCAAACAAACAAACAAATATTTCCTTTTAATAATATTGGTACAGATGAAAACATAACAATTCAAATTGATTCCAATGGGGATTCCAATCAGAAAATACAAGAATATATCCCTTTCTCCGTGTATCTGTGTATGACGTATTGGTAACAGCTAAATGCTGAGCCGGTTTTAATTAAACTTCGCCGTCTCACGCCTCCGAGGCTTTTTATGTATCCAATTACGAGTTCCGAACTTCCACATTTTGTTCAAATAAATTGTTCAAAGATTGTCTTGTCTTCGTCCGAACAGCGCTTAGATATTACGACACGATATCGGCGCCTTAATAATAACTCCTACTTAATAAACTTCCTAGTTTTTTACTCATTTTAGTTATTAATTCATCTGGAGAATAATGGCCAAATATTAGAACGATAGTTAAAATTAAGTCCTTGTCATTTCGACTCTTAAAAATAGTCTGATTCACAAGATCCATTTCAGTGAATTTCTGTCCAAGGGCACCGAAAATTATGATCCAGAGCGCCGCGGCGCGCGGGTCCGTAGTCCGTACTATCGGTCAGCGCGCGCGGGACGCGCATCACCCGCTTTTAGCACTATTAATATTTCTCTAAATTATATATCTCTAAATTTATATATCTCTAAATTTTAATTATAAATATTGGTGATAGAGTTCCGGGAGGTGGGAATTTTTTTAGCAAATTTCCTCCTCCTTAAGAATTTTTTTTCGGCTCGTATAACAGACCTATTAACATGTGAAATACGAAACTAAGATAGTACACTACTAGTACTATACACTATGTACGGTATTTTCAGAGTTATTTTATATCGGAGTTTCTATGAGACTGTCCAACTCTCAAAAATATTCTTCCCAAGCTTAAATAAACTGATTAACAAAATATAATAAAAAAATCTGTATATTCTTCTGTCCTTCATACATTAAAATATAAGTATATTTTTGGAAGCCAAAAAGATTATTATCTACAGATTGACATTTCAAATCGCTTGTGGGTAAAACATTTTAGAGAGAAACCCTTAAGTTGGCAACCAAATCCATGGTCTGCTCCGGACCAAATCCGTACGCGTGTTACAGCTTGTTTGGACTGAAAAGACGTCAGTAGTGGCCACCATGGGCCGTATCATTAAATTTTTATGTATATTCCATTTAGCTTAATATTATGAATATCGGATGATCGTATCGGACGGTGTCAAGAACGTCGAAGTTGTTATGAACTTGTACGAGATAGTAGATACCGTAAGCCGGCCCCTATGTAAGCGTCACAAAGGTTAATATTTGAACTTATAATATTTTAACTTGTCTTATGATTCCATTAGACTACTAATATCTTAAGAACCATACATATGGCTTTATTCAACGTAGACATATGCTGGTAAACATGTGAAATTGAACTTATTGTATACTAGATGTTGCCCGCGACTTCGTTCACTCAAAAGGGAATCCTGCAGAAACCGTACATCTTGCCGCGACTAAAAGTAGCCTATGTCTCCCCCTGGATCTATTCTTTATCTGTGCCAAATTTCATCAAAATCGGTCCAGTAGTTTCGGACCCTATGCGAACAAACAAACAATTATGTATTTTTCTGTTCTTTGGCATAACGACGCGTTTTATAGTTACCACGGCACGGCGCCTACAGACCGTCCGAATTCTAGAGAATATTCATACTTAAAATATGCTATCATATCCTTTGGTGATTCACATACATACAGACAACATCGCGGGCTAGACCTAGCCACAAAATATTCAGCATGGGGTCGATTAAGACCCACTTTGTCTAGCCAGGTGACAGTAATTGGCAAAGTTGGTGCATAAATATACCGGCTACAATATACAGGGGGTCTCGGGAGACCCCGCAGAGAATTCTCCTTTGAGGCTGAGACACTAAATAACGAGGTTACCTTTTGTTCATTTTTGTCGAGGTTTTTAATTAATTGGAGGTATTATATTAATTACATAGCTAACTTGGACAAGGGATCAGAAAAACTGTTGAATGAAAGAATTATAGCATACCTTGGGAATAAGGTGGCCCCCTGCAAGGCTACTTCCATATACTATTGTACTCTTGTTATGTAGTTTTAGTCATAACATTCTTATATTTTTTTTTCGTAAAGAACAATTTTCCATCTTTTTGGTAAAAAATGGCCCCGCGCGTGTTTCTTACGCCGGTTCTTCTCGCCGGGCTAGTTTCCGAACAGGTGGTAGGCATCATGTATACCGACGTTCAAAAAGTGTATAAAAATTTTTGACTTTGACTTGACTTTGTGTTTCTCGTACTTATTTTTTAGGGTTCCGTTAAACCAAAGGGTAAAACGGGACCTTATTACTCAGACTTCGCTGTTCATCTGTCCGTTTGTCTGTCTGTCACGACTCACGAGGCTGCATCTCATGAACCGTGATACCAAGATAGTTGTCATAGATGATGTGTTTCTGTTGCCACTACTACAACAAATACTCAAAATAGAATAAATAATTATTTAAGGGCCACCCAACAAAAGTGTTATTTGCCGTTTTTTACGGAACCCTACGTGCGCGAATCCAACTCGCACTTGGCCGGTTTTTTTGTCTTTTGAGAGTCTTGTAAAAAAGAAATGTTATCTTCTCTTGACGACGATGCTTCGAACTAGCTGCTTTACAATAAGAACTATTTTTGCTACGATCGGTAATTAATGTTTTAATAATCTGTCATTTGTCTATTCTTCCGTTGAATAGACTCATTTCTAAGGTGGCCATGCTAAGCCCGCAGGCAGTCGATTAAATGACTAAATAAACGTTCCTGTTTAAATCAATATGCGGCGTAATTGAGACACCTCGACGCTCTCGAGTCTCTGAGGATATCCACTCCGACATCTTGCGGATTCCGAGAAGGTAATGTATATAGACTTGTAATATTCATCACTATCATCATCAGCGAAGCGGAGCGAAGGTAAGTTATGTATTGTTTATTTACAAACTGTGCATTGGTTATTTGTCGTCATATAGAGGTTTTTGGGAAATTATTTTCTTTCTATACCCTAACGGCAGAAAAAATATCAAATACCCTCATTTAAATTTGCAATAAGAAATAGGGCAATATATCGGGCCTGTGACGTCCACGTTCACACGTTAAGGCTACAAATTTGAAATTTTGCACGCGTATTCCTCAATGACGTAGGCATCACTAAGAAAAGATTTTTCAAAATTCAACCTCCAAGGGGGTAAACTGGGGGATGCAAGTTTAAACCCTAATTTCAGGCGGGCGAAACCGTGGGCGATTAATGCTAGTGATTCATTATTATGTATGGCGAGAAAGAGATGGATATTTTTTTTATTTGCTTACAATTTTAAACGTCAACCTAAGTAACTATTTCTCTTATTTAGATTTATGTATCTCTATTTAACTAATTAATAAATTAAAAAGTACCCTAATTTTAACCCAGAAGATGGCTGGGTGCTGCTATCTAGTTGGGATCCAGTGATAAATAAAATAAAATTCAGGTCAAAAACACCGCGGCTTCAAGATACTGTTAGTATATTTTGCGTGGATCGGAACACAAATAATAATTGAAGAATCTTCGGGTAGTTACAACTTCAACAAATAGGACAACTGACACCTCAGTCCTCCCGTGGCCACGGCTGCTGGAAAGTAGCCGAAACTTCGGGCAAAAGAAAAGTGCACCGCGACAAAATCCGTAAGTGTTTAAAACAATGAACAATATTCGCGTAAACTTAAGAAATCAATAATTTAAAATAATTTAATTTGTAAAGAATGTGACATTCCACACTAGGTAACATCCCAATTTATATTTCTCAGTAGAAATAATAGGCGCATTGATTTAGCACGGCATAGAATTTGTAAATTAACAGTTTCCCCCATTGTATATACAATAGGCGATGCGGACAATATCTGCGAATAGGATTGTGCTGTCCGCAGTGGGAACAATTGGGGGCCATGTATCATGGCACTATGGCGAGGGAAATGGCCGATACTGACTGTCGTAGGGCTGCGAGATGACAGTTGTCTAGGGCTGTCACTTTGCAGTTTCTGTTAACTTAAAACTAGTTTTTGGCATTGATTTGCCCTGCGCAGGATGTGGTTTTGTGAAAATCGGTATACGTAATTGATTTAGCTTCTATGCAATGTTATAAAAGTAAAAGAAAGCTGGGTATTTCGTGAAAATAAATAGACAGAAAGCTGTTTAAAAACCCTTGATGTTAAATATACTTACAAATATATAACTTATATTATTAATTAATTAATTATTTAAACAACACTTTAGCGAAATTCCTTTGTTTTGTACTTTGTGGCGGTGTTCCATGAAGTTTGTGGCTTTTAAATATTAATGCCACCGACCAAAGTTTGCCTTCGCAACTCTATTACAAAATCTATACTAATATTATAAAGCTGAAGAGTTTGTTTGTTTGTTTGTTTGTTTGTTTGTTTGTTTGAACGTGCTAATCTCAGGAACTACTGGTACGAATTGAAAAATTCTTTTTGTGTTGGATAGTCCACTTATCGAGGAAGGCTTTAGGCTATATAGCATCATGCTAAACTCAATACGAGCGGAGTACCAATCAAGAATGTTACAAAATCGGGGGTCTTTTTTTCCTTTTGAGAGCTTTCGCTACGTACGCTGCGGAAACGGTTAAAGTTACGCTAAAATGATGTATGGCAGAATTGTTCCCCTTTAAAAGTTCTAAAAAAAAGTCCGCGACAGTATATGTCTATCTTTTAAGGTTGGCTCACTATAACCTTTTTATACTTACCAAATTTGTTCTAAAAGTAAGCATTATTTGTGAAGGTGTTTTCATAAAGATTATATTAATCCTTATCCAAGTAAATACGTTATTCATTACAAGCATTTAATCTAGAAGAAATTTGCCGTTTACATCATTTGATTTCAATGAGTATTTTAGAAGATATCGCATTAATAAAATAATCATGCGCGCTATAGTAAGGCGCGCGGAGCGGGCGGGCAGTCGTGAGGTGGAAGCGCTTCTTCTACGTAAATGAAGTCGCGGGTAAATTTTAGCGATATTCCAAAGTAACTATTCCACGCGGACGAAGTCGCGGGGAAAAGCTAGTAATTTATAAAAAAATTTCAATATCGTTCTATATTATCAATTTGTAAAGAGAAAGCCTTCCCCTTTTTCCTCGAAATTGTAATTTATTAAAAGGTGAAAACAGAAGAGAGCAATTTACGAAAGTATGATAACATTATGATAATTATTTATATCTGAAGAGTAATAAGCTGGTGGCAATTTAGGTATATGATTAGGTTTTATGTTTTAAAGAGTATTAAAAAAAGCTTCCTAGCTAATGAATTTTGCTAAGAAAAATGTCAAGTTTTCTGTTTCGGTTTGTACGTTATAGCTCGTATAACATTCGTCATAACTCATAGAACTCCAGTGCATAAAGCCGAACGTAAAAAAAAACAGAATTCGGAACTTCCGTCCGTCGAATTGTCAATATCCGGCGGCCATTTTGCGCCATCCCTGTGTCAGCCTGTCGATACCACAAAGCCGGCATTAACATGTCTGATCTCTCTTATCAGAACCGTTGACAATGCCGGCAATATCTGTACATGATAAGCAGACAAAGAATTGAAAGGGAGCAGCCATTTTGATAATCTGAGCGAGGATTTTAATTAGGCCTTTAAAGGTTGATTGAGCAGACTCTGCGACGCATTGGATGATTTAGGCTACATACAGGCATAGACGTATATATGTATTATAGACGAGGCATGTTGAGGCAAAAGTGTCCAGTTAATTGGCCCTATTTGAGATTTTGGGCACATTTGAAGTACGGTGAAAACAAGATGGCTGTCATTTGACGTACGTTGAAAACCAAAAACTTTTTCTTGTATGAAGATTTGTTATGTCAAATGTACGTCATAGCCCATCTTGAGTTTTGAAATCTTTGCGACATAGTAAATTGCACAATGTAGACTTACCTCTTTACACATTTAATGATGCTGTATATTTTGTCTGATACGTTGGAAAAGTAACTTGACAGAGAAAGATAGAGAATGGATAGCTTATCCGTTATTTAAATATTTTTATTTTTATTTATAAGGTGATAGAAGTGGCACTTCCAAAACCATTTTAGGTCTTCATTTTACGTTACGTTACGTTATAAGAATGTACGATTTTTCTCGTAGATTTTATCCGCCACAAAACTGCGTAATCCATATGTTCTACCAAAAGTTAGTTCTCGTCGGAATTTTGTCAACTGTTTGTAGGTGGAACGTAGTTATACGAGTATAAGGTTTGGTAAAATCAATTACGGATACTTCGGGCATATGATCTACCGCTTATGTAAAGACGTTTAAGCAGAAAAATTATTGTCATACTCGAAAAAACATTGTTTCTGTATATGGGCGAGTTTGCGTTTTGCAGAGAGTCACCCATAGGTACATAAGATGATTTTTTAGTTTGAATATGACTATTCTTTTTTTGCTTAACGTCTTTACTTATATAGTAGATCATGTGCCTAAAGTATCCGTAATTGATTTTTGGATACCTTATATATGTCACGTAAAATTGTAAAAACCGTTAGATTGTAAAATAACTAATATTGTAATAAGATCTAAAAAATATGTCGAAAGATTAAAAACTATATATTTATAATCTAAGGAAAAATAATGTGTTAAATTATAGGCAGCATATTCGCGTCCGAACTCTATCAACATTTTACAATTTTACTAGTTTTATTACAATCTAACGGTTTTTACAATTTTACGGTGACATATATACTTCATTTGTTTTCGACCCTGAGTCATTCCGAGAATGCTCAATGTTATTGCTGTTGGATACCCTAAAGAGCCAGTTCATCTAGCAGGCCAAAATCCTGGTACTCACCACTCTCCGACACGCTCGACGGCGATCTGTCCGCCGTGCTGACGCCGCTGCTGGACTCGAGCGAGCTGAGCGAGTCCGCCCGCGCACTGTGTGAGGCCACGGGCCTGAGCTCTGAGGCCTCGTGACAGGCTCGGAGCTGGGCCAGCCGCCGCCGCAGGTACCGCTGCTCGCGGGCTAGCTGCTCCTTGTGGCTGGAATGCCGCTTTTCTCGCTCTTCTAGACTCTGGAAAAAGAGAGAACCACTATGAATATAGTTGGGTCGCCTTGCAACTGGTTTCTGACGTTTATTTATCGGTACTTTATCTATTCGTTAGCGCTTTTAGTTCGATAATTGGTTTCTGAGCTCTTACTGACTTAAAAGGAGACAATACATAAACTGATCAATGACCTCCGTTTATAGATTCCATAACCCGTAATTGACATTGCAACTGACAGACGTCGCTGACAGAGAATGGAATTGAAAAACTTTCTAAATAATGACAATTGAGTCTCCCGACAGGATCTCTATAATAACAAATTTGTAAATACACAGCGAGTTTGTTTTTCATTTCACGCACGACTATAGATATAGTATAGATTAAAAGATACACCGATAAGCCGGTGGTGTAAAAAATGTGCACCCCAGTGGGTCAGGGGGTCGTGTGTCCCCCCGGGTGGGTGGACACCGCGGGCAGACGAAATAACCGAGCATAAATCAGGCACAACTCACCGCTCCTGTCGCAGTAATGGGTCCCGAACGGTTTCGGTTACGGTGGCCGAGTTCGGTGATATGTACGGTCGTACGGTAAACGGTTTATAGTGTGCGTTTAATGGCATATGACTTTAATGGTTTCATAATTATATGTAGAATGTCAAGACATGTCTAAGGAGGGGTCCGTAACTATAAACGTGTAATAGTATTTTTTAATTTACTTTAAAAGTTACTATCCAATTTCGTTCAAAATAATTATCCTTGTAGTATAAAAATGGCAGGGGGGCTGGGGGGACCAAAATCATCCCTACTTCATGTGTATGGGGTGCTATCTTTACACAATCTTTGTCCTATAATTATACCAAATTCTACATTTATATGCGTAATCACAGAAGTTATAAGAGCGAGAGACAGACAACCAGACAGACGGACGGACGAACCGAGCGAAACTAAAAGGGTTCCTTGAATACTACAGAACCCTAAAAACAGTGGGAGAATTGAACTAAACTAAACTATTTAATTCCAATATCTTAAATCAAAAATATTTTAGATTTTGGCTTAACTAGCTACCAGTAATTAGATTTTTCTAGTTATTGGAACTAGTTAGTTAATAGTTTCGGTATTTAACGATTGGAGTAAAACGGACTGTTAACCGAATGTCGAGAGTTGAATACCGTATAGTCTGATCGTCTCGATATTATTACATTCACTTCGTTATGTTGCTTTCAGCTTTGTCACCAAAATCGAACTCGGAACTTTTTTTAATATTTTAATCACTAAACTAGCTATCTCGAATTCTTAAACGCTGTTTAAACGAGCCAGTTAAATCACAGGTCGTCATCTTCTTACAATAATAGATTAAACATCTCGAGTGTAAAATGATGAAGCACTTTTACGGTACTAGTTCGGTTTAAGTACTCGTCGGAAAAAACTATTTACTAAATGTTTTTTTTTTAAAACCTTTTCCCATGTATTATTACCATAATCCCATACCAAATAAAAACATAAAGACAGAGTTTTGCGATCTGTGCGATCCTATCTGCGATCGATCGATCTGTGTTGTGCACACACATGTAACAAAACTATGCCTTGTAAGGTGAGCTGTCGCGGTGAGTGGTTTTTATGTAATACATGCATAAAAAACCCGCCTCAGTTTTTGTTTGACAAAGCTCTGTCTTCACTTTTTTATTTGATCTGAGACCATAATACAACGTAGAGTATAAAGGAACTTCATATTAATTCAGAAGGAGCGCTTTTTTTGGCGCGATCTGGCGAAGTGCCGTGTAAATCATCTGGTGCTCTGTCGTAGTTACTCATCATTATGCATAATGCTTTCCACGTGTATCCTATGTATTTTGAAATAAACCGGCCAAGTGCGAGTCGGGTTCGCGCACGAAGGGTTATAAATAAATAAAAGAAAAAAACGATTTGCGTAAAACATTATAGGTGCAAAAGGTGTGTTTAAATTATTTCAAAACACTTTAGTTGTATTAGGAGCCTCACTTAAATATTTATTTTATTTTGTTTCTAGTGTTTTTTTAGAAAATATATTTTGAGCGAAATGGTATGATAACTTTTGAAGTAATTTGAAAAAAAAATAAAGATATATGGCGCGTTGTACTGAACCCTTATATAAGGCGTGTCCTGACACGCTTTTGGTTAGGTTTAAATCTTTCTGCACTTGGCATATTCTTATGTATTGAAAACAATATAAAAGTATATTTAAAGTGAGCGTGCATCATCGCAAGTCAGTCATCAAGGAACCTCAAAAAACGACCGTCATTATGGAAACGTAGATTATCAACTGTGTATAACAGATTATTTGAAAACTTTTTCAATCTACATGAGAAATGCGCGCCGCCTTCTCCCCTTCAGGGGGGGGGGGGACTGTCGGTGGATTTAAAATTTATTGACTTAGGATCCGGACTACGGGCCGAAACGCTGTTGTGTCCGTACGATTTTAATATTGTACCCAGTGGCGTGCTTAATGACCTATGTTCTGGGATTTATCTTAAACTAGATGTTGCCCGCGACTTCGTCCGCGTGGAGTTCGGTTTCCGTACAAAATTTTAACCCCTTTTTCACCCAATCGGTGGTGAATTTTCAAAAATCCTTTCTTAGCGCATGCCTACGTCATTACAACTATCTGTATGCCAAATTTCAGCAAAATCCGTTCAGTACTTTCGGCTGTGCGTTGATAGTTGAGTCAGTCAGGTTTGCCTTTTATGTATTAAGACTAGCACAGCCCGCTCCGCCCGCGTAAAAATAGTATCCCACGGGAACACTTTATTTTTTCGGGATAAAATGTAACCTACGTTTTAATCCAGAGCACAAACTACTACCATACTAAATTTCATCAAAAACCATTCAATAGTTTTTGCGTGAAAGAGTAACAAACATATGTATGTCCATCGATACATCCATCCATCCTCACAAACTTTCACATTTCTAATATTAGTAGGATAATATGTATATGGAAATTGATAGGATAGGATAAGACTTATAGGTCTGTAGAGAGCTTAAAGCTAAACAAATAATAAGAATGCATAAGGCTTAAAGTGTTATAAAGTGACGTGTAGTGCAACCATGTTTGTTCAGAAATTCATTAAAATTATTACTTTTAAGTGTAACGCCTTAGCGGAGTTGAGAGTGACATTTTGAGGTCACGTTATGAATTTGGATATAACGCTATATGTGGGAAGCTACCTACTTGTACTTCTTAAATAACAACTTCACTTTATAAAGAACGGCTTAATACGCTAGGCGTACAAATTATATTTTTTTTAATTCTTTTTTGAAGTGATGTCCTTTAGGCACGATGGGAGTATTTTTGGATTTTAAATGATAAATGAAGTTTGACTTCTGCCACGTGTACTCTGTTATACACATCAAAACATCTAAGTACATAATATGAACAAAAATATGTTCTTAAGATTGTGAAACTTGAATCTAAAGACTTTGTGGACTACGAAGTAACCAAAACAGCAACCAGCAGGCAAATATAATTAGCTCTTGTATTTAAAAACCCAAGTGTTAATTAACGCATAGTGTGACTGCAGCTTTATTTATAAAAACCCTTCCGGCACGTGTGATTTTAAATACGCCATGAGGTAAGGCACTCGTACAATGCACAACCCACAATCCCTATTTACCACTTTTCACCATTACTACTATGGTGATAAGGTTCAAAAGTGGCAGAAACTCAGGGAGACACAGTACAGGGGAGCCCTCACTCGGGGCGCTCAGGGGGAGGCGAATAAATAAACATTTCATAAACGCAATCTCACTACAAAAAACACGACATGCGACCGCGGTGACCACGCGAGACAAATGTACAGGAAAACGTGGGACTTCGGTGGGAAAGTAAGGCGATTTGACTGAGGCTAGGATTAGGATCTTTCGTTAAAAATTAAGTTGAAAAAAATCATTCAAACGTCACGTGCACTAACACACTTGCACGAAGCGACTATACACTTGTAATATGACAATATCTTTATTAAACTCAGTATCAAGGAAACTTTAGTTCTTTTACGAGATCATCCCTACCAGTGGCGAAGGTTAGTTCTCCGTCATAGGGAATCCCTACCCTGGCAGGGATGAAGCCGATAGGAATGGATTTATAGGGACCCCAATTAAAAATCGCATTAAATCTAAAAAGACACATAAAACATTTTAATTTCCGTGTCCTTAGAACTCCAGCATCATGGTGCGCCCAGTTAATTAACACTATCACGCACTGACATAATTGATTGTTGTGGACTCGAAAAAACCCGGCGTCGCACTTTACGGCCCATAACGTTACGATTACGGCCGTTCACGTTACGTAAAAATATTCCCCAGTACAATTCGACCCAGTAAGCGATAGCTGAGTGACAAAGCGCGACACCGGACACAATTCTAACGTTAGAGTGGTGTCTATGTCGCCTTTTAAGTTTTAACATCTTGATTCTCTAGCCTTTTACGGTCACTTCACACCCAGGCGCGTATAGGCGACGCTTTATAGCGGTACAAAATTGAAATTGCGCGCGGCGTAAGCTACGTAGCGATGCATATTGTTCGTATAATTACTGCATCTTTATGCATCGTCTCGTCGCGTCACGTCTCGGTGTGAACTGACCCTAACGCAGCGAATGCTAGGAGGAACTTTTCAACCCCTAGATTTTGTACCCTCGACCTTATGACCACGTTATGTCCGACAGGGATTGAACAGTGAACACAGAATATCGACGGTCCCTACGTATAAAGTGACATGTCAAAAGTGGCGGTTTACAGGAGAGCGTAGTAAAGGTTCCAATCGTTCTACAAATTATGCTATGTACAAATATGAATATATTTTTATTATTTTGTTTTATTAGATTTGTCAAGTTTAAAGTCATATTTATAAATATTAGATTTTTATAGATTTTCTTGATAAAACCGACAGATGACCGTTTCTACTTTGAATATTTTAACAGACAAATATAAGATAACCGTTTTTACGTAGGAAATAAAAAATACAGTATTTTAAAATATTTTTCAAGCAAATGTTCAATGAAAATAAAGAATACTGTATTATTTTCATACTTATATTGTAGTATAATGAATGAACATAACTAAAAAATAAACCATTATAAATGGCGTTACGTTTGACAAGACCGGGTTCGCACCAAATGGCGCGCATTTTAAAACACAGTGCAAACGGATACCTCTAGATATCCGCATCTACGGCACTAATACTTTGTAATTATTGTACTTATTCTCTTATACGTTTGGCAAATATGCTAAAAAACATATTTAAAAATAATAATAATAATTAGGTATGAGCGTATGGACAATCTAAAGCAATTTATGAAATAATAAAAAATGCCATTTTTGAAATGACTTTTTGTACGTAGGGACCGTCGATATATCGAGAGAAGGCTGAAACAGAACACCAATAATTATTGTTGTTATGAGAATACCATTTTGCAGAATCGACCTTATGATATCTAACATTGTGTCGTCAAATCAAACGTTATTTAGTTAGGTTAGATTGTTGTTTAGTTAGGTTAGACTAAATTAAATATAGCATGCTTCTTATTAATTTATTTTTGTACAAAAATATGAAGCAAGTTAATTACAAAGGCAGTGGTTCTCAAAGTGATGGTTTTAATTGCGAGCAATGATATTATATTGATAAAGGGAAATTTGGACAATAACTCCGGAGCCTTCGGGCCATATTAATGGGGAGACGGGCCCCATTTTGGTGGGGATTAATAAACGATAAGGAACGTTATTTATATTTTAGACTTTGCATTTGATTGTAAAAGTCCACACCTTTGAATGTAAAAGAAATGTAAAGTAAATGTAAAGAAATGGGAATATCGGACGCATGCTGGCATGCCTATTTATGTTAGTGACACGAATAAATGAGGGTCAGTTGAACTTTTGGATTCCTTAAAAAATATTAAAGTTAGGTACAAGAAATTGTGTGTTGTGTTTGAATTTTATGTGACGTGAGACAATTTTTTTTTTGAAATGGCATAAAATATTATTTAAATATTTACATGGTCGTTTCGGCAATCGTTGTATTTCATACATAGAAAAACGAAGATTGCCGAGTGCTATTAGCAACATGCTTTTACTGTAAGTAAGTATGTCTAAGGTTTATAAGTTTATATTAAAAACTAGCTGATGCCCGCAACTTCGTTTGCTTAGAAGTAACGGAAACGGAACCCTATTTTTTTAAACGGAACCCTAAAATAAAAGTAGCCTATGTTAGACCTTATAACATCAGCTATCTTCCAGTGAAAGTCCCGTGAAAATCGGTCCAGCCGTTTCGGAAATTAGCCGGAACAAACAGACAGACAGACCGAAAGACAGACAGACAGACGGACAGACAAAAATTTAATAAATTGGTATTTTATTGTAAGTACCGACTATACTTTCATATGCATTAAGTGAAAAGCTGTTAATTTGAAATTACAAACAGACACTTCAATTTTATTTAACTGTATAGATATAGATGTATAGATATAAAACGGCTAGTCATATTATCACAACTCGATTTTTAGGGTTCCGTAATACTTAAGGAACCCTTATAGTTTCGCTCTGTCCGTCTGTCTGTCTGTCTGTCTGTCTGTCTGTCTGTCTGTCTGTCTGTCTGTCTGTCTGTCTGTCTGTCCGCGCCTCTAGCTCCTGTAATTATGAATATAAATTGATGAAATTTGGTGCAGTTATAGATTGTGTATAGATCACGGTTTCGGGATCATAAAAAAAGAAAAATTTTATATTTTAAGGGTGGCTCTCCATACATGTGAAGTGGGGATGAAAAATATTTTTTCACTCTACCCCATCGTGTGGGGTATCGTAGAATAGGTCTTTTAAAATAAAGGCAAGGTTTCATACGTCACTTTTTTATAAAGTTGACCATTTTCGAGTAATCGGCCTCCAAAGTAGTTTGTAAGTTGGTCCCCCCCCTAGCATTTTTAAACTAAAGGAGATAGAAACTTGCAAATTTCCATGCTGATAGATCATGCTAAAAACTCTTTAGGAAAACTATTATGAACCAAATCGGACAGTAACTTTTGGAGTAATTAAAAAAAAAGCATATTACGCGTTTATAGTTACGGAACCCTCCTTAGACATGTCCTGACATGCTCTTGGTTAGGTTATTTGTTCATGTATATAATGTAGCATATACCTATAATATAGTTTTTTGAGACTACCCTTACGAGATTCCTAAGTTTATAATATAAAAATTGTCTCTCTGTACGTAAGTATATTTTTATTTACTTTGTGCTTTAGGATTAAAGCGTAATATTAAGTTCTATATGTCGCCTGCGACTTCGTGCGCGCAAAGGTAAATCTCGCGGGAATTGTAGATTTGGCCGCTATAAAAAGTAGCCTATGTCCTTGCCCATAGTCTAATCTTTATCTGTACCATATTTTATCAAAATCAGTCGAGTAGTTTCGGAGGCTATTCGATGCAAACAGACAATCCAACAAATCTTTCCTCCTTATTATATTAGTATAGACACGATAGATATAGATAGAATATCATAGAACATTATCAATATTTAAGTGCTTCTATTCACACTATCTCAGCTCCATTGAAATAACTAAAACAAACATTAAATTAACGATCGAAAAGCTATTAATATCGAGTGGTTCACATAAAGCAGTTTCACGGTTCATATAATGCGACATAAATAGCCTATCCGCCGATCATAAATAGCCTATCGACGTCATAAATATAGCCTACCGACAGATATCTTCAGACACGTCGTAAAGACGTCCGACCGTGACTAACGGCCCACCTATACTGACGAGTTTCAATAGATTGTATCGATTCTGTTATCGATATCGAAATTTATAATCGATAAAATCAGTTAACAGGAAATAGCTTTATTGTAGGCATTTCCTCCTTAGATAGATTTTAGAATAGAATAAATACAAATTTTTGAAAAAGTTTTTGTTTGATTTTATTAAAAAACGTAGATTTCTATTAGTGTACCATAAGAATAATAAAATCTAATACTATATCGATTATCTTTTGTCTAGGTACACTTATATTACAAAGAGGCAAGATTTGTTTGTTTGTATTGACGTCGAGGCTCCTAGGGTAGGTCCACGGACATAGGCAGTAGCCTACAAAAAGTATTTTATAGAGGCAAAACGTTTGCGACGGGATTGGCTTTGTACGTGAGAAGTCGCAAGCAGCATGTAGTTTATAAATAATTATTAAATTAATCATGAAATTGAGGCGCATTAATCCCATGTAACCCCAAAGAAAGGGGTTCTTTCTTTATGCGTTATATATTTCACGACTTCCTGTTTTATTTCTTTCCATTTTCCTTTTCATGGCAAATGCAATAAAATAGAAATCAGTAAATCTACTTATATTAGGAAATATTATATACCAAAACTAATGTATCACCATTTAAGTTGTTTCTTTGTTTTTGAAAATATGTTATTTACAAAGTTAATAATATATTATTTACTTTTCGAGTAATCGGTCTCCAAAGTGGTTTATGTGCTCCGTCTCCCCCTTCCGGATTTTCTTGTAATTTATATTCCATACTGATATATCATGCTAAAAACCTTTAGGGAAATTAAGTGACCCGTAAATTCGGACAATAACTTTTGAAGTAATTAATAGAAAACCTGTAGCGCGTTGGTAGTTACGGAACACTCCTTAGGCATTTCCTGACATGCTCTTGGTTATGTATTTTTAAATAAAGGACATTTGTTACAGGTAGTTAATAATAAGCTATCTAGACATTTATTAGTCGCTAAAAAAATACGAAATTTGTAGAAAAATGTATGCCATATTTTTCTACAAATATCGTATTTTTTTTCAGCGTCAATTCCTAAGTCAGTGACGTCACAATCACTTATTCCACACCAGTTATTGACTGCTATATCAAATCCAGTGGCGGGACACTCGCTAAATAATTCATGGCCAGATGGCGTTCGCGTCGCCCGCATACAGATTATATTATACACTATACAGTGGATATGTTATGGAAAAAGTTTGAGAAGCGGTAAAAAATATGAAATCAAATATTTGGGTTCTTTTCTCTATATCTGTTAGTACAGTAAAATATTGCATAGATTGTGATAATCATATAACAGCTGTGTAAAATAAGGTGCATGTTGAAATTTTGGATTGGCTGTAAAATCAAAAAACTGCCTACCTGTAACAGGCTAGCAACACTTACAGCTCCTGCTGTTGCTGATTACTACAAAGATAATCGTTTTTTATTGTCTTTGCATTCTTCACGAGACAATCTTGTATATGTCACCGTAAAATTATAAAAACCGTTATATTGTAATAAAACTAGTGAAATTGTAAAATTTTGATAGACTTCCGACGCGAATATGCTGCCTATAATTTAACACATTATTTTTCGTTAGATTATCATTAATATATAGTTTTTAATCTTTCGACATATTTTTACAATCTCGTTAGTTATTTTACAATCTATCGGTTTTTACAATTTTACGGTGACAAATATATACGAGTAATAATGCGTTTCTCGAAAACTTTAAATTTTTTTATCGTGTTGCAACAATTTCGACTCTATTATGTCAGCCAGATTGGCAGTTTGGTATGCGTATGTATAATTTTTGCTTTGTTCGAAAATTGGGAATGTGGTGGGTTCCAAATTCCAATCCCAGTCAGATAAATATTTTGTGTGATTATTTTTATTTTTGGTAAAATTTACCAGAACTCCGAGCGAAACTGTTAACTAGGTACTTCTTATACTTAAAACTATTTTTACGTTCGCGTAACTTTATACAGACCAAATGACCAGTTTCACTACCGAGTAGGTGTAGGTTGTGGGCATTAATCACCGGCTCGATGACCGAGCAGGACCTCGGTGGGCCCCGCCATAAATATCAGGGGCGTAATTACCCGGCGTGCCCACTGCCCACTGCGGCCCGCAACGTCGTCGATATTGGTAAAGTTTTTAATGTATTGTAGGTGTTAGAACTATGTAGGTTTCTTTTTTAACGAGTTGACGTTAAGATGGTCAGAATGCTTAATTTTTAAATAATTTTATTTAAAACTTCTACGTAAGATTATAAGTTATTAAGAGTTAATAATTATGAGATAATTATTAACTCTTAATAATTTTTTATTGCGTATACCTGGGTTGAAGTTAACCCTGGGCTAAAATATTATGCTTTTTATTTCATAAATACGAAGAACGAGAGAGATAATATATATATTTGCTAGAAGATGCTGATGCTGATGAGTGTAGAGAACATGTATGTGTGAATGTGTGAGTGTCAGGAATTTTGTGTCTGAGAGACGAGGTATGTTGGTGACGACAGGTAGTGACTTTGGAGGTCTTGTCGGCATGTACGATGTAGTTTTCGGGATAATAAAAGGCTAGCAAACTAATAATTATTTGTTTTTATTCATGTGTTAGACTGAGTTAAATGTGAGAAGAAGAACTCCTACTCCTACAAGAGCAAGCTTAACGGAAAAATAAGGTTACATTTTTAAAGAGTTATAGCGAAAGTTTTCCCCGGCTAAATGCAGGTCGAAAATAATTATAAGCCGGCCCTTGGCGGTGGGCCGGGGCCATAAATAACGTGGAACTAAGATATATACGCCACTGCGGACACCGGCGATACGTTTTTAACGAATTTATACGAAAAATAAAGTATGAATGTGAGATAATATTAACGTGTAATAAATGAAAATTATTAAAAATAATAATATGACAACACAAAAAAATAATAATTTTGTTTGATCCCTGCGGGTTCTGCTAATTAAATCTTTTAAAATAATACAGTTTCGATGTAGTTTCGTTATGAAGTAATATGGTATTCTCATAAACGTCAAACGCGTTACGATTGGTCCAAAATCCAAAAATCAGTTTATTATATTAACACAATTTATATATAAATCATTGAAATTAAATTTAGACTTAGAATTTTGGTTCAGGTACCTACCTGAACCCCAATTCTAGTCTTTTGCCTTTTTATCACGACGACGACGACGATTTTATTATGACAATGATTTAGGTAAATCATTGTCGATAAAAAGGCAAGTTTGAAGCAACCGCCGCCGCGCCGCCGTAGTAACGTATCTAAGACATTAGTTACACCAAGTTCGACTTTAATTCGACGGTAATTTAAAAATAACCAAGAGCATCTCAGGACATGTCCAAGGATAGTTCCGTAACTATACGCGCAATAGGAGAACCATCCGTCAAATATAACATTATTATGATTTTATGATGCCAAAACCGAGCACTATCACAATCTATAACTATACCAAATTTCATCCCTTTATAATCATAATTACAGAAGTTAGAAAGGCGGACAGACGGACAGACAGACAAAAACAGATAGACAAACAGCCACAACAGACAGATGGACGGACAGAGCGAAACTATAAGGGTTCCTTGTAGTACTACGTAACCCTAACAAATTGAATGTCTTACTATTTTCTTTTTGGATCCAAAGTAGTATTGGTAAAAAATATGCTTTAACAACTGTCATGACCCCTAAAATTATTATAGTATCTTCGCCGTCTGTGGCGCCCTTAACATTCCTAAATTAAGGATTCCATTTCAATTTCATCGACTTTGAATAAACATAACATTCAAATGACAAAGTTTGCTATAACATTTTGATAACTTTAACTCAGCCAAGCTCGGCATAATAAGGCTTTTAAATTAATAGGTTCGAATCTTCCAACATGGCTGCCTAAACATCAGCTATTAATAATAGATGTTCAAAGTTGTTCAGAATGTAATAATAGAAACGACGAGTCACTTCGACAAGTTACGACCGAGTTATCTTAATATATCTTAAGATGTTTTGAGATAGGGTAAACGGTATTGTAATTGGACCACTAGTTAGCTATTAAATTACACAAATGTTTACGTCATAGTTGCTATATTTGTAGGAATATATAAGAGCATGAAATAAATTATAATAATTTATGCTATTTAGACAATTCGAGCTTGCGAGAAGTTATTAGATAGACTGTATAGAATAATGTTGATGATTATCAAAATAGTCGGTTATTTCTGTTTTATCATACAATACTTCAGTCATTAGTGCAAACGTCAAAATGGATCTGAATTAAAACAAAGGCTACTTTTATCGCGAAAAAGAACAGTGTTCCTTTAGGATACGGTATTTACGCGAGCGGAGCAGCAGACAACAACTAGTATAGTATATTCACGGACAAAGACATTGAATATCTAATCAGTTGAGTGTCTAAGGATGTCTTTGACGTACTAACCGTCAGTTGAGTAAATATTTTTATTAGTAGTTGCGTAATTATATAGCCGCTTAGTAATTCTAATGATGTCTTTGACTTACTAACCGGCCAATCACCACGTACTTTACCCTAATCTCTCGATATATCTCGTGGTTTTGCGGCGCTAATTGCGTGCAAGTTGTTCGCGAATGTGTCGTCGCCGTCGAAGTTGTTACTGTTGTTGTTCAGTTCGAGTTGTTGTAACGACGCGACCTGCATATCGAAGCACCCTGTTGATGAATATTGTACAAGATGTGAAGGAATGTTTTAGTTTATGTTTTAGTTTGGGGTTCATACAGTGAAGGACTTAGGGTCAGCACACCGTGACGATACGCGGCGTTGCATTTATAACATAGCTATTCAACATTGAACCTTATTCATTACATTATAAGAACAGCCTCCGTGGTCTAGTAGTTCGAGCATTGGCTCTCGACTCGGAGGTCGTGGGTTCGATTCCCACAAGGGAACAACAAAAAAATGTTGTTTCCAAGTTTGGTTAGGACAATTCAGGCTGACAAGAAAGATGATCCATGCGTCGGATGGGCATGTAAAAAGTCGGTCCTGCGCCTGATCTCTCGCCCGTCGTGTCGGTCATCCGTCCCACTGGGATACTAGAGTAAAAGGAAGAGAGAGTACTCTTGTGTACTGCGCACTCACTTGGGCACTATAAAATCACTCCTGCGTAACTGGCCTGGTTTCAATGAAACCGGCCGCCGTCACCGAGATCGGTGTGGGAGATATTATTATTATTAGACAAGAAGATACACGTTTCATTGTAAGAGTTCGAATGTCAGGTTGTACCGCGTTGTAGGGCGCATGTGCAGTGTATGACTGTTGTCCTGTTGTCCTGGGTCTTTAGTCAACATGCATACGATAATTTCGACAGCGAGTTTCGAAATCAAAATTGTATGGGATTTGCCATAAGTCATCGTTAAGTGACATGTCGCTTGCGATGCCTTAATATGCCAAATCCCATACATTTTGTTTTCGAACTTCGCCGTCGAAATTAACGAATGCATCTTGACTAAAGGCTCTGTATCTATAGTTTCGGTGTAAATTGACCCTAAGAAGTAATCTAGATCCAAGCTAGCGGCGCCGCTCTTACAATGAAACGTGTATCTAATTGTGTGGTGAATAAAGTTCAATTTCGAATCGCTATCTGAAAAGTGCGCGCCGCGTCTCGTCGTGAATTGACCTTTAATGGCATGTACTATTCTTTAGGAAGAAAGAAGATATATGGATCGGTTTACAATAAAAGTTTAAGGAAGGTGTTATCGGTGGTTTCTTCAATAACTATCTATATGACGAAAATTAGTATTTATTTACCTATTCATTTATTTCTACAACTATAAGGCTTTTGACGTTATCTCCATTGGTTTATTTATTCGTTTATATCGTTCAAAAACAAAATTTAATATTCTTGCTATTTTTATGCGAGGCTATTTTAAGGTGTAATGTTGTAACGAAATGGGATGGAATTTTTAATATTAAAGTCATAATAAATGTGAGCAAAACATTTCTACAAAAATATGCTGCCAAAGAAAACGTGTTGAAAAAAACTGTACAATTTTTGTGAAGAAGCTGCGGCGCCGAAACCTCTGACAAAGAATCATTGAGCATACGTCACAAAACCCAGAATTGTATGAGGCGTCCTTCCCGTAGGGTTGCCAAACCTTAACCAAAAAGGCGGACAGACTGTAACGGAACAATTGGAAAAAAAACAGACACCAATAATTTAATACTTAGTAAATGATAATTCTTGGTAAATTCTCATGAATTATAATATTTAACAGACAGCCGGATATTTAGGTAAAAAGATGGATATGTCCTTTTGAAGTTTTAGTCTAATATTAAGTTTGTTCAATGTAAATAAAGCTTTTTCTTTATACTGTTTTTTTAACTTGTCCGTTAAAAAGGCAATATAAGTGCAGTGTATCATTTAAAATGCCGTACACGCAACAAAAAGCCAGACTATTCAGCTTTATCCCAACGTGTGGCATCCCTACAAGGTGTCGGGGGGTGGGGGGTGTCGGGGGTGTTGGAGGTCGGGGCGGAAATCGGAAGCGGCGGCGGGCGGAAACGCGGCAACCCTTAGCATTGCTTTGTTTATAACTCTCACAACTATTAGGCTGTTGACGAATTCTCATTTGGTTTATTTGGGGATCTAGCCTCAGATGAAAAGTTGGGGCCAGTTCTAGCCTAAAAGTTTGTAGTTCAAATCAGAGGTTTTATGCGACTAGTCGGGAATTCAGAGCTAGATTTTGTGAGGTAAAAAATTTAAGCCCCTGAGAAAAACTTTTTTAATAAAATTTAGAAGCCGTTTCTAAATTTTATTACAAAAGTTTGTCAACCGCGTTATTTAGATCAGGATAGTTAATATTAATTGAAGTTAAAAGCATAAGATTTAATAGACTTTAATGGTGCTAAATACAATATGCTAGCTGTTTCCCGCGGCTCCACCCGCGTAAATATACATCGAGTATCCCGCGGAAAAAATGTACTTTTTCGAGATAAAAATGTTTTAATTCAGAGCCTAAACTACTACCTAAGATAGCAAATTTCATCACAATCCATTCAGTAGTTTTTGGGTGAAAGAGTAACAAAAATCCATCCATACATCCTCACAAACTTTCACATTTATATTATATATTAGTAGGATAGGATTAAGGATAGTAGGATTTATAATATTAGTAGGATTGTGTATTATTATTTTTTTAAATTCCTTTTTATTATTGTGTATTAAAAATATCTTCATGGATGATATTCTACTCTATTATTGTAAAATTAATATATTTGAGTGTAGTTCTGCTTATGTTCTTCATCCACTAATTGACTTGTTATATTACGAAATGTCTTGTTATGTGTTACTGTAACGGTGTTACTAATAATTAAGATAGTACGTAAGGCTTTATAGAAAATATGAAGCTTACTAACCCCACAAAAAATATTCTCTTGCCGAATTGAATTGCATTTTAATATTTATTGACGTCACAAAGTGTTTTGTAAACCTATTTTGAATAAATTATTTTTGGTTTGATTTGACTCCATGCCACTGCTACGCACCTTTATGAACCGTTTGGCTTTGGTGAGCAGACCCAGGGTGGTGTGGCGCGAGGCCTCGGGGCCCAGCGGCACCATGTCCTTCAGCTTCTCCAGACAGCTGCGCAGGTGTGCTCGTCTGCAACAAGGAGATACATCGTAAGAAGAGTACCAAAGATAATAATAATAACTCCCCACATCGATTTGGTGACGGTGACCGGATTCATTGAAACCAGGCTAGTTACGCAGAAGTCATTTGGTAATGCACAAGTATATGCTCAGTACACAAGGGCACTCTCTCTTCCTTTACTCTCATAGCTCAGTGGGACATATGACTGACATGACTGGCGAGAAAACAGGCGCAGGTCCAAATTTTTACATACCCATCCGACGCATGAATAATCTTTCTTGGCAGACAATCAGGTGATCAGCCTGCGTTACCCTGACCAAACATGGAAACAACATTTTTCGTTATTCCAATGCGGGAATCGAATCCACGACCTCCGAGTCGAGAACCAAGATTTAACTACTAGACCACGGAGGACTACCCACAGATGTAAAATAATTAAGGCACAGATTAACAAAAGTTACTACGTTAGTTAAGGGCGATTACAAAGCGGTCGGAAGTGCTAAAGACTGGATTCTAAATCTATACCAAACCTACCCTCAGGTTTGTTTGTAGTATGTTCGTTTGCATCGAATAGTCTCCGAAACTACTGGCCCGATTTTGACACAGGTATAGAGTAGACTAAGGGGAAGAACAAAGTATACTTTTTATCACGGAAAAGTGCACGGTTCTATTGGATTTTCTTTTGCGCGTACGCGTGGGAAACATAAATTATATAATAAATGTAATTTAAAAACATAAAATTCAACAGCTCGATAGGAAAGTCCTAAAATCATAAAAATATTTCAACGACATATCTAAAAACCTTCTTTTGGAAGTTGGGCAAAAATGCTCTGATCACGTCCTTTTGTAAGACCATATATTATAAAATTAATATCCATTCAAAGGCCACCACACTAACAAACTGTCACAATTAACAAGCCTTTGAAAAACTTTGTACGAACGAGATGACGAATAAAAGACGAGCATGTCCAACTAATGAGAGGGCCGGCTCGATGACAATTACGGAGGGCTCTGAAGCACAGCGCCGTAGGGCCCGCCCTGGCAGCCTTATTATAGGGCGCGGCTAGTTGGATTTGCATTGTAGTTCTTTATTCGAATATGAGAAGGTCCAAGGTCCACTAAATTAATCCTGTAGTACTCGTAATACAGTTACATTCTAGTCCTGATATGATAAAACTGCATAATGGTACTCTTATAAACGTCAAACCCTTTTTGATTTGTCCAAACTCCAAAAATCAGCTTAGAGGTCAAGACGATTCATTTATAATTCAATAAAAGTAAAATGAAAAGTTAATTACGAGAATTGGGGTTCAGGTAATAAGATTGTAATCCCACTAATATAATAAATGTGAAAGTGTGTGAGGATGGATGTTTGTTACTCCTTCACGCAAAAACTACTGAACGGATTTAGATGAAATATGGTATGGTAGTACTTTAGACTCTGAATTAAAACATATGCTAGTTTTTATCCCGAAAAAATACAGTGTTCCCGAGGGATACTGTATTTATGGAGGTGGTGTCGCGGGATAACAATTAGCCTATGTTTTAATCCAGAGTTTAAACTACTACCATACTAAATTTCATCAAAATCCGTTCAAAAGTATTTGGGTGAAAGAGCAACAAACTCTCAAACCTTAACATTAAAGCCGGAACTACACGACGCGTATTGCCGGTAGGGACGCGTTGCGTTTTGCTGCCGCCTAGTGTGGTCTAAAGGTACCCTCCGTACTTTCCGACCGCGACCAGCAAACCAGTCAATCAGGTTCTCTGGCAACGATCAACAGTCTCGCGTCGCGGGGATACCTTAGTGCTCCATATAAACTCATATTAAACAGTGGCTCAGCAACCTTATTTCGGTATCGGGTTACCTTTATAATAGTGGTAGGACACGGATATAGAGTAGGAGGAATTAGCAATAACTCCTCGGTAAACAAATAACAATAATAATAAAACAAACAATAATATCTAATGTCGTATACGTAATGGGTAATTACAAAAACTTTCTCGAAGCGGCAGTTGCTTGTATGTCGCGATTGTTAAAATATTGTTGTTTTGTTTCGCAGATGACAGAGGGGGACGTGTAACGGAAGGGGGAGGGGTAACAGACAAATAGGGACGCGACTTGTAACGTATAAACTGCAGAGAACGCCTTTCAGCTTTTTACATTAGCTTGATTTAGATGAAAATTTTAGACCATTGAAAACATTTTCAATTACTTATTATCCACATCAATCTGATACGAAGAACTTATCACAGGTACCAGACAACAGAAATATATTTAATACTTTTAAACTATAAATATAATATTTTTATTATACTATATTTATTTTACATAATAATACATTATACATTCAAGACTATTTTGGTCTTTAGGCGGAATCGAAACCGCGACCTCCGGCTGTAAGGCATATGCGCCACGCTGGCCCACTGCGGGTAAGCATTTATCAATACTAAGCCCAGGAAACTTAGTATACAGTATAAAAGTATTTTTTATATTTCTATTATATCTATCTCTCTACGGTAAGTCGTGCTACGTAATTGTCTACACCGTAGACCGCCTACACCGCTGCGCTACGCCGTAGACAAGCTACACCGCTGTGCTACGCCGTAGACAGCATACGCTGTAGCGCTACGCAAATTATTTCCAGGAACCAGTAACGAGCATATGATAGAGGTATTACCTGAGCGTACCGGGAAATTATTAACAGCACAATAATCCTTCAAACAGATGTGTTCTGAAGGTTAATTTTATTCATGGTACCTGTTAAAAGTTAAAATGAATAAATTGTACATGAAAATTTTACGTACGAATTATATTATACTTTGTTCTTGGTTCGGTTATTTTCTTTAGCCATTAATATGTAACGGGGGCAATGACCTGTGTGTAAGGTTGTACAGGTGGGCAGCTCCGCGCAGCTCCTGTACTCACTCAACTCTGACATTTCGCAATTTCACATCCAGTTACATTTTTGTCGAGAGCTGCGGGATAAATCAATAAGTGCGTGTACACTTAACGATATTAAAAACTGAGGATTTATACTTTTTCTTCAAACTTTGTTCATAATTATTATACAAAAATTGTGCAACCGGAGCAGTATGAAATTTGGCCGGTAAATTAAAGTTTATGTGGAGAAAGGTGTGCGGAAACTAATATTTTTTTAAATAACACTTAGAAATAATAAAAAAATTGCAACACCACACACTTACATGCTTTTGATCTCATAGCGCGGCCAATCACCATCGCTATCCATGAATCGCTCTAGTATAAATCAGTAAATATTTACTAAAACTATTTATTATTACTTATAACATATTTTTATTTCCGTTACGCATATTATACGTCACCAAGTACTTTTGTGATGTTCACCGAAATTATCGTTGTTTATTTTGTAGTAAATAAAAAATTACGATATAGTTTGTGTCTAAAAACGCGAATGATCTTCGAATGCCAGTCTGAGGAAGTACAGCCTAACTCCTTCCTACAGATTTGTCCACAAGGACGTAGGAAGCCGTTACCAATAATATTTTTTGATTAAAATGTCCACCATTGATTTGACATGTACACCAGTGGCGAAGGCTGGTTCTCCTTCATAAGGAATCCCTAGCATATTATGTATTAGGTGGATTTGGATGCGGTTATTCAAAAGGTAAGTGAAAACCCACGCAACTCATGTACACCTATTTCCATCACAAACTGTACCGCCTACACGATCCGCGCCGTAATATCGTTTACCTCCATACAAATAAATCATATTTGAAGCAGCCGGATTTGCGCTGAAAACTACTTTACCCATCTAAGTTTATGTACGTGTTTATGTGGTGTACATGACAGCTAGTAATTTGCCTGATGACAAACTTAAGGAGCCGTGTGATTTGATAGTTAGGGGTTCAAATGCCACGACCTCACAGAGAACTGGCGTAAAATAATGTTGTTTTACCGTGTGGTTTGGTGGGGGTAAATGGATAACATACTAACGATGATGTTTAACACGATAATGTTCTGGAAAAACGAGCAAATGTGTATTTTTTTAACTTATACTTTAAACGAGTCAATTTTCATATACATATATAATTGGTTTCTCGAAAATGGCTGCAAGAATAACTATATAATTAGGTATGCAGGGAGATTTGGAGGAGAAAAATCGATCTAGCTAGGTCTTGGGAAACTGTTTGTTTTTTTTTTTCGTCGAGCACAATATTTCAATAATTTCGACTCTATTGTGTCAGTTCAATTGATAGTTTAGTATACATATACATGTATAATTTTTGTTTTCTTAGAAAATTCAGAATGGCGGGTTCGAATCCCGGTCACATAAATATTTTTGTGATTCTTTCTATTTTTATTTTTAATTTATCAGAGCTCCGAGCAAAGCTCGGTTACCCAGGTACTTTTAATTTTTACTTAACGGGTAATCTGAGTTTAAATAAGATATCAATAAGTGAATGTTGGATGGCTTTGTGGGTAAGTTAGAAACCACTACCTGCAATTTGTGCTTTGAATAGTAATTTCGTACATAGCCACAGCGTTCGTCTCATCCGATCGCCTCATTCATCCAACCCATCCACCTCATCCAAACCCATCCACTTCATCCAAACTCATCCACCTTGCAGCCCTCAAAGGCATCCGTCAAGATACCGCGCCGTTCTCGCAATGCAAATTAATTTCGCGTTCGCTCAGGGACTTCACACACTTTTACCACAGTAACATAGACTAGGTACATTATTATGGACATGGGAGCACTCGAGTTTTGCAATTAACAACATAGAGGTCAGTGTTGCGTTGTAAAAGTCTGCCCAATTATGAAAAAAGATAGGTCAGATATAATATAAATGATAGGTCATAATAATTTCAAAATTATTTTTTTTTGTTTTTTTTTTTTCAAAATTTACAGAAGCGAATCCATTACGAGCATTAGTTCGATCGTTTACATTGAAGTAAGATCGTTTTTAACAGATGGCGTTACTTTTACCTTGTATGAACATTTCGGCTTAATGTATGCAATAGCCTGTTCTTATGTATAAGACATAAGACTATACACAGTAAACATTACAATGATTATAAGATGTTATTATGGCAATAAAAAGTTGCCTTCCTACCTCGTGGTCTAGTCTACATCTGTGCTAAATTCAAATGCAAATTAAAAAAAAAACTCTTTATTAAGTATAGAATAGTATAAATTAAACATTATGTTCAATTCAAATAAAAAACGGTCATAAAGCTTTGCGGTAAAGTGTGTGTCGCCTTTTAGCCCGCTACAGGATCTGAGCCGCTGCTTCCTGTCGGATATTGGCCCGGCTATGTTCAACTGTCTCCAATGAGCCTCTTCAAATGCATTTTAAATCTGTATAAATGTAGTTCGATTTATGATATTATATGATATTGTTAGTGCTTTGGCTTGAAATATGAATAAACCTATGGATGAATTTAAGGCGAATTAAGTTTTGCCAATATCTCTGATTTAAGTTGTTTAACTAGGACAAAACTAGAACAAAATACAAGAATAGTGTATTCTTTCAATTTTAATGTTATTAAGCGTGCAATCCTACTATTAATATAAATGTGAAAGTTTGTGAGGATGGATGGGTGTTTGTTACTCTTTCACGCAAAAAATACGGTATGTATTTTGACGAACTTTGGTATATTAGTAGTTTCTAGCTCTGGATTAACACATATACTACTTTTTATCAGGATATATATCGACGCTTTTAGTGTTTTCCCCGCCATTGTTCCAACACCTCTCACTGTTTAGACCTTTCCTCAACTACCACAATCATTTCAAGACCGAAGCGGGGCGTTGGATTTGCAATTGATTTTCATTTATAAAAGAAGAAGATTTTATAGCCACAGCCACACGAAATGAACGAAGTATAATATATCCCACCAAAAACATTCTGTAAAAAACTAGCCAAGTCTCGATGGAGCTGCTTGTTTATCTCTAAAAAGTAATGAAATCAAGACAAAGTCGTGCCAAGTCTAAGGTTCCTTACTGCGATTTATTTATTATTATAGTTAATGTTGTGTGACTTGAAAATTCTTTATACGTTAGAAGTCAATTTTGTTTACACGTAATGTTATATCAGATTCTGTTGTAACTACCTATGTTTGTTAAGCGAGATAATAGCCCATACTGGTATTGGTAATTGGACGCTAGTGTCTTATTTTAGGCTGTTGTTGATTGTATAACACATGTATTGGAGCAATGGTGTCATGGAGCCCCTTTTGTACCCTTGTGTACTCTTCAACGGCCAAATCACACAACATTAACTATAATAATAAATAAATCGCAGTAAGGAACCTTAGACTTGGCACGACTTTGTCTAGATTTCATTACTTATTAGAGATAAACAAGCAGCTCCATCGAGACTTGGCTAGTTTTTTACAGAATGTTTTTGGTGGGATTTCACTTCTTTTTGTAGAAACGTAGGAATATTGATTTATTTTACTAGATTTTACTGTAATTTGTTTATTTAATTTGTGTAATGTTCGAGTAGAATAAAGTTAATTGTTCGACTATTTCTTCTTGTAAACTTGTAAGTATAAGTATAAAAGCCAGTCCAGTCTTATCCTGAGTTTTCCTTTAATTTTATTTATATGCGTATTAAAAGCAGAAGGGGAGGCATTCGCCCAGCAGTGGGACGCTACGGGCTAGATTAAATTAGAAGATGTGTCCCACTTCACTGGATTTTTGCAATGACAGTCGATTTTTTTATGTACCAATAGTAGAAGGGGGCATTACCATATCTCTAATCAGCTGAGACCAGCTGAGGGTTCTTCATCAGATACTTCAGACCTTCGATTTTTGGCATAAAATGAAGTGGCCCACCAAGTTGAATATTTTTTGTAAAGGCAGTATGTCGATCTCTAATAGTTTGGTTGGGCTCTTGTATTTTCTAATAAGGGTCACCAGGTACTCCAGATCTTCGATTATCCTAGTTTTTATAGTTTTCCCTTTATGTGGCCATTAAACCCTACCTCTGCACCAAATTTCAGCTCTCTGAGTTTATGGGAAGTACTAGTTCTATTCTGATGATCATGAGTGAGTGACTGGGTGAGTGTCATAAATGCGAAACTTTGCTTTCGTTTAACTTCGGAACTAAATGACCTACAGACTTAAAATTTTGGTTTTTAAGTATGTGATTATAGCTTACTGGATGACGAAAATTTCTGCGCTCTGGTCTTATCCAGAGGTTCTCAAATAGGGGCCTGAAAATGCGGCGAAATGGTTCCAGTAAAGGATGGTACGGCAGTGTTTGCTTCGCGCTCGACTTGGCGGGTGCACTGCCGTGCCCCCAGATAATATAACACTACATAGAGTATAACAGAATTCGTTTACAAGCATTACTAATAATAAGCGTCTAAGAAGACATTTCGCCTAATGTATGGTTTAATATTCCAAACAAGTGTTGCAGTTTAAAGTCCCCCTTCCCTAGGTCTGGGGGTCCCCAGCTCCCCCTACAGGGGGTGTGGGGGTCCCCAGCTCCCCGTGCAGCTTTAGTGGGACCATTACACGGGGAAAACTAGCGCTATTTACAGCTAAACAACGTGTGCATTCAAAACTATTTTTAATAAAACTACTTAAGGTTGTGAATGTATGAATGAGGACTACGTCTAGCCGTTTTCACAGAACTTGTGAATGTGAAATGGAACTTCTATACAGGTACTTAACTACTTATATAGGAGTGTCAAAGTATGTTTGACTTTATATATCACTAGTGGTCGCGTAGTAGTTGAAATTCAACCATAATTCATTTAAATTTGAAGTTTGAACTTTTGGCTATTAGATCCTGCTACTATCATAAATGTGAAAGTTTGTGAGATACGAGTAGATGGATCGATGGATGTTTGTTACTTTTACACGCAAAAAATAGTTAATGGATTTTAATGAAATTTGGTATGGCAGTAGTTTAAGCTCTGGATTACACACAGGCTACTTTTTATCCCGAAAAAGTAGTGTTCCCGTGGGATACTGTATGTATGCGGCCGACGCCGCGGGCAAAAGGTAGTAGTGGTAGTACGAAACAAAAATGTAAATTTTGTGTATTGAATGTGAAAAACATATTGACGAACGTCTACGTGTGACAAAATTGAAAATTGTTTCAAACGCATGGTAGTGTGATTGGAAATAGGAAGTGTGTGTAACGTTATTTTTATTTATTAATTTAATGTATTTTTAAGCATTGTATAACAATCATTAAAGTTTATTTCTGCAGTTCACTCCTCCTCCGCGTAAGTTTGTCCGTGTCTATTTTTCGTGCTAAATGTCTTGACTTTTTTACAGGAGAAAAAACCCAATTCCCACAATTTAAATTAACATTAAACTCATGAATTATATAATCAAGACAGAAAATGGCGCGACATTTATGGAAAAAAATACGACAAGAGACGATCTGAATTACTTCCAACAATAGATCCATTTATTATTCATCGGGAAATATCTATAAAATTACTTTATGTTCGCTTTTCTCAAAATTTCTAATTTTATAGCGAAGTAAAAATTATATTTTGCGAGGTAAAATCGTAGGTATTTTGATAATTTAAAAAAATGAATATCTTTGAATTTGATGAGGTAAGTATTGTTAAGTTTTTATTTTAGCGTATTATAGACGCTACATACGATCAAATAATATGATCCAACGTCGAACACCAAACTGTGATAAACAGAAATCCTCCTATCCTATCCAAGTGTTGGTGTAACTAATTGCTAATGTTCCTCGGCAGTTATGTGTGAAAAACAAAGATTCTCGAAATACATTAAAAAAGTAGTTGCAGTCTATTTCTTTGTGCTTTTTAGATATAACTCAATTTCAACACATATGCTAGTTTCAAGTTCGTTCAATCTGTTGGAATCATCCAAATTGATCAAATTCCTTGAACTGTGCTATCAGGTAGTTACGGCATGATTGAGTCACAAACTAAACTTTCACTCGCAAGTCGCCGATTACGTAATTCGTCGTCAAAGTTAGAATACAGGAATATTCGCAGAGAAAACTATTTGTTGACAGATCTTTCGAGTTCGTTAGAAACATTCATCGGAATGAATGGTTGTAAATTAAAGGAAATTACTTTAGATTCTGTTTATTATACTGTCGATATCTTCATCCCATTGCATAATATACTCCGTTCAGAATAAGGTTACCTCGGAGGTTCTATGAGATCCTTATGTCGTTGGCATAAAGTTCATATGAGAGGTACAATGAAGGTAAAAAGAAATTACAAATGAAAACTTTTCACAAGATTCTCAATCTAGTTTTATTCTGTTGATTCGCTATTTCCGCTTATAAACACATATAAAAAAGTTGTCTTGATAA
The DNA here is from genome assembly GCA_905404095.1 of Glaucopsyche alexis. Lineage (NCBI taxonomy): Eukaryota > Metazoa > Arthropoda > Insecta > Lepidoptera > Lycaenidae > Glaucopsyche > Glaucopsyche alexis. Next base: position 19,505,013 of record FR990059.1, read on the forward strand.
CACTATTTATAACTCAAGAACGGCTGAACTGATTTGGCTAAACATTGGTAGGGAGATAGCTTCTTTTTTTTATTTTATTATTCCGTTCCCGAGGGACGTTTAATAAAACATAGTTGGACCGATATGGCTAATTTTGTTCTTGAAATACTTAATTGTGGAAATTCTAGGAAGTTTTAAACGGTGAGAAATATTGGAAAAGGTGTAGGTTGTAGGAGTAGGTGTAGGTATAGGACTAGGACGTAGGTCGTATTGTAGGTGTAGTAATATATTTATTCCAGTTCATATTTAAGACAGAACATGTGTCGGGACAGTTAGATTTATTTAAATCTTTATTTAAACTAGTATTAAATAATTAAGACTATGCAAATACGTAAATCCATAGCATTTAAATAGTTCTGGTACATTGTAGTAGGGATATGCGGCCATTTACGAGCACATAAATTCCAAACGACCCCGTGGAGATCTAAACCGAAAATAATCAACATTGTGCACTATTATATATTAGAATGACATAGTAAAGGTAGTAAAATTGTGTGACTACTGACTATGTTAATAAAAGTAGAAATTATGGCTTTGAAAATAAGACACAACCTATGATTTTGTCGAATAGATACGGACTGAGGGCCAATTCTGCTAAATAAAACCTGCATTAATTCAATTATAATCAAGACGCGATACGCTAAAACTATATGATAGAAAATCTAAAAGATATAAAATATTGTGCCATACAAAAGTACCTCCTCTTGACACAAAAAGAAAAATAAAACATACCTCTTTGGCCATTCTTACTTATAAACACTTTCTTTGACTTAAACCTTACTTTAGCCCGTATTGAAAATAATTATCTTTTAATAAAAACTTTGTTCCTATCTATTGTAACTTACCAAACGTCATTATAATATTCTGATTATGAACAGGGCTGTCAAACCTGACATACGACAGGCTAATTACACGTATTTACATTCCTCGCACAATAGGGCTGTCACAAAACACTTAATCTCCACAAACGTGTGTTTGTGACGGAGCGCCCTGGCAGACGCGTGCCTCGCCTGCCAATGCCTACTAACAGCCAGTTCACACCGACTGCCGAGTCACGACGCGGCGGGACGCGGCGCGCACTTTTAATACCAAAATCGAAATTCCACGTGGCGTATTATGCATATTATTGGACAGAACAAATCTTCATACAAGAAAAAGTTACGTTATCTTGGTTTTCGCCATACCTCAAATGTCAGCATGTAATAATTATATATGTCACCGTAAAATTGTAAAAATCGTTAATTTGTAACATTACTAGAGATATTATAATATGTCGACAGATTGTCAAATAAAAATGTCTTCTTACAATTTATTGTACCTACGCATTATTTTTCGTTATAATTATTATTATGAAAAAGCAAACAAATATGGCGGCGCGGGGCAAATATTACAATATAACAAAAAATAATGCGTACAATTGTAAGGAGAAATTTTTATTTGACAATCTGTCGACATTTTATAATATCTCTAGTAATATTACAATCTATAAACATCTATGTAAACATGTATTAGTAAGTCAAAAAATTATTTGAATGTAATTTCATCTAGGTGATAAACTGTACACATTTAAAAAAAAATACCAATAAGCGCTATTACTACTTAAAATATTTACACAACTGATAAGCTTTACAATGTTTTCCTTATCTGTCAAGCTACTTTTTCAATGTATCAGACTGAATGTATCCACAGTGTAAGTGTTTTTATAAGTAAGAGAGATTTAAATATATTATATAATACATTATTAGTAGTAGTTTAACATTTTTGATGGAATATTTTTATGTTATATTCAAAGCAGTAGAAAAACACAACAAAGTTGAAAGAGCCAGCCTGCAAAGTACAAGTAAAGGCAGAGCCCCTACGTTGTTTAATAAATATCTTAGAATTTATAAATTCGAAAGTCCATAATAATGATTAACTAAACAACTTCAGTCGGACTGAATAGAACACAATGATTATTTGGTAAAGTTTGTTCCTTTGTTATAACATCGAAAGTCTAAAAGTACAATCGAACAAAAGGAAACTTTTGGCGGACGGAGTTATTCCCGGATAATTGTTATACGGAGGGAGTTAATCGACCAACGGTAAAAAAACGGGTCATAAAACGTAAATTATAAATTAGCCTTTTAATGTTTTGAATTATACAAGGTGTTTGGTAGAAAGTTGTCAATCTGTGACACGTAAATACGGGGAGTAAATACAAATCATTGAACCCTATGTATGGCCGATTTTAGGCCGTTTCAGAGATATTCGCCGTTTTAAGTGGGTGACCTGGCATTTTTGCGTCATAATAAATTACTGAAAATGGTTTCAATCGTCAACGTAATAACCGTAGTTTTATTAACTAACTAGTTGACCCCGACAGACGTTGTTCTGTCTTAAATAAATGACTGCACGTACTCCTACACCTACTTCTACACCTACTCCAACACCAACTCATAACCCTACTCCTACACCAACTCGTACCTTTTTCCAATATTAAATAAAATAAAAAAAGGTCCATAAACCTTCTCTGGCGAGTCTGGCTCATGCACAACAACTTTGCTAAAAGTTATCACATGATGAAATGCATAGTTTACAATTCTATAAAGGACATATGGACAGACATTCTTTTTTATATAATAGATAAAAGCACTATTTAAACCTGTAAAAAACATTAATTGACCTTTTATTTAAAGTTCAACTTACAAAACATTGTCTGATGGCCTGTTTCATTAATTTATCTACCAATAACTATAATATATTTAAAACGTCAAATTTGTATCGCGTAAAAACCGACAAATATGATTAAATGACGACGTTTTTAACAAAAAATTATTGGTAGATAGGTTATTGAAGCGGGCCGTAAATTTATTGCACTTTTAAGTCGCCGCGCCGTTCCATACAAATCAGTGTACTGCGCGTGTGTGAGCACTTTGGCTCCGTTTTCTATTTGACGGCTTTAAAATAGCAATACCGTTTTCCATTTAACGGTTCTAAAAACGGCAAGTTATAGCCCAAAATATGAAAAGTTGATGACTGATTTATACAGTCAGAGATCTATAGACATCGTACACACATACACGCGCACCTGGCGCCGCCCGTGATCCGCGCACAAATGCCGACACAAACAGTAGCGCGTGTCGACGACTACGTGACGGGAATACAGGGAGCGACGATTATGCCGTCATCATCATCATTACTAGTATATCTGTGTGTGTGTGATGATAAACTAGTACTAGTATGATCAACATGATTATATCTACGGAAGCCTTCAAACCACTTCAATCTGGTCATTACGGATACCAGACAACGAAAATGTAATACTTTTATACTATACATGTATTCAAGATTACACATATCTAATACACATGACCTAGGAATACAGAAAACTATTTTGTTTTCTGGCGGGATTCAAACCCACGACCTCCGATTTGAGCAGCATCACGTTAACCACTGAGCCACAGAGGCGGCAAAATGATAACAGACTTTAAAATACATCTATAAAAACAAATAATATAAACACAACTTTCACATGTCATTCCTAATATTGTCACAAATTACGTTTAATTAGTCAGCACGTCACATCAGTTTCCAAACTTGGGCCATGACTCAGTCGTATGTTACCCGTAACTTACCCCCTGAGGGTTGGATCTCCTGGGGGGAGGTTTAGCATACAGATTGGAGTACGTGAGCTTCGGGCACATTTGACCACTGGCAGTCTAGTATCGACGCTTCAGAGTTAAATTAAACCAGTTTATGTAAAATATGTTGTGGTCTCTTGAGTTTGTTGTGAATAATATTTCAATCAATATAATGTATATAACTGTGGGAGAGCCACGCTTCGGCATGAATGGGCCGGCTCGACCGGGTAAATACCACGACCTTACAGAAAACCGGCGTGACATAACGCTTGCGTTGTGTTTCGCCGAGTGAGTGAGGTTACCGGATGCCCATGGGGGGATTGGGGATTTTAAGGATCAGGAACGCAAGTCGCAGCACCAGAGGAGTTACATGTGTAACTCCTCTGGTGCTGCGAGTGTCCATGGGCGGCGGTAATCGCTTACCATCAGGCGATCCGTCTGCTCGTTTCCTGGTTCATTACATAAAAAAAATATAAAAAAAAAATATGAATCTTATTTATATTTTTGTCTTTCAAATAAGGCCTGATGAAAATTATAATGGGTACCTAAATAAACCAATAAAAGAGATAAGAATTGCCAATGTTGATGCTGATTTTTACACATTAATAAAATCGAATAGTCAGTTTGTAATTAATATTTGTGTAAAGGTGCTTCCTTATCTGGAGCATTCGCGTGTTAATATGACGTTATAGTTTCGACATTGAGCATTACATTATAATACAACCTCCCTGATTGACGAGCATTCGCATATAGTGTATATAATATAGTGTATATAAGTGTATATGTTATAGATTCGACTTTGAGCGATAAGCGGACGGGATCATTACAAGGTGTGCACTGTAATGCTCGGTAGTCCTCCTACACTGATGTAGGGGGTATCTTAGGCTTCTTTTATCTTAGGGTTCCGTTTAAGAACAATACGGTTTCGTTTCTATCAGTAGTCCCACATAAACAAAGTTGCGGCACCAGCTAGTCGAATAATAAAAATAAATTTCAATTACTGTTCATCTTGTAAGTTGAAATGTATTTTATCAGACACAAAAACGGTACCCATCTCATTTCGTGGGGATTATCACAATGCAAAATGTTTAAAAGCCAGTACATAAAAATAAATACCACTTAAAGCCAACGCCACTTCAAGCCTATAAATTATAAAGCCAAATAATAAAGTTTAAATGGTGAGTGCTACGGCGCGGCGTAGCGCTACGGTGTAGACGCACTACGGCGTAGCGGTTCGTAGCTAAGCTACGGTCGTAAAAGACGTAGGCCGTATCTTACGAGATGGAAATCCGAATCAACTTTTACGTTTACGACTACTTAAGTGTCGTCATCATCATCAGCTTGTTACAATTAAAATTATCGAAATATTGCGTCTTGTAACATACATACACATATAATCACGCCTTTTTCCCGTAGGGGTAGGCAGAGACCACTTCTTTCCACTTGCTACGATCCTTACTTACGTCTTGTTAAATCCATGAAAATATAATATGACCTTTAAAAGAGTTATTGAGTGTATTATTTTAAAATAAATATATTTTAGATAATTTTGTTTCGTGCAAACGAAAAGGTAATACTGCAGGAACCATACATAATGCTGCGATAAAAATGAAGCCTATGTCCTTCCCTGTGACCAATCTATATCTGTGCCAATTTCATAAGATAACTCAAAGCTTTGGTACTCTCAACTTAAAGCATCGGTACTCTCAACTTAAAGCATCGGTATTCTCAACTTCAAACTGACAGTACCAATAGTTTGAACAGCAGTATCGGTGACCAGGCCTGGCGCGTGCCTCGACTGCGGACAATTAACCCTCCGCGAGCGATCTGCCCTAATTCAATTAGTGCACTTTTTGAAGCTACGAGTGCCGAGTAATTGGGGGGGTTAAAATTTCTGTCTCCGATGAAATGTCATCGAAAATTTGTCGACGGCCTCCGGGTATGGCGTACATTTTTTAACTATGCCAGCAACAAGTTTTGTATCTTTTAAATACATTTAAATACTTTTAAATACAATATTAATAATATAAACATGGTTTATTTATTTGCATTGAGTTGACTCCGAAAATACTGGACCAATTTTGATGAAATACACAGATATAGAGTAGACCACGGGAAAGGACGTTAAGGCTACTTTTTATCGTATCGGTACAATGTTCCTTAAAGGATTTTATTTTATTTTTACCCGACTGTTTTTCGATTTTCTGTATGTATGCTTATTTCTTTGGCATGAGCCTAAACGGCTTGTCGCATTTGAGTTTGAAAGGTTAAATGACGTGTATTACAAAAATTCGAGCTGTATTTGCAGATTTTTTTTCAAATACAACACAATAAACTCTTCCAATAAATAATAAACTCAACTCAACTTTAAAAGTCACGGAAAAAACTATACTCAATTTTGCATCTGATATTTCAATTTATTACACCCCCACCCCCTCCACTTTACACCCCTCCCTCCGTCAAATCCAATTTCCCATCAAGTTAAATTACCAGTTGGTGTTGACCTTTGGAAGCTCGGAAGAGAGCGATTAGAGAAGTTGAGTTTGAGTATTGTTGTGACGTCTGCACGCGACTGTTGATATAGTGTAGAGGATCGTTCATCAAAAACGGTATTTAACATAGACCAAAAGTATTAAATAATAAATAGCTAGATATAGACCTACATATTTTAGACGAGGCATGTCACGGCAAAAAGTGTCCACACTTAACTGCCATATACTTTTGGGGTTGTTTGGGGTAAAAAACTTGACTAAGCAGTAGACTGAGTGTTTTTTTCATGCAAATAGATATTATTATTTATTGGTATACGCAATATCTTACTACATAATATTATAAATGGGAAAGTTTGTCAAGATGGATGGATTTTTGTTACTCTTTCACGCAAAAACTATTGAACGGATTTTGATATAATTTGGTAAGGTAAGTAGTTTTTATCCCGAAAAAGTTTAGTCTTCCCGCGGCATACTGAATTTATGCGGGCGGAGCTGCGGGCAAAAGCTAGTCGATAATAAATTTATTAGGTAGTGTACCTACTACACTTATCTATTCTTATAATTAATCAAATAGCTTGGATCTTAATTGAATCATCCACAAATCAGAATTTATTTTAATGACAGGAATTGAAAGAGCCGCCATCTTTTATTGACAATCAATAGCATGACTGCAGGAAATGACTTAACTCCCCCGTTCCCGTCAATTGCGTTCCTTAAGGGACTCCACGCATGGGCGAAGGGCCATGTGTGGGTGTGTGGGTGTGTGTGAGTACACCCTCACGTTCACACATATCACATACATATTTTGTAAAAGTTTAATTCTTCCTTGCGCTAATACTAGCCAATACAGTGCGATTCAAATGAGAATAGGATCGACTCAGCGCCATATTGTTTTGAATTATAATGACTATTATGATAGTTAATAGAAATTTTAGATAATTAACTAATATTTAACGTTTGTATTTAAAATCGATGCAAGACTATTATTATTGATATGCAAATAAGTTTTTCTGCAAACCGCACTTTGCAAGTGATATTTGACAGAAAAAGGTCATTGACATTCCTATTGTTATTTGAAACGCATTGTGCAACACATTATTCGAACAATTTACATTACTTACGAAATTTAGTCGTGAGAGAGCAAAGCTTCGACACGAATAGGTGGGCTTGACTGTTTGAATAGCGTTTGCGTTGTGCACTCACCGCGACAATACGGGACGCGGTGCTCCGTGCTGCCTATTTAAGATTTTTTTTAAGTTTCGTATGACATTGCCATTTTGACATTCAAATTTTACAATGAAACGTATAAGATATACTTTGTGTAATCCTTTTTAATATAATATAATATATGGTGTAATCTATACTAATATAATAAAGAGGAAAAGTTTGTTCGTTTGCATTGAATAGGCTTCGAAACTACTGATCTGATTTTGATGAAATTTGGCACAGATGTAGAGTAGACCACGGGGAAGGACATAGACTACTTTTTATTGCGGAAAAAATGTACGGTTTCTGCGATATTAACTTTTGCGCGCAAGACGTCGCGGGATTCAACTAATAATAAATAATTCCAATTGGAATAGCTATGTTAAAAAAAGCAGCGCCGTGTCTCGTATTGTTTCGTTTCGATGTGAACTGACCCTAAAGATACCCTACAATTACTATGTAGTATATATCTACAGTAATATTTCTATAGCGAACTATTTGCAACCTAGCACTGTTTCCTCGCAGTTTTCTAACGGCGGAAAATTGAATTTAAAGTTGAACGGAGGTGCGGGGATTGTGATAAAATACCCTCCCTTCTCTGATGTACCCCCTCACACCCCTATTAGACCAGGCGGCAACAAGCTACCTTACTGTTATTGACATTGAGATTATGATAGGTTCTGTCTGTCAAGACCCTCTTTCTCAGGAACGCGTAGAGGTATCAAGCTGTAATTTATATCAAATCCTCAGGTCTACTGTTCCTTAGAGCTGTGAAAAAATCAAACTTCTAAGTCAACGCAATAAAAAAATACAGCCGTTTATGCCGCAAATTTTCGACACTCGCAAACTCGAAACCTACAAGGTACTTCCCGTGAACTCAGAATCTTGAAATTTGATACGAAGCAGCGTCTTATAGCACAGATAAAGAAAAAATTGCGAAAAGCGTAAATTTTTAGTTACATCATATTATAATGAAAATATTGTAAATAATTTTAAACTTACTACCCCTTTCCTTATGAACGCATAGAGGTATTAAATTGAATTTCATATCAATTACTCAGGTCTATAATACCTTTAAGCTGTAACAAATTCACTACAGTTTGTAAGGAACCCTCGGTGCGCGAGTCTTTTTCCTACACAAATTAAGAAATCCCATGCTTCAATAACTCTTTCGATTGAAGTTTAATTAATATTAAAAAAAAACCACACAATTAAGTCTAACCTAATAGGTCGAAACAATCATGTAGATAGATTGCAATAATCATCATCCCCTAATGGGAGTCAGATCCATTTCCGGTGTCTAATGTGAGTCTGGTGCGGGGTTCGAATCGATTTTTGAAATTTATTACCGGAAACAAGATGGCCGTGCCGTTCGCCGGTTTTAGAATTCCGGCAGTTCTCATTTTGAAATATGGTTACTGCGATTAAATTTTGATTGCAGCTATGCAGAAGGTATTGCAGTCTGCAGGACAGTCTAAATTTAATGATAATTATGGCTGCAAAGTAAGAGAAAGTGCTCGCGTTAAAATTGAATAATTACGATCCAATGAAAGCTTACTTTTTACGGTACAAAGGTACATTACTAATATTTATTTTTTGACAAAGGTCTATAGATTCTAAATAATAATATATCCCTCACCGAAACCAGTCCGGCTACGCATTATTTATTTCATAGTGCCCAAGTGGGTGCGCAGTACAAAAGAGCACTCTGTCTTCCTTCTTAATATATTATATACCATATCATAAGCCTTAAGAGGCACAATGTAGTAGACTTAAGAGCCTCTTATATCATAGGACTTAACCTAAACAAACAAAGTAATTTTATTATAAAGGAATTAGATATTAGAATAAATTTATTAAATACAAAACGAGTCGTAGCAATGGCGCAAACAAGTTATTCAGAATAAAAATGGAGGCCGAACATCTCATAACACGATTATCAGCGCGTTACCATAGACATAGATGAAACCATAGACAAAATATATTCGTTATCGAGCGTTTGACGTTCTATTATCTGTGATTTGCTCAATTGCGCGGGAAATCCTGGCTGTCATGGCGGCACAATGCATATGCCAATAACGAGTCGGGTATGTTAATCAGGGAATACCAGGGTTGCTAGCTAGGAAAATTTCCCCCCGTCCCCGAAGCAAATACGGAAATATTTAGGGAAAATTGATTCAGAATTGGCAACCCTAATTCATCTAGTCGGGTATGTTAATCAGTGAATGCCAGGGTTGCTAGCAATGAAAATTTTCCTCTGCAAATACTGACATGTGTAGGGAAAATTCAATACGTACTTGACAACCTTAGTTCAACCAGCCTATCGAGTAATTCCGTTGAAATATCTTTATCTAATGTCGGTTGTAAATTCCTTGTTTTATGCTTCCTTTCATAATCGACATCACAATCTTATTTACAATGAAAATAACCTAACCAAGAGCGTATTATTAAGACATGTCTACGGAGAATTTTGCGTATACTAATCGCGTTTTCAATTTCATCGGTGAAATCAGCCCTTAGTTTTTACCACTATTTATGGAACTCTACATGGTTTAATCTATACTAATATAATAAATAGGAAAAGTTTCTTTGTATGTTTGTTTGCATTGAATAGGCTCCGAAACTACTGGACCGATTTTAATGAAATTTGTTATACATATAGATTAGACCACGGGTAATGACATAGGTTACTTTTTATCGCGGCAAAATGTACGGTTACCTCGGGATTTCCTTTAACGTGCACGAAATCGCGTGTAACATCAAGTTTCTATTAAAATTCAAAACCACATGCCTAATGTGTACAAGTACATATTTATTTATAGCCAAGCTATTTGTAGAAATCTAATGCAGCCATAAACGGTTGATGAGTAACCTGTCTTGCCTGACAAACTGATGGCAAATCACGTTTCTGTATTGAGTTATGTACATTGTACCAGCTTTTTTCTAAAAAAAAACCTAGTAGCCTCTTGGCTGCTTTCTATGCGTCGAATAGTCTAGTATTTCAATCTTTAAATACTTTAAACGAGCTAATCTTGTATATATATGTTCCTAAGTCGTCCTATTTTATTTACAATAATTAGTGTGCATGTTTCAATTTGTTATACTATTTTTTTATATCTTCTTATTTTATTTATTGTTATATTTGTGTCTTATCACGAACTGGAAATAATTTTTTCTTTCTTTCTTCTTTAATTCGGAGACGGAGACGGAGTTCATAAAATTTAGTATGCAGGGAGTTTTAGGGGAAAAAATCGATTTAGCTATGTCTTATCCCCGAGAAACTGCGCATCTTTAAGCTATATCCCCCTTACTAATAAACGCTGTATAAGCTTTGAATAGTTATACAGTGTTTTGTCCACGTCACACAAGTGACATTTTTAATTCGATAGAAGAAGACAAAACACTGTGTAACTATTCAAAGCTTATACAGCGTTTATTAGTAAGGGGGTTTATGTTTCTTATTTAGTCGTGCAACAATATATCAATAAATTCGACACAACTATGTCAGTCCGTGTGACAGTTTAGTCGGTGTATGTGTATTTTTGTTTTGTTCGAAAATTTGGATAGTGGCGGGTTCATATCCCACACAGATAAATATTTCATGACATGACTCGGGTTAAATAATTGTAACACCAGAAACGTTATCTCACACAAGATAATGGGCTATCGGTCTCCAGAGAAGCATTTGTCGCTCTCCTTACAGCAATTTATTGTGCTGTGAGAGCAGTAAGTACGCGTACGGGCTTATTCCGGGTTCAGCCCCTAGATATTCAACCGCCGTCTTTCGTAACGTTAGAAGCTTTCGTAACTTAAACTGCTTAAAATGCTTTTGTAACTTAAAATATAAACTTTTGACCATTTTTTTGGATCAGAATAATCTCAGATCAGAATAAATTTTGGGTCCTAAAAATAGCAGCAAAGTTTGTTACAGCTCCGTTTCGCGAGAGTTATACTGTAGTGCATGCGTCTAGCTTATGGTGTTTTATTGAAACAAATGCGGGAAGTACTACAACTTTAAATAATATATGGCCATTAAGGTGTATTTATGAGCATAGGCGATACATTGCTCCAAAGTTTACAATTTATTTCTATAACTCCATTCATATTATAAAAGAAGGTTATTTTGTTTGTCTGTTCTTAGAAAGTTTGTTAATTTTATTAATACATCTATCTTGATATTGGATTTGATATTCCGAATTGGGCTTGAATGGGTCGGTTCGATCTGTAAGATACCACGGCCTCTTAAAACCCGCATAAAATAACGCTTGCGTTGTGTTACATATAGGTAATGCACTTGTATATCCTCTATTGTTGTGGGTAGAGTTATACGTAATCATTATATATCTTACCAATAATTTAGATAATACTGTAACAAATCCAACTATCCCCCTACCTACATATAATATGAGCTTCGTAACCTAGTGGGTAGACCGTTTGGTTCGCACTCGAGAGATTGCAGGTTCGAATCCCAGGTTGAGGAGTGCACCAATGAGACTTTTTCAGGTCTCAAGTACATTATACGGACGCTCTAACGGTGAAGGAAAACATCGTGAGGAAACCCGCACATAGTTGGCCCCAGACGTATTGACCAGTTCATTCCTCTGGAATAGGCAGACTATGTTGTGAGAATGCCGTATGTGCTTGGGCAACCATACGACATTTAAAAACCAACTGTCCCAGGCACTACAGTATTTCAAGAGTGGTTACTTCGCTCGGAGAATACTGTATAAATCATCCGTTAACGGATGCAAAGGCCTAAGTACATATATTATAAATCTGAAAGTTTGTGAAGATGTATGGATGGATGGATGTTTGTTCCTCTTTCACGCAAAAACTACTGAACTGATTTTGATGAAATTCGATATGGTAGTAGTTTGGGCTCTGGATTAAAACATAGGCTACTTTTTATCTCGAAAAAGTACAGTGTTCCCGAGGGATACTATATTTACGCGGGCAACAGCTAGTTATGTATATTTGTTTCAGCTAAACTTCAAACAACAAATATTTCCACAATAAAATAGCCCCGAGGCAGCTTTATACTACGCTGATAACGAAAAAGTCTATGAAATTTCGTCCTTCGCGGTAGCTCTCCGGTCATTGCCTCGCTTAGGGCTAGTCCCTTGACCCAGGGCTCTGCCCTTAATCTCGTCCTGATAACTTATTAAAAATCCCGCTTTTCTCGTTCTTCCCGGCAATTTCTAAATCCATATGCCTCCAGAGACAGCCTCGTTTAGATTATAACTTGTTTTAGAGAAAACCAAAAACGCTTTGAGACTTTCGTACATTTTAAGCTTCTACCTAAATTTTAGGAATATTTACTCTATACAAAATTTAATAAATTGGTAAATTATGTGAAGTTGTCATGATGATTGTGAAATGATCAACTGAATCGATTTTGAAAATTCCTTTACCAATGAAAAGCTACATTATTTGTGAATGTCGTAGGCTACATTATATTAATAACATATCCCAATTTTCTGTGGCCCGTGGGTGAAGCCGAGGACAAAAAGATAGTAAAATTCCGCCCGCCCGTAACTCCGGAAACTGCAAGCTTGCAGTCAATTGTCGCAGTCAAGCTGTTAAACGTTTGTACACTGCAGGTCATAAAAACTTAGCACCTAACTTGTACACCAGCGGGACAATAAAACGAAACATGGTGACTCATAAAATCTTGGACCTTAATCTGTTTGGGCGAGGGCCAGCGATAGGTAGTGTTACATGCTATGGTACCCACACACGCTAGGCAAGCCACTCAGCACATCAAGAAAAAAATTGATTTTCTTGCTGCACGCTTAGCGTATGAATCTAGCATTACAGCTTGCGGTTGTTATACTGAAACAATTCTTGAAAATATACTGCAGTTAACCTCAATTTAAATGGTGGCCATAGGTAGTACTACATGCTATGGCGCTCACACACGCTGGGCAAGCCACTCGGCAAACATCAAACACACATCAAGAAAAAAAAATGTATTTTCTTGCTGCACGCCTAGCGTATGAATCTAGCATTACAGCTTGCGGTTGTTATACTGAAACAAAACTATGAATTCGGAAAATATACTGCAGTTAACTTCAATTTAAATGGTGTTTAATTTTCCAATTTGTGTAAATGTTTTTTTATTTCACTTAAAAAAGTGTTTGAATCATGAAGAACATAATATTTACGTCTTTTTTCGCAAAAAATAATCCCTAGAATTCAGCTCTTTCATCACGTCAATATTTATTGCAGTAAAAAAGAAACTCCTTCGTGTTCGCCAAGAGTATACATATCTCTACATCCGCTCAGCATACATACAGTATACATATCTCTACATCCGCTCAGCACACATACAATGTATCTATATCATATCTACATCCGCTACACGGACGTGGCCGATACCGAAGGCGACAATTTATCTGCGAACCTTTTACTGACCGCTCACCTAATGGCTTCTTTTATTGCCGCATCATATCTTACGCCCCGGGCGAAAGATCATTTTGTATATTATGTAGTAGAGAGAAATATAAGTATAGTAGATTTGTATAGGGTGATATTATTATGAAAGTGTATACAAAAGGATTTTAATAACCAAATTGTTAGAATTTGTACACGTATAGCGGAACCTTTGTACTTCCTTTTACGAAATTAAATTATATGTATTATGTACAGCACTAAGGGTCCATTCACACCGAAATACGACCACATTCGCCATCTACAGAGAGACCAAGGATTCTATGGAGCTCTGTAACCGTAACCGAAACTATCGGATTTCTGAAATAAATCCGTTAATGGATGATTTATACAGTACTCTCCGAGAGAAATAACCACTCTTAAAATACTCTAGTGCCTGGGACAGTTTTTTAAAATGTTGTATGGTTGCCCAAGCACATACGGCATTCTCACAACACAGTCAGCCTAGTCCAGAGGAATGACTGCCAACCATGTGTGGGTTTCCTCACGATGTTTTCCTTCACCGTTTGAGCGTCCGTCTACTGTACTTGAGATCTGAAAAAGTTTCATTGGTACACGCCACAAAATGGGATTTGAACCTGCACTCTCTCGAGTGCGAATCAAGCGGTCTACTCACTAGGCCACAGAGCTCAATTGCGAAATAGTGTTATTTCGGAATTGACATTTCCGTATCCGAATCCGATATTAAAACTTACGTTAATTTCGGATACAGACGTAATAAAATATGAAATGTTTGTTTAATCTGCCGGCCATGCCGACTCACAAGTTTTTTGAGCCAAATGATTAAGTAAACTTTGCTTTTTCGTATTATATTAACATTCGACATAATATCTGTAACCTAAACTATCTGTAACTGACGGATAAACCGAAATAATTTGTTACGAATATAACCGTAACCGAAACCGATAAAGTTTCATTCCTGTACCCGTATCCGTATCCAGGTTCGAATTGTCATACTTGACATCTCTAGAGAGACATTGCCAATACAGTATGTGAAGTATTTGACGACAGACCAGATACCTTAGGTAGGTATTTTAGAAATTACAGGGAATGTGGCAGATGTGAATTGATCTTTGTACAAGTTTTTTACTATCGGCTAGGGTAAAGCCAAAAGGAAAGTTAATGATTTTGACTTTTGTCAAATCTGAAGAAGAAAATTAATAGCCCGTGGCTTCGCTGGCGTCAAATTAGGTTTTAAGCTTTCATCCCCTATTCTACACTCTTAGGGGCTGAATTAAAAAAAACTGAAATACGTAGCTCATTATTTTCCCGTACTTAATTCATCCGAAATATCATGCTAATAATAGTTAAAAAAAAGGAATAAAATGTTTCATACAAACTTTTATCACCTATTTCACCCCCTTGGGGTTGAATTTTAGTAATCCTTCCTTACATTACAAGATTTCAAATTTATAGCCTTAAGAGTTTGGCCTGTGCGTTGATACATAAGTCAATCAGCTTTGCCTTTTATATATTATGTAGATGTATATTCCACCGTAGCGCCTTAACTACTGATCCGATTCTAATGAATGAAGTGTCAATAGCTTCGTAATAATCGCCCGGGTAACATAGGCTATATTTAAGTAGTTAAGTTATAGTTTTTTTTTATAAAAATTGTAGCTATTTTTAGTACCCAAACATTATGTCGCGTCGAGTTTCTGTCGTGTCTCGTTCCATGATATTTACGGGGAGAGTTAAATAATGAACATAACGGGACCCCGGTAGGGGCGTAAAGGTCGTCCTGAAATAGGGCCTACATTGATTAAAGTCCACGCGCTCTAATGTCACCGGATAATAGGTAAATATCACTGACTAGTCACTACATGTCGCCCGCACAAAAGGAAACCCCGCAGGAACGGGATAAAAATTACTCTGTGTATTAATACAGAAGGTTCTAATTAACTTAAAAACTTAGTCCTTTTCATCCGTTATTGGATGATTTATACAGTATTGTCCGAGCGAAGTAACCACTCTTGAAACACTGTAGTGCCTAGGACAGTCGGTTTTTAAATATCGTATGATTGCCCAAGCACATACGGCATTCTCACAACACAGTCAGCCTAGTCCAGAGGAATGACTGGTCAATACGTCTTGGCCTCTTGGGCCAACCATATGCTGGTAACCATATGATGTTTTCCTTCATCGTTAGAGCGTCCTTATAATGTACTTGAGATCTGGAAAAGTCTCATTGGTACACGCCACAACCTGGGATTCGAACCTGCACTCTGTCGAGTGCGAACCAAACCGTATACCCACTAGGCCACGGAGCAAATTTTTTAAATTTAATTTAATTTCTTCTAAGTCCTGCAATAATATACTTACAATACAGTCCCAGTATGACTGCAAAATGATATTCTCATAAACGTCAAACTCTTTTTGATCGGTCAATCAGTTAGTTAAAGATATCAAGACGATTCATTTATAATTCAATTAAAGTAGAGAAAGTGTAATTTGAATGAGAATTATCGTTCAGTTTCGGTTCGCGCGTGTCGCTTACACTCGCGAAATAGACACAGCGCGGTCCGAAACAGGATTATAATCACTAACAGTTACGAGAATTGGCCTTCTGGGTTAACACATTGACTTATTTTATCCCGGTAACTTTTTCCCACGGGATGGACAAATTTTTTATGTAAACGAAGTCGCTTAAGTTGAAATTAGTTCCTCGTGGACGGACAAAGGTTGTTTCCGATTTCGACTTAATTCCCAAAAGGGCATCACGCAAAAACGATGTGCCTAGCATTATCGTTGCACCCGCCTATCACACCGAGCAATTACAAAATATATATTTATTTCATGAAGGTAAATTGAGAGATTTTGTTTGAAAAGTAAACTTAAAACAGTCTAATTTATTGCTTGTACTTGGGTA